>JAJTUV010000391.1:647500-1917500 GCA_021653895.1 Mastomys natalensis
AGGATCTAAAACTTATCTGCCTGTGTTTCCTCCTTAGGAGATAGGGGAGGATGGAAATCCTCTAATTACTTTGTGTTGGTTTGTGTCTCTGTAAACCTGCCCCATCTCAGAGACTGAGCCACTTGGGATGTGTCTTTAGCAAGACACACTCATGAAGAGGTAACCAGCTGCCAGGTAGAGACCACGCATGCCTGGTGGCAGGGCAAAACAGAATAGCTCCGGAAACCCCACAGTCTTATCAGGGGATTGCAGGAGATAGAACACATCAGAAACTCATGCTTAACAGCAAAGTGCTGTGCAAATGTGGGTTGTTATAACCAGGTGGTGTGTGCCGGGGAGATTACCTTTTGCCAGGGGGTAATCATTTCAGTTTCTGTAACACTTTTCACTCCGGGAGCCCCAAGCCCTTGTGAATATTACCCTAAGAAACATCACTTGAAATGAAACGCATATAAACAAACAGAATCTAACAAACGGAGGTACCAATTACCACAACGATGACAGTCTTAAATGAGAACATCAACATTTTGACACATCAACTCTGGAGGATGCTGCCTCTGTGGTCCCAACACCTTCAGAGGGGGGAATCAATTCTCCTGTTAATGTTTTCCCATCAGTGTCAACTGTTTGGCTGAGGTGGGGAGGAGAAACAGAAATAGAAAAACATCTTAAAATATGCATTTTTATTTCCCTGTAGCAGTGCGTCAGAAAACTGTAACTCCTCGAATGTCTCTCTCTCTCTCTCTCTCCTCTCTCTCTCTCTCTCTCCTCTCTCTCTCTCTCTCTCTCCTCTCCCTCTCCCTCTCTCTCTTCCAATGGTAAAGGGAGAAAAGAAAAGCTGTCATTATTTGAATGATCAGAGAAAAAAAGAAGCTGAGGTAAGTAAGATACCAATTACAGCACTGCCAGTCTGTGTGAATTGGGCTCAGTCCAAACGAAGACACAAATGGGTTTGAGGATGTGAAGGGGATGCAGAGGGGGCTGGGAAGAGAGAGCTGCCAAAATACAAGACAGGGAGGCTTAGCGAAATTGCCCCCTGGCGCTCCTAAGGCAGTTTAATCAGGCAGAGCCCTGAACATTCCCATGCATCAGTCCCATTGTGCGCGCGCCCTTGCAGATCTGGCTTCTGGCTCGGTCTCTTTGTTTGGGTAGCTAGGCACGAAATAGAATCATCTGCAACCAGAGCTCCACTTAATTCTCAGTTCCTCTCTGGAAACGGCTGTTGGCATGGTGAAATGTGCTCTGAAAAGGCCACGCTTTTGACTGATCAAAAACCAGAATTCCAGACCCTCCGTCGGAGTCTTTGTGGACAAAGCCAAACCGATTCTCAGAAAGTGACAAGAGTCCTGCACTTCTCCAGTAATTCGTGTTGCCCCAGCATCGCAGTATTCATGCCAGTGACAAACAGGAGCCCCCCCCCCCCCCGGCAATTTGTCTTCTGTCTTAGCAAAGGCAATGACGATTGTATTGCTTCTCACTGTTAAAAAAAAAAAAAAAAAAGCACTAGTCACCCCTGTCACTCAGCCTGTTACCAAAGGTCAGCTCACATTACTGACTGTGCTATCTTGAATCCGATGAAGAACCCAGGAAAGTCACAAGGAGAGACGTGAAGATTTGGGATCATTTTATTCACACCCCAGCACTGAAATCAGAGCATGGTACTCAGTGGATAACCAATGTAGAAAAAGATTCTACAAAATTAATTAATTAATTAATTAAGATAAATACTTCTGTCTTCTGCTTTCAGTACTTCCTATGCTCGGCCATTTTCTTGCCTGCCCTCCCCACACACCTGAGTCAGGGAAGTCGCTGAATACTTATTATAGTTGCTTTTTTGTTTGTTTAAATCCTAATTTTTGTAGATCAACATACAAAGTGATGGGTTTCATTATGGAACCTTCACACACACAAGCGCAAGCACAAGTATACAAGTAGGCATGTATTTGCATGAGCACACACACACCAAAGGTGACCTTTGTCCTCCACATTCACACACACACACAAACACACACATGCATGCACACACAGAGATGCACTATCTGCTCTTTTGGCTTAATATAATGATCTACAGTTCTATTCATCTTCCTGCAAATATCATGATTTTATTCTTTATGGAAAAAAATTGTGAATATGGGCAATTTTTTATATTTTTTTTAATTTGTTTTTTAATTCCTTACAGGAATATGTTTTTGTTTTACTTTTATTTATGTATATATATGTTTCTGTGTATGTGTATACCGTGTGTGTGTGTGTGTGTGTGTGTGTGTGTGTGTGTGTTTGCATGTGTGCATGCCTAAGAAGGCCAGAAGAGAAAGGTGAATTCCCTGGAGCCGGAGTTATAGTTAGTTTGTTGTGAGCCTCTTGATATGGGTTCTGTGAACTGTACTCTGAGCCTCATCAAGAACAGCAAGCACTCGCCGGGCGGTGGTGGCGCACGCCTTTAATCCCAGCACTTGGGAGGCAGAGGCAGGCGGATTTCTGAGTTCGAGGCCAGCCTGGTCTACAGAGTGAGTTCCAGGACAGCCGGGCTACACAGAGAAACCCTGTCGAGAAAAAAAAAAAAAACAAAAAAACCAAAAAAAAAAAAAAAAAACCAGCAAGCACTCTTAGCCACTGCCTTAGTTAGGGTTTCATGGCTGTGAAGAGACACCATGACCAAGGCAGCTCTTAGAAAGGAAAATATTTGCCGGGCGGTGGTGGCGCACGCCTTTAATCCAGCACTTGGGAGGCAGAGGCAGGCGGATTTCTGAGTTCGAGGCCAGCCTGGTCTACAGAGTGAGTTCCAGGACAGCCGGGGCTACACAGAGAAACCCTGTCTCAAAAAAAAAAAAAAAAAAAAGAAAGGAAAACATTTCATTGAGGCTGGTTTACTGTTTCAGAGGTTTAGCACATTCCTGTCATAGCCAGCATGGCAGCGTGCAGGCAGACATGGTGCTGGAGAAGGAGCTGAGAGTTGAAAAACTTGATCCACCAGCAGCAGAAGAAAGACTGTCACATGATGCCTAGCTTGAGAATAGACATCTCAAAGCCCGCCCCCCCAGTGACACATTTCCTCCAAAAAGGCCACACCTACTCCAACAGGGCCACACCTCCTAATAGTGCCACTCCCCATGGGCCAAGCATTCAAACTGTCTATAGGGGCCAATCCTTTTCAAACCACCAGAGCTACTGAGCCGTCTCTCCAACCCCAAGTATATATTGATGCTGAGCATCATGCATCTTTTCCCTCTCCCCCTCTCCTTTTCACTCTCCTAGATAATTTCAGTTTTGGATTAATATATGCACATATGCCTTTGTGTAAGTATATGAGATCTAGGAACCACAAATAAGCTAAAAAAAAAAAAAATCCAACATTTGTCTTTCTGAGACTGGTTTAATTGGCTTAATATGATTGTCTACAAGTATATCTATTGTCTAGCAAATTCCATCCTGTATAATACCACACTTTCTTTAGCCATTCTTGTTAGACACCTAGTCAGTTTCAAAACTTAGCTATTTGAATTTCTGCAAATGTTTGCAAACGAATGTGCAAATAGCTCTATGATTCAGTCCCTCAGTGGAGTCTCTCGGGAGTAGTGCAGCTGGGTCATATGGTAGAAAATACTTTTAATTTTTTGAGAACCTTTCATGCTGATTTCCATGGAAGCCAGACAGGTTCACATTCCTAACAGCAATACAATGGCACACACACACACACACACCACACACACACACACACACACAAATGAGACAATCAGTTTTTGAACCAATACAGTATGCACTACTTAACTAAAAACGTCAATTTATGTGTATGTTTGTGCGTCTGTGAGAGGGTATGCCATGTATGTGCAGATGCCCATTGAGGAAGAAAGAAAGCCTCAGATTATCTGGAGCTGGAATACTGGTGACTGTGATCCACTCAACAGGGCTGCTGGGAACCAAATGCAACTCTTGCCAGAGCAGTATGCACTCTTCGCTACTGAGCAATCTCTCTTGCTTCTGTAGTTTGTGAAAGCATCTGATGTTGTTTCTTTCCTTTTAGTATATGGGCTGCCAAAGCAAGCACAAAGTTTATTTATTGCTTGCTTGTTTATTCATTCATTCACTTTTTTTTTTTTTTTTTGTTGGTTTTTTTTCGAGACAGGGTTTCTCTGTGTAGCCCGGGCTGTCCTGGAACTCGCTCTGTAGACCAGGCTGGCCTTGAACTCAGAAATCCGCCTACCTCTGCCTCCCAAGTGCTGGGATTAAAGGCGTGCGCCACCACCGCCCGCTCATTCATTCACTTTTAACGATGTGTATGTTAGGGAATGAAGGTGGAGCTGGAGCAGCCAGACATAGGTGCAGGGAATGAAGTTGGGTCCACTACAAGAACGATAAGCACTCTCAACCACATGATGCATCTTCCCAGCCCCAGCTGACGCTCCTAAATGGCCAGACTACATTCTGACTAGAGTAAAATCAAATCTCAATTTTAGAATGTTTATTTTAATTTTATGTGCACGAATGCTTTGCCTTTATGTGTAAAATTGCACTACATATGTACCTGCTTCCTGCGTAGGTAAGGAGAGGACATTGGATCCCGTGGACCTGGAGTTATACATCCTCTTAAAACCACCGTGCTGGGGAACCTAAGCTGTGCCCTCTGCAACAGCAGTAAGTGCTCTTGACTTCTGAGCATCTCTCCAGACCCTCGATGCAGTTTGGATTTGCATTTTGATGGCTGGTGAGGTTGAACACTTCTAATATGTTTATTGGCCATCTGTGTTTCTTCTTTTATGAACTATTTGATAACCCATTTGTTTTGTTGCTCGGTGAGTTGTTTTGTTATTGTTGTTTTAGTTATTTGTACAGTCTAGATATCCAATCATTTATCAAGAGTTTATTAATTACTTTCCTTTTGCTATGATACAACACCATAACCGAGAGCATAATTTTGCTTAAAATTTCAGAGAGTCTATAATGGCATGTGAAGCTGGGCAGCAGGTAGCCAGAAGAGGAAGTTAGGAGATCACATCTTCATCAGCAAACCAACACATAAAGATGGTACCGGAAATGTGGGGCAAAGCTGTGAACTCTCAGAACCTGCCCCCCAGGGATGTACTTCCTCTAGCAAGACTCTGCCTCTTAAAGATCCCACAACCTCTCCAGATGGTACCACCAACCAGGGACCAATATTCAGATACACGATTCTGTGGGAAGCATGTTTCATTCAAATCAGCACCAGAAGTCACAGGAACTGGACTGATAAAGACCTCTCAAAGTAGGAGGCTAGGTGTAGTTGAACATAGGACAGTTGACTGGAAGTATTTGTAAGTAGTGAAAAGCCTCTCCTGCCCTTTGTAGCCAGGTGGCCAACTCTTCCAACCCCAGATGAACACTAAAGGGGTCTTCCCTGAAGATGTTAATACAGAAATATTCTGAATTAGGGACCACCAGTCACAACTGAGGATCGAGAGATGCTCAAGTCAACTGAGAAAGTGAGAGATCACTAATTATACCCAACTCTACCTTCATGCCCATGCAGGTTTGCCTTTATTTTCCTCCTATTGCTGTGACCAGATCCTCTGGCAAAAGCAATTTGAGAGAAAAAGAGGTTTTGTTTTGGCACATAATGGTACAGTCCATCGTGCCAAAAAGCTCAAGGCGGCAAGAGCTTGAAGCAGCTGTTCACAACCACAGTCAAGGAGCAGAGAGTGATGAATACACACTTACTACCCCGTTCTCCTTTTCCACCCACATAGCCCAGGGTTCTCTGCCTAAGGAATGATTCCACTCACAGTGAGCAAGTCTTCCTACCTCTATTAACACAATCAAAATAATTCCCCATAGGCATGCCCATTACAAGACTTTAGAAACACTGTCATTCAGTCTCAACATTACAAACAGCAGAGAAAATCCAGTTTCAAAACTTTGGGATGAGAATGGTACCATTAATAGCAACCCTAACAGCTAATCCTGATCTACCCTCACTCAATCCTTCCCCTATATAGCTCCAAATGTGTGACTCTATAGTTCTCATTGTATACATGGGCTCCTTTTCATATCAGTGTTTGTCTTTTACAGTATAGTATAGCCACAGGCTACAGTGATGCAAGAAATGTCAATAGACTAAAATTAGGTCAACAACTGCATTAGCAAAGAAAAAGAGGACCATGGACCATGTCCCAGGACCCGATGTTCTTTGAGTAGTACAATTCTGCTTAGCTCTCAATTCTGTGATCTCTTTTGATTAATACTGAAATGTGAACTGTATCACCCAACCCCAAACATATTCTTTTTTTTTTTTTTTTTTTTTTTTTTTGGTTTTTCGAGACAGGGTTTCTCTGTGTAGCTCGGGCTGTCCTGGAACTCACTCTGTAGACCAGGCTGGCCTCGAACTCAGAAATCCGCCTGCCTCTGCCTCCCAAGTGCTGGGACTAAAGGCATGCGCCACCACCGCCCGGCAAACATATTCTTGATACCTATAGTGTAACTATAAAAGCTGAATTTTACCATTCTCCTTTCTATGCTAGTGATTGGAGGAACAAAGGAACCATGAGCTTGGTTTAATGATTGAGTGAATGGCTTGATGACATTTGGAAAGGCAGTCGTCCAGATCTCCAATTGCCATAAAACTATAGACGTGAATAATGGAGCTGGGGTAGTCACTGTGTTAGAGACCAGAGATGTGCTAATGCCTTGCCATTGCCACATCAGCCTTGTTTTCTCTTCCCTGGCCAAAGTCAGGGCTAGAAGCAATCGCTTCAGCAACAGTTCAAGAGAGACAAGAAGGTGATATACAGAAAATACATATTACAGCTCATGGAGACTGAATCAGCCAACTACTACAAATATCCCTTTAGTTAATAGGGAAGAGGAACAGGGAGGAGAGGAGAAGAAAAAAAAGGAAGCGTTTTCAACAAACCAAGGGATAAGAAAAGTCAATTTTTCCTGTCTGAAAAGAAAAATAAGGCCGGGCGGTGGTGGCGCACGCCTTTAGTCCCAGCACTTGGGAGGCAGAGGCAGGTGGATTTCTGAGTTTGAGGCCAGCCTGGTCTACAGAGTGAGTTCCAGGACAGCCCGAGCTACACAGAGAAACCCTGTCTCGAAAAACCAAAAAAAAAAAAAAAAAAATAAGGACTCACTTCTTCAAGGCTAAGCAGAATTTAGGAGAGAAGATTCCTGGGAAACTGGGCACGATGGCATACATACACCTTCATCTGAGCACTCAGGAGCAGAGGCAGGCAAGCCTGTGTTCACAGGCATCCTCATCCACAGAGGGAGTTTCAGGCCAGCAGAGTTACAGAGAGAGACTGTCTCTCAAAGGAGTGGGGAGTCCTAGAGGACTCGAATGGATGCAGCCACATCCTGCCCCTGCAATTTGACATTTTGCTTTTTGAACCTTGCCATTCACAAGACTGGCCCCAAGAGGAAGATATGTGAACAGTTCCTACTTAAAATGCTGAGTGAATGGGGAAAGCGGTGTTATTTAAGGGAAAGCAATAACGACGCGACTGACAGAAAGAAGATGCTGAGTTTATTTGAAGTCAACTTCGAGACTTTGCAAAACATTCAAATTGAGGTTTTTATGCACACTAAAGATGTCCTAAAATAACTAGAAACTGGGAGCTGAGCTCCGAGAGTGTTTGGTCTGGTAGATTAGAATTCATTTGATTAGAGAATAAATATAAAGCCAAAGCCATAGTGGGAAAGCTGAAAAGTTAAAAATAAGAGAAGTCTTTTCAACCAAAGTACAACTAGAAAATGTTGTACTTACAAGGAGCCCCAACATTTCTGGACCTCATGCAGCCAGGGTCTGTTTGTCCTTCATTGTTTGTGGCAAATGTTGACTTCTGTGTCTTCAGCCTTCTTCACAGGTGGCATGGAGATGGAGTTACCTGTCCCTTCTACTCACCAGTGTCCCACCATAGTACTAGCAGCTGTTCTGTCTTGAGACCCAACAGCTGGTGCTTATACCAAGCTGCTTTGAGGGGCCCATCAGTGAGCTCATAGGAACTCCAGTCTCCAGGGTCTCCTAATCTGTGCAGTCCCCTCAGATGCTCAACTGTCCAGGAAAAAAACAAAACAAAACAAACAAACAAAAAAAAAACCCAGTGAAGTAGAACACCCACAAAAGCTCTTCTGTGGTGAACTTAATTCAGAGCAAATTTTAAAAAGCCCTCGAAGCAGGGTAAATTGGTAAATGTGGATGAATAGAAAAGTATTTTTGAGGCAAGACTGTGAAACCAACAAATCAAGAGTAATTTCTGTTGCCTTTGAAAGAGCAGCAGATGCTAAGGATGCAGCCAGCACTCGCTGCACTTCCAGAGAACCTGAGTTCAGATCCCAGAACTCACATCAGGCAGCTCACAACTGCTTGTAACTTCAGCTCTAGGTATCTGACACCTTCTCTGGCCTCCTTGGGTACCTGCATACCCATGGTGTGTGCACTATCATGCACATGGACAAACAACACACCACACACACACACACACACCACACACACACACCAGAAGGGGGTTGGGAAAGATTGTTATACAGGCTGTCACAATGGAATCCCTGATTTCTTACAGAGCTGCTGGTTTATCTCTAAGAGATGATGATAATGGATACAGTCTTAAAACTATTCAAGCAGAGAATACTCAATCTCTCATAGTACAGAGATTTATACACCACCACCAAGAGGTTGGACTTTAACTGTGGTTCTAGTCATTAATATGGTTCACGTGATGACTGTTTATTAATAGTCTCTAGGGATACTGATGGCAAGATGGCTCAGCAAGTAAAAGTGGTTTCCATGCAAGACTGAGGAGCTGAATACAAGCCCTGGGTCCTATGATAGAAGGAGAGGGCTGGCTTCCTGAAGCTGTCCTCGAAATTCCACACACATGCCATGGTATGCCCAACCCCAACACAATAAATAAACAAAACTGCTTGAAAAGAAAAGGAAAGAAAGGAGTCTATAGACAGGTAGAAGAGATGGTTCATCAATTTTTTTTTTATTTTATTTATTTATTTATTTATTTTTGGTTTTTTAGAGACAGGGTTTCTCTGTGTAGCCTGGGCTGTCCTGGAACTCACTCTGTAGACCAGGCTGGCCTCGAACTCAGAGATCCGCCTGCCTCTGCCTCCCAAGTGCTGGATTAAAGGTGTGCGCCACCACCGCCCGGCTAGATGGTTCATCAATTAAGAGCACTGACTCTTCTCCCAGAGGACCAAAGTGTGATTTTACCCACATGACAGCTCCCAACCATCTATAACTACAGTTACAAGAGACCTGACTCTTTTCCTCTTTTGGCCTCTGCAGGCACCAGGAACACATGTAGTGTACAGATATACTTGCATGCAAAACACCTATATGCTTAAAATAAATAAATTTTTAATAAAAAAATGAGTCTGTAGAGATAGAAACATATCTGGGAAGGATCCTGACCACTGACGTCATCCAAAAATGAAAATGTCCACAGAAATTCATATAAAGGTAAGTCAAAGTATGCAATCTATAGGAGGGGGCCCCCATCATCTCCTGGGAGAAACAGTTACTGTGGCAACTATAGCAGCCCAACTGGTAGATATGGCGATGTGAGACAGTTACTGAAGAAGCTTATGTGGTCTTGAATGGTCAAAATTGCACCGTCAGAGAAGACTGGGGCTCCCCCTTTTATGGCCAGGAAAGCCAATGTGATGGAGGGATACTAAAACAGATACTAAATTAGATTTTTTTTTTTTCTTTTTTTTTTTTCGAGACAGGGTTTCTCTGTGTAGCCCGGGCTGTCCTGGAACTCACTCTGTAGACCAGGCTGGCCTCGAACTCAGAAATCCGCCTGCCTCTGCCTCCCAAGTGCTGGGATTAAAGGCGTGCGCCACCACCGCCCGGCCTAAATTAGATTTTTTAAAATTAATTTTTTTAATATATATGATGAGTACACTGTAGCTCTCCTCACACCAGCAGAGGGCATCAGATCCCATTACAGATGATTGTGAGCCACCATGTGGTTGCTGGGAATTGAACTCAGGACCTTTGGGAAAGCAGTCCAGTACTCTTAACTGCTGAGCCATCTCTCCAGCCCTAAAACAGATACTAAAAATCAGCAAAACTTTGTACACAGAGAAAAGTTCTGTTCTATCAGAGTTCAAGGTGCTCTGTTCTAGGCTGGCCTTGAACTCAGTAATCTGCTTATCTTTGCCTCCTGGGATTAAAGGCTCGTATTACCACACCTAGACCTAAATTTAGCTGGGTGGGATCTTGCCCCAAGGTCACTACTCCCTTACTTCAATTTAATATCTGTGATCACAGGATTCAGCTCCATTTCACTTCCTGGCACCCCTTTATATTTTTCTTTTCTAAGCTTGCTATGCTTGTTCAAAATGCTCTTCATGAGACTTAACCAGAAAACAAAGTCTATGCTGGGTGTTTCTGAGACGTCCTTTGTCAAAGCAATTAATCTAAGTTTCTTCATCTTATCGTCAGGCAGACTCTTCAGACAAAGGCAAAAAGCAACTGCATTCTTCGAAAAAATAACATAAAAACAGTCTCTAGGCCATATATTGAAATTCTCCACCGAAACCTCTTGGGCCAGGTCAGCACAATTCAAATCACTCTTCCATATTCCTACAAAGTCTTCCATATTCCTACTAGGATGGCCCATTAAGCCCCATTTAAAGCATTCCACTGCTTTCCAAATCCAAAGTCCCAAAATCCACATTCTTCCAAGCAAAAGCATGGTCAGGTCTATCACAGCAATACTCTAGTCCATGGTACTGAAAGACACCCCCCCCCCCCCCCAGAGGGGATACCCTCGCTCAAATCGAGGAAATTCACGACCACCAAGAAACTCGAGAGACTGAACTTGCTGCAAACCGCATAAGGCTTTATTTTCAGGAAATCAGCCGGCTGAGGCCGAGACTCACTAGGAGTGTCGACCCCCAGGTCCGATTGAGAAGGGTTAATATAGGGAAAAAAAACACAGAACGGGGTGATGGGGATGAGGGAGAATCATAAAAGAAGTCATGAAACATCAACAGACATTATCATAAAAATACAGTGAAAGGATTATGTGGGAAACACCCTGTGTACTTATTTCTCAAGAGTTTAATCTTATCTAATCATCTATCGTGTGGCTAGCCTGTCCTTGGAACCCAGAGCCTAAGAACCAGATTACCTGCATTCTAGGTTCCGCCCTTTTTCGGAGTTCCTGGAACACAGACGGCCTGGCTTCAGCCTCTACATGCTAGGGGGTCTCAAAAAAAGTTTATTCTCTTCAGTACCAACTTCTGCATTAGTCATGGTTTTACTGCTGTGAACAGACACCAAGGCAATTCTCATAAGAACAACATTTAATTGGGCTGGCTTATAGGTTCGGAGATTCAGTCCATTATCATCAAGGTGGGAACATGGCAGCATCGAGACAGGCATGGTGCAGGCAGAACTGACAGTTCTACATCTTCCTCTGAAGGCTGCTATTGGAAGACTGACTTTCATTCAGGCAGCTAGAATTAGGGTCTCAAGCCCACCCCCACAGTGACATACCCGATCCAAATAGTGCCACTCCCTGGGCCAAACATTCAAACCACTACACATAGCTATCCAAAGATCAGTAAAAGGAAAATTGTCATAACGATTACTCTTTAATATCAACTTGAAGGGATTTGAAATCACCCAGCAAAACATACCTTTTGATTTCTGTGAGAGTCTGCCCGAATTTGGGTGGTACATTCCAGGATGGCTCTGCATCTGCCACCTGCCTCCCTTTGCTTCTTCCTGAGACAGAACATCTACCATGATTACTGACATCATATTCCAGCTCTTTAGGCCTCCCAGTGTGGACAGGTTACTAGCGGCTCTCCAGCAATCTCACAAACCTTCAGCTCTACATGGGGATGACGGAGATAGCCAGGCATCACAGACTGAGCAACAGGCAGGATCTCTACTTCTCCAGCATGCATACAACCATTGTTAGTCTGCCCAGGCCCTGTCACATCAGCCAGTCTAATATTAAGTCTAATAAGCCCCTCTTACAAATAAACCATATTCATATCTATATATTCTAGTGGTTCCTTTGGCGAAAACTGCCTAATACAATCATGTTATCTTTTTAAAATATAATCAAGTTCACTTTTCTAATATTCTTGTTCTTGTGAGGAAAAGAAGCAGAGCATGTTAACTTTATTTGGATCATGAATTGCTTTCTGCAAATGTTAAATACGTCAGACTCGACATGCATTAGTGTTGTTGCTTTCTCAGTAGACCGTGTTTCTAAAGGCCACTTCCTTTCCGTGTGTCAGTAAATGAGACAAGCAATCACAAGACCTTCACAACCGTGTAGCATTCTAGGATGTCCGCTGGTCACCATGGAGACATGAATCATCCCGCTAGCCAGACAAACCAATGATGATGGGGTGCTTAAGCATGCTATTCATAGGACTGAGATCTCAACATTTTGGTATGAAAATCCAGAATTTAACCACATTAGAAAGTGATATTCACCCAGTAAACCCAGAAAAGAGGTGGGGGTGGGGAAAAATAATACTGTCTATAATTTGCTTTTCTGACAGTTTCTTGAGAATCTGCCAGAACCTTTCACTCCCTCTTCCCCTCTAGCACTATTTAAGTGTATGTTAAACAATAAAAAATACTATATAAAATGTTTGACCAAAAAAAAAAAAAAATCCATGAAGCTGGGGAATCAGTTGACTAAGCCAGGTATGGTAACACACACCTGAAATCCCAACACTTGGGAGGAAGGTTGGAAATCCAGGGCCAGCCTAGGCTTCTCAAAAAAAATTTTTTTTACTTTTATTTTTAAAAAGAGTTGACTAGCCGGGCAGTGGTGGCGCACGCCTTTAATCCCAGCACTTGGGAGACAGAGGCAGGCAGATTTCTGAGTTTGAGGCCAGCCTGGTCTACAGAGTGAGTTCCAGGACAGCCAGGGCTATACAGAGAAACCCTGTGTCAAAACAAAACAAAACAAAACAAAAGTTGACTAGGCGTTCCTGTCACACTCTGGGAATTGAGCTGATGAGTAGTCACTCACCTGAGGATTGCTGGCCTCTGTAGCAGAAAGAGAATGGCGTAGCCATAATTAAATGCTTAGTTCAGAAATGTCAAGCATTTATATTCATAAACCAAAGAAAAGGAGTTGCTAAGGAGTCCCACCTAATCCCAAGGGGTGAGAGTGGGGATGGCGGTGGGGGTGGGGAGAGCCATCCACTGTCCATGGAGAAGAGTACTACCACCAATGAGCTACACCAGTAACTGTTCTGAGGTCCAAGATGGAAGCTACCTCAGGATGTGAATATGTGAAGCCAGCATGGAAAGAAGACACAGAACACTTGAACATGGAGAAGAACAGGACAGCAGCAGCCAGGCATAACCAGGAAGAGAAGTGGTGAAGAAAGAGTGAATGTTTAACCCTTAAACAGCGAGGTGCATGGTGGGATTTATCAAGAAGGCCAGTTGGCTATTTCATTAAGAGAGCTTTAAAACATGACGTCACTTCCTTGGATTTCTTGGGTCACATGCTTCTACCCTCCAACCTATACGGAGCCCCGATACCAAAAGCTCATTTGGGATGCAAACCTTGGGCTGCCATAACTTGCTCCACTGAGTGTTTTAGAAATGGAGTCTCAAACCTCTTCTTCCAACTTCATCCTTACTAAGCACATCTTTGCTCAGGGCTCAGCTTTCCCTGCGGGTCTATTTTCAGCAAGACAGACTGCTCATCACATAGACTTTGTAAATTTAAACCGCACGACGGTTCCACAGCCGACGGAGTAGATTTGAAGCCTGGCAATCCTGACTTTGTATTTCACAGTGAGGAGCATGGTGTTACGTCTCCTGGCGGATAGTTCCTCAGTGATATGCAAGGAAATGTACGTTCTATGAGCCTTCTGGAGGATGCCTGGTTTTTCTGTAATAAACATTTAGAAGGAAAAAAAAATCCAACAAAAACAAGCTTACACAGAGAAGGAAGAAAAGTAAAAGCTGCCCAACACGTTTAAGAAAGCAGATGAGCAGCCACAGAGAGAAAGGAGACCCAGAAAGACCAGGGGAGTTGGGTGGTCTTTATTATTGTTGCCAATTTCAAAACATTTCCTTTATACATTATAAAGAAAATGCAATGTAGCGAAAATTCAAGTGCTGATGATGGGATAAAACCATCACATCTAAATTAATCCAGATTTGCTTGGTTGTTTAGGTTTTTTGAGACAGAATATTTCTTGCTTTTTTTTTTTTTTTTTTTTTTTTTTTTTTTGGTTTTTCGAGACAGGGTTTCTCTGTATAGCCCTGGCTGTCCTGGAACTCACTTGGTAGACCAGGCTGGCCTCGAACTCAGAAATCCGCCTGCCTCTGCCTCCCAAGTGCTGGGATTAAAGGTGTGTGCCACCACTGCCCGGCGATTTTTGTATTTTTTAAAAAATTGTAATCATGCCGGGCAGTGGTGGCTCACGCCTTTAATCCCAGCACTTGGGAGGCAGAGGCAGGCGGATTTCTGGAGTTCAAGGCCAGCCTGGTCTACAGAGTGAGTTCCAGGACAGCCTGGGCTATCTAGAGAAACCCTGTTTCAAAAAAACAAAAAAAGTAGCCAGCACTGTTAACTTCTAAGACATCTATCTCTCCAGCCCCAGAACATAGTATTTTCAATGAGTGAAGCCATCTACTACAAACTTAGTTACATCTATGGTTTTTGGGTTTTTGTTTTTTTTTGGGGGGGGGTCAAAAAAAAAAGAATTGCTAAATTATAAGAGACCAATAATATGTATTACGATATAAAATAATACAGATAATACATCAACTATAAGATATTATAGAATGATGGAATACAATTCAGTCTTACAAATTAGATTGTCGCTAATTTTTAATGAGAAAAAGAGAAGGGAAAAAAAAATAGTGGCCACAGTGTTGTGTGGGAAGCCAGCAGCATGTAATAAAACACACACATTTATTTCAGTAACTTTAGAAAATAAAAAGGGCTGGAGAATCTCAAGAATGGAAGGGAAATGGCAGTGTGATTGTGTCTGGTTTTTAATTTTATTCTTTATGCTTTCCTGCAATTTTCAAATTTTCTATAATGAACTCAGGGTCCTTTTATGATCATGTAAATTACTTCTATGGAGAAGCGTCCCTCCATCAGCAATTCGGTTTTTCAATTATTTTTGTTAGTTATAGTGGAATTAAAAACTCATTAGATACATTAAATGTAGCATTTTTAGATGCTTGGGGTATATGTGCTCCTGACTGCTTTTAAAATGAATCTATAATTAGAGAGAATAAGAGAAATGGGAGTAGAAAGGCTCTGAGGGTAACAGCAGACATGAAAGGCCCCACTTCAAACATTGTCAAATACTTACCATGGAAATGACTGCCTTGTGGACATAGTTTACAGGAATATACAATAAATAGAAATTGAGATTTGACTTCAGATCTGCTCGTGGGTTTTAATATGGATAGAACACGTAACCCAGATTCAAATCAAACTATAAGTTTATTTTCACATCATATGAAAATGAGGTGATCATCAAACCAATATTAAAACAAGGTGATACACTAAAACCCATTACTTTGCACATCAACTGAAAAAAACTAAGTCCAACTGCCTAGCAGAATATACTGTTTTAATTTTCCTTTTTTTTTTTTTTTTTTTTTTTTTTTTTTGGTTTTTCAAGACAGGGTTTCTCTGTGTAGTACTGACTGTCTTGGAGCTCATTCTGTAGACCAGACTGGCCTCGAACTCAGAAATCCACCTGCCTCTGCCTCCCAAATGCTGGGATTAAAAGCGTGTGCCTACCAGTGCCCGGCCCTTTTTTTTTTTTTTTTTAAGATTTCTTTATTTTTATCTTATGTGCATGGGCGTTTTGCCTGCATGCCTGGTGCCAGCAGAAGCCCAAAGAGAACATATGATCCTCTGGAACTGGCCCTATACACAGTTGTTAGCCACCATGTAGGTGCTGGGAACTGAACCCTGGAGGGCAGCCAGTACACTTAACTGCTGGACCCACTCTTCAGCCCGTTAGGTAGTATGTTTATTATTACATGTATGTTTGTGTTTTGGGGGGTGTATTAGTGTGTACACATGCATGTAGTAATCCCAGGGGCCAGAAGAGAGTGCTGGATCCCCTGGAACTGGCTACATGTATGTTAACTAATAAATATTCTGAGTTCTGAGCTCCGTTTGGTAACACAGAAGGCACAGAGGATGTCTTCTCACTCACTGAATTCGATTTCTAAAAGCCAAGGCAAGTTCATTAGGGAGTGAGAACATTGTGAAGACAAAGAAGCCTCAGCAGAAAAGAGGAGAGGGTGACCTGTTGAATGAAAGGCATTAACCTTGCAATGGCTTCAATGTTGAGACCGAGCTAATGGACTGAGATGATGGTTGAATGACCCACACTGAGGAGAGTAGACTCCTTAGGCTCAAAGAAGACATAATATCTTCTTCACCTCCAACTCGACATTCCGTTTGTGTCGTTGGATTTTGTTTTCTCTGGTTTGTTTTTTTACAGGCTGAGGATTGAACCCAGACCCCACAATCCTAGCCAGCACTCTCCCTCTGAGCCCGACCCATCTGGATACTCTTCTTCATTTAGCTCTTTTCCTTCCTTCCAAGCAAAACAATGGATAGTCTCAGACTATAAACTGTTCTCTGGTTACTTCACCCTGACATTATAGTCTGTGTTTATATATTAATATGCCTAGAACTATTGTAATTAAACTTCAAACTTCATTGCTAGCTTGTTGTGTGCTAAACTTAGACTAAAGGAGCTCCAACTGAGAATGAGATGCTCACCCCAACTTCCCATTCCAGACAGGCCCCTTGACCCCAGTTCCATCTTTCTACTACTCACCTGCTAGTGTGTAACTGGAGCAGAAGCAGTCGGATAGTCAGGGGGCTGGGGGAGTCCTAGTGGCACAGAGAGATGCTGATATATCTGCTGTCTGGCTCTATTCTCTCTATCACCTACAGCCACTTCAGCCTCTCTCCTGTATGACCCCTCCCACTGGAATGCCTTTGTTCAAACAGTCCCCGCCTCCCCGAAACAGCCATTTATCATCCCTGTCTGTTCCTCCATTCAGTGATACCTCCAGTCCCTTCTGTGCTAACCCTTCACCTATCAGAAGATCAGGTCAAGGGTCTTTTCTAATGATCCAGACACATACACTTCCTCTGAGTTTTATGGTTGACTCTTGGAGGAGAAATGTAGTTCTGACTAAAGTCAGACTGACTTTGGTCTGACTAAAAGCCAAATCTCTCCCACCTAGAGGCCTCTTCGGCAGCACTTCATGCATCTTGTCCTCTGGGCATGAGTCAGATGTTGTCTGTGTCCCCTAAGCTTCCAGAGACCTGTTCCTTTCTGTATGAAGCTCTCCCATGAGAGAGGCAGACAGGAAGAGTTCACAGCCAAAGAAAAGCACACTAGAATTACAGAGTTGTTCTCATTCCCTCCTTCAGATGCCATGGACGCTTGGCAATGCTTTGCCCTGGGGTGTGACAGTATTGAACATCCTTGGTCTTAAGACCTGAATGGCAACTGGGAAAGAATCCTGTTAACTTTCCTTTTCTTCTCTGTTGCTATACCTAACTCAGCCTCCCAGGGTGAAACAGAAGGTCATTGAGTGGCCAAGTTATGAAAATAGAAATGATGGCAAGAAGAGGAACTTGGGACACCAGGAGACAGTAACAGAATTGATGTGCCACGGACTCAAAGGTGGAGAAGGGAGGAAGTTAGAAAGATTTCTGGACTAAAGGGTTTTGAGAAGGTCAGAAAATATAGAAGAAATTATTGAATAAACACTCTGGGAAGAGTCAGTTAGCAATGCAATTGATTGGCAGAAGGCAAAGGAGACGAGAAACAGCAAAACTGACCTTGGTGTTTCAGTTTAAGGATCATCTATGAAGATCGTCAATAGCAGGGTTCAAGTATCCGGAAGACTTGCTCTTCAGAGCACAGTGATGATGCTTTTGAATAAGCTGAACTTGAGGGACAAGTTATTAACTTTTCTTAGAGTACAAGTCAAGGCCTAATCTACCCAGATAAGAAACCAAAAAGAAACAAAAAGAAATTGTTGCTCAAGTGACCAGGCTGCCTCCCAAGTGCTGGGATTAAAGGCATGCACCACCACTACCCAGTTTATACCCTATGTTTTGCCGGGCGGTGGTGGCGCACGCCTTTAATCCCAGCACTTGGAGGCAGAGGCAGGCGGATTTCTGAGTTCGAGGCCAGCCTAGTCTACAGAGTGAGTTCCAGGACAGCCCGGGCTACACAGAGAAACCCTGTCTCGAAAAACCAAAAAAAAAAAAAAAAAAAAAAAAAAAAAAAAATACACCCTATGTTTTAGCTCATGGGGCTGAAATCTGGATACCACTTGGCTGGGTTCTCAGCTCTAGATCTTATGAGGCTAAACTCAAAACGTAAGTTGCACTGTGTTTCTTTAGGGGATCAAAACCCTGTTACAGGATGACTATTGTTGGAATCCGTGGTTGTAAGACTAAAGTACCTGTTTTCTTCCTATATGTTATCTAGAGACCTGGTTTAGCTCCTAAAAACCTGCTAAAGAGCAGTCACTACAAATCGGCATCCTTTTTTTTCTAGGCCAGATGTAATGCTTTCTTCCAGCACCAGGAAGAGATGCAACTCTGTTTCGCCCAATCAGGACGTATCCACACAAGACAATCTCCCCTTCAGCATATAATCTAAAAAGAAAGGGGTCTGAAGAGATGTCATGCAGGTTCAAAGACCTGAGTTTGAATCCTAAGAATCTGTGGAAAGTCAGACATGGATAGTGTATATCTATAATACCAACACTCCTGTGGTGAGATGGGAGGTAGAAACAGGAGAATTCCCAGAAGCTCATGGGCAAGCCAGCTTGGAATACACAATGGTGAATAATAGACTTTGCCTCAAGCAAGTAAGAAGGTAAGGACCAACATCCAAGAGTGTCCTCTGACCTCCACCACAGCAAGTATATACCTACCTTCACACACACACACACACACACACACACACACACACACACACACACACACGACAAAGATGTTGGAAGGCATCTTAACGTTCAGCTTACTCCATGAATCTGTGGAACAATGTTTATCTTCTAGATGTTTCACAAAGCTGTGTGACTAAAATGACATATTACAAATTGTCTTTAAGCTGCATCTCCTCTAGTTCAGCACTATCTAATGGAGATATCACCAGTCACCTACTGCCATTGGGCACTTGAAGTGTGTTTAGTCCAAACTACAATATTCTGTAAAGTGCAAAATATACACTCCAGTTCAAATGAACACTAACACAGTATTAAAATGAAGAGACTATAAAATATTCCATTGATATTTTTCATTGATTGTGTATGAAAGTGACAACACTCATGTTATGTTGACTTAAATAAAATGTTATTAGAATTCATTTCACCCATTTCTTGTTACTCCTCTTATTGCCTACCAGAAAACTTAAAAATCACATATGCGGCTTATGTTTTATTTCTATGGGACATCCAAGAGAAAGCTCAGACCCAGAAAAGAAATCCAGACCAGGCCCAGACCAAGAAAAGCATCATCACTTCCACAAATACATGAGAGGGAGTCAGTGGCATTCGGCAGAACAATGGTCAGTTTAGCTGGGGAACAGATGGTGACTAGGAGATTTGATTCCCTGTTTCTAGCTGAGGAAGGACTTTATTCTTCTATGCAAACCCCTTCCCAAGGGCCAGAGACTTTACAGGAATCTGCAGGGCAACTGCTAAGTGGGTGTTTATTTTCAGCGACATCATCCATAGCAAGGTTACAACACAATCAGGAGTGCTGGAGTGCATGAGCCCTTCCTTGCCTGACGAATCCCAGGCTAGATTCTCTGCGCTTTCTCATCCTTCTCCTCGGCACTGGCACCGGCAGATGTGTCAGACTCTCAGCTACTTTGTACAAGCTCCTAGGCTCTCACCACTGGGAGCAGCTTGTCTGCAAAATTCCTCATTGGCAGGGCTTCCCTGGCTTTTGATCTTGCCAATAGAGGGCAGCTATTATCAGCTTAATTAGAGGGTAGTTAATTACCCTCGTGGCCCTCCCAATTAGTTCAAAGAGCTCCCTTAGCTTCCTAGCTTTTGAAAAAAATAGAGAAGGAAAGAGACAGGAATGCTATGTATAATTTTTTTCTATAACGTTTTCCCCTATAATGAATATCCCTCTCAGTTACCTTTTTTGCCTGAGTCCCCACTTCCCATAAAGACTCACATGAATCTTTGGTATTCATTAGACAAACACTTTTATATGCAAATGGTGAATATTTATTAAGTGTGTAACATGTAAACATACATCTCATTTAACCTCTTCAGCTTGTAAATGAGAAAATAATAATTAGTAGGCATTTTCTATGTGCCAAAGCTTTTTCTGATCTTTTTTGTGTGTGATGTTCACTTAAGGATTTAGCATTAAATGAGCTAAGACATGAGAGGGACCAAGAATAGTTCCTGCACTGAATAAATGGTCAAAAAGTTAGTTAATATTTAATCCTCATACTCTGTACCATAAATAATATTGTCCTTCTTGTTTTACATCTAAGTAAACAGAGGCTAGCAGAGTTACGTTGCAGACACTATGTTCTTGTTTTCTTGTCATTTCTTTAATAAAATACACAGCCAAGGAGCTGGGGAGACAGCTCAGCAGTTAAGAGCATTTGTTCCTCTCAAAGAGGTCCTGGGTTCAGTTCCCAGCAGCCACATGGTGGAACACAACCGTCTGTGGCTTCAGTGCCAAGGGATCTGATACCTTCTTTTGAATTCTGTGGACACCAGGCACATACATGATGGTCATAATTCATCACTGGAGGAAGTCAAGGCAGGAACACAAAGGCAAACCTGCTTGCAATTCTACATAGAGTCCTTCAGAGAACTAACTCACAACCAAGCAAGTCCAGCAGAAACTGGACGAGCGTAGCTTATGGCTTACTCATAGGCCCATGCTTAGCTAGCTTTCTTCTACAGCCCAAGACAGTTTGTCCAGGGAACATAGCTGCCACGGTGAGCTGGGCCCTCCTATATCACTTAACAATAAAGTTTTTAAAATAGAGCTGCGGGGATAGAACAAAAGACCCATGAGACTTAGTGTATGGCATGCTTAGCGGTGTGGTGCTGTTTGGTTCAAAAGTTCCAATGGGCAATGTGAATCAATCCTCTTGTAGTCTGTTTAAAGTCTGTTATAAGTCTGTTTAAAGTCTTGTAGTCTTTTAAAGTCTGTTATAGTTTGCATAAAGTAGTCAAAGTTCTGGCATTAATTTGAATATTAGACACCTCTAAATCTAAGACCACAACCTGGCAAAGAGGGCGCATTATGATAGGTCAGACTAGAGACAGCTGAAAGTGGGGAACTTTACTAACTTTATGGCCTCGAACCCTATAATCTTCAGTCTCGCATGGTGAAGGCCAACTCAGGACCGTGCTAAAAACAGAAATCCTCTGACCCTGCAGGAGACTCACTGCTTCACAGATCTCTGAGCGTGAAACCCAGTGCTTGGTTCTTTTTTTGGGTTTTTTTTTTTTTTTTTTTTTTCCGAGACAGGGTTTCTCTGTGTAGCCCTGGCTGTCCTGGAGCTCACTCTGTAGACCAGGCTAGCCTCAAACTCAGAAATCCACCTGCCTCTGCCTCCCAAGTGCTGGGATTAAAGGCGTGTGCCACCACCGCCTGGCTGGTTCTGTCAAGTCTTGTGGGTAGAATAGGGGGCACATTAAAGTTTGAAAGTAACTGATGGGGGCGTCTTAGTTTTAACTCTCAGCTTGGCACAATTTAGGTCCATCCATAAAGGGAATCTCAATACAGATTGGTCTATGGGCTTGTATATGGAGGATTGTGGAATTGTCTTGACTGTTGATGCAGGAGGGCCCAGCCTACTACTGTGGGTAGCACTGTTTTCTGGGCAGGCAGTTCTGGGCTGTATTAGAAATCTAGCTAAGGGACTGAGTGATAGACACTAGCTGCTCTTGCAGAGGACCCAGGTTCAAGTCTCAGCACCTACATGGAGGCTCCAAACATCTTTAACTTTAGTTCCAGAGGTTCTAACACACACACAATTACACACAGAAAGAGAAATGAGGAAAGAAAGAGGGGGGGAGGGAGAGAGGGAGGAAGGAAGGGAAGAAAGAAAGAAGGAAGGAAGGGAAGAAGGAAGGAAAAGAAAGAAAAGCATGAACCTATGACCTAGCAACTTAGATGGAGATGAGTTTTGGCCATTCTGGTGGTGTGACTATGCTTGTTCCAAGGAGTGGCACTATTTGGAGGTGTGGCTTTGTTGGAGTGGGTGTGGCCTTGTTGGAGGAAGTGTCATTGGGCTTTAAGACCATCATCCTAGCTGCCTGGAAGTCAGTCTTCTCCTAGTGGCCTTCAGATGAAGATGTAGAACTCTCAACATTTTCTGCACCATGCCTGCCTGGACACTGCCATGCTCCCACCTTGATGATAATCGATTGACTCTCTGAACCTGTAAGTCAGCCCCCAATTTTTTTTTTTTTTTTTTTTTTTGGTTTTTTCGAGACAGGGTTTCTCTGTATAGCCCTGGCTGTCCTGGAACTCACTCTGTAGACCAGGCTGGCCTCGAACTCAGAAATCCACCTGCCTCTGCCTCCCAAAAGCCCCAATTAAATTATAAGAGTTGCCTTGGTCATGGTATCTCTTCACATCAATGGAAACCATAACTAAGACAGCCATTCATATATACTATTTCTAAAGCTGAATGTTATCATTTCTATGCATTTAGATGGATTATCACAGCAAATTATGGCTTATTGTTACAGAAATGGAACACAATACCTTCATGATGAGCGTTGTCTCCAGTGAGGAAGGGAGAACTATGAGATTGAGGGGAATTCATACAAATTTAGTTAACATATCAATATTCTTGTTCTTAAAAAAAAACTTTTGAGGGCTAGTGAGATGGCCTCCTAGGTAAAGTCACTTGTCATTTAAGTTGAAAGTTTTAGTCTGGTTCTTGGGATCCACAAAGAAGAAGAGAACTGACTCCCCAAAGTTGTCCTGGGGACAATTTATTTACACACAACAAGTAAATAAATGTAATTTAAAGAGTACAAACAATGTTTTGAAATAATCCTGGTTAAGTGTCGGTTTGTGAAAACCACCAGGTGAGTACAGAGGACGGGTACTGACTGCCGAGAGTTATTGTACTGGTTATTTTGCTTATTGTGACCAAATTCCTGCTAGAACAGCCCCAGGAAAGAGGGTTATTTCAGGACCTTTTCGAGAGGATTCAGTTCATCATGGTGGGAAGACTGTGACACAGCCAAGCAATTTATGTTACAGTGGTCCAGGAAACAGAGGAAGGACACGGTCACCGGTGCCTCTCTGGCTTTCGCCTTTCTTCCCTTTTATTGTGTCTGAGCTCCTATCCATGGGATGATGCTACCAACATTTAAGGTGAGTCTGACTCGCTACTACTTTCTCTGTAAACACTCACACGGACATATCCAGAGATGTGCATGTCTTCTAGGTAAATGTAAATCCATTCAAGTCGACAATGAAGATTAACCATCATAATTATACAATTCTGTATATATTTTTCTAAATCTTTGAACTGTATTTTGTATATATTTAAAGCCCGATATTGGGCTGGAGAGATGGCTCAGCCGTTAAAGGCTAGGCTCACAACCAAAAATATAAAGCCCGATATTTACTATTTCCTGGAAAACTCAAGAA
Organism: Mastomys natalensis; assembly: GCA_021653895.1. NCBI lineage: Eukaryota > Metazoa > Chordata > Mammalia > Rodentia > Muridae > Mastomys > Mastomys natalensis. Next base: position 671,152 of record JAJTUV010000391.1, read on the forward strand.
GCCAAACCAAATAACCTCACCTCCTATGGGAGTCACCCCCCTAATGAAGGTATCTCAGAATTAAAGAATCATGGATAGGTCATTTTATGTTTGTAAATTGTAATCTGTTTTACAAGACAAATCTGTTTGAGTAGTGGGCAAACTTCTTTTTTTTTTTTTTTAATTTTATTATTATTTTAATATTTTTTTTTTATTGTTGGTATTTCGAGACAGGGTTTCTTGTGTAACCCTGCTGTCCTGAACTCTGTAACCCAGGCTGGCCTCGAACTCAGAAATCCGCCTGCCTCTGCCTCCCAAAGTGCTGGGAATTAAAGCGTGCGTCACACACCGCCCGGCAGTTGGGCAACTTTTAACACTTAATATAAGACCAGAACTTATGAATCAGATAATACTTCCCTAAAAATGTAGAACTCAGCTGTGAATGAATGATAGATATACAGAATAACTAGGATCACATGTTTCTGACTCAGAAGCAACTTAAAAGAGCGAAGGGATTAAGTAGCATCTGTGTATCTCAAGAGTAGTAGCAAGTTGAAAGGACAGGAATGAAGTTTAACAAGTGACTGAGGATAGCTGGAAAGATAGCACAGCATTTGAAGCACATACTGATCAATAAATGAGACCAGCATTTAGATCCACAACCTATACAGCAGATGGGGTATCTGCTATGAATATAAGTCTAGCTCCATGTGGGCTAACAAGAGGATCAGGCAAAAGCTGGTGGTTTCCAGTCCAGCCCAAATAATACCTCCAGGTTCTGGGGAGACATTGCCTCAAAGGAATAGATGCAGAGTGGTAGAGGATACTCAATGCCTTCTCTGGCTTCTACAATGGCACACATCACACACATGCACACAAACATAAGTTTACACACCATAAAAGGGGTTGGGGAACACAGAGAGATCTTTAAAAATGAATTGAGCGAGAAGGCTTGGCATGAGGTCAATAGTACAGCAAATGACTAGACTCATGCGAACCATTTTGCAAGCAGTGTGTCTCACAGAATATAACCAGCCTTTGTGAAAACAGGATGGAACTGCATGTTAGTCTTAACCATTCAGCAAGTCTTATAGAACAGGAGGCAAACAGGCAAACCAATTTCCAAGATTTTTTTTAAAGTTCTGGATATGATGTTTGTCCATGTCTGTGATGTAAATACTTCCGTTAGATTTGATTTCAGACAGGTGACATGAGGCCATGGGACAGAGAGTGGGGATGAGATATGTACCTTGCCTTGGCATGCTAATCTAAGTTGACCTCGACTTGCCATTCCATTAGACCTCCACTCTAGATGAACCCTAAATATTATAGAAGTAATAGGCAGCTGCTGATGGTAGATAGGGTGCCTGCCATGCACTTTTCAGAGAATGAAAAATGTCCCCTTATTTATGAGGAACGTCATGAGGAGGAATGTGATGCTTTCTTACTTTATGTCATCAAAAGCTGTGATTCCAATGTAATCCTGAGCTTACAAGCTTCATTTTACCCTCCCTTTCTGTATGCATAGGATAAGAAGCCTCTTTAATGGATAAAATCTTTACAATTAATAAAATGAGGCCTTTTATAATCAAGATTTGAATTATACCCATAAAGTGTTTTAAGTATTCTAGTTTTACTATCAGGATATAGGAACACACACACAAAATCAACCATCCATTTGTTTGTGGTCACTGACTCGTAAATTGGCACTTTGGGACTAGAGAGATAACTCAGCAGTTAAGAGTGTGTACCCGGCGGGTGGTGGTGCACACTCCTTTAATCCCACACTTGGGAAGCAGAGGAGGCAGGTGGATTTCTGAGTTCGAACCAGCCTGGTCTACAGAGTGAGTTCCAAGACAGCCAGGGCTACACAGAGAAACCTGTCTCAAAAAACCAAAAAAAAAAAAAAAAAAAAAAAAAAAAAAAAGTAGAATATCCTAATTGCAAAGATTTTTGTTATCATTCCCATTTGTCTCATTTTTTTAAATTAGAGGTCTATGCATTACTTCTAATTATTTTTTCTATTGATTTACTTTTTAGTTTTGTTATAAGATAAGATGAAGATGCACCACGATGCACATGTGGAGGACAGAGAACTCTTGTCTCCCTCTACCATGTGAGTCCTAGGAATTGAACTCTGTTAATCAGGCTTGGTGCCAAGTGCCTTTGCCTACCGAGCCATCCTGTAGGCCTGTATCTCAGTTTTAAAGACTGTCATATAAAAGTGGTTCGCCTGTCGGCTTTAATAGATTGGGCGGCGCGAAGGTCGAGGAGCTCCTCAGTCCAGCGATCATTCGAAGTGCCTTTATACACAACCCTATTAGATTAATCTTCATCCCTATGATGCATTTGTTACATTTTTAAAAGCGAATAGAATATAAGTACCTATGGACTATCACTTGAAATCTCTCCAAAGACTTACTTTTTTTTTTTTTTTTTTTTTTTTTTTTTTTTTTGGTTTTTCGAGACAGGGTTTCTCTGTGTAGCACTGGCTGTCCTGGATATCACTCTGTAGACCAGGCTGGCCTCGAACTCAGAAATTCGCCTGCCTCTGCCTCCCAAGTGCTGGATTAAAGCGTGCACCACCACCGCCCGACAAGACTTACTATTTTAAAACATCCCCTTACAGTGATCTATTGCAATATCTCCTTCATCCATGTTTGCTTTGAGAGCTGCATGCACATGGTACACTGAAGAAGTTCTACTCATGGGCACAGGGCCATTGGGCTGGCCATATTGCTGTGAGAAGTCTTTTAACTTTCTTTGTGGCCAGGAATTTTTAAACATGCCCCAAATTACAGAGAAATGAACCACAATGCACTGGGCACCTAAGTCTCATCACTGTCCACTCACCGTCAACCTTCTTCCATTTTTACCCTCCCCTTTCAAGTCATTCAATCCCATTTCCTATTCCTGGGTGGCTTTCCCAGGCCTGAAGATGTAGATGTTATTGTCATTGTTGCCCTCCTCTTCGAGCTCAGCCATCAAAGAAGGAATGAACACATTCCCCAAGGTCTCTTCAATCATTTAAGAGAGTTTCATTTTCAGCTCAAGCTAGAGACTCATCAAGCCAGAAAGGCAGGTCACTGAGGCCAAAGGACACCTTCCAGTTTAACCTGCTCTACAACCCTGAATGCCATAAATGTCCCCATGAGTTTTCGGTTCTGAGAGGCACTGTTTACTGAGTGCTGTAAAGAGTGACTTCAGGACTCATTGAAGGCATCTTCATTTTGGAGATAAAATTTAAATCAGAATTAGAAGTAAATTCCTATCTTTAGAAGCAATGCAGCAGACCATTTGAAAAATACTAGGAAGAAGGACAGTGAGAAATTTTCTTTCATCCAGCAAGTCTGTGAATACTGTTTTTTTCTGCTTTCAAAATAGATTCATATTTATTTGTTTATTTATTTGTGTGTACATGTGCACACTGTGCGCTCATGGGCTCATGGAGGCCAGAGGGGGATATCAAATCCCCTAGAGCTGGAGTTACAAGCAGCTGTGATAATGCAAGCTCTGGGAACCAAATTCAGTTCTCTGGAGATCTACAAGTGCTCTCAACTGCTAAGCCATCTCTTGAGCCCCTCTCCTAGATTTTTCTTAATGAAATAAACAAATAGGGCCAAGAGAGAGAAATGGCTGAAGGGGTAAAGACGCTTATGACCAAGCCTCATGACCTGACTTCCATCTCATGACCCACAATGTCAAAAGAGAAGTATGTGACCTCCTCAGGTATAAGTGTGCATGCACACCCACATGATTTTAAGATTTTTGAAAGAAATGTAAATAAGCAAGTATCCAGACACAGGTACTAGTTGAATACTAAGAAAATGTTGGAAATAACTACCCAGCGACAGGAGATTGTGAAACTAACTCACAAAATATCCGTAGATGAGAGTTTATGAAGCTTTGGAGAATGAAGATAATGCATTAAGTAAAAGGAGGCATATCGTTGGATAAATAAATAGTGGAAACAGATGGCAGAAGAACCTAAAGTGTAAAAAAGACTCAGATATTTTAACCAATTACTTATGTGTTCCCTATCAACTCTACGCCTGGACATATAAAAACCTTGAGGTAATCGTTGAGCACTGACTAGTTTTTGAAAGTTACAATGGTATGCTTGTAATTACTCTTTGCTGTTACAGTGGCATGCAGTTTTTCAAGTCCTAGATTTAGATATGAAATGTTTTGCTGACAGTTGTGAAGCTGTAGATAAAACAAGCCTGATGAAGTTTGGGGGGTTATTATATGCTGGTCTCTATAATTATACATCTTGAAAATATCTACTATGAAAAGGTTGAGGGAGCTGGAGAAATGATTCAGGAGTTAAGAGTACTTGATGCTCTTCTGGGAGACTCAAGTTAGGCTCCCCAAGCTCCATGTTGGATGGTTCACAACTGACTCAATTCTAGCTCTAGGGAATTCAGATGCCCTCTCTGCCTTCAGGAGCACCCATACACAGATGGGAAGAACAGCACTTTAGAAGTCGGATGGTTGTGATTTATCTCTCCCTAAGAGTCTAAGTCAGTGGCTCTCAACATTCCTAAAGCTGTGACCCTTTAATATAGATCCCCATGTTGTGGTGACCCCTAACCATACAATTACTTTTGTTGCTACTTCATGACTGTAATTTTGCTACTGTTATGAATTATAATGGGATATCTGTGTTTCCCGATGGTCTAGGCGACCCCTGTTGAAAGGGTCATTTGAACCCCCAAAGGGTCATGACCCACAAGTTGAGTACTGTTGATCTAAATTATTTAACTAGAAAATTCTGCTTTGTCACTACTGTTTGTCATCTCTTGTTTGCTCAAACACAGACAAGTTAAATTCTGTCCCACTCAGCTTCTGAGCCCACACCACGCATCCAGCATGAGCCTCCACTCTACCCACACCATCAGAGGGTAGAAGACGGGGGCCTTATGGCCTGGCCTCTAGTCAGATGGGTGCAAAGGCCAGGAAGCTGTTTCTCTTCTGCAACAGCACCTCAGGGCTTCAGTTCTAGTTTCCTGATTCCACCCCTGGCCCACAACCAGGAAGAGGCCCTGGCTTAGCCTTCTCTCACTTCCTCCAGTAACCACAGCCTGAGGTCTGGTGCCTACATGAGAGACCACAGTGTACCTCATTGTTCCCTTCTGGCCTTTGGCTGTGAGCATCTTCCATCATCCATGTGGGCACACAGAGCCTTTCTGGGGATAGGATGGAATGGGATGATAATCTACCACCTCTGTAGGAAAGTTTTTTTTTTTTTTTGCAAGCTGGAGTGTTAAATACAACTATTATTAAAAATTTCAGGACTTTCTATCCTTTATCCCAGTACTCTGGAGGCAAAGACAGACAGATCTCTGTGAGTTCAAGGCTATTCTGGTCTACACAGTGAGTTCCAGGATAGCCAGGGCTACATAGTAAAACCCTGTTTAGAAAAACAAACAAACAAAAAGATACCAGTTATATATACTTACAGTGAACTTATATTAAAATCAAAAGTCCTATCATTTTGTTGTGGTTTTGGTGTTTTTGAGACCAGCCCTCTCTCTATGCCACTTTGGCAGTCCTGGGTCTCTATGTTGACCAGGTTGACCTCAAACTTACAGAGATCACCCTGCCTCTGTCACCCTAGTGCTGGGATTAAAGGTATGTGCCATCGACCTTGGATTACTTCCATCCACCACACGGATGAATTGCTGAACTGCTAACACAGGTTAACTTCGAAGACAAATATTCAGCAGAAGTGAGAACATTCTGTGAAAATCAGCCAGCCATGTGAATCTTAAAGAGTACACTTTATCATTATAATAATTGGTCTGTAATTTACAAATTATATAAATGATCCCTTATGTAAAGTCCTGTGTGCCACCCCACCCCCACCCTACTGCCCCAGCAAGCTAGTTTTTAAACATTGGCAAGCACTCTTTCCTCGTCTTTTCCTTCTGCTGTGGAGCCAATTTTAAAGCATCCCTAACTCTCTCAGTTGTGCTGGCTGCTCATACAGACCCGAGCCTGTTTGTTCATGCGTGACTAACTCTTAGCTTCTAGCTTTAGCACAGTTAGCACAACACCTGTGCGAGGCTTCTTCTCACACTCCTCCAGAGAGAGGCGCGAACTGGCCTAGTTGGTGAGTTTGGAAAAACTGGGGTATCATTTAGCGCTTTCTCATCTGTCCGGAGCGACATTCTTCTCAAAGGAAAAGCTGCTTTGCTTTGGTGTTGCCGAAGACCAATAGGAAGCTGATGAAACCCGGGATCTGAGCACTAGGGCCCCCATTCCTCAGACAGGGAAGCTTCACCCTCCAGGGTAGCACTGACCACGATCGATCGATCGAGTACCATCTATTGACTTCTATCTGCTCACTCCTTTGTTTCACTTCCCATTTAGTTCAAAAATTGAATAACAAACTAATGTACTCTTTATTGAGCCCCCTTCAAGAGTCCATAAGTCCCCTCTCATCAGCCTTTGCTCCTGAAGCCCCAGAATGCCTTGTGGCTGGGCTCATATATATCGGTACATGTTGTATAAACCCTTTCCAAGAAAACCTCACTTAACAAATTTAGTTTATTCAAATTTCTTTTTTTTTCTTTCTTCTTTCTTTTTTTTTTTTTTTTTTAAATTCTTTTTAGGTTTTTCAAGACAGGATTTCTCCGTGTAGCTCTGGCTGTCCTGGAACTCACTCTGTAGACCAGGCTGGCCTCGAACTCAGAAATCCGCCTGCTTCTGCCTCCCAAGTGCTGGGATTAAAGGCGTGCCCGACTTCTTTATTTCTAATATATCTATATTTATATAAAGCTAAAACTCTTCAGCAACTGAGTACCTTTTTTCATATCAGAAACTGTATGTATAAATTTCATGTTATACACACACACACACATACACACACACACACACACAAATATATATATATATATAACCTACCTTTTACAGAAGTGGAAATTATGACTAAGAGTGTTTAAGTAATTTGTCCAAGGTCACAAGGTGACCTAGCTGGCTGCTGAATGCCAAGGCCCTCATCTTTCCAATGTGCTTTTTTTTTTGCCTCTTCTGCTTTTGTTTCTCCTCCCATTTCTATCTGTCCAAGAGTCCTCCATTCTTTGCTTCAAGACCAGATCATCGCCCCCACACTTCATCCAGCTGGGCCCCACCTCCTGAAGTTTCTAGCTCACCTCAAAATAGAACCACCAGCTGGAGAGAAAGCCTTCAATACAGGAGCCTTGGGGCAGAGGGAACTTTTTATCCACAGCCCTCTGCCCCTGCCCCCAGCAGGATTTTTAGCCCGTCCCCTTTCTTTCACTGATCCTCTGTAGACCTCCCCATCACCATATTTTCTAGCCTTTTGGCCCAACAGAAAACTAAAAAGTTTTTGAAGCCATAGAAATTTCAGTGTACATTTTTAAAATGTTCTTTAAAGCTTCACTCCAAGAGCTAGGCTCCATGAAACTTGGCAGCAGGCAGTTGGTAGGCTGTCTTTTAGTTTCCTTCTTAGATGTCTCACAAGGAATGTCCAGCATCACTTCAAAGGCCTAGGGGAGAAAGCAGTATGCACAGAGCCAGTAGCTGGATCCATCCAGGCTTGACCTGGGAGCTGGGCTTTATCTAGAAATGGTAGCCGTTTCTTAAGTAAGTCAAGGGTCCTTCCCACAGGTCAAGAGTTGTGTAATATGTTCAAAGACTGAACAAACATTTTTATAGGCTACTTGAGGAATGAGAGGAGGATGAAGAAGAACACACATATATGCATATATATGTGTGCATATTTATAATGTATATATGTGTGTGTGTGTGTGTGGTGTGTTGTGTGTAGTGTGTATAAGACTGTTAAACACATAATGACATCTCAATAGAAATAAGATAACTTAATCTTCAGTGGACATGTGTTTTAGTTTCTGCTGTGGTTGTTGTAATTTTAAAAACATGATAGGCACATCGTAGGGTTTATTTCAGCTCACAGTTCCAGGTTATAGCCCATCGTAGCTGGGAATTCACAGCAGCAGAAGCTCCAGGGACATCCACAGTCAGAAATGGAGAGCAAAGAATGCGTGCATACTTGTGCTCGGTTCATTTTCTCCACTATTATTCAGGTTATATACAGGTCTCCTGCCTGAGGAATAGTCCCATCCACAATGGGTGGATCTTTTACCCCAATTAACATAATCAAGACAATTCTCTGCAGACAGACCCATAGAACAATCAGATCTAGACTGTCCCCCATTGAAACTCTCTTCTCAGGTGATTTCAGGTTGTGTCAAATTGACAGTTCAAACTAACCCCAAGAGGGAGTAAAAAAATGGATTTTCTGAGAAACAACAATCTCACTTCAGGGTTTAGGGGAGTGGTTCGGGGGCCTAGCACATACTTAGAATACATGAGACTCTGGGCTTAATATCCAGCAAATACACACACACACACACACACAGAACACACACACACATGATCTCATTGATTGTGTATGTTAATTCTGGGTACACAGTAAGTAAACTGTGTATCTGTGGTATTAGAATCTCTTTTTTTTTTTTTTTTTTTTTTTTTTTTTTTGGTTTTTTCGAGACAGGGTTTTCTCTGTGTAGCCCTGGCTGTCCTGGAGCTCACTCTGTAGACCAGGCTGGCCTCGAACTCGGAAATCCGCCTGCCTCTGCCTCCCAAGTGCTGGGATTAAAGGCGTGTGCCCACCACCGCCCGGCCAGTAATTAGAATCTTATGGAGAGTTTAATTATGAAAATTATCTTGAACAGCTTGTAAGAGGAACAATAATGCAGTAGCCACATTGTGACAGAAATACCTGACATGCACAGCTGAGAAGAAAGGTTTGTCTGTGCTCAGTTTCAGAGATTTCAGTGGGTTAGATCAGTAGCTGGATGTGGCAGAGACCATGATGAACAGGAATGGGACAAAGACAAGATGCCCCCAAGGACCAACCCCCAGGAGCTTAACCTGTCATCATCTCTCAAAAGTCTCACACCGATCTAGAAGGTGGCTCAGAGGTAAACACATGTGCCACCAAGCCTGACAACCCAAGTTTCATCTCTGGGACCCATACAATGGAAGGAGAGGACTCATTCCTTCAGCTTGTCTACCACACACACACAAGAGAGAGGGGGGAGCATATACAAATCAGTGTAACTTAAAAGAAAAATTCTATCATCTCCAAAACATTGCACCAGCTAGAAAACAAAACTTGGGGCAGGGGGAGACTTCTAAACCATGATGTTGTTGCCTCTAAAAAGGCTCATGTCTATTTCATAATAGATAATTCATTCCGTACGTCTCCATGGGCTCTCATGGTCTTAACAATTCTGCACACGGAGATTTTCACTTCCTCTGAGACTGAAGGCCAACCCTTAACTGTGAGCCCCTATAAAAATCAGAAAACAAAACCAGGTACAGGGGCACATGTTAGTAATACCAGTACTGATGCAGGAATTGAAAGAGTTCAAAGCCAGACCGGACAACACAGTAACTTTAAGGCCAGCCTAATCTATATAATGAGACAACATCTTTTTAAAAGATCAGAAAATGTGGTGGTTTGAAAAAGAATGGTGTCTACAGACTCATATATTTGAATGCTTAGTGTTGGCTGAGTGACACTCCTTGAGAAGAATTAGCACGGGTGGCCTTGTTGGAGTGGGCGTGGCCTTCTGGGAGGAAGTGTGTCTCTGGGTGTGGGCTTTGAGGATTCAAAGGCATGCCAGGCTCAAGCTTTCTCTCTTACTGTCTCTGTCTACAGATAAGGATGTAACTCTCAGCTTCTGCTCTAGCGCCTGCCCACCTGCTACCATGCTCCCCACCAGGATGATAATGAACTAAATCTCCAAAAGTATAAGTGACCCTCAAGTCAAGTGAATACAGAAATATTAGATCAAAGTAGGACACAACACCTACAGGACAAACATGAAATCCTGTAGTTTCACAACTGGTATCAAGCACATGGCATTGAGATATGAGCCCCAGAGGCCCCTGGGCACCCTCATATGGCCCTGGCATTTACAGCACACAAAGTCTCTCTAAGGCTGACTCCATTCATTGCCTGTGGCTTTCTTCTGGGAGATAGTCCACATTACTAGCATGTCAAACTTCCTGGGTCTCTGCAACTGTTAAGAACTCACCATCAGAGCTTCACACCTCACCAGCTCCCTTTGGGAATCCTGACTCTGCTGTAAGATATTGCTTCATTCTCCAACATTTCCTTTAAGATCTGGGTCCTGGCCTCCTTGACCCTTTAAGCTGCATTTGGAATACATATAAAACCAGCAATAAATGAGCAGTGAACGATGCCGGGATCTGTCCTCAGCCAACTCGAGCAGCAGCTGGTCTCACTTGAACCATGATTGCTGTGATGTCTAAGTGCTTGTGTGCCTTGCAATGGCAAACACTTTTCTAGACATTTCTGGCCAGTGACACTACCCAGAGCTCTCTTCTCCATGAAGGAATTTTAAATGAGTTTTTTTTTTTTTTTTTTTAAATCTTAAACCTTTAAGCTTGTATTGGTTGCTGTTGGCTACTTTCAGAGATGCCTTCATAGCATCTTTCCTATTGTTTTTAATGAAAAGTACTTGGCTTCTTTTTAATGCTCCCAGTCTCTTTCATAACCATGACTTCCTTAGCCCCAACTTTACACAGGCTTTTATGAACAAACTATAAATCTGTCAAGTCTTTCTGCTCTGTTTTTTTGTGTTCCTGTTTCTCACTGTAAATCTGGCCAAAACCAGAAAACTATAGCTATGCCATCACCTGAATGCTGTAATGCCTCTCGACATTTCTTACATTAGGTTAATTAATTCATCACCCTTAAATTCAGCCTCCCAGACTTAGGATATGGAAAATATATAGACAAGCTCTTTGCCAGAATATGACACTAACAGTCTTATATCCCCAGTAGAGTGGTTGCTCTCATCTCATGAACAAAGTCTTCAGTACCAGACTTTCTGTCAGCATGTGGTCTGACCTCCCACCAGCATCAAACGTCAAACTGTGTGCACAGCATTCCAGGGTTCTCTACCATGTGCAACGTTTGCAAATTCCTCGCGCTGGTCAGTTCCAGAGGCTTCTGAGGCTGGCAATAAATACCTGACCTCACCTACAGGAGGAAAGATTTATTTTGACTACAACTTCAGAGCTTGCTGTCACAGTCTCTGGCTCTGTTGATCCTGGGTCCAGGGTGAGGCAGACCATCATAGTCATGAAATCACAGGGCAGAGGTGCTAGCTCATGGTAGAACATGATCGAGAGAAATGTGGCCAGGGAAAAAGGTAGGAACCAAGGACCAAAATAAGGACCTGCCCCAGTGGTTTCATTTCTTCAGCTAGGCCTCACCTCCTAAAATGTCTAGCACACCCCAAAATTGTGCCACCAACTGTAGATCAAGCCTTTAATTCATGAGCCTTTTTGAAAATATTTCATATCCAAACCATAAAAAAGTTTTCAAATTAAAAAACAAAGACACATGTGAAGAGTCTCTTAGTGTATGTAACATGTTGTTGGACACGCGGCTCACGACAGACCACACCAAGCCAAACAGTTCTACGTGAGGTTTATTCAGGAGATAAAGGAAAAATGGCAGCAAGATGAGGGAGAAGAGAGAAGAAAGAGAGGTCAGGGTGCTCTGCCTATTTATATGGATAGTGACGCAGCCTCTCGCAGGGAAAGGTGGGAGGTGAGCCAAGTGGATTCTGGGAACGTGAGGCGGTTCTTGCCTAGATGTGGTGTCACTGGGTTTGGAGCCTGATACCAACATAACATACAGTAGGTGTTCAACAGGTAAAAAAGTCTAATTGTTGTTTCATGGTAAAATACTGTTATGATTATCTCATTAGTCAGTTAGAGAAACTACTTTTTTGATCATGGTTAAGATAAGAAACAGGTACGGTGTGCGTTGACAGATGAACTTAGGGATGATCCTTCCTGAAATGGAGGTCTGAACGACATGGTATACCAGAAAATAAGCAAGTTCTTGCACATTGTTGTGATGACCTATTGGAATGCCAGGGGACATGTGAGAAAAAAAACCCAGTAAAATCCAGAAAATGAATGCAGTAGCATGCCCACTGTTACAATGTTTAGCATGACTTTCCCTAGAAACGGTTATGCTCAATACCTATGTTAATATGGGTTTGGAAAAACACTGGTGACTTCTCACTTATAAAAGTGTCCTGCAGGGGTGGTGAGTTTGAATGAAAATGATCTCATCTCCTTAGACTCATGTTTAAATACTTGGCCTGCAGTTGGTGGAATTATTTGGGAAAGAATAAGAAGCTGGTTTTGTTGGAGGAAATGTATCACTGGGAATAGGCTTCGGGTTTTCAAAGACCCATGCCATTCCCAATGTGCTCTCTTCTCTGCTCCCTGTTTGTGAATCAAGTCCTGCCCTTTAGGTGCTGCTCCTGTGCCTGCCTGCCAGATGCCATGCTCCTTGTCATGATGGTGATGAATTCCTATTCCTCTGGGACTGTAAACTCTAATGAAACCAACTCCTTCAATAAGTTGCCTGGTCCTGATGTTTTGACACAGCAGTAGAAAAATAGCTAGTTGCATCAGGTTTGTGAAAAAATAAATACATGAAAATCAAACCTGAAACCTATGAATGTATCACTGTTAGTGTACACGGTGTTTTTACACACAAGATCTTATGAAATCACCCCAACAACTCTTCAAGCTCACTACAAGGTCCTCGGGATGGATAAAAGTCCTGAGGCTTACAAAGTCTCGCTTAGTTATTTACCCTTGTTAGCAACCCAGGCAAAAGTATTAAAACAAACTTTATTTCTGCTATCCTGCAGTTCTTCACTTAACGAGCCTTTCTCACAGAGAAAGGTATGGAATGGGAAAGCTATGGAAAGAAAGTCACGTGTTGGAGCCTGGAGAGTCCCTGTGAAGGATACAATAATGTCCATGACTGGCACCATCTAGTTACAGCAAGATACAGCTGGGTGTAGTTGTGTACACCTATAATCACAACACTTCAGGAATGAGACAAGAGGATTACAGTGAGCTCAAGGGCAGTCTTGGAATAACATACTAAATTCAAGGTCAGCATGGGATACATATGAATACCTATCAATTTAAAAAAAAAAAAAAAAAAAAAGAAGCCGGGCAGTGGTGGCGCACGCCTTTAATCCCAGCACTTGGGAGGCAAAGGCAGGTGGATTTCTGAGTTTCGAGGCCAGCCTGGTCTACAGAGTGAGTTCCAGGACAGCCAGGGCTACACAGAAAAACCCTGTCTCGAAAAAATCAAGAGAGAGAGAGGAGAGAGAGAGAGAGAGAGAGGAGAGAGAAAGGCAGTTGGAGTTGGTTGAGGACAGTAAAGATCCGTTTGTGCCGAGCCTACTGAGGTAGCTGAATGACGTCAACTACTAAGTGTCAAGGAAATAAAAACACACCCAAACAGTAGAGAAGCCTCTTGATATACTGTGAAATTTAATAGATAGAGATAAATAAAATACTTCAGGGAATAAATGTTGAAAACAAAAATACAATTTAAAAAAAGAGAGAAAGGAATGATTAGGTACTTGAAGGGTGCTGACTTTCATTTCAAGGTCATTGTTTCAAAAGTAGGAATGATGGCTATTTGGCTAAGAAGAAAAATAATTTTCAAAGACTGAAAAGAATCTGCTTAGTCAGAGACCAGTTCATCTGGCCAAAGGATTGCAAATGCAAAACAGATGGAAAGGAGGGGAAGGAACCACCTAGACAGAATTGAGATGGGCTTCCATATATGACATCAAAGAGGGCCTGGGAAGAGTTTCAACAGAGAGAGAGGTCCTGGGTAATTCTTAAAGATGACTGGGAAAGACATCACAAACAAGATGTTCACCCTGTTTTCTACGTCAGGATTTCTCGTTAGCCTGGAACGCGAGCATTAGGCTAGGCTAGCTGGCCAGAGAGCCCTAGGGACCCTCTATTTTCTGACTCTCCAGCATTGGAATTACAAGGATTTATCACAATGCTTGGTGGAATCTAGGAACTAGATTTAGCTCCTCGTGGTTATGTGTTAAGCATTTGCTAACACCTCGGCTCACAATTTTGTGTTTTTGATTTTTTTTTTCCATTTCTTTCTTTGTTCCTTGCTTCTTTCTTTCCTTTTCTATATACATATGTCAATAACGGTTTTCTCTCAGCATTGCCCGGCATCAGTCCTCAGGACTCCCTGCACATACTGAAATCTACAGCTGTTCAGGCCCTTTATATGTCATGGCATACTGTTACCTGTGACCACATCCTCATGTACTGTAGATCATCTCTAGGTTACTTGACACCTAATGCCATGTAAATCCTATATAAACACTTGCTATACATCCTTGCTTAGGAAATAATAACAAGAAAAGGCATCTCCACATATTCATTATGGACAACTTTAAAACAAAACTTTTATTTTATTTTTATGTGTAGAGGTATTTTGCTTGCATGTCTGTGTGTACAATACCACAGACGTCGGAATAGGGTGGTGGAGTCCCCAGAACTGGAGTTAATAGTTTTGAGCTACCATGTGGGTGCTAGGAATGGAATCTAGGTCCTCTAGAAATATAGCCAGTGCTCTTAACTACTGAGCATCTCTCCAGCTCCTTGCAAATATTTTTGATTCACAGCTGGATGAATCTGTAGATGTGGAACCTCAACTATAGTATTATCTCTAAAATATAAATTCTCTACAAAGCAGATCTCTCCCTCATTTGAAGGGACCAAGGAAACACACAAGAGTGAGCAACTTTGGCAAAAATCATTTTATTGTCAGAAGAGTTAAGACTTAGGACAGTCCACGAACATACTAGAACCACAGTAATGCCTATGATCGACAAGTGTTTATCAACTAATTGTCTTTTCTCTATGGTTTTCTATATATGGCTTTTGTGGTTTTTCCTAACTGACTCCTAACACTTCCCCAATCTGTATGAACAATTTGCATATTTACATTTCATTTGTCATATGTTAGAAATATTTTAGGAAAAAAAAATAAAAATAATAAAAAAAAAAAGAGAAATATTTTAGGTTCGGACTAGAGAAATGGCTCAGTGGTTAAGAGCACTGGCTGTTCCTTCAAAGGACCTCGTTCAGTTCTCAGCACCCACATGATAGCTCACAACTGGCTGTAACTCCTGTATCAGGGGATCTGACATCCTCACATAGACACACATTCAGGCAAAAAACAAATGCACATAAAATAAAAATAATTTTTTTTAAAAAAGAAACATTTTAGGTTTGTTTCATTTTTCTGTTTATATTCTTATTTGATAATGAGATAATAAATTTCTGTTTGTTTTGTTTTGTTCTAGGGTTTTGCTAGCCTAAAACCAAGATCATTCTGCTTCAGCCTCTTCATGTTCTAAATTCCTTGTCCCAAGCAGCAGATGATGTTATGTTGGAAAAGAAAGAGGAGCTGTGTGTTTTACTACTTTAGGAACACATTCCATTCACAGCTCTCATGGGTGTGTGTGTGTCTGTGTGTCAGTGTGTGTGTGTGTGTGTGTGTGTGTGTGTGTGTGTGTAAAAATGTGCTTGTACCCCAGCAGTGGTGGCACAAGCCTTTAATCTCAGCACTCAAGAGGCAAAGGCAGGTGGACTTCTGTGACTTCAAGGCCAGCCTGGTCTAAAGAGTAAGTTTTAGGACTGCTAGATCTACACAGAGAAACCTTGTCTCAAAAAATAAAATAAACTCTTGGCAGCTAAACATCTAGAGAGATTTAAAATGCTAATCTAATCATATCTTGTGAAGACTGTCAGTCCCGGAAACTTTCTATCCTCTTTAAGATAACGAGCAGTGAATTAGGGATTCTGTCCATTTTTGGAAAATGATATTTTATTTTATGGACATTGAACTATTACTTTTATGCATATTCTCTATAATAGAATTCTATTAATGGAATAGTAATACTACCATTCCATTGCCCAGCTGTTCCAGAACAGCCAGGGCTATACAGAGAAACCTTGTCTCAAAAGCAAGCAAGCAAACAAAAAGAACGCAAGAAACAAAACAAAATGTGCTTGTATGTGTGCCAGCGTGCATGATGCCTGTGTGTAGGTACTCATGCCACTGTGTGGGGGGGAGGGGGTCTGAGGACAACTTTGTGGTGTCACTTCTCTCTTTCCAATTAACTTTACAAGAATCCAGAGACTGAAGCAGGTCACCAAACATGAATGGCAAGTGCATTTACCTGCTGAGCTATCTTGCTGGCTCCCTTGATTTCAATTTTAATTAAACTACAATGGAGACTATATTTATCTTATAATAACTTGAAATTTCAGGGAAGAAACAAAGAAAATGAGACAGATACAAATATAAGAGGGAATCATAAACTATAAAACTAATTTCACTTAACAATGAACATGCAGGGTAGGCAGATTAGTAGGTCAAGCTGAATGTCATGCACTTGTAGACTTACGGCTCTTTTGTCTTTGGAACAAAGTCTGTCTGCAGCCTAGGTTGCTTTGAACACAATCTTCACTACTGCTTGTATTAAGGCACATATTACATACTACACCTGGTCCTGAAGCTGTTTTTAATTCATACAGAGTGGAACAGCTCTGAAAAACACAAGCAAATTTACACTGCAAAAATACAAATAGCAATATTAGATCAATAGAAAAGGAATCGGCATTATTCATTTAAAATTAAAAAAAAATTTTAGCGCTCTAAAGTTTTTCCCAGGAAGCTACAGAAGTATGTAAATTTGTTCAGAATTTATTTTATGAGAGGATGATATTCTAATTTCAATAGAACACTCAGAACATTCAGCCAACACATAGATTAGATAACCAGCTGTGAAAGGCCCAGAGCTGAAGCTTTCTTTTTTTTTTTCTTTTTTTTTTTTTTTTTTTTTTGGTTTTTCGAGACAGGGTTTCTTTGTGTAGTCCTGGCTATCCTGGAACTCACTCTGTAGACCAGGCTGGCCTCGAACTCAAGAAATCCGCCTGCCTCTGCCTCCCAAGTGCTGGGATTAAAGGTGTGCATCACCACTGCCCGGCTGAGCTGAAGCTTTCTAAGAGTCAATCAATGCTTCCTGGCTTTCTGGAACATTCCTTCATCTCAACATAAAACACAAATCTTTTACTTTTGTTTTGTTTTTTTCTCTGCTAAGCATCTCAGGTAGAGATTCAGAATATTATCTGATATGGCACCCTACATGCAAATATATCTTAATAAATGCTAAAGAGTTAAATGATAACAAATTAATTAGCAAATACACATGACTTAAGCAAAAGGGCAGCTATGGTTTTTGGCTAAAGAGAAATACCCTGGTATATTTGAAATAAGCTAGGTGTAAAAGTCAGCTTTTAACTAAAATTGGAGACCCCTTTTCGGAATGAGATGGAAAAGTGTTTAGCCGGGACAGGTGGGTGATGCACGCCTTTAATCCCAGCACTTGGGAGGCAGAGGCAGGGATTTCTGAGTTCGAGGCCAGCCTGGTCTACAGAGTGAGTTCCAGGACAGCCAGGACTACACAGAGAAACCCTGTCTCGAAAAAAAACCAACAAAAAAAAAAAAGAAAAAAAAAGTGTTGAGAGGATTGAGAGCAGAGGAAAACCATTTAAACAAGCTGAACTTTAGTAGAAGATCTATTTCACAATTTATTGCCAATAATTTTTTAACTCTCTTGCAAAACTGATGAGAAAAGCAGTTCAAATAAGAAAAAGGAATGTTGAGTTGTATAAACAAGTACTGTTTAAACATAAAAAAAAGGGGGGTGTGCCAGACCTTTGCCCCAGTAGCTGCTGCTGATGCCATGAAACAAAACCGTTTACCATGAGGATTTGTTAAAGAAAATCTTGCAAAGGGGGATTGCTTGTTTATAGGACTCTTGTGCTCATCCTTAGGGTTTCATTGTGCCCAGTGGCTGAAGAAAGTAGGTGTTTGAATCACAGGGATGAGAAAATGTAGGGAACTATATTTCAGTGGAGAGCAGAAGTTTTAAGTAGGACAAAGGTGATGATATATAACTGGGCTTTAAATAATTTACATCAGTTCTAAACACATGATAAAACAGCAACTGGGTTAAAATTATCTTAGTTTATGTTTCCTATGAAGGATCTTATGTAAAGAATCACCTCAGCCAGGCGGTGTTGGCACACCCTTTAATCCCAGCACTTGGGAGGCAGAGGCAGGCGATTTCTGAGTTCAAGGCCAGCTGGTCTACAGAGTGAGTTCCGGACAGCCCGGGCTACACAGAGAAACCCTGTCTCAAAAAAAAAACAAACAAACAACAAAAAACAAACAAAAAAAGAATCACTCTTTTTAGAAAAGGATCAAATCCAGTTGTGTATTTTCAACTGAATCAGTTTCGCCATCACTATAACATCTGAGAATAGTAAATTAAGGGGAGAGATTAATTTTAGCTCATGGTTTCAGAGGACCTGGTTTGTGGTCATGTGGCTCTGGTTCAGGCCTAGAACAAAGCAGAATAGCATGGTTGCACAAATGGATGACAGTGACTGCTCAAATCATGACGGACAAGAAGCAGAGGCACAGGAAGGAGCCATGGCAGGAAACACCCTGCAAGACACACCCTTAGTGATACTTCTCCAGATCCTATCTCCTAGATTTACACCACGTTAAAACAGAACCACCAGCCCGGTCCACACACTCCCATAAGTCCATGGGAGACTTTTCAAATTTTAAGCTGTAACATTCTGCTACAAGCCTCGAAAGGCTCATAGATTTATACATACATAATGAAAATGTATTTAGTCTGCCTCCAGGAGCCTCCAAATTCTTTTCTTGGTCTGTTGGTTTGGTTTTTAAAAGACAGGGTTTGTGTATCCCTGGCTGTCCTGGAACTCACTCTGTAGACCAAAATGACCTTGAATTCAGAGAGATCTACCTGCCTCTGCCTCCAAAATGCTGGGATTATACCATGTTCCATCATTGCCTAGCAAGTTTCCAAAGTCATAAGAAGTTAATTGTTGAAGAGTTTAAGTCTCAATACTCAAAGAGAAAGAAAAAGAAAAAAAATTACATTTGTACCAAGGCATATGGGCTAGAGATATAGCTCAATTGGCGGGTGTTTGCCTAGCATGCATGAATCCCTGGGTTCTAACACAATCACCACATAAATTGGGTATGGTGGTTTGTGTCTGTAAAGACCTGGAGTTTAGAGTCATCTTCTACAACATAACAAGCTCAATGCTAGCCTGCAACTCTGTCTGTCTATCTGTCTTCTGTGTCTCTGTCTGTCTGTCTGTCTATCTAGCTATATACACAAACACAGACACACACAATATAATAAAACAAGACACAACCACACAAAGCAAATAATAAATTTCAAAAAGGGAACAATGGGACCATAGACAGGAGAATTGGGACCAAAACAAGATGCAAATCTAGTGAGACAATCATATGATTTTGTAGCTCTATATTCAACATCTATGGTATATGAAAGAAAGCTGTGAGCTCTAACAGGCTGGGGCAGCCTTACACTTATGGCTTGCCACTTACAGCCCACACAGATGTTGTCACATAGGCTGACTGTTGCAGAATATTTGACCACATTGTGAACCCCTAGATTGTGCTATTTACTGGAAAAACCTGATTTTTTAGTTGTGGTGTGGCTCAGCACTAGCACACATCTTTAATCCTAGAGCTTTCTGTTTATTGTAAACAGGATTAAATAAAGTCAACCTTAGGTCAAGAGGTGGAGTTGAAGGGGAGTGAAGATAGGGGGAAAAAACATAGAAAGTAGAGTCAGGAGGACAGAGAGATGGACAGGAACATGGAGATGGAGAGGGAGGAACATTTAGTTTGAGGAGTTTTTGAGGTGGGATGGAAAGAAGAGCTTGCCTTTCCATTTGGGACACTGGCTGAGGAGGAAGGTCAGCTTGCATCTCTCTGCCTCTCTGAGCTAGCAGGCTTTTACTCCAGCATCTGACTTCCAAGTCTTCATTGGTAAAATCAAACATTTGAGATTGTTAAAAACAACAGTTGCCTCTATTCATTGGCTACAGCCTTCATGACAGACATTCCATGTTGTGGGCAGGGCTCCACTGTGGCTTAGGCTTCATCTTTACAGATCTGCATGCCAGACTGTCAGGACTTCCTTCAGAGATGTTGATTCTGCAATAAGTTGCTTGGTTTGGCACACCTTCTTTGAAAGGCAGATAGCAGCTTCCATGAGTCCAAGGCTCTTGCATTCTACATGCCTGACAAACTAGCACCACTTGGATGGTGACCTAGATTGCAGCCATCTTGAGCAGTAGCCAGTCCTCCTGAATCCAACACAGGAGTGGCCTCTGAGTACTTGGATGGCTAAATATTGTTAAATACTTACCTACATGCCCCTGTGTCTCTGGGTGTCTTAGGGTTTACATTGCTGTGAAGAGAAACCATGACTAAGGCAACTCTTATAAAGGACAACATTTAATTGGGGCTGGCTTACAGGTTCTGAGGTTCATTATCATGGAGGGAAGCATGGCAGCGTCTAGGCAGACACAGTGCAAGAGGAGTTGAAAGTTCTACATCTAGTTCCAAAGGCAGACAGAAGGCTATTGTCTCCCAGGCAACTAGGAGGAAGGTCTTAATGCCCACTCCACCCCCACAATGTCATACTTCCTCCAAAAACAGCCTCACCTACTCCAACAAGGCCACACTTCCCTAATAGTGCACTCCCTGGGTTAAGTATATTCAAACCACCACACGGGTGAACTCTCTTCACAAAGCAGTCTTTTCTGGCTTACCTGAACATTCCCACCACCCAACCCCAAAAATTATGCTTTGCACTTTGCTACTAATTCTCACTATAAAGCCAGCAATATCCATGTCAAAGCCTAAAGGCTATGCTGTCTTAAATTTTCCTCTGCCAAATTCATCATTGTGTGATTTAGACTCAATATTCTGCAAAACCCTAGGAAGGTAGGTGAGCTCTATTGTTGGGGTGCATGAGGTGTCCCAGAAACCACACAAACACTGATCTCAGTCAGACAGGGGTGTCTTATTGAACACACACCCTAATGTTGATAGATCAGGGCCCTAACTCAGAATTCAGGGCCTGAGCCACAGCATTCAACATCTTTCTCTGTCAGCTTATAAAGGGGAAAAAAAAAACCACAAAAACCATAGTGAGCTCATATTCAGGTATAAGAAGTGCTGCCGGTGGACAGCTCTGACTCAAGCAAGCCATTTTAGACATAATAGTTCATATGGACCTTTAATTTGATGGGTCCTACATAAAGCTTCGTGGAATTTCTTATGATTAACAAACCTCGTACAGAACATAACAGGATATGTGATCAGCTGACCTTGCTCAGAGTTGAGTTGTTTTTTTGTGTGTGTGTCAATGACTGGCAGGCATATTACCAACAATATGAAATAGCTGCCAGGTATGGAACAAAATGGCTATGGCTATGCTAAGGTGGGTAGACTCAACACTATAAAAGGGCCTGTCTCTTGAGGCTTCAAATATTGGGGCCGGGGAGGGAATGAAACATAGCCAGAACATTGTAGTTACATTCCCTTTCCTGAGCACGACTGATCCTTTTCATGTGTTTCTTGTAGCAAAAGTGTGCTTACTATCATCTGATGCATTGCATACCTTTTGCTTTTCTCTTCTCTGATTTATTTATTGATCAGGCTGGTCTTGAACTAACAGAGATGGCCTGCCTCCACTTCCTGAGCAATAAGACCAAAGGTGTGCATCATCACCTCCACGTCCAACCTCCACGCCCATCTAGAATATTTTCTAAGAGACTCCATGTGAGACTTGCCTCACATGCTTCACTCATAGCTCTTTGGACCTCACTGACAGTGCTTTAGATACAATTTGAATATGTCTGACAAAGGTTCTTATGTTGTCATTTAATTCCCAGTTTGAGGCATTATTAAGAAGGTAGAAAGTATTTTCAAGTATATTCAATTCAATTATAGTCAAGTATATTCATATTTACTTTTGTTTTTGAGACAGGGTCTTGCCTGCCACTTAGCCCAGGTTGGCTCGAAGCTCAAGATGCAATGCCTCAGCTTCCCAAGATGGATAATAGGTGTGCACCATAACAATGAGATCAGGACCGGAGGCCATTAGCATGGGGCCTCCATTGGATATTAATGGCTTTATATAAGGAGAAAGGACACAGACACAGAAATAGCCACCCATCCACCCTGTCGCGTCCGCCTGGCCAGCAAGTAAGACGCGACACGGTGATCCTCTCAGTCAGCCTTTATTCCAGGAACGACTCTTGACTTAGGGACGGGAACTGGACGGGAGTTGGCGGGGACCCCAAGCAGCAGAAATGAGCTGCTTATATAACTGCCCTAGGCGGGCTGGGTGATGTGTCCTCCAGATAGGTTAAGCTGCCAATACCTCATTAGCATAAGCCGCTACTCGGAGGGCTGAGGCCGATGCATGCTCAAAGGACTTGTTTACCAGTTTCTGAGCTGCCCACTCTGGAAGCCAGCTGCTTACATTGTCAGGTGCTAGTCATACGACTTGCAACTGTAAACACGGCTGCCTACACACCCATCTACTCATTGTTTCTAGTGATGCCTTGTAGTACTCCCAACACTATCAGCAGGAAAATCATCACCAGGCGGGTATCTAGACCTTCTTTTGTATAAATGAGAGCCAAAATAAACTTTTTTTTTTTTTTTTTTTTTTTTGGTTTTTCGAGACAGATTTCTCTGTGTAGTCCTGGCTGTCCTGGAACTCACTCTGTAGACCAGGCTGACCTCCAACTCAGAAATCTGCCTGCCTCTGCTTCCCAAGTGCTGGGATTAAAGGCGTGTGCCACCAGTGCCCTGCACAAAATAAACCTTTTAAAAAAGCTAATTCCCAAGTCTCAAGCATTTCATTATGGTAATGGCAAAATGAACTAATGCAACTACCTGTATATCTTCTTACTAATTCTATTCTCTGAAACCATTTGAGTGGTTTACAAAGCTAACAATGGTAAGGCATTAATGGTATAGTGGCACCATAGCTGCCTTCTGAGAATGCAAGTAAAACCCCTCATCTGGTGCCCTTGTCTTTTTTTCAGCCTGGTAACTGCAGAACCTCCCTGAGCCTTTGCTGACCCATACCTTCCCTTAACAGCTTTTCTGTTATGCATAAAGATGACATTTTATTATCTGGCACGTGAACTGTGGTATTCTGAGCTTGGGCACTATAACCGCTACACAGGACTCAAGAGTACATTCAACCTGTTGCTATTGGGTCCACAGTAGGTATGTGTAATGCCCACATGAATTCTACAGCTCTCATCTTATTGGGAATAAGAGATAAATTTATCTGGAGCGATTCTGAGTGACTGTGGCCCAACAACATAGAGTTAAGTTACTCCAAATTCCATGTTCCACCACAGAAGCAGTTTTATGAAGTGCTTATACTTTTACAGAACTGAAAAAGTCATAAACCATGGCAAGTTTAAGTATATTGGTGGCTACATCAAGAGGCAGGGACAGTGAGATGGGGAAGTTCATCTATAGGCATCACACACCGTCTGAAGGCTTTCTTAGTTTTTTGATTGGGATATGCTAGTTGCCTCCTAAGTCAATAGATTCTAAAAGGCTTTTATTTGTTTCAAGGTGTTAGTAAGAACACAGAGGGAAAAAGAGAAGCTGTTCTGGAGGGCTAGAACTGATATAAGGTAACTAGCCTCTGGATCTGCAACATTCCAGTCTCTGCACAGTACTGAGATTCTAATCAGCTGCTCTCTGCAGACACAGATCCCTTTCCTGACTCCACCTTCACAGCTAGATGAGCTTCTCTTCAGAAGTTTTGGAGAACAGTAATATGTAGTTTTTCTAGAAATCAAAAAATTACTCTATTCATACAAAATATTTCCCAGTACACCACTTAGGCTGCTGAGGTACGAGCACTGCAACCATTAGCCTGGCTCCAGAGTTTCTCTCAACAAACAGCCAGGAGCTACAAAGATGGCTCAACAGGCAAGAACATTTGCTACTCTTCCAGAGGACATGGGTTTAGTTCCCAGCATCCATGCTGGGCAGTTCACAATGGATTGTCAAACCAGCTCCATGAAATCTGTCACCCTCTTCCAGACTTTGAAGTCACTCACACACATGTGGCATCTACTCTTACAAATAAACATATTTATTTGTTTTATTATTTATTTATTTATTTATTTATTTATTATTTATTTATATATTATTTATAGACAGGGTCTCTCTGTGTAGCCCTGGCTGTCCTGGAACTCTCTTTGTAGACCTGGCTGACCTCCCAGAACTCAGAGATCTGCCTGCCTTTGTCTCCCAAGTGCTGGGATTAAAGGCCCTCACCACCCCCATCCAGCCTAAAAATAAAACTCTTAAGAAAAGAACTAATGACAAAAACTTGAGAAGAATCTGAAAAATAGCCATTTAACTATTGGAAAGATAGAGTTTCAGGCTGAAGAAACCTCATGGACAGAGGACAAACCCAGGTGTCTGAGAGATGAAAGAACGATGATCCGGAGGATAGCAGTGAATGCGAGAGAGACAGAAGGAAAGATACAAGCTCAGAGGATTTGGCAAGAGTCAGATGATGAGGGCTCTCAAAGGCCAGGGAGAGTTTTCATTGTATTCTAATGTACAACCAGGTATTGTTAGCATTTGACTCTTAAATGTCTCAAAAGGCTTGTGTGGTGAAGGTCAGGCTGTCAGCCAGTAGAGCTGTATGAGGTGGAAGTTGCTGGGGCTGTACACTTTAAGAGAGTAGGAGACCCCTATTTCTTCCCTCTCTTAGATTCTGTGTACCACAAAGCAAGCAGCTCCAAGGCCATGCCCTCCTGATACAACATACTGTGTGGCCACAGGCCCAAAACATGAGCAAGCATTCATGGACTAAGACCTCTGGAACTATGAGCTAAAAGAGATCTTTCCTCCTCCTTTGATCACTGTGACATTTTGTCATGTATGGAAGTAAAACACAAATATTAAGAATGTGACATGGTTTGATTTATGTTTTCAAAAGACAACTTTGATATAGTGGTTGCACACCTGTAATCTCAGCACTCAGAGGGCTGACACAGGAGAATTTATTGCAAGTTTCAGTTCAGGTTAGGCTTTATAGTTGAGACTTGTCATAAGAAACAAAATCAAAACTAAAATCCCCAGTTTAACAAATTGGGAGCTTTGGCTGCTGGACTGTTGTTGGGGTGGCCATTGGATTTGAAGACTCCTTAGGAGCAACTGATCATGGTTGTCAACACAGACATCATGGGGGAAAGTTGCTTGAGGGTACAGATTGGAGAGTAAAATTGGTAAGATTTAACACTGGGTTGGATGTGGTGGCCAGGCAGCAGGAGTCAGGAAGAAAGGGACTTAAGGATGATGATTATGTTTTGATTTGAGTACCTGAGAGATGGGGATGTCATGAATTAGGAAGACTTGGAAAGAAATGGTTTGAAGGGATAGTCTATAAGGAAGTCAATTGCTACCTTTGCCCATGGTTTTTTTCCCCAGTGTCTGGTTGCACTGAAAACAGTCATACTGCTTTTGCCTTTGGCTGACCCTACAGCTAAAGGAAGAAATTCCAGCTGCCAGTTTTTCAGAGCAAAAGTTGAGGACACCTGGTGACTAAGGCTAGCTCCACAGGAAGACAGAAGGCAGAAAATTCAATAATGTATCATAGTTCAGGGCATACCTTGTCAATGGAGAGGGATCTTGGTTAGGGAACGTTCCATGACAAAATTATATCCTAGTTTCTGGAACCATGAAAATCCAAATAGTGGCCGGGCGGTGGTGGCACACGCCTTTAACCCAGCACTTGGAGGCAGGGCAGGCGGATTTCTGAGTTGGAGGCCAGCCTGGTCTACAGAGTGAGTTCCAGGACAGCCAGGGCTACACAGAGAAAGCCTGTCTCAAAAAACAAACAAACAAAAAACAAAAAAAAAAAAAAAAAAAGAAAATCCAAATAGTGATACTGTCATCATTGACCGTGCTAGCTCAGAGAGGGAGGTTATAATTGTCCTCACTGTGATCTGATGGTAGTAACTGTTTTTTATTCTCACTTTTTTTAAGTCTAACAGGGTCACTACACTATTAAGAGGCTGCATACAGACAAGCACCTAAGGTGTCACTGTTCTGGTGGCTGGGTGCTTATTACCGACACCTCTGCACTCTGGTCTTATCTCTGTGTAAATAGACATACTGCTACAGCCAAGCACTTAACTCTGTGTTTCTGACACTAAGACTTCCGTGCATTATCCCACTCCTTCTAACCACCAACTAGCTGTGTGACTTCTCACCCTTACTGGCAAGGAACCAGAAGCACTTCACCCATTCTTCTATTTCCCTTGTACCTACAACATGCTAGGCTTATTTTGTACGCTTTGGGGGTATACCGTGGGCAAAACAAAATGCCTTTGTGTAGCTTCAGCCTGGGGGATTAGTAAAGTAAGAGAAGACACACATGCTAAATACACACATCGTATAGTACTCAGAAGGTGATGTTACTGAGACAAGTGGAGCTGGATAATGGGATCCGAAGAAGCTGATACTTTAAGTCGGGTGGGCAGAATAGAGTCAATAAGGCGACACTTGGCAAAAATTAGAAGGGACCAAATGCAAAGGAAAGCAGCACTTGAGAAGAGACTAAAGGCATGTGCCTAATATCCATCACCAACCCCTCAACCGGGACAGTAAAAAACGAAGGAGTGAAGGCGTGACACAACTAGGCCTCCTTCTTAAATCTGCCTTTCTTTACAGGTGGGAGGTCCCAAGGCTGGTGAGAGACGCAAGCAAGCAGTCCATTGCTGGAGTCTTGTCTCAGAATCAGGGAAGCAACTGGCATTACACACGCTCGACCGGCTACGCTCGCCCCATCGGGGCGGACCCCAGACAATCCTTCCACTAAGGCTCCGCCCGTTCCACCGCCCTCTAGGTTCGTGCTCACTGCTCCGCAGCTACTAAGACCGGTCTCCACGTAGCCGTTCCCCGGCTACGGTTGCGCAACTCGCGCCGCTAGGCGGAGCCTGGCCGTAGGCGGAGCGACTGTAGGCGGGCGGACCCGATCAGGCCTCCGCGAGCGCCGCTGCCTGCGAAGTGCGCCTGCGCACGCCGGCACGCGCCGCCGATATTCCAGCACCACCCACCGCCCCGCCTCCAATCCCCGGGCGGAGTTCCTGTTCACGCCTGCGCACAGCGTCGCCGCACCCTGCGCCTGCTCAGATCGCCGAGTCTGGCCCCATCCTCCGGGTTTTTTTCTGGTGGGGAGGGGGTACGTCTCGGCGAGTCACGGTGATGGCGGCCACCATCCTGTGGTGAGGTAGCGGATTCTCTGCGTCTCTCGGGGAGTCCCTCGCGCCTCCTGCGGGCCCGGTGGCTGGCGCGTGAGGAAGCACCGCGGGTCGAGCTTGCGGGGAAAGCCGCGGGAGCGGCGGAGCGGCCGGGGACGCGGGGCCCGAAGTGAGCGCGACTCCGGGCGAATGTGACAAGCCCCCACCCCCACCGCCTTCCTCCCGAGAGCGCGAGGATCGCGGCCACCCCGGGGCGGCCAGGCCCCGGCTTAGACACCATGCAGGTCACCCTGAAGACCCTTCAGCAGCAGACCTTCAAGATCGACATCGACCCGGAGGAGACGGTATGCGTCGCAGGGTTAGGGGAGCGCGGGCCCGGGTCGGGGCGGCGCGGGAGGGCCCCAGAGGGCCGTCAGGTCACCGCCGGCTTTGTGGGCCGACAACGAGGAAGGCCTGGGGGCAGATGGCGTGGAGCAGCACCGGCCCGCGCGGGCACTGGAGGCCGCGGCCCGGAGCGCGTGGTCGTGGGGACGGAGGGGGAGGGGAGGCCTGGCGGCCTTGGGCGCTGGAGCCTGGCCTGAAGTGCACAGGTGGGGGAGGGAGACCCAGGCGTCGCCACCACCCTCCTACGACCTGGCTAGGTGCAGAGGTCTAGGTTACCCAAGACGATGGGCCTTAAATGCGCCTAGTTTAGTCTGCAGCCAGGAGAGATGGTGGGGGGAGAAGAAATGAAATTTTTGTTTCTCAGAAGGAACCCTTTTAATTCGTGTCTATTTTGGATAGTGTTTTACGATCCTTCCCTCGCAGCCACCGAACCCACACCCACAGGTGGATTACGCTCTGAGGCCACGTTGGTGGTGAAGAATTTTGCATTAGAAACCTTCAGATCCGGATTTAAATGAGTTCTCTCCGTCGTCTTGGGAACCTGAACGCTCCTCGGACTCCCAGAATAGTAGTATTTGAAGGGAGGGGGAAAAATATAAAAACTTGGTGTTCTACAGTTAAAACCGACTACACTTAACGAATTCTCGTGATAAATTCTAATGCTGTGTTTTCCGGTTTTGCCTGTAAAAAAAAAAAAAAAATCTACCATATTAACTTTAATACAACTTTATGTCAGGAATCTAAAAAATGCCGTGTGTGTAAATTTCCTCACGTGGAATTGTGACGCTATGTTAAGATTGTCGTAAGCCAGCCAGATTACTGCATATTTGTGGTGGGTTTTTTTTTTTTACTTAATTTTTCTTAATGACTGATTGAATTTGTGATTGAATTTTGGTTGAAGAACCAGGACGTGGTGTTAATTAAATAGACCCGAGACCTGAATTCTATTTGTGTCTCTATAACTCGTTTACTACGACATGGACAAATTACCGTGTTTGATTTTCTGAAGCAGAGTCCGTACCAGCTGAGTTGGTGAGGATTAAATGGCATTTAGTTGGTTCCTAAATGAGGCCTACTATGTAATCAATATAAGTTCGTGTGAAGACACAGTATTCTGTTTTGCCTATCTCATCTAATATTCTAAAGTCTCCTTCAGTTCTTAATAACAAGCCAAGAATTTGCGATCTTTTTGAAATTGTGGCACAAAATGATTTTATAAGAAGTTATTTCATTTCCAGACATCTGCAATAATTCTTGAAGGTATAGAAAAAAACATTAACATGAGAACTCTACAGTCTTCTCAGAAGTAGTTGTTAACATTTAGTGGACAGAGGCCCAGTAAAATCGAATTTCTTTCCCCCCCCCCCCCCTTTCTTGCCTGCTTGCCTGCCTTCCATTTTTTCTTTAGGTTTTTGAGACAGGGTTTCTCTGTGTATCCCTGGCTATTCTGGAACTCAACTCTAGGCCTGGCTGGCCTCAAACTCAAGAGATAGGCCTGCCTCTGCCTCCTAAGTGCTGGGATTAAAGGAGTGTGTGCCGCCATTTTCTTTTACTACTTGGAGATTACTGAGGAGTACACTGAGAGAAAAGAGTGCAGGGCTGGGATGTCAGACACATGTTCATCTCCAGCACCTTGAAAAGGAATAACACAGTCATCTTTTTAGTGATGGTATGCAGAATATGTAAAATGCCTCCTTGGCATTTGGCTCATTGCATGTGATAAATGATGAGGTGAATCATAGTAACTCTTTGGGCTTATATTAATTTATCCCAGAACCACTGAAACATGGAGAAACACGTTTTGCTTTGTCTTTAATATGTGAATGTGTTGGAGTTGTGTAGTAACTTCACACTACTGAAGTATGTACCTATGTGTGTGTATGTGTGTGAATATGTGTGTATATATGTAGTAGTATATATATATATATTCCATATAAAATTTGTTCTTTACCTTAGGCCCTCTACATATCTTGCTATTAACTTTGAGCCAGTACTTTCTCTACAGGTTTATGTACAGGGGGTGTAATATTTTACATTTTTAGAAATTCATGTTGGTAAAATGTTAGTGACTTCCTCAACTTTTGTTACTAGAACAAATGTAATTTGTTGCTTTTTTTTTTTTTTTTGAGACAGGTTTCTCTGTTAGCCCGGCTGTCCTGAACTCACTTGTAGACCAGGCTGGCTCGAACTCAGAAATCGCCTGCTCTGCCTCAATACTGGATTAAAGGCGAGCGCCACCACGCCCGCATTTGTTGCTATTAATGTAATATAAAAACCAGTATCATGAAATGTTTTGATTCCGTTTTGCATGCCTCCCTTTTCATTTTGCGGGGAATCCGCACTTTGGTCTTTATGCAGACATAGACAAGCTTTGCACCAGTACTTGCACCATTGCCCCTTTATTTACATCTGTAGTGAGTTTGATTAGTGTATAAACACACACATATATCTTTTTCTTTCATTCATTCATTCATTCATTCATTCATTCGAGATAAGGTTTCACTGTGTAGTCCTACTGACCTGGGAGCCACAGAAAACCACCTGCCTCTGCTTCTTCCGTGTAGGGATAAAGCTGTGGCCACTACCCAGTAGAGGTTAATTGATAATATTTTTGCTGCAGTGCTTTAGAATTCCAGTAAGAAATAAAAAGTAGATGACACGAAATACTTTCTAATTTGTTACAAAAAGTAACCAGGGATTTTAGAAGTAGATCAGTTTGGGAATTTGTAAGTGAATCAGCAGTTAAAAATTCATGTCACCAAGCCTGATGACTTAAATTCAGTCCCTGGACTAGCATGGTGGAAGAGAACTGAGTCCAGAAAGAAGGTTGTCTTCCGACTCATTCACTGGTTTGGCACTGTGATGCTTGGGGGACCCACTCCCACGACTCCCACCAGGGATTCCATGAATGAATGATAGGGTTTTTTTTTTTTTTTTTTTTTTTGTTTTTTCGAGACAGGGTTTCTCTGTGTAGCCCTGGCTGTCCTGGAACTCACTCTGTAGACCAGGCTGGCCTCGAACTCAGAAATCCGCCTGCCTCTGCCTCCCAAGTGCTGGGATTAAAGGCGTGCACCACCACCACCACCACCGCCCAACGAATGATATGTTTTAAAGTAGATTTTAAATTAGGATTTTAGGAATGCCTGCAATTTACAGACTTAGTCTTTGGAAACTTACATTTTGTCATTTAAGGTTTGCCTTTGACTAGTTTTACCTTAGAAGGGACTGAGGAAGTTAAGTGACTTAAGCTACCTTGTGAAGAAACTCTTTGGAGCTTGCCATACACAGGCGCACAGTGAGAAAGGATTGAAAGCTAAGGCAGCTCTAGAGTGTCATTGCTGGACCTGCTGGGTACTGAGGTAGCTCTGCTGGAGAGCTGAGCTTGGGGACATGGAAGCAATGGTTTGGGGTTTTAGGGAACTTTATCACCTAGTTGAGGCTCAGTGGCTAAAGGGCAAGGGCATGTTTTGTTTGCTCTTGTGTTTTGAAAGCTGAAAGTTTGTCTCTGCTTTTTAAAGTGGCAAGATTTAAAGACAAAAGTAGATTATATTTATAAGATTATATTTTGTGCTTGGGTGTTTTTCCTGTACTTGCCACATATGTATAGTGCCTGCGGAGGCCAGAAGAGGGCATCAGATCCCCCTGGACTGGATTAAGGACGTTTGTTAGTTGTAGGTGCTGGGATTTGAACCTCTACAAGAGCAGCCAGCGCTCTTAACCCCTGAGCTCTCTTTTCGGCCACTGTTTTCAACACTTTTAATCAACAGCCAGACTTTTGAGTCAGTTCAGGAACTTGGATTAAAAACTTTGTTCTAGCTCCTGCTAAATGTTCACTGATAGCAAACTGCAAGAATTTAAAGCAGTGGTTTCAACCTTCCTAATACTTTGACACTTTAATATAATTCCTTATATTGTGGTTACCCCAACCATAAGATTGTTTTCATTACTACTTCATAACTGTAATTATGCCAGTTATGAATAGAAATGTAAATATCTGATAAGCAGGGTATCTGATATACAGCCCTTGTGAAAGGGTCATTTGACTCCCCTACCCCAAAAGGGGTCACAACCCATAAGCTGAGGTTAAGCCTGCCTGGTCTATACAGTTGCTACAGACCCTCAAAAAACAAAACTACCCATGTCAAAAATATCAAAAATGTACATTAGATATTTCAAAATTCATTAGCATGCGATATAAGCTACTTACACTTGCTTTATCATCTTTATAGTCACCATTTACTTACAACACAACAAAATGAAGCAACTCTCTAAAACCCTCTCTCCTCACATGTAACATTTCTCATTTTGTTTCTTTTTTTTTTTTTGGTTTTTCGAGACAGGGTTTTTCTGTGTAGCCCGAGCTGTCCTGGAACTCACTCTGTAGACCAGGCTGGCCTCGAACTCAGAAATCCGCCTGCCTCTGCCTCCCAAGTGCTGGGATTAAAGGCGTGCGCCACCACCGCCCGGCCTCATTTTGTTTCTTTTTTTTTTTTTTTTTTTGGTTTTTCGAGACAGGTTTCTCTGTGTAGCTCGGGCTGTCCTGGAACTCACTCTGTAGACCAGCTGGCCTCGAACTCAGAAATCCACCTGCCTCTGCCTCCCAAGTGCTGGGATTAAAGGCGTGCGCCACCACCGCCCGGCTTCTCATTTTGTTTCTTAATGTTTAAAGCTTAGTGCCTTTTAACAGGTAATGGAGAAAACACTACATGGTAATGGCCAACGAAGTAAATGGCACAAAATAGTAAATGTATTCAGAGATGGCTCAGGGGTTAAGAGTGCTGGCTCCTCTTGTGCGCCACCACCGCCCGGCTAGTTCCAGAGGCTCTAACACCCTCACAGACATACACACCAGCTAAACACCTAAACACATATTTTTAAAAACCTCTTTAAGAATAGGCTGATTGGGCGGTGGTGGCGCACGCCTTTAATCCCAGCACTTGGAGGCAGAGGCAGGCGGATTTCTGAGTTCGAGGCCAGCCTGGTCTACAGAGTGAGTTCCAGGACAGCCAGGGCTATACAGAGAAACCCTGTCTCGAAAAAAAAAAAAAAAGAAGAAAAAAAGAAGAATAGGCTGATTAAGGCCGGGTGGTGGTGGCGCACGCCTTTAATCCCAGCACTTGGGAGGCAGAGGCAGGCGGATTTCTGAGTTCGAGGCCAACCTGGTCTACAGAGTGAGTTTCAGGACAGCTAGGGCTATACAGAGAAACCCTGTCTCGAAAAACCAAAAAAAAAAAAAAAAAAAGAATAGGCTGATTAAAGAAAATCACTTAATGGTAAGTGCTTGTGTAGAAACTGAAATAAGGTGAGATGGTGTGATAGTCCTTGAACGATGGCACTTTAGAGGCCAGAAAGGCTTTTCTAGAGTGCAGCTGAGGTCTGAACATGCAGCACATAGCAAGGTCTTTTCTGTAGGGACCTTTACAGTACAGACCTTAGGATTTTAACAGTATTTTGGGGAATCTATAAGGCCAATGTTTCTAAGTTAACGTGTGGAGCTTAGAGTTAGGCAGGGCTCAGAGCATGTAGGCTGTTAAAGGGTAGAAGTTTTCAAAGATAGATGAGCCTTTTATAACATTATGTGCTCTCTCCCCCCCTCCCTCCCTCTCTCTCTCTCTCTCAACCCATATCCTACTCTAGTTTAGGCTGGCCTCAAACCTACGGCAGTCCTATTCTATCTGATTTCTGGGATTATAGTCATGAGCCACCTGCCTAACTTATTTATGATCTTTTAACTAAAGGGTACCTGATCTTGTTTGGGGTGAATGGACAAGAAAGCAGGGAGGTTAGCTAGGACTTGTGCAATAATTTTAAGCAATTAAGCCTTTGGGCAGGATTGGATATGGAATTGAGATATATTTTTACAAAGTAGAATTTTAAGGATTTTTTGTTGTTGTTGTTGGGTTAGCATTGTTAATTTGATAATGTAAATTTGTCAGTACTAGTATTCTTCCCAGGGATGTGAAAGACTGAAAACAGAATTGGGGGTTGGAGTAGGAACATTACTATTGAGTCTGGATTACAGAGAATGTTAGGTTGGAGATTACATAGAGATGTGAAAATAGCAAATATACTCCTTACTTTGATTCATGTGAGAGGATAAGGTCTGTGTCAGTCTTTTCAGGGCCTGGTCTTTGAAAAATATGAGCAGTATCATTAGGTTATACTTTATAAGTCATTTAACTTGTGTATGTTGGTGACTGTAGCTCTGGTAAAGATGCTGCACATAGAGCATGAGGCTTGGGATAGGATCTTGGGATGCTCTCCTGTGTACAGGAGCAAAGGTCAGTCAAGGAGCAGTCTTTGAGACAGGGATAATCCAAGGAGAGTTTCAAGAACAAAAGGGGGTCAGAGATGATGCTTCAGAGATGAAAAGGATTAAAAATAGGCCTGATAGTGTAGGCGGTTTATAGGTCATTGCTGACTCTATGGGCAGTATCCTAGTAGAAATGGAGCCAGAAGCTGGATTGAAGTGAATGGCATGTGTGGAAGTAGAATAGTAGTTATGGGGAGATAGTGTTCATTATCTTTTTTCTTATTTGTGGTTTTGAAAATAAGAAGTCGAGCATAGTACTTCTCATAACCTTGAAGGATTTATTGTTTAAAAAGGAACATCATATTGCTAAAAAATGTGATTAATATGTCTTAAAAAGAAGGAAAGAAAAGTAAATGACCTTAGTTTCATTATCTATGAAAGATGGTCTTGCCTGTATCTTTTCTTTTATTCTGTCTTATACGCAGTGATCTTTATTCTGTCTCAGCGTCTCTCCCGTTATTAGATGTTAGCTCTCAGTATTACTGGTAACTGACTCTTTCCCCAACTCCAGTGTATTAGTTACTTTCTGCTGCTGTGACAAGACACTCATGACCAAGAGGAGCTTATGGAAGAAGTGTATTTGGCTTACGGTTCTAGAGGGAGAATTCATACTGGTCACAGAGATAGCAGCAGAAGGCCAGAGCAGGAAAATGAAAGTTCGTATACTTGTAAGAAGCTGAGAGTGAACTGGAACTGTAGTGAGGATATAAACTTTGTTGTTTGTTTTGTTTGACACTGGGGTTCTCTGTATAACAGCCTTGGCTGTCCTGAAACTTCCTTTGAGACCAGGTTGACTTCCAGCTCACAGGGATTGGCCTGCCTCTACCTTGCCTCCCAAGTACTGGGGCTAAAGGTATGTGCCATTAAGACTAGTGAGGCTACAAGCTTTTTTTTGTTGTTTTAAAAAAAGATTTACTTATTTATGTTATGTATATAAGTGCACTGTTGCTTTGAGGGCATCAGATCTCATTACAGATGGTTGTGAGGCACCATGTGGTTGCCGGGAATTTAACTCAGGACTTCTGGAAGAGCAGTCAGTGCTCTTAACTGATGAGCCATCTCTCAAGCCAGAGGCTATAAACTCTTAAAGCCCATTCCCAGATATGTACTTCTTCCTCAAGGTTCTACTTCCTAAAGGTTCCATAACCTCCATAAACTGCCACCAGCTGGGGACCAAGTGTTCAAATATGTGAGCCAATGGGCATTTCTCATTTAAAACACCACACTCAGTAATGTTTTTTAGCTTTCCACTCTTTATTTTCTGATTCCAACTCTATTGGAATTTTTTTAAAGGCATTTGATAACAATTTCCCTTTCACTGCCTGTCGTTTCTTGTCACTTCTACATTTGCCTCTTAAGAGTAGTAGGGTCAGTGATTATACTCACATGCTTGGAAGACTCAGCATAGCATGCCTGAAGCCAGACTGCGTCAGTCAGTCCTGCCCAAATAGCTGACTGGTGACCTTGGACAGGTTACCCAAGCAGGACTGTGTCTTCATCACAGAGTGGAAAATGTTATAAGATAGCCTTTTTGAAGACTTGAAGATTCTGTGAGTCTGAAATAATGTGTACATAGAATTTGATGTCAACAGTGCTTGGCAGCATGGTCCCACTCTTGCACTGTTGTTTTCCATTGGGAAACCCCGGAAGCTGTAAAATTCACCTTGATGTTTCTACTTGTGCTAGTGCAGTCAGTCAAATACTTTGTTGCGTGGAATTGTCTCAGATTCATGCCTGTCTATTATGGATGTACCTTGTAAGACTTGTCCCTGCATTTTTTTCATTCTACCTATCTCCTGTCTTCTGAAAAGGTGATATACCCTAACAACCTATATTACTACCTATATTAGACACCTTGTGTAGCTGTGACTAAATATATCCAAGAGAGTAACATAAAAGAGCAGTGATATATTTCCTTCATGGTTTCAGAGGGTTCATCCCACAGTTGTTTGGCCTCATGTACTTGGGTAGAACATCATGGCAGCTGGAGCTAGTGGAGGAGGAAGCTGTTCACCTCATGGAATCAGGAAGCAGAGAATAGAAATTACACGTTAGACTTTAAAAGGAATGCCCCTACTGACTTGACTTCCTTACTGAAAGTTTCCAGAATCTCCCCAAATAGTGCTACTAGTAGCAGACAGATTTTTAACACATGAGCCTGCTAGGAACATTTCATACTTGACCCCAGCATCCCCATATTAATAAAACACTCCTCTTTGCATCCCTCTTGAGCTATGGTTTTGTTTCTTGGTTCCACCTTATAGCAAAACTCAAAGAAAATTGGTTTGGTTTCACTCTTTTCTGTGTCTTGCTCTCTTCCAAGTGCCCTAGACAGTGTTAGTAGAGAAGTGTCTCTCACCCCTGTTCTCCACGTGTCCACTTGTCTTTTGTCCTCAAGTTCAGTGTCTTTAAAATCTCTTTCTTTGGTTTAGGAAGGGAATATCATAGAAATTACCTGCTTGCTTTAAATAAAGTTGATGTGAAAAATCAGGTAATTTGGTGTAAAAAAGTATATAGTGAATTTTAGAAGAAATTGTGCTATTTTTAAAATAAAAACCCCATTTTCATTTCGACTTGAAAATTAGATTTTATTTATTTATCCATCCATCAATCCACCCTCTCCCTCCCTTTGGATAGGTAGTGTATGAAATTTGCTTTTTAAAGAAATTTGCGAAACTTAAATGTGCTATAGCAGAGTGAGTCCTGCCAAATGATGTCTGCCATCTGTTCCTTATGAACACACCTGGGCAGTGACGCCAGTCTCCTTCTGAATGAATTCTGTAAACTCTTCAAACATCACATAAGCTCATTCAGGCAGTGTCGGTAGATCTGCTGCAAATGATTGTATGTAATCAAGTCTTTTTTTTTTTTTATGGTTTTTCGAGACAGGGTTTCTCTGTGTAGCTCGGGCTGTCCTGGAACTCACTCTGTAGACCAGGCTGGCCTCGAACTCAGAAATCCGCCTGCCTCTGCCTCCCAAGTGCTGGGATTAAAGGCGTGCGCCACCACCGCCCGGCTGTAATCAAGTCTTAAATGCTCCACAGTGAGTGAGACTGTTTCTCATCCCCCGCATTGGTTGATTAAGCAGCTAGGTTCCCCTGACCCACACAATAAAATGGGTTATTGTTATTCTTCTAGAAACTTTAAAGGCTCTAGATAGTGTTGGATTCACCTTCCACCCACTATCATTTCTATCTGCTTTGATCTTGTTAAAATCATAACATCTAGGCCAGGCAGTGGTGGTGTACGCCTTGGGAGGCAGAGGCAGGCAGATTTCTGAGTTCGAGGCCAGCCTGGTCTACAGAGTGAGTTCCAGGACAGCCAGAGCTATACAGAGAAACCTTGTCTCGAAAAACCTTAAAAAAAAAAAAAAACAAAAAAAACATTTTAAAATCAATTAAATTGATGTGTATAGGTTGACTTAGAAACATTTTACATAGTTTCTGTGGGAAAAAAATAATAGATTCCCGATTTAAACTAATAGCCTTTGGGTAATAACACCAGTGAAGATTGCCTTTTAAAATATTTGTCTACAAATACCAGAGCTTCATGTGGAGGTCAGAAGACAGCCTATGGGGATTGGGGATTGTTTCTCTCCTACTTTCACCTCGTGGGTCCTGGGGATCAAGCTTTAGGTTGCCCTGCTTGGTAGCAGAACCTTCTATATAGCCTGAGGATTACCTTTGTTTACTGGATCTTCTCACTTGAGTTTAGTGGTGCAATTTTCCTGATTTTGTTACGCAGTTGGTCGACCTCCCACCCCCCAGTCCACCCACCCACCCACACACACCAGTTTCTTTGTGTAGCCCTGGCTGTTCTGGAACTCAGTCTGTAGACCAGGCTGGCCTCTGCCTCCCAAGTGCTAGGATTAAAGTTGTGTACCACCGCTGCCCAGCAGTAAAAGCCTGATAATCAGTTTTGTTTCTATAATTATCCAGAATCTGTTTTAGAAGAGAAATTTAGAAAATGCTCCTTGGTTCCTATGTCAGGTTTTGTAGATGCCGGGAATATTACCCAAAGAAATTTGGGTAAATCTGAAGTCCTTTGTAAACATACTTGACTTTGAGTGTGTGTGTGTGTGTGTGTGTGTGTGTGTGTGTGTGTGTGTGTGTGTGTTGGACAATATGAGCATGCCATTGTGTATATTGAAAATCAGTGGATAACTTTCTCTTACCGTCTGCGGCTCTGAGATCTAAGCCACATCCTCAGGGTTGACCACAGCACCTTTACTTCTGAACCATCTCTCTGTCCCAGGGGCGGGGTCTCCTACTTTTTGCAGATGTGTTTCACTCACGCTAGCCTGTGAGTACTCTGGTGTGTGCATGCATATAGTTTCCTTTCTCCCTTTTTGTAGATATACTGGAATAACAAGAAGGTACATTTCAGGAATCCAAGTTCATGTTGTCAGGTTTGAATTCAGGTTGCCATGCTTGCTTGTGCTTTTATTCTTTGAGCCATCTTCCCAGACTGCTATTTTAATTTTTAATTTAGATTAACAGTGGTAGCTGTCCCCTTTGCCTACTTGCTCTTTTTTAATTAAAAATGCAATTTTCTTGTATATTGCTAATGAAAGTGTTGAGTGATAAAAACATCTTATTTCAAACTCTAGTTTTAGTTTTTTCTTTAGTTAAGTAACCTAGGCTTGTTATAATAAGGTGGAAGCTTTGTCCTTAGTTGAGTAACCTCTTTAGACTCTGTCTTAATAGGTTTGTTTTCAAA
The DNA here is from genome assembly GCA_021653895.1 of Mastomys natalensis. Taxonomy (NCBI): domain Eukaryota; kingdom Metazoa; phylum Chordata; class Mammalia; order Rodentia; family Muridae; genus Mastomys; species Mastomys natalensis. Next base: position 709,685 of record JAJTUV010000391.1, read on the forward strand.
AATAAATTGTACAGTCACTAGGTTTTTTTCCTTTCATGATTTTGTAAATATTTCATTCATTCACTCACTAATACTGCACAGCATTCAAATGAATATTTGTGCAATAATTACTGTCCCAGCTTGATGAGTATTTAAGTTTGTTTTCAGGTTTTATTGTTAAAAGTGTATATATCTGCCTTGAAAAGATAATGGGAATATCTCATTTGAGTTAAATTACTGGTTCAGTGCACATTGCTTTTAAAGTGTCTGCATCAGTGATTGTAAGTATTAACAGCACGTTCACAAATAACTTACATGACCAGTGTTGTGTGTTGGAGGAGAATTCCTTTTAAAGTGTCTCCCTCAAGTGGATAACCCTTTGGTGCTTGCTGTTGACCAGAAACCTTTTTTCCCATATCCCATACAAATCTCTCCGGGCTGCTTGGGTGTCTCCAGGACATGGTGATGGGTATCCAGCTAGCACATCTCAGGGAGGTGTAATGTAGGTGAGAAGTAATTGATTGCATCCTATCTTGTTATATGCAGACAGTTCCAGAGCACTCCTTAGCCCTAAGCAAAAACCTTCAGTGCATACATTTCACATTATCCCTGTATTGTAAATCTTTTCTGGGTTACTTGGATACCCAGTGTAGTGTAAATGTTATGTATATAGTGGGTACACATTTTCTCAGACTAGAAACAAGTATTTTAGTCATTGTTGAATCTTTTTTTATGTGCAACCTGCAGGTGTAAGTGGCTGCTATATTGTGAAGCTTGTTCTTCCCTGACACAAGGCAGGTTTACCACTAGTTAACCAAATGTATCTGCTCTTGTCATGTTACTGTTTTACTGCAGGTGCAAGACTATATCATACTGCTTTTTTATTTCATTTGCATTTCTTTTTCCTGTTTGAGTTGCATGCTCAGATGATCAGTTTTTCTTTGTTTAATAATGAATGCATTTAGTGGTACTCTGGTTCTTTAGCCAAGTGGTATATTTATGCCTAGAACTGTCACTGTTAGACTCTTGATACTTTTTAATCACAGTTTTGATTTCTTTCAAGCATAAGTCATAGCAGCAAATAATTAAACCCCCTTTTTTAGTTTAATGTACATATTTTTGTTGTAGTTCACAAGGGTTTCTGTTCTTCCTTTGATATACACAATTAGAAAGTGGTTTGTTGTTTAGGCCTTTAAGATAAAATACATTGCTCTAACTTTTTAAAACTATTGTGTTTATGAGAAATAAAACTGTTGTTTTTTTTTTTTTTTTGGGCTAATGAGAAGACTCAGTGGGTTAAGAGTTAGTCTTAGGGTTATCAGGGTTGTCATAGCTGTGATGAAATATCATGACAAAGGGCAGCTTGGGGAAGAAAGGGCTCATTTGACTTACTTTTCCCCACCACTGTTTACCTTTCAAGGAAGTCTGAACAGAGACCTGGCAGGAGCTGAAACAAACTCCATGGAGGAGTATCCTTTAGTTTGTTGATTCATGGCTTACTCAGCCTGCTTTCTTAGAGAACCCAGAACCACCAGCCAGGGATAGCACATCCCACAACTGGCTGGTCCCTCTCTAGTCAATCACTAATAAAGAAAATGGTGCTTACAACCCAGTCTTAAGGAGGCATTTTCTCAGTTGAGGTTTCTTTGTCTTTGATGACTCTTGTGCCAAGTTGACATAACAGTGTAGCCAGTACACTGCTTATAACAGAAGCGTGAGGGCCGTCTTTGGCACCTCCATCACCCATGTAAACACCAGGCAAGTAACACTAACCTTTCACACTAACCCTGGTACGCAGGAGGTGGAGATGGGAATCCCTGGAGCTAGCTGGCTAGATTAGCCACAGCTTTAAGCAACCCTGCCTCAGTATGTAAGGTAGACCATAGTTGAATAAGATGCTCAATGTCAACTTGTGGATTTCACACACTCATAATATACACATGCATATGCACAAAAATCAGAAGTTTTTTTAAAAAATTGTCTTTGTGTGCTCGCTTCGGCAGCACATATACTAAAAAAAAAAATTGTCTTTGTTAGGTGACTATACATATTAATTTTGTCTTATTTTTTTCCTCCTCACTCAGTATAACCTGTCATGAATAAGATCCCTGCTTTGTTTTACCATTTTCCTGTTTCTTTTCCTTCACATATTGCTGTATAATATAATATAAAGCAATATAATATTCATTCAGCATGTGGTAGCTGATCGCTCACTAGCTCAGAAGCACTATGTACTATTTTAAAAACTGAGTTCACTCAGTGACACATTTAATTTGTAATTCATTTGTGTAATAATTATACTTGAAAATAGAATCTCTTTCTCTATAAATGTGTTTGGGAGGAAACTGCATTGGTTACTTTTCTGTTGCTGTGATAAACACCATTACCAAAAGCAACTTTAGAAAGGGTTTATTTTAGCTCATGGTTCCAAAGGCAAAAGCTAGCAAGACATGGTATGCAAGGCATCTGGAGCAGGGAGCTAGCAGCTTGCATTTTCATCCACACATAGGAAGCAGGGGGGAAAGAAGGGAAAATCAAGAAGCGGAGGTAAAACTGTAGTGCTTCAGAGCTCAATCCCAGTGGTATACTTCCTCCAGCAAGGATATACTTCCAATAGGTTTCATACCTCCCCAAACAGCATCACCATTGGGCGACCAAGTATTCAACTGCACAGCAAACTTAGTAGGACTTGCTTAATTCAAAATACCCCTCTATCCAGCAGCATGACAGCTGTTCTCTGCTTTCTCACTTAGCTGACTTTGGGCAAGTAATTCAGCATGATAAATGCCAGTTCTCAAACTTTTTGATGTCTACCATATGAGCTAGCTGTACCATGCCTGACTATTTTCCCAAAGCATTCCATGTCAACATATCACAGAGATACTTGGCTCACTGTTTTCTGTGGCACCCTTCACAAAAGCTGAGTTAGGGAACCATCCGTGGGTGCCTGTCGACAGAGAATGTGTAAAAGAAAATTTGATATACATACCCAATGATTTTTTGTCAGCCATAAACAGCTATATAGTTTGTATGACAATGGCTATAACTCAAGATAATAGTATTTATTTATTTATTTATTTTTTTTGGTTTTTCGAGACAGGGTTTCTCTGTGTAGCCCGGGCTGTCCTGGAACTCACTCTGTAGACCAGGCTGGCCTCGAACTCAGAGATCCACCTGCCTCTGCCTCCCAAGTGCTGGGATTAAAGGCGTGCGCCACCACCGCCCGGCGATAATAGTATTTAAATGAATTAAGTTTCAGAAATACCAATAGTACAGGTTTTCTCTCATTTGTGGTTTCTAAATTTGTTGAAGATAAATCATGTGTATATATGGCATGAAAGTAGAGGTGAAACTGTCTTTAAAAAAAAAAAAAGACAGGAGGAAAGAGGTATCCCAAAAGGGAGGAGATGAGGGAATGCCCTAAGTGCATTGTATGCCTGTATGGAAATGTCCTCATGTCACCTAGTACCATGTGCAATGGATATATAATGCCAGTGGGGGAAAGTGAAAGTTAAAATACATTTTCTCATAAGAAATAAGTAATGATTTAGCATGGAGATAGATCAAAGTTGTTAGGTTGTAGACTGAAAAAAATATCACCTACACTTAGGTTTTATATCACTGGGGTATATTAAATGGGCTAATGACTTGTAATTATATTATGAGTTTATTGATGCTGAGATGATTTTCTGGGTTTTTTTTTTTTTTCTTCCTTTTAACTGTTGGATTTTAGGACAGTGGGAAATATTATACCAAGAGTTTTGTGATGTTGGGTTACATCAGAATAGTATTTAAGGAACTGCTGTGACACAGGCAACTGAGAGTGTTTCTAGAATGCACTAAAGCTTGGAGTCACAGGAGCCACTTTGGGTTCCAGCTAACTCAGTAGGTAGTGTGTCTGATAGGACATTTGCATTTTCACTTCCTCACTTGTAAAACTGAGTGGGTAAAATCCCATTATCTTAGTGTTGCATTCATGTTAGTATAGTTAAACACTCCAATCTTCTTTTATTTTGAAAAGAGCATCATCATTCACTCATTTTGGGAAACAATCTTGATGTGAAGCCCAGACATCCTTGTGGCTCATTGTGATTGTGAACCCAGATCACCCTCAAACAGGATTCCCTCCAGTGCTGAAATTACAGGTGTCCACCTCTGTGCTCGGCTCCATGACATCACTTCAGTTACACAGAGAGGACTGGAGAGATGGCTCAGCAGTAAAGAACCCTGGCTAGTCTTCCAGAAGACTGGTATTAAATTCCCAGTATCCACTTGTGGTTCACAGCCATCTGTAACTCCTGTTCCCTAAGGACTCTGGTGCCCTCTTCTGGCCTCTGCAAGTACTGCATGCACATGGTGCACAGATATGCAGGTGAAGCACCCATACACATAAAAATAAATTGCACAAAGAAACTCAGTACCTCTTTTTCTCAGCTAAGTTTTCACAAAAAGTGGAGGGTCATCAGCTTAGACAGTTTCCAGAAATCTTCTAGAAAATTGAAGAGAATGGAATTTTCCAGTTGATCTTGTCTTTGATTTATGTGACTTTAAAGTTAATAGAGTTCCATTAAGATAGGAGGGAGAGCCATGTCTGTCTTTTCAAGTCATAAGCATCTCTACTTTCTGACCAGGTCAAGGAGTTGATTAGACTCATTTTCTAATTCTTTATAATGAGCCTGTTATCACATTGTTTTAGGAATTGAAATGCCATAAAGGTCATCCATTCCAGCCCTCCATTATAGATGAGACTGGTGGTGAGAGGCTGAGGCACTTGAGAGTCATTTAAGTGGCCCAGTGGCTCTCAGCCTGTGCTGAACTTGGAACAAACTTGTGATGGCTTAAAAAACACGGATGGGTAAATGGCATTATATTTCATTGGTCTTCTGATTGGTTATAATGAAGCATTATAATAAAATTGCTTTTAGCATTGATGTATTTTATTTAGGCTGAAATATTTTATTTCTTAGAATGCTTATCTTAAAAGGCGTTTGTTTTCAACTGCACTTGTATGCACATGTGTTCTTGTATACGTGTTTGTCATGGCATAGGAAGTTAGAGAACAACTTAGGAAGTCGTGTCTCCTTCCACCAGTGTGTCCTGGGGATTTCACTCAGGTCCTCAGTTTTAAAGATTTATTTATTTATTTATATGAGTACACTGTAGCAGTCTTCAGACACACCAGAAGAGGGCATCAGATCCTGTTACAGATGGTTGTGAGCCACCATGTGGTTGCTGGGAATTGAACTCAGGACTGCTGGAAGAGGGATAAGTGCTCTTAACCACTGAGCCATTTGTCCAGCCCAGGTCCTCAGTTTTAGCTACAAGTGTCTTTACTTACTAAGCCATTTGCTAACCCCAGAAAGCTTTCCCTCTCTTGCTCTTTGCTCACTCCAGTGCACTCTCAAATTAAAAGGAAGGGCTTTATTTTGTAACTCCACTATATACCTCACTATGTAGAGCAGGCTTGAGCTCTGTCTTAAGGTTTTTATTGCTGTGATGAAACACCATGACCAAAAGCAAGTTAGGGAGGAAAGGGTTTCTTTGGCTTACACTTTTACATTGTAGTCTATCATCAAAGGAAATCAGGATAGCAACTCAAGCAGTAAGGAACTTGAAGCCAGGAGCTGATGCAAAATTCACAGAGGGATGCTACTTACTCCTTGCTCCTCCTGGCGTTCTTATAGAAACCAGGACTACAAGCCCAGGGATGGCACCATCCACAATGGGCTCTTTCTCCCTTGTGAATCACTGAGAAAAATTGTTTTCCTCATTAATTTATTCACTTTATATCCCAATTGCAGCTCCCTCCCTCCAGGTCCCCTGTATCACCCCACCCTGGTATACCAAGTAACTGCAGGACTAGGTGCATCCTCTCCCACTGAGACCAGACAAGGCGCTTCAGTTAGGGTTACCAGATCCTTGGACAGGCAACAGATTCAGTCACAGCCCTTTCCCCGGTAGTTGGGGGACCCACTGGGGGACCTCAATGAAAGTCCCTCCTTTCAGATAATTCTAGTTTATGTCAAGTTGGCATAAAGTTGACATAAAACTCGCCAGCTCAAACTCCTAAAGATACACCTGCCTCCAAAGCGCAGAGATTAAAAGCATGTGCTACCTACCATGAAAGGCAAGAATGCATTGCTTTTTGTTTTTCGAAACAGGGTTTTATTGTGTAATAGCCACCACTACCACCATCACCCAGCTAGAAGGCATTTCTTAATCTGAGTGATAAGCTCATAAATTTTGTGAAATAAAAATCTTTAAATTTTGAAAATTTTGTTTTGAAGTGATTGAGTCAAAAAATAAATTTGTTAGATGTTTGTCTATGGTGCTTTAGGTCTATGTATGTGTAACAGTGCACAATAAAGCTCCTGCCAGAGGCACCTAATAATACAAGGAGGGTCTTTGAGGAAAATATTGGGAAGACAAGATCTTCAAAGTGCGTGAAGTACTAATTAAAATATACTAGAATCTTTATCTTGCATTCTGTTTTCAGCATATTGTAATTTTTTTGTTTGTTTAGGCCGAATTTTCTTAATACTTTTAACTTTTCCTATAGGTAAAGGCATTGAAAGAGAAGATTGAATCTGAAAAGGGGAAAGATGCCTTTCCGGTAGCCGGTCAGAAGTTAATTTATGCAGGTAGGAATTCAGTTCTGAAATTAATTGCCATGTCTTGCCTATTTGACATTGTTTTAGTTTTAAAAATGTTTTCTTAGAAAAGACAGTTATTTTCAAGTTGATTGCGTCAGAAACAAGATTGCATAGATAACAGTAGTGGAAACAGGTATTTAATTATGGTTTAATATTCAGTCTTTCTTTTTACACATTTGCCTCCCTGCTCCTGGAGTGATGTTCCTTAGTCTATGAGCATTGTGACTGACTGCTGTGCCATTCATAAACTGAGCATCATTGTTTTTTTTTGTTTTTTTTTTTTTTGGTTTTTCGAGACAGGGTTTCTCTGTGTAGTCCTGGCTGTCCTGGAACTCACTCTGTAGACCAGGCTGGCCTCGAACTCAGAAATCCGCCTGCCTCTGCCTCCAAGTGCTGGGATTAAAGGCGTGCGCACCACCGCCCGGCGAGCATCATTGTTTTTAATCTATTAATAATGTATGTACTAGTTCTCTAATGTGCATGAATTATGTTTCTTCAAAGGAAATCAGTATGTCTAAACTACCAAAGAAAGTAGAAGAATGAAAGTTTGTTTTATTTCAAACATCAAAAGACCTTCATGGTAGTGTTAAAAAAAAAAAAGAAAAAATTATATAGAGTACTTTGAAATTGATAATTAAAAAAGAGACCCAAATAGGAAAGTAGCCAAGAGTATGGCTAGGAAATTGCAAATTTAATTAGCATCACTGATAACCTAGGAAAATAGACTTGGTAGCCTCTTGCTGGGCATGGTGGCACATGGTTTTAATCCCAGCACGTTGGCAGCAGGTGGATCATGCCTAAGCATGGCCTCCGAGAGTCTTTCCCCTTTCTTGTGTATTATGCTGTTTTTCTGAAAGGTTTTGTTTGTTCCCTTGGCATGTTTTGTTTATAAGTATTTTGCTTGTGTAACGTTGGAACATCTTCATCAAGTGTTTGGTGTTTCAGAATAAGAAGTTGTTCATTCCTTTTATCAGGAAAAAGTCTTATTTCCCAAAGGATGACTAGGCAATTGAAATTGTTTAATTTCCTTTAAGATTTAAGATTTCCCTGTTTTCAGGCCTTACTTCAAATTTCTTTGTCTAGTAAATCTTAAATGCAGCTAGTTAATAAATTAAAAACCAAATTAATTGGGATTTTATATACTGGAGATGTTAGACATCTTGTAAGACATCTGTGCTTTTAAGTAGTACATGTCTTTATATTTATCTGGTTGCTAAAGTTTTTCTTAGAAGTTTTACTTGGTAGAATTAATGTTGCCAATAAAATAAGAGTAGTTTCTTTGTAAGAAGAAGCTTAATATGTCTTTAAGTAACATTTTTCTCCCCTGAATTATTAGGCAAAATCCTCAGTGATGATACTGCTCTCAAAGAATATAAAATTGATGAGAAAAACTTCGTGGTGGTTATGGTGACAAAAGTAAGTTTTATGCTACTTCTGTATCTTTATGCTTGTGAATCATCTCAGAAGCAGTGACCAAGTCCACAATAGACAAAGTTTATGCATTTCTGTAACACACACAGCATATGTAATAAAAGCGTGATGCACTTACTTGTTTTCCAAAATGTAGGCAGATTTCCCACAGCCCCTTATAAAGGAAATATTTAGATGTTTGTAGCCATAAATACATACTATATACATACATACATACATAAACATACATACATACATATGAAATGAATGCAAGTTCAATTTTCAATCAGGAATAAGAGTTTTATAAAATAAAGGAAAGTCAACTAAAAAAACAATGGAATGATTTTGGAGTAATTCTTAAGAATGTTCTATGATTTATGATGTTGAACTACATTACATATATTGGGTAATTTTATGAAAATAAACATTTTTTTTCTCAAGTTCAGCTTGAGTACTGGGGAAAAGCTCAGTAGTAAAGGTAAAGTAAAGCTTACCTTGCAAGCCTAAGAACCTGAGTTCTGTTTTCTCCAGAACCTTCATTAAACGGAATGCTCACATACACTGCTATAAACTCAGTACTGGGAGGCATACAGGCTCATCCCTGGGGCTCATGACCTAGCCTAGTCTACTTGGTGAGCTCTAGGCCAATGAGAGATTTTCTTTTTAAAAAGGTGGGTGGCCCTTGAGAGTTGGTTGACATCTGGCCCCGCCTACACACACTGACAGATCAGAGCTTCAACATTGATTTCTTAAAGAGACTGCTTTGTATATGTGCCTAAAGATGTATAATCTGAGGAAGAGCAGTGTAACAGTTATCTTTAATAAAATATCCAAGGTAGAAGTGCAGAGTAGAAAAAGGTTTATTATTTATGTCAGACAGAGTTTTGGAGAATGAAAGTCCAAACAGCATGGTGACGACTGCACAAGGACACTTTGTAGTGTGTTGTCATTGTGATGATACCTGTATTTCTATCAATGTGTAGGGTTTGTGGTGTGTGTGTGTCCTTATAAAGCCACTGGAATTATTCAAGGAGGCTCTACTGTAATCCTAAAAGACCCTACCTTTCTTTAATAGCACAGATATAATTTCTGTCCTCATACTAGTTTATCATAAGATACCTCATACTGGGTTTATGCCAATTTGGTGGTACATGCCATTAATCCCAGCACTTTGTAGGCAGAGACAGGCAGAGCTGACTACTTAAGTGAAACCCTGTCTGAAAACAACAATAAAGACTTTAGGGTTTAAGTATTTGAGTTTGGGAGGTAACAAACTTTGAAAGAACTCTTTCAGTAATAATGAAGCAAGTGTAAGTGGATGGTCGAAGTTGCTTCATCAAACCAGTCAGTAGTGGAATAAATGTGAATTTTCAGCCGGGCAGTGGTGGTGCATGCCTTTAATCCCAGCACTTGGAGGCCGGTGGATTTCTGAGGTCAAGGCTAGCCTGGTCTACAGAGTGAGTTCCAGGACAGCCAGGGCTACACAGAGAAACCCTGCCTCGAAAAAACTAAACAAAAAAAAATTTAAAAAAAAAGTGACTTTATTCTCCAAAGTCACAGAATAACAATAACAGTAGGAAATAGTGAAATAGATGATGAAAATGTAGTATAGATAAAATGGAATATTATTCAGCTTTAAAGAAAAATGCAATCACAAAAATTTCAGAAAAAATAGACTTATAATTAAGTTATGTGGGTCCTTATACCTCTTGCTTTATAGTCAGCAGGAGGGTTTTTTCTCCTAAAACAGATTATTTGGAATGTTTGTAGACAGTCTACTTCAGTCCCAAAAGGTTATTTTGCTAATGCTTTTAAGTGGCAATATAATCTTTAAAGTTATAATTAAGGTGCATAAGTAAAGATTTGTAGAAAATTGCACGGTACTTTTGGGTATGTGTATTCTATATTTAAAACAGTGACTTCTTTGGGTTCTTTTCATATTGAATTGTTGTGAAGACTGAAATGAGTGTCTAATGCTAATTGCACTTGATAGTTAAGATAATCAAATTATAGGTAATTTGAAGAGTAGTGAATTGCTTTCATTTGCTAATGTTGATCTTTTATCATCCACTTAGAAAATGATGTTCAGTGTACTGGTTGTTATTAGGCTGATTGTGTGGCTGTTGAAGTCCAGTGATGCCTTATTTACTTTGCTGTTTATGTTTAACACATCCAGCCCAAAGCAGTGACAACAGCAGTGCCAGCTACAACCCAGCAATCAAGTACTCCCAGCACCACTACAGTCAGCTCCTCCCCAGCAGCAGCTGTGGCCCAGGCTCCAGCTCCCACCCCTGCTCTGGCTCCCACTTCCACACCTGCCTCCACTACTCCAGCCTCAACTACAGCATCTTCTGAACCTGCACCTACTGGTGCAACTCAGCCTGAGAAACCTGCAGAAAAGCCAGCACAGACACCAGTGCTTACTAGCCCAGCACCAGCTGACAGGTAAGGACTACATTTTAAGAATTACATCACAAGTAGCCATATTTTTTTTAATTTTTAAGAATCAAACTGACTACCATGTTACATCTTTAATTTCTAAATGAACTCTGAATTGTGTACTTGTGTCTATTTTTCATGTATGTGCACACTCCTGTGGAGAATACATGTTGATGTAATGTGTCTCCCTCTTGCTCTCCACCTTACTTATTTAAGACAGACTCTTTGGCTGAATCCAGAGCTTGCCAGTTCAGCTAGACTGTCTAATGAGACTTTGAGATCCACCCCTTACCACCCTCACAGTGCTGGAGTTACAGGGGCATGCCTCTGCAGCCTACTTCGTCATGGCTTTGCGGGGGGGGGGGGGGGGGGGGCTCTGAAATCAGTTTCTTATGGCTGCATACGTTTATCACCTGAGCTATCTTCCCAGCCAGCTTCTCTGTTTTGCTGGTTTACTGTTAATAATACAGGCATACGTTTTTTTATGTAGATTTTTTTTAAGATTTATTTATATATTTCATGTATGTGAGGGCACTGTCACTGTCTTCAAACACCTCATCAGGTCTCCTTACAGATGGTTGTGAACCACCATGTGGTTGCTGGGAATTGAACTCAGGACCTCTGGAAGAACAGTCAATACTCTTAACCGCTGAGCCATCTCTCGAGCCCTATGTAGATTTCTGTATCCCCCAATTCCATATCAGTGAATAATTCAGGTGCTGTGTTGCACTGTATTTAGTTTGTAAGCTCTGATAAGCTTAGAGTAGTGTAGTTAAGATCTTTGGGTGTTTCCCTCATCTATAAAATGTGGGTCAAAGCAAGTCTACAGTAAATGGGAAGTGGCACGTGTGCAGAGACTGCTGGGGAAGAGTCAGCAGTGTAGCTGTTTCCTCTGACGCCTTTTGTTGAGCCAGCAGCTGTGAACAATGTGGATTCATGTATTCAGAAGTGCTGACTAGCACCTGTGACTTTTGTATAACACTCGTAGCCGCCTCCTCCTGACAGAGCTGCTTCCTTATTACTGCCAAAGTGACTGCTCACTGAAACCTGGTGAATCAGACAAGAGGGGTGGGGTGGAATTGCAGTGAGGATTATTGAGCAAGTTTTTTTTTTTGGACAGAATTGTGGTTTTTGTTTGTTTGTTTGTAGACAGTGGTGGGTTGTTCTTTATTAATAATGATAATGGCCAAAGCAAATGGTTCAGTCATAGTAATTTGCCTAAAAATCATAGAAGGGATTCCCTGCCTTATCTAAAATACGAGTTCTATTGCTCCCAACCTGAAACTGGCACTAAGCTATTTTTGTTTTCTGACTTAGTACAACTTGAAACAAGCAGGAGCTGTGTGAACTTAGAATCAGCCAGTCACAGTGGAAAATGAGCAGTCATTGGAAATGCTTTGGAAGCATGTTTGAAAGCAAATATTTATGGTGTTCATGACAATATACACAGGTTTGCCCCTTATACAAGGGTGTGTTCCAATGTCTAGTGGGTACCTGCTATGCTGGTTTTTTTTCCTTAAACAAACATGCTCCTGATAAAGAGATTGAGAATACTAAGAGATTAGTGACTAATGAAATTAGAACAATTAAAAAATTACTGGAATAAAAGTTGCATGTGACCCAGCTGTTGTGGTCCATGACTAATCAGAGCACTCCAGAGGCCAAAGCACAAGGACTGCAAGTTCAAAGGCAGAGTGACCCTACATAGCCAGATTCTGTCTCAAAGAAAAAAGTTGTTTCAAGTGGGCATAGTTGCACATGCCTTTAATCCAGCACCTGGGAGGCAGAGGCAGGTGGATCTCTGTGAGTTCCAGGGCCACCGGGGCTATGTAGAGAGACCATGTCTCTAAAAATAAGTACTTTGAAATGTGTTCTCTTAAAATGTCTGGTTCTGTAGATTTGTCAGTCTGCACCTCTTCCATTCTCAGTTCCATTGAGAACATTTATCCTGGCACTTAGAGGAAGCTTCTGGTGTATTTCATTCCTCAGCATCACTGCTCTTGCATTTGGGGCCATTATTAAAATACAGGTTTCCTAAGCACAATCCTGTGGCACCTTCACAATAGCTTTGGTAATTGAGATTGCAGGTGGCATATATAGTATGGATGTGATGGACAAAAGCTGGAGGCACAGCTTTCATCATGCTGCTCAGAATGGCACTCGGGAAACCATCTATGACTTAACTTCTTCCTGGAGGTTTTAGTAGTTTTAGAAAATGGTTTGACAGGGGTTATGGGACACCTTTGTTTTAAATGTTCTACTCCTAGATGTGGCTTCCATGTCTGGCCTAGTCAGCTGTGTTTTGGAAGAGTCTAGACTCTCCTGTTCATTGCTGACAAAATAGCATAAAGCTTAAGAAATATAATAATTTTTTGTGTTAAACTAGAGTACTTTCCAGCATCTGTGGCACTTAACTTAAACTCATTTCCCAGTATACAGCTAGGATGAATTCTGTTCTCTTGAACACTGAAGATCACCAAAATTGGGTTAAACCATTTCATCAAAGTCTGTATGCAGAAGGGAATTGAGGAATTTGACAAATTGGTTACCCCCAAAATTTAGATACAAATTTAATGTCTTTTGTCAGTAGTGCAGTGACTTTCTTAATATTTTCACAAAGCTCATGGTATGAACATCTCATATCTGAACAGAACATTAATGTGCTAACTAATTTTTTTTTTTGCATAAACTCAAGCCACTCATCATTCTAGCATGGGTGGGAGGTTGTCATGTGGCCCCACCCTAGCTGAGGAGTTACTGGCAGTAGATGGTTGCTGGGGAAGAGTCATTTTTCTCTGGGTAGGAGGCAGTTAGAGCCACAGATGGGTTTTCCAAGCTCTAATGGATGCCATCACACCCAGGTGCATATAGACTCAGTGGGTTATGTAAAAAGAAGAGTCATGAAGGTGGGGAGGTGGGAGAGTTGAGGGACACGTAATAGTCAATCAAGAGTTGGATGGATATGGTCACGATACATTAAATACATGATACATATTCATTAAATACATACATGTATAAAATTTCCAAAGAGTAAAATTTAAGTTAATATTTTTAATTCTCCCAAGAATTATGTAAGTTAGGAAAGAATCCCTAGTAATCTAGGAAAGCAGGCTGTATAGACTTATTTTTTTGTTTGGGTTTTTGAGACAGGGTTTTTCTCTGTGTAGCCTTGGCTGTCCTGGAACAGTCTGGCTGGGAACTCAGAGAGATCCTCTTGCCTCTGCTTCTCTATGCTTCTCAGTTTCGTTTAATTCACTAGCTACTTGAGTGTCAGCATTGTTCAGGGGTTTTAGTATATGTGCTGCTGAAGCAAGCACTTAACTGCTTTGTCTTTTTTCTTAATTTTGTATCTTCAGGGAGTATGACAGACAGTCTAGAAAACAAGATAGATGTGTCCTTTTAAAAACAAACACTTGGTGAATAAGTATCAGGAGCTATACTGGAGGCTTCCTCTCCATCGCTGCTGTCCAAGACACTTTGTTTTCTTTGATTTGTTTTGTTTATGATTATCTTGGTGGGGTAAGAGCCTTGGGCTTGAAATCTTTTGTCCTCCACATACTTAATGTTTTAAGATGAAACTTTAAAAATTATATAGCAGAATTGTTTTAGTTGTGATAATCACTATGGGTGTTATGCTTGGTACTTTCCTGAGTACATTGTTTCTGTTCTTAAAGTTGGAATGGGGGATGGTGAGATGCCTCAGTGGGTAGAGGTACTAGATTCCAAACCAGACAACTTGAGTTTGATTTGCTTGCCTAGCCCACATGCTAAAAGAGAGCCAGCCGCTGCTCATTGTCCCGTGTCCACTGTGTCCACTGTGCCTTTGAACACATGCATTTAACTCAAAAACTGAAATTGGAAAAAAGTGTAAATTTATGGAGTGCATGTGATAATTTACTCTTATTGTCCTTTAAAATTTGTAATAGTGGGGCTGATGAAATGGCCTAGCAATTATAAGCACTAGTTGCTCTGGCAGAAAACCCGGGGTTCAGTTCCAGTACCCACGTGGTAGTTCACAACTGTCTGTAACTCAAAGCCCAGGAAATCTAGTGCCTCACCACACATGTGGTAACACTACATATACTCTGAGATACCAAAATAAAGATTTTAATTACTTGTTACTTAATATCATAAGTATTGTACACTGAGCATAGCTGCCTCTCTATCATTGCTCCTCCCATCTGTCCCTTCATTCCTCTAGATAGCTTCACTTCTACTTTGTTAAATATGCAACACGATTGTGTCTATCCACTGTCAGCATCTCCATGGTGTTTGGTAATCTTGTTTGTCAGCCTTTTATTTTGAACTTCATCAATTTCTCAACAGAATAGAAACGTGCATGTCTGCATGCAAGTTTTTGCTGTTTAACCTAGGACCTTATGCCTAAAATTAGTTTTCTTTAGGTTAGCATAGGATCTATACCCTCACCTCCCTTTTTGCATATGCAATATAACTTGTGTGCCCTTTCCCCCTATTAATTGTTGAAAACTTTCATAGACTCACTGAAAGACTTGGCTGCTTCGTTGGTTTCTATATGTGTGCTGCTTTTATCATGTACTACTACTTTTGACATTTCTTCTGCTGTGACTTGATTTCTAGGGTATGTTAACTGCAGTGCCATTTTAAGGGTGTTGTATTTATAGCCTTTTGATGTTGTTTACAATGATGAATTCTCAGAAGTCTTAAGATTGAAATTTTTTCCTTAACTATAAATTCTACAGGTACAGCTCTGATTGTAACCTTTAAGAGATTGGCTTACCCACACACTTCAATACCTAAAGTATTCTTTAGAAATTAGTTACTATAGGGCTGGAGAGATGGCTCAGCCGTTAAAGGCTAGGCTCACAACCAAAAATATAAGAAATTAGTTACTATAAATGAATTTTGTATACTTTTTGAAATGTGATTTTTCTTAAAACTCTTTACAGTACACCAGGAGATTCTTCCGGTCAAATCTGTTTGAAGATGCAACAAGTGCTCTCGGTGAGTGTCTAACTTAGAAGACATGTTGTCGGATATGCAGTGTCTAGACCACACTGACAATGTCAGCTTCATGACCACTTACAATTAAACTTTAAAATGATTTAGTACTAGAGACTTTGATGTGTTCTACTGAATTCTTTAAAATCTCCTCTTGCAGTTAAGTACATCCATTGAAGCAAATTATTTTCCCACTGTGAACTCTATGTGGTCTTAACAGGTTTGGTCTGTGGATGTCCTGTTATAGAAGTGCCTTTAGAAGGCCTTGCCATTTTCTTTTGTGTACCTCATACTTGCTTGTTCACCTCCAGTTTTCATCCACTGTGATGGCTTTTTAGATTTCTACCTGTATCCTGTTGCTTATATGGGCACATAGTAAAAAGTCCTTCTTGTTCCAGTCTTTGATTTGACGTGTTTTAATAAAGTCTTCCCCTTTCCCTTCATCCCCAAACTGTCAGCTTTTCCCTCTCATGATTAAACCCCTGCTCTACAATTCATGTTTTTATTGTTTATTGGATAATATTCCTGTTTCTGTTTTGGTACAGTAGGTAACAGGCTGGGATAGCTGCAGTCATCTGTTTGACTGGGTTCTAGGCTTCCAGCAGCAGCAGCATTCCAATGGCTCTAAAAATCCTTGGGGAGTGGGGGAGGTGGGGAATAACACATCAGTCCTGAACTACTTGGGCTTTAACTCCTTGATACCCTCATTGTATGTAGAGACAAAAATGCAGATGTTTTAAATAGTCAGCCCATGATTACCTGGGTATATTAAATTCAGAATTTCATTTTAGAGAAACTGTCCTGGGACAACACTGCCACCAACAATTTTCAGTAAGCATCATGAGACTGAAGGCATACTACTTCATACATGAAAAGCCATAAATTGTAGAGAATTGTTATAAAGGTATTGGAAGAACTAGACAAGAGGATTACTTAGAGAATGGTAAACTATTCTGTAGGTTCAGAGCTAGAGCCAGTTGGCACTCCCTAATGTTATTAAAGGTTCGGGTTGTTAGCAGCATCGCCACAATAGAGTGCTTTGGTACTCTTGATCAGGAGCCAAGTAGATGATGCTTTTTGCTGCTGCTGCTGCTGCTGCTGCTATATCTAAACGTCACTCAGCTGGTGGTGGTGATGTTTTTACTTACATACTTTTTAAGAAGAGGAGCAGAACAAATTATCACTTGGTCAAGGAGCCAACAAATAGGGATGCTAATACCCCTTATATTTATGTCTTTATGTCACTGGGTCATTCCACCTCAGCTTTATAATTGCAGGGTCTCTGCTCTGTTGAATCCCTGCTTCTGTAACTTCTGTAACACCTTTTGCTGTAACCAAAAGGTGGCTTTTGTGGTTCCTTTCTTGTTCTATGTATGTCTCAAACCATTCTTCTTAAGCACTCTAGTAAATATTATTCCTGACTCTAATTGTGTGCTTTCTGTGGTTCTCGTTTAGGTCATATTTAAACTGCGAGGATAGCTGAATACAATGTATATGCTGTGGGGATTGCCCGCATAAATTGTGCTACTCATTTCCCTTTGAACTTGCAGACTCGTTTATTTAAATTTCCAAGGGGGATCTGCAGCCTCCCAAGTGTTCAAATAGGTACAGCAGTGAACTTGGTCTCTTGTGAGATAGCATTTGTCTTTGTGTCTCATACTGTCCTTACTGGCCTTCAGCGCACAGCAGTAGCCATCTAAATGGGATTGTAAGAACGATCCCCAGGTCCTGGCTCCCTTGTATCTTATTAACAGGTTGCCTTCCCTGACCTGTAATTTCTGTCTTGTATGTGTACCTGGTATTTCTATTATGTATATAAAACCTCCTAGTTTTCTGTTACTTTTGTAAGTTACCACAAATGTAGTGGTATAAAACAGCTTGTTATTTGGCCATTTTTTGTAGGTCAGAACCTTTGGTATGGATCTTGCTGACTGATACCAAGGAATCAGCAAGAATGTATGTTATTTGGAGACTTGGGAGAACCTAGTTCCTTACCACTTCTAGAAGCTTGCAGACCCTTTCTCTCCCTGCAAAAAACAACAGCAGAGCTGTGGTTCTGCTTTTGTCTTTCTTGTCTCTAACCCTGTTTTTTTCTCACTTTACTTTTTTTTTTTTTTTTTTTTTGGTTTGGTTTTTCGAGACAGGGTTTCTCTGTGTAGCCCTGGCCATCCTGGAACTCACTCTGTAGACCAGGCTGGCCTCGAACTCAGAAATCCGCCTGCCTCTGCCTCCCAAGTGCTGGGATTAAAGGCGTGCGCCACCACCGCCCGGCGATTCTCACTTTACTTTTAAGGACCCTTGTTGATGACATTGGGCACATCTGGAAGGTCACTTCCCTTTGTCATACATAATTATCTACATGGTGATAGGTTCTGGGGGTTAGAATGTGGACATTAACTTACTACTTTGTTAATTGTCTTTAGCATAACAATTGTCCTAGCATAACAGTATGTGAAATATAAACATCATGCAGTCAAGAGCTATGGAGAGAATGTTTGTTGAATGTTCCTGTACTTTTTTTTTCCCCCTTGTCCCCCACACTCCGGTTTTAGTGACAGGTCAGTCTTATGAGAATATGGTAACTGAGATCATGTCAATGGGCTATGAACGAGAACAAGTAATTGCAGCCCTGAGAGCCAGTTTCAACAACCCTGACAGAGCTGTGGAATATCTTCTAATGGTGAGAAGTGTGTTTTTCTTGGTCTCTTTCAAACTCTTAAAGAAATTAAGATTTTAATAGATGAATTAATTCAGTGGAGAGCATTATATGATAGATAGTTCCCACTCCTACTCCCACCCGATATTAACATTTTGTGTTGCTAAAATGTAAACCTTCTGGAAAATATTCTGAAATGATTTATTTAGGAAATGATGTGAGGCGAGTTATGAAGTAGCTCTTCTTTGGGGTAGTACCTTTCACACTAGTGAAGCTCTGGTGAAGGCAACTTTATTATTGAACCCCCCCTTCACCTTAGATCTGTTAGAAATTACTTAGAGCAAAATTTCAGTTATCCTCTGTGAAGAAGCAGTATTAACTTTTCTGTTTGAGAATTTGATGGATGTTCTGGACCCTGAATCTGCTAATACTCTTGTAACTTCATGTGAAAAATGGCTGTTGTGAGTGCCTGTGATATAGCCCCATTAGTCACTGCTCTTTATTCTTTAAGTGAATTTGGCTTTGGTTTAATAGGAAATAAACTCATTACCATCTGTTAAAGTCTAAGAATTTGATGGATTTTAAAATGGGTATAACTGACATTTGTTTAAATTTTGTGCATCAAAATAGAAAATCTGAGTGTACTTTTTACATTGTAATAATTTCAAAAGATAAATGCTTGAAACATAAAAAAAATCATTTGAAGATTTATATTTCATGTATTTGAGTACACTGTAGCTGTCTTCAGACACACCAGAAGGGGTCATCAGATCCCATTAGAGATAGTTGGGAGCCACCATGTGGTTGCTGGGAATTGAACTCAGGTCATCTGGAAGAGCAGTCAGTGCTGTTAACCACTGAGCCATCTCTCCAGCCCGAAAAGCATTATTTGAAATGTAAACTATTAACATTACATACCAATTTGTCCATCTTTTCTTTTTATGTATGACACTTCCTCGGTGATACTTGTTGAGAAGCATTAGGTCAGTAGAGGAGACTTTGTTGCTTGTCCATCAGTTGCCTGGTTCATGTAAACACAGTCCTTTGTTTCACGGAATGACAGATTATGAAAACCTCTGCAGCAAAAGTCGCCTGGAACCCATGGGCAGCACGAGTTGTTGCTGTTACTGGACAGTGCATCTGCCTGTCACTGGAAAATTCTATTGATCAGTGCTACCTTGTGATACAGCATTGTTCTGGGCTACTTGTACGATTTCATAAGCAGACGTGTTGTGTACAGACAGTGTTCAGTAAGCTACAAATGTTTTGCTGTGTCTAATATTCAGCGTGTGTGTTAGAGAGAGATCTTAAAGTGTGAAAATTGTTTTGGCAGGGAATCCCTGGAGATAGAGAAAGTCAGGCTGTAGTTGATCCTCCTCCCCAGGCTGTGAGCACTGGAACTCCCCAGTCTCCAGCAGTAGCCGCAGCTGCAGCGACCACAACAGCAACAACTACCACCACTTCTGGAGGTAAAGTGACTTGAGTTTTTAGTGTAAGATTGTTTAATGTGAAGTACTTCAGTGGTTAAGATTCATTCCCAGAACTCTTGGATAAACCTTGTTTTCTTCACTCACAGTAGAGAGATTCTCTGGCTTTTAGTGTACACCAGTGTTGTCAGAGCTTACGCTACTAGTTTGCTCTAAAGAACGATTATTTTTTTGAATTCAGTGTCTATTTTCAATAGATGCTCACCTTGCTAGGAATGAATCATTTCAGGCAGGGTGTGGAGATACACTCCTTTAATCCGAGCATTGGAAGGCAAAGGAAGACAGATATCTGAGTTTGAGGGAACATAATCTACGCAGCAGAGTTCTCAAACAGCCAGGATTCATAGGGAGAGAGACGCCATCTCAAAAAATGGTGGCAGTGTTGGAGGCAGTGGTGGTAGTGGTAGTGATTGAGTGGGTAATTTCAAAAAAGCTGTTTTTTTGTTTTGGTTTGTTAGCTTCTTGTTCTCATTTTGGCAGACAGTTGAGACTCTTATATAGTGGAAAGAAGAGACGTAACTCTAGCTCAGATTTTAGTATTTCTTTACTTTGTAAATTTGGTCTCTGAGTCTCACTTTATTATTACACATAATATAGGACTAAATACCCATAAACATGCATGTGTTTTTTATTTGAGAGCAACAGCAATATGCAGCATGACAACCTTTTATTTTGATAAAGGACACCAGGTTTTTGTGGTGGTTCACAGGGCATTGTGGATGGGCTTGCCTCTAGGTATTCTAACCTTTTTCTAATAGTAGTATAACTTCTAAAGTTAAGGTGGCAGACACATTGGGGTTTAGAGAGTGTGACTTACTTTCTCTATAACACACGAACTCAAGTCATTTTCATGTGTAATATTTTCTATCTGAATGATGGTTAACTACCCGCTGTTACGTGTACTTACTGTTTTTGTTTTTGAAATGTTTGTATATATTTCAGGTCACCCCTTGAATTTTTACGAAATCAGCCTCAGTTTCAACAGATGAGACAAATTATCCAACAGAATCCTTCCTTGCTTCCAGCTTTGCTACAGCAGATAGGTCGGGAGAACCCTCAGTTGCTGCAGGTGACTAATCCACATTAATTTGGAAAATGGGGTTGGAATGTTGTTTTGTTTTATACTGTAGTTAAACCCAGAGCCTATGTTCTAGGTAGGCATACTGAAGAACGAATATAAAGATTGATCAGCTTATATTGGTTAACAAATTAAGTTTGGGAAAGATTTATTTCCTCTTTCAGATTTCCCAGGCACATTAATGTATTTGAGAATCTGAGAGGGTGTTTTACTTTGTAAATCGCTTTTGCTGCTATTGGGACATTGCCTCTTAGAAACTTACCTATGGGTATACTTCTGCTCAAACCAGAAAATAGTTAAGTTTTATACAGCACAGAGTAGCCTACTAGTGTGGAAAATAAAGTATACGTGAAGTGTAAGTTCTCTACTTAGCCCATGGTACACGGTAGCTTTTAAATGTTGATTTTTGTGAATGGAGTATTTTTGAAAGAATTTGCATTCTTTCCATTTACCTTTCAGAACTGTTGTGTTTCTTTAATAATAATGTAAGAAATCACTGAAAACTAACTTTCTTTCTGGCTCTTTTAGATAGAGCTGGTCTGAAATTGAATTTACTATAGGACTCAGGGATGCCTAAGATGATCCTCTGCCTTTGCCTTCCAAGTGCTGGAGTTAAAGTGATTCCTCATGCCTGGCTTATCTTGTTTTTATTTAGGATTGCTTTTTTCCTACAGACAGTAATTATGTGTCATTTCTTCTGTTTTTTACATCACTACAGCAAATTAGCCAACACCAGGAGCATTTTATTCAGATGCTAAATGAACCAGTTCAGGAAGCAGGTGGTCAAGGTGGAGGAGGAGGTGGCGGTGGAGGCGGTGGTGGAGGCGGAGGAATTGCAGAAGCTGGAAGTGGGCACATGAACTACATTCAAGTAACACCTCAGGAGAAAGAAGCTATAGAACGGGTGAGTTTAGGTACAGTTTGGGTTCCTTGGTCACCCTAGCACCTGGGCTAGTAGCTCCCATTGGCATGCAGCTTGACATTTCTGTCCCTTGCCCCAGGGACTGCAATAAAGACTGTCTCTTAGCCACATCCCCTGCTTTTTGTCCTTTCTTGGCCCCAATAGCAACTAAGTAACTTCTTGAGTGAATTAAGTATGAATATTAATTGGTTAAAGCACTAAACAATATACCTAATTCAAAATCATTCATTTTTCGTACTTTCAATTTTACTTTGCTACTGTCCCCCAAATGTTAAATATCTATGTGAATTATAAGCGAGTGGTATACAATAAACATGAGATGTTGGCTATCTTTTTGTCCTAACTGGTACAAGCTTGGGCCCTTCAATATCCATCTTATGATGCCGTGATCAGTAACTCAATTTTTCCCCCACTTTTTACATTGTTTTCACGTTGGTATGAAGCGTTTTGAGATGGTAATCAGATAGAGCCCTGTGTTCACAGAGATAAAGCTGTGCTTGCCTGTATTTGGCTTTAATTTTCTTCTGTACTTAGGCTTCAATTGGTTTCTCATTGTAGCTGTTCTTCCTTTTCTTTTTTTCTTTGTGATTTTTTTTTTTTTTTTCTGTTTTCTTGGTGTTATATAGAACATTGCTTAATCCAACTGAAAGCCAGGCTTACTAATTCTTCCAAAGAATTCACAGATCACTTTTATATGTAGGGCTGTGATCCATTGTGAGTTCTTTTGGTATGGAGAATGAGTGAGTATCTGCTGTTTTGCATGTGGATATCCATGTATCCAACGTCACTTGAAAAGACTTTGAAGTTATAGGTTCCTATAAAGAAATTAGTGGTGCATTTGGGGGTTTAGTTTTAATCCTTTGATTGTATTTATCCATAGCCATCGAGGCCAGTACCTCACTCCTCACTACCTTTACTGCAGATTTCTAGGAAGGTTTCAGGGTTTCGGGCTGGGGACAAGTGGTCTGGAATATGAAGTACAGATTTAACAGGACCAGGCCCCCAGTTTCAGCATCCCTCGGTCCCTAACGTGTTACAGGGCATGGCTGGCCATATACCCCACCATGTTTGCTGAACTTTTCAACTCATGGGCTGGGCTTCCTCTCACCCAGTGGCTCTTCACTATATAATCCGGACATTCTGGTCTGGCTCCCTCCCTCCCTCCCTCGCTCCCCCTCTCTCCAGCAACACTGTCTTCTTGTTTGCATGACAACTTCACTGACCCTCCTGGGAGGTTGGTGAACCTGCCCGAGAGCTTCCCCCAAGAAACTCATCTTTATACTTGAATTTGGCTTGAATTAGCTCATTTCTCCAGCAGAGAGTAACTTCTCAGCAAGTATGAAATCAGAGGGTGTGGAGTGCTCCAATTTTGTTTATAAAATAATTGTGACTGTTCCAGATCCCTCATTCTACTGTGTAAATCTCAGGATGAGCTTGTCCAGTTTCTGGGGGTAGAACTTTTGGCTGAGTTTAGAGCCCTTATTATGCTCACCTGGAAATGAATTTGAGAAATGTCCTATATCCTTTTTTCCCTCTTTTTGATTTGTCATTTGAGGCAGTCTTGCTATATAGTAGCCTGTGGTGGCTTTCAGCTTGAATGTGGGTAAGGATAATTTTGAAGTCCTGATTCTTCTGCTATTTTGCAAATGCTGGGATTGCAGCATGCAGCACTCTGCCCCGAGACCTTGTTAACCACCAGAGTGTGATGGAACAGCATCATGACACCCCAGCACCTGGGAGGGATAGTCTTGAGACTGTGCGGTAAGATCGTTCTCAAAACAAAAAAAAAGCAACTGGTATACTATAGCTGTAGTCATTAAAAATTAAAAAATTCTACTACTTTGAGTTTATTCCTAAGAACTATTTATTCTTTCTGATGCTGTTAGGAATTATTCTTTTTATTTTCAAAATGTTCATTATTAGTTGCATGGAAGTACGGTTTGGTTTGTGTGGTGATCTGATACTCCCCCAGAGTCTTGGCTGAACTCACTTGTTAGTTGATTTCCATGGAGTTTGCTGGTTAGGGAAGCTCTCCTTCAGTAGTAGGGTGTCAAGACTGTCATAATAAGTTTATCAAAGGATCATCCTTCATTGTTACACGTAATTTATTCTATATATTGAAACAACATTTGCATTCCTGGGATAAGCCCACTGTCCATTAGATAAAGGTGTTTGATTCAGTCTCGTGATTTTGGTACCCATATTCATAACAGTTATTACTTTGTAGTTTCCTGGTGATGGATATCTTGGTTTTTAGTATTGGGGAATTGTGGCCCCACAGAAGGAGTAGAGGGTGGTTTTGGAAGAATTTTGCATTTCTTTTTTTCTTTTCTTTTTTTTTTTTTTTAAAGATTTATTTATTTTATGTATGCAAGTATAAGACACAACAGAAGAGGGCATCAGATCTTATTAGAGATGGTTGTGAGCCACCATGTGGTTGCCGGGAATTGAACTCGGGACCTCTGGAAGAGCAGACAGTGCTCTTAACCACTGAGCCATCTCTCCAGCCTGAATTTTGCATTTTTAAAATTTTATTTATTTTATTTTACTTAAGATTTATTTCTCTTGTTAATAAGTGGTTAGTTTTAGTTTATTAAGATAGATTGAATCATTAAAGGAACACGCATGCATGTACACACTTCATATTTGAGACTGTAATATACTCTTATTAAACATTCTCCTGTCAAGACCAGTTGCCTTAGAGTACTGGTCACTTCCTTTGATTTCCTTGTTGGTATTCTCTTGACTGTACTGTGACTGAGAGTGGTGGCATGAAGTGTCCAGGTGGAGCAGTGTTGCTGATTTTTCTCTTCTGTGTTTGTTTGTTTGTTTGGTGTATTTTTGGCCTCTTGTTATATATGTCCGTCATTATATTTTCTTTGTTGTAAACATGTCCTTCATCTCTGGTAGTCGTTCTGTCTAGTAACTAATGCTACTGTAGTTGTCTTTTGGTTATTAAGTGCATGATGCTGTCTTTACAGTTTTAACATCTTTGACTTTAAGTCTAAGTTTATGTCTCACTGCAGTGTGTTATTGAATTGTCCCAACTCTTTTCTGTTACTTCAGCTACCCAGTTTTAATTTGGACACAACTTTGATAACAAATTTGTTTTTGGAATTCTTCTATTTTAATTTATAAATAGCTTCTTGTGCTAAATTGGGGTTCAGTTTTTTTAGTTTGTTTTTGTTGTTGTTGTTTTTCCAGTTCTTAATAGTCTTCCTTCTGTAGTGTATAATAGAAAGTTTTTGAGATAGTTTGAGGATATCTGACTGAGAAGTAATAATTCTATATAGTAAAGTATTTAGTTAACTTGAAAGTTTAAAGGCTTTAAAAGCAGTGAGTATTAGATCTTAGGTAATTTTAATGGAGTTTTTAAATGAGATTAAATAACTGGTGGTTCAAATATGCTGTAAATTCAAGCACAGTTGTCTTCATTTCACAATACATCATGGTACTGTGATTGATCACCCACTTTTCTACTATAATGTGTTGACTAAGGCGAGGCACTGAAGAGCAACATTGAAAGGTACAGGCTATGTTAAAAATGAAACACTGATATTGGGATGTAAAGTGAATAAATAAATTTAACGAAAAAAAAAAAAAGAAATGAAACATTTCCTTTTACAAAAAGTTGGTGTACAAGTTATTTCCACATGCTCTCCTTTCTTAAACCTTGTGTTACTAAAGCCATTGGATAGCCATATTTGTTTGTGCTCATTTACTTTTAAATCAGGACAGTTAACTACTGGTTTTTAGTGTAGATACCAGATCGTACTTAATACTTTCTAGTTCTAGTTCTTAATACGTTCTAGTAAATAGAGTGCCTGCTAATCTCCTTAACTCAGAACAGCATTTTTTAAAAAAGTCTTTTGGATGGTCGTAAATTTCTTTCCACCCTATGAGTGTTGTACAGTGAATCCAGGTCCCAGTGAGGCTAAACTTGGGACGGGACGTTTCGGTGAGCATTTTCTGTGGTGCTGTTTGTTCAGGTGCAAGGTTGCAATCCATAGTATATAAAGCAAACTTATTCACCATAATTGATGAATTGAATTTAATGCTTCCTTTTTTTTTTTCTCCCAGTTAAAGGCACTAGGATTTCCTGAAGGACTTGTGATTCAAGCTTATTTTGCTTGTGAGAAGAATGAGAATCTGGCTGCCAACTTTCTTCTACAGCAGAACTTTGATGAAGACTGAAGGGACTCTTTTGTACCTCACACTCACACCAGTGCATTACACTAACCTTGTTCACTGGATTGTCTGGGGTGACTTGGGCTCATATCCACAATATTTGGTATACGGTAGTAGGTTGGTGGGGGTGGGGGTGGGGAGCTAGGATATAGGGCAGGGATACATACAGTGCATGTCTGCTTCAATTAGCAGATGCTGCAGATCCACACAGTGTAAAATACTATACAACCAAACATCCGCCTTTACAGGTCTTTATTCTTCTAAGCAGTAGGTAACGTTTCCTGGGTTTCATTCTTTCTAGTATACTAGATCCAGAAATTTAGTGTGATGCCCTGCTTTTTCTTTTCTTTGACTTAACATTGGTTTCTGAAAGACTCTTTGCTACCTAGAGCCTACAGTCTGTTTTATGGCAACACTGGATAATGGCTTTTTGAAATTGAGGGGGAAAAATTGGAGCATCTGTAAACAGAAATGCCAAATTATTGATAGTCATTGTTGCTGCTTCACATAAGTATGAAATCGATGCCGAAGGAAGCCCTTCTTCATGTTCAGTGCTTGGGGTGGGGAGGGTAGAAAAGGGGCTTTTTTCTTAAAATGAAAATAATTACTGCTATTTTAAAATTTCTTGATTATTGAATGTGAGCCCCTCTAACATGATTTGAGAAGCTGTACACAAATAGGCAGAGTTATTTTCCTGTTTACATTCTTTGTTTGTTTGGGGGGAAATTGGTAGGTGTCTAATTACTGTTTACTTCATTGTTGTATTGCAGTAAAAGATTCAAAACAACCATTGCATGTTTGCTTTTGATGTATCCCTTTTGTGAAATTAGCACTTTGGGGGCCAATGAAGAAACTTTGCAGCATTCACTCCCCTTCCCCCTCCCTTTTCCTCAGTAGAAACGTGTTTGATCAGCAAGTCGTGAGTCAAACTGCTGCCTTTAAAAACACATCACAAAAGGCTGATTCAGTTCAAAATTAATGCAGATCTTTCAAAACTGGGTTTCTGATACTTGTGGATGTTTTTCTTTATTAGATAAGAATGTATTACCATTAAATCCATTAGTATTACATTGCTTTCAAAGAGAAGGTGGGTGGAACTATAATCCAGCATCTTTTACTGCATTTAAAGATGGGAGCAAACTTTTGTATGGTTGGGAGATGTGGCTGGAAAGTACTTTGGAAAATATACAATCAAGATATTTGGTCGCATATTAAAAGAAAAATCTCAATCACAGTGTTGGCTTTTATTTGGATTTTGCTCATCTTGGTTTTTCTTTGGAACCTCCCTCATTGGCATTGCTATTTGATTGTAAAGAGGGGCCCAGTGTCAGCTTGTTGAATTTGTCAAATCTGTTCCTGATCATAGGTGAGATTATCGAAGGAAGTATGTTTTCCACTGTCTGATACTGTGTACGAAGATGGCTCTGCAGACCATCTGCGCAGTCTCTTGCAGTGTGCTCACCACCACTTGGTGATGACTCTTAAGCTTTCTCGTCATGTGCTCATAACCTGTTTCATGAAAATAAATGAGACCGTGATTTTCCTTCATGATGTACCATGTTTAACTTTCATGTATTTATTCCATAAACTTGGTAGGCTGTTGGATGTGTATTGCCTGTGTGCTTTACAGTGGATAATGTGAGATGTCTCGGGAGAATGAAACAGAATGCATCGTTCTTCCAAGACAGAGCAGCAGTGGGTTAGGGAGAGGGGAACATTTCCAGTGGGATAGGAGAATGCTTCCATTTGTTCTGTCTGCTTCCTTACTGCTCAGAGTGTTAGCATAAGACGACACAGGAAGCTTATAAAAAATAGCAGCTGTTGTTTCTCTTTGGAAAGTGACAGCAGAAGTTGGTGGCATGGAACTTCTGTCCTTGGACACAGACCTGCAGATAGTAGGAGTAATGGTTTCCCCAGAGGACAGCACGGCCAGTGTGACCATTCTTCCTCATCTGAGACACCATACATGAGTGAAGTGGGCTTTCGTGCCTGTTGCTCTTACTGCTAAATTAGACAGTTTTGGTAAATATCTTTAATAGAGGTAACTATTGGACTTTTGAATCTTGCATTGAGATGTACTGGCATCTTTAATATTTTTATTGTTTAGCTGCTCTATAGGAAATGTGAGGAGCCTGAATTTATAATTGTAAAATTATTTTGCCATCTTCTAGTCAATATTTTGTTGTTTAAAAGTACTGAAATGTTCCACCCTGTTGCGTTTTCCTGTACTAGATGAATAGGATTCCAGAGAATTGACTATAAAGTATTTTCAACACACCTGACATTGCATTTCTCATTTTTTTAAAGATTCTTAAGTACAAGCTTAGATGGGAAGTAATGCTGCTTCCATCACCAGTACTTGTCCTTGATAGAAGTTGGTGTATCATTTAGGAGGCCAGCTGCAGGGTCCTGGTTCTCAGCTAACGTGGACCCAGTAGTGGAATACCTGATAGGCTGTATACCTCATGAAGGTTCATGAGGCACTTAAATCAATAGATGGCACAGAGTTACCAATTCCTTCATTTCCAGTACCCAACCCAAAAGTGGTAACACGTAATCAGAGAGCAGTGATTGCTTTCAGAAGGGTGGGGACTTCCTGATCACATATCCCCCCTCACCCACCCAAAAAAATACCAGGCTGGAAAGCAATGACCATACAAGTAAAATCTGGTTTACCACTGCAAGTGGTAAATGGTCTTTACCTTTGTTTTTTTCAAGATCGTTTCTCTGTGTAGCCTTGGCTATCCAGGAGTTCAGTGTGTAGATCAGGTTGTCCATCCTGCCTCTGCCTCCCGAGTGCTAGGATTAAAAGTGTGCTACTTCGCCCGGCACAGGCTTCATATTTTTAAATGATACTAAAATCAGGTTCTGTGGGGGTAGAAATGAGCCCATGTCATTGTCCCTCTAGTTTTGTACATACTCATTTAGCTATTAAGTCCTAAGTAAGATTTGCTGTAAATTACTTGGAACAAATCCTAAAATAGTCCTAATTCGGCACAAAATGCTCAACCTTTCCTCTTCTCTGGCAGTGCTTCCTTTGGTTTCTACCTTGCCACGATAGGACATGACTTCAAGTCTTCACTTAGTTTGGTTCTTAATGTAGGTATCACAAGCTCCTAAATCCTTGGCATCTGCACTGGGAGTATCTTGTGTCTTAACCTTCTGGCCTTGGGCTGCTTCGAAGTTTCTCCATTGCTTCACGGTGCTTGTTCTCATAGTAGGATGGTGAGAATTAGTCCGGAGCACACTGGCGTTAGTAGGTGCATCTGTAGATGAGAGGCCTGCAATCACAGGATGAGAGACAAGAGAAGAGCGGTTTGGCTGGTTTAACTGATTGGGTTTCAGGATCTTTTTCTGCTATTGATTTGCAGAGGAAATCGGAAGGGTGGTGATGAGGTGGGGCAGAGGCGTGGACTTGTCAAGGAAGCATTGTCAGTAGTGGGAACTGCAAGAAAGCTCAGGAATCTATTGAAGAGAGCCTTCCCTATCAACAGTTTATATAACTGGTCTCAGGTTATGTTCTCACTCCCCAGGGGCCTGAGACAGAAGACCAAGTGGTCATTGCCATCCTAACATCCTCCAGGAACGGATGAAAAAACTGTCATTCAGGCTTGTGCCTCCTGCTGTGAAGCTATTTCCTATTTACTGTTTAACTACTTTTAAATGGCCTTGTTTTCACGGCTTGCTTCTTCCTTGGGTTTGCAATGGGTAGCATTTCCCTGTGTTGCACAAGTCTTGATATACATGGGAAGTTGCTTCTAGGATCTCTCCACTCCAAGGACCCCAAAGTCTCTTAGATGCCTAAGCACTTCACCATAGAAATGTGTATAACCTGTTCCTATGCTTTATCTGCAGATAAGTTGAAGTACTCAATAGGAAAGCCTTTGAATAGTTCTTACACTTTTCTTTTAGGTGAGACAAAAAGTACATAGTCAACACGGGTGCAGCTTTACATGTGAAGAATGAGTCTGTACCTCACTACATGGCTCTAGTTGGTCTGTTACCAGGCATGTAATCTTGGGTGGTTTTGTCTCCATTCCTGCTCCAGTCCCTCAAGTGGGATTCCAGGAGTACCACCATTCCTGGCCTCGAACTCTTAATCTGCACTTAGTTGTGTGTGGATGAGAACTCAGGAGAACCATGGTGTAAAGATTGGGAAACTCCATCCTCATTGCTCTTAAAAGGATTCTCCTGCCGGGCGGTGGTGGCGCACACCTTTAATCCCAGCACTTGGGAGGCAGAGGCAGGCGGATTTCTGAGTTCGAGGCCAGCCTGGTCTACAGAGTGAGTTCCAGGACAGCCTGGGCTACCCAGAGAAACCCCGTCTCGAAAAACCAAAAAAAAAAAAAAAAAAAGGATTCTCCAGAAGCATGGGACCAATAAGAAATTCACACATCGGTATGAGAAAGACTGAAGAGCTGGAAAAGCTAGTGATGATGTGGTCCAAGGCCAGGGAGTTGAAAAGGCTGGACTGGAGTGGGATGATGCTGGTACACGAGGTGTCACAGTGACCTATGCTGATAGTCAAAGGCTGAGGAAACTTTGTCTTCTTTTGAGGCTCTCCTCCCAAGGGTGATGTTGCACACCTGTAATCTTAGCACTTAGATGTCAGGAGGCTCTGGAGTTCAAGAACAGCCTTGGCTACATAGCAAATTCAAGGCCAGTCTGGGCAAAAACAACAAATGAAAACCCTTCAGAAATTAAAAACATTGTGTGATAGACACCCACATTGGTGACAATAGTCAGCTTTACTCATAAGTCAACAGATTGAAATTCTGATTGCCTAGGCCAGTGGGTTGAATATCATGTCCTGCATATTAGATATTTACATTATGATTGATAACTAGCAGAATTGCAGTTATGAAGTAAAAACGAAAATCATACGAGGAACTGTATTCAAGGGTCGCAGCATTAGGAAGGTTGAGACACTGACTCAGACTGTGGACACATCCAGATTTTGCTACTTGGGTATCCCTACCTGGGTCATAACTGAGGTGACTAACCACTACAGACTGCTTTCTGTCCCTCCATACTTCCATAGATCCTTAGAACAGAAATGCTACTTTAAAGACTCAAGCAGTGTCTTAAGCAGTGTCTGACCGGATGCTGGATTAGGTTATTAACAGCTTCAACTCCAGTTTCAGACTCCCAAAATTGTGAAAACTGATTTTAAGGTGTTCAGTTGTACAGTCACAGAAGTTGTGTGCACATGGAAGAAGCACTTGATGTATCACTTCAGAGCTGAAAAGAAAAGTTTACTGAGAAAGAAATGCTTACAGTGATTTAGAGTGGGAGGACTGTTTATCCAATTGTTTGAGCCTGGAGTAACTTTTGTAACTTCTCAGCATTTTAATGTATAGTTTGAAGTGTATAGTTTCAGACTTTTTTTGCTTTCTAGATTTTCTTTTGATCTGTTAGATTTGTTTGATCATTTTGACCAAGATATTGTTCCAAGGAAATTAAAAAGTCACTAAACATTTCATGTCTATATTTGAGACTAGTCTTACTATGTTGTTCTAAGGAAATTAAAACAATTAGTCATTAAACATTTCATGTCTATATTTGAGACTAGTCTTAATGTAGTTCTATGTACAACTAGTCTTACTAGTCCTGGAACTTATGTTAGTCACAGGGGTTCATTAGCATCTCCTCACAGGTGCTTCGACCAAAATCATGTGCCACCGTGCCCAGTGACTCCTCCTCATTCTGAAATACTGCAATTCAATTTGGCTTTTAGAATTTTGTACCATGTTTTCAAATGAAGTACTATATATAAAATAATATATAATAAATATATAATATTTAATTTGCAGAAGAGCATGGAACCAAACAAAGAACTTCCTTAACCTCATGTCCACCTCTGAGAACCCTTTTCAGTTTTGCAGCTATCTCAGCAATGTCCACTGTAGCCAGAGTCCTGATCAGTTAATAAGCTGCTTTTTAGTTTGTCTCGGTACAGGCCCATTCTTTGATCTTCATGACTTCACTGCTTCACATTCCCAGGCAGCTGCCATAAAATGTCTCTCATCACTGGACTTGGGCACAAACCTTGTTGGGAAAAAAAATGAGGATTGTTACTGTGAAGTGAGCAGTTTATTTCTCTTGATGTTTCTTTGCGTGAAGGGAGTGGCCCTGCCAGGCTTCTGCGCTAACAAGTTGATGGGGAGTCAAGTTAACCTTTTATAAATGCCTTGTTTGTCACCTACTCGCTTTACTGTCTACTGATGCTTCTGAATCAGTTATTACTGTCATGGTTGCCGTTGGTGACTTTCAGACCTAGTCAATTTGTTAGTAGTTCCTGTCCTGTATTCTTGTATCTTCCCCCTGGTGATCTGTATTGTTCACGCCTTGGCCTCCTGTTGTGCTCCATAGTACATAATGTGTTACTATCCTTATTCCAGGGGTGGACATGTCAGGCTCCAGCCTGTGTGCTGTGCCAGGACCTAGCCAATCTGAAGGGTTCCTTACTCCCTGGCATGCTTCTACCCTCCTTGCTGCTTTGACCACTATTGCTGGAATAGTAGCTTTCTAAATTGTGAAATGAGAACTACTTGTCTTAATGTCTCTAAAGTCCAAACTCAGAAAGCTACGGCTCCATGAGCTGTTCTCAGTTCCATTCATAGCTTATTTAGCACATTTTGCATCGGGTAGATAAGGTGATGTTATAGCCTCTGACCAAACCAAGAGAAGTGAGACTCCAGCCATCCTTGGTGGAACCAGAAGGCACAGAGATTGGCAAAGGTCCAATACAATGAGTGACATCCTTCTCTCTGATTATTTGAAAGTTGCTTATAAAAAGATTTGTTCTTATGTTTTTTTTTTAAATTATGTATATGTGACTGGGCTGCCAGTGCTTGAGAAAGCCATAAGCAAGCAAGGGATCTCCTTGGAGTTTCTGTGACAGCAATTGTCACCCAGCTGGGTCCTAGGAACCAATCTTGGGTCCTCTGTAAGAGAAGTGTGCATTCTTTTCTATGGAGGCATCTCTTCAGCCCCTGCAAAAATTATTTTTATTAAAAGGTATTTTTAAAAATTGTGTGATGAATTTATTTTAGGTAAATATTTTTTAAAAACTTTCTGGACCAAGTCCTGGTGGTGCTAGCCTCTAATCCCAGTACTTGGGAAGCTGAGGCAGGAGAACCGTGGGTTCCAAGTCAGCCTGAACTGTTTCAAAACAAGGAAACCACGCACCTTGACATTTAATGTAGGTAAGTAAAAACCGACCCAAACTGAAACTGAGTTTCTCCCAGAATTTTTGAAGGGGAAGGAAGTCCTAGGACCCTTAAATGAGAGTGTTACCATGGCAGATGGTGGGTTTTCCATTTCATACTTAAATGACGCAGAAAAATGAGGTGTTGCCTCCTGTCTGCAGGAGCCTCCTGGCAGAGCCCCTGGATGCTCATGATACTGCAGTAATGCTGCCCCCCCTCTCCCAGATGGAGGGAGACCCTCTCAGAACTGCCCTGTTCCACTAGACTCCCTGACACAAATTCATTTTCTTTGTTTTAAAAGAAATGTTAGATATTCTTGATAGTCATACACATACCACACTGAAATGTATCTCACCAAGTAAAGGTCGATGTCTTTCAATGGGTGCAGGATGTTTCTAATTAAGTTGGCATAATCAAGAACAATGCAGATACTTGTTTTTTTTTTTTTAACCATTATCTGTTCCTGGCTAATGAATACAAATTGAAACAAGTCTTGCTTTTGAGACACTGGAGACAATCTTCCATATGCATATAAATAGCTATGGAACTAAAAGCAGTCTTCAACAGATTTTGAGGTAGCATTCCCCAACTTTGTCCAAACATCTTTAGGAAGGGGGAGGTGTTGACAGTATTAGTAGATCTGGAATATTTTTTTATATATAATCAACACTTTGATACAAACTAATTTTACTTAAACCAGAATCAACAAAAATCTTGCTTTGCCATTCACAGTCTGAATTCTGGTCCATGAGGTAGATCATCGTTCATTAAAAGGCAGGAGACATTTGTGTTGGGATAGAAACGGCAATGACTGTGTCTCATTAGTAACCTTTTAAAGATAAGTCACTAAATCTGCCTCTTCCTACTGGTGGAGATCATTCCGGTCCTGGGTTGCACTGTTGGGTTTTGCAAACCTCCATCAGGATGTCCTCGCTCCAGATGAAGCCTTTGCTCTCGGCATCCATGTTGGAGTATCTGATGTGTCTTCCACCCACACTGACCATGAAGATCTTGTCCTGTCTTTTCTTTCTACAGTGTGGCAGTGGCACACTTCTCAACAGAAGTCTCCCCTTTCCCAACATGGCCCATTTGGTCTGTGGTCCTCAACACATATCTATAATGATTCCCAAGTCTCCCCCCCTCCCGCCTCTGTCTGTCTAACTCTGTCTCCCTCCCTCCTTCCTTCCCTCATCTCTGCATCTATCTTTCTCTCCACCTCATCTTACCCTCCACCCAGGGCATCAGGTGTCCTGAATCCCTGGTCTTAACCTTAAATTCACTATGTAGCCAATGATCAAGAAGAAGCTTGGATTACAGGCACAGACCACCATGCTTAGTTTATGTGGTCCTAGGCAACAGTACCAACTGAGTCACTTGCTCGCTCACTGCTTGGCTTTAAACCTCCTCTATAAACCTCATCCAATGTACATTTTCACATTGGCCCAGGCCTTTTAGCCAGGTCTTTGTACACCCTGGCATATGTATATGCTGACTAGAACTTCTCCTATAGTCCTTTCTCTAATGAACTCCTATGCACACTTAAGATCCCACTTGAACACTGAAGGCTTTGTGGAGGCTTTTGTGTCTAGTGCCAACAGAGGATACTTTCTGAACAAGCAGCAGGAAAACCACAACTCTGATCATAGTTCTTTGTGTGGTTTTTATGTACAGTGCGTCAAAGTAAAAAAAAAAAAATCAAAACTTGTTTTTATGGGCAGTGTATCGAAGTAAATATCAAAACGTGTTCTTTTAGTCATGTGGGGGCTGACCCCAAGAATTGTGGCTTGAAGCCTTTGAATGCTACAGAGTTGGACTGGTTCACCTGACACTGAAGAGGGAAACCAACACCCAAAATAAGTGGTGGTCAGAACAGTCTGGAAAAAGGGAGGGAGAAAAACTACTGATTCTGCCCTGACTCGCCCCCTTGTGGTGAGGGCCAGTTTCACAGATTCCCATGAAGGTGCACAGGTAAGGATTGGACAGGTGAGGAAGAGCTGGCGCTCTGGGGCCTTGGAAAAGTGGGGTCATCTGTTAGGGGAAGGATGCTCGCCTGAAGACGTGGCACACAGCAGCCTCAATTGCCCAGGCTCTATTGCGGAAGGGCGGTGGAACTGGACGTACAGGACTGCAATCTGAAGACTGCACAGACTTGCTTAATCCTCAGGTGGCTGCTGTGGAGATGGGGAAATTGCAGCCAAGAGGGAGAGGAAGAGGGAGGGGGGAGAGGGAGGGAAGGAGAGAGGGAGGGAGGGAGGGAGGGAGGAGGGAGGACGGAGGAGGGACGGAGGGAGGGACGAGAGGGACGGAGGGAGGGACGGAGGGACGGAGGGAGGGAAGGAGGGGGCTAGCTAGCTGTGTGTTCTGGCCATCATAATTAGAACCCGCAGATAGAGGGTGGGGACACAACCCTGGCTCCTGGCCTCCACTTTATGCCGATCTGTCTAGAGGAGGTGAGGATCAAGGAGCAGTGGAATTTTCTTTTAGTTTTTGAGATGGTCTTAAACCTTTGCCCTAACGCATGCCTGGCAGAGGGAGCACACAGAGGGCTAATGAGATCTGCAATCTAATGGATGCTGTCTGGCTCTCTCACAGCGCTCTCTTGTTTATATTGCTGTAAATTGGCTATCAATTTAGAAGAACTAACCTGTTCACCGATCACCTTTAAAATGCATCCACAGTGACTCAAAGCTCGTGCAGTCAGAGGCTGGGCCCACCAGCTTTGGTGGAGTGGGCATGAGCCTGTGATCCTACTGAAAGCCTGTTGTTTGCATTATCCTTATCCGTTCCTGGCTCAGCCCAGTGCCATCGTCCAGCCGGAGCAGTAGCCCCCTTTTGACTATGTAGATTCTTTAGGGAGAAGTGGCTGTTGGGAGAAGGTAGGAGCATGCTGAACAAAGTGAACCCAAACTACTTCCAAGTAGGCACTCTTGTGACCCAGAATACGTAAGCAATTCTGTGCATCCATTAACACCACTGCACTTGTGGCTTGTGGCAAGCCACAAAATCCGCCTTAGGCCTTGTGGGCTCAGAACACAACGTGTACTCAGATGGATGCATCCATACAATGCAAATAGCAGTGTGTGTATGTATGCGCACTCGCGCACACACACACAAGAATTTAAAAAAACCAGGACTAGACTTTCAAAACTTTGTTGCTCTGGATATGCCTTCCCATCATCCCCACTATTTAAGCCTCAAAGGCTCACCCCACTATTCCTTCCCTCTCCCCAGCTTTACAGGATCTCCCTCAATGCACCAGAGCCTCTCATGGCCGGAGCCCCACGCAAGAAGAACCTAACATGATGTCCCACAGTGGCCTGGAGTGCCCGTCAGTGCTCCATACTGACTGACTGAATAGCCTTCCATGACAACCTCATTGCATGGAGGCTCCCATGACCCTCCATGCTGGCCTGGTACCCGTACATGACTCTCCTGTAACATTTGCTTTTGATTCAAAGCTGCAACCACCACCACCTTTATCTGATTGCTTTTTGTATTAAGACTCAGAGGTCCTCTAGACAGATCTTATGCCTTTGTGTGTTTGTATGTGACCAAGTATGTGCACATGTGTGCATTCACATATGGAGACCAGAGACCAACGTCTGGCATCTTTCTCTCTTAAATTTATTTTTTTGAGACACAGTTCTCACTGTTTTAGATAAACTAGCTGGCAAGCATGCCTCCAAGATCCGTGCCACTTTTCATAACACCAGAACCAGGATTACAGATGAATGCCACCAAGTTTAGTTTTTACGTGTAGTCTGGGAATAAGAACTTGGTTTCCGCTGGGCAGTGGTGGCACACACCTTTAATCCCAGTACTTGGGAGGCAGAGGCAGGCAGATTTCTGAGTTTGAGGCCAGCCTGGTCTACAGAGTGAGTTCCAGGACAACCAGGCTTACACAGAGAAACCCTGTCTCGAAAAACAAAAACAAACAAAAAAAAAAAAAAAAAAAAAAGAAGAAGAAGAAGAAGAACTTGGTTTCCCAGGCTTGCACAGAAATCTCTCCTCTTGGATTATCTCCTCAGCCCCTCTTATGCCTCTAGTGCCTGGATGAACAAATGTGACTTTTTTGAAGAAAAAAAAAAGTCAATGATAAAAGATTTTAAGTGACAGATTAATCATATCCCTGATGGCTTCTGTGACCCTCGCCTTTCATAGTGAATAAAAGAATAAAATCGGTGACTGCCTTTTATTTTTTGAAAGTCCACGAAATGAAAGGATGAGTGTTCTGACCACGCAATTATTCATTTAGCTCTAAACACTGGCGTAAGCTGTTCATGACTGTAAGCCTCATGGCTCAGTATCTTTACTGTTGCTGTGACCAAATACCCAGACAACAGCAACTTAAAGGAGAGAGGGTTCTGTTCGTTCTGGCTCATAGTTTAAGGTACAGTCCATCATTGTGCTGGTTTATTGTCAACTTGACATAAGCTAGAGGCATCTCGGAAGAAGGAACCTGTTGGGGGCTGGGAATCACCCCACAAACCGCTCAAACACAGATCTCTAATAGGAATGGTTTGTTGAATGCCACACCCCAAGACTGATCTATCAGGGCACAATCCAGACTTGAGAACTGCCTGTGACATTGAGTCAAGATTCTATAGGGTTTTTAAAGCCTGAGATCTTCAAATATCTGTGCCAAGTTATTTTACCAGTCAGGGTTTAGGGATAGGGGATTTCCTTAGGAAGTATCTTTGTTATACTTTTATCCTGTTCTCATTGGTTAGGGTATTCAACTGTGGCAGAGGACTTGTCTTGTCTAACATTAATGTCTTGATTTGCCAACCAGAATGTCAGTTACTACGTACATGCTCTTTCTGCCAAGTAGGATGTCAGTTCCCGGGAAGATCTTAGGAACTTATTATTAGCTTTTATTGGACAACTACTCAAAAGATCTTATTCTGTTTTGTTTTGTTTTTTGCTTTTTTTGAGACAGGGTTTCTCTGTGTAGCCCGGCTGTCCTGGAACTCGTACTGTAGACCAGGCTGGCCTCAAACTCAGAAATCCACCTGCCTCTGCCTCCCAAGTGCTGGGATTAAAGGCATGCACCACCACCGCCCGGCAAAAAGTCTTATTCTAAATAGGTGAGTCTCTTATGTTGGGGTCTATTCCAGGGGCAGCTTATAAAGGCAAATACCATAAAAGTTCATACACAGGTGCAGGAAGTGCTGCTGGATGGTTGGTTTGGGTCCAAGCTTATTGTGGTTAACTATTCAAAGTAGTTCTGACTTCTGATTGGTTTCCACGAACACCAAAGCACACAACATCCTAGTAACAGTATATGAGAAAATTTCCTTATGTTAGTAACAGCACAAAATGGCAGGCGGTGGCACCCTTGGGCAAGTAGTCCTAGGTTGTATAAGAAAGCAGGGTGCGGAAGGCACACAGCGCAAGCTAGTAAGCAGCATTCCTCCGTGACCTGTATTCCAGTCCCTGCCTCTAGGTTCCTGCTTTGAGTTCCTGCCTTGTCTTCCTTTCATGACAGACGAAGTTGGGAAACGTAAGGCAAATAAACCTCTTCTTCTCCTAGTTGCTTTTAGTTACAGTGTTTTATGACAGTAATAGAAAGCAAATTCATATGATCCTGGTGGGAAAGGAAAAGCGGTGGGGGTGAGGGTGGCTGGAAGAAGCTGGTCACATCAACCCCACAGTCAGGAAATGATAGTGAATTCATCTTACATTATGACATGGTCATGAGTCTATAGACAAGTGCAGATGTTTATGGCTTAAAAATGATGTGTTTGAGTCAAGTTGACAAGGGTGAAATTGTCGTGCCTAGTGTCTGTTGTCAAGTTGACAGAATCTAGAATCACATGGGAGATGGCTGAGTACTTGTGCATGTTCGTGACTGGTGGGGGAGCTGGGTACTTACATGGTTTACGTCACTGTTGGGGGTGGGGCGTGAATAAACTTATATACACTCATCACTCTCTGCTTCTTGACCATGGATGTGATGTGACAAGCTGCTTCGAGCGCCTGCCTCTTTGACCCCCACCCCTGCTCCCCGTCATATACCTTGAACTTGAGAGCAAAAATGTTCTTTTCCTTCCTTCGGTTGCTTTGGTCAGGGTATTTTCCCACAGCAACAGGGGACAGAAACAGAGATACCTTTGTCCCCTCTTCTTGTACCCATCCTTCAGTAACCTGATGATCAAAATTTACCCACACATCATAGCAACTAGCATCTGGCATTGCAATAGGTGCTTAATGAAAATATGTCTGTGAATATAGCCTGCCATATGGCCTGTTTATGATGTTTTCTGTTAGAGTGGAGCTCCACCTGGCCTCTCTGCCAT
Source organism: Mastomys natalensis (assembly GCA_021653895.1). Classification (NCBI taxonomy): domain Eukaryota; kingdom Metazoa; phylum Chordata; class Mammalia; order Rodentia; family Muridae; genus Mastomys; species Mastomys natalensis. The sequence continues at coordinate 748,987 of JAJTUV010000391.1, forward strand.
CCTAAGGCTGCTGGAGTAATGTCAACTTGTCCCCAGAGTTTTGCCGAGTGTTTTATTCTAACTGACTGGAAGATGCCCCTCATTAGGCAACTCTATAGGCAGTAGATAACAGTGAATAAGGGAGCACTCTAGACCTCTGAAAGGATCACTCTTAGGGAAGGGGACTCCGTGTTCTTAGGCACAGTGCTGTCATTGGTATCCGTTGGCAATGGCAAGAATCCAAAAGAAATGCTGGAGTTACGATGGAAGAGACACTCTTCCTCAGCCTGGATGTTAAAATGTAGGATGGAATTAGGACATAGGAGACACTTGTCCCCAGCCTGGGGCGGGGCGAGAAGTGGGGGGTAGGCGCTTTTTTAGGGCCTGGGTCAGAGAGCCAGCCGAGAGGGAGGCATTCGTATTAGAAAAGGAGTCTGTGGTCAAAAGAGACCTCCCCCAAGAGCTACTCTTGATTCCCTGTTGCTTCTCAGCAGTAGACAGTAGAATCCCAGCCCTCCACACTCCTGGCTCTCTCAGACTTTGAGGCAGGTAGTGCTATCATCTTTCAGTTGATACTTGTTGCTAAGTGTCTGCCATTGCTGCTCCACCCAGGAGGTCTGTCCTGGGCTGACGCTATCCTCATGTGTCCAGACCAAGCTGTGGGCTCATTAATTCATGTTCTCATGTAATAGGTACTGAGTACTAAGAACCAGGTCAAGTGCTAGAGTGAGCACAAGAGCTAAGAGCCTCAGACCTGCCAGGAAGAAGGTGACAGACAGTGCTTCCCAGAGCCAACTTAAACACAACAGTAAATGAATCACAAGCACCAAGATAGGGTCTGCAGGGGCACTGGCCATAAATCAAGGAAGGCTTCTTGGAAGAAGTGATATTGTCCTGGGCCTGGAGGGTCATATAAGAGTTCACACAGCAGAAATCCCAGCATTTTAAGCCAAAACCAACCAACCAACCAACCAACCAAACAAACAAACAACCAAACAAACAAAACCAGTTTTTGTAGAAAGATACAAGAAATCAGCAAGCAAACTGAGGTATGTATTTGATGTGACTTGGGTGTTTTATAGAGTGTGAGAAGCTAGGGAATTGGAGGGGAAAGTAGGCAGGACAAATGTTTAAGTGCTGTTCTATTAATCAGTGGGTAGAGTACTGGCCCCACGGCCAGGCCACAAGGCCTCCTTTATTGATTCTGTATTTTATCAAGCATCTACTATAGTCCAGGCTTAAAGACCAGATAGTACAGGAGAGGACCCAGACCCCCTGCCTCCGAAGCTACATGCACTCTCACCTTTGGGAGTTGCCTGTAAATTGATCTATTGTAGGACATGATATGTGGGCCTATTTTGTTGGGAAGTAATGGATGATCTGGGTTATTTTCTTCCCTGAGCGGGAAGATTTGTTTTATCTTGTTTTTAACAAAGAGTAGATGCTAGATGCACTTTTGCATAATAGAGATCACTGTTCAGCAACCCAGTCCTTCCTACAGACAAAGCCAGGGAGCCAGGGAGTCCTCTGCAGCCAGGCCGCATCCTGAGGTCCTTGCCCTGGACTGATCTGTTCCCTTTGCTGGATGTGTTTCTGTCCCAGGAAAGAAGGATGGGTCAGAATGACCTAGGGAGCAGGAAGAACCCTGCCTGCAAAGTAACTCAGACCTGAGTTCAAATCCTGCTTTGCCCACCTGTCAGCTGTGTGATCTTAGACAAACCAGAGTTTCCTGAGCCTGAATGTCTTCATGTATGGTGATAATTCTCAGTTCTTATACTTAGCTCACTTAGCAGTTACTGATAAAGTCACAGCCAAAAAGGCTACACAGGACAAAACAGAAAAATGGGACAAAATAGAAAATTCCTGAAGGCAATTTGGCAGCAGGGATGTTCAGTGAGATAACAAGAGCAGGTTCTACTCTGGGGGTGCTTATGACACTGTCCCACCCCCTTCGAACCCACATCCTCCCCATCCCCACCACCATGCACCACAGGCCTTTGACCAAGATTATAGTACCAGGCAGGAAATCCCTCCCATGGAGCAGGCTTCAAATCCAATCACAAAGGGTTGTGTTATCACATAATAATCCTCCCCACTGCTGTACCAGTGGGCACATCTTTGCCTGGCAGGTCAGAGTAACAGCATTCAGGGACCAGCCCTGGGTATGACTATTGATGTCTTTTGTCCCCCAGGAGCCTGCATGGCACACTCTGACTTTATGAAAGCTGGCCAGCAGAGAGGACATTTTCTGGTTGGTTTGCAGTCGATTCATTTATGACCTGCAGTCAATGTGTGAGGGTCCTGGGTCAGATAAGCTGCTTTTTGCAACAGGCAGCAGTCAGTACAGAGAGGCATACACGGAAAACTGCTGAGCTTAGAGATAGAATGCTTAGTCTGTGAGCTGGCTACTTTGATGTCAACGTGACACACACTAGAGTTATTTGGGAGGAGACCTCAATTGAGAAAATAGCCCTAGCAGATTGGCCAGCGGACAAGCCTGTGGGGCGTTTTCTTTATTGGTGAGTGATGCAGGAGGACCTAGCTCGCTTTCGGCAGATGGTCCTGTAGAAGAAAGCAGGCTGAGCAAACCATGCAGCACACGCTGTAAGCAGCATTCCTTTGTGGCCTCTGAGGCAGTTCTTGTCTCCAGGTTCCTGTCTTCAGTTCCTAACCTGAGTGACAGTCCCTGGATGATGGACTACAAGATCTAAGATGAAATAAACCCTTTCCTCCTCAGGTTGCCTTTGGTCATGGTGTAGAAACCAAAACATAGTCATAAAGGGACATTATGTTAACCCTATACCATCGATACTCAGGGAACATTACAGAAGAGGACGCAGAAAGAACGTAGGAGCCAGAGGAGGGGGGGACTCTGTGAAATGCTGTTTTCTGGACACGACATGGCCATTGTACTCAAGAACCCACGGCAGCTGTGGCTACACGCATAGGATCCAGCCAATCAAAATTCCAGCTTAGATGATGGGGTGGAGGATATTCTCCAGGCCCCACCCCTTACTGAGGAGCTACTGGTAGTTGCTAGGATATGGTCACTGTAGGATCCCAGGCTCCAGCGGATGGCCGCACTCCCGTGCACATGTGGGCAGCACTAACTGGACATAGTGGATTGTTTACAAAACAAGAAGGCAAAAAGCTGGGAGTGGGACGTGTTGGCGAAGTTATGGAAGGAGTTGGGGTGGGGGATGGAAGTAGAGATGGTCATATTTCATTATATACATTGCATGAAGTTCTCAAGAGTAAAGAATAATTTAAATGAAAAAAAAAAAAAAGATATGCAGGGTGCACACTTTTAATTCCAGCACTCAGGAGGCAGAGGCAGGTGGACCTCTGTGAGTTTGAGGCCAGTCTGGTCTACAGAGTGAGTTCCAGGACAGCCAGTGCTACACAGAGAAAAACAAAACAAAATAAAATCAAACAATCCCCCCCCCCCAATCAACCAACCAAACAATAACAAAAACCTGCACAGCAGAGAGAGATCAAGCTGTGTTTATGTGACACAAGGAAACTCCCATTTGTCACTTAACTTCCTGCAATCCTTGCACCCTTCCAATCTAGTTATCTCACAGAACCAAAGAGACAAGCAACTCCTCTCAATAGGTTGTGGCTAACTGCAGCCAGATGGTTTGAGTTAGATCCTAGTTCTACCATACACTACCATCTGACCTGTGGCATGTTACTTAAGCTGCCTGGGCCTCTGTTTCCTCATCTTTAACCTCGACTTTATAGATCACTAAGGATGAAGGGAGTTGATAGGGAGATAGCTTTTTGGAGCAGGACCAGGCATGTGAGAGATCTCAGTAATTAATGGTTAACCTTGAGATCACAGAGATGTCTAGAGCATCAACTGTTTGCAAAGGTACATTGTCAACAGCAAGGCATGATAAAGAACGTAAGTGCTATTTTTCAAACATAAATTGCATTAATTAGTTCATTACGATGTGTGTCCACCATGGGAAGTATGCAAAAGTGAGAAGACAGCTTGCAAGAGGTGGGTCTCTCCTACTGTTTGAGAACCAGTGATCACACTCTGGTAGTCAGACTTGCTGGCAAGTACCTTTACTCGCTGAGCCATCTAGTCGAGAAAAGCATGCTATATTTTAAAGCATCACTTTATTGAGCTAAGAGGCACCAGTGGTCCACAGGAGATTATGATCTATCTAGGTTTGAATACCGTGTCTAGGTACCACTGGAAAACAGGTGAGCTCATGAGGGCTGCAGTCTTTGTGGAGCCCTTACTAGGCTACACTTGTATATTTGGCCATGGGCACTTGCTAAAGTTTCTCATTTACTCAAGGAAGGGCTTTCTTTTTTTTGTTTGTTTGTTTTTGGTTTTGTTTGTTTGTTTGTTTGTTTTTTTTGTTTTGTTTTGTTTTGTTTTGTTTTTTTGAGACAGGGTTTCTCTGTATAGCCCTGGCTGTCCTGGAACTCACTCTGTAGACCAGGCTGGCCTCGAACTCAGAAATCCGCCTGCCTCTGCCTCCCAAGTGCTGGGATTAAAGGCGTGTGCCACCACAGCCCAGCAAGGAAGGGTTTTCTAATAAACCCAAACATTGCAAACATAGGTTTTGCCTTTCTCCTCCTCTCTGTCTTGCTAAACCATTAGATTACATTCCTCAAGCTAGCCCCCAACCTCTAGTCCCTTATGTGGCCACCTCTGAGACTAAACACCAAGGTTCAGCGACCAAAATTCATTATTTGCAAGTAGTGACTAACCTGTCCACTCACGACTTGCCAAGTCATCTTAGCACAGGTTCCCTCCTTTTCCTTAAAAATCACTTCTGCAGAGACACCTGCAGCTGCCTTTGCCAGATCTAGAGGCAGCCGTCTCCCTGCTTGCCTCTCTGGGTAAGAAATCTCCTTTGTGCAAATGTCTGGTGTCTGGGTGTGTTCCAAACTGAAGTAACCTGATCTCCAGGCCCAATCATCACAACCAAACTTAATGTGGTTGTATATATCCACAACTAACAACTATCGAATGTTCCATCCTCACTGGCATATGCACTGAAAGCTTTCTGTACCCACATACCTCTCTAGGTGCTGAGGAAAAACAATAGGCTCCATCCTCAAGGATCTCAAGCATTTGTAGGGCACTGGGTAAACAAAGTGTGCAGCTCATTGCCAGTCAGCTCTCAGATCCTTCCCAGCTTTACCTTGCTCCACTGTTACAGATGACACTGTCTTGAAGACTACATTTCCCCGGGTCCATTGCCAGCTAGCCCTGCCCAGGTTTAGCTTCTCCCTCCTCTTCTTTCTCCTCATCACCCCTCACCCCCAGTATCTCCTCTGGGATCATGTCTCCTCTCTGGCTCTGGTTAACTGACTATCCCATTCCTCAGCCAATTTCCTCCATCACATCCCCCATTCTAGGTCCCTGAGTTGTTTATTTCCTTCTCCCACACTGTTCCCCCTGTATGAGTTGGCTTCTTGAATTTGGACCGTATCTTGCCAGTGTGTCTCTAATCTCTATTCGTTTCCAATTTTAATTCTTTCTGTTGAAGTAGTTGCCTGGAGTGGGCTTTGTTGTTTGACTGAGGTTAACATTAAGCAGGTGACTTCAGAAAATAAGTGCTTTGAAGGACACCTTTTCATGGAGAAGGACAAGGAAAGGGTTCTCCGAGAAGAGATCTTAGAATCTAGAGGACAAGAGAGGCAGCTCTGTAAAGGCCCATGGGGAGTGCCCTGCGTGGGAAGAATGACCGATAGTCAGGGATGAACTTGCTGAGTTCAAGAGGCAGGAACAAAGGCCTGGATAAGGTGTGTGGAGTCAGTAATAGAGCACTTGTTCAGTATGCATAAATCATTTGTTCTATCCCCACCATCACAAAGACGTAAACAAATAAACAAACAGATAGATAGATAGATGATAGATAGATAGATAGATAGATAGATAGATAGATAGAGAGGAGAAAGAAGGCAGTTAGGTGATAGATGATAGGCAAATGATGATAGATATGATAGATAGATAGATAGATAGATAGTAGATAGACAGACAGATAAAATTTTTACCTATGCAACACCAGAGGTATTTGATACAATGGAAGGATCCAACACTTGGGAAAATTGAAGGGTATACATACCACCAAGCAAGAATGGCAGAAGCAGAGGAAGAGATGGTGGCTGTTAATGGGGTCAGGAGACAAGTTGGGGTTCAGGTAGAGCAGGAACAGTCAGGATCCCTCAAGAAAGGTTGCAGAGGGTCAGAGTTGGGCCTGTGGGGGCCTGAGGAGAAGACAAGCATGTCTGGAGGGAAGGTGTGAGTCAGAGAAAGAAACAAGCTGGGAGAGGCAGGTGGACAGGCTGCCTTTGTAAGCAAGTGACTCTAGTTGTAGGCATTTACATTTCCCAATTGGAACATCAGGAAGTGCAACACCTACCTTCTGCTCGCTGTCTCCTGTGGTTGATGGCACAGCAAGACTCAGCTGGCTGCTAATGTCAAGGTGTATGTGCTCACTGAGGTTCCTTCCTAGCAAGTTCCTGCTTGTATCAAGTCAGTATGTATGCAGAGGACAGTCTTAATTAACAATCAATCATGGGAAAAGCTGGCCTCACAGAAATCAAAGGATGGTGGCTTTTTCAGGTTTAAACTTTTCCTGTGTGTTCCTGTTCAAGACTTGTGTGTACTTCCTGGGTGTCTTATGCAGTGGCACTTTATTATCTTACAGTCCTGGAATCAAGAAAGCTGTAATCCAGGTGTGGCTAGAGTTTCTTTCTTCCATAGGCCATGAGGGAGAATCTTCTAGGCCTTTGTCCCAGCTCTCAGGTTTTTCTGACAATACTTGGCTTGTAAAAGCATCATCCTGAACCCTGCCTGTGTGATAAGGTCTGAATTTCCCCATTTTAGAAATGTACAGTCGTGCTGAGTCAGTCAGGACTCTCTACTGATACTTTTGTTTCTTAAAACCAGATCTCTATATGTAGTGTACACTACCCTTGTTCTCTCAGTCTTCCTGTTTTAGGTGTCGAAGAACTGGTATCATCAAAAAAAGGAGACTGACCTTGTGCAGAGCCCAGGGTATGTGTATGTATCTCCTCTCCCGGCCTGTGACTGTGCCTTGATAATCTGCAAAGACCCTCTTGCCAAATTGGTTGACTTTAAAAGAAACAGGGATGGAGCCTCAGTATCTTTGGGGACACCACAATCAAAGTCAGAGCACTAAGTATGGTGCTAACTCTGGGGAGTAGAAGGGACAAGGACCTGGGATCTGTGCTCACTTAAAATCTATGGGACATAGGTTTTTCCCATTCACTATCCTTTCAGGCAGAATTCCATCCCTCTTCAGGTCTCCTACAGCAATCTGTCCCCAGTTAAAACATCCCATCCAGCAGATATGCTAGATGAGACTCAGGAAGTCCCTGAAACTGATCAGATTTAGTATTCATTTCCCTCTCCAAGTTTCTAAAAGCAGTAAGGACTGCTGAGGAGATGGGACAAGCCAAGTTTATGAGTGAAAAGCTAGAATCCAGCCACTGCTTAGGCCACAATACCCAGCAGCAGCCTTTCTCCTTTCACAGTGTATTGGGACAGTATTTGTTGAGTCTCTAGCTGGTAGGTTTCCTGAAGCTAGGATCTCTTGGAGGGGGTGGCGACTAAGGGGTGGGGGGTGGGTGAGTTCCCAACACAGGGGTATTGGTAGCCACACATACTACTCCCCAACCCTTCTCTACCTCCTGCCTGAGAAACAAAGAGCCTTGCTGCAGGTTTTGTGAAACCTCACCTATCCTTAGGAGGAGGGTACAAGAAGGAGCTTCCACTTTTGACACATGGGTCCTCATGTCCTCCCTCCATGACCTCGCCATATTGACTCTGGTGCTGGGGTCTGAACTCTCCTGAGAGTTCCCCACAAGTTGCCATCTGTCTGTCTGTCTGTCCATAGTGTTAAACAAATCTTGCTTCTAATTTGTCTCAATGTCTGAGACCATACACCAAAAGCTGCCTGGAAGATGCCCAGACTAACGGGGCTGTGCAGATGAGATATTTTCTTACTGTGGAGCTGCTTGAAAGGCATAGTGAAGTGAGTTCAGCTTTCATGAGCTGTCATCCATGCTGGGCTGGGCTTTCTGTGATGCAGCTGGCTTTTGAGTCATTCCTAATCCTGTAAGTAACCCCAATAAACTCACTGATTCCCCAAGTTGGACTTCAGCACTCCCCTTACTTTGATCTGTTGTTGGTTCCCTATCCAGGGTAAGAAGACGGTTACTTACATCTCCCAAGAAATAGTGTCCTATAAAATCAGGTTATGTCTCAGGAGGGTCTACTTTTAGGGACCTCCCTTTCCCTCCAAGTTTAGATTTTTTATTCTCTGAGACAGAGTCTTGTGTAGCCCAAGCTGACCTCAACTCTGTATGTAGATGGAAACGCCTTTGAATTCCTGATCCTCCTGACTTTACCTCTCAAGTGCTCGGATTCCAAGTGTGCTTTGCCAGAACGGGCTTCTCTTCTCAGTCTAGATCCTAGATTGAACAACTCTCAACCCAGAGTGCCACCCCTTCCCATTCCCCAGAAGAGCCTTGTCTGGGCCCCATCCATAGTGGTTCCCTTATCCCCTGCCTGAGGGCAGTAGGCAGGCCGTTTGCTGCACATTGTTGGAACACAGAACTCTTAGGGTCATTAGCTATCATCCATCAAAACTTCTCAGAGATGGGAACGTTGAGGTCCCAATGGGAAATTGAAGGGTTCAGCATGGTGGTGTATGCCTGTAACCCAGTACTCAAGATGTTGAGGCAGGAGGAACGGGAGGTCAAGGATAGTGTTGATTGTATAGCAAGTTTAATGTCAACCTGGGCTAAAAGAAACCTTGTCTCAATATAGGGTGAAATGGGGGTGGATCTTTCTCATTTGGGGCGACTGTCATTGGGAAAAATTTAACATCTTTACCATGAGAGGCTTGGGTTGAAATAAATATATAAGGGGAACTCTGGTACTTTCAGTGGGTGACCAGAAACTAATTGAATGGAAACAAAGTAAGGGCTCAGTGTATTCATCTAATGAATCCGTTGCTGTTGTCAGACTGCCACCATGAACAGATTGGGTTCCCCATAAATGTGTTGAATAAGTACACTGGTCCTTTCTCTTCTTATTTTTTTTCTAACAAAGTTGGCAAAATGGGCTGGTTATATGCCCCAAAGTAGAGCCTAAAGGCAGGAAGAGAGCCTAGGGACTGCGATGCTGGCTGCAGAGACGGGAGGCCCACAGAATCCTGTACGGACAGGGTTTATAGTGTATATAGCTAACAGGGAGAACAGGTGTCTGAGGACCAACAGATGCAGTACAATGGCTGCACAGCTGCTTTCTCCTCTTGTTGGTCCCACCAGCTTACCTAGACTTCTCCTGAAGCTGGGTCCTAGTTCCTGGTAACTGCCCAGCTTCCATGGTCCTATAGGTAAAGGTATTATTCTTCAACAGATGGCAAGAGCAGACTGTCATTGGTTTGGGGATAGATTTGACAGGAGCAGCCTTTGTCACAGTTACTGAGGTCCTGGGGACACTAAGGGACAAACTTCTTTGTGTGATCATGTAAGGAGGATGGTGTGTCTTAAGTGTACTCGAATCCCAGTGTGATAATAATTACCAGTCACTACTTTCTACCCACCATACACCACATGATGGATGTCTGAAAGACTAATTAGATTAACTAACTAGACTCCCCAAACAGCCCTTTAAGATATATACTTATGCTGGGTGGTGGTGGCGCACGCCTTTAATCCCAGCACTTGGGAGGCAGAGGCAGGTGGATTTCTGAGTTCAAGGCCAGCCTGGTCTACAGAGTGAGTCCCAGGACAGCCAGGACTACACAGAGAAACCCTGTCTCGAAAAAACCAAAAAAAAAAAAGATATATACTTACCCCTGGGATGGTTAATTTTATGTCAGTTTGCCAGGCCACAGTACACAGACAGATATTTGGTTAAACATTATCCAGGATGTTTCTGTAAAAATGTTTTATGGATGAGATTCATCTTAAAAGGTAAGTTGGTTGCTTCTCTTTCTCCCTCCCCTCTGAGTTCATAGCATCTGAGTGGCTAGCCATCTGCAAACCCAGAAGGGAGCCATCAGTAAGAACCCAATGAGTTGGTACCTTGACCTTGGACTTCTAACCTACAGATCTATGAGAAATAAAATACTCCTCTGGGGGTTAAATATTTGAGCCTATAGTATTTTGCTAGGACATTTTGAGCTGACAAGACTGTTAACAGCTACTCTCGGAGGCTCCTGGCACTGCATACTGGTACTGAGGTCAAGGTCTGGACTGCAAAAGCAATCACCACATATTGGTTGAACAAATAAGTAACAGCATGAGAAGAATATTATTTTCTAAGACAAAGACCTGGCCAGACTGCTGATCTTCAATAGTTACAAGTTCCTGGATGTAGCAGGTAGTAACAGTGACTCAGAAGAGGTAGGAGTGGAGTCTCAGAGGATGTTCTGGGGCTTACCTCTGGCTCAGCTGTCTAGTGGCATCTTGATGCCTCTGGAGGAAGGCTCCTTCTTCTGCTTCTGAACAGAACTCGTCTTTTTCCTGTCATCTGTATTCACAGTGCTCTCAGCAAAGGCCACGAAGTCATGAAAGGGTGTCACCTATTGGCAGAGCATAAGTACATGTGTGTGGGGAGGGGGGATGTGGTGGGTGCCATGTAGTGACTGTTGAATTGAAGGAAACTCTTGTAGATTGCCAGCAATCTTTGGGTGGACAGAAATGGGGGCAGGGAGAGGCAGGCAGTGGGCTCTGAGTTTTCTTGTGGCCAACAGCTGTCGCCAGGAGGGCAGCTGAGAAGGTAGAAATTTCCCAAAAGTTGGATTTATGCATTCTAATAATCTCGGGTCCTTGGGGAGGCTTCCAGTCCTTGGAAGGAAGTGTTGGACTGTGGGTTAGGGGTGTAGTAAAAGGTACTCATTCAGAATCAGAAACTTAACTAATGATCCAAAATCCAGAGTGTCGGGCCATGGAAGGGTTGCCATTGTCCTGGAACCCTGAGATTGCAGGTGTGGCCATACCCCCAGAACCCGGGGCCCTCTCCATTTCACCTGTGAACTTCAGTCACATAAGACACAGGTAAGGGGTAAGACACGGGTAAGGGGCGTGTCTGAGAGCCTCTGCCTTGAGATTTGCATATTAATGAGGCCTGGGGACATAGATAATTAAGTCTCCTCCCTAGTTCAGCCCCTTTCCAATAAAAGGAAACTCCTCCTGGCTTTTGAGGGGAGGACACCAGATTCACCATTCTCGTCAATGAAACTACTTCATGGAAGCCCAGTCTGCGTGTCTTTGACCGTCACAACCTTGTGGGAACTACAGCACCCCAGGCGGGAAGTGCTCCAAACCCAGGCCTCCGCTTAGGCCTGACTCCAGGCTGCCGCAGTCGCGGGCCTCCTCCACCACCACTCGGGAGGCTTGGGGCCGCGGGCCCCCGCCCACGAGTTTTGTCCCACACCAGAGTAGAAAGTAAAACATGGTTCATGTCCATTGTGGACTGTGGGGAGGGGAAGAATTTGGAATCCACAAGGTCTCTCAGAACTATAGCACCCTAGAGACTGGGTCTATTTAAGAGCTACAAAAAGTTGCTTAAGTCCACCTCTTCCGGTGTAGCTGTGTAGGTGTCAATTTGAAGGTATCAATACAAAATGAGGCACAAGCCTCTTAGTTTAAAAATGATGACAAATTTCAATATATTAGAACATTGAAATTGAGTGTAAATGTTCCTGTCACACCAACTAGAGGTACAGAACAAACACTTCATAGTCACAGAGATTTGGGTCTGGGTAACATCTCCCACACACTCACACTTTTGCTGTTTCTCTAGGTTTCTTTTCTTATGTTTTTTAAGGCAAAATATCCATCCATCCACCCACCCATCCTCATCCATCCATCCATCCATCCATCCATCCACCCACTCATCCATCGATCCATCCATCCACCTATTCATCCATCCATCCATCCATCCACCCATTTTCAAGAATCTCCCGTCACCTAGGCTATCAGTGAATTCACTATATACCCAACAATGACTTTTCATTTCTGACCCTTCTGTCTCTACATTCTGAGTTCAGATGCCGGGATTACAGGTGTGGGTCCTGTGCCTAACTTGTGTGGTGCTGGGGATCAAACCCAAGGTTTTGTGCATGCTGAGTAAGCACAATACCAACTAAATTATCTCCCTAGTCCAAGGGCTCACTTTGTAGCTCATACTGTTCTGGAACTTACTGTGTAGCCCAGGATAGCCTTGAACTCTGGACATTGTCCCACCACAGCGTCCTAGGCTGAGATCACAGGCAAGCACCCCCTTGCCCAGCCATTTCCTCCCCCAGAGTAACACAGACAATACAAACCTCTGCAAGGCATGCTTCATTATCTCCGTTTCATCCCAAATCATTTTCTGATTTTTATTTTGGGTCCACTTCCACCTATGGAACTGGGCGGGAAGGAGGACACATGGCCATTGTCTAAACCAAATCACTGTGTCCAGGTTGTATAACCATGTAACTCAAACCTGCCCAACCCAGTGACTCTTGAGACTAGCAGAAGCCTCACGCTTCCCAGCCACTTAAAGCCAGCGGATGTGGATGGAGCCTGGGTGACAGCCCCCAGGATTGCCCACTCAGAGCTTGTGCTCAGATGAAGTCAGCAATTATCAGGAGCACATCTGAAGCTTAATGATGTCATTTCCATCCTGCTTGATGCTAATCTAATGCCCTTCATGGACTTTTCCTGGCTGACAAAGTCTCATTTTTCATAAAAAATGTTCCTAACTGATCTGCTTCCTTCTGGGGCTGCTTTGAAGATCAAGTGAGGAATTCCATTTAGAGTTCTCAGTCTCAGTCAGCTATTATGACATTAATGTAATGAGGGAGAACTAAGCCATTACTGCCGCTGTTGCCACTGTTGTTGTTGGCTGTGACTGTCGCAGCCTGGCTTGCAGTTGTAGCTCTAGTTGACTTCCAGCTGCAGAGATCTGGGGTAGACCCAGGTGGAGCTCCCCAGGGCTGCCTTTGTTTGGAAGCTGAGTCTCAGTGTGAGCCTCTGGTGGCTTCCCTGCATGCTCATCATGCTGAAATTGCAGCCTTCCCAGCTGTTGGCTATGGAGACATCCCAGAAAATGAGGCTGGCTCAGTAAATATTGAACCAAATTATGCAAATGAGTTCACACAAGCAACTCAGCTGCAGAAAGAGAGTCTGATTGATGGAGCCTGGCCCAGTCTGTAGGACATCCCTCCCTCTTTCTTCTTGTCAATGCTGTTAGCTAAAGACGAACACTTGGATCCCACTAGAGAGGTGGGCATGCTCTGTGTGTGTGGGGGGGAGTGAGGGGGGACCTTGCCTGATCTAAGACCCATGAAGGAGGAGAGCTGGAGGAGGAGGAGGAGAAGGAGGAAGAAGAGGATGAAGGCAGTGGTACCCAGTTCTTTCTTTCCTTCCCTCTTCAAAGACACTGACTTGATAACTGAACCTTTAAGGCCACAATCTGGCAAGGTGATTTCTCACCCATTAAAGAACAGAAGGCACCCTGCAGAAATGATGGGACAATGCCCCCCCTCCCCAGGAGATAATGTTTTTCATGGAGTCCACTGCAAAGAAACATAGATTTGGGAGATAGGGATCTGACACAGGGTGGGCAACTTCAAATTGAAGGACCTTTGTGCTAGTGGAAGGCATGGGTGTGATGAATTGGAGGCCTCTGGCAATCCAGTGGGCACTTCCATAAAGGTCCTTGTGTACAAAGGCATTTGCCTAGGGACAGGCAGTTTGTAACTAGAGCCATGGGCTCACATGAAATAGAGCCAATGACTGGTGCATCTATTGGCTTTTGAGTCACTAACCACAATTCCTAACAATAAAAGATCAAGGGAGGAAAGTTTCATATTGACGCTAATCTACATGTTAGACCATCATGGTGGGAAAAACAGAGTGGAGAGAATGTTAAATCATCACAACGGGGAAAGCCGAATCTAGGGATGAGTGTTCCCATTACTGTAGAGGAATTTTAATCCAACAACATGGCTGCTCTGGCAAGGATTCACATTCAAAGATACAATCCTGCTGGAATGCGTATATGCCACACATCTTTAATCTCTCTGACTGGAATAGAAACACCCATAGTACACCTTTAATCCCTAACAGTGGAGGTAAGGTTAGTTTGTAGAAGGAAGCAGCCATGTTTGAAAGTGACATCTAATTGAGGGGCAGACATAGTGACTAGTGACGAAAGATTTAACAGAATCAGTCAGAGATAAGATACACCCAACTCATACAAGAACATCACAGGAAAGAGGCTACTTAAGAGAAGTGTGTGTGCCATGCACCACACACACACACACACACACACGCACCGCCGCGCACGCGCACGCGCACGCTCAGCGCAGCAGAGAGAAAGAGAGAGGGAGGGAGAGAGAGAGAGAGAGAAAGAGAATGAGCAGTTTATGAGTTCTGTTCAGTTTGTGCTAGTTCATGCAGTACAGGTCAGTAGAGGCAATTGAAGTCAGAGAATAAGGAGCCAAAAGATTAGAACAAATTGTCAAAGTTAGTATGAAACCAAGCAGAACAATTCAGTGAGAAGCTGAGAGAAGCCAGATAGAATCAGTCAGCTTGGAGAGGAGTTTGAGCCAGAACAGCTGAGTTGAACCAACCAGACAGTTTCAGAAAGAACTAGAAAGGGTGAGCTTATTCAGCAATAAGCTTCTGAGATGATAAATACATCAGGCAAATAAAAGTTACTTTTATACATTACCATGAAAGCAGAGTAGGCACCAGAAGCAGGGGCTAGGCTAAAACTTTTAAAGATTGGCCCTTTGTGACCTACTTCCACCAGTGAGGCCTCATCTCCTGAAGCTTCTGTAGTCCTTCAAAATGCCACTACCAGCTGAGGAACAAGGGTTCAAACACAAGCTTGTGAAGGACAGTTCAAGTTCAAAACATCACAGCCGAGGTGTGTAGACAGTTTGGTCCCCTGTGCAGATCCCAGCCCTTCCAGATTTGTCATTTAAAGGGATGGGGCTGTGGGCCCACACTGATGAGGCTGAGCGGGGATGGAAGAAGCCCTCGCCTGAGATCCAGATGGCCAGAGAAGCAGCATGGGAATGAGCCTTCTCTTGTTCCTCCATGGATGACTATGAGGCTTGATGTAACAAGGCCATCAGGGCAAAGGGTTGCTTTGGTGATGAAGGGCTTGATGCTCTGTGTGTCTTGCCAGAAAGTGTACTGAGATGGACTTGGGAGCTCTCAGGCAGCAGTGGCTATGGCCACAGGGTCATCAAACATCACCAATGCTTCTGAAATGGAAAATGAAGGAGAACCACTTATGAATTCTTTTGCTGTGTCCAGAGGAAACAGGGAGCCAGGAGTGGGTAGAAGGAGCGTCCTAGCAGTAGGGGGGGTACTGTATACTCCCCCCACCTCTGGTGTAGCAAATGGCCACAAGCCACAGTAGTCTGAGCCCATGCAAATGCAGCATCTTACAGCTCTGAAGTCAGAGCTCCCACATGTGCATTTTTGGGCTAAAACTAGCTGTCTTTGGGGCTATCTTCCTATGTGGCTCTAGGAAAGAATCCGTTTCTTTCCCTTTCCCAAGTCCCAGAAGCTTCCCACATTTCTTTTTTTTTTTTTTTTTTTTTGGTTTTTCGAGACAGGGTTTCTCTGTGTAGCCCGGGCTGTCCTGGAACTCACTCTGTAGACCAGGCTGGCCTCGAACTCAGAGATCCGCCTGCCTCTGCCTCCCAAGTGCTGGGATTAAAGGTGTGCGCCACCACCGCCCGGCCTCTTCCCACATTTCTTACCTTGTGGCTACATCACTCAGACCACTGTGTCCATTGTCTCTTTGACTTGTTAAACTCTGATCTTCCCATCTCTGTCTTTGGAGACCTCTGTGGTTGGTTTTATCTGGATCACCAAGAGAATCCAGAATAATCTTCATCTCTAAATTTGTTTTTGTTATTATTTTTTTATTTTTTTTATTATTTTATTTTATTATTTATTATGTTTTGTTATTATTATTTGTTTTTAGTTAATTTTTTTTTTTATTTAAGATTTATTTATTTTTTATGTGATATTGAGTCACACTGTAGCTATCTTCAGACACATATTCAGAAGAGGGCATCAGATCCCATTACAGATGGTTGTGAGCCACCATGTGGTTGCTGGGAATTGAACTCAGGACCTCTGGAAGAGCAGTCAATGCTCTTAATCGCTGAGTCATGTCTCCAGCCCCATCCTAACATTATTTCAAGAATAACTAGCAACCTCAACTTCTTCTGCCATGCAACCTAGTATACTCACAGGTTCTTTGTTTCATTGTTTCTTTCTTTTGTTTCCATGTGCATGTATGTGCAGGCTTGTGTGTATGTGTGCATATATGTGCACATGCACATATAGGCTAGAAGTCACCCTCAGGTATTATACCTCAGGTGCCATCTACCTTTTTAAAAATGTACTTTTGTTTATGTATATATGTGTGTTCATGTGCAAGTATATGCAAGTGGCTTCAGAGGCCAGAAAAGGGTGTCAGATTCTCTGGAGCTAGAATTACAGGCTGTCAGTGACATTGCACATGGGTGCTAGGAACTGAACTCAGGTCCTCTGCAATAGCAGTAAGTACTCTTAGCCTCTGAACCATCTCTCCAACCTCCTTACTCTCCTGTTCTTCCCTCTTATCTTTTTTTTTTTTTTTTTTTTTTTTTTTTTTTTTTGGTTTTTCGAGACAGGGTTTCTCTGTGTAGCCCGGGCTATCCTGGAACTCACTCTGTAGACCAGGCTGGCCTCAAACTCAGAAATCCGCCTGCCTCTGCCTCCCAAGTGCTGGGATTAAAGGCGTGCGCCACCACCGCCCGGCTAGTCTTTTTTTTTTTTTTTTTTTTTTCAGAGTTTCTCAAAGTTTGACACTGGCCTGGAACTCACCTGATAAGCAAGGTTTGGTTGTCTGACAAACCCCAGGGACCCATTTGTCTCCCTACAGGGCTGGGATTACAATGTGCACCAGCATATCCAGCTCTTTCTTTTTCTAAAGATGGTTCTGGGAGGTTGAATTCAGGTTATTAGGTTGTCATGTTTGCAAGTCAAGCACTTACTAACTGGGCTATCTCCCCAGACCCAGGATATGTTTGTTTGTTTGTTTTTAAGATTTATTTATTTATTTATTTACTGTATATGTGTACACCATAGCTGCCTTCAGACACACCAGAAGAGGGCATTTGATGCCCATTACAGACAGTTGTGGGCCACCATGTGACTGCTGGGAATTGAACTCAGGACTTCTGGTGGAGCAGCCAGTGCTCTCAACCACTGAGCCATCTCTCCAGCCCCAGGATATGGGTATTTCTATGATGTATTAATTTGCTTATCACAGACATGGGCTAAACAAATTGAATGAATGCTGTTGTAATGTAACTCCAACTCTTCCTCCAGGCTGTCAAGTCCTGGAGGAACCAAGTCACATTTGGTAAGATTTTACCCTCCTGAAAATGAGCAAGAAACATAGCCTGTGAGCCTGGCGACATACTGCCCATGTGAACTAGAGACCATGGACACCACACTGTTGCTCTCCACATGCCCTCCGGTTGGTTGGAGACTTCCTCTTCCCAGTTTTAACAAGAAGCTTACAGACATATGTGCTATATTGCAGACAGGCAACAATAACAAAATGTCTCTCTTTTTCTTTCTTTTGTTTTCAACCTTTGTCTCCATAGTCCAAACTTTTCTGGTTTTACAGTTCAACATCCCTAAATGTTTCCACTTTCAATTCTATGAGATCGTGTTTATCTGAAATTATTCTAGCCACAGGAAGGGTAGGCTAGTAAATTCAGGAACACATAGCTGTCTGTAAGGAAAACTTGGAACTGGGAATTGAGAAGCAGACAAGTTCTACTGAGACCAAAGATTCTGCTCCTGTCAATCATCTGTGAGACACTGAGAAAGGATTCTCTCTCCTTTCCTTTTTGCCTGACAAACTTTGTAACTCAATTGGCTTTGGTTCTCATCATGAAAAACCCCCGCCCAGTAAGCCCCAAGCCAATCTTGTTTTCAGTTTAACTGTGCCAGGGTCTTTCTTATCTCTGTTAGCTTATCTTTTCCCCACACCTGCTCAGGGACACCTGCTGCATCCAGTCACAGGAGGGAAGTCCTGATTTGGGGGAAACCCCAGCTACACTCACAAGGGCTGTTCTTTGTTCCTGCTGGTCTGCCTCCTCCTCCTCCTCTGTCTCCTCCTTCTCTTCCTCCTCATTTTTCTTCCTCTTCATTCTTCTTCCTCCTCATTCCTCTGACTGTCATCCTTCCACCTTCAGCTCTGATGGTAACTGGTTTGTGCACAGCACTGGCTCAAATCAAAAGATGAGCAAGTCTAGGTTTCCCCTGTCAGGGTCAAGGGAAAAAACTAAATGTTTTAAGTTTAAGTGGTGGTAGCACATGCCTTTGATACCAGCACTTGGTAGCAGATGCAAGTGGATCTCTATAAATTCCAGGCCAACCTAGTCTACAAAGTGAGTTCCAGGACAGCAGGGCTACACAGAGAAACCCTGTCTCATAAAACCAAACCAAATCAAGCCAAAAAAACAAAAACAAACAAACAAACAAAAAAAACAACAAAAATAAAAAGCAAAATAAAACAAAACCAATTTACTAATTTAAAGCATTAATCAGGAGCTAGGGTGGTGGCACAGTGGGTAAGGGACACTTGCTAGGCAAGTATGAGAACCTGAGTTTGGATCCTGATGCCCATATAAACACTTAATATGATAATTCTTCATAGATCTTGAATGGACAATTCTTAGCTTCATATAGAAAAACGTCCAGGATAGTTAAAACAATCCTGAACAGTAAAAGAATTGCTGTAGGTCTCACCATCCCTGACTTCAAGCTGTACTACAAAGCTATAGTCATAAAGACATCATGGTATGGACATAGAAACAGACATGTTGATCCATGGAATCAAATTGAAGACCCAGACATAAATTCATATACCTGATCTTTGAAAAAGAAGCCAGAAACACAGTGGAAAAATAAAAGAAAGAAAGAACGTCTTCAACAAATGGTGCTAGTTAAACTGGATGGCTATATGTAGAAGAATGTAAATAGATTTGTATTTATCACCCTGCACAAAACTCAACTCCAATTGGATCAAAGTCCTCAACATAAATGAGATACATTGAACCTGATTGAAGACGAAATAGGGTATAGCCTTGAACTCATTGGCACAGGATAAGACTTTCTGAACAGAACAGTGGTAGCGAAGGCACTAAGATCAACAATTAATAAATGGAACCTCACGAAATGGAAAATCTTCTGTAAGGCAAAGTATCCCACCATTTGGACTAAACAGCAGCCTACAGAATAGGGAAAGATTTTGTTGTTGTTTTGAAACAGGGTTTTTCCGTGTAGCTCTGGCTATACCGGAACTTGCTCTGTAGACCAAAAACTCAGAAATACAACTGCCTCTGCCTGCTGAGTGCTGGATTAAAGGCATGTACCATCACCTGGCTTAGGAAAAGTTTTTTTTTTTTTTTTTTTTTTTTTCCAACTCCACATTTGATAGAAGATTAGTATCCACATATATAAAGAACTCAAGAAACTTAGATATCAAGAAAATAACCCAATTTAAAAATAGTACAGATCTAGACAAAATTCTCAACAGAAGAATCTCAAATGGCTAAGAAGCACTTAAAGAAATCTTCAACATCCTTAGCCATCAGGGAAATGCAAATTAAAATTATTTGGAGATTTCATCTTACACCTGTCAGAATGACTAAGATCAATATCACAAGTGACAATTCATGCTGGTGAGGATGTGGAGCAAGGGGAACACTCCTCCATTGCTGGTGGGAGTGCAATCTTGTACGGCCACTATGGAAATCAGTATCATGGTTTCTCAGAAAGATGGAATCAATTTACTTCAAGATCTAGCTATATCACTCTTGGGCATACACCCAAAGGATGCTTCATCCTACCACAGAGACACTTGCTCAATAATGTTCATTGCTGCTCTATTCATAATAGTTAGACATTGAAAACAACTTACATGTCTCTCAACAGAACAGATAAAGAAAATTCGGTACCTTTACACAATGTAGTATTACTCAGCTATTAAAAAATTACATCATAAAACTTACAAGCAAGTAGATGGAATTAGAAAACCCATCCCGAGTGAGAAATCTCAGACCCAGAAAGATAAATATAGTACATATTCGCTTATATGTGGACATTAGCCATTAATAGATGATAAACAGGCTACAATCTGTAGACCCAGAGGAGTTAGGTATAGAGAAAAAGATGAAGGGGGCATATAGATCTCATTGGAGGAGAAAATAGAATAGATCTTATGGGTGAACTAGGGGTGAGTGAGAATGGGAGAATCAGTGGGGAACGGGAGGAGACAGAGGTTGAGGGAGGAAATTTAGAGAGACAGCAAGAACTGAGGGGCATTTGAGGGGTCAAATGGAAACCTAGTGTAGTGAAAATTTCCTAAATTATTTGCAGGTGGTCCTAATGAAGTTTCCAGATAATGAGGGAGACAGAGTCTTAACTGGCCATCTCTTGTCAACAAGCAAAGTTTCCAGTAGCAGGACTGGGTTACATCAAAAGGCAATTGTTGGGTAAGGAGGTTCCGTGGAAATCCCCAAACAACCCAGCTTGTTGTCAATACAGTAGGTTGCTCTCCACAAACGGACAGCAAGGCCCCATTGCTGAAGACAACACCCACGCAACTCACTGAACATGGTGAGGTCAAGCTGGCGCCTACATAGAACCTTCACCCCCAAGTCTTAGTGTCTTTGGTACAGAAAAGTACTCTGCTGGCTACCAAAAGAGAAATGTAGACACCCATGAAACCACAAAACCTCTGATGTACAATCTGTCCTGCCAGCAAACTAGTCAGGCAGTGGTGCACAAAGCTTGTGGAGTAACAAACCAATGTCTGATTTGACTTAAGGCCCACTCCATGAGATAGAACCAAAACCTGACACATCTTGAGTGACCAAGAACTAGAGACTAGATAGTTCTGAGACCTACGTAAAACCAATTAATTCTGGTCTTTAAAAAAAAAATAAGAATAAAATGATTCCAAATGATATTCTGTATACTCATGTTGCTGATGGTTTTATGTCAACTTGATATAAACTAAGGTCATTTTAGAGTAAGGAGTTTCCGGGGCTGGAGAGATGGCTCGTGGGTAAGAGCACTGACTGCTCTTCCAGAGGTCCTGAGTTCAATCCCCAGCAACCACATGGTGGCTCCCGACCATCTATAATGGGATCCAATGCCTTCTTCTGGTGTATCTGAAGAGAGTAACAGTGTACTCACATACATAAAATAAATAAATAAATCTTTAAAAGAGTGCTTCCATATGGTCGCTCTAGGCAAAGATGGACTTCCACGTGCAGCTTAGAACAGACAACACCAGACCAAACGGTTCCATGAGGTGTGTGTGTGGGGGGGTATTAGGGCAGAGGGCAAAGGTGGGGAAAGAAGCAGGAGGAGATGGCAGAGAAAGGAGAGAGAGAGAGAGAGAGAGAGAGAGAAAGTAGAGGCCAGCCATAACCACATGGAGAGAGAGGGCAGGGAAGGAGAGGGGTGAGGCACCGAGAGAAGCTAGAGGCAAAGAGCAAGAGAGCAACAGAGAGAAGAGGAGGCAAGCAGCCCCTTTTATAGTGGGCAGGCCTATCTGGCTGTTGCCAAGCAACCGTGGGGAGGAGCATACCTGGCTGTTGCCAGATAACTGTGGAGGTGGAGTTTAGACAGAATACTAACAATATTTTTATTGATTTGGGGGGAATTTCATACAATCACTCTTATCACATTTGTTTCCCATTCCTTCTAAGTCCACATTCCCACCAAGTCTAGTTTGTGTTGCCCATATACTCATTGGAGCAGGGTCACACTCCCAGTGGTTAGCCCCTTAACTGAGCACATGCCACCCATCCAGAAGCCATTGACTGGAAGAGCTAGGCTTCAGCCTCCCTATCACAATTTTTTTAGAAACTTTTCAAAGGTTTCCTGTCTACACTACTTCTTTTGGGAGGGGGAGAGCAGTTGTCATAGAATCCTTCAATGTCTCTCATTCTCAACTGTGAGTCTGCAGTCATCAGTACCATAGCAAGAGAAGCCTTTTTGCTCAAAACAGCCAGTGGCAACCAATCATGGACTTCCACATGAATTCTGGTGACAGGATGGACCACGGACTTCAACACAGCTCCAAGCCACAGTACAGACCACAGACACCAACATGGACCAGACTACGGAGGTCATTGGAGGAAGCCCAATCCAGAAAATGAACTGCTGCCCATCCTGGACATCCAGCCGTTGCTCAGAGCCAGGGTGATTGTGCAGCTGTGCAGCAGTGTGTGGGGGCGGAGCCAGGCTGCTGACCCTATGTAGCAATGGCATGCTCCCCTGCCCATCACAGCCATGCTCAGACACCGGTCACCACTGCTGCCTGGCTCTAGTTCCACCTCTTGCCATTCCATGTGCAAATGCTGCTCCATTCTGCCATCTTTCTCACCTCTCCACGGCACATTTATTCACTGAAGTGACACTGCACACTGCAGTGTGCCACACGGTATTTTTCCCAAACAGCTTTACATGCAAATATTATTGTAATAAGTTATTGGTATGGTCGGAGGCCTCTACCTCTCTGCTCTCTCTCTTTCTCTCTACTTCTCTCCTCTCTCTCCTCTTTTCTCCACCATCTTCTCCCATTTCTCTCCCCACCTTTGCCCTCTGCCCTGAATACCGCCCCCCATTTGGAACTGTCTGGTGTTGTCTGTTCTAAGCTGCGCTCCGAAGTCCATCAAATATGATGTTGGAAAATTCTATACTTATATTATATGTATATATGGTATGGGGAATATATATGTATATACACTGGTGCATATGTAGAGGTCAGAGGACAACTTGCAAGAGGTAGTTATTTCTTTCCACTCCTATCACAGGAAGCTTCTCAAAAGGCCCTGAGTAGAGACATCATCAACGGATTTAACCAGCAGAGGACCTGTATGTTATAATAGTGACCTGAGAAGTAAAGTGTGCCCACTAGTGCAAAAGGCATGACTGTAGGGAACTGGTTGGATTTGAGGCCTGATCCACAGGAGAGAATCTATGCCTGGTACTGTGAATCTGGTTAAAAGCCCATGGCTCAGGGAGGTCATAGGCCCTCAGTCGGGAACTACTTTTGTTTTGCTAAATGTACATGCTTGTCAAACCGATGTATGTATGTAGTATGTATGTATGTATGTGTTTTCAAGACAGGGTTTCTCTGTGTAACCCTGATTGTTCTGGAACTCAACCTGTAGACCAGAGTGCCTCAAACTCAAAGATCTGCCTGCCTCTGCCTCTCAAGTGCTAGTAGGATTAATGTCATGCGCCACCACTATGGCATCCAATTGACTTTTAAATAGTTGTATGTGTACCCATTTGTTAGTGCTGCTCCCAGTCTTTTCCAGAGAGGCTTCTTTTTGGAAAGGGTAGCAGTCAATGCAGAAATTAATACTGATCAAAGTGTTGAACTTAACTGACTGTGCAGTGCTCGTCCTTAAGTGGAATATTGTGAACCCCCTGAATCCCAAGGCTCAGGGCACATCATGGAGGAGAGGAGAGGAGAGGACAGGAAGAGCTGGAGCATAGAGAGGAGTGCTGTGAAACACTGTTTTCAGGATGAGATGTGCCCTTTGCCCTAATGAGCTCATTGCAGCTGTGGTTACTGTAAGGTCAAGCCTGCCAATATCCCAGCATGCATGGTGGAGGGATGGAGAAGACTCTGTCCCAGCTCCAAAGCTATTGGCAATTGATGGAGAGAAAAGGGGAGGGGGAGTCATTTTTCTTCAGGACTGTGGCCACTGGCATGTTGTACATGATCTCTCCTGGATGGTCCCACACACAGGTGCATACAGGCAGCACTAATTAGACTCAGGGTTTTTTTGTTTGTTTGTTTTTTAAGAAGAAATGAAGCTGGGCGGTGGTGGCGCACGCCTTTAATCCCAGCACTTGGGAGGCAGAGGCAGGCGGATTTCTGAGTTCCACGCCAGCCTGGTCTACAGAGTGAGTTCCAGGACAGCCAGGGCTATAGAGAGAAACCCTGTCTCAAAAAACCAAAAAAAAAAAAAAAAAAGAAGAAATGAAGGCGGGAGGGAGAAACATTGGGAAGGTTGAGGGAAGTGGGAAGGGGAATTGGGATGGATATGATAAAATTGCATTATATGCTTGTATGAAATTATCAAAGAATAAACTTAGACATCTATTTTGTAAAAAGCTGCCAGGCCTAGTGCTAAGTATTTATAATTTCAGGAGGCAGAGACAGAAGATTGTGAATTTGAATAAGCTACATATTGAGGCTACATTTCCATCCAATGAACATAAATACATTTGCATGTATGGGTGCATAAAAACATGGAGGAAAAAACTAGTAAGTAGCATTTATGGTGGTTCTCTTAAGGTGAGAAGATTCTAGATGATATTTCTGTGTTCTGTGTTTTATAGTTCTAACGAGAGGAAATCTACACACATCATTTGTTTTTGTTTTTTTGTTTTTTGTTTTTCGAGACAGGGTTTCTCTGTGTAGCCCTGGCTGTCCTGGAACTCACTCTGTAGACCAGGCTGGCCTCGAACTCAGAAATCCGCCTGCCTCTGCCTCCCAAGTGCTGGGATTAAAGGCGTGCGCCACCACCGCCCGGCACATCATTTGTAAATAATGTAAAGTGTAACTTTTTTCCTCTTTATTTATTTTTAGTTTAGTTTTGACAATCTATGTTAGATAGATTTATGTCAACTTGACACAGGCTAGAGTCATCTGAGAGGAGAGAACATCAATTTAGAAAATGCCTCTGTAAGATTGCGCTGTAGGCAAACCTGTAGAGCATTTTCTCAATTAGTGATTGATGGGGGAGGGCCCACTCCCAACCCCACCCCATTGTAGGGGATGCCACCCTGGGCTGGTGATCCTGGGTTCTATAAGAAAGCAGGCTGAGCCAGCCATGAGGAACAAGCCAGTAAGCAAAACCCATCTATGGCCTCTGTATCAACTCCTGCCTCCAGGTTCCTACACTGTTTGAGTTCCTGTCCTGACTTCCTTTGGATGATGAACAGTGATATGGAAGTGTAAGCCAAATAAACCCTTTCCTTGAGCCGGGCAGTGGTGGCGCACGCCTTTAATCCCAGCACTTGGGAGGCAGAGGCAGGCGGATTTCTGAGTTCGAGGCCAGCCTGGTCTCCAGAGTGAGTTCCAGGACAGTCCGGGCTACACAGAGAAACCCTGTCTCGAAAAACCAAAATAAATAAATAAATAAATAAATAAATAAATAAACCCTTTCCTTCACAACTTGCTTTTGGTCATGGTGTTTCAATGCAGCAGCAATAAACTTTAACTAAGACCCAATGACATATATGCATGAGATATATTGAAATTATAATAACCTCCCATCTACGCTCTTGTCCACTTCTGACTCTCACTAACTCCTTTTCATAACTAGTTCCCCTCCTACCTATTCCTCTGTGCCTCTCTCTCAGTCTCTGACTTTGTCTCTGTCTCTCTCTGTTTCTCTGTTTCTCTGTGTCTCTGTCTGTCTCTGTCTCTCTCTCTCTGTCTCTCTGTTCTCTCTCTCTGTCTCTCTCTCTGCTCTCTCTCTCTCTGTCTCTCTGTCTCTCTCTCTCTCTCTCTCTCTGTGTGTGTGTGTGTGTGTGCCCTGAAGACATGCTTGGCTTGTACAGGTAGCCACAGCTGTCATGTGTTTGTGACTGTGACAGCCACTCCATATCCAGCAGACAGCATGCACAGCTCCATCCTCCAGCTTAGTCTTTCCTCTCCCTCTTCCGAGATGTTCCCTGGATGTGGAGGATATGATATGGGTGTCTCAATTAGGACGGAGCATTCAATAACGAAATTCAAACTAAAAGACACTCTAAATAGGGAATAACTGATGGGTCCTAATAACTTGAGTTACATTTAAGATATCCATAGCCCTGTTCCGTACAAGTCTATTTGCTCTCCTGGCTTCTAACTCTTTCTCTCTGGCTCTTGCACTGTCCTTGGCATCTTTAGCATCTGAAACCAGGTTTGTTGAAAAATGGCAAATGAATCAAATCCTGCCACCTACAGAGAATAGGTATCAAAGTACTATACAAGCCAAATACATGATAGCTTAGGAAGTATGTATATCCTCATTTTGTTAACCATTTAAATATTGCTTATTCATCATCACAACAGCTAGACAGAGAGTAATTGATTTCAGCCATCTTTGATATTTTTCTGAGCTTAATTGGAAATACTAGCATTTGGATATTTTTTATTCTGTCATTACTAAGGTGTATTTGTCAAAGTAAGGGACTGCAAATATTTTACTTGGCAGTTTGTTAACTTGGTAATATATTTTTTGAGACAGGTTCTCACTGTGTAGCTCAGGCTGACCTAGAACTTGATATGTAGCCCAAGTGGACCTTGAAACCTCTGTCTTCCTGCCATAACCTCCAGAGTTGAGATCACACAGTTCTCTTGGGTGTTTGTTTTCAATTCAATTGTAATTTCAGTTACAAAGCTAACGATTTGTAAAATTACAGGGAGGGCTGGGCAATCTGAGTTCCTAGAAGAAGTTCTGTGAGTCCATAAAAGGTGATATGCCTTTCTCTTACAATATTAAGATCTTGGTGCTGAGGAGATGTTCATTCAGGCAATAAAGTGTTCGCTGTGCAGTCGTGAGGAACAGCATTCAGGCCTTAGTGCATAGGAAGCAAATTCAGGTGTACACATCTGTAATCCCCAGACTGGGGACATGGTGACAGGAGGCTTCCAGAAGACAGCACCACAGGGATTCTCTCCATCTCCAGGATTTACAGTTTTTCCTTCCCTCTACCATGATGTTCCCTGGGTCTTAGAGGGCATGACGTAGATGTCTCAATTAGACTGAGCATTTCACGTCAAAATCTAGCTCAAATGTGGAAGTCAGCCAAAAACAAACTAAGTAACTGATGGGTGCTCGTGTGTGTGTGTGTGTGTGTGTGTGTGTGTGTGTGTGTGTGTGTGATGGTGTTTTAGGTCAGAAGACAATTTTCGTGGAGTCAGTTCTCTCCCTTCCGATTTGTGTGGATTCCAGAGATTTAACTCAGGTCATCAGCTGTGTGTGATGCCAGATGCTGGGAAGCACATCAAATTGTTTCCTAACCAAACTCCTTAAATCTATACAGTAAGATTCTGTGCCCCATCCCCAAAGATACACACCCTAAACTCTTAAACTGAACACTAAGCTATCACAATAAGAGTCAAAGCTAGTAAATTAAAGATTGAGGGCTGGAGACGCTCAGGGGTTAGGAGCATGTGTTGTTTCTCAGAGGACCCAGGTGATTCCCAGCACCCACATGGTCATTAAAACATCTATAACCCTAGCTTCAGGAGGTCTGACATCCTCCTTTGACCTCTGAGAACAACAGGCATGCAAGTGTTGCACATACTTTTATACATAAGATAAAAAATGAATAAATCTAAGAGTTTTTAAAGATGGAGACAAAATGAATCTAAAAGCATAATAAGAGCAAAGCTGTATACACGCACTTTAATCCCAGACTCAGGGGTAGAGGCAGCGATTTCTGAGTTCGAGGCCAGGTCCGCCCCACAGAGTGATTCCAGAACACCCGGCTACACAGAGAGACACCCTGCTCTCGAAAAAAAAAGGGCACATAAAAAGAAAAAAAAAAACAAAAAAAAAAACAAAATAATCTTAAAACATAATATAAAAATAAACAGGAAATAGAGAAAAAGGAAATAAAAACCAGATGAGACACAAAGATAATGTATTACACAGTAGAATATCAATAGCCAATAATCAAATATAACAAAACTAAGAAAACTAGAAATAAGTAATCTTTTATGTTAAAAGTAAGTTGGGCTGGAGAGATTTCTCAGTGGTTATGAGCACTGGTTGTCCGTCCAGAGGTCTTGAATTTGGTTCCCAGTATCTACGTGGTGGCTAGTAAGTTCAACACTTCAGTTCCAGAAAATACTGATGCATAGGATCTGATGCCCTCTTCTGGAATCTGCAGCACGGCATCATGATGCACATAACATGAGCAAAAATTATATACAAAATTTAAGCCATTATATATCAACAATATAACACCATCATATATATATACACACATACATACAATATATAACACACAGACAATATATATAATACACACACACACAACACAAAAATATATATAATAAAAAAATTAAATTTTGATTAAGCTAGTTGTTTTTTGTGATAGGGTCTTACTGTGTTACCTAGGCTGTCCTGGAGCTTGGACTCATCCTATTTAAGTTCTGGGAGTATAGAATGTGCCATCACACCTCGATAATTACAATCTTTAAAGAGTTGACCATGGCAAAGAGACAGTGCGGGAGAGGCAGGCTGCAATGGTCAGTGAGGTTGTCAGAGGGGACTTATCATAGAGGGAAATGCAGGCCAGGAGGCTGCCTGACAGTTGTTTGTGAGAACCAAAGGTCAAGGTGTAAGCAACACAGACAAATCAGAGAGCTGTAAAAGTAACTTTTGTTCTCCTGATGTAATTGTTGTCTCAGAGATTTACTGCCTCTGTCTGCTAACCTAGACCTGGTCCTGAAGCTTCTAGCCTTCATACAATCTAGCCTAGACCTAGAATGTTTTCAGCCTCTGAGACTTACTGCTGAGTAAGCTCACCCTTTCTAGCTTTTCTGATCTCTGGCTGGATCGTCAACTTAACTGTCCTGGCTCAAACTCCTCTCCCAGCTGACTGATTCCATATGGATTCTTTCTTAGCCTCTGACTGAATTGTTCTTCTCGACCTGACATTAACTTTCGTAATATGTTTTAATCTTCTGGTTCCTTCTTATTCTTTGGCTCATTTTGTCTTCACTTGTGTCTAGCTTATTCTCTCTTCCTGTCAAATCTTTCTCCAACTTGTCATTTTGTCTGCCCCTCACTTTTAAGCCATGGTGCTTCTGTCTACAAGCTAACTTTACCTTCTTTGTTTGGGATTAAAGTTGTGTCCTAAGGGTGTATCTGTATTCCCAACAGATGAATTAAAGGTGTGTGCTAATGGTTTAACCACACCACTACACTAGAAACAGGTTTTTTCAGTAAAAAACACAACCTCAGGGTTCACAGTGTGATCTTCAAGAGAGAGTGGAAAAAATCCAAGGTGTCTGGGCAGAGCAAGTGGAAGATGAACAGAAGGAGGTGACATGTAGGGATCTATAGGAAACTGGAAACAGATTATAGATGCCACAGTACTTTGAGTGCAACAGGAAACAATACTGGGGTTCAAGGAAAACTGTGGCCTTAGGTGATGCACGCTTTCAAAGACTCATTCATATTCATCTTGGGAATCAAACTCGGCAGGGGGCAAAACTGCAATAGGAGGGCAAGAGGCTACTCTATAACTCAAGAGAGATGTTGAGGAAAAAGCTTCTTTTCTAGACGGATTCTGTCACTTCCTAATCAACTGAATATGGAGGCTGAGAAGGTAGAGAGGCACCAAAGATGGATCAAGGTAGGCTAGTTACTTTACTTGCTACTGTGACTCAAACACTTGATGAGAAACAACTTACAGAGGAGAGTTCATTTGCTTTACAGTGAGGTGATACGACATGCAGTCAGGAAGCAGAAAGTGGACAGGAAGTAGGACTGGTTTATAAAATCTCAATGTCTGCTCCCATTGGTTGTTTCTTCCAGCTAGGCTGTACCTCCTAAGACCTCCATAACATTCCCAAACAGCACCATCAACTGGAGACTAAGTGTTGAGACACATGAGCCCATGTGGGGCATTTCCTGTTCTAACCACAACACACAGTTTTTAGCCTGAGTAAATGAAGATAGGAGCTCTCTTCATCTGAAATTGAGAGTTCCCTGTGAAGCAGATTGGCTTCCATTTTGGTCTTGCTGAACTTGAACTGTTTCTTAGATGCCTAAGAGAGATGTCAAAAGACTACAGAGTAGTGGTTCTCAACCTATGGGTTGTGACTCCTTTAAGCAACCTTTAACAGGGGTCACCTATGGTCATTGGAAAACACAGATATTCACATTACAATTCATAACAATAGCAAAATTACAGTTATAAAGTAGCAAGCAATACTTTTACGGCTGGGGGTCACCACAACCAAGGAACTGTATTAAAGGGTACATCATTAGGAAGGTTGAAAACTGATACTATAGAGGGATCTAGAATCAGAGGTATTGGTTTCAAGATATTAAGAAAACTATTGTTACTGAGGACTGAATCCAGCAGAAAGAGGAGAAGAAGGAGACTAAGAAGGACTTACCAGTGAGGGTGAAACAAGGGAGAAAGGGGAACTGGAAGGTGAGAAGGAAGAGTGCATGGGAGAGGAAGGGAGAGAATGAGTCCACACTGAGTAAGTGTGCCCTGTACACTACAGGGTACAGAGTGGGAAGCCTGAGAACCTGCCTGTGGATTTTGTAGCTCAGAAGTCACTAGTGGTAAGGACTTTGGGGAGGGTCTAGGGAGCTCATGGCTATGGTTAGAACTAGAAATTGGAAATAGAATACACAGATAGGAAAATAAGGGAGCTTCCTCTGTTCAAGGGCACAGAGAGACAGACAAGGACAGGAGATTCTTTTTCAAAGACTTGAGACTAGCGTCCTGCTGCCTGATTGATGCCTGCAGTCCAGGTGAGAGGACAGTGAGAGAGTTGTTGGAGCAATGTTCTCAAAAGCAAGAGTTGGGGGATTGTGACAGGAGGGATCGTAAAACAATTGTCCTGAGGCTTTCAGCCATAGTCATAGGCTGGAGTTGTTGTCAGTTATCTGATGCTGCAGAGCAGGTGACATCTAAACACCGAGGCACCTCCACACAGGGTTCAGCAGACTCTTGGTTAAACAGGACACTGGAGCTCAGTTTAAATCCCAGTGAGCAATGCCTTAGCCGAAGCCAATGTTCATGCCCCACTTTGTGAGGTGATCTCTCCGCTCTTTCCATGTCCGGGCTAGTCACGCAGACAGAAAGTCCAAATTGAAGTGTTCCCACAGAGCAGAATACTGAAAATGGAGAAGGAGGATCAGGAGAGGAAGGTGAGGAAACCTTGGAACGAGCTTCATGAAGAAAGGGATGCTTAACCAGAAAGTCTGCTAGAGAGGTACAGTAAGACAAAGACCGAAGCGCACTCACTGGGTTCAGCAAAGGAGGCTTTGTCAAGGTGGTTTCAGTGCGAGGTCAGGAGGAAACCAGATTACCGTGGGCTGAGCATGCGTGGGAGGTGAGGAAGTGCAGACAGCATGTGAGGACTATTTGTTTAATTCACTTGGCTGGAAAGAGAAGGAAAGCCACAAAGGTCAGGGTGAGGGAAGGGAGACTTATGTCAGTATAGGAGGCATGGGATGTTTCTGTGCAGGAATGAGGGAACTGAAGAGGAAGGAGTGCACTGACTAAGAATGAGGAGCGTCAACGAAATAGGAGCCTGGAAGGAAATGGGTGCAGACAAATAGGGAGCATTCCGCAATGGAGAGAGATGGGCTCCATGTGGTGCAGATGAGGACAAGGTGGACTGAAGGATGTCAGGAGTCTGAGGTATGAGAGGAGACATTGCAGCGTTGGAGCAGGATAGCTGTAACGACTGGATGCCCACAGTCAGGGCAAATGTGGGACCCACTGACCCTGATTGACCATAAGCTTAGAAGCTGTTGAAGACCCCTGCTCACTCTGGAAGAAAGCAAGTACACATGTCCAAGGAACAAAGGGACAGATCAAAACATAAGCCAAGGACATGACAAAGTGCCATAGGCCTTTCTCACCACCCAGCCCCTCAGAAGTAGGCATCCATGCTTTCTCTCTGCTTTCTGTTTTACTCCTTGGAGTTTTGTTATCTAGACCTGCCTGGCTTTGAACTCACAGCCATCCTCTGTCCTCCTTCAGCCTCCCTACAGCTGGAATCAGGCATGCATCACCAGTCAGGCTGCTGCCTTGCTCTTTGACCTATCAAAATGTGTTGAGATGGCGGAAATGCAGTCTGCCTTCTGTCCAAGAAAGAAACAAGATCATGACATTGTGTCATGGCTCTATATGTCTCAGTCAGCAAAACTCAGGAGCCACACGTGGTATGCACATTTATAACCCCAGTACCTCAGGAGATGGAAAAGGGCCAGGAGTTCAAGGCCAGCTCCCACTAAATAATGAGTTTGAGGCCAGCCTGGGTTACAGGAGACCCTGTTTCAAATGCTTCAAAGAAAACAATGAAAAATGTTAAGATAGTGAGGAGCTCTTTGGAGTAAAAGACGACAAAGCAGAAAGTTCTGAGAACTCAGTAACTCCAGGACAGTGCAAGGAGGCTCTGATGTTTCCTTAACAAAAAAGATATATGATCTATCCCCGGGACCAAGTGTTTCCTTCTTTTGGACAAAGTCAACGCCTGCTGTAGGGAAGGCTGATTGATGTCCCGCTTCATCCATTTTATTTATTTTCTAATATTTCTGTTTATTGAAACATGCTTTTGTTCTGTAGCATGGTTAGCATAGCATTCACTAAGTAGCCTAGGCTGGCTTCAGAGTCGTGTTTGTGTTTATGAGTGCTCCCAGGTGTACACCACCACATCTGTCCACCCTCAGACAGTTCAGAGAAAACCGGGGAAGCTTCTTGCTCGAGAAGAGCAAACCACAGTGAGAGCACCTGGCCATGCCCACGCCAGTGCACAGGGTGACTCAGGAATCAGGTGATGAAGAATAACATTGGTGACACTGAAGCTCCAGGGTTTGGAAGACACAGGAACAGAGAGTTGGGACTCTTCTGCAACAGAAGTGCGTGGGTCATCCCAGGGT
This sequence comes from Mastomys natalensis, assembly GCA_021653895.1. Taxonomy (NCBI): domain Eukaryota; kingdom Metazoa; phylum Chordata; class Mammalia; order Rodentia; family Muridae; genus Mastomys; species Mastomys natalensis. The sequence goes on from JAJTUV010000391.1 coordinate 781,728, forward strand.
AGAATGTGAGACTGAGGGGTGACTGGCAGAGCAATTTGAAATGAGCAGTGAGGGATTGGGTATTAGAAGAAGATGTGTGTGGGGCTGTAGACTGCAGGCATGATGGGCCTGAAACCTGGGCAGCCATGCCTGGATTTACACTCCGTTTGCTTTTAAGTTTTTAAGTAAGTGAATTAACATCAGACAGGGTCTCATATAGTCCAGGCTGGCACTGAACTCACTATATAGCCAAGGATGACTTTAAACTCATGGTCCTCCTGCTTCAGACTCCCAAGTGCTGGGATTAGAGTTTGCCACCATGGGTGACCTCTGGCTGACATCAAACAGCTCTGTGCTTGCCCTAATTCTCTGATGTAGCTGTTGAATATCAACAATTGTTTTTGAACAGGAGGGCTTATCCTTGCATTTCATACTGAGCCTCATGAAGGACGTGGTTGATTCTATGAGACGGTTTGTAAGAATCCGAAAGAGGCTAGGTACCATGGTGCATGTCTGTATCCTCAAGCTACTCTGCATGCTATAGAGGGAGGATTGTGAGTTGTCCTTTTCTAGCTACCTAAAAAATGATAAGTAAAACATTGACAGAGAGAGGGAGAGGGAGAGAGGGAGAGGGAGAGAGGGAGAGAGGGAGAGAGGGAGAGGGAGAGAGGAGAGAGGGAGAGGGAGAGAGAGAAGGAGAGAGAGAGAGAGAGAGAAGAGAGAGAGAGAGAGAGAATGAGACTAGGCCTTCAGCTTTGTCAGAACCAGAGAGCACTTCAAGTTCTCATCACTACAGATCAAGCCGTGATACCTTCTTATCACAGTGAACTAGACACTAAAACTCTTGTCTTAAGTTGCTTCCATACACCATTTCTCACATCAACAAGAAAAGTACTAATGGTGTGTGTCTTGAGCAAAACTTGTATTGACAATATTGTACCTGTGACTTGTGTAAATTTCTAGGACCTTGTGATAAAAAGAACATGGTTTCCCAAGGGTTTGCATGAGAAAGGAAGAAGGGGAGAAGGAGGAGGAAGAGAAAAAGGAGGAGAAGAGAAGGAGGAGCAGGAAGAGAAGGAGGAAGAAGAGAGAAAAAGGGAAAAGAAAAGAAATCTAGCAGGAGGGGCGACATGGGAGAGTGTTTATAATTCTTCCTGTAGAAAGTTGGAGTGACTATTAGATCACAGAGCCTTGTACAAGTGAACTATCTATAGCATGGTGAGCAACTGGGGCTTAATTCTTACCCAAATGGACAGGGAGGACAAATAACGGCATCTTTTTTCTTTTTTTCTTTTTTTTTTTTTTCCCTGAAGGACAGTGGGAAGGATCGAACACTGGACGGACGCAGCGCCCTAGCGACAGAGCGCGAGCACTACAGCGATGTGCCACCGTAGACCGGTGGTAAAATAACTGCATCTACATGGCTGTTCCATCTCCCTAAATCCAAGAGAGACCTTCTAACTCCATCATAACTTAGCCCCACTAAATCTAAGCCTAGCCTCAAAGCCGGACCTTGCTCCCAACTGGAATACATCACGATGTAGAGCTCCACAGAGCCACCTCAGTTGACCTCAGCCTAAAGGACAGGCTTAGGATTTGGAACTGATGGAATCTTTCTAATCTCTCTGACTAGCATTCGTTGAACGCTCTGGTGTGTGAGGGGTGTGCTCTGTGGTGCTGCAGTAGCATCTTACAGTCCCTGATCCTCATCTTCAGTTTTTGTTGAATTCAGGTTACTTTGGTTTTGGACTTCACATATCACCAGCATCTGGAGAGGCCTTTTTCAACCTTTACTGTGCACCCAATCTTGGTAATGCAGAATCTGGTGTCACAGGCCCCGAGGGGTCTGAGCCTATGCACAGCCACCAAACTCACAGGGAGTACTGTGCTATCTGTTGTCATCTCCAAGAAGCAAGAGGATAGAGCACCTAAGTTTGATTCACTGGAGAAGACTAAAAAATTTCAGACCAACAGGAGTCTAATAGAACTCACGGTGTTCTAGAGAAAACTTGGCAAGATTCTGCAGCCACCTGAGCAAGCAGTCTGGGATGAGTCATTTCTCCGTGCAGAGCCGTGTGACGGAACTCACAAGTAGCTTTGAGGAAGGTGCACATTCTGAATTCTCATGGTCTCAAGTACAAAGCTGCTCATGGCAGGATGGCTGAAAATGATAGGCCTGGTCATTTGGGAGGGTGTGCAGCAAGAGGATCCCTGGGGAAATTGTAGAACTCCCAGAATGGAAACGGGAGATGAAAGAATGCACAGAATCCCAGGATTAGAGTTACCGGGTAGGGGGCTGCACCCTGAGCATGGGCAGCTCCAGGTTTTCTAGGCCCCAGGGTGACCTGTGATCATCCAGTGAGCAATCACCTCTGTCACTGTCTCCTAAGCAGTCCCCCTGAAGGTAAAGAAAAATTGGTGTAGGGGCTAGAGAGAAGGCTCAGCAGTTAAGAACACTCGCTGTTCTTACAGAGGGCTCAGATTCAGTTCCCATTATCCACATGGCAGCTCACAACTGTCTGAAACTCCAGTTCCAAAGGCTCCGCTGCCCTCTGCTGCCCTCCACAGGCACCAGGCATACATGCAGTATCTACATATACATTCAGGCAAAACACTCATATACAGAAAATGAAGAAAACTAAACAAGTTCTATGCCGCGGCCCGCGGGTATTCGACAAGACCTTAGGGAAGGGGGCGAAAGAATGAAGGGACAAGAGACACAAGAAATGAGAGCAACGCCAGGCGGTGGTGGCGCACGCCTTTGATCCCAGTACTTGGGAGGCAGAGGCAGGTGGATTTCTGAGTTCGAGGCCAGCCTGGTCTACAGAGTGAGTTCCAGGACAGCCAGGGCTATACAGAGAAACCCTGTCTCAAAAAAACAAAAAAAGCCGGCAGTGGTGGCGCACACCTTTAATCCCAGCACTTGGGAGGCAGAGGCAGACGGATTTCTGAGTTCGAGGCCAGCCTGGTCTACAGAGTGAGTTCCAGGACAGCCTGGGCTACACAGAGAAACCCTGTCTCGAAAAAAACAAAAACAGAAACACCCCCCCCCCCAAAAAAAAAAAAAAAAAAAAAGAAATGAGAGCAAGTCTGGATCAAGCTCTGAAACTTTAATTTCAGGTGCAGGTTGTAAAGACATAGCGAAACGGGAAGTTTGGGTGAGGGTCATTGCTTAGGGCTATCTCACTATTGAATGCTTATTGCCCTAGACCATCCATTGTTGTAACCAACTCCCAGGAAATGCCAGACATTCTTTAAGTTCCTGGGACCTGAGACCCTAGAATGTCCTTTCTTAACCTTGCACTGACTTGGCTCAGAACAGCAGGTAATTTCCTGAGGTTCTCTTAGGACAGCAGGTAGTTTCCTGGGTTTGGCTCCCGGCAGTTCTAAAAGAAACATAGGCATAATGATGGCTTTGTCTCTTCTTTCATGCACATATTTCATACTGTAGCTATGACTGGTCTGGAGGAATACTTAGATAACTGTCTGAAGGCTAACATTATAATTAACTAGAAGTTGGGAGAGAAGCTTGTTGGAGAACAGCTCTCACTATCCAAGTAGAGCCTCCTGAGGGCCCTTCGTACAGGTTATGTCACCATGCAAGCAGTGTAGTGTATGGGAAAGGCCCGATGCTGGCTTCACTCACTACTTCTGTGGCCTTGGACAAGCTACTCGATTTCTACAGTGCTTGCTTTCCTCCGACAACACTGTTGTGAGGAATGACACGTTACTGAAGATCAGGTTCACTGCGTGTGGTAGATGCCTCCCAGCCTTCACAGTGCACTTTCCTCTAGCAACACCCTGCTGACCATGGGAGATAAGAGCCACTGACCTTCAGCCAGCCTCTGTGGGGCCACCTTCCTATTCTCAGTTCCCTGGTAGTTTATCACCCATCTGGAGCCGGCTAAGAGGAAACCTACCCATGTGTCTCCAAAACTACAGATGGAGCTGACAAGGCCTACCCCCAGGCCCTTGGGTGGGTCTTACAAGGTCCTGGATTTGGCTGTATTTTGTGGTGTATTCAGAAGAGCCACAGTTACTAGAAATAGAATGCTCTCAAGGGTCTTGGTTGGGATGTAAGATATTCAAAACTTTAAGGGCTGGACAAGTTGCTGGTCATTCTATGTTGTACTTGAGGCTAGAAGTTGTTGGTGCTCACTATAAACAAAGGCAAAGAAAGAATGCTGACCTGGTTTTCAGTTTACATCCACTACCTGAATAGCTCTGCCTTCCAGTCCCTATTACTTGGGGGCAATAGGAAACCCAAGGATTGCCAGGCAGTGGTGGTGGTGTACGCCTTTAATCCAGCACTTGGGAGGCAGAGGCAGGTGGATTTCTGAGTTCGAGGCCAGCCTGGTCTACCAAGTGAGTTCCAGGACAGCCAGGGCTATACAGAGAAACGCTGTCTTGAAAAACCAAAAAAAGAAAAAAAAAAGAAAAAAAAAAAAAGGAAACCCAAGATTTTTGGTGCCTAGGGAAAGCTTTAGGAACAAGAAAATGCTGCTGACCAGAAGCTGAGCTCCTTCTGGGGACAGCCTGCATACACAATGTACTGGGTGCTTGGCTTCTCTTTAACTTGTGGTTGTTGACATACTTCCGTGCAGTCCCAGACATGTGTTCAGTCAAGGCAGGGAGCACTTCCACTCCTGCCAGAGAGGACAACAGACATCATCCTAAGGATGTGAACTTCACACTCACTCTTGTTGGCCACAGCCTGGTGGAACCTCCTTGATGGCTTACCCATCTCTCTTCTCCCTCCCCCTCCTCCTCGTTTGCTGCCTCGCTGGAAGCTAGGCTCAGATTGAGCAATGCTGTGGAATAACTGGGTCAGATCAATCAAATGTGTGCCATGAGGAGGAAACAGTCAGACTGTGGAGGTGACTGTTATCAAGAAGCGGCAAAGATGTTTCGAACTGAACCGGAAAATCAGGAATGTCCACACAGACGACTCGGCACTCCAGTGCCTACTAGATCCAGTCCAGCTCTACTGAGTATGCAGATGTGAGTCATCAGGTGCCACTAGCTCCTCCATCCCCTGCTCCCCCACTATCCACAGTACACACTCATCCTCAGCCACACTGGGGTTTCTGATGTCTCCTGAAATGTGCTAAGGATCTGTGCCTCAGGACCGTTTGTATCCCATTCTTTCTCTCTGCAGTATCCTCGTACATGTATGCACATATGTGTGTGTGTGAAGGCTAGAGACCGACACTAGGTGTCTTCCATTACTTTCATTCTTGTCTTTTCAAATTTAGATTACATGTATGTGTGTGTATGTATGTATGTATGTATGTATGTATGTATGTATTTGTGGGGGTGGGACTTGGATGCCATGATGTGCATTTGGGACTCAGAAGACCCCTTTTGGAAGTTGAAGCTGTCCTTCCACTATGGAGATCCTACAGATTAAGCTCGGCCTGTCAGGCTTGGTGCAACCTCTACCTGCTGAGACATCTCGCCAACGATCCACCTTAAAAGAGAATCTCTGATTGAGCCCGGAGCTTACCAATGTGTCAATGCGTCTGGGCTGCTTGGCACCAAGCCACGAAGATCCTTGCATTTCCCTCTCCATGAAGGGATTACAGGTGGCTGCTGCCTCATCTTTCTTTTTATGTGGGTGTTGGGGATCTGAACTCACGGTCTCATGCTGGTAGGACACACACTACCGACTGAACCATCCCCCTAGCTCTCTTTATTGCTTCTCCTTCTCTCTTTAAACCGCCTCTCAGAGGTGTCCCTAAGACCCCCTGGCATAGTTCTCTGCTTTCCCCTCTTTCTCCAAAGCACATTACTTACACTCTCCCACACACTGTATAGCTCTGTCTCTGAACTCATCAGATTGAGCTACCGAAGGCTAAGCCATGTCTCACTCATCGCTGAATACTCAGAACTTGGCAGGGCACTTTTCTATGATGTTCTTTGTAAATGCCTGTCGGATGGATGGATGAATGAATGAATCAGCAATAGTAAGAAGATGAGCTATTGGGGTCCAGATACCTTCTTGTTGACATAGGTGCGCTAGTGACCGCTGTGTGATTTGGTGTATATCACTTAGCCCACCCTAATCTCAGATGCTTTTCCTCTAGGGTAGATAGCATCACCTACACACCTCAATGAAGAGTCAGTGACATAATGTGTTGGGAAACATCTTGAAAGCAGAATAGGGAAGTGCACATGCAAACCACCAGTGTCTAGTCTACTGGGCTGATTGTGTTCCAAGTCTCACTCCCATGCGAGGTGAGTATTGGAAAGGAGGCCTCCTGCTCAGTGAACTTGCCAAGAAGCTATCAGCAGTGACTCTTTCAGAGAGAGCGTAGAGACAGATGTGTGTGCATAGATGGAAATGTGTTTTGAACTAACTTAACACGAGAATGGAATCCTTTCAAAATTCCCTACATCCAGCCTCCATAGCTAATTGCCTCTGCCTGGAGAATAAAGTCAGGCATCAGGCAAGGAAGAGTTTAAAGAAAGAATTTTTTTGTTGTTGTTTCTTTTTTTCAAGACATGGTTTCTCTGTATAGCCTTGGCAGTCCTGGAACTCACTCTGTAGACCAGGCTGGCCTCAAACTCAGAAATCCACCTGCCTCTGCCTCCCAAGTACTGGAATTAAAGGCATGTGCCACCACTGCCTGGCTAGAGAAAGAATTTACAGTAGCTGTAACTCTCACAGGTCAGCCAAGTCACTGGTTTGAACAGTCCCAAAGTCACCAGTCTGGTCTTGTTACTTACTGGAAGGGGACGTGAAGGAAGGGGACACAATTAACCTAAGATTCATCTATGATGGGATTGATCATGACCCTTTGTCTGTCTTAAATTTTCTCCTGTAGACCAATACCTCAGACTGGCCTTGAACTCTCTAATAGCCAAGAATGACCTTGAGCTTTCCAATGCTGCTCCCACCTGTCCATCTCTAGAGTGCTGGGATTTGGTAATGTGTCACTCTGCCTGGCTTTGTGAATCTGAGCATCCAACCTAAAATTTTGTGCACATGAGGTATGGCGGACATGAGAAATGTCTCCCATGGGATCAGGCATTTGAACACTCACTGTCCAGTTGGCGATGTTTGGGGATGTCTAGAAGATGAGGCCTTGCTGGAGGGAGTATGTTCCTGGGGTGGGCTTTGAGAGTTTATAGCCATGTCCCATTTCCAGTTCACTCTCAGTGTTTCATGTTTATAATTGAAGATAAGTTTGCTTAGCCTCCTGCTCAGGCTACCTGCTGTCTTGCCTCTCGCACCATTATACACTGTAGGTCTGGAACCAGAAGCTCAGACTAAACCCTTTCTTCTATAGGCTGTCTTTAATCATCTGTTTTATCACAGCATTTGAAGAGAAACTAATGTACCAGGGAGACAGTCTACTTGCCTAGCCATATCCCCAGTTCCTGTCATGGTATTTCTTTTTTTTTTTTTTAATTAAAAATTTTCATAGACTGTATCTGATCATACTTGTTCCCAACTCCTCTCAGACCATCCCTTCCCTACCCACCAAAGTTCATGCTCTTTCTCTTTAAAAATAAAACAAAACAACCATAAACATCCCCTTTCCCTACCCCCCCCCACTCCCCTCAAACAGAGGAACACATTAAAAGGGTTATCCACCTAGATCAAGTTGGCTTCAACCAGGAGATTCCTGGATGGTTCAGGAAATGTAATCCATCCCATAAAACAGACAAAACCACTAGATCATCTCATTAGATTTAGAAAAGGTCTTTGACAAAATTCAACAACCCTTCCAGATAAAAGTCTTAGGGAGACTATTGATATGCAGAACACATCTCAACACAGTTTATTGTAAGAACTGGAGCCAATTCCAACCTAAATAGAAAACAGGAACAAGACAAGGTTGCCCACTCTCCACATCTATTCAGTATTGTACTTGAAGCCTTAGATAGAGCAATAAAAAACCAGAAAGAGGTCAAGGAATGCAGATAGGAAAGGAAGAACTCAAAATATCTTTATTTGCAGATGATACCATTTTATACATAAAAGACCCAAAGACTCAACCAGGAAACTTCCCTAGCTGACAAATCCTTAAAGCAAAGCAAGTTTATACAATTAACACAAAAATCATCAGTCTCCCTGTATACAAATGATAAACAACCTGAGAAAGGAGTCAGGGAAAAAATACTATTACGACAGCTTCAAAAAACAAATTACTGCCGGGCGGTGGTGGCACACGCCTTTAATCCCAGCACTTGGGAGGCAGAGGCAGGCGGATTTCTGAGTTCGAGGCCAGTCTGGTCTACAGAGTGAGTTCCAGGACAGCCAGGGCTACACAGAGAAACCCTGTCTCGAAAAACCTAAAAAAAAAAAAAAAAAAAGACAAAACAAAAAAAAATAACCTTGGAGTGACTTTAGTAAAGCCTGTGAAAGACTTATCTAATGCAAATTTTAAGCCATTTAAGAAACAAATTGAAGACATCAGAAAATGAAAAGATCTGAGTTGCTCATGGATTGGTAGGGCTAATATTGTGAAAATGGCCATTGTACCAAAAGGAATCTATAGATTCAATGCAGTCCTGTCAAGATTCCAACACAATTCTTCATAGAGGTAAAAACAAAACAAAACTTAAATGTCATATGAAAGCTCTCTCTTCTGTCAACACACACACACACACACACACACACACACACACACACACACACACTTAGGTAACATATTCCTGAATAATAAAAGAGCTGCTGGGGGGATCACCATCCCAGAGTTCACATTGTACTACAGAGCTATAGGAACAAAACTTGCATTGTATTGGCATAAAAACAGACCCGTTGATCAACGGAATAGAATTGAAGACCCAGAAATAAGTCCACACACCTGAAAACACCTGATTTTTGACCCAAAAAAAAAAAAAAAAAAAAAAAAAAAGCCAAAAAATACACACTGGAGAAAAGATAGCATTCAAAATGGTGCTGGTCCAACTGGATGATTGTATGTAGAAGAATGAAAATAGATCTGTATTTATCATGATTGAGCTCAGTACTGGATTCTGCCAAAGGAGATACCATGTCCACAACTACAGTGAAGGATGCCATGGACCGTTCCCAGGGGGCCATGATTCTAACTCTGTAACCCTGCTACCTACCCTCTGGAGGACCTTGATGAGGCACTTTCATCTTCTGCCTTTGTTTTTAAGCCTTTAGAACCACGCTGACCTCTTAATCTCAGGCCCATGAAATTGGCTGGGATTCTTAGTTGTGCGATGAGTGGACCATGCCACCAAGACAGAAGGCATGGTAAGTTAGACACAGGTTCAAAACCCTGGGAATTATTATAATTAAGAATGGCAGGTGTTAGAACCAGCTCCCAGCCAGTGTCTGCCTGTCCTGGCACATGTAACCCATTGAGAGGGCCATGACAACTGCTCACCGTAGCATAAAAACTTAAAAGTTCTCCATGCTAATGAGGTAGCTAGATAGGCCCCGTGTGTTCAGTCAGTGAGCTTCCCTTCCTGGGCATCCCTTCCTACAAAAGGTATGTAATTCCTGTTTCACCCTGAGTAAGACTTATGCATTCACATCCAGCATAACATAAAGCAGTTTGGACAAGCAAGGACTATCTCCTTCATCAAGGATTGCCATGGAGGGGGAAGAGGAGATCTTCCTTTTAAAGATCCACTCTTAGTTCTCAGGGAGAAAGCCTCTCTTCCAGCCCCTACTTACTTTCAGCACTCACTCGGAGCCAAACCAGATTCTGCTCTGTCCTGGGCTCAGCCACCCTCTTCTTGCCTGGTTAGTAGGGGAAGCACAGGCCTACAGACCCTGTTCCCAACTCCTTTCAGTCCCCAGCAGCATCTGGGTACAAAGAAGATTAAGAACCACTGCATCCACCCAGTCTCCCTGCTGTTTGTGGGGTGGGGTGTGGACATAGACTACCTTGAACTTCGTTCTGCCTTCCCTAAGTGGCCATCAGCGATGCTCAGGCATCCCCTCAGGGACCCAGACCTGCAGCCTGATACTTAGTGTTTATTGGACCATGTGGCATTCAATTCTTTTTCAAATTCAGATGTATCCCTGAACCTGGGGAGGAGAGGGATGGTAGGATGGGTTCAGAGACCATGGAAAGGACTTTAAAGTATTTGAACATGTCAGACATAGTGAATTGCTCTTCCATTCCTGCCCTGTCCTCTGAGATGCTAAGGGACAAGAGTGGTTGGCATTAGCACTAGTCACTGTTTAATGTTACTCTATTTTAACTAGTTCTTCTAGTTGGCATTGCTGTGTGTCTGTACACATGTGTCAGGGGCAGAGTTGGATGTTGTGTGTCTTCCTTAATTTGCTCTCTACCTCAGTTTTTAAGACAGTGTCTCTCTGTGAACCTGAAGCTCACCAATTCAGGTATACTGACTGTCTCTGACTCCCTAGAGCTCAGATTACAGATGTGCACTGCTTGTCTCTGTAGATGGCTGGGGATCTGAACTCAGGTACTCTTACTTACTTGGAAAAGATGTTACTGACTTAACCATCTCTCCAGTACCTAGCTGGTATTCCTGATTGCGTTCCCGCCTTTCACCCCAGCCATGTCAGTAGCACCCAGTTTATCTACTTCCTGTCATAGCATCTCTTACATGGACAGCTGTACCAGTCTGTTAAACTGCCCCCTTTCTCTCTTAGTAACTTTTCTTTCACTCTGTCATTCACACAGGGGAGAAGAGCAGCTAGTCTCATTATTTGTTTTCTGGTTGATTGGTTTTTTTGGGGGGAGGGTGCCAGAGACAGAGTCTTTTTTTTTTTTTTTTTTTTTTTTTTTTTTTTTTTTGGTTTTTCGAGACAGGGTTTCTCTGTGTAGCTCGGGTTGTCCTGGAACTCACTCTGTAGACCAGGCTGGCCTCGAACTCAGAAATCCGCCTGCCTCTGCCTCCCAAGTGCTGGGATTAAAGGCGTGCGCCACCACCGCCCGGCTGAGACAGAGTCTTGTATAGGCTATTCTGGCCTCAAACTCTTGACTTCTTGCTTCCCCCTTCCAAGAGTTGTTTCTGAGACAGAGCCTTACTGTTAAAGATATTCTGCTATACTTGAAGACAGGAGCCTAGCATAACTGTCATCAGAGAGGCTTCACTCAGCAACTGTTGGAAATGGATGCAGAGACCCACAGCCAAACATTAGGTGGAGCTTGGGGAATTCTGCAGAAGAAAGGGAAGAAGGACTGTAGGAGCCAGAGGGGTCAAGGACACCACAAGAAGATCTATAGAATCAACTGGCCTGGCTCCATAGGGGCTCACAGAGACTGAGCCACCAGCCAGGGAGCATGCATGGGCCTGGCCTAGGCCCTCTATATGTAATAGTACTATATGCAGTAGTAGTGTGGATTGGTCTTCATGTGGGACTCCTAATAACAAAAGCTCTCTCAGACTGTGCTCCTTGCTTTTGGAACCCTTTCCCCATACTGGGCTGCCTCTTCTAGCTTCAATAGGAGAAGATGCACCTAGTCTTATTGCAACTTGACATGCCAAGGCTGGTTGATGTTTGTGGGAGGCCTTCTCTTTTCTAAGGAGAAGCAGAAGAGTGGATGGGGTTGGGGGAATAGGGAGGTAGGAAGGACTTCGAGGAGAGGAAGGAAGGGAAACTGTGGTCAGTTGGGATGTAAAGTGAGTAAATAAGTAAATAGCCCCCCTCCTCCCCAAAAAGGAGAGAGACAGAGTCTTATTATGATCCCTGCTGACTTAAAATTTAACCTTCCTACCTCAGCTTCCCAAATGCTGGGATCACAAGTTTTTGTCACTACACTCAGCCAAGGTCTCATTCTTAATGACATATAAGAGTCTCCTAGAGAGTTTTAGCCTAGATGCCTGGGTTTTGCTCTCACAGACTCTAATGATTTGGCCTTGTCCCCATATACGAAGTCTTGAATGCCTTTTGGAGGGATTCTAATGTGGAATTAAAATAGTCTTCTGAAACTTGAAGGATAGAGTCTAAACCCTCTACTGGCATCACTGAACTATCCCAGGCAGGGCATGGCATCTCCCATCTATTACTTTAGTTTTCCAGTCGGTTCCTGTGCACAGGCATGGAGATGATCGCTGTCTGCATCTACAGCATGGAAGATGGCTCAGTCTGAAGGAGAAGCAGGGAGGCCATTTGGGAGTCTGATACTGTGTAGCCAGAGTCATGATGAAACAAGAGCCAGGGGGTAAAGTGACAGGAACAGAGAATTCTACTGACTACTATGTCCACTTTCAAGCCCAGAGGCTCAACTACTAACAATGTTCATGGATGCAAATACATGGGGACCATCCTACTCCTTCCAGCAAAGGAGTAAGTTTATATAGACCAACGCAACATCTTAAGAATCACTGTCAGAAGCTGGGCGGTGGTGGTACACGCCTTTAATCCCAGCACTTGGGAGGCAGAGGCAGGCGGATTTCTGTGTTCGAGGCCAGCCTGGTCTACAGAGTGAGTTCCAGGATAGCCAGGGCTACACAGAGAAACCCTGTCTCGAAAAAACCAAAAAAAAAAAAAAAAAAGAATCACTGTCAGATCAGGGAGAGTGAAAAGGGACAGCCTGGTACCATACACACTTCCAGTAAACCATGGCTCATACGTGCCAGTTCCAAAGAGGCTATTACTACAAAGCTGTTTGTCCCCTCCCTCTGAGCAGCCATCTATCCTCCACTCTGAGCTCATTAATCTATCTACTGAGGTTGCACCTGCCTACTTCAGGCCCCATCATCCTCTTATTAGTTTGTCTGTTCACTGTCTCTACATCCCTTTCTTTTGGTCGGGACTAATGCTCAATCAGTTGGATACATCTGGCTGCCCTTGGTTAAGATGGTGAGGGCTGAGGCTGTGGAACTCTTGGACAGGTATGAAATACTCTCCTATCTACACTCTTTCTACTGGGCCAAGCATCCCTTAGGAACTTTTGTTACTCTGATCAACTAGGACTTTTCCAAGAACCAACCGGTATGAACAGCATGAGGTCAGAAAGCAGATGTGCAGAAAAGAGTATTTCCAGAACCTTCTGGCTTCCAGATTGATGTCCTGTGGTGAGAGAGAGCCACAGTTCTCTTGAGATCTCTCCAACAGGCATTTTCTTCCAGGATAATGCTTTAGAGGCAATGCAAAGGCTAAATCTGAAAAAAAAAAAAAAAAAAAAAAAAAATGCTGACAAGCAGCGCATGTCAGTTTCAGAAACTCACTGCCTCTTTGAGCTTTTTTACTGTTTGTTAGTTAGTTAGTTTGTTTGTTTGTTTTTAACACCAAAGGTAATCTATTTGTTTCGTCATGGTTCACCGTGGAGATTCTGTGGAAGAATGCCCGGGAAGGAGCTTTGTAAACTGTGAAGAACTCTGGGTCCAGCATGTGCTGTGATTCTAAGTGTAAATGCAAACAGTTGATGTCTGGTGGTGAAACATATGGGTTGAAGCATCCCCTTGAAATGTCAAAGCTGGCCAGGTATTGATTCACCAAGTGGTGCATACGGTGTTCCAACAAGGGATCATAATTTATCTTTGGACATCCAGGAGCTCCTGTAAAACAATGCTGTGCAGGTTTTAACTAGTCTAAGATAAAGGCGTATGGGCAAGATATCCAGATTTACAACATACTGGCTGTTGTGTAATTCAAAAATCTGAAACCCGATTTTGGAAAGAACTGTCTGTCTCCTAGCCAAGCAGCAGAGCCAAAGAAAGGCAGAATCCAATGGAGATAGGTCAGTGCCTGCTTCCAGAGTCCAATCAGGGTTAGGACACACTAGTGCCTACTGGGACAATTGTAGGGGTAAGATATCAGTGGGGACTTAGGTGGGCAGGGCTTCTGAAGGCAGTGGCTCTGTTATATATATAGGTTCATGGTAGCCATGTAGGTACTGGGACTTAGGGTCCTTGACTTAGGATTTTTAAGGAGAAATTGGAAATCTAGGTGTTTGTCTGCATACTTACACAAAATTTCCATGTTTAAATGTTGGCAGGCAAACTATGAGACCCCATGTGGGTCAGGCTAACTAGATGTGCTGACTACTTTTGGCCACTCACATACAACCTTTGCTTTGCACTGCCTGACCGCTCATGACAAGCAGTTGGGAAGGCTTTAGAAATGCCAGAGCTTGGATGAGCTCCACACAAGACCCTTTAAGTCAGAATTCTGAGGATGAGATCAGACATTGTAGAAGTTAAAGCTGGCTGGGCAATCCAGTGTTCAGTCAAGTTATCGAATTGGTGTGATAATTACAGCCTAGCATAGACCTTCCTGAGAGCTCATGAGATGCTCAGAGATGCAGCCAGGAATGCGTGTTTTAATAAAGAACCACGGAGAAGATGCTATGCCTTGTATCCAAGCATCTTATAGAAATGTAAACTCTCATCTAGGCCTGGTGGTACCCATAGACTCTAGGCTGAAGCAGGAGTGAATTCAAGGTCAGCTTTGACTAGATCACAAGATCATGTTTTGATTAAAAAAAAAGAAGAAGAAGTGGGGGAGGAGAGGAAGAGGAAAAAGAAAGAGTTGGAGGAAGAGGAAGAAGAAGAGGAGGAGAAGGGGGAGGAATCCTGGGTCTCAGTCAGCCAGCTATGGGTGAGGAATGTATTGTCCAGAGTTTCTAGAGCAGTTGTTCTCAGCCTTCCTAATGCTGCAACCCTTTAATCCAGTTCCTCAGGTTGTGGTGACCTCCCAAACATAAAATTATTTTTGTTGCTACTTCATAACTGTAATTTTGCTACTGGTATAATTGCAATGTAAATATCTATGTTTTCCAATGGTCTTCGGAGACCCCTGTGAAAGGGTCATTTGAATCCCAAAAGGGTCACGACCCACAGGTTGAGAACCACTGTTTTAGATGATGACTATTCATCCAGCATAAAAAACCAGTCTGAGGCTGGGAAGATAGCTCGGCTAAGAAAGGGCTTTACCAAACATCCTGAACACTTGAGTTCCATCTCTAGAACCCAGAGTATTAAAACACAGAGTGCATTGGTGCTTGTAATCTCAGCGCTGGGGGAAGTGGAGACAGATGCCCTGGAGATGCTCTCTGGCCAGTTTGCCTAGCTGAATTTGGCAATTTCTGATAAAAGTGAGAGAGCTTGTTGAAGAGAAAAGAAAAGAAAACGAACAACAACAAAAACCCAAGATTCTGATTGACCCAAAAGATTGACTCCCCAGCTTCCAGGGTTCCACACACATTAGCAAGTACATCCACATGAACAAGGACATACACAACACAACGCTGCAAAACTCAAGAAACTCAAGAGGGCATTGGTAGTGTGGCCTGTCCCCACTCTAGGTAATTATGGGTGTTCCCTCTGCTTCAATACCACAGCCACTGTCCTTTAGCTAGAGCACTGCTAAACAATGGTTGTCTCTTAGCTGCAATCCATGGGTCTTTGCCTTGCTTAGTGATAATGGAACTAAACCCTCAAGGCACTTCTCCATTGACAGTGAATTCAGCTTTAAGCTTGTTTCCTTCCTCCTTCTAGGGTGCTGCTCACTGGCTCTGCTAACAGACATGCGCAGGGCTGCCAGCATTCTCCTTATCTGGTGAGCTGGCTTTCACCTGTGACTTCCAGCAAATTCTCCTCTCTTCTCTGCCAGTAAACCCCTGCTGTTGATAGACACCACCCGGCTTATTCCTTCTAAAGATCTTTTTTGTCCCGCTTCCCCCAGCCCCTGAGGCTATTCTTTTTACAATCTCTCCGGTGCCCTGCAGGCAAGCTTCTAGTCCACCTGGTGGATCTCGGCCTCTGTGGGAGGGAGAGGAGAAGTGAAGATAAGCCCTACTGAGCACTTCATTCTTTCTTAGTTCACTTTCTCAGCTTGTTCCCTATTCTTCCGTATCCTTTAAAGTCCACCCAACTTTTGAATACTAACGTAGTTGCACCGGTAAAGTCCTTTGCAATTTTATGTGCTCTATAGAGTAGTCAATTGCAAAACAAAACCCAAACCAACCAACCAACCAAAACCAAACAACAACAACAAAAACAAAAGATAATGACCCCCAGGAACTGGGGAAAAGGGAAACAGAAGCTAGTGCTTCATGGGACAGAGTTCAGTTTGAGAAGCCTGTACTCTGGAGATAGATGGTGCTGACAGCTCTGTACTTGAGGCCATTAGCTGTGCACTTTGAAAATGGTTAGAACAGGACTAGTGGTGCAGGTACAATGTTTGCCTAACGTGCACAAAGCCCTGGGTTCAATCTTCAGTACCGCATAAACAGGGCTTGGTGGTACATTCCTATAATCTCAGTCTCAGAGGTAAAATAGGGGGAGGGTTTGGAGTTCAAGGTCGACCTTGGCTAACTCTGCAAGTTTGAAGTCAGTTTGGAATACATAAACCCTCTCTTAAAAAAGTTAGGATGATAAATTTAGTAGATTTTACCAAAAATTTCAAAACTATCTTTGTGTTAAAATTTCAAGTGCAGATATGTCCTCAGTCTGTGGACTAGAGCTAGGCTGATACACTCGGACTCTGTGACAGCAAGCCCAGAGGCAACTCCTCTAGGCTCTTGCTTTAACTTCACAGCTGCAAAGCCTTATTCCTAAGTGCTTGTGTGGCTGACACATTTAATGTTCACGATCTCCCACCTTGGCTTTCTCTACAGAATATGGCCTTCCCCTAAGTCAGGTATTCAAGGCCCTGAACCATCGGAGGTGAGGAGAATTTCCACCATCAGAGGACAGGTGGTCTTCCAAACCTTAGTGGGTTTTTTATTCCTAGCTAGATGGAGCCACCTTCTCTCCACTTTGTTCACCATGACCTTTGCTTTGCCCTCTGGGTACTTGCTCAGTCAGTTCCCCTTCTCCATCTAGAATCCGTTCTTCCACTTCTTCCATCCCCACATTACCACAGTTTTAAAGCTCAGACATCCTCCAAGACTCTGGACTGCTAGCTCCCATCAGGACATGCTTATCCCTCATGACACTTTAGAAACAGCTCCTAGTTGCTCCTTCATATCTCATAATATCGTCATTCACATGACTCCAGCTCTAGTAATGGAGAAGCTTTTGAGATCGAATCAACACTGAAAAAGTCATTGGATTCCTCTAAAGCATTCAGCAGAGATCATAAGCACTCATAAGGCAAATCAATAGCAGAGACTTTTAAATGCTTCAGTGCTTTCAAACTCATCTTTGTTTTATGCGGGCATGGCTAAATTGTTTTAGTCTGGCCTCTCAATCCAATTAACTGAAAGTGGCCACTTGGGGTGCTGAACAACGGTAGATAGAGCCAACACCCAGTCTCCAGACAAAGGAGTGTATGATTGATTGACTAGTAATATCTGCCATGGGTGTAGGGTTAAGAATGGCAACAAGTCTCAAATAGATTGATATTTCTGTTTCAGGTACTAGGGTGAGCAGAGTGCTCATGATATCTTTAGAATTTCGGTGCAGTTCGTAATAGAATGCCAGGATAAGGAAAAGTGTCTTTAGTATTCTGTGGGTTCATACTTTTAGTTTGAAGCACTGGAGGTCAAACATAGCACTCACATGTTCTACCACTGAATTATCTGAAGCACATATATATAAAATTTTGGGATATAGCATTGCTAAGTTTCCTAGGCTGACTTTGAATTCACTCCATAGCCCAGGCAGTGTGGGACTTGCAATCCTTTTGCCTCAGGCTCCTGAGTAGCTGAGGTTACAGACCTACAGGAGCAGGGTTAGCGCATACTCTTTCTTTTAGTGAGGAAATTGCACATAATCTTGGATAATAAAGCCTGACAACAGCTCTTCTCTAATCCAGTAGCATCCATATGGCTTTGTAGTGCCAGGGAAATGTTAGCGATACCCACGAAACAGACAGGAGCCGATCCAATGCAATTACAATCGTGTCTTTTTATCCGAGCTAGCTCTGGCCCCTCAGCGCACTGCTGTCACACAGGATGGTTTTGCTGAGGAAGAGCCCTGAATAAAGGCTTTAAGCACTGGAGGTCAAACATAGCACTCACATATTCTACCACTGAATTATCTGAAGCATATATATATAAAATTTGTAGAAAACTACAAGCGGGGTGGGGGTGTGTGTTTAAGAATCTAATTGGGGAGCTACCATGGCCTTTAACATAATTGGCTGGTGCTGGGAGTCATATCATAAACCTATTTTCTGCTTCCCTCTGCATTGGTGGTTGTTAGGCAGGGGTGGGCTTGTAACCTGGGGGTGCAGGTCTGTTGGGGTAATAACCTGGAGACACTGGTCTTGTTGAGAATTAGCCTAGAGACTGGAGCTAGGTCTGGGTTTTATTGGGGGTAACTTGGAAACTAATGCTAGGTACCCACTAGTTAGTTTCCCTGAATTCAAATGTAGGTCAGGTTCTCTAACATGGAGTCTGAACTTAAAAGATCTGGCCTCTCAGCTTCAGTTATAACACATTAGTTACTTTAAGCCCAAAGCACTATGGAACAGAGAAGTAAATACTTGAAAAATAACTGGAGAAGGGGCCGAGGATGTGGCTCAGTCGGTAGAGTGCCTACCTGACATGCACATAGCCCTCCTTGGATCTAATCCTCAGCTAGTACCATATAAACCAGATGTGGTAGTTTACAGCTGTCATCTCAGTATTCAAGATAAGGAGCCAGGAAAAACAGGAGTTCAGGATTGTGCTCAGCTACATAGCAAATTTAAGGCCATCCTGAGCTATTACAGACTGTGCCTGAAAGACAAACAGATAAACCAACATAACTGATACAGGTGGCTATGATGATGTGCACTTAAAAGTCCTTTTTTTTTTTTTTTTTTTTTTTTTTTTGGTTCTTTGTGAATTTCATATCATACACTCTAATTCCACTCATCTCCCCTTCATACCCTTCACCTGCCCTTGCAACCTCCCCCGACCCCCAACAAAGGGGAAAAAAATCTCACTGTGGAAACTTTAGGGTATCACAGTGTGTCCCACAATATAAACTTTTGTCCACACATCTTTGCTTGCAAATGTTCATTGACTCATTTGTCTGGTACGAGGCCTCTGCCTTCTACTACTCTATCAATACTGGAATCCTATTGGGACTCCTTTGGGATATCCTGTTGCTGCCCTGTGTCATGGAGGTCCTGTAGTTAGGACCCGTCCCTTCATGCACTCCAGCAGTTCATTGGTGGGGTGGATGGTAGGAACGGCCAATACAAAGCCCTGGATCTGGACCTGAGAGGTCTCTGAGCTGGTCATCCCACTGGCATTCCTGCTTTCACACCCTTGGAGATGGCTTACCAGCAAAACCCATAATCAGGGCAGGTGAAGGGCAGGGACAGCTCTCCTGCTCTCAAGACCCCGTTGGGGTCAACTTTCCTACCCAGCACCAGTAGTGAAGGTCAAAGGGTGGAAAGGGGAATCTCTTCCTCCTCTATACCACCACAAAACAGAAAAGAGGCAGGGCCAACTCTTCCACACTTACGCCCCTGGGGCCAGCCCACTCACAAGCCCCATATCCGGGGTCAGCTCTATTGCACTGCCCAGGTGAGGTGCAGGGCTAGCTCTCCCAAGTGCTGCAGCAGGTGAGAGACAGGACCGGCTCTCTTATTCACTCTGATAACCTGAGACATGTCTCCTGCCTGCCATAGGTGGCAAAGAGAGAGAGGGTGTGGCATAGCTCCCTCTCCCATGTCAACACATGGCACATAAGTGATGAGGCCAGCTCTCTCAGGCTCACACCCTTGGGGCTGGCTCTTATGCTGCCCAGGTGGGGTGCAGAGCCTGCTCTTCCAAGTGTTGCAGCTGGTGACCCCCTAGGGCCAGGTCTCCCACCTGCCTTAGGTAGTGAGGGCTGAGGCTATCTCTTTCTCAACCTCACTACCACATGGGAGACAAGTGGTAGGGCCACCTCTCCCATGCTCATATACTTGTGGCTGCTCATTTACAACTCCATTTACAATGGAGAGGGGTCAGCATTCCTGTTCTCATGACCCCAAGACCAGCTCTTCTACAATGCCCAGGGGTCGGGGCAGTTCTGCACAGCCTTCAGATAGGCAGAAACCCAGACTAGGAATGACCAATTGGCTTTTGGTGGTAATAGATCTCTGCTGCTACAGGGCCATGGACCAAGACTGGTGGCCATCTCAGGCTAGTTCCAGGTCTGGCAACCCTGGCACTGGACTGGTGTTTGTCTCAGGCTAGATTTTTTTAGGGCATGTTAGGGTACTACTAGTCACTCAGATGTTCACAGGTCTGAACAGTGAGCGTAGACATAGCCTGTCCTTTCTGCCACTTACTGATGCACACATGACACAGCGGTCACACCTGCAACCTCCCTAGGAGCAGGAATGATAAGCACTTTTAATCCTAGTATTTGGAAGGCTGAAGCAGGATACATGTGAGTTTGGGGCCAGCCTGGGCTACACAGTGAATTCATGACTAGCCTGAGATACAGAGTGAAACAATGTTTAAAAAAATCAACAATGAAAAACAGGATCAGCTGGGCAGTGGTGGCACATGCCTTTAATTCCAGCACTTGGGAGGCAGAGGCAGGCAGATTTCTGAGTTCGAGGCCAGCCTGGACTGCAGAGTGAGTTATTCCAGGACAGCCAGGAGTATACAGAGAGAAGCCCTGTCTCGAAAAACCAAACCAAACCAAACCAAACCAAAACAACAACAACAACAACAACCAAAAACAAAAAACAATAACAACAACAACAAAAAAACAAAACAAAAAACCAGGATCATAGGATAGGCTCTAGAAATGGTTCCTAGTACATCACAGACCTGGACTCCAGATGTGTTTCTTGGTCACATCCAGCCAAATTTACAAACAACCCCTCAAGCCCTGGTTATATTTTGTTGTTGTTGTTGTTGTTTTTTTTTTTTTTTTTAGATTTTTTTTTTTAATTTATTTATATGGTGAATACACTGTAGCTGTCTTCAGACACACCAGAAGAGGGCATCAGATCCCGTTACAGATGGTTGTGAGCCACCATGTGGTTGCTGGGAATTGAACTCAGGACCTCTGGAAGAGCAGTCAGTCCTCTTAACCACTGAGCCATCTCTCCAGCCCCCCGGTTATATTTTGAAATGGCAATCTTCATATAACTCTCCAAATTCCTTCCCTGCACGTCCCATCTGAGTGTGTGCCCCAGAATGCCCAGCCTTCACCTTCTTCCCTGAAGTGGGACACAGGGAAATAGAAAGACCTACTACACAGTGATTGTCTAGGGGAGGGAACAAGACACATTTGGCCTGTCCAGCTTCTGTTGCCATTGTCATCACCATATCCCAAGTGATGCTAATTGCTAATTCAGGGTTCCATCATTCCACTGTGGGAAGGTTTTGCCCTGTGTGCGCACGTGTGTGTGTATGTGTGTGTGTGCATGTGTGTGTGTGTATATGTGTGTATGTGCGTGTCCGTGTGTGTGTGTGTGTGTGTGTGTGTGTGTGTGTGTGTGGTCTATGTGAGAAGAGGTAGAGGAGAATGCTAGGTGCTCTGCTTTGTTACTCTCCATTTTGTATTTTGAGATGGAGTCTGTCCTTGAACCTGGAGATAAGCCGGGTGGTGGTGGCGCACACCTTTAATCCCAGCACTTGGGAGGCAGAGGCAGGCAGATTTCCGAGTTCGAGGCCAGCCTGGTCTACAGAGTGAGTTTCAGGACAGCCAGGGCTACACAGAGAAACCCTGTCTCGAAAAACCAAACCAAAACAAACAAACAAACAAACAAACAAAAAAAAGAGAGGAACCTGGAGTTAGCAGGCCCCAGGGAATCTTCTTGTCTGTGCCCACACAAAGCTTGGCATGGGTAGCCATGCCTAACTTTATTATATGGGATTTGAACTCAGGTCCTCATGCTTGCATAGAAAGAGCTCTTACCCACTGAGACACGTCTCCTGTCTCCCCCTTTTTGGGGCAGGCAATGTCTTACTCTACAGCCCAGGCTAGCTTGAAACTCACTCTGTAGCCTAGGCTAGTTGAAAATTCATGTGGTCCTCCTAAGTACTGAGATTGCAGGTATAAGCTACCGGCCAGGCTGAGACACTATTGTTTTTCAAATGGTCTATAGGTGGAATAAGTTTCCAGGTGGAATATTATAATTTAATAAACCAACATTTGTTTTCTGCAATTTTCTCATATTTGTGTCTTATGTTACAATAAACTTTTTTTTTTAAGTCGAACGTAAGAAAGCAGATATAGAGATCAATAGCATCCATATAAGAGGCACAACATTCAACCCTCGGTTCCACAAGGAGACAGAGAAAGAGAAGCGTGCTCACACACACACACACACACACACACACACACACACACACACACACACACACACAGAGAGAGAGAGAGAGAGAGAGAGAGAGAGAGAGAGAGAGAGAGAGAGGCATGTCTCAGAGAAGAGGATGACAGTAAACAGAAGGAAGGGACGGGTCCTGTGACAGTGTGGGATGAGACACCACCCTCACAGTCACTCAGCTCTGGAACAAAGGACCACTGTGTAGAACCCAAGGGTCTTGCTCACCATGTGTATGCCGCAGACTCTGTGCATAGAGCGTTTGGCAGCAGGAGCTCATGATAGTTTCAGTTTTCAAGCTGATATGACTCTGGACTATTGCCAAAGAGAAAGATAACACTTTAAAACAAATGTGCTGTCACTGGGAAAAAGGAAAGGGCTGTCTTCAGCCCGAGGGACACTTCTAGAAGCACACGCAGTCTCCATGTGATCTCCTGTTTCTGTGCTAATAAGACTCTAATGATTGGGAGCAGCAAAGAAACTCACTGTCCTATGTTCAAGGGCTACAGGTGACCACTGAGGATCGTGGGTGGGACTTCCAGGGAATCTCTTGTTTGTTTTCCTGATAAGAAAATAACAGGCTCAACTGGATTATGATTTTATCTTTTGTCCTCCCTCCACTTCCTGCCTGGAGGCCCTACAGCTGTCCTTTGAGCCTGAGAAAGAAGGTCATATGTTCAGGGTGGTAGAACAGGAGAGACAGAAGCCTGCGTGCTTGCAGAGCTCCTTCTGGGATGCAGCTTCCAGACTTCCTGACGAACCCGGGGCAGGAAAGCTCTTGGCCGTGAAGCCTGTGTGGAGGTGTTTCTGTGATCTGCAGCTCAATGCCCTCTGAGAAGACGGAGTGCTTCTAGCTGAGAAACAGCATGTGCCAGAAAGCACCGAGGTCCGTGAAGACTGAAAACTCACTTTGTAACTGGGGGCTTCCCTCTGTCGAGGTGTCCAAGAGCCAATTGTGAGGAATCCTTGCTCCTGCCCAGGAGCAGAATGACATAGCAGGGAGCAATGGGAAGCGAATGTAGATGATTACAGGGGCCAAGGAGATGATGGCTCAGTGTTTAAGCGCTTGCCACACAAGCTGGAGGACCTGAGCTTGACCTCCAGCTCCCGTGTAAAATGTCCAGCCCAGTGAGTGACACATGCTTGTGATATTAGTGCTGAGGAGGCAAAGGCAGGAGAAGAGCAGGCTCTCATAGGCCACACAGCATAACTTACCTGGGGAACTGGAGGCCTTTGAGAGACTGTCTCAGGACAATAGGTGGATCTCATGTAAGGAACGTATCTGTTGTACTCTGGCTCCCACATGTACACATACTCAGGCAGACGTGTACATCATACACAGAGAGAGAGGGGGGAAGGAGGGAGGGAGGGAGAGAGAGAGAGAGAGAATCACTCTGGGGACCAAGCAATTAAACACATGGGCCTTCTGGGACCATTTTAGGAAGCAAGGACCAAAACTGGACACCATGAAGAGTTCACATTTTAAAAGATTCACGTCATCACGGAGTTTTTGTCAGAACCAAGACAGTTTCCTATGTCCTGAAGGTTGGCTGTAATGGAGTAGAGGCCACAGAGAGAGCGGAGAAGAGTGCCCAGCTGTTCATCCTGTCCCTGGCCTCCCCTAACTGACTTACACCCACATCTCAGCTCACTTACATTAATACCTGATTCCTAAAGACTCTGTAGACCAGGCTGGCCTCAGAAATCTGCCTGCCTCTGCCTCCCAAGTGCAGAGATTAAAGGCGTGCACCACCACTGACCGGCGCAACTTGACTTTCTAAAAAAAAAGTTCCTTCATCATTTCCACTTTATATATTCTTATTAAAGAAATATTTCTATATCTATTTTAAGCAGAATGGTTAAACATTTCATGCCAGCATTGATGTAATAGTGACTAACAGACAGTAACCTTTTGAAGCTTGAATGTGACTCATAAGCCTCATAAGCTTGTGTGTTTGAACATTTGGTCCCCAGCTGACAGTGCGGTCTGGGACATTATCACCAGAGAAAGACTTGGGGGGGTTTATACCCTGGTGCACTTCCTGTTTTCTCTCTGTTTCCTGAGTGCAGACGAAATGTGATCAGCCAGCTTCCTGCCTCTGCCTCCATGCTTTCCTGACCATTGCTGAGTCTTCCTGTCACAGTGAACTCCACTCTTCTGCAATTCAATTCCAAGTCAAGTAAATCCTTCCTAAGTTTCTTCTTGTCAGGGTATTCAATCACAGCAGCACAAAAGTAACTAATACACAACTTAGATGTCTGTCTACTGGAGGTATGGTTAAGTCAGCCTCAAGATCGCTAATGACAGAGTATTATGCAGCCATCATATGTTAGCTATAACAACACTCTGTTTAGCAGCTGGGGTGATGGCTCAGTGGGAAAAGAGCTTGCAGTGCAAGCATAAGTATCTGAGGTCAAAGCCCCAGGACTCACGGAAAAAACTGTTTTTAACAGGGTGCCCCTGAGTTCCCAGCACTGTGGGTCAGAGACAGGATGTCTGGGGCTAGCTGGTCGGCTAGTCTAGGTGAATTCGTTCTGGGTTAAGTGATGGGCCCTGTCTTTAAAAGTAGAGTGATTGAGGACAACACTCACTGTACGTCTGTCTACCACTGGCCTACACACACACATCATGAATGCACATCCACACATACATATAAACGCCCACACACCTGCGTGTGCATGCACGTGTACACACACACACACACACACACACACACACACACACGAGTAATGAGACTTTGAAAAGGCTCCCATGTAGAATAAATGAGAACAGTCAGTTATAAGATAGTATACAATGAGATATTGTGATTTGTGTTTAGAAAACAGAATGGTGTGTTTACACATAGGCGCAGGCATATAGGTGGATAGAAAAGACTGAGGCCGGGCGGTGGTGGCGCACGCCTTTAATCCCAGCACTTGGGAGGCAGAGGCAGGTGGATCTCTGAGTTCGAGGCCAGCCTGGTCTACAGAGTGAGTTCCAGGACAGCCCGGGCTACACAGAGAAACCCTGTCTCGAAAAACAAAAAACAAAACAAAACAAAACAAAAACAAAAACAAAAAAAACACGAAAAGACTGAGGCTGGCAGCGAGGTAAACTCTCACCAGCACCCTTGGCAAGATTGGGCCAGGCTAAGGGACAGCACACCAGGTACCCCCCCAACCCCAATTAACATGTTTGTGTTTATTATTTGGGATGTTGAAATCATGTTAATAAGACCAATCCATCCTGCAGTGTGTATCCTCTTGTTTTGGGGATGAAGATGGTGAATGTGGAGAAAGGAACTCCCAGATTACATCGCATCTGTGAGCCTCTTTAAACTGCCATGCCTTTTCACAGAGTCCACGCCACTGAGATTTCCTGAAATGGTCCCAATTCCTTCTGCTCTACCTTCCCACAAATACTCTCAGCCAGACACAACGCTCAGATTTTAAGCATGGAAAAGGCAGATACTGCAGATGTCTTTCTTAACACACAATGTCTGTTTCTTAGCAACTGTGTATCAAGGATATATCAAATTCACTAAAAAAGATACCCTGGAAGCCTCTGTGTCCCAAACAGAGCTCCATAACGCAGCACCACTGACTAATGTAAATTCTTGTGGTTCAGAGCATGAGAGAAATTCATTCTAGAGTTTGTCTCAGTTCCATAGGGCGTAATGACAGTAAGGTTGAAAATAACCCTCCGGGGTGTCGCACCAAGAAGCCATGCTGCCTGCAGTGCTTCATGTCAAATTTCTCCAGAGGTTGCATGTAAAACTCTGGCCACTGTCAGTAGCCTTCTACTGTCTAGTAACCCTCTAGACAAGTGGAGTACCCCATTTGTCTAGAGTGGCTCTTTGTGGAGTACCCCAGGCAGAGGCTAGCAGCAGGTGACCTCTGAGTCACTTGAGACAAAATGGGGATTTGAGCTCTGGACACACAAGGAGAGGACTCCTCACAGCATCGTCCTGCTTGGTGAAGACAAGCCCTGCTGGTGGGCAAGCTGGTCCCATGGAGGAGCTCAATAAAGTACAGAGCGCTGTGTTTTTATCATGTTGAGATGCCGCTGAGCATGCAATAAAATAGCAACTTCAAAAACTACAGTAGCTGGATGGGTGACACATGCCTGCAATCCCAGAATACGGGAGGCAGAGGCAGGACGATTGCCTCAAATTCAAGGCCAGATATCTACATAGAACAATCCAGGTTAGGAGGACTACATATTGAGACCCTTTCTAAAAAACAAACAAAAACTCCAACAAATAAACAAACAACAGCAATGGAAAAGAAAGGAAGGACCCCAGCAACAGCACAAATCAAAATAGAAAATAACACACACTGGAAAGGATGTGAAGAAATTCCTAGCACAGACTGGAGGGAGCGAGAAATGATATAGCTGCTATGGAAATAGCATGTGGTTTGGTTTTTGGATTTTTTTTTTTTAAAGAAAACTCAAACATAGAATTATATATGACCCAGCAACTCTACGTCTGGTGAGATCGCCAAAAGTTTTTTTTTTTTTTTGGTTTTTTCGAGACAGGGTTTCTCTGTGTAGCCCGGGCTGTCCTGGAACTCACTCTGTAGACCAGGCTGGCCTCGAACTCAGAAATCCGCCTGCCTCTGCCTCCCAAGTGCTGGGATTAAAGGCGTGCGCCACCACTGCCCGGCACCAAAAGTTTTAAAAGCAGAGATTCAAAACAGATAATAGTGCACTGGTACTCACAGCAGTAGAGAAGAATTGAGGCAGGACAAGTGTCCTGATGAATGGATCAAGAAAACGTGGCATGGATCCCTAACAGAATTAAAAAAAGAATGAAGTCGTGTCGAGGCCTCCTTGCCTGGCATGTGTAAAGCTCTGCGTTCAGTCCTTAGCAACCCTCCTGGCAAAGGATGAACTATAACACAGCTAACCTTGAATACATTATTATATGTGAAATCAGCCGACCAGTCTGGCAGTGATGGCGCACGCCTTTAATACCAGCACTTGGGAGGCAGAGGCAGGCGGATTTCTGAGTTCGAGGCCAGCCTGGTCTACAGAGTGAGTTCCAGGACAACCAGGACTACACAGAGAAACTCTGTCTCGAAAAACCAAAAAAAAAAAAAAAAAAAAAAAAACCCTCAGCTGACCAGAACAGTGCTTGTTTCTCCATTTATATGAAGATCAGAGTTGTTAATTAATAGAGGGAATGTGGAGGGCTTTGGGGCGTCTTCTAGGAATTTGGCAGGAATTTGACATAGGGCTGGGACAATAAAGTAGGTTTAAGGTAAATACAGCTGAGGAATGTATTGTTTGTATCTTGGTCATCCTGATAAACCTCTAGACACAGTGACCACTGGACTTTGTATTGCCTTGTTTGATTACTTTGATTATTGCCTTGTTTGTTCCTTGACTGCTTTGTTTATGCCTTAGGACTGACCATATTCTTTGTATCTAGAAAGATAGAAAAGCTGACTGAAAAAAAAAAAAAAAAAAACCTGTTTTAGCTTCAGAACTGGCTGGGGTCATGATATAGCGTTGTCAAATTGTCTTTTTCTTTTCAATCCTCTCTCCCTCCCTGGAGAACCAGTTGACTAACTGACTGAAGGGTCAAGGGAATACTTATGGAAACACACACAGGTGGGATAGAGATATTATAATGACAGAAAGTAGGGGTGGCATCTACAGGGACTGTGTGGAGACCAGCAAGCATTCATGAAGGGGAACAAAGATAGGAAATTATTAATTTTTTTTTTTTTTTTTTTTTTTTTTTTTGGTTTTTCAAGACAGGGTTTCTCTGTGTAGTCCTGGCTGTCCTGGAACTCACTCTGGAGACCAGGCTGGCCTCGAACTCAGAAATCCACCTGTCTCTGCCTCCCAAGTGCTGGGATTAAAGGCGTGCGCCACCACCGCCCGGCTCGGAAATTATTAATATTGATACATATACCATGATACAAATGTATCAAAAGAAGTTTAAACTGATACATTGTATAGATATTTTATTATTATAGAAAAGGAATAGACTGGGTACAGAGAAGGCTGCAGGTGAACCAAGGAGAAGTGGAGAATGCAAAGAGAGAGTGAACCAGTAAGACTCTAGGATTTCACTTGCTGTGGTTCATGCTTCCACTCTCTCTAAAGGAGGAGTGAAGTGGTTTTTTTGTTGTTGTTGTTGTTTTTTTGGTTTTTTGAGACAAGGTTTCTCTGTGTAGCCCTGGCTGTCCTGGAACTCACTCTGTAGACCAGGCTGGCCTGGAACTCAGAAATCCACCTGCCTCTGCCTCCCAAGTGCTGGGATTAAAGGCGTGCGCCACCACCGCCCGGCAGGAGTGAAGTTTTAAAGTGAGTATTAGTGCTGGACCTGATGCCTCTTAGACTAAATGGTATCATAAATCTGGGGAAAGGAAAAGCTGAGGATAGCTTTGCCTGTGTCAAGGATGGCGCTTCCTTCCTGATTTGATGGCTCCCAGAAGGGTGGGGTACACCTTCCACAGCACAGGTTGTGAGCTGTGTTCTTTCCCTGTTTAAAGCTAGCTTTCTAGTCTGCTTTTGTTTCTCCCCCTCTTATAAGGACACTGTATGTTAAATCCAGGCTCCTGTGTTAATGCAAAGGTGAAACTGCATATGGCAGCCATGTCCCTTGCAAAGGGACCAGAAGACTGGTTAGTGCGAGGAGCTGAGCAGAAAAGCTTGGAGAAGGCTGTGGAAGGTGACTGAAGAAGTTTGTTGTAGCATGGAAGTGGACCTAAAATTGTTACTGGTATCTCTGTCTGGACTGTTTCCAGGTTCTTTGCATCTTGTTCATAGAGTTGAAGAAGTGCACAGAGATAGCCAAATAGCAAGAAGTTTTATTCAAAGGCCAAGGTCCAGGTTGGATGCACTAGAAGGGAGGAGGAGGCCCCAAGTGAGGTTTACCTGGGTCCCACCATACCTCTGGGGCTTCTTTTTATGAGTCCTGAAAAGGAGAGTTGTTTTCTAGGGGTGGAGTTTAGGTAAGTTTTGTTTTGACAGGTTTTTCTTGTGTCACCAGGCTTTGTTCACCATGCATGTCCCTTCCCATGATGCATCTGATTTTAATAGGCATAAGATACTAAACAAGGCTTTTTCTCTAAATGTTTGCTTACTGGACACTGGTTGATTTAGTATGTAGGTACCCCTAAATCAATCCAGACTGGATTGGTACTGCCTCTAGAACTAGGATATGCTCTAAGATGTGTTTGTCCATGAAAGGGAGTAACTAGGATGTTGCTGGGAAGCTTTTAGGGCAGGGTGGCCAGAAGCTTGTTTAGAGAGCAGCTCCTAGCAGGTGGAAGTCCTGAGTTGTTGGATACTTTGATGGGAAAGGGGAATGTGTGTGTAGCTCATCCCAAGCAGTATCCCGACTTGCTAAGCTAGAGTGCACATGTGGGGAGTTGAGTGTAGATATCTTGAAACTCTCACCCAGAACTTCTTACGTGAATGATCAGCATCCGTCAGACGAGAAGATGAGACGTTGGACAGGAAGGAATTTATCCGAGTTGATGCAGTGACTTAGTAGTAGTTCTGGAACAGATGCCCATTTCTTGGGCCTGGGCTGTGACATTTAGTGCCTAGAAAATGAGGGTCCCAGCCAGCTTACTGACTCTCACTGAAACACACACTGAATTTCCAAAGGCAGAAATTCGTTCCCAAACCGGGTATTACAGGTGCAGTGAATGTGGCTATAATTCTAAGGCCACTTCATGGTTCCCTTTGGTGTTCCTGCCCTGAGTGCTGGTGGGAGCTAATACTCATTTCCAGCCAGTAGAACATGACCAAAGAGGTGGTCTGTAATCCTGTTATATCGTATGGCAATGGTGATAGGATCTTGTGATGTAATTAAGGTCCCTAAGCAGTTGACTTTGAATGAGCAAAATACATGAGCTAACCAGAAACGAGACAGAGGGAGGGGAGAGGCAAACATGGTGGTGCATGCCTATAATCCTAACACTTGGAGGTGGAGGCAGGAGGATCAGAAATTCAGAGACAGCCTTGGATACATAGTGAGTTTCTGGTTAGCCTTGGCTACAAAAGAAGAAGTTAGCAAAGTCTGGGAAGAAAAGTATTGCATAAAATTTCAAACACATTCAAAACTATAAGCAAAGTCATCTACCACATGCATCAACAGACAGACAAGCTTATCTCCTCCATCCCATAATGTTCTGCCCATCCCTATGTCCTGATCTTTACACAGATTGGGTCATTTTTGTCAAATTCCACTCATTGTCCTGCTTAATTCCATACAACTCTGTCATTTGTGAAAAATTTTAGCTCCCTCTAGTCAAACACAATATACAAACACAATATAGAAAAGGAATACAGCCAAGGTCATGACATAAGCTGTGAAAGCATGAACTTCTGTTCCCTGAAGACGTGTATTCAGAAGAGCCCAGATTGCCAGTCGACAGGATATAAGGGAGAAAACTCAGATACCAGGAGACAATGAATCCCCTTCAGTGCTGGGACTTTCTTTTTTTTTTTTTTTTTTTTTTTTTTGGTTTTTCGAGACAGGGTTTCTCTGTATAGCCCTGGCTGTCCTGGAACTCACTCTGTAGACCAGGCTGGCCTCGAACTCAGAAATCCGCCTGCCTCTGCCTCCCAAGTGCTGGGATTAAAGGCGTGCGCCACCACCGCCCGGCTTTTTTTTTTTTTTTTTTCTTTTTTTTTCTTTTTTTTTTTTTTCTTTTTTTTTGGGACTTTCCACTTTCTGCCCATCCACCAATCCACCCACCTCCTCTCTCTCTCTTTCTCTCTCTCTCTCTCTCTCTCTCTCTCTCTCTCTCTCTCATACACACATACACACACAGTTATCCATTCCTCTACCAACCCATCCATCCATCCATCCATCCATCCATCCATCCATTCATCCATCCATCCATTCATCCATCCATTTATCCTTCTCATTCACTTGGCTTTTTCTCCATCCAGTCATCATTCCATCCATCCATTCACTTACTCATCATTCACTCATCCATCCACACATTCATCTGTTTGCCCCTCCTTCCCTCTTTCCCCCTTGATCTCCATTCACCCATCCGTAGATACATCCATCTACCCTATCCACCTATCTGTTCACCCACTGATCATCTATCTATCATTCTTTATCCTCGGACATGTACCAGTCATTTAGATACCCTGACCTAGGAACTAAATCAGGTACTGGGCACATTGAGGTTGAATGAGACTCAGCCTTAGTCATCAGGATGATACGAGCCAGCAAAGAGATGAACAGGAAGGTAAAAGTTGCCAGTGCAGGGCTTCCTGTCTGACTGTACAACTCACAGGTGTGAGAGCAAAAAGGAGCTCACTGTGTGGGTCCTGACTGGGTCATCAGAGGAAGTGCCTCCTGAAATGTCTATTGCAAAATTCATAGGACTCAGCCAGGCAAGGAGGGGAAGGTGACTGGTGGGTAGAGACTAGAAGGCACTGGGAGAAGCTGAGGAACTGTAGTTACAAAGCCTGGAATCTGGGGAGAGTGGAACCAGTGAGAGAACAGTCTTAGCCTAGATGGCTAAGGCAGAGGGTGGAAAGGGCCGGGATTGCTTTTGACCTTGGAGGCCGCTGGGCACTGTTTTTTTCCAAGGTCCCACTCACACATGCTATCAAACACATTGAAATTCACCCACTTTGCATATCAAACGAGCAATATATAGCTATCTAACAGGGGAGGCCAGTTGCAAAGACAGTTGACATAATGTTACCTTTTGTAGACACTTAATTATACACTCATCAATTTCAACTTGGCAACCTTCTCATTTTAAGCTTTTTGGGATATGTGGGTGGGTACAGAGTGGTTGCGGAAAACAAATCTGGTAGCTGTGCTTACAACACCTAGTCGATAGTCAGTAATGGAGAGTGGGTCACGATAGGAAGTAAGCCTCCACCCAGGGCCATCTAAGTCTTTCACAGAGGGCTTTGGGTTCCCAGAAAAGAAATGCCTTAAAGGTTTTAAACAGTGGCTGAGCTGGGCCACTCGGGAAAGCACAGGTAGGAGAAGTCTAGAAATAGAAAGTCAGGGAGAACACCTAGGACTTTAGATGCAAAGTTGGGAAGGATAGTCTACCCTGGGGTCCAGGAAAGGACATTTGCTAACCTACCGTTGCTCTTCCAGGCTTGCCAGAGTCTGTTCCCAGAGCCCAGGATGGGTATGAACAGTTGGTGGCACAAGAAAAGAAGCCTCCTTCCTCCAGAGGGCGTCACAGGACAGCTTTTCCCAAAGGAAGGCAGCATGGGCAGCAGCTGCCAGGGCAGGCTTCGGCTGGCTGATAACAATTACTGAACTGGGCAGGAAGTCAGCACCTATGGAGCTCCCTGAATAGAGACAGACTGGAAGGAGCCTGGTTATGGGAGAAGCAACCTGGCTCTCTAGGCTAGCTGAGACCAAGGTCCACAGAAGAACAAACAAACAAACAAACAAACAAGTCCCCAACCAAACCAAACGTAACAAAACCTCCAAGGCATGTGAAAAATTCAGGGGTCCAACCTCTGTGCAAGTGGGAGGACTAATCAGGACCTCTCATCTTACCCAAGAGAAAACTGAGACCAAGGAGTAAGGAGCTTGTGTGGGGGCTTCCGAGTGTGTTGAAGGCGGGCTAGGACCAGAGGATAGCCCTGTCTAGGCATTCACCCTCCTTTAATTAGGTATGTGACTGTGTCACACTGGGCTGCTCAAAGACATTGCAGATAAAAGCAAGTGCCAGGGATCTGCCACCCACTAGGCTCCGTGCTAAACTCTTGATTCTTATTATTGACCTTCATCCACATGAACGGATGACACATCCCTGGAGGCTGTGTCATGTTACCCAAATTTCCCCCACAAGAAAACTGATCCACTGAAGGCTGAAGCTATGCTTGCCTTAAAGTCACACGGTTGTGCCAACACAGCCAGGCAAACTCTCAAAGGGTCTCCACCACCCATCTCCAGGGCTTGATTTTAATTCTCAGGAGGAGATAACAATGCCAAATTATTTTCTAAGAATAGGTAATTTTTGTCCAGTGAAGCAGCTTTTTAGCGTTGGCGAATGGATCCATATACTATTCGTGTTTTCAATAGGGATGCTCCCTGTAGTTGATCTTCAGCCAGGAAATTAAATTAACCAGGACACTTCTAGCCCTGAGCACTCTGGCTGGGTAGTTAATGGAGACTTCACAATGCCAACTCTGCGATTTAGGAGTACATCACAGAGTAAATTGCCCTCAGGAGGGACCTAAATCTTCAAAAACAATCTCTAATCCTCACATTTGGGCAGGAAGGGCCCTTAGACATCAACGTTTAGGGGACCCCGGGCCTCTGAGAGAGACAGCCACCTCTCTAAGCTCACGGGACAGACAAAACTCAGACAAGAACCCCTTCCAGTCATGGTGTAAACGCTTCACTCCAAAGTTCAATTGGATATTGGCAAAATAGAAGGCTGTACAAGTGGAGTCCATGTCCTCTCTATTCCCCACAACCCAGAGCCATGGTGTCCAGACCATACATTTTGCCTTCGTGGTGGACTGTGTTTGATGCAGTCACTCCTAGGAGAAGCCTTTCAATATCCATTCAACACATGTTTACTGTGGGGACCAAGGGGAGCTCAGCCAACAGGAAATTTAAAGTCTTGCTCTCAGGGGTTTTATAGTGTAAGACTGGGGGAGGAACATATAGAGAGTTGCCACCTGCTATGCCGGTCTTAACTGGATGGTATGAGGAAAGAGGGAAGGAGCTGGGTATGTGAACTTTGTGATTTGAATAGCAAGGAAGAAGGAACTTCTGCTGAACTAAAGCATTCTAGATAGAAGTGTAGGATCAAAGGTCCTGGGGCCAGTAACAAGCTTTTTGGGAGACTGAGAACTCTAAGGCTTTCTATAGAAATACAGGTGCCATTTTCAGTGTTCCGAGTGTACATTGTAAAAAGAAAAAAAGGAAATGAGTAAAATTAACTTATGTTTTCTTAACACAGAAAACAAAGAAACAAAACACCAATAAAACAGCATTACTGAATAGTCTCTAATCCTTTTTTTGTATTAGGGAAACAGAGACAGGAGGATGGTGAGTTCAAAGCCAACCTGGGCAACATAATGAGACCATGTCTTAATAGATCTTTCTAATTAAGAAATAAAACAAAACAAAACGGGGGTGTAGCCTACTGGTAGTGTGCATCTCTACCACGCGTGAACCTTGAGTTCCAAATACTTGGTACCAAAACCAACCAAACTAACAAATAATTACACTCCCCCCTCACCTATATTATATCTTCAACATAAGGGTAGATTAGAAGCACATGTCAAGTCCTCATTAACCATGAATGCCTATTGGCTAGTAATAGGAGACCAGAGTGAGTGTGATTGCCAGGGATTGGAAGAAAGGATTCTAGATTCGGAACCTCTCAGGGCTGGATGTTCACATCCTATTTGGGCTCTCTGCCTGAGGGTCGAGGCACACAGAGGGAAAAGTCACATGCTGTCTTCCTCAGAGCCCTCTTGGTCGCTTCCCAGGACCTGTTCTGAGGAGGCCTGCTTGTGCACACGTGGGAAAGCTGCGTGCTGGCCCCGGGCCTGGAGCCACCTCCAGCGCCCACTCGGCCAGGTCTCATTCCAGAAGCCGCGTCCGCCCAGGTGAGGTGAGGCCTCTCTTCCAGCCGTTCAGCCCCGCCCCTTGGACACGGTTTTGGTTTTCGGGTGCAGACAGGTCTGCATTCCTCTGAAGAGGCCCGCTCGGCCCCATCAAAGCCAGCGACAGAGCCACATCACAGTCACCCATGATATGAGCCTGCAGTTCCAGCGAGCACCACGAGGGGCGCAGGCAGACCAGGTCATGCTGGCACAGGTGCCTCTGTAGATCTTTTGCTGGAGCCTGGGGGCTCTGCTCCCACCACCACCACCACCACCACCGTCCTTTTTCGCCATCACTCATCAGTCCATCTGGGATGTGCTGTCAGCTGTCGCCTGGATTCCCATAGTTTTCTTGAATAACTGATAAGATGATGGGGAGGATCCCAGCTGTGAGCCAGACGCAGAAAAAAATAGAGGTGTTTTGGGAGCTCTCTGCTTGGGGTGATGATTCGTGGAGAAGTCGGTGAATCCAAAGTCTGTACATTCCGAGACTGGAGCCAGGAACAAAAAAGATTCCACTGTTCGGATGTTTTCACCCCTGAGGCTGAAATAACAGCGGAGGCCTGACTACCCACGTGGTGTCTGTGGCCAGAATAGGACCCACATAATAATGGCTTAGATCAGGGAAGGGCCTTTCCCATTCCATGATGCAATATTGTCATGACAGCAAAAACAAGGCTCCGCCAGCTGAAGTAGGTACACAATGGCGCCTTGCCTCTGCCCTGCCCACACCTCTGTGCCTTCCAGTAGCATTCCCTAAACATGTGTGGAGTTGCAGGATTAGAGAAAAGTGCCAGAGTCTAGAAGAACCTGCAATTGGCTGTTCCCAGGGGACTGATGGGCCAGGCTGGTTTACTCTCCTTAGCCACCCTTCAGCAACAGAGGGCTATGTGGGTGGGCTATCTTGTAAAGACAACCATACCCACCTTTCTGTAATGTTCCTAAGCTGGGATCATACTTCTGCAAGCAAGCTTACTTTAAACAGCCCTAACAAAATGGCCCAGACCAGGAACACAGGATATGATAGGCAGAAATCCACAAAGCAGTTCTGTGAGCAAGCTTGCTTTTGATTTTATGACAGAAATAATCATGGATTTGGGAGGAGAGGAGTCCAAAGCTGTAAGGCCAGATACAAACAACCGTAGCTATCTGGAAAGACTCCAGATCCAGAGGAGGATGTGAAGAAGTTCAGGCAAAGCTAAGGTGGCTTATCTCCCTTCTTGGAATAGGTAAGGTGGAGCCAGGAGGTTCAGGATTTCAAGGCCATTCTTAGATATGTATCGTGTCCAAGGCTAGCCTTGGCTACGTATCTCTCAGAAAACAGGACTAGGCATATAGTTCAGTGATAGAGCACAGGCGTAGCATGCCTGAGGCCCTAGGTTCAATTCCCAACACAGAAAGAAGGAAGAAAGGAAGGAAGAGAGGAAAGGAAGAATTAAAAACAAGTCTAAGATCAGCAGAAAGTAGAATACAAATATACAAGTCAAAGGAGGTGGTCTGTGAGGGACTTGAGAAATGGGCCAGATTGAGACCGTGGGGTGGGGGTAAAGGAAGAGCCACCTCTTGTCAAGTGTTTTTAGGCCTCCTATGGACCATAGAGGCACTTTTAAAAAAGCACAGTCATGTCCTGTGAGCATGTTTGGCTCTGGCAGTACCCTTGAAGGCAAAAGGCAGTTCTGAATCCACAGTCTCTGTATTTCACATTCCCGAAAGCCCTGGAAGAACGAGAATGCTTTTGTAATGTGCTCAGTGATAAGGGTTGGTCTGGAGAAACATGATCTGTTTCTGTCTCTGCCAGGATGAATACTCATGCTGGATGCAAAAAAGCAGTAAGGTGCTTGATATTTGGGGTGTTGCCCTGAACTACAGTGGGAATGCTCTATTATATATAGTATGTCTACCTGTTGCCGTTCAGAAACCTGAGACTTTCAGAATTCTGGGATGCATCTGGATTGGTGAGCTTTAAGGAAAAGAGTGTAGACTCATATTCTTCTTTTTTGGCTTTTTGAGATAGAGTTTCTCCATATAATAGACTTGACTGTCCTGGGGCTCACTACGTAGACCAGACTGGTCCTGAACTTAGAGAGATCCGCCCGCCTCTGCCTCTTGAGTGCTGGGATTATGTTATTCTTACTTGAAAGGAGGAAGGGAGGATCTAAGAAGAGAAATACTGCATATTGTGTTACAGAGGGGCCAGGCGGTAGATCAAAGACTTGAGCCCTGATCTTGTTCCAAACAAGGGACAGTGATTTTACAAGGCACAACACAGGCTGAACTTGAATAATAACCTGGTGGAGAGAAGACTGCATTAGGTTGTTTATAATCCATAGATATAAAGGGAAGATAAACACACAGAGCCAGAAGGCAAAGGGACTTCTGTACTCCCACAGTGTGGGCACCTCCAGAGCACCGGCACCTGGACTCTGGGCAGTCACAGATGTTTCCACACACTGATTCTAAGATCTAAAACACAAGCCCCACAGCTCATTAGCAACTGGCTTTGATTCTTTGCTTGTTTCTTCTGCAATGTAGAGATAGTATCATTTTCTGGATACGGTGTGGTGTGTTTGAAAGCAGTTAGTGCATGGATCTTAGTAATTCTGAAATCAATATTTGCTGTGACTATGACACTAGCTGTCCTTCCCCTGCATCCATGGGAGACACAGTGGATGCAGAGCCCTCAGTGATGCTTGAAACCACCGTAGCACAGAACCCTTTATAGACAGGAGTCTCAAACGTGATATACATATCGAAGGTGACATGCATATCTCTTGGAGGAGTCTCAAACGTGATATGCATATCGAAGGTGACATGCATATCTCTTGGAGCTGTCCGTGCCTCGGTAGGGGGGATACAATGACTGTACTTGAGTTGCTGAACTTACTTTCAAGTTACTTAAGTCATTATTTCAGCCAATTAAAATGGGCATAAAGATCACCAGCGTCTAGTCCACCCTTCTCTGCTTCTAATCAGTGTTCTATCTTGCCTTTTCCCCCAGGTAGACTGTCTTCTTCTGAACTGTGGGCCAAAACTCTTTCTTCCTGCTTTCCGTGAAACATCAAACAAGCAAAACACAGTCATAGAATGAGCCTACTTAATACTACTCTATGTAAAACGAGTTAAGGTGGTATGCTTTGTGTTTTATTATAGATTTGGCTATAATTAAATATGAAAATAGGGTTGGAGACATCGCTCAGTTAGAAGAGAGCTGCTTGCCCAGCATGGACAAGGAATCCCCAGCATGGTAGTATAAGACAGTAATGCCAGCATTCAGGAAGTAGATGCAGGAGGGTCAGGAGTTCAAGATCACCCTCAGCTTCAATACAAGTTCAAGGCCAGCCTGCACTACATGAGACCCTCACTGAGATAGGGCGAGGAGAAATGATGTATTAGGGAATTGAATGCAAAAGCTTATAGATGAAATTCTGGAGATTTCATAGACATTCTGGCCATTTGAGGTTTAGTAGGAGGGACACAGGGACTTTGGGGAAAGTACTGAAACAAAGTTCAGAAGCATACAGCTATGACACTTTGTCTGCCCACAAAGTGAACTTGGTAGAGAGTTGAGAATTTGATGGACTTTGCAAATCATAGCTTAACAAATATCCAGAGTATTATTTATTGGCACATTCATCCGGTTTCAGGCCTTGGTCCGGGGCACTGGGGCAGACACACACTTAAATGTGCCAAGGTTCCTCTTGTATCTTCAGATATAAGGACTAGTGGTGGAGAGGTATATGCCAATGGAGAACGAGACCAACAGAGTACAGGAAGGAGGTCTCTGTGTTGAGTTCAGTGTTCTAGGTATGCTTCCAGGAGCCGAGGAGTTGGGGACATTGTCAAAAACACGTAGCTCCTGAACTTGGCTAAGAGCACCTTGAAGAGTAGGAGGTTCCTCCAGCTGTAGCTCCCATCAGTGTCACCTGGATGTCCTGCTAAAAGCCAGACTGCTGGTCCCAGTACCCAGTGTTCCTGGTGCAGTAGTGGGCTAGGATTTACATTTCTAAGTTTCCTGGTGCCAGCCAATGCTGCTCAGAGCCAGGGTTCAGAAAGAACCATTGATGTGAGTGAGAAAGAGCGGGACAGGTATCCCAAGAAGTGGGGAGTGTGTACAAGGACGGAAAGGAACCGCCCAAGCAACAAGTGCTCAGAGTAGAGACCTTGCAGGCTCCTGGGTTGCTGGGTAACAAAAGACTCCAGTGCCAAAGCAAGACATTTGGACTTGATCCTGGACCAGAAACACAGCCAAAAGAGCTTCTTATAGAGGAGAAAGGCCAACAGATTGGCAGTTCAGCATGCTCCCTTTGGAGGGCTGGTGGAAGGGGAGAATGAAGGTGGCCCAACAACTAGCCTGTCAGACCCCACCATGTTGATCTCATTGCTACACAGAGGCCCTGAGGTAAGAAGCAGGCAGCATCACAGGCAAGTAGTGGTTTATACAGAAAGACTATGGACAGGCTCTCAGGAGGTGGTAAGACAAGCAGTAAGCCCTGGCTGAGGCACCAGATGTGCATACAGACAGCCTGAGATCAGGCATTGTCAATGAAACCCAGAGAAAGTCAGTAGAGAAGGGGGCGGGGGCGCTTCTCTTCATAGCAGACCACATCTGTGCAGTGTGTGTGTGTGTGTGTCTGCCATGGGTGAGAAGTGTGAATGTTTGGTGTGCCTAGGATGGGTGTTGGACACTGTCATAGCTTTCCCCAAGCCTCTACTGTCCTACACACCACTGATGATATAAGGGTCCCCTTGGAAACAGTCCTATCGACAAAGAGAGTCATGGAGGGAAGACTTTGCCAGGCCACCAGTTTTACTTCTGGGAGACAGACCAGCCTCCTGGGGAGAAAGATGTCACTCTGAGTACCAGCTCCTTGGAATACATTTGAGGAATTCTCACACACTTACAAGACATGGAAAGAAAGTAGAAAACCAGCATTGCATGAGAGCCAGGAACTGTAGAAGCACAGGTAGGACCTAGGAATGGGGGCCACAGAGAGAGCTGTCCAGGAATGAGATAGAGATAGAGATAGAGATAGAGATAGAGATAGAGATAGATAGAAGAGAGAGAGAGAGAGAGAGAGAGAGAGAGAGAGAGAGAGAGAGGATGGAGGGAAGGACTATCGACATGGAGTCAGAAAAGGTAGGGTAAAGAGTTTCATTAGCCATTTGCTGCTGGGTGACTTGGGACAAATGTCCCTTCTTTGGGAGACAGTTTCCTCAACCAGTAAGATGGGATGGATAATCTCTAAGCTGTCTCTTCCAGCTTTGGCATTCTACGATTTTCCTTTTAGAGGTACTTAGGTGCAACGTTCCCAGGGAGATGTCC
Organism: Mastomys natalensis; assembly: GCA_021653895.1. Lineage (NCBI taxonomy): Eukaryota > Metazoa > Chordata > Mammalia > Rodentia > Muridae > Mastomys > Mastomys natalensis. The sequence continues at coordinate 821,721 of JAJTUV010000391.1, forward strand.
AAGCTTTCAAAGGGCAAGCTTTTGTATGCTCTCGGGTGTCTGTGTTGTGCTTCAGCCAATGTTGTCTACGTTCATGTCCAGGGGATTTTTTTTTATGATGTCTGTGTTTTCTGATTTCTCCAGATTTCCTTGTTTGTATAGGTTGACTGTTGCAGAAATGGGGCTCTGTTGCTTTAGGCAAATAAGGAGTCCCATGCCAACAGGAATATCCTGTTGACAGGGGCCTCTTCTCACAAGGTACCAGCTGTTTGAAAACATTTATGTATTGCTCCATCAGAATGGGTCTTCTGATAAGCAGCTGTTTTTTTTTTTTTTTTCTTTCCCTCTTAGCGATATTAATTTCTTCAAGGTAATCATATAGGGCTGTTTGGAAAGTAAATATTGAAGGTGATTATCACGTTAGTTTGTTTTTTCCTCCCTGTGTTAGTTCTCCGGAGCTGATAGGACAAATATTTGCAGGGTGCCTGAAACAGAAGGGGTGCATGAGTCTAGAGGCTGGAGGCTTGGTCAAGGTGCCAGGACAGTCTGGGTCCCACTAAAAGCAGGAGGGAGACTGTTGCATGCTCCTCCCCGGCTATATTTTTACTAGTGAATTTTGGTCTTTTTTTAGCTTATAGAAGACACTCTTCATCTTTGTAGGGCACACTATCTGTACCCTAATTTCTTTATTACCATACCCACACCAGTCAAGGGGCTAGGGAGACAAATCAGTGGGTAAAGTTCATATGGTGGAGGCATGAGGACCAGGGTTTGGATCACCAGTACGCTGGTCACAGTGGCATATGTCTATAACACCAACATTGGGAGATGGAAACCAAAGAATTTTGAGGGTTTGTTGGCCAGCCAGTCTAACTCAAACAAGGTTCAGTTAGAGACCCTATCTCCAAAGTAAAAACAATACAACACAACAACAACAACATCACAAAGGTAGCGAGTGATTAAAGAAGACACAGAATATTGACCTCTGGTCCCCACACATGAATGCATGGATGAATGTACCTGTGCAGACATGTGCACACACAAATACACACATACACCATAGCAGTCAAGCTGGGTGCAGTGGTTCACCCTTGTGATCCCAGTACTTGGTTGGTGGAGACAGGAGGATCCTTGGCTACATAAAGAGTTTGAAGCCAGACTGGGCTATGTGAAATCTGGTCTCAAAAGCCAAAACCAAACAACTAAACATCCAAACCATTGGGAGGGAAGCCACTGCACCCCAGTATTACCTCATTTGACTTAACTGATCACATCTTCAACTCTCTTATCAAAAAAGGCCATAATACCGTAAGTATTCTAATTAGGAGAAATTAAAAATGAACTTGTTGGGGAGAGCACATAGTATAATATGTTCCCTTATCAAATTTCCCATGCAGTACTGCCCCTGTGCTCCAAGTGTGGGTGTGGGTTGGTTATGGTGACCCAGTCCTCTATGAAGTTTACTTTTCATTTATGTATACTTGTCATGAGATGAATAGCAGCTTCCCCTGCCCCCTTCCCCCAAGGTGGGACAGCTGGGGGAAAAGATGCCAGAGGGACTGAACTAGGTAGTCTGAAAGGCCTGGATTGACCCCAAAGACCAGTAAGATGTGAGATTGCCTTTAATAGTCAAGCTCAAAGAAGGCTGAAGCCTCCCCAAGTTTTTGAGCAAATAAAACAGCTAGTTAGATAGAGCTAGACTGTTGGTCAAGAGCCTTTTCGAGCAAGCCTATGAAGATGCTTGCTCCATGAAGCAGACAGCAGCACATGATTGGAGGGTGGGCGGTGTTTGTGTGTGTCCCTATGTGTGCTTTTAGGACTATGGGGTTTACTTTCTCTCCTCGTGTGAAGATGTTCAGGGGACAGCTAGAAACTAATTTCATTCATTCATTTTAGAAATCATTGTTGGGTACCCATGGGGCCAAATGTATTTTGCTCACAAAAGGAATGAAGCCATGAAACACAGGTGTGGGGCCCTCATTTGGGAGATGGAAGGAAGTTCTGGAGTTCAGAGATCTTAGGAGACAGATGAAAGACAGAGAGAGAGAGAGAGAGAGAGAGAGAGAGAGAGAGAGAGAGAGAGAGAGAGAGCATTCAGGACTGGCACTAGGCCAAGCCACAGACTTCCTTCCAACGATGAGGGCAGTGACTGTAATATTCCAGCTGACTGATCTGAAACCTACCCCATGCTCTTAGTCAGGCTTTTCCCTGACTGGATTCCCATTGGCTGAGGACAGTGAGCGCACCAAGGCAGTTATGTTACCAGGACATACAGAGCCTCTGAGATTAGCCATATTGGCTTGAGAACCACATTCCCCAAACTGTCTGAAGCTTCTTCAGACTGTGTGGCAGGCTCAATAAGGTTGCTTTTGCCCAGGCTTCCTTCTTTGTCTCCTTCACTCAAGCTAGACTTGCATATTTCTGAGTCTGTCTTTTTGGGCACTATTTCTGTCTTGTTAAATTTTATTTATTATCATTGTTGTTGTCATGGGCGTGTCTGTCTGTTTATCTGTCTATCTATGTCTGTCTGTCTATCTATGTATCTAGCTATCATCTCTCTATTGTCTGTCTGTCTGTCTATCTAACTAACTATCTAGCTATCATCTGTCTGTCTTGTCTCTGTCTATCATCTATCTGTCTGTCTATCTGTCTATCTGTCTATCTATCTATCTATCTGTCTGTCTGTCTGTCTGTCTGTCTATCTATCTATCTATCTATCTATCTATCTATCTATCTATCATCTGTCTATCTGTCTGTTTGTCTGTCTGTCTCTCTATGCACATGCTTGTGCTTATGTGCTATGGTATGCGTGTAGAAGACAACATTAGGAGTTAGTTCTCTCCTTCCACCTTCTCGAAGCAGCAACTCTCATCATTTCTGCCAAGCTGGGTACTCTAGGGTAGCTGACTTGCAAGCTTCCAGGAGATTCTTCTGTATCCACCTTGCATCTCGCCTTAGGAATACAAGAATTACAGATTCTTGCCACTTCATCTGGCTGTTTCCTGTGGGTTCCAGGGATTGAATGCAGATTATCAGGCGAGTGTGGCAAGGGATCTGCTGAGCCACCTTGATGACCTTTGATACTTTACAGATAACGTCAACTCCTTTCCAATCCCTGGAACCCCTCCTGGCCCTTTCATCCCTTGCTAGTTTGCCCTCACATGTGTTATTAGTCACAGCATCCTTTTGTGGTTAGTTCTGTGTTAGCACCGACTTCTCAGGGGAGCTGGACGGTTAGAAGAGGTCATGGAGACTTAGTGCTTCCAAACCACAGTAGAAGCTGGGTGGAAATGCCTGTTGTCTCAGCCGCAAAGGAGCTCAAGGCAGAAAGGACACTTGAGTCCAACAGTCTGAGAACAGTTTTGACAACACAGTGAAGGTCTGTCTAAAAAACCCACAACAAAACAAAAAATAGAAAAACAAAAACCAAAAAAACCCCCCAAACAAACAAAAAGCCAAATTAAACAATCAGACACACATATTGTAGCAATAAAGCTCTTTCTTCCTGGAATGTGGCGAAGCTAGAATTGGGAATTTAAAGTTACTATGGCAGACATTCTTGGACGTGGGGTAGAGTGTAAGGATTAGAGATTCCCCAGACCAAGGAATACCTCTTGTGTCATTCTCGTCTACTCTTGCCTACACTCCTCTAGGAACAAAGAGCTCCCTCCTTTTCCTCAACCATCTAATGGAGCCATCTCATTAGCTCTTCTTGGTACACACCTCAAACCTACACCCCCAGTTGTTGGTCTTTTTCTTTGTGCTACACCAAACAGCTAGCTCTGTTCTCCTGGTCCCTCTCAACGTGCATGCTAATATACACCCTTGCCTAGCTTGTGTTGAAAGAATGTCATTTTAAGATGCCACTTGAGTCCCACATATTATAACTCTCTTGAGACCCACCTATGAGCATACACAAGCCATGTACCATTCTTATTAAACAGTGCTCGAGGGAAGAGGTGTATGGGATGTCCTTATAAAGATGCTAGAATGCTTCAAAAGATTCCGATAATCTAAAGCCGGGTTCTCAAGCTTCTCAACGTTGTGACCCTTTAATAGAGTTCTTCATGCTGTGGTGACCCCAACCATAACATTATTCCTTTGCTACTTCATAACTGTAATTCTGCTACTGCTGTGAATCATAATGTAAATATCTGATGTGCAGGATATCTCGTATGTGATTTTTGAAAGCTCATAGGTTGAGAACTACTGGTCTAAAAGCTTCTGTTTGCCATTTGACCAAATTAAAACCTAATCTTTCCACCACCAAGTTGCCCTCAACACCTCATGCCAAGGAATTTCACAATTCACCAGACAGCGGGAGCAGAAAGGAATCCATACCCAGGCTTGACTTATTCATATAATGTGTTTTAAGTAATAGAAAGACAGAAATATCAGCTCTTGATAACAAGATTTTTGCTAAACAAAGCATATTAACCAAACAAATGGATCCCTTGCTCACACTCTACCACCAAGGCAGCACCGCCACAGACACCCATTCTTTTCATCTGGGGATTTCTGTTGTAGAAACAAAATACACACTTAGGCACAAGTCAGGTCAGGGGTATCTGGCTCAGGCAGACAATCAACATGAACACAAGAAAAAGGACTTTCTGATTTTAGCATTTTCTTTTTGTCCTCTCATTTTCAAACAATTTAAAACAACAACAACAACAACAACAACAACAAAACAAACAAACCAGAGGCTTGAGTTTGTCAAGAATCAAGTTGAGCATATGCCAACTTGACCACATGCTTTTGGTAAGGGATATAATTGTTTAGTGCCTCAGTTTCTTTGTCTGTAAGTTGATATTTTAAGGGGTGACTGTGTTGAAGAGGTAGATAGCTCAGTTGGTAAAGAGCTTGTCACTCAAGAATGAGGCTCTGAGTTTGATCCCCCAGACCTTGTGTTAAAAACAGAAGGCATAGGATGATGTGCTCAATGGCTCAATGGTGGTATGGCTGGTACAGGGTAGCTAACCACTTTCTGATTGGATGTGAGGTCTGCTCCAAGGGTGAATTTTATGCCTGCTTACTGTAATCCTGGGCAAAAGCTCATGGCTGGGGAGGTCATGGCCCAAGGATAGAAGCTGTTATTATCTTGCTCAATGGCCATTCTATCAAATTGCTTTGTAAATACTTATGCTTAAATGGGACTGCTCCCAACCTTGGTCAGAGAAGCTTCATTTCATTGTAGACAGTAGTCAATCCACAAGAATAAGAGATGGATACTCAGCCTTAATGGGACATCTTTATCAATACCTCCCCTCCCCCACATTCCAAGGCTTGGGGAACGTTGTGGAAGAGGAGGGAGAAAGAACATAAGAGCAGGAGGGGAAGGAGTACTGTAAAATGCTCTTATCTGAACACAACACAGCCATTGTTCTCAAGAACTCTGTACAGAATCTATGGTGATCCTCACAGAATCTATGGTGACTCCCATAGAATCTATGGTGACCCTCATAGAATCTATGGCCACCGACATAGAATCTATGGGGACCCACACAAAATGAAGCCAGCTGAAATTCTGACGTAGGTGGGGGAAGGTGCTTTCTAGTTCCCACCTCTTACTGAGAAGTTACTGGCAATTGACAGCTGCTGCAAGATGGAGAGAGAATTATTCTCTTTCAAGGCTGTTCCCACTGGGAAGTTTCCCATCCTCAAGTGGGTCACCCCACACCCATGCACACACAAACAGCACTTATTAGACTTAATGAATTATCAAAAAAGAGAGAAAAGCAAGGCATGGAATTGTCAGTGTGATGTTGGAGGAGAAAGACTGGAGGAGGGTTGGAGATGGAAAGTGGACCATGGATATTATTATAGTTCATTGTATACATGTACAAACTTCTCAAGAATAAAAGAATAACACTGTAAAATGATTTATTTATTTTTAGTTTATGTGTACAGGTATTTTACCTGTATATATATCTGTGCACTACATTTATTTAATGCCCACAGAAGTCAGAAGAAGGAATTGGATCTTCCAAGAATTTCAGTTACTGATAGTTGTTAACTACCATGTGGGTGCTGAGATTCAAACCTAGGACCTCTAGAAGAGTAGTCAGTAGTATTATGTGCACAGCCATCTCTCAGGCCCCAATAGTAATTAAAACAAAACAAAACACAAAACCAAAACAGTTTTGGTGGCATGTAATTATAATCTCAACACTGGGGAAGCAGAGGCAGGTGGCTCCCTGGGGTTTGCTGGGCAGCCATTCTAGCTTAATTGGTGATCCCCAGGTTCTTTTGTGACCTCATCTCACAAAACAAGATGTATGACTCCTGAAGAATGACATTCAAGGTTCAAAGTTCATCTGTGGCCTCCACAATATATATATACACAATACACACACACACACACACACACACACACACACACTGATTCCTGCTCACAGGTGTGCATATCCTTTTTTTTTTTTTTTTTTTTTAGGTGTGTATATCCTAACATCTAGAAATCTGCTGGTCTTCTGTGTACAACCTGTGTTAAGTCTTGATTATCCATTGCGTCATGTAATCCTCCCTCATGGGATGATGTCATTCCAAAGTTCACTACTCCAATCTTGATATGACATTGCATTTTATTAGTTTCAGAATGTTGCAGAGAAGACTAGCTCGGTCTCAGCAAACATTCAGGAAGTTGGGCCATTTCCACTCGTCTTAATGCTGGTGATCTAGGATCAGAAAGGTGAACTCTAAAATCACAAAACCAGGAGGTGACAGAACTAGTCTTACCTGCAGCTGCCCTTCGCAAACGCAAAGCCCAAAGATACAGAAGAACCAGTGACTCGGTAGGGAGGTGAGGCTTTGAGTCTGGCTTTCACAAAGGAGAAGAGAAATGAAAAGCACAGCAAGCCAGAGACCAGTGAAAGAGGCCAAAGCTCTAGACAGTAGCACATGCAAGGCTGGGTGGCATCTGGAATGGTGCACAGAGGAGTGCCTTGGTGGGGACTGTGGAACAAGGCTGAGGTACTCTGAGCCAGGTATGTCACAGGCAACAATGAATGGCAAACCAACAATGTGCCCCACAACCTTAGAAGTCAGCTATGAGCATCCTATCATATACTTACATGAAGCCTGGAGGACACAAGAATACTCAGAGAAGCTCTGTAATCAATGGCACCACACTGGAAATCAAGCACAATGTCCAGTGACAAGCAAAGAAATAACAGCTATGTCCTGTTCACACAATAGTGCCATCTACAGAGGTGATATGAATGGATTGAAGATACAAGCAAAGACATGGAATTAATGCATAAAAAGTTTATGGGCTACATATAATATCTTCCAGCCTTACAAAAGAAAGGTATGCAAGTCAATTGTGGTGTGTAATCCTAAAAATCAAGAGGCTGAGTCAGGAAGATTGTGAGGTCAAGGCTAGCCTGGGCTACACACTGAGTCCCTGATAGGAAAAGGACAAGGAGAGAGAGAGAGAGAAAGAGAGAGAGAGAGAGAAAAAGAGAGAGAGAGAAGAGAGAGAGGAGAGAGAGAGAGAGAGAAGAGAGAAAAGAGACACAACCATTAGCAATAATGTGGATAAGCCTGGAAGACATTAGATTTAGTGAAGTAAACCAATACAGTTAAGCAAATCCATTTACTCAGAACACCTAAAAGTGCCAAATTCATAAACAGCACAGAAGAGAATGGTGGCTGCTGGGGTGGGGGTGGGGGTGGGAGGACTTGTCACTTGATATGTGTAAAGTTTCACCTACACGAGATAAATAACTGTTACCGAGCATCTGTGCACCATAAACCCTATAGGCAGTAGTATGGGATTGTGCACCTTAGCATGTGTTACAGCCAGGGGCTGCTGTGAGGCCTCGGGGCTAAGAGGACTTGCTGTTCAAGCTTGATAACTTGACTTTGATTTCTAAAAAATATGTTAAGGCTAGGTCTAGAGGAGAGCACAACTGTAGTGCTAGCACCCAGTGGACTGAAGCAGGAGGATCATAAATTTGAGGCCAGTTTAGAACACATAGTGAAATCTTGGTTAGTCACACACACACACACACACACACACACACACACACAAGAGAGAGAGAGAGAGAGAGAGAGAGAGAGAGAGAGAGAGAGAGAGAGAGAGAGAGAATTAAATAAGTTGCCACAGTAAACAGGAAAAATGGGAAAATGACATAAGGAAAGATTTGGCTGTTTGGTACCAAGGCAGTGGTATCAGTACCATGGGACATTCCCTATGTCCAAACTCATCAATATGGATACACTAGATATGTATAGCTTTTAGCCATTTTGTAGAGTTTAAACACTATCATGTTGGAAACCATAAAAAATGTTAGAAATACAAATCAAAAGATATATGCCAGGGCAGAGTCTCTAAGGGTTGATACAGGATGAGTTAGGGAAGGCTCACCAGGGTGGCTGCCACTATACTGTATGCATTCAAATATACATAGTTCCTATATCCTTTTGCATTCCTGATCTGAGCTAGGGCTTGACAATTCAGCTAGTCTAGCTAGTTCGTGAGCCACAGGGATCTTTCTGTTTCTCCCTCTCCAGCATTGGGATTACAAGAGCATACGACCACGCCCAGCCTTTTCACATGACTCCTGGGGAGTGAAAGCAGGTTCTGACATTATTGACACCTATCTTCCCAACTCTTTCTTTGTATTTTTCATCAGCTTTGACCACTGTGCAGAGTGTGGCACTCTCCACTGGGAATGAGCCTGAGAAGACAGATAGCCCCACTTGAGAAGGGAGCTCACGATGTAGCCAGTTCAATAGCTCCTTCAACTTGTAGGCCTACTAAAAACCATCTGGCATAAAGACATCATATTCTTCATGTGAATTATGTATAAGACAATACGCAGTCCTATTTCAATCATTTCGTCTGTAAACAGCCTGCATCTCATATGTCTTGTGTGAGCTTGTCTCCCCAGGGTTCAGTGGCTGCCTTAGGCTTTTACATCATCCAATGTGTCACTGATTGCTGGTCTTCAGTGCTTTACATACAATAGTTTATCCACAGGTGGGCTGATCCTGTTCAAACGGATGCCTGTGACATCTTCTGTTGTTAGGGCCTAGCTCAGGGGAGCTACTCATGGAAGCGCTGTGCAGTATCTCCAAACAGGAAACACTTCCTGGATTTGGACCCTGATATCTCTCTTCTCAAGCTTTGCTCTCTGGGCTGCTTTTGTGTATCATCTCTCAGAGCATCTCAGGTAGGCCCAGAGACACATTCTCCAGTCAGGGCGTGTGCGTGTGCGCGTGCACGTATGTGTAGAGGCATAACATGCAATCTGGTTATTCTGGTTACACTGCATCGCACTGGAAACCCCAGAGCACCAGGCTGTCCTCATTTAGTTTAAAAACAACAGTCTCTTCCACTCCTTCAGAAGCATTTAATGCCTCCCCAAAAGCTTCCACAGCCACTCACGTGGGTGAAACTCCTGGCTGCCTTGAGAGCTTGGCACCCCTCCCCCCTCTTGCTCTTCTAGGTGGGGAAACTGAGAAGCAGATGGTCACAATGATCTGACCAAACTCAAACTAGATTCGGGTCTCCCAGGCCAAAAGACGGAGGCTTGTTGGCACCTAGCAGTAGGTTGATGCGCAGGGTTGAGTGGGGCTTGGTGCCTGTCCAGGGGGAGGGGAGAGACAAAGCAGAATGACTCTCATGTCCCGGCCTGCTGTAGAGAGTTGATGTTGGTCAGAAGCTTGTGCCCCAGGATGGGAAGAACTGGAAATTAGACTTGATTGTGAAAAGTTCTGCACTGTCTCTCCTTTGGACAATGACAGCTGCTAAGACCCCTACCCTGGCTATCTTCGTGCTGGGCAGCTTCACTTCAGGTGTTAGTTAGCTCTGTTTCCTGCCTCCAGAAACTTACTGAGAAGGCATTTGGTCTAATCTGGACTAGAAGTGTGTGTGTGTGTGTGTGTGTGTGTGTGTGTCTGCATGTGGTGGAGGGGTGAGGTGAAAGCAGCTTTGGAAGCAAGGAATATCTGAGCTGGACCTTCAAGTGGACATTAGCTGGGCAAAGGGTCCAGTGACTGAGGGGACAAAGGCCAACAGGAGGAGCGGCATGAAGCCAGCAAAGGAGAGTAAGCAAAGACACATTTCATGTGTATGCACACTCCCACCACAGTTTTATTATCTATGACTACCACCCACAGGACATTTATATAATATTTTATTGGACTGTTTTTTTTTTAAAGGAAAATGCATTCTCCCCCTCCCCCATCCCAATTTGGAAAGTAGGTCATTTCGTTGCACTTTGATTTCAGAGTTGAAGGTACCAAAGTGACAAGGTTGATGATAACACTGTATGAGCAGTGTGATCTCTGGCAGGGTTTTATGTGTCCCACATGTCAGGTTCATCTCTAGGGAAGATGCTGTACTGGTGGGCAGGCCCACTGGGGACAAGAGAGGCTACCATCAATTCAGGTTACTTCTAAAACCACCTTTGATAGTCAGCAAAAACATCTACCATACGTCTACCTCAGCATGATTTTAAAGACCCTTAGACCTTCTTCATTATACAAACGCTGTCTTTTAAAGGGATATGATATATCATGGGTTTGCTGGCTACTTGCTTTCTTTCCTCATACAATTTAAATAAGGACCCAAGAATTCAAATGAGAAACGGTCCTCTCTTCCCCCTGTAAGTTCATCTGGTGTATCCAGGGAGCAGGGCACCACAGATGGGAGCCAGTGAACAAAGGCTTGACTCTGAGGAGGAGGATGAGCCAGGGAGGGCGAACGTCTCACAGCCAGTGTGAGACAGAGGGCTCTGCCTGTATGGATGGAGGGTGGACAGGGCCTGAACTTGAAAGGGCTTGCATGCTGGCTCAGATGGGCTGGGATCATCTTGGTGATGGAACAGAAAACCACGGAGAGGGCTGTGCTATGAGCCACTTGCAAGGCAAGAGAAATTCAAAATCCCCTGAGGCTCAGACTATCTTTTGGGGATCTCATTTTAGAGGGACCCATGAGGACAGTGGGGTGGGACTGAGTGGTGGAGTGTCTGCCTAGCATTCATGAGGGATCAGTCTCTAGTACTGCAACAGACAATTAAAAATTAAAATAATTTTAAAATTAAAAAGGCTAGACTGAGGGTGTATCTCAGGTGGGAGAATACTTGCCTACTATCTACAAAGTTCTAGATCCACTCCCAGCATCAAAATCAGGTAGCTTGTGCCTATCGTCCCAGCACTCAGGAGGCAGAAACAGAAGGATCAGTGCTCAAGTTCATCTTGGACTATATATTCAAAGATTGAGGCCAGCCTTGGCTACATTTTGGGACCCTGTCTCAAAATTTAAAAAAAAAAAATAAATAAAAGTTTAAAATTAAAAAACAGAAGTAACTGTAAATCTTGATCTCAGAAAACGTTGGGCAGGCAGATCTCCAGCAAAGAGTAGACCTTAGAAAAACCATCCTTTTAATAATTATCTTTGGGCAAATTGAATAATCATTTGTCGCCTCTTGTGTTCTGTCTGTAAGCTGATGGCTTGCCAAGTCACCTGCAGTAGGGTTGGAAGGTCACAGCCACAAGCCTCCTTGTCTCCTTTCCTCTAGGTCCCCTGACCTCCACTCCAACATTGTTGATGTTTATTGCTGGCCCTGCTCTTGCTGTGGTAAGATGCCCTCTGTGATGTGCAGCGACGTTACGATCAACTCGTGACATGATCCTCATTACCTCATATGTTTAGCAGGTGGCAATACTGTTTGGAGGAGGTTGTGCAGTCTTTAGAAGGTGGGGTCTGGCTGGATAGCGGAGCTCACTAAGGGACAGAACTTAAGGGCTTATAGACTTGCCTGCTTCTGTCTGAGCTCTCAGTGTCCCAATGCACTGAATTGTGAAGAGTCCCAGCCTCATGTACTCATCCCCTTGAACTCTGTCATGATGGTTACTATTGTAACAAGATCCAGAATGATACCGGAGACAAACTCTCAGCAAGTCTGTCAGGGAGTTTCAAGATTAGGCTGTTGAGGTAAGTCTTTCCTAACTGTGTATGGTACTGTTCCATGGGCTGGAGTCATGGATGGAGGGGGAAAAAGTAAACCCAGGGGGTGGAGAGATGGCTGAGCAGTTAAGAGTGCATGCTTACTGTTGTTCTTCCAGAGGAGCAGCACATAATTGGTGCTGATACCCTTCTTCTGGCTTCCCTGGGCAGTGCACTCACACGCACTTATCCCTACATAGACACACGTGTATACATATGATTAAGTGAAATCTTTATCATCATCATCATCATCAGCAGCAGCAGCAGCAGCAGCAGCAGCAACAACAAGTAAATTGAGCTGACTTCCAGCATTCACCTATCTGTTTCCTGACTGTAGGCCCACATGACCAGCCACTCTTTACTCCTGTCACCTTCAAACTGGGAGCCAAACCAACCTCTCTTTCCTTAAATTGCTTTTGTCAGATGGTTTCTCACTTAATGAGGAAAGTAATGAATATGCCTACCGCTCCTTCTCTTCCCTGTCATAATGGTATACCTTCTCAGGCCGTGAGCCACAGACGTGTTGCCGCCCTTAAGCTGGTTCTGTCGATATTCAGTCACAGTGATGTGGAGAGTCAGGGACCCTAGGAACACCGCTCAGGTATGACAAACACAAACATCTCAGGCGTTGCCAAATAAATGTCCCCAGGAGGAAGAGAGAGTGACCCAGACCTGTCTTTGGAGAGGGAGAGTAGGTTCTAGTGGCTTCAACAGTTAAGAAACAGAGAACTTCCTGTAGAGAGCCCCATGACCCCGCCCCCATTTTAGAGCGTAGGAGGAAAGGACAACCGATGAAGGAGTTTTATCATCATCGCTGTTACTGTAAGGGTCCCTTATTGGTTCTCTGATACTCACTCATTGACTATTGATTCTTAACCATATCCAGGGACAAATACCCCACAGAAGGTCACATGCTCCCAGCACTCAGGCATGACTTAATGCTTCCTTGCTTGGACTGTCTTCCCCAAGAACGCAGCCAAGAGGAGGAGAAAAGGCCATTGTCTTAATCATGGAACAACTATGGGAATATTCAGCATGACTGCCCAGCGTGGCAGTAGACTCACACACAGTTTCCATGTACTAGAACCTGGCCAACCTGTTCCTTGACTCATAAAAAAAATTATAGTAAAGCACTACTAAGCACCTACTGTGTACCATTGCACACACTTAGCTAATCCTTACAACAATCCATTATCCCTTTTATTACACAAGGAAATTGAAGCACTGTGAGATTGGACGGCTTTCAAAACACTGTCCAGCCATTAAGTGGCCTGTCAAAAGTGTAGATGGCAGACATGAGTTCAGGCCTTCTGGACTCCATGTCCTTTGTTGGTTTCCTTGTGTCAGACTCGCCTTCCTGGTGGTGCTGTGATAAACGTGAGGCTGACCCACCACATAGTCACTGGCTCCTTTAACTGTTGAGTGTGGGCCGTCAGCCTCATACACATAAAACTGGAGAATGCTACCTTTGACGGTCTTAACCTTGTAAAATAAAGCCTCGGATACAGGAAACCCCACACACAAATAGCTTACTTGATTATTGTGAGGATATCTTCATTGAGAGCTGTCAGACACTCTGATTCTCCTGCTACCCCGTCCCCAGTGCGAGATCAGCAGCATGGGTGGTTATTAAAGCCAGGGCCACGTGCACACTAAGCAAGCACTCTTCCTTTTCAGCTTTAGCCCCAGCCCAGGGTCGTCATCCCTTGCATCGAGCATCCAAGTAGGTTTATCTAGTTTTTTTTGTTTGTTTGTTTGTTTTGTTTTTGTTTTTTGTTTGTTTTGTTGTTTTTCGAGACAGGGTTTCTCTGTGTAGCCCGGGCTGGCCTGGAACTCACTCTGTAGACCAGGCTGGCCTCGAACTCAGAAATCCGCCTGCCTCTGCCTCCCAAGTGCTGGGATTAAAGGCGTGCACCACCACCGCCCAGCTTCAAGTAGGTTTATCTAAACAGAGTAAGTTTTATGTTAGAAACTTGCTAAACCCCCTAAGTCTGTTTTACCTATAGGTCTTCCCTTCACACTTTTCCATATATTTCTTACTCATTTTGATTTTAGCTGGATATCCAAGGTAGATCACATGGTGTTTTGATATGTATCTACACGGGGAAATGATTCAGACAGAATATTGATCAGACAGAATATTCCAAGTTCATCTCCCCTAGTCTCCCTTTTTGTATGCGTTAGAGGAGTTAACATGGACTCTCTTGGAAGAATTCCAGTATTTCCTACAAATGCCATTAACTCTGACTTCATACTATACTAGAATTCTTTTTAACTCCAATATAGTGAAATTTAACTTTCCTTAATTTCTTTCACCTTTCCCACAAATTCTGTCTTACTTATGTTTCCATGTATTTGACTTTTCCAGAAAAGAGTCTCTGTGAGATCAAGTGATGTTTGTCTTTTTTTAAAAGATTTATTTTATTTATATGAGCATATTTTAGCTGTCTTCAGAAACACACAAGAAGAGGGCATCAGATCCCATTACAGATAGTTGTGAGCCATCATGTGGTTGCTGGGAACTGAACTCTGGAAGAGCAGTTGGTGCTCTTAACCACTGAGCCATCTCTCCTGCCCCGATCTTTGTCTTTTTGTACCTGACTTATTGTACTTGGTTGGCCTCAAGGTTCAGCCATGCAGTGTTTCCCCTGCGGGTGCTTGGCCAAAGAACACAAATTCAGCTCCTCATGGAGGTGTCTGAGCGCCTGCAATCACTGAGCATCCCATAGCCAAGATAAGGATACAACCTACATGTGTGGTAGTAGATGAATGGATAAAGAAATTATATATACTTGGGAGTGGTAGTCTAAACCTCTACTCCCAGCATTCAGGAGGCAGAGGCAAGTGGATTTCCATGAGTTTGAGGCCAGCTTGGTTTACACAGAGAGTAGCCAGAAATTATATATAGAGAAACGCTGTCTCAAGAAGAAGAAGAAGAAGAAGAAGAAGAAGAAGAAGAAGAGGAGGAGGAGGAGGAGGAGGAGGAGGAGGAGGAGGAGGAGGAGGAGGAGGAGGAGGAGGAGGAGGGAGGAGATAATTAAGAAATTACATAGAGTTCTGACCTTCACATGCACACTTGGCATGCACCCCCTGCCATTGAATAAGTAAACTTAATTAAATATATATATATATAAAGTCCAGGGTTAGGAAGATAGCTCAGTTGGACAAGTTCTTGCCATGCAAATATATATATAAGGTCCAGAGAGAGAGAGAGAGAGAGAGAGAGAGAGAGAGAGAGAGAGAGAATATAAATAATACATGACCAATCTATTTAAAGGCTGCCATCATTTGGGGCAGTGTGGATGTATCTGGAAGCCTCATCCACACACTTAAGTGTTTTTAACTTATGAGGAATGACCTTGGAAAAATGTTGCAAGGAGACCTGTCCTCATTTGTAGATTGATTGCCCTGTTGTGCAGTGCTGTCTCACATCTGGATTTGGAGAGGAAAAAGAAGCTGTTCAATACAAGAGATTAATTTCTGAGTCAATGCCTTCAGATTTCCCGGCTTGCCTCATCTCCAGTTGTGCCTTCGACATCAACTCTGTCCGTTAGACAGATGGCTTCATCCTCTCCTCTCCTCAATCTGTCACAATCGCCCATCTCCCCTCTTCTGCTAGGGCAGCTGCAGACTATATCCTATGTCCTTTTCAGAGTTTGTTTCAGGAAAGCAGTTTTTACACTGACTTGAAGCACTCCCTGTCTCTTCTCCCTTGGCTTCTGGGCAGCAGCTTAGCCTCTAGAGGACCGGTCCCAGCATGCTAGCCTCAGCTTCAGCATCTATTCCCCTCATGCACTGGGTCATGGAGACCCCTCACCAGCAGCGAGGTTGCGGTGCCCAGATGGTTCTCTCACACAGGCTCTCACATCACTCCAGGCCTCCTGTTTTGTTTGTGTAAAGGTGTGTGTGTGTGTGTGTGTGTGTGTGTGTGTGTGTGTGGCATTTGTGCCTCTGGATTCAGCCCCCAGTTTGTTATATAAAGTTTCTTCCCTTCTTTCAGCACATCTTTATTTGAATGTTTAAAATTTTGCCAGGTAATGGTGGCACATGCACTCCCCCAACCTTGGCTTTTCGAGACAGGGTTTCTCTGTGTAGCCCTGGCTGTCCTGGAACTCACTCTGTAGACCAGACTGGCCTTGAACTCAGAGATCTTCCTGCTTCTGCCTCCCCTGAGTGCTGGGATTAAAGGTGTGCACTACCACCACTCACTGACCTTAAATATACTTCTTTTAAAAAAATACTTAAGAACTAAAACCAAAATAAAGCTACATAAGCTATATGTAAATATAAATATATTTTGCTTTATTTGTATTTTAAAAATTGATTTGTTCCAGGTAGATTTTATAATAATAGAAAGCTAACTGTCTCCAAGAAGGCCTTTTATACAAAATATTCTTGTTTCTATAGGCTTCATGGCTTGAAGTGTGAAAAGCATCCCCTTGATAATAGACTCTGATAGCTTTCCTTTGAGAGTGGTTACTGCCATCCTCACAGAACATACAGAGGCTCAGAGGATACATGCATACCTTTCAGGCATAAATAAATCCTTGGAAATTTGCTCAAACTCTCTTTTTAAAAAATGATTTGCCAGACATGGTGCATGTGCCTTTTATCCAAGTATTTGAGAGGCAGAGGCAAGTGGATCTCTGTGACTTCAATTCCAGCCTAATCTATATAACAAGGTTTAGCCAGCCAGAGGTACATAGTGAAACCTGGTCTTCAAACAAACAAACAAACAAACAGCAACAACAAAATAAAAAACAAGAAATAAAATAATTTATACATTCTCATTTCCACATGTGGCTCTGTCATTTGGTCCATATATTTACTTATTTAATATCTGTCATTAAATAAATAAATGTAATTAAATATACGGACACACATGTATTTAAATTATTTCCAGGATTAGAAAGATGACTCATTTACTCAAGTGCTTGTCATATTAGTGTAAGGACCTGAGTTCAATCCCCAGCTGGGTGTGGTGGGATGCACTTATAATCATAGCTCTGGGGAACTAATTAATTAAAGAAAAAAAAAAAAAAAAAAAGAAAAGGAGTCTGCTGTCCACCCTGAGGTCTGAAGACAGCGTTTGAGTTTCACTGTCTCCCTGTCTTCATAGCACACATTTGTAATCCGTGTGGGACATGGGTATAATAGTTCATGTATACAATTAATGAACGCCCCTGTGGGCATACAACGCCTGCCTTGCACACATACCTCACTGTTTACAAATGTGTGTGCAGCATACAATATGAATACAAACACGGACATTTAATAATGAGACACTGACATTTTTCCCTGGCTGGGGAGCACGGGCAAAAGGAGATGGCTGCTTTGAGCTGCAGTCCTAGTGTGGGCCCTGTCGTCAGGTTATTTTCTGTTCAGCCTGCTTCCTTGATGAGGTCCTAGGCAGTGTTGGATCCTGTAGAGGAATTCCATGTACAAACAAATGACAAGGGACACTTGCCACACAAGCCTGATGACTGGAGTTTGATCCCCAGAAGCTACGGGATCACAGGCTCTTGTTACTATGTCTGGCTTTATGTGGGCTGTGGAGATCCAAATGCAGGTCCACACGTGTACACAGTCCACACTTTACCTGTCAAGCCTTCTCTTTAATCCAAGACATGGTTTCTCCTTAGCCGTCTGAAGAACCTAGGAGACAGAATAGTACGGGATGTAGCAGTGCAATCCCGAGGGCAGAAATGTGACGGAAGAGGTATAGTTAATAAACACCAGCATTGCCCTTGCCTTCTGCTTCTGTGATTTTGAAATTACACATTGCTAATAAAAGATCTGGGCATTTACTTTTAACTGCAGAGAGAGACAGTCTCTGCAGTCATGAAGGCCGAAGCTCACAAAGCAGTTCTGTGACTGAAACGGACTCCATCTTAATCCTTCTACAGTGATGTTATTATTTTTACAGTTGTTTCTACAACTCCAAACATGATTTACATACAAGGCCTGATCTCTCTGTCTCTCTCTGTTTCTATCTGTCTATCTATCTATCTGTCTTCTGTCTACCCGTCTTTCTGGTCTATCACTGTCTATCATCTGTCTATCTGTCTGTCTATCTTATTCTTCTATCTACTATCTATCTATCTATCTATCTATCTACTATCTGACTCTGCCACTAACTATGTTGTGTGTGTGTGTGTGTGTGTGTGTTTGTGTACTGTGCCCTGGGTAGACACCCATCTTCGCACATGGGTGGTGGGAAGTATGGGAGACACATTCATGTTTGGACATTCTCTGGGTAGGTTGAGCAAGCCATTTAATGAGTCATCTGGAGGTAAATTAAACCAAATCTTATAACTTTTCATGGCTTAAAGGGAAGACATTGTGGAAAGCTGCTGAGCGACTGCCTGGGGTAGGGTCCATATCCTCCCTCAGCCCTTGTATTTCATACTGGAAACCTTTCCTCCAGAGCCTCAGCTGTTCACTTCGTGGGGTTCACGTTAACTAAGGAAACGTTATTAAGGAAGTCTCAGGCTCCCCATTCCTCCCCGTTTTTTCATCATTATTTTGAAATAGCTCTAAACTTTCAAAAAGTTGAAAAAGTAATGCCAGGCATAGCCCATGGGCTTGTGATCCCAACACTTGGACTGTGCAGGCCGAAGGACCTCAGCTTCCCCCAAAATGGTCAGGGAATGTGAGCCAGTTTAGTAATAATAATAATAATAATAATAATAATAATAATAATAAAATGGCATTTATAAAATGCTTGCCAAGAGGCGGACACTGCTGAAATATTCCATACATGACCCATTTCATTCTTACTGGTAACCTCATTTTTAATGAGATCTGTTGTGTTCCCATTCTACAGATGATGAAACAGAGACTTAGCAAGATTAAGGAACCTGCCTTAAGTTCCACAATAGAAAGTAGATTTATGAGCACACGAGTACACTCTTTCTAACTACAGAACTATGTGCCTCTGGGGACAAGTGCCAGGAGAAGCTGAAGAGGGTTCAGTGTGGCTTCTCAAACATACTCATACTTACAATAGCCAGATATGAACTGTGGCGAGAGCTCAGGGGTATAGCATTTGATTAGAATGTTCAAGGCCTTTGGTTTGATTCCCATTAACACACACACACACACCACACACACACACACACGAATATGGACACACACAGGAACACTGAGACACACAAACATGAATATAACAGAACAGTCAGGTGTACAGAGACACTCTACATTTTGTTTTATCTCTCCAACTGTCATCATATCCAGTTTTTGAGCAAATGAACATACGCTCACGGTGGGTAAGTGAATTCTGGAAGGCCCTGTGGCTGTTACATGATTGATAGGAGAGTTGTCCCAATTCTACTATCTTCTTACCACCCACCCAAACAAGAATATGGTCCATGATCAATTATGGAATGGTGTACTTAATGTCAATGCCCCAGTTCTTAAAAAAAAATTAAAGATAGGAATACTTTAAACTTTATTTTTCATTTTTTGATATATTATTTCATGTAGACCAGGCTACCCTAAACGTATAGCTGAGGATGGGCTTAAATGCCTGATGATCCTGCTTTTAGCTCCAAGTGTTAGAGCTATAAGGCCTGTGTCACTCTGTTTGGTCAAACTCACTTCATGGGGCCAGCATGTGTAACAAATACCAAAGATGTTTCAAGACAGAAAATTATAGACCAATATCTTTAATGAACATTTGCAGAAATCAGGGGGCTGGAGAGATGGCATAGTGGCTAAGAATGCTTGCTATGCAAACTAGAAAGCCAGCATTTGGATTCCAGCACCAACATATCAGTCATGCTACTGGGGATGAGGCACAGAGACTGGTAGGTGCCTGGAACTTGCTGACTGCCAGCCTCCTTGAACATGGGTGTGTGGTGGATCTTAATAAAATATTAGTGAACCATCTGGCCACTGAAATTTGTGATCCCAGTACCCTGAAGGCAGAAGCAGGAAGATGATTGCCTTGTCTCTAAAAGCCAAATTAAAATAAATAGCAAACCAAATTCAACAGGATTTTAAAAGGACCATACATTACAACTAAATGGAATTGATCCAAGGATTCAATGATAGTTTTACATATGAAAACTAAAATCTGTGGTACACTGTGATGGTTTAATTTTCATTATCAACTTGACTGGGTTTAGAGTCACCATGGAGTTGAACTTTGGGGCAGAATATTGGGGCCTGTTGGGAACAGAACTCATAAAAGGCAGATATGTCTGGAAGGCTGTGGTGAAAGGAGGCCATTTTGGTCGGCTCTCAAAGAAGTCTCCAAAATCAAAGAGAGCACACAGCTTTTCTTTAAAATGAAGATATTTATGCCCTAGATAAATCTGAATTTTACTAGGGCAATCAATGTGCTTACATGTATGAAGAAAACAAAAACAAAAATGAACCAACCCCCCCCCACACCCCCACACAAAATCCCATAGAAACTCCTGGTGGCAAACCAACCCAACTCAACTCAAATCAGACCAGACCAGACCAGACCAGACCAGACCAGACCAGACCAGACTAGATCAAACCAAAACAAATCAAACCAAACCAGACCAGAGTGATCTGGGGCAAGGTAACCCCAGGTTTCCTGGGCTCATGGAAACAGCAACATGGTTCATGATGAATTTGGAAGCAACCTTCCTGCAAAGGCTTTTAGACACAAAATCCATGTGGTGCTGTACCTTTCCCAGGTTTAAAGTATTAAAAACTAACTAAATAAAAGCTAAAAAAATTTAAAAAAGGAAACCTTGTTAGCTGTGTCTGTGAAAAGTGAGGAAGATAGCAGCATTTCACACGTGGGAGGCCTGGGGTTCTGGACTAAACAGGAACAAGGAAGCAAGCTGAGCATCAGCAGTCATCTCTGTGTCTTGACTGGGCATGCACTTCGATTAGGTAACTTCAGCTCCTGCAGTCCTCCCTTCCTGTGATCTCAGACTGCATGTCCTGACTAAAACAAACCTTTCTCCCTTAAGTTGTGTCTTGTCAGGTATTTGGTCAGACACTCACAAAACAAAGGTTAGGAAGTAGGTGATAACCTCAACCTAAACAGAAAAAGCATTGGACAACATTGAACACCCCTTTGAGATAGGCGACCTAAATACATGGAATAAAATACAGGCCTTATATGACAAGCCCATAACGTACTCAATGGGAAAAGTAAAGCATTTCCTTTTCTAACAGAAACAAGAGAAGAATGGGGATCCCAACAACCTCGTATTCTAGCCAGAGCAGTTAGACAAGAAAAGGAAACTAAAAACACCCAGACCTGAAAGGAAGAAGTGAAATTATCTCTGCTCGCAGATAATAGGATATTCTTTTTTTGAGACAGCATCTCTTGTAGCCCAGTCTGGTTTCAAACTAGCTATGTAGTTCCACCTCCTGAGTACTGGGATTACAGGCATGTGCCAGCATGCCAGTTTACATGGCGCTAAGCATTTACCACAGGATCTTGTACATACATCCTATCAGCTGACCTATAGCTTTAGCTTCAGATGATATGACTCTATGAATGGTAAACACTAGAGAGGCTACCAAAATCCCCTACTAAATCTGATAAGTGAATTTTCAATAAACTTAAAAGAAGATAAACACACAAAAATCAGCTGTTTTCCTACACAGTGACAACCAACTGTCTTAAAAAGAAGCTAAGAAAACAATCAATATAAACACTTGAGAATTAACTATGAGGTGAAGTACTTATATATACAGTGAGAAGGGAGGAACAAAGAAGGAATTGAGGAGTAGAGGCACACACACACAACACACACCACACACACACACACACAATGGAATGCATGTTATGTTCACTGATTGGAAGACTTTATTATTGTCAAAATACTCACATGAGCCTAAGCTTCCCAGCAATTCAGTGCCATCTCTACCAAACCAGAAACCCAACTTTCACTGTGTACCCTAGATAAACCTCTCCTCGTGGGGGTTGCAGAAGAGGCTCAGTGATGGAGAGCACTGGCTGCTCTCTTAGAGGGCCGAGGGTTTATTGCCAACACTTAGAGAGTGGCTCACAACCATTGTGACTCTAGTTCTAAAGGATCTATGCTGTCTTCTGGCATCTGCTGCCACCACATGAAGGTGGTACACAAAACACCATATACATAAAATACAAACAAATCTTTAAAAGAAACCCTCTACTCCCATACACCATGGAATGCACACTAGGATTTTTTCAAAAGTGCTGCTGTAAATGACCAAGCAAAGCTGGAAACAAGCATAATACTTGTTAACAAGAAAATTGATGATTAAGGTCTATTTATTCAGTGGGACATTATTTCAAAGAGAATTGGAATGGGTTCCAAGTTGGATGTGGTGGTTCAGTCTGTAACTCCAGCCATTCGGGAGGCTGAGGTGAGGCGGGAGGCATGTATGAACTCAGGAAGCTGAGGTCAGACAGATAGCATAACGGGACTCCAGAAGCTCAAAGTGAAAACTAAAAGTTAGGGATATGTAGCAATGACAGAACATTTACCTAGTATGCAGAGAGCCCTGAGTTGAAGGATCACCACTGCCAATAAATAACTGAATAAAATTTACAAAGGAAGTCCCGCCATTTTTAACACTATGGAGGATTATGCTAAGCAAACAAATACTGAATGATTCTGGTTTTATTGAATATCTAAAATAAGTTCATAAAAGCACAGAGTGTGTGATGGTTGCCAGAGGCCTGGAGAGGCAAGTGGGCAGTTGTTATTCTCTGTGTGTGTTCAGTTATAAGGCCTAAAGATTTGATGTATATAATACAGGGCCTTTACAATACAAAACTGTGCACTTTAAAACTTATTAAGCAGCTAGGCATGGTGGCACACACATTTAAGTGTAGCACGTAGGAGGCAGAGGCAGACAGATCTCTGCAAGTTCAAGCTAGCCTAATCTACATGGTGAGTTCCAGGATAGCCAAGGGCTATGTAGGGACTTTGTACACACACACACACACACTTTATTAAGCCAGTTATGATGGTGTGTGTGTGTTGGTGTGTGTGTGTTGTAATCTCAGAATTAAGGAGTGGGAAAAAAAGGTTCAGGAATTTAAGGACAGCCTTGATTCTATGAGAGTTTGAGGCTAGCCTGGGCTTCCTGAGAGCCTGACTCAAACAAATTGCCAAGGGATGAAAGATGTAGCTCAGTGAGTAGAGCATTTGTTCATATATGTACAAAGCTCTGCGTTTGATTCCAATGTCTTATAAACTGGGCCTGGAGGCACATACTCTAATCTCCACATTTAAGAGATGGAAGCAGGGTTTAAGGTTCATTCTTGGTTATATAGCAAGTTCCAGGTCAGCTTGAGAAACAGCAGACCCTGTCTCAAAACACACACACACACACACACACACACACACACACACACACACACACACACAGAGAGAGAGAGAGAGAGAGAGAGAGAGAGAGAGAGAGAGAGAGAGAGAGACAGACAGAGAGACAGAGAGACAGAGAGACAAACAGAGAAAGGGGGAGGGAGGGAGGAAGGAAAGAAGGAAGAAGGAAAGAAGAAAGAAAGAAGGAAAGAAAGAAAGGGAAACATTATTTTTACTACTTGGTACTTTCTAGTTTGAAGAGTAGAGCCAGATTGCCCTCCACCCAAGGATGACAAGCCTTCTCTTTTTTAGTTTGGCTTCTAAGTATGGCCATCACCTGATAGTAACTTATTTTTTGCTTCCTGTGAGTCAGAGAGGAAAAAGCCCTGTCTCCAAGCCACCAGGACAACTTTCAAACAAATGGCCCATAATGAGTAGTTTTGGTAAAGTAACAGCTGTTGCTTACCTTGTTATAATACGTGAAAGCTCTCTAATTTGTTCAGTGCTCCGTATTAATAAAGCACATGTCCTATCATTTCTAAAGAGTCATGAAGAATGCTTGCTCAGATGGGCAGTGAACCATCCCACACTAGAGCCTGGAGAGCAGGCTCTAGTGTAGCATCGCGGAGACGAAGCAGGATGTAGTGATGACGCTGGGCTGTGAGCATCAGCATTATGTCCCAAACCTCACATCCTTGCTGAAGTTCATCCAGAGAATGACTCAGTAGATAAGATACGCATGGAGATACTTTGTTGACTGCTAAAGACAGGGGAAACATTAGACATTTTAAAGTGGGATTCTTTGTGTCTTTTTGTTTCTTTACATTTTCTATTTGGCGAATGCTTGTGTGTGTGTGTGGTGTGTGTGTGTGTGGTGTGTGTGTGTGTGTGTGTGTGTCATGCACTCTTCCAGTTTATTCTGAGATGCTAGTCTCTATTCAAAGCGGAGGGAACCAAGATAACTGACCTTTGAACTTCTGGAGATTCTCCTCCCTCTGAGCCTTGTAGGAGAGCACTGAGATTTCAGATCAGTCCAGGCTGGAAGCTCTGGAGGTGCAAGCTCAGACTCTAACCACCCTGAGCCATCTCTCTGGTCTCTGGAACAGCATATTTTCGAGAGCTTGAGAAGCCATGGGGATTTCCTTTTCCCTCACATCTTATCATGTATGCCACCGCCCTGCCTTCCACACTTAAAAACATAGTTTGCTGCAGTGCAAGCTTCCTGAACAGACATGACTGCCATAGGCAGAGATCTATAGATGGCTGAGCATCTGCTATATATTGTAAGAAAAAAGAACCCTGGATAGGCTGGCTGACTGTGTGAAGAGTAAAGTCTCTCCTTGTACTTGGAGTGTGTTTGTGTGTGTGTGTGTGTGTGTGTGTGTGTGTGTGTGTGTGTGTGTGTGTGTAGTACTGTTGCTCTTGGGCCCTGCCAGCTGAAGTCACAGCTAGGGGCTTTGCATTTCTTACTTGGGACGCAGATAAGATCTTTCCTACTTTGCAATGAGGATATGAGGTTCAGAGAGAAGACAGTTGGGTTCACAGCTATAGGTGACTGTATCCCACCTGGGCAGTCAGGTTTCTTCTCCGTGGGAAGGTAAATGTGTGTGTGTGTGTGTGTGTGTGTGTGTGTGTGTGTGTGTGTGTGTAGCTTTGCTGTCCAAGACCTACTTAGCATGCACGAAATCCTGGCTTTAATCCTTGGTACCAAAACAATAAGAAATAAACCCAGAACCCTGTCCTCGTCTGCAATCCACCCAGTTCTACTCTGAAATGTTCGTGCGACCTTCTAGTATGTATCGGCCAAGAAGAGGCCTGGGAATCCAGTTTTAGGAGCCCCAAACCACGTCCTGAATGTGAGTCAAAATGAGAAATCCAGAACAGGAGTCAGTCTAGGCGGGATAGTCTCCGGCTATGCCGCCTGTGGCCGCGTTGCTGCAGGGGCGCTGCAGACCGCGCTGCACCCGCCTCCAGCTCGAGCCCTCAGGCCTCCCGGGCACCGGGGCCGCCCAAGAGCGTCGCGGACACTGGGCGATCCGCTCTTCCGTCAGCCACACCCTGCGATCTTCCATTCCACCTCTACTTGGAGAGGAACAGGGACGCGACGGAGTTCTTCTGGGTGTGGCAGAAGACCCGGAATACGTCGGTGCGCCCGGCAGAGCGAGATCTGCCCCAGCGCGGACTCCAGGTGGAGCCCAGTGCGCACCGGAACGCGCGTGCGCTGCTTTCCAGGCCAGTCTCTAGTCTCTTCGGCCAGCTGCATCATCGGAGCGACACCGCATTCCACCCCGCACGGAACCCTATTTCCGACTTTGAATTCCAAAGCGGATAGGTTGGTTCCGGCCTGCATTGCAGCCAGCAGGAGTCCAGGCAGCAGACACCCCAGTCCCCGAAGCAGGGACTCAGGTCGTCTCTGCTGATTCCCAAATGCTAACTGATCCTAATTGCCTCAGTAGAAGCACGTAGACCATCCAGGTGCTGGGCAAAGAGGAAGGATGTTTCTGAGATTCGCAATGGGAAGGCACTGGCTTAACACTTTCAGAGTTGGCTTATAATACATCTGCATGCTTGTTGGATTTCCATTTTCGCTTTTTGATAGCTCTCCAATTCCCAAGGACTCTGTAGAAATTCAGGTGTGTGTGTTTATGTGTGTGTGTGATGTGTGTGCCACAGATAGTGATGGAAGAACTGCCCAGAACATGTTGACATTCATTAAAATATACGTTAACATCCTCACACGTTTTAAAATTACAGTATTAGGAACAACGCATCATGGCAAAAGTTACTCGCCCAACATCTGTTCCTTCCAATGGAAGGATTTCTTTCCAGCCAAGAATTTTATGAATCTTATATAGGAGCTTGGTCCTGTTTGGGGAAGGTAGAGAAGACGGCCTGGAAGGACTAATGGATGATTTCACTTGTGACCTTAAAAGGCTCTTGAAGCTGGGAAAGTCGCCCTTCAAAAGAACACAGAAAAACAAAATCCCAAACAAATGCCACGTGACCAGAAACAGCCGAGCAAGGTCAAGGCCCAGAGTCTGGCTGACCTGTGCGATTCTGTTCTAGCTTTGTTCAGAGAGGATCTAATCCTTTGTGGAGAGAGGGAGGGTATTATGGGGTTGAAACCCAAACAGCTCCTATCAGGGGACACTGAGAGCTTCTTTCATTTCACACAGACCAGATAGGAGTAATCATTTATCACCCAAACTTCTCTCAATCTCTTCATCTCCAGTCCATTGTCTTTTCAATTGGAGTCTGCTGACTGGCAAGTTTATCTTCTGAAACTCATCATCAGGGGTGCTTGGAAAAGCCATCAGAGGGAATAGGTCACTGAGTGAATTAGCCCTTGAAACATTAATGATTACCTCTGGACTCAATGCCGGGCTTATTTATCTAAGCAGGTTTCCAATAGACTTCTTCTTAGCCATTGAAAGAACTATCTACTGTAGAGCAGGTCTGACGTGAGCAAGGGGAAGGCTGTCCTTTCCCATCTGAAAGGACACTGCAGAGACTTCACACTAAGTGGAATGGGCTGTGTTGTTGTCATTCTGGGATTTCAGATGAAATATGTCAGTTGTCGTCTTCACTGTGTGTGTTATGGAAGAGAAACAGAAGAAACAATCCCGATATGTTTTAAAAAAGCATCGAGAGGAAAACCAAGCAGGGCAAATAACTAAAGATGAAACAGCAAAGCTCTTTTAGTACAATCTGGAAAGGGTAACGCCTAGACAACATTCCTTCTAGAATTTTCCTAGTGTAAACAATCACCTAAACTATGAAGTTTTGAATATTCTCCATATATATGCAGAGAGACATGAGAGAGAGAGAGGGAGAGAGAGAGAGAGAGAGAGAGAGAGAGAGAGAGCTATGAGTCTATGAGGTCTATGAGTCTGGCAAGACATGGTGATAAATACCTGTAATCTCAGCTTCCAGGAGACAGAAGCAGAAGGATCACAAGTTCAAGGGCAGCTTGAGCTACACAGGGAGACAGGGAGCTCCAGACCAGCCTGAGCTTTGTATGTAGAGAAAGAGGCAGCTGTACGGCTCAGTGAGTACAAGCACTTGTGCAAGCCTGAGAACCCAAGTTCAGTTCCCAGAACCCGTGGTAAAAAGGGAGAACCAATTGAAGCACACACACCACACACACACACACACACACACACACACAAACAAGAGAGAGAGAGAGAGAGAGAGGAGAGAGAGAGAGAGAGAGAGGGTTGAAACAATAGCTTCATTGCTCACCTGCTTTTCTTCTGTTTCTAGGCTCATGCAGATTCTCATGTCCCCCATCCTCAGAATGAGAAAACTGCAACCTCACAGCATTATCATGGGGACTGAATGAGAAAAATGCCTAAAATGCTGAGCATAGGAATGCTAGGAAGTAAGCCTTGACACACGCTCGTCCATCTTCATTGCTGTTCACTTGAATGGTGTGTAGCAGCTGGTTCTGAGGTTACACTAGTACTTTCATAGCCAATGCCCTACTGTTGGACAGAAAGAGGATATAAATCTATGAGCCGAAGAAGGAAGGCAAAGCAGTAGCTCAACAAACAAGACTCAACACAGCTGAACAGAAGCTCAATGGAGCCAACAACTCACATCAGCACAGGTTCTGGGGAGACTGTTTCCCTTCTAGATTTCTGATGATGAACACTCCTGCTCTGGAAGGCCAGGCCACTGGCTCAAATCCCTCACACCCAGTCTCTGTTAGGATGCCTTGGTTAGGACTATTTGCATTATACACTTAACTCAAGACACTGTTTTGCAAGATGAATCCAAGGGTTGGGAGTCTGAGGTTAAAATGGAGTTCTACAAGAATGTAATGTTGAGGGGGATGAGAGGCCCCTGCTTCCCCATTTGTGAGAAGACTTTGAGCAAGCCAGTCTTTGGAGTGCCTTCTAACCAGTCATTCACAGGCTCCCAGACTCGGATCCTGTGTTCAGCGATGCCTTCCAGGCTGCTGAGATCTGAAATGGCTTCTGAGTCATTGGTTCATGCCTGGCGGCACATGCCCAGTTCTATTTTCGGTAGAGATCCTGGTTAGGGGAAAAGGGATTATCTTTAGATATTGGGAGCATTAGAAGAATGTTGGCAAAGGGTTTTGGAAGATGGGCAAGGAATAGGAGTGTTTCCCATGGCCATGGCTGAGAAGCAGGCTCAGCATGTAGTTCAGAGTGGCCAGCTTCCCCTGATGCACTGTTCGTTGAAGAGGCTTTGAGATGGGCTCTCTCTGTCTCGTCTTCTGTCTGTCTGCTCTCTCTCTCTCTCTCTCTCTCTCTCTCTCTCTCTCTCTCTCACACACATACACACAACACACACACACACACACACACACACACACACACACACACACGTCTCCTCCTTCCACTTCCAGGGTGCTAGAATTACTTGCATTTTCCAGCACACGCAGCCTCCTAAGTTGTTTTCTTAATCTCACCTCCAGTGGACCCAACTACAAATAGAGATGCTGGTCCTTGTTTTCAGCCACAGGAGACGTGCATAAAATGTTTTGGGAATCATGCAGGAATTATCCTGGAAGAAGAGCTATGACTTACGTGTGGTACTTTAGTCGGGGCTGGGGTTGCTACAATGCAGGAGATGAGCATTCTTTCCGAGGTCATTGCTCAAACTGGAAACTAGAGGAATGTGGGGCATTTTTAATAGAATGACAGGTAAGATCACTTGTCTCTATTAGAAAAAGGGATGGTCAGGTCAGTCCTGCCTGTGTATTTTCGCATGCAAAAAATATCACCCTGTTTAGATTCGAAATGGCAGGGGATGAGGAGCTTTAGAGTATCTGAGAAAGAGTATATATTTTTTTCCCAGTAAGATAGTGGACTTCCCAGGCAGACAGACATGGATTCCTCTTTATACCTGTGCAGCCTTAGGTAAATCACACTCCTATAGGTTTCTGTCTTTTATGTAAAGCAGTGGTTCTCCACCTTTCCTTTTTTTTTTTTTCTTCCTTTTTTAAAAATTTATTTAGTTATTTAAATCACATCATAATTTACTTATTTACACAGTCTCCATCTTTCCTAATGCTGCGACCCTTGGATATAGTTTCTCATGCTGTGGTGACCTCCAACCATAAAGTTACTATCATTGCTACTTCATAAAGGTAATTATGCTACTGTTATGAATCACAATATAAATATCTGTTGGGAATGGTCATTTTAGGGGTCGTGACCCTTAGGGGTTGAGAACTGCTGACCTACAGGGCTATAGCAAAGTGGCATGGTGGCATGCTTCTGCAACCCCAGAACTTGGTGGGGGGTTGGGCCGTAGAGTCAGGAGTCCAAGATCATCCTCCACACATAGAGTTCGAAGCTAGCCAGGACTTTGTCTTAAAATAGCAAGATACTGAAATAAAATATGTGTAGCAAAATCTTCATCCTCTAGCAAAGTTCTCAGTGTTCCGGGGATACTTAATGACTGAATCCCACCCTTTCCTCTCCATCCACCTCTACCCTACCCAACCAGCCTCTCCAAGTTCAAGTTCGCCAGTGCATTCCTGCTGCCACAGAGGAAACACTTCCAAGCTGGGGCTAGCGACAAAGCTAAAGGACAGAGAAACAGAGTTCAAAAGAAAATAAACAAACAAACCATTCCTTCCAAACCCACCAACTTGTAAAATTGTCCCTCCTTGACAGGTTTCTATTCCAGGTTGTAAGCTGCCCATCTGGGAACATCGTCAAAGCAAATGTTAGGTAAAAACTGTTTGTCAAAGGATTGGCTGTTGACGGCTCGGGTGTGATGAGAGCGTTGTTATGGCAACTCTACAGTTTTCTCAAACCTTTATGTATAAAGGAAGACACTGAGCAGAGGTGTCCAAATACATCCTAAAGCAGTCGAAGATTCTCTGCCTTTAGTTTACTGACTGCATCTCTGCAGAGTTCTTTTGCTAATAGTGTGCCCTGTGTTCTAATTCAGAATGCCGATGAAACCTGTACAACTATCTCTATGAATTCTTTGTCGCTTTCGACTGACTGGATCCTTAGCTTGGTATCTGTAAAGCCCAGGTAGACTTCACCCTAAAACCAACCAACAAGAGGTCTGGAATCACTGCAAACGGTTTTACGAAGTTTTACAGAGTATCTGCTGCAGACTAGGCTGAGAAGCTGAGAATAATAGAGAGCCAAACCTGGAAGAGGCCTTGTGTTTCCATATGCAAATTGAGACCTGAACATTAAACAGTAGGGATCATCTAATCCTTTGACAAAGGCACAAATTGCAAATCAGACTTCTAAGCCATAATGGCTTTGCCTAACAAAGTTCTTAATGCAAAGAATCCCCCAGGCAAAGCCTGCTCTGTCTCCTCAGACTTTGGCACCAGGCTGTTCTTATGAAGTCAGTTATTCTCACGCTATAAATTTCATTGTGCTTAAAAGAAAATAATTTTCTTCCCATGGCTAAGATACAAGTTCCCTTGTACCACAGAAACTCAAGGTACTTCATGGGTTAATCTCTTCCTCCTCCTCGAAAAGTGTTCTGTTTTGCTTGAATCATTAATCCTAAAAGAAGTTTAAACTATTTTGTTGAATAACACTAAAATCTTTGAGCTCAACCCGAGTAGCATGTTTTAACATGCACCCGAATAACAGGTTGAATGTATATAAAATAATAAGCAATCAAGAAAACTGTACGAGGCACATGGCATGTGGGGTGCAGGGATTGTGGCTGAGTCAAAGAAAAATCTAATCACTTTCCCAAGAAAAGTTAAAAATAAAACCAACCAGCCAGCCAACCAACCAACCAAAGAACTGATGGAGACTGGGATTCTGGTTTCCTTTACTGAGACTAAGTGTCCTGTATCCCAGACTGGCTGGGAACTCAGTAGATACTGATAGGATGATCTCAATCCTAGAGAGGCAGAAGCAGAAGGATCAATAGTTCTAGGTCAGGTCTACTTCCATACGCAGGGAAGTTGGAATGAATGTGGACTACAAGAGACCTTGTCTCAAAATAAAATACTCCAAACTAGTGGCAGCAAGATGAGCCAGCAGGTTAAAAAAAGAAAGAAAGAAAAGAAAGAAAGAAAAGAAAGAAAGAAAGAAGGAAGAAAGAAAGAAGAAAAAGGAAAAAAAGCTCTTGAAGCCAAGCCAATGACTTGAGTTTGAGCTCTAAAGTCCATTACAGAAGGGGAGAACTGACTCTCAGATGTTGTCCCTCTGACCCTTACACATGTCAATTTATCTAGGCATATTATAAAGTCAGGAAATGCCTAGAAGCCATAGGGAAGGAGTCAGAAAGATGAATAGTTGGTCCCTTCCTTTTGTCTCATTCACCCACTTGGAAGCCCAAATGTGCCCCCTTACTATTGTTGTAGGCCCTCAGTATTCCTTTTCCATACATTTTCCCATGAAAGGAAGGAAGCCCAGCAGGCCTCTCAAGGAGAGGGGTAAAATAGCTCCTTTTTCTTAAGCTTTGCTTCATAGCAAACTTGCTAGGTCTTCTGACCACCTGACAGTGCCCACATAGCCTCTGCTTCCTCCAACACATTCCTGAAGTATGTCAGACTCTATAGTCAACACCGTGATCACCCAGCAAAGAAGGGTCCCCTGAAAGGAGATTCCGAGTTTGGGGGCTAAATGTTCATTAATCACTGATTTCGTTTTGCTGAGGATGATGATGAGGCTGGGTCCAGCAGCAAACAAGAAAAGCTCGCTAAGGCTTCCAGCAGCTCGTGTCTGCTGGGGGAAGCTGCGCCATCAAACCTTGCAGTATAGAAGGCTCAGTGTTGAGGGAGGAGCACAAAGGAGTCTTTTCAAGAACTCAGCTTTGAAGCCTAGTGTGGTGACACATATTTGTAATCCCATCACTTGAGAGGCTGACCCAAGAGGATTGCTGTGAGTTTAAGGCCAGTCTGAGCTACAGAGTTGAGACCCTTTCTCATAAA
Source organism: Mastomys natalensis (assembly GCA_021653895.1). NCBI lineage: Eukaryota > Metazoa > Chordata > Mammalia > Rodentia > Muridae > Mastomys > Mastomys natalensis. The sequence goes on from JAJTUV010000391.1 coordinate 853,843, forward strand.
AACTGAGGAAAAAGGAAAAAGAGAAAGGAAGGGAGAGAGAGAGAAAGAGAGAGAGAGAAAGAGAGAGAGAGAGAGAGAGAAGAGAGAGAGAGAGAGAGAGAGAGAGAGAGAGAGAGAGAGAGAGAGGTGCACACAGGAAGCTGAAGCTGGAACCTCCCCAGTTTGAGAAGAGAAGAGCACCCGGGTTGGGAGACAGAAAGTCTCTGGCTCTCGATTCTGAGCAGCATTACTGGAAGAACCTGGGTGTTAGCAAATCCTCCTGAACTGGATGTATCTGTTTTGCCTGCCACGCTACCTGTCCAACAGACTGAAGACAAAAGTATTAGAAATGCTTCGAGTGTGGCCGGGCGTGGTTGCTCCTACCTATAATCTCAGTCCTTAGGAGGTAGGAAGGCTGGAGTTAAGGCTAACCTGTGCTGTATGAGACCCCAGCTAAAAGAACTTCCCCTGAAAAAAAAAAAGGAAAAACAAAAAAGTACTCAATGCATTAACAGAAGAGTGAGAAATGAAAACAAAAATGGTAACTTTATCACTAGAGAATCTTGGCATCTTCATCTATGTAAAGGGGCTGGGAGGGGCAATCCCACTCCTGCGTTTTGTTGTAAGGTAAAGCTTAAAGAGTTGTGCAGAACTAAGGGATTGTTTATTAAACATCAGCAAAAGGGAACCCAGATCAGAATGAGGTGTGCCTGCCCTGTGAAGAGAGTCCCTTCCGAATGTGCTGATTGCATTCTTCCTTCGTGACTTACACTGCCTTACCTAACTTCTCAGGCTTTCAGCAAATCATCCAAGCTTCCTTCCACGTCTCTGTTGCAGCAACTACTTACCTTAAGGCTTCGGAGTGAGTATGCAGATGTAGCACCTGAGTGCACTGGGTTCCTGCCATGGCGATTTGGCCATGTAGCAACCCATTGATCTTGTGTCAGTGCCATGTATAAGAACTGCTTAATAAGTTGGGAAAGTGCCTGCCTAGCAGTACTAAACCTTGGGTTTGATCCCTAGCACTGTGTGAATTGGGTATCATGACATACACTGTAATCCTTGCATTCAGGACATAAAGGCAGGAAGATCAGAAGTTCAAGCCCCAATTGGGAAAATTGAGACCCTGTCTCAAACATACTAAATAAAAATAAAAAGGGATAGGAACTTCTGGCCTCAGACACAGTGACCTGGACATATCTGATATTTGTTGTAGTTGATTTAACTAGATAATTGTTCAACCTCTAGCAGGAGTCCTGTGTCTGTCTATACATCATCAGCCATTGACCTATATATATATTTTTACCTGCTTGTTTTCTGCCCTGCTTAAATGTCAACATGTAACATAAACAGGAGAACAAACTTAAAAACAGCAAATGTTCTGGGGCTATTGTTTCTAATCATTGAGTTGTAGCCACAAAGCACATGTTCTATCAGGTGACTGTGGAGGAGGCTGCAGGTGTGGATTGTCTCTTTTTTTTTCTTCTTAGGTTTGTATCTATTTCCCTTCTTTTCCTTTAAGAACAATTGGGAGACTTTTGGGCGGACCTGTTTGCAACATGTTGACTCATTTAGGTGTGAGAGGACCGAAGTAATTCAAGTGAGACTCTATCAAGAACATGGTCAAAACAATTAAAAAGAAGGGCTCCAAGTATATAATGTTACAGCAATATGACACCTCCGGTGCATCTCCTTCCTCAACCAAACATAATTGGCTACCAGAGGCTTCACACCAGCCTGGGAAACTGTTTCAGCACACATTTTGAAGTTGTTTTTTCCTCTGTTTTGACTGTGATCTGGGCAGAGACACACTGCATAATTTAAAGCGACTGAAGCATTACCCACTTCTCAGGACACGGTGAGAAATTTCCTGAAGATTTTCTTTTGTGTTTAAGACAAAGCCTCCCAAAAGCTCGTTCATTTCCAGCTCTTTTGAGTTTCATTTAATGCAAAATTTAAGAAGACCAATTTCACACAGTGTTCAGATGTTGAGAGGCTCCCTCGCCCGATGAATTTCACAGGCAGCGCATTCCACAGCTTTCTTTACGAAGACAGCAGATCATGTTGGTTTTATAGGAAATATCTTTGAATGACTGTACATGTGAACAATGGAAGACAGTTTCATAAATGACCTATGAGAGGCAGACATGGCTTCAGTTAGCACTATAAAAACTTGACAGTATACAATAGCCTGTAGAAGTGCTACGAAAATACAAAGAACTAAAATAAATATAAAAGGTAGAATACATAATAAAATAATAAAATCGATAAAAACAATAAATATGTAAAAGTGTTTTTGTAGGACTGGGTGTTACCTTTGTCTATATGAGAAAGGGGGTGGTGGTGGTGGGAGAAAGGGATGTGTATGGAGACTATCTGGTCTGTATAGTGCTAAATACAGCATCAGAAGCCAAAGCTTTAATGGAGCAGGTGGCTGCTACTTGTTGCTAAATCCAGAAACTCCCTGTATTGTCAAAACACAACAGGTATAAGTACTTATGTTAATATTTTTCCTATGGAACAGCTTCTACACATTGCAGTGCCTGGTTTTCCTTATAAAGACTCATGTAGCAGGGCATAGTGGCACATACTCAGTCTTAGCACTCTGGAGGGAGAGGCTAGAGAATCAGGAGTTCAAGGCCATCCTCTGCTACATAGCTCTCTCTGTCATTTTCTTTGTGTCTGTCTATCTATCTATCTATTTATCTATCTATCTATCTATCTATCTATCTATCTATCTATCTTCATATAGTATATAAAAAATTAGAGGAGTGAGTTTGAGACCCAACTGGGCTACACGTTAAGAATGCTCTCCCCAAAAGGCCCCCGAAATTTGAGAAAGCAGCTCAAATATTGGAGTGCTTGTCCGGAATGTATGAAGCCCTGTGTCTTCAGCATGGTACAAACTAGGGCTCATGGCACACACCTATAAACATAGCACTTGAGAGGTGGAGGCAGGAAGATTAGAAGTTCAAGGCTGAACAGTGATTTCCAGGCCAGCCGGGAACACTGAGACACTGTCTCAAAACAAGAACAAGAACAAGCAAAACCAATGCAAAATTACAAACAAACAAACAAACAAACAACCGGAATTGCAAATCTCTTCCGGTAGAAAGTATCTTGGGACAGAATAAAAATCAGCCTACACATCTGTTGACTGGCAGGAGACACAACATTTAATCCCCTTGTGTCAGCATGCCAGTTAAAATCTAGGACATATAAAATTAAATGTCATAAGGAAAATATAATAAGCAGGCACCTCAATTATTAGGTAGTCTCTTGTACGTGAGTGGTTCCGTACCTCCACAATGACAGTGCACCCGACAGCCCAGAGCTACTAGGTGAGAGGAAATAGTTTAGGGCTGTGTTGAATAATGATTTGTCCTGTTAGAGAACTCTTCCTCATTCATTCGAGATATTGAACTTACTTTTGCAGATTAGAAAAAGCTAATGTGTACTGATGTTTCCTCATAACCTCAGACATTTTTGAATAAATTTGAGATGTGTTGATAGTTTTGCATAAGATGGTAACAATCATTCAGAAAGATGTTTCCTCCCTCCCCGAACCTTGTTTGTTTGTTTGAGACAAAGCCACACACACCCAAGGCTGGCCTTGAACTGTAGTATATACAGACGAGGATCACTTTGAACTTCTGATCCTCCTGCCTCTGCCTTGCAAGTATTGGGATTAAGGTAAGTACCATCAGGCCTGGTTTTATGTAGTGTGGGGATCAAACCCAGGGCCTCATGTATGCCAGGCAAGCCCTCTGCCAACCGAGCTACATCCCAGGTGGAGTAAACCATTTATAAGACAGGTGGGTTATAAAAGCAAGCAGCCACTATTTATTACAAAGAAAACGCCATTAAGCATACAGCAGTTTTATTTTACATAGCTTTAATTCTTAAAAAAAAAATAAATAAAAGCCCAGGTGTATTTTACTTTTATTCTTAGAAAAGCGGTTTCCCCGTACTTATTTTTATTTTTGAATGTTTGGTGGGGGAGGGGTTTGCAAATTGGATCTCAGATTCACTTAGACAGAAATTTTAGGCCAAGAAAACTATCATCCACTTTTCTGTGTTTCTTTAGAATCTTTTTATTTCCTATTGTTCTTTCTGCTCCTCAACACGCATCCCCAAGCCACCTACGGTGGTGAGCATCTATACCAGCACTGGAAAGGCTGAGGCAAGAGGGTCCTGTGCTAACGGACAGTTGAACTACAACGAGCCCCAGGCATGCCTGAGCTACAATATGAAAACTTATTTAAACAAAAAACAAAAACAAAAAGCAAGGACAACACCAAACAGGAAACAAAACACAGCCAGGTTTCATAGAGCAGGCCCATAATCCAAGAACTTGGGAGGGAAGGTGAGGTGACCAGTTCCAGGCCATCCTCAGCAACAGAGCTAGGTTTGAGCCAGCCTGGGTTACAGGAGACAAACCCAAACTCAAATATGTGCGCATACAATCGGAGTCTCACTGTTTATTGTGTTATATCCTGCCTTTCCCACTTAACATACCATGAACATTTTTCCATGTCATTAGCTTTACTTTGAATATGTTCTTGACCACATAAAATTCCATCCTCCTGATGCACCTGTTTCCTTTTAAGCAAAGACACATGCTGTGGTTTCAATCACACTGGCCTCTTAAAAGTCAAAGAAAATACTCTGTGCTGATCTCCCATGAGCTCCCTGTGAATCTACGTTTTAAAATTCCATTTATAAAGCATATTACGATGTAAATACAACTCCGGGCACTAGATACAATGGATGGTTAATAAGCACTCTAAGGAATAAGCCAGTCAGCTTTTGCTCCCTTGATCTTCTGAGTCACTCACAACACCATTAAAATGTCTACAAGTATCACACGTACTTTTCCATTTTGTGACAGCTAAAAATAGTTTTACTTCAACCTCCTGAGATAGTAATTAGTGCAGTTTTAAGCTTAAATAAGCTCAGAAGTAGAAATGCTTACAAATTTACAAGGACACCACTTAAAAATTTTAATTTATGAGTTACACGATCGAGTGTGGGGAGAGGTGGCTACCTTCAGGGTTTTGCTCAGGTGTGCACCCCACCACCGAGCTACACAGTCCTATCCCCCAAGGTTTTGCTCAGGTGCACCCCACCGCTGAGCTACATAAACCCTGTTCCCAGGGTTTGAGTAATTTTTTTTGTTTCCATGTCTTCAGAGAGATTGAGGAAGCTTTAAAATACTGCGTAGACAGTATGTTTTGGATTTCTTTGGGGATAATATATGCAGCATAAATGAAGCCCTTAATCCTCCGGAGGGCACTGTGGAACTACATTGCATTCTTAGGGTTGCTTGCCTGGGGAAGGTTCTTTTGTTACACAGATTCTGTGGGGACTACAAGGCCAGGCCTCCAGAGAAAATGATTCATAATTTCATTTACTTAAAAGACAAAATGTAGTATGTATATACATACACACATACGTATCTATGTGTGTGTTGTGTGTGTGTAAGTGTATGAAACTAGAGTATCCTGGTTGACTGTTGAGTGCTCCCTGCTAAAATTGTGCAGATCAAAGAATAACTAGCCCTGTGTACCTGAAAGTGTGCATTTGGGTTAGTGGGTGTCCTTTTGTGTTTGTACTAAGCAAACATGAACCAGATGTTTTATAAGGTCCCATCCGTACAAGCTCTCAACTCCAACACGACTTGATGTAAAACTGAGTGGTCTGAAAAAGCAAGTTACCTACATTCTCTTGTCAAGGTAAGGCGCTGGCTTTCCAGTGTGGGTCTCCCAGCCCTCCCTCCACCACCGTGTTAAAGAGTCAGTTCCTTTCCAATCCGGAAAACAAAACAAAGAGATTGCCGTTCAGATAAAATATTATAGGTTTATTTAAAACTTATTTCTCACCTCGAGTATGCAAAATACAAACTCCACAAAATGTTCATTTTTTTACTTTGTAGTTTACAAATATACAAAATAGAAGTTTGCTTAAATTTATATTACATATTTATTAAGGCAAGGAACTATATAGAAAAACACATTTGTTCTGCTTAAAGGCATACTTGGGAATAAACCATTGTACAAATTATTGCACATCTGAAACCACAGTGCATAACAGACTGTCTGCATAAAAATGTTACAGAAATAAACCAGGTGTAGTTACCTGACTTAGGTCATAAATGTAGATCGGAAGACAAAAATAGATTTTCCTTGTCAAAGTATGCAGCAGTTGGAGAACTTTGGCTCCCCCGTTTGGTACCTTTAGAACCACGACTCACCAAGCACCATCATTTAGGCTATTAGAACATGTTCTGTACCTGAATTGCTTCCTCTTCCTCTGACATAATAATGGCTTTTTAGAAGGCAAAGAGCATACAAGGTGATCTTTACATGTATATTGCATCATCGAAACACAATTCAAGGGAATTCTGGTCTTCCCTCCCCCAAACTCACTGATTTAATGTATACCCTGATATCCACAAACTTCCAGTCACCCTTGGCATTTTGTAAGTCCGGGCATGTTCAAGTTGGATTTGGTATTGGAATGATAGAAGATCCAGTTTCAGACCCCATCTGTTCTGTGATTTTTTTCTTTTGTTTTTTTGTTTGTTTTTAGTATTTTTTTTTGTTTTGTTTTGTCTCTTGGACTCTTCCTTTCTCCTGATTATCCATTCACAAGCTGACTTGCTGGGAACTTGACCATGATTGTAGCGCTTGCCAGCTGGGCTCCTCCCCTCGTGGGAAGACAGTGTGAAAGGTTGAAAAAAAAATACTGAACTCTCTCTCTCTCCTGGCAGTGTGGGTCATATCCACTGTGTGGGATTTAAAAGTGCCTCTTCATGTGTAAGGCAAGGTGGTCCGACCTGGAGAAGGCCCGGTCACACTTCTGGCACTGAAAGGGCCGGTGCCCTGTGTGTTTGCGGTAGTGCCGGGTCAGTTCATCTGAGCGGGCGAACTTCCACCCACAGCCGTCCCAGTCACAGTGGTAAGGTTTCTCGCCTGTAAAGGGAAAGGGACAACAGGCTGCTGAAGCCATTGCTAGAATGAAGAATTAGTCACTTTAAAAACGAGAGGCCAGAGAGCAAATTCCGGTGCGCGCCCCACCCTCTCGTTCAAAAAGTAAAAATACGATTAAAAAAAAATCCAGGAATGTCTTTATGACACTGAAGGGCCATACTGAATTTCAGATGAATAGGAATGACATGTGTTATGAGTTTAAACTCATGGAGAAACAGTAGTTAACAATCAAAAAAAAAAAAAAAATGCAGGCACCCTCTCAATCTCAGTCCACTCCTACAGTTTCGTTCTTTAGAGCCTACCCAGCGCTGGAAATGGACTGGATTAGGAGTTATCTCTGCCGAAACCCAGAGTATCCCACACCATTACACTGGGTCCAAAACGCCACCCGTGGCTAATTTCTTCAGCAGTGTCATTCTGGCTGTTTTAATAAACAGATCTAGAAGACTTTACCCACTTAATGACTACCTTTAAGGTTTTTTTTTTTTGTTGTTGTGTTATTTTGAGACTGGGGTTCTTGACCACGCTGGTCTGAAATCAACAGGATTCTTTCAGATCAGTCTCTTTGGTATTTACAACTCCAAAATTGAGTGTCACCATACCCAGCTTGCAGGGACAGTTTTAAACCAGAACCCCCAGCAATGGGAACCATTAAATTCTTGGACTGTAAATCCGATCTAATTATTCTAAAGACCAAAATAGAGTTAAGGCAGGTAGATCTAAGAGGAGGAGGGGACAACTATGAAAACAATCTTGAAAACTTTTCTTTTAAAGATACCGCATTTTTGCATTGCAAAGTACAACTTGATTACCGGGCTAGGAGGGGCAGGCACACACAGGAAATTCCCTATCTTTTAAAGGCCCAGTGAGAAACTGCACATTCAGGCAGCAGATAGCATCCATCAAGCAAAAGGCTTCTGGGCAAACACATGGCGCCTGTTTGCTGCCCTCCTCTGTGATCCAGGAGATGGAGAAGAGATACACCCCAGCACCCAAGAAAGCCCTAAGGAGTCCACAGCCAGCCTACGGAGCAGACAGGCACCAACCCTCCTCCACAGCGCTGGGTCCCTTACCTGTGTGAGTTCGCAGGTGTGCCTTGAGATGAGAACTCTTCGTATAGGTTTTGCCACAGCCTGCATAGTCACAAGTGTGGGTGGCTGTCCTTTTCCGGGGCCACGACCTTCTTCCCCTCTTTGGTTTGGGCTCCTCTGGCAGGCAGGAACCCGGTGGCATGAGCTCTACGGGTAAAGGAAGTGGGGTCAACTTCATTCTGGATAATCTCGAGAATCCCCAGAAGCCAAGCTCCCCCAGCGGCATCACTACCAATCCCTTCCCCCACTGACCTTGATAATGGAGAGAGGGGACTTGGGACTGCATCTGGTCTGGCAGGAAAGGAGGGTAGTTGGGCCCCGGATGGGGATGGAATCCTGGGGGAAGAGGCAGGCCAGGGTGACAGTCCCTGCTGTTCAGCAGTTCTTCGGGACCCAGTGTAGGGGTAGTCCTGGTGGGGAGCTGCCGCCCCAGGGGGAAATCGTGTGTGTTGGGCCGGTGGCCATTGCTGAGCTGGGGTCCGGCGCTCAAGTGGGCCTCTAGGGACCGACTGACCGTGCAGGATGGGACTGCCTCTTGCTTAATCTTGGGGCACATGCGCGGCGGGCCACCGCTGTAGGGCGCCACTACCACAGGGTGGCTGCCGTCTGGGCTTCCTTTGCTAACACTGATGACCGAAGGGCTGCTGTACTCGCTGCCAGGGGTGGTCAGAGACGCCTTCAGAACAAACTTGCCCATCAGTCCGCCACCTGGCGGCTGAGGCTGCTGTGGCGGAATGTATACTGGGTCCAACTCCGGCCGCAGGAGCTCAGCCACGAAGCCGCCCGAGGGGCTCACGTCATTGATGTCCGCCAGGTTGAAGGGGCTGTGGGGGGTGGCGCAGATTCTCGGCTGTAGAGGAGCCCTCCACCTGTGTTGCCGGCAGCCACGCCCGGGTCACCCCCGGCCCGGATCGGATAGCTGAAGCTGCAGGTGGAGGGCGCGCTGGCAGGGCCGCTGCTCGCTGGGGAAGACGAGGATGAAGCTGACGCCGAGGTGGTCACGGTGGCGGCCACCGATTCCTGGTGGGATAGCGAGTTGGAAAGGATAAAGTCTAGATCCAGGAGATCGTTGAACTCCTCGGTCTCCCTCCGGGGTAGGAGGGCCGGGTTGTTACTGCTGCAAGCTGCACCAGCTCCACCACTCTCCAGGTCTGTGGCCACCGTCGCCGCCAGGTCGTAGGGGCGGCCGGGAAGTGGGGGAAGTCGCTTCATGTGAGAGAGTTCCTCTCGCCAACGCTGCAAGCACAGGGAGAAAGAGACAAACTGTTAAGTTGTAGCCCCGTTACCACCCCTAATATTGACTCGGTGGGCGAAGCACACCAAAACCCTGCCATAGGAACTGGACAGAACAGGAAGGCAGCCCCGGGGACTCCAGGGGCCAGCGCTGCAATCTCAGCTAACACCAAGGTAAGAGGTGGCGCGTTCGTTCTACTGCAAGCTAGTGCCGTAGCTCCGCCAGCCCAGTTCTCTTCCCCGCCAGATCCGCGGGACGCTCCAGCCGCCCACAGAATTGGGACACTAGGACACTGTGGCTTTCTCCCCATGCACCATAGCCACCCAGTCGCCTACGCGCTACGGTCACTCCGGCCCAAAGGGTCTCGAGACTTGTCCACCTACAATACAGTGGCCTGAGTGCGCCCACCCCACGGTCCGGACGCCCAGAGACCTGTAGGGAACCGCTGTGCGCCCCTGGCGTACCGCAGTACCCGGACCACACGCACTTAAGGCCGACTCAAGGGCCGAGGAGCCACTTTGAGAAGGCTGTAGACTCCAATGGAGGGCAATCGTTATCCTAACCAGGGGCTCTTGGTGATCCCCGGATTCTGCCCATCCACCCCACCCCATCTGCAGAAATCTACAGGGCACTAGCGCGACACTCACGTTAGTCGGGGCACCTGCTGGACGCAGTGTCTTCTCCCTTCCCGCCGGGCCGACGCGAACGTGGAGAAGGACGGGAGCAGAGCGTCGCTGACAGCCATGTCAGACTCGCCAGGTGGCTGCCTGCGGGCCGGGCGGGGCGCACAAGGACCAGGAGTCAGGGGACACCCTGGCCACTGCTCCGAAGTTTCCCACCAGTCCTCACCCATCTCTGTCCCCAAGCCCAGCATCTCACCTACCTCATTAATGTGGGGGCCCAGAAGGTCCTCCGGAGTCCGAAGAAGAGAGAGGGGTACCCGAACCCCAAAGTCAACGAAGATTAAAAACAACTTTAGAAACAAAACCCCAAACCAAAACCCTCAAATTGCCCGAGATTCTTCTTTGGATTCAATATAAATCGGCGATGTCTTTTAAAAAAGTTCCTTTGTATACAAAAATTCTTAGAAAAGTTGTAAACTCTTATAAAAATAGACAATCAGCAAGGCAGATAAGTAGGTCCGATGGCCAGGCTGCACGCTCTTGGACTCAGCAGTGTCCCCCACCGTTGTCGCGGCCACTGTGGCTGTTGGCGGCGCGGGGGCTGTGGTCCGGGCGGTGGGCGGGCGGCGCCGCCAGGTGAGAATGGCCGCGGTGGCGCGGAACTGCGAGCTGGGCGGTGGCGCGGGGTGCGGAGTCCTGGGGACTGTGCCGGGTGCGCGCGGCCATGGGCGCGGGTCACGGGCGGGTGGCTGGGTGGGGGCTGGAGGGGCGGGGAGGGGCACTCGGCGGCTCCGGGTGCCGCCGCCGCCCGCCACCGCCTCTGCTCCCCGCGCGCCCGGAGCCGCGCTCGCTCTCTCGCCGGGGAACTGCCGGCGGCCGCCGCGCGCTACTTACTTATAACTTCTCGCTCGCTCGCTCCCCGCCTCCTCCCTGTGGCGAGCGGGGCTCCGCCGCCAGGCCCCGCCCCCAAGCCTTTCTTCTCCCCCGCCTTCCCGCAGCCCCCCTGCGCGTTGCCATGGCAGCTAAATAAACAAACTCCGCGCACGTGGGGCGGGGGCGAGGGAGGGGCACGGGCGGGGCGGGGCCGGGCCGTGACGCCAGCCCGGCAGCTGGCGGGCTGGAGCCGTGCTGACGCGGCGGCGGTGGCGGCGACGGCGGCTTCGGCGCTGGGAGCCCGGCGTGGCTCCGGAGGCCGCGCTACTCGGGGTCCTCTGCGCGGCCACGGTCGGTTCCCTGGCTCGAAAGCCCTGCCACGGGAACCCTGGCGGGGACAGGAGGTTGCGGGGAGAGGCGACGCGCCCCTACCCCTGCTCGCGTACGCGCTTGTCCTGTCGTCTGCGCACTCAAGAGCGCGATTATCCGCGTGACTCATCCAGCCCGCCCTCTCTCGCATACGCACGCAGAGGCCGGGCCGTGTCGGCGCAGCGGCCTGGTCTGGCGGGTGCCAGTGGGGCCTCCTGTAGGGTGGGGTGGGGACCGGGTGATGGGGGCGGGGGCCTAGAATCGCAGAAGCTAGGAGAAGTGGTTCCGCGCCTGCTATGGAGGAAAACGGCCGGGATTGGGCACGTAGTCGTCGTCTTGATAAAGGAAGGAACAAGGAAGGGAGTGAAAGCGTTCCGGATTTACTTTGAGGGGGAGTGGGAACGCGGAGAGGAACCGAGGCGAGGAGATACCTTTCACCAGGGATCTCAAAGCTCTTTACAAGCTACGCACTCGCACTCTTCAGTTTGAAGATGAGAAGTGAGTCATAAAGAGCTGAAGCGGCGAGGTAAAGGTCATAGGACAACTCGCTCCCCTCAGCTTAGGTTCTGAGCTAGCCCAAGGGACTTCACTGGGAGGTGATCGTGCGCTGGGAAGAGGAGCGCTGCACTGGGACACTAGTTCTCCAAAGTGGCACCTCAGGCTCCTACCCACCGGGAGGGGAAAAGGCAGTCTTTATTTCAGTCTTATAACTCCTTTTCCCGTTCCCCACTACCCTCTTAGTTCGTGGTCAGTAATTTTCCAGCCGGAAAGGTTTTCGCCCTCATCTCTACAAAGTACTTAAAACAAAACAAAAACCGTGAGTGTGATGTTCAGTATAACTCGCTAAACTAGGCTTATTTTTTTTTTAGACTAGGTATTTACTTTGGATTGGGGAGCAGAGTTGGGCTCTGCCGCCCTTACGGTTGAACCCCCTCACTCCTGGCGGAGACAGCTGAGGGCGGGGACTGAAGAAAGGGACTCGGGAGAGGAGACGGTGCTCCTCTCGTGCCACGTCCTCTGTCGTTTCACCTGTTTGAGTCCCGGAATCCTGGGACCTATATTAGTTTTCTTCGGAATATTTGTCATCCTGAATTTTCCACTTCTGGCCGACCACAGAAGCGTTCTTGGAATGCATCTCGTCCCAATGAAATGGGGCTGCCCAGTCAATCTGTCAAAGGCAGGTCTAGAGCTGGTCGCCTTTGAGGAGGGACTTTTCATCCTTTCTCTTGGTTTTGGCAGAGGACTAGGCAGGACTTTCAGGGGGTAAGGGGTGGGAGAGAGCAGGACTTCGCCTGGAAGTGGAGCTCCTCCTACAGGTGACCTCCAGGGGTTCAACCCCATCCCTTGGAACTAGGCCAGTTTAACTCTGAAAATATTACTGGTTCAAACAAAGGAACAACAAAAAGAACACCTGTTCCCACCCCCCATTGTGGTGTCAAGAAAGAAAAAAAAAATCCGGACTTGGAATGTTAGGACCGAGCATTACTTGGAAAGTGAGCCACTTAAAGGCCAAGGTCTCAAACCCTTGATGAACTTAGATAGGCCTGTGCTTGACAGCTACCACCCTTAGCATGTAAACACGTAAGTCAGGGCTTGGAATTTACAACTTCGGTAGTCAAAGTCAGTCAGGGCCCTAGTCTCAGCTCGGGTTTTTGTTTACCTAGGACAGTAGCACCTCCCCTCTCTGACCATCTAACCAGTAACCACCACAATGAAAAAACAAGATTTCACAGATGAATTGGAAAGGCACTATGATTATGTCATATAATCGAGGCAAGACTCTGAAACTCAACTGAAAAAGATGAAGTTTCCCAACAGCCTTCTGGAGGATAAAAGCCAGCAGGCAACTCTCGGGTTATTCTTGCGATTACATCATAAGAGGAAATCTGTATATTCATCCCAGATTTCTAAAAGAACTATGAAGTGCCAGCTCACAACTCATCCCTTTCAAGGCAGGTGCCGGGTGTGACAACAGGGTTATGACCCTCCCTCTCATCAGAACAGGTAGGGCCAGAAGAGTTAAATCCCTGCCCTATATAATTTATAAACATGAGGCTGTGTAAACCTTTGATGACTAAATTGCACTCTAAAATAATAATAATAGAAGACACCCTTTAAAGAAGAATTAAATACTGGTGACTTTATTTCAGCAAACTCATATTACAAGTTTTGTGGTATGGGAGTTAATTATTGATGTCCTTGGAGTTTTAAAATACTTTTTTTTTTTCCCAGTACAAACTACAGTAGTTGGCAGATGATGTAATGGCAATAGCCAGTGCTGGGGCGGGGGGGACGAATGCCCAGCTGTTGGGGAGACTGTGTTAGTGTCTTGAGTGTCTCCAGTGCAGGACTCCACACATAGCTTGGCACAGGTAAGAGCACATGAAGTATCTGGGCACCTGTACCCTTTCCTGGATTTTCTGTGCATAGCTGCCAGTAGGACTCAAGAAAAGGTGTTCTTTTCTTTTTTTAAAATTAGTGTAGAGTCTCACTGTTGTCCCTGTTTGGTCTGAAACTTACAGCACAATCAGGTCTTGAGCTCACTACAGTTTTACCACAGCCAATCACCAGGCCCAGCAAAAATTGCTTTTTTTTTTTTTTTAATTGAATACAGGAAGTTGAAGTGAATACAGGGACCTTACATGAGCAAGGTGAGCACTCTGTCACTGGGCTATATGCCTACGTTAAAAGCTGTTTGTTCTTAAAGGCAAAAGAAAGGGTGGCTTTCAGGGCTCAGATTGTGAACTCCTGAAGTGGATCACGGTCTTTTTTTGGGTTTCTGCTGCCATCTTGTAAAGGCCACCCTCAATTTTAGTGTCACTGTTTTTGTTTCTTTTGTGAGACTTGATCTTGCTGTGTTTCCCAGGCTGGCCTTGAACTTCTGGGATCAAGCATTCCTCCCACTTTAAGCTTTTGAGTGCCTGGAATTACATGCATGCACCACCATGCCTACCATGCTTGGCATTAACTTTAGACTTATGTTGAGGTTAAAAACGGGGGTTTTCAAAAGTTGGCTATGATGGTACATGCCTGTAATCCAGTATTGATAGACTGAAGCAGGAGCATCTAAAATTCAAGGCCAGACTGGGCTACAGAGTGAAATCTTGTCTTGGGAGGGAGAAAAAGGAAAAGTAGAAGGAAGATGGCTTTAACCCTAGGTTTTTCAATTTTAACTTTGCTGGTTTGTAGCTTGGCAGGGGAACTCACGTTGCCTGTTTCCTCTTCCATAAAATGGGGACATTAATAGTAGCCACTTCTTAGGGTAATGAGGATCTAATTAGATCATCTGAAGAAGTGAGTCTTGACACTCAGGACTTAATAGGTTTTAATATCACCAGTTTTTCTCCGGACACAATAAAGAGGACATAAGATGTGGGACCATCACTTTATCCACTGCTGTGCCTCCAGCTGTTCATTTAGGACCTGTGTGACACATGCTGTGCCCTGAGTGTTGCTGAATGGATGAGTAGTGTGCTTTCCCTGTGTAAACAGTTATTAACAGGAAGCTGCTCTTTCTGCTCTCAACTGTAGACTCATTAGCTGCCCCCCTTCAAAGTGAGTCTGCTCAGACTCTTACAACCTTACCTCTCTTCCCCAGCTTCCCACACTGAAACCTGGGTTTCCTTCAGGTTCTTCCTTACCTTGTCCCAGACATACAGATGTTCACAGAGGTTGGCAAATTTGATTCCTAAATTGCCCCACTGTCTTTTTCCTGTCCTGGTTACCTGGATGTAGATAGATAGATCTAGGTTTTGAAAGGCAATGAATTTGGCTGTCAAATTCAGACTGTCAAGGCTGTCATCTCCAGACTGGCCTTTTCTTTCTGAGGCAGGGGTGTTATATATCCCAGGTTGGCCTCCTGGGACTTTCTAGGTAGCAGAGGTAGAAAAGAGTGACCTTGAACTTCAGACCCCTCCTGCTCACACTTGGATTACAGGGGTACACCAATAGACTGCTTTATGCTTGTTTCGATACTCGAACCCGGGGCTTTATGTGTACTAAGCAAGCATTTTACTCACTGAGCTACCTGCCAAGCCCTGTCAGCAGACAGACCTCTTTACTTAGAGAAGCAAGACCTAACTGCTTAACCCTGGCTAAACCAAATGCTTCCTATTCTGGCCCTAGATAAACTTTCCAGAGTCCCCTTTAGAGACCAGTCCAAGATCCTTAAACTCTCCACTCTCAAACCCATGAATCTGTGATGTGTGCTTTCATCAGCTGCTTTTCCTGTCTGGAATATCCTCTGGGCTGGGCTGCAATCATAGTCAAAGCCCAAAGTTGTTCTCAAAAAAAAAAAACAAAAAAAAAAAAACCCTCATCTATTTCTTATCTATCTTATCTAATTATCTATCTATCATCTATCTATCTATCTATCTATCTATCTATCTATCTATCTATCTATCTATCTCGGTCAGGAGACTACTTTCTAGTGTTGGCTCTTCTACTGTCTAAGGCTCAGAGATTGAACTCAGGGTGCCTGTCTTGGTGGCAAGCTCCTTGCTCTCTGAGCCATCACTGGCCTCTAGACCTTTTATTACATTTTTCTCTCTTGTCCAGTGTTGGCAGGATGGGACTTAATTTTCCATCCCCTTTATTCCTTTACACATTCTTTTTTTTCCTTTGTAAAGTTCTCTGATCGAGACAAAACAAACAAACCAAAATCGCTTGACACTCTCTTCTCAGAGAGCTGGACAAAGTGAATGAACACCCATGCCCAGTCATTGTACTAAAGCAAACTCGAAAACACAAACAAAAATAACCAAAAACCAAACCAAAACCAAATGGAGAGAGACTCTCTTCTGCAGCCAAATTCATTGCCTTTCAAAACCCTGAACTTTGGGTATTGAAGTTTTTAGAGCAGAAAATGAATCACAGACATTTAAGAATCAATTCTCAGAAATTTAATTAAAATCTTTTTTTGTGAACTCTGAGATTTGATCACTTTAGTTGCATTCTTCCGCTCGAGGTACATATGCACTTGTGCTCTCTCTTTCACACACACACACACACACACACACACACACACACACAAACAAAAAAAACAAAACAAAACCAAAACTCAAACAAACAAACAAAAAAACCCCCAAAAGACCAGGCCCAATATACCCTTTAAATTATTTACAGAGAAAATCTAAAATTAATGATATTACCACTTATTTTAAAAACTTGATTTTTTTTTGGTGCTGATTTGTTTTCTTCTTGATGCAAGTTCTTACTCTTGAGCCCAGACTGCCCTCAAACTCATGGCAGTCCCCTGCCTCAGCCTGAATATCAGTGCTGAGACCACAGGCTGAACTACTCTGTCCTATTTAGCTTTCTTCCCTCCTCCCTCCCTCCCTCCCTCCCTCCCTCCCTCCCTCCCTCCCTCCCTCCCTTCCCTCCCTTCCTCTCCTTCCTCCCTCCCTCCCTCCCTCCCTCCCTCCCCCCTCCCTCCCTCCCTCCCTTCCCTCCTCTCCTCTCCTTCCCTCTCTCTTCCTCTCCTTCCTTCCTTCCTTCCTTCTTCCTTTTCTTCTTCTGGTCTTTGAGATAGAGTCTTACTATGAAGCCCTGGAACTCAGTAGATAGACCAGGCTGGCCCCCAAATTACCACAGTCCTGCTTCTTTCTCCAGTGCTGAATCCTGTAGTTCTCCTATACTGTGCTTATTTTTTTATTCTTAGTATCAACATAGAAGAAAATAACATTTAAGAGTAATCTATTACAATAATCTCTTAAAAAATTAAGGGCTATTTTAAACTATCATTAACTGCATGATTTCTTTTTAAGCACAAGAATCCCACTGGATACAGTAGTCATTTGAAACATTTAAAAGTTAAAGAACTGAACAGGTGTAATGGTACAAGCCTGTAATCCCAACACTTGGGAGGTGGAGGCAGGAAGATCAAGAGTTCAAAGCTAGCCTAAGCGACAGGAGACTTTTCAAAGGAAAAAAAAATAGACCATGGGAAAAAAAGAGTTGGATCTCCTCCCTTTCTTTCCCCCCCACCCCCCCGTGTGTTTCTGGGGGCCTAAGAGGATTAAAAAGAAAGTTGTAATTTTCTTCTTGCCCTGGTCCACCAAGTTTTGCTGCTTCTGGGAATAGGGAAAACTCAGCTCCAAAGGAGAACTGGTCTCCTGTCCCAGATTCTACCGTTTACAGGTGAGAGCTTTGGTACCAGGATTATTGCTGGTTTTACTCATCTTTCAGAGGAAAACAGATGACTGCTGTCCATCACATTGGAGCTTGTTTGTTTGTTGCTTTGTTTTTCTTTTGCCTTAGGCCAAGTGTAGGATTTAGAAATGAGTTGAAAATGAGTGTTTCACACCCTGAGAAATGCAAACAAGAACCAAGCCATTTGTGTTTAATTTTCTTCTCCGTTTGTGGGCCAGAGGATAGGTTATTTTTGCCAATATGACTTTATGTCCTTTGAGCCAGGGATCTTTTTGAAAAAATTAACAATGCATCTGATTACTGATTGTTCTTTTCCTTCATATTGTGTTCGTTGATCAATTGTAATGTCCTGGCTGGTGGGAAGACAGCTGGAAAGATGGAAAGGAGGAAAAAAAGCCAAGAGAACGTTCTAGCAGAGCTTTTGAATGTCTCATAGTGTATTTGATGCATGAGAGTCAATAATGCAAATCAAGATGCTTTCTTATACATATATGGAAAGACCAGGATCACCCTTGAAGTGAAAGCCCCTGGCAGTGTTACCTGATCTTGAGAAATTCCCAACATCATGGTAGGTATTCAAGGAGGGCAATCCATTCAGAGTGAGCTCAGTCTGTGGAGTCAGTTGCTGATGCATTTTTTTTTTCTGGTTGCTAAATTTAACCAACAGAGTTCTCAGCGTCAAGAATTATGGGAAACATAGACATATTGAATTCAACATTCAGATGTTTCATTCAACAAGCTCAAGACAAAACAGCATCTTTAGTTTTTCCAAGTGTAGTTTATCGTTATCTGAGTTGGATTCTTTGAGCCATTTTGCTGTAACTCATTTAAGGAGGTGGGGTAGAGGGGCTTGCCAGAATTCACTTGACTATGGAAGATGGAAAGATGGTAGGATGTGGAAGCATGCCAAGATGGCTGGGGGGAATCATGAATGATGCCACCCAAGTAATTAGCCTGAGTCCCAATGGCCTTCAGCCCATCGATCATATGGTAGCTGTGCATTTGACTGTGAGAAGGGCTTGAATATATCTGCTTCATAGACTACTGTGAACGTTAAGTGAGATTGTAGGCATGAAGGGTGCTAATTAATATTACTTTTGCCCCTCAATCAATGAGACTTGACATAGTTAATTACTTCTTCAGTACACAACCCCAGGCCGTGGTGAGTTGTCTTGCTTCAAAGATTGGGATGCACTATTTCCCAGTGATGATCCTCCGGTCACATCACTGCATTTGGGTTACTCAGGCATTTATGGCAGTAACTTTGGACTCCTCTCCAACTCTGAAAAGATGGAAACTGTACCAAACTAGAACTCAACCGGAGTCCCCTGTGTCCTAGCTTGCGCCGACAGAATCAGAGGCCTGGTGAGCAGGATATTGCTCTTTGCTTGCAGAACTGGGATGAGAAAACAGGCATCTTGACTCCTGTCCAAGCTCAGGCATTGGACAGCAGTGATGAAGGAAGCCTGTAGTAAGTGCTTCTGGGAGCCCCCTTCCCTCCTATGTCAGTACACACACTGCGCAAGCAAGCCTTCGCCAAGGGCTTTCTCCGAGTCCGAATCTGCCCAGACACTTGTTACTCATCAGACCCACAACAACTCTGCACTGTGGATATTATCCAAGTTTGCTGAAGAAGTGAGGAAACTGGAAATGAAATAAAGTCAGTAATTTCCAGCCCATCCTGAGACAAATCTATCACTGGGAGTCTCACACACCCCTCACAGCTCAGATGAGAATCCAGGGCAGGAAGAGTCTCGTTGATCTAACTAGTCTTCCCTCCTCAGCTAAGGGAGAGCACTGAAGACATCCTGATGACCCTTTCTCCCCTCATAGCCTAGTTCAGTCATATGAATCAGTGTAAGCAACATGTCACAACTGTGTCCCATTGGCTCCCCAGGAGAGGACTGCACAGCTGAACAGACAGTCCTTTCCTGGCTGAGCCCCTGTTCGGGTATGCCTGAGCTGTCCAGCATGGCCAGTGTGTAAATGTCAAGTAAACATCAAATTCAAGTGCAATCTAACCATTGTCCTGGAACTGTTTGCTTTAGATATAATAGTTAGCAGGAAGAGGAGGTGAGGCAGGGAGAGAATGCATGCCATTCCGTAAAGCAAAACTCGAACATGGTGGGCCCTCCCTCTGCCAACGTGTTGAAAAGACCAATGTCAAATAAATAAAAAAGCCTGCACTTCATGCTGCAAAACCAAGTGTGTTCTTTAGCTTGTAAAAAAAAAATTAGATGAGGGAACATTTTCCAGTCAATCACACTGCAGCAAGTCATCCTGTTGAATTTGTGACTCACAGGCTCTCTGTGTCAATAGACAGATGAGCGAGCCCAGCATTATGACTTCACTGGGGGATGAAGCAGAAGTTGGGGGATGAGGCAGGGCCAGCCTTGAATGGGCTCTGAGCTCTGACAATGAATAGCCAAGGAAACACTGAACACTGGGTCATATCCATTGTTCTTGTTTATTTCTTGCTTGTCTCCTAGGAAATAACTAATTTAAATTTGACTTCATCCTTTTCTGCCTTAAGTTCGAAGGCTGTGGTCCTTACCTGGACTACAACTGATGGAGTGTCTCTTTCTTCTCATCCTTACAGTAATCCTAAGAATTAGAGATATTTGTATTGTTTTATTTTACTTTTGTTGTTATTTATTACATCTTTTAAGACAGTCTCATGTAGCCTAGACTGGCTGTTAACTCAACATATAGCCTAGGGTGGCCTTGAAGTTAAGATCTTCCTGCCTCTACCTCCTGAGTGCTGGGACTGCATAGGTGTGCACCACTCATGAGGGGTGCTTGTTTATGTGGTACTGGGAATAGAACTCAGGGCTTTGTACATGCTGGGCAAGTATTCTATCTATTGAGCTATAACTCAAAGCCTTCATTTTATCTTTTTTTTGCAGTGCTAAGATACGATCCTAGGACTTTATATGTGCTAGGCTAGTGAGTGCCGTAGTACTGAATGCCACCCCCAGCCCTTTGTGTTATTTGAGGGAAGAATATTGAAGCCCACAGAAGCTAGCTAACTTTGAAAGTATCTACCTAATGATTTTTACCTACCCAGCTCTGGCTTCAATATCTACGTCTGTGTTATATCTTTGTTTTTCCTTTTGTATTTTAATATAGACACTCATAAAACACAGATTGGTCTTGAACTCTGAATTCTTCTTCACAAGTGCTGGGATCATAGGGGTATGCCACCAAGCCTAGCTTTCTGTGTGTCTCTCATTTTGCTAACCCACTGTGTGCCAGTCCCTGGCTTAGATACTGGCATGTCCCAAATAAGTAAGACATACTTACTGTCTTTGAGGAACTCCAGGACCAGCCAAAAAGCTCCTGGAATTTAAGATAGTTGTGCCATGATTGCATTAGATTGCAGGAAAGTCAGTTCAGATGAAAGAAAAAAAAAAATAGTACCAAGAGACCAGCCACTTATTTGCAGATGTCTCAGGAATGCCTGTGGGGATAGAAAAACCACAAAGAGATAATAGACTGTGGACCAGTGTACAGGGGGCAGAAACCACTGACTTGAAGACAAAGCTTCAGCCGGTCAGCTGTTGGATATCCTGGGCAGCAGGGAGAAGCTTAATGTTTGCTTCTGTCTCACCACAGAGCTGATGTGTGCAGGGCAGGGGCCTGGCTGCTGAGGGGGAAGGCCTGGGCTCTAGTCTGGACTTGGCTGTTACACATGTAAGCTTGGGTTAGTCCTCCCATCAGTTGGCATGATGAGTCTTCCATCTGCACTGTGGGAGAGGGAAATGGAGCAAGTCTAAGGCTCAATCAAGATGGGTGTGCATGGACAGATGAGTCCTTGACCGTTGGTCTGGCTGACCCCAGCCAAGGTATTCCCAAGGTAAGAAATCCTTGGACTTCAAACATGTGCCATGCTCTAGGTTTTTTTGAGACAGGCAGGTCTCAAACTCTAGTTTGAATGACCTTGATCTTTGATCCTTTTTCCTTCACCCCTTGAATGCTGTGATTATAGACATTTAGAACCATGTCTGGTTATAGAATGCCAGAGATAGAACCCAGGGCTTTGTGCATGTGTGACAGACACTATACCAGCTGAGCTAGACTTCCAATATCATTGAGATAAACCTGGTAGCTTGACCTGCAGTCCCAGCACATAGGAGACTGAGGCAGGAAGATCACTGTGAGTTTGAGGCTAGTCTGCAGTAGAGTGAGACCTCATCTTAGCAACAAGACAGTAAAACAAGACCAAACAATCTATGTGTAATCCTTTTAAAAATTCGATTGTGCCTAGACAAATACATCGCAGGGTGGATTTGCCTTCATTTCAGTGTAACTGCTCAATTCTTCTTCCTTTCTGTGGTCTCTCCATGGCCTGAGATATTGTCAGCATATGTAACGGCTTCCTTGTCATCCCTGCTCTCTCTCAGTTTTTTTCCCCCTCTGGCTGGGGAGTTTCTTGAAAGGACACAGCCAACTCTTCCCTGGAGTATGGTTTTAAAATTTTTATTTTGGCTATGTGTTGCTTGTCAAACCTTTACCAGGTCCTGAAAATGAGGGCGCTCCATTTACCATTCTGAATTCCCCCCTGATTGCTGGCAAACCTTGCATTTCCATTATAGTCTGCCTGAAAAAACAAACAGGAGAGGTAACAGCAGTCTTAGTGCCAAGCATCCACCCCCTCAATGAACTATACAACAGTCTAAGAGCTAGAAGACTGACTGCACATGTGGTATAAAACAAATCTACTCCTTCATTTATGAAGTTGGTTTAGGGAACACAATCCATGTGTGTGGCCCAGAGCTAGACATTGAGGAGGAATATGAGCATAAATGAAGATGCAATCCTAGCCCACAGGGAGCTGGAATTATCTAATCAAATAATCACAAACATGCAAACAAACGAACAAAATAACTGCTAGGACCAAAGATGCAGTGTTTGACATCATTCTGTTAGTATAACAAAATACAATAACTAAGAAGACAAAGCTGTATTTCAGCCTGTGGATTTAGAGGTCTGAGTCCATGCTAATTTGGCCAATTTGCTCTTGGGCCTGTTGAGGCAGCATGCCATGGAAGAAACACAGTAGTAGAAGTTTCTAACTTCATGGAGGCAAAGAGACAGAGAGAGAGGAAACGCTAGGCACCACTGTCCCTCAGAGGTCATGCTCCATGCTCACAGTGACCTTAGATATCTTTATTTATTTTTAAGATAAGGTCTTGTTCTATAGTCCAGGCTGGCCTCAAAATCACTCTGTAGATCAGGTTGCTCTCAAGTGTACTATGATTCTTGGTACTCCTTCAATCCACGTACTGGATTGTAGTTTGGGCCACCACAACTCAAGTAGATCCAAGGAACTAGCCAAAGCATAGTACTGTATTTCCAGCTCTGAGTTTGTGGTTGTCTAATTTGTCTAGTCTCAAAGTCTTGGATATTTGTTTTGATTACCATTCATCTAACAGCGGCTGGATGCCTACAGAAGGAACTCTGCTCTATGCTTAGAAGTCCAGAGAAGAACATGAGTGGTATAAAGTGTGCTGCCAAGAAGTAGAGCCTACATCAGGGATTATACAAAAGAGAAGCATTTGAGAGTCCATCTCACGCCATCACAATAGCTATATCAAGAAGATGAAGGATCACAGATTCTGGGGAGGATGTGGGGAAAGATGAACTCTTACTCATTACTGGTGGGAACATAAAATTGATCAGTCACTATGGAAATCAGCATGGAGGGGCCACAAGAAACTGAAAATAGAATGATCATATGCCAAGATGTTTACTTGGTTAATGTATTAAAAACTTAAGCCAACATGGTATTTTGACATAGGGTCTCAATGTGTGGCCCAGACTGATCTGAATTTCATACCATAGTCCAACCTGGCCTTGAACTCATGGCCATGGTACTTGCATGCACATGTTTGCAGGTGCTGTTCTCACCAGGAGGTGGAACCAGACTAGATGTCAACAGATGAATGAATACCAGAAAGTTATGTTCCTATAAAGGAAAGTTAAAATCATGACAACAGGAAAATGGATGGAACTGGAAATTAAGTGAAATAAGCCAGTCTCAGAAAGACTACTGTGTTTTCTGATATCAGACCAAAATTCTATAGCAGTGTGTGTTTACACATGTGTGTTTATAGGTCATGAAACTAGGAAGAGGATCATGAATGGGGAGGAATGGAGGGCATAAGAAGGGTGATGAAGTATGTGTAATTGAAAGGAAGACGGAGGGACCAACTGCAGGCAGAAGGACCCATGGGACGAGAGGAGGGTCTGTGGGGTGGAGAGAGGGGTAAGGGATCATTAATTATATGTGAAGATGCCATGATGAAACCAAGTGCTTTTTATTGTAATTTATCTAAGTATGTACCTACGCACGTGTACACACACACACACACCACACACACACACACACACACAGGTAAGGGACTTTGCCACCAAGCCTGATGACCTGACACAAACCCACTGAACCCACTGGGCAGAGGGAGACAACTGACTCCAATAGGTTGACCTCTAATTTCTATGCTTAGAGTTGGACACAGTGGTTCATGTCTGTAAATCTTAGTACTTAGGAGGTTAAAGTAGAAGGATTGTTATGAGTTCAAGGCCAGGCTGGGCTACAGTGTGAAAGTTCAGATCAGTCTGGGCCACACATTGAGATCCTATCTCAAAATACTGAAACCAAAGTAACCCACCACCACCACCACCAGCATATCACACACACACACACACACACACACACACACACACACCCCTTATCGCTACTAGACCTGCTTTCCAGCAGTAATCATGGACAGCATACTTTTGTAGGGAGACATGCTAGTGCTTAAAATGACTCATAAAGAGAATGCATCTTCTTTTCCTGTATAAATGTAACAATGTAGCCCTTTAAACTGAAAAAAAAAAAAATAAAAAGGAAGAAGAAAAGAAGAAACTGAGCTAGTTAGCATGGGACAGGGCTGTCATGATTGTCAAATCTGTCTCCCGGCTTCCTGGCAGCCAGGACAGAAAAGGAACAAATCCCGCCCACAGCTCTCACCAGAGGGGAACAAGCCCATGGTTATTTTGGTCCTTTAAACCCTACGCTCAGTTCTCACCTGGAAGCCCACATAAGGACATTGATAGACACAATAATTAATGTTTTTGGCAAGAGCTTTACCGCAAATGCCAATTTTTGTCTGCCATTTCTTGCACAGGCCTTTAATTAAGGTCAAGGGCTTAACACTGAAGCAGACATCGGTGAGGGCTTGGCTAACCTGGTTCAACAACTGACTGCAACACAAGCAGGCTTGGAATAAAGGGCTGGTTAGCAGTTCACGTGAGGCTGAGCGGGAGCTCAGGATCGTACAGTTATCTGGGAGTTGGGGCATGAAACAGGCTCTAACAAAGGAGGCAGCCTTGAGACTCGATGAGTAGGAGACAGCATCCAGGAAGTGGGTAAGGGGCAACTGTAGGCTTGGCCCACAAGAGCAAGGGTTTTGTGAAATGGAAATGCCTGGCCCATTTGGAGAATGTCAAGCTGTCTAGAGTTGAGAGAAGGGTTTCTAATAAGACTTCCATTAAAGAAGTTGGGTTTGCCACTTGGATATTTTCTGGTTCTTCCAAGACAACTTTTTTGTCGAGTTAAGCGAAAATGAATGAGAATCAGATGGAGCCCATTTCTCTTGAATACACACGGGCTTAACAATGAAGAGGGAGAAAGAACTTGACAGAATGTGTCCCGGCTTCTGCCAAACCCAAAGTATTTGAGGAATCACACAGGATGCAGCTCGGACCCAAACACATGCCTGGATTCGCCGACTCCTAATTGCAGCTGCAGCCAGTTAACACAGTGGAGTGTGCCCATGAAAATGGGGTCTGAATGGAGGGGCCCTGTTAAAGAGAGTGACTGCTGCAGGCTGCTTAGCTGGCTTCGTCCTCCCAGAACCAGTTCATTGCCTTGCAGGGAACGAGAGTGGGCCAACTCGCAGTTTCTTAAACAAGCTATTGAATCCAGCTCTCTCGTAGAGAACAATTAAAATCCGTTATTCAGCTTCATTGTGTCGTGCGTGGAAAGAATTCAGCTTCTCTTGTTTCCTACATTCAGGGGTATACAAAGGAGAAGAAATATGCTTTGCCCCAGGGTCTGTTCTCTCAAATGGATACCCAATAGGAGGTGGGCAGGGAGAGAGAGCAGAACTCTGGTGTACCCGGTATTCGGATTCTCAACTCTTGGCCAGAAGATCATGGATATTTGAAAACTAGAAGGAACCTGAGGCCCAGAGAAGTTGCCTGATTTGTCGCTGGGTCACAGCTGGTCAGTCGTAGAGTAGGAACTCAAACTGGAGCGTTTTTTTTTTTTTTTTTTTTTTAAAGGAATTGTCTCTGTAGTCCAGGCTGGCTGCAAACTTGCTGTGTTGTTCTTCTAAGGAGTCTGCTCTACCCCCTGAGTGCTGGGATCGCAGGCATTCATCCCCTTTCTTGTGGGATTTGATGACAAAACCCAGGGCTTCGTGCATGCTAGGCAAGTGCTCTACCAACTGGGCTGTACCCTCAGTCCTGTGATTCTTCTTCATAGGAAGCATATCAAAAATAAAAGTGAAAATATATTTTTAAAGAAATGGTCTCATGATCCCCAGGCTGGTGTCCAACTTGCTATGACCTCTTCATTCTCTTGGCCTCCACATCTCAAGTGCTGGGAATATAGATGTACACCGTGTGTGTGTGTGTGTGTGTGCATGTGTGTGTACGCGCGTGTGTGTGCGTTTGATACAGCCAAGATGACATACTCATTGAATCCTAAGTTTCAGAATCATGTTCATTTCTGTATGTCTGCTCTCCCTCAATAATGGGAGATTGCCTGATGAGGCGAGTCTTCAATAGCTCTGGAGCTAGGAGGCCTCAATAAAGACCATATTGACATAATGAGGATACATAGACCTGTGACCCAAACCAAACACTGGAAAAATGGGAGATTGTTGGCAGGGAACATGCTTACCAGTATCACTGCCTGAGGTACCCAGACCCTGTCTGCTCAGCATGAGCAATGTCTTATATCTCTTAGTTTCTGCTTCCTTCCCTCCCGCCTCTTATCTTTTTGAGTGTTTGGATCAGGCTCTCATTCTGTAGCCCAGGCTGATCTAGAACTCGTGAAGTCTTCTTACTCCACTGTTGGGATTACCATCCTGATCTTAACAACAATGTCAGTCCTCCAGGCTGATGAATCTTACTCCAAGTCTTTCTTTTTTGACAGGCTCTCAGGTAGCCTGAGCTGGCTTGAATATTCTGTGTAGCCAAGGATGGCCTTGAACTCTTGATACTCCTGCTTCTGTGTGTCAGGTTCTGGTGGTAGCTTTTAGTTTATATTATTTTTTCTTTTATTGAAAATAGATTTTTTTCATAAAATATATACGATTATTGTTTCCCCTCTGTCTACTCTTCCTAGCTCCTCCCACCTTCCCTCCCATCGTGATCTGCCCCCTTTTATCTCTTTTTAAAAAACAAACAGGTTTCTGAGGGATAATAATAAAATAAAGTAAGGCAAAACAAAAACAAACAGGAAAAGAGCTCAAAAAAGAGTTCAAAAATCAGATACAAAGAGATCCACTTGTTCACACTCTCAGGAATCCCATAAAAACACAAAACTGGAAGCTATAATATATATGCAAAGGACTTGTAGGTAAAAAAGTGAGAAGAGAATACAAGTAAAAAATAAAGATAAAATTAAAAAAAGAAAAGAAAAAAAAAATCCCCGACAAAGCATTGTGAGCCAGGGATCCTCCAAGGATGCCACTGAGTTCTTTAGTGTTGGCTGTCTCCTGCTGGGCATGCTGCTTAGGAGTAGTTTCCCTATTAAGATTCCCTTGAAGAGAACACATTTTTTACCGGTAAGTAGTTACCAATTGGAGACAGCTTCTGGGTTAGGGATGTGGACACGTGTCTACTTCTCTTTTCAGCTCTATGTTCTCATCTGTCGCAGACCAGTGCAGACACGTGCATGCTGCAGTCTCTGAGTTCATATGTGCATCAGTCCTGCTGTGTTTAGAAGGCCTTCTTTCCTTGGTGACCTTCATCCCCTCTGACTCTTACAACTTTTCTGCCTCCTCTTCCAAGGTGTTCTCTGAGCCTTGAGGGGAGGCATTTAATAGAGACATGCTGTTTAGGGCTGAGTGTCCGGAGCTCGCTCTCTCTCTCTCTCTGTGTAATGTCTGGGTGTGGGTCTCTGTATGGGTTCCCATCTGCTGCACGAGGAAGATTCTCTGATGATGGCTGAGCAATACACTGACCAATGAATGTAGCGGAATGTCATTAGGAGTCATTTTGTTGCTCCTCTCCTTTGGTAGAACAGTATTTGCTTTCCCCCTAGGTCCGTGGACTACCTAATCTCAGGTTCTTGGTCACCCAAGCATTCGGGTATGGGTTCTATTTCAAGGAGTGGGGCTTAAGTCAAATCAGATATTAATTGATTACTCTATAAACTTTGTGCCACCGTGGCCCTAGCATATCTTGCAGGCAGGACACTATTATAGATCAAAGGGCTTGTAGTTGGGTAGTGTACAGAGTGCCTTCCGGTACCAAGACTACCACCCCACAGAGGGAAAGACTCTATGTCGGCACCAGATCGACTTCTCTGTGTTCAGTGAGTTGTGTAGTTGTTGTCTTCAGCAATAGGGCCTAGTGTCAGTCTGTGGAGAGCAACCTATAGCTTTGGCAACAGCTTGGGTTGTTTGGGGTTCCCCAGGGATTCCTGTGGCCAACAACTCAATTAGCTATAACTCATTCCCAGTATTGGAAGCTTTATTTGGTCATGAGAATTAATTAATCAATTAATGAGTAATCAATTAATATCTGATTTGACTTAAGCCCCACTCCTTGAAATAGAACCCATACCCGAATGCTTGGGTGACCAAGACACGAGAAATGTCCAGCTGGGGCTCTGTCTCCCTTGTAATTTAACAATTTCATTTAGATTGCCTTCATATCATTTAGGAAGGCTCTACTATATTTGGTTTCTGTAGTAGTACTCAAATGGCTCCTAGTGTTAGCAGTGTCTCTCCATATTCCCTCTCTCATCACCCTCTCCTAACAACCTAGGAGCCCACTGAAAGCCACGGTGTAACAAATTTCTCCGCCCCCATCAAAAACTCTCTCATAGACATTTTCTGTTCAGAAGTATTTCCAGTTAAATCTGTGTATGAGAACAAGGGGAACAGTCTGGCCTGAACTGGTTTTGAATGCATGCAAAGTAAGGCATCCCATGTCCTCTGAGTGAGCATTTAGGGAGAATCCCCTATTTTCCATCTTTTGCCTATGCATAATTGGGTATCCACATGATTAAAATGAGATGTATTGCGGGAAGGGCCAATGTAGAAACAAGGTTATGTCCTTCAAACCTGTTAGTCAAAACAGAAGCAGTTGTGCTCTTCCTGTTAGTAACCAAATTCCTGCTTCTCTTGAACCCTATAGAAGGAAACCCCAAATAAAACCTGGGGATCCTTAGAGCACTCCTACACCCACGGCCTACTCTTTTCCTTATTTGAGAAGCTCGTTTGGTCTTGACCTGGTTGTGTAACCCAGGATGACCGTAAACACTGGATTCTCTGACCCCCACCTCCCAGTGGGGAGGTGGATTATAGGCCACCACACCCAGCTCTCTGCTCCTGCCACCCTCTTGAGAGCATGTTTCTGACTCGATTAGCTTTTTGATTTTGAACCAAGTTCCCTTGCTACTTTCTAATGTTTGTGTGCATATTATTACATATCTTGATAAGAGGCCAGGATGAAGCACCAGGTGAAGACACTGACCACCAGTAACACTGGAACTACAAGTGCAGGCCATTGTGCTTCCTTCATGGGGCGTTGGGCATCATAACGATGCACGCTTCACAAATGCTAAGGCACTCTATCGACTTAGCTATATCCCCAGTCCAACCCTGAGCGCTTTCTTCTCTTGCCTCCACATCCCAAATGTTGTTTCCCTTTCAATTTTTTGTTTATGGATCCTATTTTGTTCTCACGCATCTTTCTCTCACCTTTCCAATTCATGTTTCATTATGAGAGACCTAGATTATCGCCATGGTTCTTTCAAACAGCCTCCTGCATCATTCACATCGACCCTGAAAACTGCCTGGATCTTACTTTACTGTGATTCTTTAAATATGCCTTGAAATAGTTAGTCCTTCTTGGCACCCGGTGTGGGCCGGAGAGGCATCTAATTCTTCTAACAAGATGTCTACTTCTTTAAAAACAACAAAAAAACTCTTTTTGGATTTTTTTTTTTTTTTTTGAGACAAAGTGTTAGGTACCCTGGACCAGTCTCCAGTCTCATATTTGCTATGTAGCTGAGGATAAAACTTTTGATCCTCCAACCCCACCTTATGAGTATTGGGATTATGTACTGCCACATTCAAACTATGCAGTGCAGGGGATTGAACCCAGGGCCGCTTGCACTCCATAAATACCCCCAGTACAGTTCTCTACCAACCGAGCTATTGTCGTCTCCTCCCTTTGCCTGTCTCAAGGCCTCCAGGTTCAGGCTTGATTTGGTACACTGTGGTTTTTAGCTTCCCTAAACAAAGTGTGTTTGGTTGGTTCCTTTGCTTTTTTGTTTGTTTGTTTTCTGTCTGTGTCTTTGCTGCAGTCCTCTCCTGCTCTGGGATGTTATGTTATGTCCACCTCCCATCACCTGGCCTGGGATGACTTCCTGAAACAAGTTCTTCTAGATGTTTTCCTCCTAAGCATCTGACATGTAAATGGGCACAGTACAGGTGTTCTCTAAAACACTAAATGCATGTGTGAGCTGGGGTTGCATTAGCCTGGCACAGCATTAGCCTGGTGTGTTTGAGGTCTGGAGTGCCATGCTTATTTAGCAGAGCAAAACAAAGCAATGTTGAAGGGGCAATAACCAAAAAAAAAAAAAAAAAAAAAAAAACATGAAGAAATGGGAGGAGAGAAGAAGTATGGGGAGCCGTGGCAGAGATGGTGGCAGCAGTAGCCACAGCACCATCAACACAGCCACCAGATGAGATCATTGTTTTGTTTATTTTTATTGTGGTTCAGGCTATTGACTGTGGACTCCAGATCCTCCTGTCTCTGCCTCTCAAGTGCTGAAATTATAGGTGTGTACCTCCATGACAAGCTGTAGAGTTCTTGACATGTGAGCACAGTCCAAGAGGCCATTCACTCACTCATTCGTTCTTTCAGCTGTATAACCTCATTTACTCTAGGAGGCCCACGGGCAGGTTGCCCGGAACATGGTACATATGGGCACAAGATGTGCTGCTGATGTCATGTGCTAGCAATATTGCTGTAGTTGGTAAATAGATAGCCACTGTGCCTAGACCACTGCAACTCCCTCTGAAGAATAGTTCCTTACCTGGAAAGCTTTGGTCTTCCTTTATTTATTTTGGGTTTAATTTTTTAAAATTCATTTGTGATGAACCTTGTCTCAAAAAACAAAACAACAACAACAAGAAGAAGAACAACA
This sequence comes from Mastomys natalensis, assembly GCA_021653895.1. Lineage (NCBI taxonomy): Eukaryota > Metazoa > Chordata > Mammalia > Rodentia > Muridae > Mastomys > Mastomys natalensis. Next base: position 884,595 of record JAJTUV010000391.1, read on the forward strand.
ACAAACAACAACAAAAATGTATTTGTGATGAACATGTCATAGCCCACAAATAGTGTCCGAAGACAATGTTGTGGAGTCTGTACTCTCCCTTCACATGTACATGGGTTCTAGGGTATTGAACCCAGGTCCCCAGGTTCTAAGAAGTCATTGAGCTCTCTTGCCTACTCTTTTTGAGACTGGGTCCTCTATGTAGCTCAGGCTGGAATTAGACATGCTATGTAGGCAATAATGACCTTGAACTTCTGGTCCTGTTTCTGCCTTCCATGTGCTGGAATTTTATGTATATACTCAAGCACACTAGGCTTTATTTTATTTTAGGCTATGTTATTCTAGATAGGTTCTTGTTGTCTAGCTTAGACAAACCTTGAATTCTTAACTATCCTCCTGCTGCCTGAGTCTCCTGACTGTTGGGATTAGAAGCCTCACAGATTGTGCAGCCATGGTCTTCCTTTATGAGCCAGCAACAAAAGAGTGATCTCTAGACATGGAAAAAGGTACAGAAAATCTTTTGCTGTCTACCTGTTATTAATGTCCTGCCTTATGGATTAAGTTGTTCACTGTCTTGGGAGGCAGAGACAGACAGATTTCTGAGTTCAAGGCCAGCCTGGTCTACACAGTGAGTTCCAGGATAGCCAGGGCTACACAGAGAAACCCGATCTCGAAAACAAAACAAAAAAAAAAAAAGTTGTTCACTGTCACCAGTGCTTATTTGTGTGTTGTGTGTGTGTGTGTGTGGTGTGAGCAGAGAAGACAGAGGAGAGAGAGAGAGGAGAGAGAAGAGAGAGAGAGACGAGAGAGAGAGGCAGTACAAGAGAGGAGAGAGACAGAGAGGAAGGACAGAGAGAGAGAGAGAGAGAGAGAGAGAGACAGACAACAGACAGACAGACAGAGGTCCATTATACATGCATCTTGGATTAAGCAAATGTCCAGCCACTCATAAGCTCATGGGTCCCTGCCTTGACAATCCTGAGCTCCTCCCAGTACTTGGTCAGGCCTCCACCTGCCTCACTCATTCAGTGCGCTGTCAAGCATCTTGGTTGACTAGAACTTGCCCCAGTTTTGACAGATTCCTCTGTGGCCAAGGGGAGACTTAGGGTAGCCAAATGTCAGGGTTTGAAAATGATGTCCTATATTTACCCAAGCTTAAAATACAACAGCAAGCAATGGGCTCCTTCTTCTTCTCCTGGTGAAGAGGTGTGTGTGTGTGTATGTGTGTGTGTGTGTGTGTGTGTGTGTGTGTGTGTTTGTGTTTTGCAAATTTAACTTGTTCAAACAAAATTCCATCCACATGGAGGCATAGTAGAGTATTGTCCCTGTCCTAATTACTTTTCTTTGGTTATAACTGCTCTGCTTCCCCACAAATGGAATCCTTTTCCCCTACTTGCATTCCTCACTGAGGGAGAGTGATGTGGTACAGGCAGAGTGTAGAAGCATGACATTTAGCGATGCTTATTGACACAAGGTCCAAAAATGTACTTATTAAAAAAAAAAAAAACCCACTTCCAAGGGTCAACACCTCATACTCTGAAGCTCATGATCTCTTCCTGACTCTGCAAAGCAGCAGGTCTGACAGTCTTCATTTCCACCAGTCTGCTGCATGGAGTCATTAGCCGTCTTCTCTCCTACTAGGGATGCAGGATATCCTCTGGGCTGGGAGCTATTCCTACACCTCCAGCTCCTTCAAAAGGGCCTCATGTCAAACTGCCATTCTGGAAGCATTGAACACAAGTCTAGGGCCATTTGGAAATGCTATCTCTCATTTTTGTTTTGTTAACGCAGGTTTCTATACCCCAGGCTGGCCTCAGACTCACAATATGGAAGAGGTGGTTTTGAACTCCTGATTCTCTTGCCTCTCTACCTTTTAGGAGCTGGGATTATAGACATATGACACCTAGCTTACTTTTCTTTGGGTTGGCCTGTGCTGTGTCACAAACAAATAGGAAGCCCACAACAGTTATTGAGTACCTACTGTGTGCTAGATGCTAATATAGGAGGAAGGGATTATCTGTATTTCAAGTTTAATATACATTTCCCCTGATATTGATTGATTAGTTGTTATTCTGGGTATCAACTGGGTCTTGCACACGCTGGGTGAGTGCTGTCGATCAAGCTACTGCCTCAGCCCCTTTAACATCTTCAAAGTGAGGGGAGTAGGCTGTAATGAACCACATAAGTAATTCTAATTCTCTGGAGGCAGAGACAGCGTGACCAGGAGACCAAGATCAATCTCGGGTACATTGTAATTTAGGCTAGCCTGGACTACATAAGACCCTATCTCAACTGCTTTTCCCCTTTAAGAAAAAATACAAACAACATTGAAAAATGAATAAAAACAAAAGAAAAAGAGACAAAATGTCGATAAATAATGGCTCTTACAGTTGTAGACAGACAGGGTCTATCGTGTGTTAGTGCCTTGATCTTTTGGTTTCTATGTAAATACATACATATAAAGCACATAAGACGATGACTGATAGCAGGTTGTAAGTTCCAAAGAACTGTTTTGCTCTGTTTTAGTAGGGAAGGGATGTCCCACTGAGTCACCAGGCTGTCCTGGAACTCCTGGGCTAAGTCCACTACCTTCCTGTCTCACCATTCTATGTAGCTGGACAAAAGGCTCATGCCGTCACACCCAGCATGGAGAAATCCTGCAATGAGAAGAAAGTCAGTAATCACAAGGCTTAGGAAGGCATGGCATCATGGTGTAATTGGAAGCACTTTTTCTTCTTTAGGTAAAATAATGATGACTCTAAAAATTTTCTGGCATGTTGTAAAACACAGTGACCACAGTTAATAGCATTGCATTGTGTTCTGAGATTGTCAAGGGAGTCGATGCTCATACCACAAAAATGATTAAGAATATGAGGTAATGCATATGTTAATTATCTCATTTGAGCGATTCCCCAATGTCTACATATTTCATGTCCAATTTTGTTTTTGAGAAGAGTCATAACTATATAACCAAAGTGGGCCTGGAACTCACTGTGTAACCCAGGCTAGCCTTAGACTTGTAGTAATCCCCCCGACTCAGCCTCTTGAGTGCCATCGTTACTGGTGTGCACCATTGTCCTTGGATGAAAATGTATAATTCTTTGTCAACTAAAATAAGAAACATTATGGTCGTGTTAGGGATTACAGTGATGTCAAGGCCAGTTTGGCTATATCTCTTTCCTTCATCCTGTTGATTTTAAAAGCAAAATTACTAAATACGTTTTTAAAAGTAGAAAAGGCTGTAACTCAGTTGGATGAGTGCTTGCCGAGCATTTGAAAGCCAGAGGATCAGTCCTTAGCACTGCAGAAGGTGTTTAGCATGCCTGTAATCCCAGGCAGGAGATCAGCAGTTCAAGGTCATCCTTGGACACAGTGAGTTTGCAGCCAGTCTGTGGTACATGAGACCCTGTCTCAAAAAAAAAAAAAAAGAAAGAAAGAAAGAACAAAGAAAATGTTTTAGTTACTTTTATAATATGGTGATAAAACACCATGACTAAAGCAACTTAGGAAGTGTTTAATTTGGGGGCTTAGAGCTTCAGAGGGTTAGAATCAATGATCATTATCAGGGAGCATGACATCAGGAAAGTAGACGTGGTGCTGGAGCAGTAGCTCAGAGCTCTCATGTGATCCATAAATACGAGACAGAACTAGGAATGGTGTGGGCTTTTGTAATCCTTAAAAAAAGAAAAGCTTTTTATAGTTCAACCCCGACCTCACTCATCTCTCCTTCCTCTCTTATACCCATCCTCCACCCTTGCAACCTCCCACACAACAGAAAAAAAAAAACACCTCTCGTTGTGGAAGCTGTAGTATGTCACAGTGTGTTCCACAGTAGACTCTTTTGTCCACACATTTTTACTTGCAAATGTTCATTGCAGTGACTCATTGGTCAGGTACAAGGCCTCTGGTTTCTGCTACTCTATCGATACTGGAACTTCAGTGGATATCCTCTAGGATAGCCTCTTGTTGCTCTGTGTAATGGAGGTCCTGCAGTTTTGGATCTGTAGGACCAGCCTCTTTATGCACTCCTGCAGTTCATTGATAGAGTAGATGTTGGGCCAATTCAAAGCCCTGGATCTGGGCCTGAGAGATATCCAAACTGTATAGCCTGCTGGTTCCTCTGCTTTTGTGTCCTTGGTGATGGCCCTGGTTGAAACCAGGGCCAGCTCTACACTGCTAGCCCAGGCAAGGTGCAGGGCCATTCTCCAAAGTATTGCAGCCAGTGATGGACATGGCCAGTTCTCCCACTCTCATGATCCCAGGGCCAGCTCTCCTGCCTGCCATAGACAGCAAGGGACAAGGGAGTGAAGGAGGGAATCTCTCCCTTATTGAAACTACCATTGAGCAGACAAGAGGCAGGGCTGGCTTTCCCACAATCATGACCTCAGAGCTGGGTTGTCTGTGACACCACCAACAGAGTCAGCTCTACTGTGCTGCCTAGGCAAGGTATAGGGTTGGTTCTCTCAGGAGCTGCAGCTGGTGAGAGACAGGGACAGCTCTCCTGCTCTCATGACCCCAGGGTCAGGTCTCCTACCTGTCGTGTGAGGGAAAAAGAAGTTATCTCTCTCTCATCCACACCACCACAAGGAGACAGTGATAGGGCTCTGCCATGCTTGTATGCTTTTGGGCTGGCTTACCAACAACTCCTAAGCACTTCAACTGGCTAGGGATAGAGTCAGCTCTCCTGCTGTCATGGCGCCAAAGCCAGCTCTTTCATGATGTCCAGGTGAGGGATGGGCCAGTTCTGCACAGCACTTGAAGTGCCAACTTCTAGTTTCTTTGGAAAGTTAGTTATGTCAAATAATGGCTTGCTTGGGCACACAGTGTGAAAAGATGTCTTGCTGAAGCAAACATGTGAAAGAATCTTTTCCTGAAGCAGACACAGGTGAAAGGATATTTTGATATAGCAAACACGTGAAAGGATGCTTGATGAAGGAGTATAAATATGACTTCACAGACAGTGGAGATGAGCTCTGAGCATTGGTTTGGTTTGCTCCATTTGATATTCTTCACTGAAGGTACACATGTATTGGTTTGCCTTACATAGAGTTGTTGAGCTCAACTTGTGGTAACACTGCTATTGAGAGAAACTTGCCAAAGAACTGCTCATGAGGTTCCTGCAGCAGCTTGCTGTTTCTGTGGCCTCACCTCAGGCCGGTTGGCAAGCCTGGCAGTTTCTTCAGGATTGAACTATAGCTGCTGGTTCGTGCCTGGTGTCTGCCTTCCTAGAGGACTGATGTTTGCTACAAGATCGGACTACTGAAAAAGAAGCTTGAGCTCACCCCTAAAGAACTATTACTGAACAGGTCCACTTCTCCACATCCTAATAATTTCTTTTTCTTTTCACTACTTCTTCTGGGTGATGGGCTAGAAGAGAGATTGAACTCTTATTAAAAGTATGGTGTAAAAAATTTATTATTACAGCCCTCAAATATCATGTCCCTGGTGGGCAGCCCAGACTAGGGATACCTGCCTGGCCTTTGGTGGTAATAGACCCTGGCACCAGACTGGTGGTTGTCTTAGGCTAAATGTTTTCAGAGAATGACAGGCTACCAACAATTTATATGTTCATAGGTCAGAACACTAAGTGTAGACATAGCCTCTCTCCTCTCTGCCACCTACTAATGCACACATGACACAGCAGTCACACCTGGAATGCCTATAGGGGCAGGGGTCTTTTGTAATCTTAAAGCCTGTCCTCATTGCCACATCTCCTTCAACAAGTTCACATCTCATAATCCTTTCTGTAGGCTTAGATTTTTCAAAACCTACTTTAATTAGAGTTCTTAAATGCTTTAACCTCCCTTCTAGCCCACCAACCAAAGGTAGGGGAGAAAATGGTTAATAGGACAAAGGGGATGTGGACCTGTTTGGAAGTAGTCTTTGGTGACTCCAATCTTTGTTGTCAAGATACTAGCAGTCTAGTCCAAAACACCAAACATGAATCAGTAGCAGTGTCTTGATCCAGAAGAGACTGTGAGGCTTTACCACATTGGCACGAGTCCGAGGAAGTGGCAAGAAGCTGCCAGAACACCATGAGAAGTCCTTTGGCTCATTTTTCTCTAAGAACTCGAGACAAGTGAAGATCAGTGAAGACTAGAAAAGTGTTACTGCAAGGCAAACCAATGCAAGAGCCTCATTCACTGTCTGTAGGTTCTACTTATATTCTTTCCAAACATCACCAATCCTCGCCTGTGTCTGCTTCAGCAAAACATCCTCTCATAAGACAGTTCCAGAAAAATATCACATGACACAACTGAGTCTCCAAAGAAACCAGAAACTTCCACTTGACTTTCCCATACACTTCCATTGAAAAGGACCACATATTCAAACATATGACCTAAGGGTACCATTTTCTTTCAGAACATTGCATAAAGTAGAAGTCTTTTGGCTTTCAGCATTTGGTGAGTATGATGTAAGAGAAGATGGAGTCTGGGAAGGCATAAGAAGGATAGTATTTGAACCCAGGACATGTGCAGGGCAGGTCTTCTAGTTATCAAGGGATACACACAAGCAAGAATATGCCTGCCTTTGGGAAAAGATGAATACTTTGCTCCTAGTCCAGTGATAGAGAGCCACATGTTCTTGGATATACACTGAAAAGTCTGGTTTTGTTTGGGGAGAGATGTGCTCAGGCCTATGTGGTAGGTTGATGTCCGCCTGTAGTGTGGTGAAGGGCATGGGGATGAGACCAGAGAGGCTGCACAAATAAAGAAGAGCATATGAGGCTGGCGATGGAGCACTTGCCTAGCATTCCGGAAGCCTCGAGTTTGAACACAAGCACAGCATATAACCTGTAACCCCAGAACTCAGGAGGTGGAGGCAGGGGGATCAGAAGCTTAAGTCTACATGTTGAGCTTAAAACCTGATCTTATTCATGCCAGGGGGTGGGGAAGAGGAAAGAAGGAAAGAGTTGAAGTCAAAATTTAAAGTCAGTAACCTGAGGGTACTTTCTAAGGTTAACAGAGAGGGTGAAGGCCAGACTGCATGATGGATAATTGACTTCAGGAAAGAGAGGAAGGACTGGGATGTCTGGGAGCTTTCCTCTTCTTTTTCTGGCTGATTCCTATCATTCACATTTTGCAATATCCAAGCCTCACTCTGTTGTCTTACATGCTCTATTCCAGGTCCTAAGGGACAATCCCCTATACTGATTGCTAGGGAGAGCCTGTGGTAGCAAATTCTCTTTCCCCACACTATCCAAATGCAGAAAAAAGGAGAACAGTGGTCCTCACCCTGTGGGACACAGCTCCTTTGGTTGTCAAATGCCCCTTTCACAGGGGTCGCATATCTGATATTGTACATGTCAGATATTTACATTAGGATTCATAACAATAGCAAAATTACAGATATAAAATAAATAAATTTATGGTTGGGAGTCACCACACCATGAGGAACTGTATTCAAGAGTCCAGTGTTAGGAAGGTTGAGAACCACTGGAGTAGAAGAGGTTGCCAGCATTCATTACACAGTGCTGCCCCTCCTGGAACCGACAGATACATAGGACTGCTCCCTTGCTCTAAGTGCTCTCAAGTATTTAAGTATTTGATTCTTTATTAAACATGACTACACTTCGTATCTTAGTTAGTGTTTCTATTGTTGGGAAGAGACACAATGACAAGAGATGATTTTTATAAAAAAAAAGAAGTTTAATTGGGGCTGGTTTACAGTTTCAGAGGTTTATTCCTTTATCATTGTGGTGAGAAGCACAGCAATGTGCAGGTAGACATGGTGTGGGAGGAGCTACAAGGAGTTCTACATCTTGATCTGCAGACAAAACAGGAGGGAGGCTGTGTACTACACTGGGTGTAGCTTGACCATAGAGACATCAAAGCCTGCCCCACAGTGACACACTTCCTCCAACAAGGTCACACCTCCTAATAGTGTCACTCCATGTGGGCCAAGCATTAAAACACTGTGTGCCTATGGGGGCCAAACCTATTCAAACATCACATCTTTCTCTTTGGCTTCCTACTCTGTTCCTTCCTTTTCTCTCTTTCTTGTTTCCTATCAATCTCCCTTCCTTTTCTTTTCCCTTTTGTATTTTGTCACTGTTTTGGTTGTGTATTCCAAACTGGCCTATAATCCATGCAGGAAAACAGCATCAGCCAGAAATAAACTTTATAGTTTGGAGATGGAAAGGTCTTTCTTGAACATTTTGCAAAAATAAAGAAGCTTTAATAAACAGATTTAACTATAAAACATATAAAGTTGATATACCTGAGGGAAAAATCTACCACAATTAAAAGGAAGAATCAAAACATGGGGAAAATACTTATAGTATTGTGGATGAAAACTTCTTGTTTCAAAATGTCAAAAAAATTGATATCAAAGTGTAAGAATATGTGAACTACCAATTATAGGAAGGAAGGAGGAAGGAAGAAAGGAATGAAAGAAGCAAGGAAAGAAAAAGAATGGAAAGAAGGAAGGAAGGAGTAAGGAAGAATAGAAGGAAAGAAAGAAAGGAATGAAGAAGAAAAGAAGGAAGGAAGAAGGAAGGACAGAAGGATGGAAGAAAAGAAGGAAGGAAGAAAGGAAGGAAGAAGGATGGAAGGATGAAGAAAAGAAGAAAGGAAGGAAGGAGGAAAGATAGAAGAAAAGAAGGAAGGAAGCCAGCCAGCCAACAGCATTTGTAAGGAACGTCTTTACTCCAGACATGTTGGCTGTCCTGATTGGCTCTGTCAGTTGGTAGCCTAGAGTCATTTGAAAGGAGGGCTTTAACTGAGGATTACCACAGGATTAGCCTGTGGGCATGTCTCAGGGGGACTGTCTTTATTGTCAGTTGATATATGCAGATTCAGGGAACTGTGGGCAGCACCATCCCTAGGCAATGCCAGCTGAGTATTAGCAGGTGAAAAAGCCAGCTAGCAAGCAATAGCCTCTATGGTTTCTGCTGTACGTCTTGCCTGTGGAGTGAGTTTTTTTCTTTAGTCAGAAGTAATGCTGTGCAGAATGGCAAACGTTGCATCCCTCAGTGATAACATGGAATTGTAAGCTGAAATAAAGCCTGTCTTCCCTCAAGATGCTTTTGTCTAAAGTGTGTTTATCACAGCAATAGATAGGAGAGTAGAAGAGAGGCTCACATCTGCAGTCCCAGCACTGAGGTTCTCTATGAGCCTGAGCTGTACAGTGAGGTCCAGGCAGGAGATGAGCTACAGAGCAAGACTCTTACCTGAGGAAGTTAAAACAAAACAAAACAAATAAAAGCCAAAACCAAATCAAAAGAGAAAACAAACAAAAACCTCAAACAGCTGGGAATGGTGGCATAGTCTTGTAATCTTGGCACTTGGGAGACAGAGGCAAGGGGACCATTGCTACTTCAAGGCCAACCAGGACTGCATAGTGAGACCCTGTTTAGTGTAGTTTTAACAGCTGTGAAAAGACCTAGAAAGGCACATAGTCTATTTCATCAGAAACGCTGACAAAAGAAGAGGAGGAGAAGGAGAGGAGGAAGAGAGGAGGAAGAGGAGGAGAAGAGGAGAGGAAGAGGAGAGGAGGAGGAGGAGGAGGAGGAGGAGAGGAGGAGCGAGGAGAGAGGAGCAAAAGAGACAAGTATATGCCTCTAGTGTATTCTGGTCCAATCTTTTCAGAGGGTGATTTTGCAATTTGAACCTGTAGAGAAATTAAAATGACCTTAACCTTGACTGCTAGGAGTACACTCTGGGGACGCATTTCAGAATAAGCAGAAAGCGTTGGGTCTTCGGATGCGATTGGAAACACATGTTGTTTGCTGTGTGCGTCTGTTTGTTTCTCCAGCCTGGGCAGAACTAAGCCTCATTCCCAGGGGTGTATTCAGACTTTAGCAAAATGCCAAGCAGAGAAATGGGAGTGTTTCATGTCTGGGTAAAAGAACAGACAGAAGACAAAGAAATAAAGAGAGGTCTCTGTTGCGGATGGAGAAGGCAGACACCGTCTACAGCTCCAAGCACACAAGCAGGGTGGTGACAGCCATGCAAGCTTGCTGGCCACCACCTCACACCTCCTCTGACCTGGCCCAGACAAGGGTGTAAGCAGATTACTTTCTGGACTTCAGTAAACCATCATTAAAAGGAAAAGCACAGGATGTGGGTACAGTTATCTGTAGCATGCTCGAAGCCCTGGGTTCACTCCCCAGCACTGCAGTAACAGGTTTATTGTATGTGCATGGGATCCCAGCACTTGTTTGGGAGGTGGAGACAGGGCAGTGAGAAGATCAAGGTCATGCTTGACTACATGGTGAAGGCTAACCTGGATTACATGAGACCCTGTCTCAAAAACACAAACACAAACACAAACAAACAAACAAAATACCTGCTTGTAGTTGCAGCACTTGGGAGGTAGAGGCAAGCAGATGTCTGTGGGACTAGGCTGGTTTATGAAGAGAGTTTCAGGACAGTCAGAGCTGTGTAGAGAGAGACCCTGTCTCAAAACAAACAAAACCCAAAACTTACCAAACATCATCATCATCATCATCAACAACAACAACAACAACAATTCCAGTAGGGGAACAAACAATCGCTTTCCCAGCAGGAAGGAGGGTTTGACACACTCTGTAATTTCACCAGTACTGAGGTTTCCAGATTTTTCTATTTCAAACCTCCAGTGTGCAGGTTTGAGGGTGGGCTTAATTTAAATTTCCCTTATGCCCCTTCCAGATGTGTAACAGCCTTTTGAACACACAGTTGTGCCCAACAATTGGTAGAGGATTGGATTCAAGATGCTGTAATATCAGAAATCCGTGGACACTCCTTGCATAATTTGCATGTTTCTAGCATACCTTCCTTTGTACTTTCTGTCTCTGCCCTCCCCTCACTTTACCTATATTACTCTGTGCAGTGTAAATGTTAGATAAGTAGTTATTACACTGGGTAGCTTAAGAAGTAGCAGTCAGAAACGGTCTGTATTTAATTAGCTCAGAGACATCCTGAGAAACGGTCTATGAGATGGCTTGGCTGTCAAGAGCGTTTGCAGTGCTAGGCTGGCAGCTTGACTTCCATCTCTGTAAACCACGGAGAGGTGACACCTCTACCACACATCCTGTGTCTCAGATTTGCTCCCACACAGGTCCACAGGACACTCTCTGTCTTTCTCACTCTCTCTCTGTTTCTCCTTCTCCTCTGTCTCTGTCTCTGTCTCTGTCTCTCTCTCTCTCTCTCTCTCTCTCTCCCTCTCTCTCTCTTCTCTCACACACACACACACACACACACACACACACACCACACACATGTTTTTTTTTAAATGCTAGAGGAGGATCAGGAGTTCAAGGCCACCCAGAGCTGTGTGAGTTGTTGTCTTAGGAAACAAATTGCTGGCCTGTTTTTGATTCATGTATGAGTAATCTGCTGATATGGTGGGCCATGTGCCGTGTGTGTGTGTGTGTGTGTGTGTGTGTGTGTGTGTGTGTGTGAGCGTGTGCATGTGCATATCATGGTATGTAAGAGGAGGCCACAGGGCTGGGCAGTGGTGGTGCACGCCTTTAATCCCAGCACTTGGGAGGCAGAGGCAGGCGGATTTCTGAGTTCGAGGCCAGCCTGGTCTACAGAGTGAGCTCCAGGACAGCCCGGGCTACACAGAGAAACCCTGTCTCGAAAAAACACAAAAAAAAAAAAAAAAAAAAAAAAAAAAAAAAAAAAAAAGGAGACCACAGGACAGCTTTCATAGTCATTTTTCTGTTTACATCACGTGACTTCTAGAGGTGGAACTCAGGTCATCAGACTTAATGGCAAGTGCCTTTACCACTAAGCCACCTGGCTAACCATTTTTTGGTGATGACATCATTCTCTTTATCAGTTTGATGCATTTAGTGGCTGTCGTTCTTGTCCTCATGAGAAGCTTTGCTTGTACTACGACTTATTCTCCTCTGTGTATACATGGATGTGCACACAATACAGCCTGTGTCCATGTATGTATGTTCCTCTGTGTATACCATGGATGTGCACACAATACAGCCTGTGTCCATGTATGTATGTATGCTCAGGTATATTGTAAAAACATCTTATTGTTTTGCTTCATTTCATTTGGAATGAATTTTAATGTATTCTTCTTAATTTTTCAAGTGCATTTATCCAGTTGATGTGGCCCCACTTCAGCCACCATTCATTCTGGGCTGAAGTATCCCACACCTCATAAATAAGTGGGGTGTGCTTGTGAATCCATGGTTTCCCTTCCAGTCTGCAGTCTGTTTGTGTTGAGTCCACAGTTGTAGTTCTCTGGGACATGGGCTATCATAGGAGCTCCAGCTTGGTTCTTTTGGTCCTGTATGTTTTCATATAAAATTTAGAATCAGCTTGTGACTAACTACAGACACCTTCAAATCTGCCCGGTTGGGGGCTAGAGCGAAGAGTAAATGGTTAGAAGCACACATTCCTCTTGCAGAGGACCAGAGTTTGGTTCCTAGGCAGGCCCACATCAGGTGGCTCACGCAGACACTCATGTGCACATACCCCACCCCCATATACACATAATGAAAAGCACACAAATAATTAAAAATAATAGAAAAAAAGAATTGAAAAAACAGGTAGGTGTAGTTTTTTCAAGGGTGTAAACTAGGCGTTAAGACACTGAGGCAGTGACTGCGTAGGGGTTGATGTCAAAAGTATCCCCTCTCCAGGAAAAAGACATCAGGATGGTTTGGCCCTCATGCCTCACTGGACAAGGACAGGAGGATAGCAGACATTACAAGGTCCCCTTCAATTATTGGAGGTCAAGCCTCTATCCCTGCCTTCGCAAGATTAGAGTCACCACGCCTTTCTACACTTAGGGAAGGGAGGAGATGTCAGGGGCAGCCCTGCTTATACACTGAAGGCCTACAATCAGCCATAGGCCTAAAATCAGCAATAGGCCTGACATACCTACATGCTAACACAAAGTCTTGGGTCTCTGTGGAAAAACACTGAAACAGATGGCTATAAGCTATGGTAAACAGGCAGCTTTTTGTAGAAATTTATCAGCCTGAGTAGTCATAGACCTTATAAATAGGCAGCCTTGGTGGACAGTACCAACTTAGATAAGGACAAGTGAATCATAGGCAGAATCATAGTGACCTGTCCCCTGAACCTGCGATACCCTGTTCTGAAAGATATCTGTACTCCCCCTGAACACCTACGCTCTGGTGTCATCCCCTTCCCCACGTCCTGCCTTTTTGTGTTTATAACCCCTGTGTGAATAAGTAAAAATTACGATTTGATTTAAATAAAAAAACAAAACAAAACAAAACAAAAAAAAGAGACACTAAGGCAGGAAGGTCAGTCTGCGTTTGAGATGAAACCAGGACTAGCCTTTGATGTGGCGTCTCAAACATACATGTGCAGATTGGATCCGAGTGCTATATTTGGTAAAAAGGGTCACTGAGGCTGGAGTGTTGCTCGGTGGCAGAGCACTTGTCTAGCATGTGGTCACCCGAGCCTTAGTTCTTGAATTGGGGAAAAAACACTCTGTTAAGTATTAACAGTTGGTGCTGTAGGTACGTACCATCTCTGCCTTGTAGGCCTAAAGTCCTGGGTTCAATACCCAGCACCCATAAGCTGCACTTGGTGGCATATACTTCTGGTACCAGGACTCAAGGGTGAAGAGAGTCAGAAGGTCAACGTCATCCTCAGCTACACTGTGAGTCTGAGGTCAGACTGGGCCACATGAGACCCTGTCTCAGACAGACAGACAGACAGATAGACAAACAAACAAACAAATGAAATTAAAATGAGAAGGGAAATGAGATGACCCAGGCACGTAATATTAGAATTAAAGAGGTTAAGGCAGAAAGGAGGATCAAGTTCAAGGCCAACCTTGTCTGAACAAATCCCAGGCTATTCTGACTCCAAAGACACTGTCTCAGAAAACAAAAACAAAATTCAATGTACTGTTTTATATGAAGGAGTCTAACTTGCCCTGCACCTGCATTGGAAGCAGGGCAAATGTGAGGATAACTAACTGGGTGCTGCTTTGGGAGAAGTTGAAGATTGAAATCAGAGAAAAGAATGGATAGGGCTGATGAAATGGCTCAGAGTGAGTAAAGGCACTTGCTGCCAAGCCTAAAGACCCGAGTTCGATCCCTGGTACCCACTTGGAAGGAGACAGCAGACTTTCCATAAGTTGTTCTTTGACTTCCACACAACGGTGCACACAGGGAAAATAATAAATAAACAAATAAAATTTTAAAAGTGAGTAAGAGAATGGCAGAATGTTAAGCAGGATTTGAAGCTCCTAGGTCAAGAAGCTGTTAGAGTCTTTTTTCTTTTTTCTTTTTTCTTTTTTTTTAAGGATAGGAAGCAGGGACATATGAAACTAATGTGCTAAATTGTATTTTTAATTTGAAACAAGGTTAAAGTTTAATTTAAGCCCTGACTAATTTCCTTGGAACTGTGAGGAAGTAGAGATGTTGTAATCTGGATGGTGAGTTTAAAACTCTGAATTTTCTAAGAGGAGGAGAGATGCTGCCCCGACGTCTTTCTTGTCTATTCCTGGGGACAGGGAACAGGTTCCTAACAGTGTAATCATCCAGATGAAGCTTCATCAGTGAATCAATGAAGTCAGTCACGTATGCAAATGAGGAAGTACGCAAGCTGTCTAAGGGAATAAACCGGAGTGAACGTATGGGGTGGAGTGGGGGGGAGGCGGCGGCGGCAAACGGCGGGTATTGTGAGGCAACCAGAGAGAGGGAGATGGAATTTTCTGTCTAATCGTTGGCAATTTGGGGGAAATCTCAAAGGACCAAATGTTCTGGAAGAAATTTTGTGTATTAAGAATGTCCCCAAATTAGACCTCTCAGCTTAATTCAGGCCTTCTGGAACATCCCCTCCCCCACTAGCTTTGAGAAGGGTAGTTTGATCGCTTCCTTAGAAATACAAACCAACTGGTTTTTACCCAGTGTGGGTCAGAGTCAGGGAGAGATGTCTGGCTGACTTACACCAGCTCCCACTGGGTTCCCAGCAGATGGGACGGACTGCTATTTCAAAGCCACTTTGTTGTAAAGTGTCTGCCTGGTGGAAAAAGCATGTCATGCAAAGGACTCCAAAAGATGGATCGATGGTGACTCCAGGGCCACCCTGACCCCTTGAGCCCGTTCTGGTCTCTTTTTCCTGTTTAAAGAGAATGGTAACATACACCTTGCTGTGAGACTGGACACTAGTGTGCCTAAGACAGCAAGCACAGAATCTGGCGTGTAACAGGCCTTCCTCAGTGATCATAATATTTATTATTTTTGCAATGCTTTCTGACTGATGTCATGCTCGACAATAAACGAAGCATTGAGCTGCCATTTTTCTAGGTCACTGTGTTCACAGTTAGCGAGCTGAGCCAAATTGCAGTTCACTTGGAACTGGGATTAGTTCTCAGGCAAACAATGGGAAACAAGCAATGGGGGCAAGGAGTACTACTGACCTATTGATTGGTCTCTCTGGCTTAGGAGCCTGGGCAACCCGATGTGGTTAGCAAATTTGGGGCTTGTCTAGCAACAAAGGAAGTTCTACAACACAGTGCCAAATGCCCTGAAACTATTTTCTACATTATATACTAGTTCACTTTCAAGACCATTCGTTGGAACTGACAATGTTGTTGTTATTATTATAATAATAATTACTATTATATTAATTTTCAGACAGAGTTTCCCTTTGTAAACCTGGTTGACCTTTAACTCACTTTGTAGACCAAGCTGGGTTTGAACTAACCTGTGAAAATCTTCCAGCCTCAGCTTCCCAAGTGCCGAGATAATAGGACTGTATCACCACACCTGGCTTTTGACCATTCAATAGATCAGAGTTTGCACAGTGAAAGGTTGGCTTCTATAGAGTCCCCGAGGTTGCAAATGAAACTGAGGTGAATGGCAGGAGGGAGTGTGTGTCACTGAAGTGCTAAGGATGGGTGGCAAAGAATCAACCCAGCTATGTGTGCCTCATAGCTGCTGCTATTTCTAGAAACCACTGCTCTATCATCTCCAGGTAAAACGTCACCCCTAAGACAAGCTCAAGTGGCAGCCATTTTAAAAGCAGGCCCGTTGCCAAGGAGCAGTGCTTTACCAGTTCTCCTAGGGTTCAACCACGCTAGCCGTGCACACAGAAGCCTGATCAGGCTGTCTCTGAACTGCCCATGCTGTGCTGAAGCAAGCTAGCTATTTCTCTAAAATTCACATTCCATTCTGCTTGCTTCTGACTCGGAAGTGCTAAAAGTATATAGAATTACAGGTGTAAGCCGCCATATCGTATTTGCTTCTCCTCATCCTCAACTTCGCTATCATGTTCCTTTTTCTGTTGTTGGAGACGAGGTCTCTCTATCTAGCCCAGGCTATCCTTAAACTCACAAGGCAGAGTCTCCTGGCTCATCCTCCCAAGTGCTAGGACTAAAATCATGTACCACTATAGCAGCCTTTAAAAATTAATTATTAGTGTTCATGAACAGCAGTGTGCATTTGTCATGATACTTGAGTACACTTCAGAGGACAGCGTATAGAAGTCAGTTCTCTTGACCAAGTAGATGTGGGGGATTAAATATGGGTTGTTAAGCTTGGCAGCAAGTGCCTTGACATGATGAGCCATTTTACCCACCAGACCTTTTCTCCTTTTCTCCAAGTGAGAAACTAAAACAGATACACACGTGATGACAACATCTGAATGGAGGCATAGGAGAAGCAACCATTCCGATCTCTCCACCAGAATAGCACGCTCTCCAAGTCCTGTCCAGATGCATACCTCTTACGTAGATCCTTTAGTGAGCATGATTTACTTCTACTTCAATACATCCACTTATTTCTTTCTCCAGCTGACTTCCTACTGAAAACACAGCTAACATTGTTAGCCATGCACTGAGCTTGAACACATTGTTTTAAGTATTTTGACATTAACATAGCTTTGATGAGGTAGGTGTGATGATGATAATGATGATGATGATTATAGAAAGCATCTCTTGTGGCCCAGGATGGCCTGAAACTTGGCTGTGACCTTGAACTTCTGGTGCCCTTGACTCCATTTCTTAAGTGTTGGAATTAGAGGCCTATTTTAATGGAGTACTGAAACTCGAACCCAGGGTTTCATGCATGCCAGGCAAGTACTCTACCAACTGAGAGATTTAGAAAGATTGAATAAATTGCCCAAGATTATATAAGTTGTCACCATCAGCAAGGCAGGTGAGTCTCAAATCTAACATGTCAGAGCAGTTATGCAAATTCCCAAAGCTAGACTGGGATCTTAGGACCCTCCCTCTGTCTCCCTCTACTCTTAGAAGGCATCAGGACTCTGGGTGTTTTTCTGCTTCTGCCCGGTGAGGCAGAGAGAAGGGCTATCCTTGCTTTCCCTTACTTATCTAACAGACTTACCATGAGTAATTCGGATTGTTTATATGCAGACAGCTTGGCAAACAGCTGTTTGGTACTATTTACTAAAAGCTTTCAAGTACATGACCTCACTTGATACTTACTCAACAGCTAGGCAGGAAGAAGGCTCATGTAGTGTCCTCAGATGTCAGAGAAGGACGGCAGGTAGGGACCTGCAGTCATCATCCCCAAGTCACCCCAACTTAAGGAGTCTGTAGCTGCCAGACCAGGCAGGTAGAGTGGGGTTTGCTGGGTGAATAGACTGTGATGTGAGCAAGTTCTGAATTTCTTCCTTGTAGTGGAGGTAGCTGTGGCTGATATTAGCAGCAGAAGAAATGTTTTCAATGTGCTCCTGCAGAAAGAGTATACACTATTCCTGGGTGTGTTGGTGTATACCCATAATCCCAAGGCAGAAGAATTGCCTGAGTCAGGACCTCAGATTTGAGGTCAGCCTGTGCTACATAATGACTTCTGTCCAGCCTGTGCTACTGAATGCGCCTCTGTCTAAGTAAAAACCAACCAATTTGGGAGTGATGCAGCCCGGTTGGTAGAGAGCCTACTCAGCACAAATGAAGCCCTTCAGGTTTTGTTCCCAGTGTTGCATGAAGCAGGCACAGTAGCTCTGCTCTGGGAACCCAGTGGGAGAGAAGCTCAAGGTCATGCTGACTACATAGGGAGTTACAGGGCAGCCTAGGTTAAATAAGATTTGTCTCAAGAAAAACAAAACAAAGTAAACGACACACACATACACATGGCATTCTGAAACAGGTACATATGTACATACAGACACCCTGGAGATTTTTGCTACTGAGTGCTCCAAGACTCAATCCTCACTCTGGACTCTTGGGAGCCATTTCCATCCTCACTATCATTATCTTCCAAGGAATAATGTAAAATAGCGAAAGCGCAGGGAGGGAGGGAGGCTGCTTGGTTGGACTTCCTGAGTTAGTTTGCTTGCTCTCTAGCCTCGAAACATCAACGTACCAGCCCCACCAAATTCTATTGCCCAAGTAGCAATGGCAGCAGGACTCACAAAGGGCTTTTAGAAAAGCTGTTCATAACTATTCTTCCACCAGTCCCGGACACCAGCTAGATTTCTATGTGTGGTCATGATGTGTGTGAGGAAACAGTTCCAGAAACTGGTAGAGCTGGCAATGGACAAGGCCAGGATCAGAACTAGAGTCACGTTTGTCCAAGATAAATCCTCATTTAGTCTATGCTTTTATCACGACACCATGACCCCCTCCAGTTTAGCAGCTCTGACATGGCCAGTGTGTCACTCTATCTCAGAGTAATTTCCCAGTAGATTGCTCTTCAGGCATCATCTGAGCATCTGGTAAATGGTCGGCTGTCTCCCCATGGCAGCTGGAGACCAGCGAGTAAAACATTTACCAGATTATTGACATAATGGGTCTGGGTGTTTGTTTAGGTATCAAGTAGTTGTAGATTGCCTTTAAACACTGTTTTGAAATGAAAATAAATGTGGCAGTGAGCCCCAAATGACCCTAATAGAATGTCAAGAATGATCAATACACCGCTATGATTGGTTTATAGCCATGGAAGGTAATCCAGAGGGAAGCCATAGGCTCTACCTGACTGGGATGGAGATGGGGGTGTTTAGAGGCTTGCAGGAGAAACTGGAGGAGGAGGAGGCTCAAAGAGGACTGAGGAGAATAGCTGGAGGCTGAATGGGTAGGACTGTGAACTCTAGGTGAATAATCTCAAGTCAGTCAAAGGGCTCCTTATTGGTGGAACCCAGAAGCTAAGCCATAGTATAGCCTTTTGCAAATGAAGCTAGCTGTCTTTTATAAACCAGCACCCTGTGGATGAGGCCAGGTATATGCAAAACTGAAAAGAGAGAGAAAACTGAGGAGATTCGGGCCTTCAGGAGTTTTAGTTTTTTTCTGAAGGAAGAACCATGTTAACCTAGAACCTTGGAATATGGAACCCCACTTGGGGTTCTCTATTGGGAGTATGGGGAGCACTGCAGGACAAGTTAGATCAAATCTGTTAGTAAAGTAATTCTCAGGTCACCATGACTCAGGACCTCTGGGCATGCGTGGCTCCCATGAGCAGGTGTGTGTGTATGAAAGATAACAGCTGATCATCCTTAAGGGCCTGGGGTGCCGCTGAAGCCTGCTATCCTGAGAGTAGTAAGTGTTCAGGGTCCTCCAGCTGTAAGGAAGGTGGCTACTCAAAGCAACAACTGGGTTTGGCCAATGACAGATCACAGTAACTTTGGTAGAAGTGTTTTGCTGAGCAGAACAGGATGGAAGCAGAGGGGGAGGGGGAGGGGAGCTGAGGCAACCACAGTAACAGAAGGCCATAGCCAGAGGAGGCTGAGGTAAAAGGATGATTTATTCATTTATTTTTACTTTTTATATATCTGTCTACCTGCCTGTCTGTCTGTCGGTGGGGGTGGGCTTGATGCCTTTACTGAGAGCTAATGGACCAGTCTGGGGAGGGTACTCCTCGTTGGTTTTAGGGAAGTCCTGTCAGCTGCTGAGGGAAAATAGAGGTGCGCTTCCTCATCTGGGGTAGATGGTAGATTAGAAGGCTTCTGGAATTACCTTCAGGTCCAGGACAACGCAGAGTCCCCAGTACATCCCTTGTGGGGGCCAGCCTTCTTCAAGGACCACAGCCTCCCTGTCCTCACGTTTGCAGCCATAGGTCAGAGTCCACTGAATCCTGACGTGTCAATGAAAGTGTACGTAGAGAAGATCATGGTGTGGACCACATGTCTCTTCCTTGTTTGTTTACCATTCAGTTTATGGCTTTGCATTCTTATCTTAGTTTTACTCCGAGTTGGGTACCTCACTTAGGATCAGGGCCCCCTTTCTACTCACTGGAACCTCAAGTCTTCAGTGTTGGGAGGAAAAGGGAGCAGGATGCAGAAATGAGAGCGATGACGGCAAGCACTGAGGAGATCAGGGATGCACTAAGAATTCCAGACTGGGAAGTAGGAGCTGTAGGTTCCCCTCCCTCCTCCCTCCTTCCCTCCCTCCCTCTCCTCTCCTTCCTTCCCTCCCTCCTTCCCTCCTTCCTCCCTCCCCCTCCTTCCCTCCTTCCCTCCTTCCCTCCCTCCCTCTCTCTTTCCTTCCCTCCCTCCCTCTCTCCTTCCTTCCCTCCCTCCTTCCCTCCTTCCTTCCCTCCTTCCTCTTAGCTCCTTTCCTCCCTCCCTCCTTCCTTTTCCCTCCTTCCATCCCTCCTTTACTTCCTCCCTCCCTTCTCTCCTCCCTCCCTCCCTCTCTCTCTCCTTCCCTTCCTCCCTTCCTCCTCCTCTCTTCCTTCCTCCTCAGCCTTTTATACTACATTATTCAGGCTGGCCTTAACTGCTACACCCCCCCTCCCCCCGGAAGCTAATGGATATTGAACTTCTGACCTTTCTGCCTCTACCTTCCAGACATGGGGATTACAGGCATGGACCTCATGCAGTTAATGTGGTGCTAATGATTGAACCCAGGGCTTTGTGCATGTTAAGCAAGTGCAATACCAACTGAGCTCAAGGTGGTTTCATCACATAGCTCAGGTTAGCCTAGAGATTATGATATAGTACAGGCTGGTCTCAAATTAACAATCTTCCTGCCTCTGCCTCCAAGCTCCAGGTTCTCACAGTATTTGGATTAGGATTTTCACATCCACAAAGACAGTTTTTCAGGAACCTTCTGGGCATGGAGAATAGGAATGATTTGGAGAAAACACTTCTCTTGGGATTCTTCTTGAGATTAGAACAAAGTTCTTGGGTCTGGTATGCTGACACATAACAATAATCTCAATGCTAGGGAGGCTGAGACAGGAGGATTGCAACCTGGGTTACTCGGAGAGACACTGCCTCGCAAAACCAAGAGCTAAGGTTGTACTAGCTTAGTGGTAAGATTGGGCTTCCAGAGAAATAGGCTTTTCCTAAACTTGTCTACAAGTGGATTTGTGACCTGCTCCTCACAGAACTTGCTGTGGCCTGGATGGAGGCAAGCAGATGTTCTGGGTGTCCTGTCTTATGAAGACAGCTTGAATGTAGTCCCCAAGCAGATTCTGTCAGTAACAGAAAGTTAGAAACCTCGATCTTTGGGAGGGTGAGGCCGCTGTAGTAAGACTAAGTGTGTTTTGTCTAAGCCGGACTTGTGATAGGCATGATGACGTGCGGAAAATAATCTAGCTGTAAGCTGCTTTGCAGAACTGCTATGCAGAAGGGAAGGGCCATGAGGCCAGAATCCTGCTTCTTCCTTTCTGACCTTAAGATATGGGGCCATCCCTTTGCTCATGGAGTCTTGATTTCCTCATCAGTACAGCTATCATGATACTAGGTCTCAGGGGTGCTCTGAGGGCCACAGGCTCTGGTGTAATCTGCAGCCCATTGAAAGTATTACTTCTATACTCAGATGTACTTGCTGAGAAAAACACTTCAGCTAGGTGTGGTGGCTCACACCTGTAATTCCAGCACTGGAGAGGCCGAGGCAGGAGGATTTCTGCAAATTTGATAGTAGTCTGGGCTATACAGTGAGTTCCAGGCTAGCCTAGGCAACATAGAAAAACAAATGTATAAAAAATATAAAATATAAAATCCACAAAATATAATAAAAAGCAACATCTCCCCAATTGTTCCTTTTCTTAAATCCAGACATGATAGAAATTAGATACCTTTCTTTTTCTACGTCTCCTGAAGCTTAGCATTCAGTTCTCTTCACCTAAAGTACAAGGACCAACTAACTCATTTTGATATTTTCCATTTACATTTAATTGTTTATTTTTGTCTTTTTGGGAAACTATTTTAGGGCCTTTTTTTTTTTTTTTTTTTTTTTTTGGTTTTTCGAGACAGGGTTTCTCTGTATAGCCCGGGCTGTCCTGGAACTCACTTGGTAGACCAGGCTGGCCTCGAACTCAGAAATCTGCCTGCCTCTGCCTCCCAAGTGCTGGGATTAAAGGTGTGTGCCACCACCCCCGGCTTTTTAGGGCCTTTTGAAGGCTACTTCCTTTGGATTAATCTCTATCCTCAAAATATCATTCATCTTTGTAGCATTAAATCTTCTTCTACCCACACACACACCACACACACACACACACACACACACACACACACCCTCTTCTCCTGAATATCACCTTTCCACTTAGTTCCAGATGGAAGAATTAGTCTAAGACATCAGTGAGATGATAAAATGAATCCTATTTCAGTCTCTACTTCTAAGTCTCTTAGCTTGATCACACGACCAAGTAACAGACATGATATCAAGATTTTTTGAGAATGTTTGCCAAGCTACATCATGACTACATCTCCAGGAGGAGCAGAGACCTAATGCTAGAGTCTGGCTTCTCTGTCTCACTGCTGTTACAGAATACTCCTGACAGGAGAAATTTAAGGAATGAAGGAAGGGTTGATTTTGGCTTACAGTTCCAGCACACAGGCCACTGTGGTGAAGACGGCAGTAGGATCCTGAGTCAGGGGCTCACACGGCATCCACCATCAGGAAGCTGAGGGTGATGAATACTGCTGGTCAATTCTTTTCTCCTTTGTATTCAGTTTGGGAGCCCGGACTACAGGACAGTGCTGCCCACACACAGAGCAAGCCTTTCCATCTCACCTGACCAATCCACTCTCACAGGAACATGCCCAGAGATTTGTTTCAACAGTGATTTGAAATCTTACCATATTGACAGTCAAGAGTGATCATCCCATCCAGCAATTCTATACTGTACTTAGCTGCCATGATCCTTGATGGCAGTGGTGGTGACAGTTTCTGACCATCGTCATCACCACCAACCCCACTCCCACCACCCACCACCCTCCTTATCGGCACCACCAGGATAAGCTCTCCAGCATTACTCTGGCTAAGCCACACAGTGCTGCCAGCTCTCCTGCTCTCATGTCCTCCGGCTGGCTCACCTGCACGCAGACCTCCAGAACCAGCTCTACTGTGCTCCCCTGTTCAGGCCTGGGACCCACTCTCCCAGGGGCTGCAGCTGGGGAGGTGCTGGGCCAGCTCTCTCACTCTCATACTGTCACGGATGCTTGCTGGTGCCTTCACCGTCAGGGCCAGTTCACTATGCTGCTCAGGCAAAGGTGCAGGGCCTGCACTCCCTAGTGCTACAGCCAGTGAGGCTGCTCTCACCAGCTCTCCTGATTGCCTCAGGTGCCTCAGAGAGGTAAGGGGGAGGAAGTGGTAAGTTTATGCTTATTTAATACTGAAGTGTCCGGGTTTCATGCTTTGGTATTTAGGTTTTACTTAAGAAATGGGACTTGGTGTATTTTTGAGGGGAGGGTGGGTGCAAGAGGGGAGAGTGGACCTGGGAGGAATAGGAAAAGACTGTGATCAGGGTGTATTATATGAAATTTCAAATAATCAATGAAAATAGTATGTTATAAAAAAAAAACAGAAATGAGTTCTCATTAGATGTAGTGGACCATTCCTATAATTGGAGCATTTAGAAGGAGGAAGCAGGAGAATTCTGAGTTCAAGGCCAGCCTCTGCTACATAGTGAGTTTGAGGACAGCTTACTTGAGACAATGTAATCAACCAACCCAACCAACCACTAACCAACCAACCAACCAACAAAGCCAGAGATAGGCCCTTATGTTGCTTGGGCTAGTCCCAAACCCTGGGCTATCATGAACCTCCTATCTTGGCTCTCCAGGTAACTGTAGTGCACACTGTCAACCCTACTTCTTTCTGGCCTTGTTTTTGCTTATTTGAGACAAAATCTGGTTAGGTTGGAGTCTTGTCTCAAGCCTCCTGGGCTTATAATTTCAGGCTTACACTATCACATTCTCCTCACTCCACAGGGAACTATTCTAAGCCCCTTAGGGAACTATTCTAAGCCCAGTATGGACACCAGAGTTTCTAAAGACTCTCCAGATGATGTTCCTCTGAAACCAAAGAAAAGAAACCCCTCAGGGCCTATTAGATGCCTTTAGCAAATAAAGACACATGACACTTGCTGTCAAGCCTGGCAGTCTGAATTTGACCTGACTCAGAACTTCATGGTGGGCCAACTTGAGAAGGTTGTCTTCTGACCTCCACATGTGCACATGACACATGCATGCACATATGGTAGCACACACTCTTGAGTGTATGTGTGTGTATGTGTGTGTGTGTTGTGTGTGTACAAATAAATGAAAAATTTAAAAAGAGAGAACTCCTCTGAAAGATCTTGTGAGAGCAAGATGAACACTATGTGACTGGGCCTAGTCAGGGCTGATAACATCTCAGCTCTTCTTTGTTTTTCTTGCACTAGCTCTGAATTCTCTCTGATCAACCCATTATTATTATTATTATTATTATTATTATTATTTTGTTTATTTTGAACAATTTGGAGGACAGGACAGACTTGAACTTGCCACTCTTCTCCCTCACTTTCCCAAGTGTTGGGAATACAGACATTATCTGTGTACCATGCCTGGTCATCTATTAACTTTAAAAGAAAACTAGCTCATACTCTTTAACAAAATATTTTGTTTTGAAACAAGTCCTACTGAAACTCTGGTCTGGAACTCACAAGCTTTCAAACTTGTAATAATCTTGCTGCAGTCTTCCTAGTGCTAGGATCACAATCACGAACTATTAAGCCTGCCTTAGAAATTCTCATACTTAAAAAGAATCACGTTTTGATACATTATAGCATAGAGAAGAAACTCTTCTTCCTTCCTTCCTTCCTTCCTTCCTTCCTTCCTTCCTTCCTTCCTTCCTTCCTTCTCTCCTCTCTGTCTCTCTCTCTCTCTCTCCTCTTCTCTCTCTCTCTCTCTCTCTCTCTCTCTCTTTCTTTCTTTCTTTCAGAAAGTCTCATTAGGTAGCATAGGTCTTGAACTCACTTTATAGCCAAAGTTAAATTTTGATTTTTCAATCATCCATCCCGTCTTAGCTTCCTGAGTGTTGGGAGCATAAGCAATGCACCTCCATATCTGGCTCAGAAAGAGACTCTTTTTGATGCTTCATTTTTGTCTTTAAAGAAATCTAGTCCAATTCTACTATGCTTTTCTAGAGCTAAGTGATACTGTTCTGGCTGTTCACAGCCCTGGGCCGTTAGAAAGCTTTGGAAGACAGGGATTGAATAAGTTCCTGAGAACCCTCTCTGTGGGGAGAGGAAAGGTGTACTGTGGGGCAGGGGACTAATGATACGGAAGTGTACCTGTAGCACCAGTGAGCAGCGTGGTGTGTGGAGACCACACCCTTAGTAGCTGGCATTTCAAGTTCCTCTTTGTTTTAATAGCAGTACATTGTCTCTTCCTTTTCTCATCTACTTCTTCACTGTTGATATAGGAATTATATGCAGAACATATTTCCTTTAGGTCTAATGAGTCTATATTTTGGCCTAACTCCAATGAACTTTTATCAGCTGGGCTAAGTTGGTCAGAAAGAATCAGCCATGGCTGCCATCGTATCTTTCACCTAGAACAGCTGATAGAGGTTCCTGAGGGCTTTGTGTGCTCTATTGGTCACTTGTTGTGGTTGAAAATGTCCCACAAAGTTCACATGTTGGAGCAGAGTCTGAACACAGCAGTTCTGGGAAATGGGGACTGACATAAGGTTTAATCCACGGTTGAACTCATGTTGTGGAGGGAGTACACAGTTCCATGACGCTGGAGGCTGGAATGGGCTCCTTTTGAAAGCATGGGTTGGTCTCTTTCTTTCCTTCTTACTCTCTGTTGCTCTTCTCTATGGAATAATTCAGCAATGTTGTCCTTAGATGTTAACCTCTCAGTTTTGGTTTCTTAGATTTCAGGTGTATCAATTAATTTGTCTTTTTATGACAGCAGTACAAATTGGACATACACTTGTCCACAAGTATCTGTCAATTATCTGTATATCATCTATCTGTCTGTCTGTTCGTCCACCTGTCTGTCTACCCACCCATCCACCCATCCATCCATCCATCTGTGGGAAAAAACTGGGAGGCTGCAGCGGCGGCCCCTGGGCCCACGTGGCGCTGCCCTGGGACCTTCGAGGTGGAGGCTGCCTGGAGGCTTCCAGGCAGCCTGTCTCACATTCCGGAGGAAGGTCTCAGGTTCCAGTGGCTGGAGGCTTCCGTGGCGGCAGGCCGGCAGGCCCCAATGACACAGGAAGATCCTTGGTTCCAAAAGGGTTATTGTCATGGCGGATGGTGGATGGATCTGGATGTACCCCCCCCCCCCCAAACTCAGGGCAGACCTGGGTTAAGTAGGGAGGGAGAAAGGAGGAGGTTCTTGGGGCAATGCTTAGTTGCTCCACCCTCTGACCTTCATAGTATGTAAATCTCTAGGGCCTGAGGCCTGTAGTTACACCCTCACCTGTGCACTTTGGGAGGGGCTGTAATGGCCTCGTGACTGAACAATGTAGGTCTATGGAGATTGGACTTCTTTTCAGGACCCTGAGTTCTGGGGGCGTGGCCGAACTCCTGCGTTTCTCCCTTGGAGTCTCGGGGTTCTAGGCCCATGCCCAGCCAAGAACCAGGATACCCTTACGCAGTCCCACACATCCATCCATCCATCCATCCTCGTCCTCCGTCCATCCATCATCGTCCATCCATCCATCTTATCTATCTAAATCTACCATGCTGGATTCTGCATGTGAGAATTGTTTTTATGTCGGTAATGAAGACATGTGACTGTGACTACTTTCAAGGTCCACTGCTTGTCAAGGAGCAGGTGCAAGGTGCACTGTCTTTGAGCACTAACCTAGATGATCAATGTCTGGTCATTAATGTCTTGGGTTCGGTTAGAAACCTAGAACAACTATGAAATCAACTAATATTGGTAACCGTGAGTATACTCTTAGACTTTCGATTGTTGATGACAGTTGAGCCAGTCCATATAAGACGAGACAGTCTGCCATATCGGTCCAACTTTTCTGACCATTCTCTTCTCCTATACTATCTGTCCATCTTTCAATTACAATATATCTGTCTGTAACCCGTCAGAGTCAAATGTGTGAATGAACACGCTTATCAAGATGAGATACCCAAAGCCCTCTAGAATTTTGTTGAGCATTCCAGGCTGTGTACACTTGTATTGCTGTAATTGGACTAGATTAGCACCTCAGACACCAAGCTGCGGGTCCTGACTTCCCCTCATCAGCCCTCATAGCCAAGCCTCCATTTGCTTTGGATCCACTGATGTGGATCTGAAGTACAGTGGGTGGCCTCTACTGTGCTTGATGCTTATAAGGTAGTTGAAGCTATGAATATAATAATTTCATAATGTCTGTGAAGGAAATTTGCTGACTGTAGAGTTCTGTGCATTTACTGTAATATCCTCTTCTTCCCTCTACTAAGATAATGTCATACTTGGATGATGGAATACTTCCATGCCTAGTATGTATATTGGGACATGTTTGAGGCACTTATTTTTAAAATTTAAATATTGCTATTCATATTTTTTTTGAGGCATTAGTCTTATATAGTCTTAGGGTGGCCTTGAATCATACAAAAGGTCCTGAATATTTAATTCTTCTGTCTCTACCTCTCAAGTGCTAGGATTGCAGGCACTGTCATTGCAGGCTTAAATTTAGTTGTCATTATATGTGTGTGTGAGCATGCTCATAAGTATATGTAGGTACACACATGCCATGGTGTGTGTGCATGTGTGTGTGTGTGTGTGTGTGTATAGATCAGAGAACAGTCTCAGAGAGTCCGTTCTCTCATCTCACTATGGGTTTCAGAGATTGAGTTCAGGCCACTAGTTTTGTATGGCAAGAACCTGAATCCTCTAAACTAACATGTTGCCCTTAGAGTGGTTTTGTTTGCATTTATTTTTTATTTATTCTATTTTCTTGATTGCTAATTGATAGAGGAGAGCCCACCAGTGTGGGAGGTACTGTTTCTAGGCAGATGGGCCTGGCTTCTATCTTAGAGACAGCTGAACAAGCCAGGGAAAGGAAGCCAGGGAACAGGATTTTACCACGGTTTCTGCTTCCTGTTCTTGCCTTAGTGTCCCTTGAAGATGGACTATAACTTGTAAGCTAAAATAAGCTCTTTCCTCTCATATTAGTGACTTTTCTCTTACTGAGAAACTAAGCCTCTCATTTCTTAGCCCCCAGTAGTATCATGGTCCTATCATAACACAAAATGTAGTTAGTTCAGCTCCAAAAGTCTCTATTGTCTTTACAGTCTCCACTCTATTTTAAAGTCCAAAGTCTCTTGTGAGACTCAAGGTAATCTCATAATTGTAACTCCATGTAAAATCATAAAACACCATGACCAAGGCAACTTATAAAAGAAGTATTTAATTTGGATTGTGGCTCCACAGAGTCCATGATGACAGAGTAAAGGCACGGTGGCAGGAACAAATAAAAGCTCACCTACTGAACTGCAGGCAGGAGTCAGAGAACACACTGGGAACAGCATGGGTCTTTTGAAACCTCAAAGCTCAAGTCTGGTGACATATTTCCTCCATCAAAGCCACACCTCCTAATCCCCTCCAAACACCCACCAACTGGGGATAAAGTATTCACATGGCTGAGACTTATGGGGGACATCTCATCATACCACCTGCCTTCCATTCCTTTGTCCCCAGTAGTATCATGGCTGTATCATAACACAAAATACATTTTGTCCAACTTCAAAAGTCCCCATAGCCTTTCACCATCTCCCACAGTTTTAAAATCCAGAGATTCTTCTGAGACTCAAATCAAATCTCTTCATTGTAACCCCATGTAAAATCCAACAACAAATTATACCTTTCCAACCTACAATGGCATAGAATATGCATTATCATTCCAAAAGGGAGGGACTTGGGCATAGTGAAGAAATACTGGATGGACGAAAGACTGAAATGCAAAAGGTCAAATTCCAAATCCTGTAGCTCCATGTGTGACAGAAATAAAATGACCCACCCTTCCAGCTCTTCCGACTGCAACACACTTCTCTCCCTTGGGCTGATTCCACTCTCTGTCTGCAAGCCTCCTGGGCAGAAGTCTCCGGCTCTGCCCATCCACATCTCTAGCTCTCCAACACAGTTCAGGTTTCACTTTTACAGATTCAAACAAATGCCTCTCAGGGTCTCAATGGAGGGACTCTTTTGCCACAGGCTTGTTCCCAGCGGCTCTCCTTAACTTAAAGGGACAATCTACAACCCCTTTACTAGTATATCCTTTGTGACTCTAAAGCCAGCACACATGACAAGTGTGGTGGTGAGCCTTGAATCACATTTATAACAGCTTCAACTTCCCAATAGGTCTCTTCTTAATCTCTTTATCCTTTTTAGTGCAAACCTGACTCCGACATCACATCTCATGGTGCTTCTTTTCCTTTCAAGCTGTACATTTTTTTATTTCTTTTTCCCAACTTGCTCTTTTTCATTGCAGACTTGCATAAGAGGGATTACTAATAGCCATGTGGTATACCCAATATCAGACTGTCTTATAATCTCCACCAAAGAAGTTACTCCATTACTTTTAAATTTAGTCTCAGCAAGATTTCTGCCTTATCTTAGGATAAGGGCAGAACATAGCCACATTCTTTGGCAAAATATCACAAGAGTAGTCTCTAGCCTAATTGCTAATTTTGTTCCCCTATGAAATTCTTGAGCCATGTTCCACAGTCCACATAGCCCTCAGTACTACTATTTTCCAAGTTCCTATTAGGATGGCCTATTACAGCATTCACCTGTTTATCTAGTCCAAAGATCCAAAGCCTTCCACACTGCCCCACAAACCACATGGTTAGGTCTATCACAGCAATAGCCTATTGCCTGGTACCAACTTCTGTTTTAGTTACTTTGTTATTGCTATGATAAAATGCCACAGCCAAGGCAAGGTATTAAAGAAAGCATTTAATTGGGTGTATGATTCCACAGTGTTAGAGTCCATGATGGCAGACTGAAGCCATGGGGAGGAAGGAACGCTCACATACTGAACTGTGAACAGGGGGCAGAGAGCACATTGAGAATGGCATGAATCTTTTGAAACTTCAAAGTAAGAGCAAGTCTTGCTGATTTATGACGTCTTCTTGTCAACAGCTACTAACTAAGGACCAATAATTCAAATGCTCAGTCTTACGGGGGACACATCATTTAAACCACCAGACCTACCCAAGCTTTTTGTCATGATGCTTATCAGAGCAATAGAAATAAAGCTAGAACCACAACCAAATGACCAAGCCAACAAGCTACACTACCACCACCACATCGAAGAGGTCAAAATAGAGCTTAGAAGCAAAGACAGGTATGGTGGCTTGCATGTGTAATTCCAGCACTCGGGAGGCTGAGACAGGAGGATTAGTGGGAGTCTGGGATCAACCTGAGTTATATAATGAATTTTAGGCCAGGTAGGACTAAAGAGTTAGACCATATCTCTCCCAGAAAGAAAGAAATAAAAAAAGACAAGACATTCCAGGCCTTCAAGATGGCTCACCAGGGAAGGGCCTTGTAATATAAGCCTGGTAATGTGAGTTCAATCCTGAAACCTCAGAAAGCATGCAAGGAGAGACGCAACTCCACAAAGTTGTTCTCTGACATTAGGTGCACACTATGTTACACAGCACACTAAACTGGTTGGTTTTTGTTAACTTGATATAAACCTATACATGCATGGGAAGAGAGTTTCTTAAAGATATCTTTTTTTTTTTTTTTTTTTTTTTTTTAGTTTTTTGAGACAGGGTTTCTCTGTGTAGCCCGGGCTGTCCTGGAACTCACTCTATAGACCAGACTGGCCTTGAACTCTTTTCTTTCTTTCTTTTTTTTTTTTTTTTTTTTTTTTTTAGGATTAAGGATTGATGTCAGAGGGTCTAACCCACTTGGAGGTTGTGCTACCCCTGGCCAGGTAGTTCTGAAGTGTATAAGAAATCAAAATGAGCAAGCTATGGGAAGAAAACCAGGAAGCAGCATTCCTCTATGGCTTCTACTTCAGTTCCTGTCTCCAGGTTCCGACCATGGCTTTTCTAAATGAACTTAACCTGTAAGTCAAATAAACCCTTTCTTCTCTAAGTTGTTTTTGGTCATGATGTTTTATCACAGCAATAGAAACCCTAACATAAAATACTACTACTGCTGCTGCTATTACTACTACTACTACCAATACCAAATAATGTAACTCAAAGTATTCAGTATTTTAAAAGTAATTCAGGGGCCAGGAAGGAGCATTGGAGCTGAATTTCCTGCTGTTTCCCTTCTCTGTGAGCTGGTGGTTAAGCATCGAAGACCTCATGGAGATGAGAAAGACTAGCTAAACTAGTGGCTTTCTGCTGAGCCGGCCTTACAGAGTGGGATCACATCCAGAGTGGGCCTATGACCAGAGCGGACCACAGAGTGTGTAGCTGGGATTCTCTTGCGTGGGGTCAGCTGTGGGAGCCACCTCCTCACACTCATGCAGGGCATGTGGGGCAGATCGGTGAGCTGAGATGACATTGACACCAGGACTGAAATGCAATGGGATAGCAACCAGACCGTAAGGGACTGAGGAAAATCTTGCTCACTTATGCCAAATCTTGGGCTCTTCAAAGGCTCCTGGTAGCCTGAGGTGGTCAGACTTCCAGGGGCATGAGGTTAGGATCAGTCTGCCTCTTTCCCACTAAGAGAAAACAGACGGCTACTGGGCTGTTGTGGTCTGGCTTAAAATGCCAAGGTCCTGTGGGTACTTTGTCCTCGGCTCACCTGGGCCAGCCCTGGAGCTCCTTTCGTAGTTGAGTGGTCCTTGCTGGGTTCATTTGCAGGGTGAGCATAGTGGACTAGACATATGGTGTCTGGTGACAGTGGCTGAGCCTTGCACACAATGGCCTGCTGTGTGGGAGGAGTTACGATAAGGGGAACGCTGTAGGGTGTGCTGTTTAAGGATGACCTTTCTCTCAGAAAGCCTGTCCTGCTGTGTGCAACCTGGAGAGGGAGGGCATCTTTTGAATCCTATATGAGCTGCTTCTCCTACCTCACACTAATTCCTGCCATGAGCTTGGAAGGAGAAGAGCCCAAGGAAGCCACTACCAGAGTTAGCTTCAATTTGGCAGCATCTGAAAAGCTTGTAAAACTACCGACTCCCTCTAGAATCTTCATGTCTGTGGATGGAGTCTTGCAATGTTTATGAATCAGTTTCTCTTCCGGTTATGATCAAAGGGCCAAACCCAAGCAGACACAGAGATATGGATTTGTCTAAATCCAGGAGAGACCTACCCCCAGTGTCTTGGGTCGATAATCCTACCACCTGGAAAGTTCACAAGTTCAAGTCCCATCTGGGCTGTAGCATAAGTTCAAAGCCACCCTGGGTAGTTTCTCATGACCCTGTCTCAAAATAAAAATTGAGACTGGAGGTGGGGGTGTGTGTACACCATAACCCTAGCCCTCAGGAAGGGGTAGTTGAAATGGCATGTCTACGTGGTAAGTTCTAGGCCAGTACTACACAGTGAGATCCTGTCTTCCACTATCTCCCTAAACCCAAACCAATTAAAATAAAAAGTGAAAAAGAGTATAAGGCCCTAATTTCAACTCCCAGAACCCCCAGCACACACAATATACAGAAAACATGTGAATTCTACAAAAATCTGTAGAAGGTAGGGGTGCAGGAAATGTAATCAACAATCCCAAGCAGGGAACCCATTCATTCACATCCACTTAGCAAACACGGAGTAAATGTCTACCAGAGTACACATGATATTAGTGCCTAGAAAGGTACACACATGGACATGCACACATACACACACATGTGGTTACACACACAAATACACAGAGATACAAACACACACAGAGATACACACAGACCCACTCACAGATACACACACACATAAAGACATACACATAGAGATACACGCAGACACACACACAGATGCACACAGACACAGATACACAAAGACTCACATAGACACAGATACACAGACACACAGACAGACACACATATGGATGCACACAGACTCATATAGACACAGACTCACAGACACTGAAAGACACACACACATGCATACACACACACACACACAACACACACACACACACACACACACACACCCTGCAAATTGGTGGAAGGAGGAATGGAGAAGAGTCCTAAAGGGCTTCCTGGAGGAGGATGTGACCTGACTTGTATGGTTTCACTCTTTATGGAATGGTATTCAGATAGAGAGTAGGGCACAGACACAGCTGGGCTTTTGTCTTAGTTTGGGTTTTACTGCTGTGAACAGACACCATGACCAAGACAACTCTTATAAGGACAACATTTAATAGGGACTGGCTTACAGGTTCAGAGATTCAGTCCATTATCATCAAGGTGGGAACACTGGCATCATCCAGGCAGACATGATGCAGGAGGAGCTGAGAGTTCTACATCTTCATATGAAGGCTGCTAGCAGAATACTGGCTTCCAGACAGATGGGATGAGGGTCTTAAAGCCCACGCCCACAGTGACACACCTACCCCAAGTGCCACTCCCTGGGCCAAGCATACACACAACACACACACACACACACACACATACACACACACACACAAACCATTATAGCTTTGTGGAATGGTCCCTTCAGAGAATGGAAAATGAGTGGGAATTCGTCCAGAAGAGACTAGGTTGGAAGGCTGGGACCAGATGACTGTGTTGGGATTGCTCTCTACAAATAGGGAATGCTACAGAAGACGTTATCAGCTCTGCCTAGAGCTTCTCAAAACGGGGGTACTGCAGGCCACTTGGTCAGTTTATAAAAGGGCAGATTCTAATCCCTTAGGGGAAGATGGGTTGGTACCCTGAATTTCTAACATGGTGGTGTGGTGAGAGACTTGCTGAGACTACGGGTACCTGGATTATCCTTAAACTAGAAAACACTCTTTTTAAATGAAAAACTTAAAAATGCATGTGTGCATATAAGTATGTACATATGTGCATGTGTGCAGAGGCAGGAGGATAATCTTGAGTCTCATTTTCAGGTCCTACCCACTTTTTCTTTTTGACATGGTGTCTCTCCTTGGCTTAGAATTCATCAATTAGGCTGGACTGACTAGCCAGAGAGCCCCAGGAACCTCCTGTATCTAACTCCCCATCACTTGGATTACATATATCGCCATACCTGGTAGTTTTGTGTGGGCTCTGAGGATTGAATCAGGTCTCCACAACTTGCAAAGGTGAGGATTGAGTCATCTCCTCAGTCCAGGAAGGTTTTAAGTAGTTCTTCTCCAAGCCAGTATGGGGGCAGGGCTGATTGGGGCTGGGAGTTGTGTGGCTATTGGCAGGAAAAGCATCAGGCAAGGTACTGATTAAGCGTTAGTTATCTAAGAAGACTGTAGCTTCTGTTGGTTTGGGGAGCAGACCATGTCAGCCCCAGCATATGTCACCCTTTGGGTTTTTATCATCCATAAGAAAACCCAAGAAAGGTCCGGGAGGACTCAGCTTAGCTCCCATTTCTACAGAGGGCAGCCTTCAGCAATTGACATCTTGATGCCCATGGGAAATGGTCAGAACCTATTGCTGTTTGCTCCATCACAGGACATGAAGTGATTCTGAGAGCAGAAAATATGACTCCCTTCCATGCTGTGGTAAAGGCTGAAAACCACAAACACAGTCTCTTAGGCTGTGACCAGCTGCCCCAGCGGTTTCTGTGACTGTTGGTGAAGTCTTCATTCTTGTCATCTGTGAGCAGAAGCGTGGTGGCAGTTGCCAGAGTTTGGGGGGGTGGGGTGAGGGGGATCATGGGAGAATTTACATTTGAGAAAATTCCATTCATTGACTTAATTATTTCTGGGAATTCAGAAAAGACCACCATGATCCTCCAGCCACGAAAATGCTAGGGCTGGCCTTGAAAGTACCGGAATCTTGCTGCAGCAGCTTTTGAGAAACCCTGAACTATGCGAATTTTTAGCCTGAATAGTTTTCTTTTGTATGTGATATTTTGGAAACTTTAAATAGCACAATGGTACTAGATAGTTCAGGGACTTTTAATGGAGTTCTCCTGGCAGAATGCTCCCTAGCAGGTATCAGACACTGAGTTCCAATCCTAGTACCACATCAACATGGTGTGCTAGTGACACCTATAACCCCAGAACTCAGGAGATGGAGGCAGGAGGATCCAAAGTTCAAGGTCACCCTCAGATACTTGTCCAGTTTGAGGTCAGCCTGGTCTATAAACTGCAAAACAACAACAACAACCAACCAAACAAAATAGCTAGCTAGTTTTTGTTATAGCCGTGTAAGGTAGTTAGCCCAGAGTGAACATAGTTAAAACCAATGGGGACTTGGCACAATTTCTTGTTTTTAATTTAAAAATTTTTGAGTCAGGGTCTCAAATATGCTATGTAAATATACACAGGCTGGGCTTCAATTATGCTATGTAGCCAAGGAAAACCTTGTACTCTCATGGTCCTGTCTCCTCTCAAGGGCTGGGACTGTAGGCGTGCACCACTATATGGTGCTGGAACAGATCCCAGGGCTTTTAATCCATTGTAGGCAAGTTTTCTCCCAATTGAGCTACAACCCCGGTACACCACACTTACCCTTTCATGTCAGACTTCATCCCTAGATATTCTTATCAATTTATACATTTTCCATGTAGTTGCCTATTGCCTGCTTTCTCTGCTTCATGCTTCCTGACTGTCTGTCTCTGCGGTTCCACAGTCCATGGGCTGCATAATTTACTGACTGGATGTGTTCTAGTTTGCTCAGACCTTGCTATTGGCTAGTTCAGTCATGGATGCCATTAAACATGGGATGAGCAGCAGAACTGGTGGGAGTGTGAAATGGCACAGCCCTTTGGGGGAAAGGAATTTGGCAATATGTATCCCAGGCCTGAAAAGTGTTCATTTCCTTTGGGCTAGTCATTCCACTTCTGGGAATCTCTCATAAGGAAGTAATTCAAAGTGGAGAGCTGGATTCCTGTCCGAGATCAAAAACCCACGTTTAGGAGATGAGCATTTAGAACAACCTGAACTGTGAACATGGGGGAACATAATGTAAATGGTTATACCAAGAAACAGAATACTATATAATTATTAAAAATAGGTATGTGCAGTTCATGAATGGAAAATGATTATGATTGAAAACAGTGCATATAGGATTGTATTTATATTATAATCCCAGCTATTTAAAATTTGGTTGCTGGGCCACTATGTGGCTTAATTGGTTGCTTGCAGCCAAGACTGATAATTTGAGTTCGATCCCCAGGACCCACACAATGTTATGAGGGAAGCATTGCCTTTGAGCTGTTCTTTGATCTGCACACACATACTGTGCCCTGCAGCCTAGCCCCCATATATGCACACATGCACACACACAAGATAACTTTAAAAACCTAGGCATTTAACTGTACCTAGGAAAGTACTATAGGGAAGCATAGTAAAATATCAACAGGAGGTGTTAAAAGAGATTGATTGTATTTTTCTTTCAGCATTTTATGTCTTTAAAAAAAAACCCTGAAAAGCCTTTAATGAATTAATTTTGAGATAAGATCTAATGAAACCCAGGCTGGCCTGGAACCAGGCATTTTTTTTCTTTTTCCTTTTCTCTTCTTTCCTCCCTCTCCCCTCCTCTTCCTTCTCTTCCTCCTCCTTCTTTTTCTTTTTGGTTTTCAAGACAGGGTTTCTTTGTGTAACAGGGCCCTGATTGTCCTGAACTCGATTTACAGATCAGGATGGCCTTGAATTCACAGAGATCTGACTGCCTCTGCCTCCCAAGTGCAGGGATTAAAGGTATGTGCTACCACACCCAGAAAACCAGGCATCTTTAAAACTCTGCCTCGATGTTCCACTGTACTTGGCAAGACCTATATTTTGTTCTGATGAAATTATTAACATTTATTGAACAAAAGTGCAAGCAATTAAAGTAATATATAATGTACAAAATTAACTCCTATTTGTTGTTCTTTTAAATATTTATCTAAAATGTATTTCTAGAATTGATTCAGTGAAAGAATGCCATGTTATTCTATTTGTGAGATCTTGAGGCAATTTAAATTTTATAAAATGTGATGTTGCTGTTATCATATCTGTATTGTTTTTTACAGAGAAGGGGAGGACGAGGTCAGCTTCAGGAAATCGGGCCTGGCCAGGCTCAGCAGCAGACATTCCTGTCAGGCTTGGAGCTTCCCGTATGTGGAGTCACATCAGCTGCTCTTGCCAGGGAAGGCCAAGCGAGTCTAGTCAGTTTATATTCACTCCACAGGGAAGTTAAAACTGAAAAATCTCTATATTTCCCAAATGGTCTATGTAACCAATTATTTACTTCATAGAAATTAGAACTTTATTCATTCACACTCATCTTTTGAGACAGGTCTCTTGCAGTCCCAACTGTCTTTGAACTTGACTCCGGATCCTGATGTCTCCACCTCCACAGTACTGGGATTAAAGGCAGGTGCCACCGTGTTCTCTCAGAACTATCTTTACATTGCAAAGATGAGGCAAAAATGTAGCTCAGTTGATGGAGTGCTGGTCCAGCATGCACGAAGCCTGGGTTCTATCTCCAGTATCGGCTACACCAGGGATGGTGATTCAAGACAGTAATTCCAGCATTGACAATGTCAGAGCAGGAGGGCCAAAAGTTTAAGATCATCCTTGGCTACATAGTGAGTTTGATTCCATCCTGGGCTATATGAGACACTGTCTCAACACAACAAAATAAGCAAAGGGCTAAAATCCAGAGGTATATCACAGGTTCTATAGGGGAAAGATTTAATAAACTATAGATCTCCTGTTCAATGGGCTACCTGTCAAGCATGCTAGCATGTCATATTTATGGATTTTGGCAATATGCTAATTTATCAGTAAAGTGATAAAAAGCAAACTTAAAAAAAAAGGAATTCTAGTACTCAAGAAGCTAAGGCAGGAGGATTGCCACAAGTTCAAAGCAGCCTGGTTTATATAGTAAGTTTGAGGCCAATCAGGGTTACATAGAAATACCTTGTTTCAAAAAAAACTAAAGGAACAAACAAAACCCATCCACAGAACTTGAATAATCTAAAAAAGAATTTGCCATGACAGAGTAGAAGTATGTGTGTGCTCATGTTTGTGTGTGTGTGTGCATGTGTGTGTTTATGTGTGCATGCACATGCATGTGCTGCATGTGTGTTTGTGTGTGTGGTATGCGTGTGCTTACTCTACAGATCAATGTAGGCCTTCGGGATCACTTGCACAGCCCTTTACTCATGGAACCATCTTGCTTGCCCTTGTCGTTGTATTTATGAGTAAAGTTTTAAATTCTGCCAATTGAAAATTCCATATCTTTAAAAAATAGAAGTAAAAAATTTCCCATCTTCATTTAATAAAAGAGGAAGGAAGAAGAAGTGAGCTTGGTTTCTGCATGGGAGATGAGACTCTTACTTGTCTTTTTTTTTTTTTTTTTTTTTTTTTTTTTTTTTGACTCAGAGAAAGGGTCTCATTTATGTAGCCAGGACTTGTGTGACCTCCCAGTGTTGCTCCGTCTGGCTTTAAACTTGCAGTAATCCTCCTGCCTCTTTCTTTTGAGTGGTGAGACTAAAGTATCGATTGCAGCAGCACACAGTTAAGGCCCCCAGAACTTTAATCTTTGGTCCCCCTACATCAGACTACTTACTTTTCCTTGCTTGCTTGTTTGCTTGCTTTCTTGTATCCTTCCTCCCTCCCTCCCTCCCTCCCTCCCTCCCTCCCTCCCTCCCTCCCTCCCTCCTCCCTTCCTTCCTTCCTTTCTTCTTTCCTTCTTTCTTTATTCAAATAGGGTCTCACTCTAAGTTTCACTATGGAGTTATTCCAGGGTACCTTTGAACTTGCTTTGGGCTTTTCTTTTTTTTCTCCTTCTCATCTTTCTTCTTTTGTGCCCCTCACTCCTGCCCACCTCTCTCTGCATATGTGTACTTGTGAGTGGGCAAGCACGGACGTATTCAGGTACACTCCCCCATGCAGGCACGTATGCAAGCCATCAGTTGTCTTGCACTGTCTTCTCCTAACTCTCTCCACCATATTTTGCTGAAACAGGATCTTGTACTGAGCTTCAGTAATCCCTGGGTCTGCCTGTGTCCATCTCCTGGCCTCCAGTGCTGGGGTTACAGGTATACACTGCCATGCTGGTTCTGGGAAGCCAACTGATATCTTCATGCTTGCTCGACACTTTTTGAATTCAACTGTCTCCCAGCAGCCCCTGGTTTTGAATGTACAGTGACCCTTCCCCTTTCTGTCTCTCGGGTACTGAGTATCCATGCATGTGCCTGTTGTAGGATATTTGATCACATTGTGAACCTCGAGATTGTGAAGTGGAAAAACCTTGCTGTGGTGTGGCTCAGTCCTCGCCCACATCTTCACCCACATCCAAGAGCTTTCTGTTTATTGCAAACAAGTAGTTGTGGTGTGGCTCAGCCCTAGCACACACCTTTGACACAAGAGCTAAATAAAGTCAACCCTAGATCAAGAGGTGGAGCAAGCAACTAGCTGACAGAGAGTAAATATAAGTAAACAGAAAGTATGACAGTGAATTGAAGGGTATTTAAGGCATCCTGGAGGAGGAGAAGAAGGAGGAGGAAAAGGAGGGGGGTATGTGGTGGAGGGGAAGGAGAAAGTTTTTTCGTTCTAGGACATTAGTGGAAGTAGGAAGGTCAGCTGAGTGCCTTCTCTGCCTCTCTGAGCTAGCAGACTCTTACTTACCCCAGCCTGTGGCTACTGAATCTTTACTGGTAAAATCAAATGACTGAGGGTTTTGTTTTTAAAATAACAGGTACCAGCACACCCACCCAAGGCTCAAGCTTTTCACCTCCCTCCCATCCTCACGAGCTCCCTGTCTCACCAGGTTAATTAAGCAGGAGAAGCACTTCCTCCAGGTAGCCTCTTGCTCCCTCCCACCAGAGTATAAATAGGTGTAAATAGCATCCACCCCCCAGCCATACTTCCTGCACTCTCCTATCACTGTTTGGAACCTTAGGGTTATGTAAGGCATTATTATGTAAGATACGGAAGACATCAGCATCAGGGCAGAGCAGGGCTGTACCCCAAAGTAGCAGTGTGTATACAATCAAATCTTGGGGATTGTCAGCACAAGAGCCTTCTCTAGGGTGAGAGGTTAGTAGAGAGACAATACTTACAAGTGAATGTGCTGTGGAGAAAAAAAAGCAGCAACATGGTCAAACTTTGAATAACCCACATGGATTTGGGATTGCAGTGGGTATTGGCTTTCTCTCAGTCCTTCTCGGATCTTCAGAAACTGTTATCAACGCTTAGCTTGCAGATAAAGAAACTGAGGCCCAGGTTTGCAGAGCCAGAAAGAAAGAGGGAGAGAGAGATGAATAGGCTTTTAATCTGTGCCCATTTGACCCCATAACCCCTGACTTTCCAATGGGCATGAGAGGCGCCAGGCGGGTGACTCAGGATAGAAGGCCAGAGGTCTTCTTGGTTGTTTCATGCCGGGTAGCTGAGACAGATGTGTACTGCCTTTAATTTTTATCTGGGGATTTTATGTATTAGATTCTATGTACCAGTAGAGCAGTAAAGGGATAGGTTTGCTCACAGTTCCTTCCTTCCTTCCCTCCTTCCTTCCTTCCTTCCTTCCTTCCTTCCTTCCTTCCTCCTCCCTCCCTCCCTCCCTCCCTCCCTCCCTCCCTCCCTCCCTCCCTCCCTTCCTTCCTTCCTTCCTCCTTCTCTCTCTCCCTTCTCCTCTCCCTCTCTCCCTCTTCCTAGTCATCCTCCTCCTCACCACCTGGCCAAGTAACTGGCCACACAGTTTTCTGCCTAGTTAGTATTTAACTTTTCGCTCCTTTAGTTCTAGCCCTGGCAGCTTTGCCCTTCCCCAGCACTGTAAAACAATCAAGGTGTTTTCCCATGAAAGACAGCTGACCATGACTGGCTTTCCTGCTATATTGAGTGTTGCTAGGCAGCAGCTGTCTATGTAAAATGAAGAAGTGCATGCCAGAGGGGTACATGGAAAGTGGACCATGAGGCTGGGGGTTAGCTCAGTTGGCTGCTTAGTATGTATGAATCCTTGGCCTCAGTGCCCAGCAATGGGTAAACAGGAAGTGGTGGCACAGGTCAGCAACCCCAGCATGTTTGAGGCAGTCGCAAGAGGATTAGAAATTTAAGGTCATCCTCTGCTACATGGGATACGTAGCCCAGGCTTCCCTCAATCTTGAGGCAATTCTCCTGCCCTTGCCTTTTAAGCTAGGATTCCAAGTGTGAGTCACCACACACTCACCTCCTTATGGAACCTTTATGGTCATTGAGAGACACAAAAAAAGTGTACATCACCTAGGAGCATTCCAAGCTGAGGATTTACAAGGCAGGGAAAGAAAGGAAGAAAGGAAGAACAAAGAAAAGAGATAGGGATGTTTCAGAAGAGTTATAATTTCTAATTCATCCAAAATTACTTTTAGTCTTCTGGAGTGACTGTCCCGCAAAGCTGACACAAGTTAGGGAATACCCACCTGTGCCTTCCAGAGGAAATGGGGCCAGGTTCCTCTGAGTCCCTGGCCACATCCCCCTCCCCCCATCATTTTATACCTGGCTGTGTTCTGTAAGCATTATTGGTTTTGTTTCATTTGCTTTTAGTTTTTGTTGTGACAGAGTCTTGCTATGTATCTCTGGCTGGCATTGAACTTGTGGCAATCCTCCTGTCCTACTCTCCTTGTTCTGAGACAGCAGGAGCACAGAGAAGCTCCTCAGCTGGGAATATGCGGGTCAAACTGAAGTGTTCCACATCTGTGAATGGCCCAGAAAGCACCATGAGCAACTGGGTGTGGTGGCTCACGCCTATGAGGAGTGAGGCTGGGGTAGGATTGCCATGAGTTGCAGGCAGCCTAAACTATGTAGGGAGTTCTAGGTCAGCCTGGACTAGACTGAGACCCTGCATTAACAAAACTAAGACAGGATTGATGAGCTAGCTATATGGGTAAAGGTGCTTGCTGGTAAGCCGGATGACCCAGTTCAATCCTAGGTACCCATGTGAAGGAAAGAGAGAACAAACTTTTGAAAGGTGTCCTCT
This sequence comes from Mastomys natalensis, assembly GCA_021653895.1. Classification (NCBI taxonomy): domain Eukaryota; kingdom Metazoa; phylum Chordata; class Mammalia; order Rodentia; family Muridae; genus Mastomys; species Mastomys natalensis. The sequence continues at coordinate 926,649 of JAJTUV010000391.1, forward strand.
AACATCCCCCTCTTATGTTCTGTGACACATACACACCTCCTCCCTCCAAATAAATGACTAAGATATAAACAAACACATTGAAAAGATAAAAAAAAAAAGCATCTCAAGCTTTGACTGGAGTTAAAATGATGTTTGAGGAGGAGAATTTACAAATACAGAATGTATTGATAATGTGGTGGATTAATATGGTCAGCTTGGAAGGACCTAGAACACCAGAGAAACAACCTTGTGGGCATGCCTGTGAGGAGTTTTTTTAACTAGGTTAATTGATGTGGGAAGACCCATCCTAACTGGGTGACACTGTTCCCTGGACTGTATTAAAAAAGGAGAAAGCTAGCACTCATCCCTCTCTGCTTCCCGACTGTGGATGTAACATGAACGTAGGCTCAAGCTCTCTTGGCCATAAAGGACTGTGCTATCCACCCACGAGAGCAAACAACCTCCTCTTCCCCTTGGTTGCTCTCCTCAATATATTTTATCACAACAACAAGACAGTAACAGTGTCATTGAGAACAGCTCAAGTGGGCATCTGGTGGGCTGTTGACATCTGGGGATAAGTAAAGCTAGTTCTAAGATAAACTTTCAACTTTAAGAAGATAGCTTTTCCTCCTGTTTTCTAGAACCAGGCCAAGAAGCCAAGGTTGGAAGCTGAGAGGAAGATAACCAGAGCTTTCTGATGCTTTTCTGGAGCCTGTCCCTCTCCCATGTCAGTCAGGTCTCCTGTAAGAAATCCCATTCAGCTTAAAGAAAAGCAAGGGAAATATCCGTACATGTAAAGTTTCAGGCCTCACCCAAAACATTATAAAAGGAGTTGTAAATCCAGGGAACACGGTGTCTGCACAGTCTGTAGCTGTCCAGAAAAATTCAGGCCAGACAACTGTGGTGGGGGAGTGGAGGACACAGGGTGATCTTCACACTCCTCCCGCGCAGTCTGCTGCAGTTCTCCAAAACTCAGGTCCCAGTGGAGTCCGAGGCCACTGTAGTCCAGCTCACCATAGAGCTGGGTGAAATTATCTGGCTACCTGGGTTCTAGCAGCAGAACTGGGCAATCTGTGTGCTCCTCCAACTTGCCTTCCTTCTTCAACTTTTGAGTTGATACAAACAAAATATATGGGAGAAGTTGGCATTGATTTGATGAGGATTGAAAGTCATTCTTTATAGGTCCTAAGGGATTGCTGATATTTTTCCTTTTTACTTTTCTGTATGTATTTTTTGAACAACTATTAAATATAGTTTAGGGGGTGAGCATTGGAGGTGAGGTTTGAGTTGAGCTCTCTTACAGCCTGGATCTAATGTGATAGAACTCTGACTGACTAGACATTTTTATCCAGTAGAATTATAATGTAAGTCTCCTTGGCACATTTAAATATCTAAATTGTTGGGGCCACAATAGAAAACTTAAACTGGCATGTATGTGTGTGTGTGTATGAGTATGATATGTATATGTGTTTGTGTTTATATATATATATATATATATATATATATATATATATATATATAATAAATATAATGCTATATTTATTATATTTGCTTACAGATGAATTAGAACATTACCATTTCAATATATAACCCAAAATGAACTTGTTTGTTTGTTTGCGACAAAGTCTCAGTAGTTGAAGGTGGCTTAGAGCTCACTCACTCTATAGCTCCTCACTCTGTAGCAGAGGCTGGCCTTGAACTCCTTTCTCTTCCTGCCCCCACCTCTGTGGGCTCTAGGTTATCGGAAGGTGCCACTCTGTACAGAAGATTGTAAAAGAGTTTCAAATGGAGCGCTGGACCTGGCCTTTGGCATCTTGTTAGGTGAGACACACACAGAAAGGCTGAAGGATAGAGGCCAGGTACAGGGAAAGCAATGGTGACCTGTGGTTTCAGTCCTATGTGCTGGTCCCTGTCTCTGACAAAGCACAGACAGGTCATCTTTTGGCTTCTGTATCTACATTCTGAGGCTAGCATCTCAGTTGACCACCGACGTTGCTGTTAGCAGCAGTACTTGAGATGTTAATCTCCTGATAAAGAATTCAGTGACTGATGAGGCCAACAAAGGGCGTATGATCAAATTTGAGATGTGTAGATAGTGAAATAAACTAAAGGGAATTCAGCCTATGGTGAGGCTAGATTACACTCCTCTGTACACACGCAGACACACACATGCACACACAGATACACACGAGCACACACACAGACACACACGAACATACATGCACACACATGGACACACAGATACACACACACATATATGCACACACATATATGCACACACATATATGCACACACAGATACACACATTCACACACACAGACACACACGAACATACATGCACACACATGGACACACAGATACACACACACACATGCACACACATATATGCACACACATATATGCACACACAGATACACACATTCACACACACAGACACTCGTGCACATGCACTCAATCACTCACTCCACTATCAATAACAATAACAAGGGCAACTTATGATGCTTAAGAAGGAAGAATCAACTTCCCAGTTTACTTGGCTGCTAAGTTTTTTAGGAGACTGAATTACAGTAAATCTAAAAATAAGGCCTGGTGTACCTTTTCCTTAAAAGCACAAAAGCTTTCTCTTTTCTACCTGCCTAGGGAACAATCTAATCCAACAGGCACATTTGGCTCAGTTTTCTTACCCAGGACCCAGAAAAGCTCAGGGGAGAAAGAGTTCCTGAGATTGTGGCTCGCTGCTTGAGGATCAAACCTAGGGAAAGTTATTTTTATACCTAGTGGGTTTTTTTTTTTTTCCTTCTTCTTTCAACTGCCTGGTGTTTATCTTTGAAATGAGGGGTTTGTGTTGTTAAACAAAGTACTTTTTTTCCCTTCTTGATTATAAAAGATATACATGTTCATTGTAGAAAATTAGAAACTACAGAAAAAAGGGGAAGAAAAAGATGACATCTTGTCATTTGAAGAGAGCCACGGTTACCACTCGGACATCCCCAGGACCCTGGTTTCTATGCATTTGCATTCTTATCTTTACTCTTCTTTCACAGTACTGGGGAGCGAGCCAGGACTTTGTCCATGCCAGGCGAGCACTACCACTGAGATACACCCTCTCAGCCACACTTTAATTCTTCTTTAAAAATTAATAATTTATTTTTATGTGCATTGATGTTTGGCCAGCATGAATATCTGTGTGAGAGTGTCAGATCCCCTGGAACTAGAGCTACAGACAGTTGTGAGCTGTCATGTGGGTTCGGGAATAGAACTCAGGTCCTCTGGAAGAGCAGCCAGTGCTGCCCCATCAATTTCTAGTAATATTTTAAATGGCTTTTTCTTTTCTTGCAGTACTGGGGATCAAACCTAGGGCCTTGTCCATATGAGGACAGGGCTCTACCACTGAGCCGCTGAGCCTAGAATCGTGTAGTGTATCATTCAGTGAAGTACAACAGTGGCCTCTGTGCTTCTTTTAAATAGTTAAGCCCATGATATACACATGGCCTCTTGTCTACACTTGTGAAGAGTTTCTGGTCTTAGCGTAATGTGCCTGTCTGGCTGAAGCCTGGTGAGCATTGCTTTCTGGTTTGCTAATGATTTCTTTTTTATATATTGAGATGTTGTTTATCAAGACATTGCCTATCCTTGCTTGACTTAAAGTTTTTTTGTTTTTTTTTAAATCACTGTCAGCATTGTGCCATTGTGCATGTTGGGACTCACAGTGTGAGGAAGGCATAGAGGACACTGGTCACCTGGAGATTCTGAGAATTCCCCCAGAGGTAGCATCAGTGGTCCTGGTGAGCTACAGACACTGTACAAATAGACCATTTTCTTTTTAACTTACTTTTTAATTTTCTCATGGGACACAGGTTGGCTGTGAACTTGTTCCATAGTTGAGAATGGCCTTGAACAACGGAGTCTTCCGTCTCCACCTTCTGAGGGCTAGCATTACCCCAGGTTCATCTCTGGCCTTTTGCTCTTTCTCATGTGTTCAGAGCCAATGTTCCAGTTCCTGTGGAAAAGCTGCTGGTGTTTTGTTTTCCTCTCCCTACCCTGTTTCCCCTCCTCTCCCCTCCCCCAAACAACAGAACCTGTTAAACAAAACGAAACATCAGAACCCACATTTTATGATTTCTCCACTGAGGTCTTGTAGTTGTTTTTGTAAGGCTGGACAAGGTGTCACAAACTTGAAATCCCAGAATTTAGGAGGTGGAGGATCACTTTGAATTTCAGGCCAACTGAAGCCACGTAGAGAGACATATCTTTTATTTATTTTTATTTTTTTATTTTTTTTTTTTTTTGGTTTTTCGAGACAGAGTTTCTCTGTGTAGCCCTGGCTGTCCTGGAGCTCACTCTGTAGACCAGGCTGGCCTCGAACTCAGAAATCCGCCTGCCTCTGCCTCCCAAGTGCTGGGATTAAAGGCGTGCGCCACCACCGCCCGGCTGAGACATATCTTTTAAAAAGAGGGTTTATTCTTTAGTAAGTTGTACTTTATTTTTAGATCTATTCATTTTTGATTTTATGTGGATGAGTGTTTTGCTAGCACCGTTCCTATGCCGGAAGAAGCTAGAGAGGACATGGGATCCCTTGGGGCTGGACTTAACGCTGTCCTAGGAGTCTTCACTTGGGCTGGGAACTGAACCCAGGTTTTCTGGAAGAGCAGGCAGTGTTCTTAACTACTCATCCGTCTCTCCAGCTCTGTGTTTTTTTTTAAAACAAAAATTTATTAAGAATCAAGATAGAGCCGGGCGGTGGTGGCACACGCCTTTAATCCCAGCACTTGGGAGGCAGAGGCAGGCGGATTTCTGAGTTCGAGGCCAGCCTGGTCTACAGAGTGAGTTCCAGGACAGCCAAGGCAACACAGAGAAACCCTGTCTCAAAAAAAAAAAAAAAAAAAAAAAAAAAGAATCAAGATAGAAATCAGGCATGGTGAGCTCATGCCTTTAATCCCAGAACTCAGGAGGCAGAGGCAGGCATATTTCTGTAAGTTCAAGGCCAGCCTGGTCTACAGAGCAAGTTTCAGGATAGGAGATCAACAACCAAGCGTCACAAGTTCAAGGCCAGGGCAAATTAGTGAGAACCTGTCTCGAAATAAAGAGGCTTTAGGATGAATATGAAAGCCAGTGGTAGGGAGTCTGCCTAGTTATGGAAGAGATAGTGAGCCAAGTCTCAGTACCACTGACGAAAATCTTACAAAACCCCAAACAAAAGGAAACAGATATCTGTTGAAATGATAGGTGAGCACTACCATGCCCATTTAACATAGATTTCTACGTTCACATTAACTCATGATTATTGCATTTTTAAAAGGTAACAGCTTTTCTCATAATGATAATGATCTTGCTAATTTTTGTTTCTTCTCAGTAACTTCCAGTTTTCCTTAGTGTTTTTATAAATGTCATTATTGGTGATTTAAGAAATTTTATAATGTATATATGAGTATGTGCTTTCCCAGAAAAGTCAGTCTGCTGCTTTGTTGACCACGAGGAAATTCTTTTATCACTTCACTGCTAAGTATGATGTTTGCTTTGGATTTTTGTAATTTTTCAAATGAGGGAAATTTCTATTTCTAGTTTTCTATGTTTCTTGCCTCCAAATCATGTGTTACTGTTGCATTCTAAAAGACATTTTTGTGTGACTGCTCACAGTCTTGTGGTTTATCTCCCTTAATATGTTATTGTGAGGGGACTGGAGAGCTGGCTCAGCAGTTAAGAGCATGTACTGCTCTTCCAGAGGACCCAAGTTTGGGTCCAGAACCCATGTCAGGTGCTCTTAACTCCCTGTCACTCCAGCTCCAGGGGATCTAGGCATCTTCTTCTGACCTCTGTGGGTACCAACTTCCACCACACATACATATACATAATAAATAAAAATTTAAAAAATTTTAAAATATGTTACAATGATGAATAGCAAAAATATACAACTGGTTTAATCCAGTACAGCACTGTTTAGAATCCAGTGGCTCTCAACCTGTGGGTCATGACCCATATAGGGGTCACATATAGATATCCTGTATATCAGATATTTGCATTATGATTTATAATATCAAAATTATAGTTATGAAGTAGCAACGAAAATAATTTTGTGGTTGGGGGTTTCTCACCACATATGAGAACTGTATTAAAGGGTTGCAACATTAGGGAGTTTGAGAACCACTGGGGTAGACGAACTACATTGTGCACACAGCTTTGCATCTAGGTTCACACATGACATGGCTGGCTAGCTTTCTTTTTTTCTTTCCTGTTTTTCTTCTTATGTAGGAATATTTTATTCAGCAAATGGATGGGAAATTTATTCTCTGTGTTGCATGTGTTGGAATTGTTGGGCCTGGGAGTTCTGTTTATAAGGCTGTGCTGTATGATGTATGTGTCCTATATATGCAGGTGCATGTGCTGGGAGCCAAAAAAGGACATTAAGTGACCTATTCTATCTCCATCTACCTCATTCCTTGGGGACAGAATCTTCACTGAGCCTGGAGGTAACCTAGTGCCCGTCAAGCCTCACGGACCCTCCTTCTCTGTCCCCCACAGCACCAGTGTCATAGATATGCACATGACCACACCGAACTTTTCACATGAGGGCCAGGAATTGAAGTGAGGTCCTCAGCTTGTTGTAGCAAGCACTTTTATCCACTGAGCTGTCTCACTAGACCCATGGGAGTTCTTTTTAAAATAATTTAATATATATTACATGTTACATAAAATATATGCTAAATTATTTTAAAGATAACTTAATATATAACATTTTTCTTTAGCCATTAAAAGTTTAATGTATATTATATATCACGCATATATGTAATTATATACTACATATATGTTTGTGTTATATATCATGTATATACATGTATATACACATATATTAGACTTCTTTATGGTTAAAGAAAAAGGCAGGATTTCTAATTATTTTTGGTGGATTTTATATATCATAATTGTACAGAAGTATAAGCTCTCTTTTATCTATTTAAATTTTACTGGCATAAAGTCACTCACAATGGATGTACTTTTTAATTCTAGTTATTGAAGCTAAGGTTTTGTTCGTGTCTGGCAAGCAGTCTACCACTGAGCCGCATCTCAATCCACTCACTCATAGCATTGATTATTACTCTTTCACCATTACACTACTGGTAATCACACTTCATGGTTTTCACTCCCAGTGACGATTTTCGTTATTGTATGGAAGACTGGACCTCACATATTCTAGGGAAGTGACTCTGAGCTACACAGATAGCTCCCTCTCTCTTTCTCTCTCTCTCTCTCTCCAGTCTTCTTATAAATCGATGAGGCTGGACTAGAACTTGCCATTCTCCTGCCTCTGCTTCCTTACAGATCACTAACTCTGGCCATGGTGCTGCTTTTCTAAGCTTTCATAATTTTATAATTGTCTTGATCATTCTCTCTCAAAATTTATCTATCATTTTTAAACTCCATGAAGAACCATCACTGGTCTTGTTGAACTTGGGCTTGTTCTGTCTTACTTTCCAGCAATCTCTGCTCCTGTCTATATTGGCTTTCTTCCCTTGAGTTTGTTTTGTGTGAAGTCCTTAAATTGGATACCTAGTTTACAGGACCTTAGCAATTCTGCTATCCAAACCAGTACAACCATCCATCTATCCATAACCTGCCTATGGAGCTTGTTCGGCTGTGCGTATGCTCAAGCAAATACATTTGTCGTCAGAACCTCTAAGCATGTTCAAAGGCATAGTTTAATTTTCTTCTGTGACCTTGGCCTTATTTGAATTTATGCTCAGACACTGTTAAAACCACACTCCTCTTGTTATCCTTTTGTTTTTTTTTTTTTTTTTATTTCCAGATCAACTCTTCAGTGGTTGGAGAATACAGCCTAGAGATTATGTTCTAAATAGTTTTGGACTTGATAGCCTGGTAGACAGGTTCCATGTATGAAGTGAAAACCATATGATTTATTTATTTTTTTTAAAATCAGGGCCTCATTTAGCTCAGATTGGTCTAAAAATCCCTACGTAACTGAGGTTGACCTCAAAATGCTAATCCTCCTGCCCCTACCTCCAGTTTGTTGTGCCACCATACTAGGATTATGTGGTGCTGGGGGTACAACCGAAGGCACTAAGCTAGCAATCAGCCACCTGAGCTATATTCCAGATGTTACTTTATATATACGCTGTGGATTCCTTCCAATAAAGATGCTAAATAGAAACTAGTGTTTAAGAAGCATGAGGGTCCCGGAGTTCAGATTCCCTCAGACACTATTTTTAACTTACATAACTGCTTAGGCAGTCATTTGGAAAACAAGATAATAATAAGATGACAATAATAATACTCTGAGTTTATTCATAAATACGAGTTTAAGGACATCCTGGGGATTCCCCATAACATCTTCGTTAGCTTGTCATTTTTTTCTTTCTGTATTCTTGCTATCTGGGCTCTAGAGCTGGCCTTGCCCTTGTGCCATTCATGCTGGCTAGCATCGTGAGGTCATTTATCCTTTTAGTGAAATATTAAAATGAATAAATACACATTGCTATTTTGGGGGTGGTTGTTGTGGTGACAGCTTTGTTGTTATTGTTTGTCGCTGTGTGTTTTCAGTCCCTGCCCTGCCACCTCTCTTCCCTCATCTCCTGGTCCTCAGTCCCTCCAGGTTCCCTGGAGCTGTCTCCGGGTCTAATGTCCATCTCCACATTTGCTAAAACTGGTTCTGATCTTTTATCTCTTCTCTTCCTTTTTCTTCTCTTCATTCCTCTTCTCTTCCATTCCTTCTTCTCTCATGCCCCCCCCAACCCCCAACCTGTGGTGTTGGAAATTAAATCCTGGGCCTCGTGCATGCCAGACAACTCTCCGCCACTGAGTTACCTCTGCAGTCTTCTGTTTTGATATTTAGACAGGGTCTCACTAAGGTGCCTTAGTTGGTCTTGAACATATTGTGAGACTCAGGCTAGCCTTGAACTTCGCGTTTCCATGACTCAGTCTTCAGGGCAGCTGCATTTGCAGCCTTGTACCCCTATGTCCGGCTTAGCTGACCTTGGTTCTCTAATCTCATCTGCCTCACTGTGTGGCCCATATTGATCTTGGGTCTTGGATCCTTTGCGTCTATCTTCCAGGTTCTAGGGTTACAGACATGAGCAACCATTTCTGCCTTTATGCAGTGCTGAGGACTGACTAGGCTAATACTTACCAGTTTCTGAGCTGCATCTCAGCCTGGGAAACTTCAGATAATGTCCCCTCTGTTACTACATTGTGACCATGAAGTGACTCCACCACCCCTGGAGACCACAGCTCCTTCATATAAAACAGGGTGGACTCAGCTACATTCCGGCTCACAAGGTGTGTCAAGGTGAGTAGAAAGCTTCTAGACAACGTGTATGCTCAGAAAGGCCAGCCAAGGAGGCCAGACTCCAGCCTCACATGTGCTCTGCAGGATGGGTTCCTGTGAAGTCACTTGCCCAGGGGGCTTCACCCTGGACTGCTAGCATCAGGGATGCAGCCTGTGCTAGCTGTGGAGGTAGAAAACGCTTTTCAGAAACCAGAAGAACTTTATGGCTAGAGCAAAGAGGGCTGGGAAGGCAACTGAGTCTGGGAGGCAACTGGGGCCCAGTTTTCACAACACATGCTAAAAAGTTCCTTTGTCTTTCATTCGAGGACACCAAGAAGGTTGGTAGTATGACATGAATAGTATTGCTGAAGCTAACTGCATGCTTATTAGATGGTGTTAGGTGTTTCTACTGTAACTGGCTGTAAGGAGGGGGTAGCTACTATTTCCATTCTTATTTTGTAGATAAGGAAGCTAAGGTTCAGAGATGTCAATCCACTTCTCCAGGGCCACACAGGTGATCTGGCGCTGACCTAGACCTCAAATCCAAGTTGTCTGACCCTAGGGAAAACTGCCTAAATTACAACTTTCTCCTCTTTGGTTGGAGCTGGAAGATGATTACCTTGTTTGATTTGTCAGTTCCATAGCTGGGGTGGGGCAGGGGTGGGGACCGAATATGGGCTTAGGCCAATTTGAGAGGCTTTATGGCAGTAGAATGAACAGCTGTGTGGATTCATTCATTCAGTAACTACTTAATGAGTGTTCATGTACCGGGTCCAGAAATATCCAGGTTGGCTTGGGAACATTCTGGAGAGGTCTGGGCTTTTGAGGGAGGGGAGGAAGAATCAAGAATGACCTCACTGCATAGGAAGAGCTGTTTCTACAGTCAGTGCAGCCCACGCCACTGCTTTAGGGCAGAAAGGAAGATTGCTGGAAGGTTCCATCCCATCCACAAGTGGGACGCCAGGACATCTGCAGCCAAGGCTTCTTGTAGGCCCCTTCTGGCTGCCATAGCCTCCCCTTTGGCTGAGTATGAGGTCTGCCTTGGCTTTGATTCCCCATTAATTACCCTTGGAGGTAATCTTCTAAATGCCAGTAATGACCACATGTTAATTTCCCTCTCTCCTGCTGTCTCTGCTCCTTCCCCCTTTAATAGGCCATGCAAGCTTGTTGGGATGTTTACCAAAGCAGCCCAGTTAGAGACGTAAATAAATGAATTTCTCTTGTCTGAAGGATCTAGAGATGGAATTAACGTGAGAGGAGTAATTTACAGGTGAATAATTACTTGGATCCCTCAGCAGGGAGACCCGTTCAGCTTCTCTAATTATTTACCTTCCCCAATTTTCTTTGCTTTGAACTGTGTAGCATGGAGGTGTACGGGGGTGGCATGGGGAGCCAGAGATCTTATTTTGGATTTCCCCTCTCGATTGTGAAATCTCTCTTGGGGAGGGGCCTCCTTAGGATGCAAAGCTGTCCATCCAAACACTCTGTGCCTGGTGTGGCACTTCGTGTCACAGCTTCATTCGGATACCTCTGAGTGTATTTGGAGGGAGATGCTATTGCCAGCCCTATTTATGGATGGAGAAGCTGAGGTTCTATTGGGTGACACCATTCTCCACAGACACCTCGTGGAAGAAGTTTCAGGCTATGGCTCAAGCCAGCTTCCTGGCTCTCCCTCACTCTAAGCTGTCCACAGAGCGTCTTCACCTGCCTGCTCGCTGTCTGGCATTTACAGTTGGTAAATTCCTTTAAAGATACCATGCAGCACAACTCCCTTCTGCAAGAAGTCCCAGTACTCTCTGCCAACAACCTGCTGTCTTTCCCTGTAAGCTGGTGGCCGCGCCCCTTCCTTACGCAGCTCATTTTCCATTTTAAGATTTCCTGTTTGATCTAAAGGGCAAAGATCTTGATGTATCAGCCTGGAGCCAAGCTTCTGTGTGTATAAAGGGGAGCTCTGGCCCCTGCCCTCTGTTTGTCCACTGGCCTTATCGATGGAGCCCAAGTCCCAAGTTCAGAGGCTCCAGTTCCTTCCCGATTTGCTGGGTAAAGTCCAGCCCTTCCGTGCGGGCGGCCAGGGCGGGTGACCAGCCTGGAGCCAGTGGTCATTTACGGCTGGACAGGGCTTCCGTCCTGCCTGGTAATCCATTGGCTGCAGCTAACAGACAGCTGGACAATTGCAGGACAGGGGTACTAAGGACACCTGATTTTTTTTTCCTTTTTACTGCTCAGCGCTGACTAAGCCAGGGAGTGAGGCCAACGAGGCCAGTGCTGTTGAAGGCTGCTTGAAGCTATAGGTCTTTCAGGGTCCAGATGGCTTTCCTGGCCTAATGTGTGCTCTCACTTACACATAAGCGCATTCCCGCTAAAACTAGGAGCTCCCCAGTCTTGTCCTTTCCCAGAGAGACACTTAACTGGTGCCATTTTTATGGGGGATAATAAGACCGGTATCATTGCTGGTGTGTTGGTTCCAAGGTCCTTTCATCTCCTACGTCTCATCTGATGTACAGGACAGTCAGGAGTCGTCTAGATGCTTATCACCTTGGTATTCCAGAGGAACCACCAGAGCCAGAATCGATGGTTTCAATGAGCAGTCCCTTCATGATTCAAGTTCCCACAAGTTGAGGATCATGAGGTGACATAGGTACAGTCCCTCTTAGGGTAGATCAGAGGTTCAGTGCTTAGAAGAAAGATTCTCAAGCTCCGAAGCTCCCGAGCTGCGTCTGTGTGTGCCGGAGGGGCAGAGTGGAGGGGCAGAGTGTCCCGAGCAATTGCTTTCACAAGGTTACATCCGAACTCCCTGAGGACCAGGAAAGGGCTGTAGCTCTCAGAGGCACCTCAGGGAGATCCTTGTCTACTTGAGTCTAAGTACAGACTTACCTTAGATGCTCCTGCTGTGTCCCGCCTCCACAAGACAACAGGGCTTCCCGGCGATGGTGCCTCTCTCACCTGAAAGTATTTACCTGTTTGGTGACTAGCTTTGTCGCTTGGTGCTGAGAGGTAGCATGGCCCAAGACACTGGATGCATGTTTCCTATGGAATGAACATCTTCCTCCCTCTCTTTCCTACATGTGTGTACACATACACACACACACACACACACACACACACACACACACACACACACACACACTGTGCTATTCTGGGCCTCAGACCTATTAAATCAAAAGGCAAATTGAAGATTCTAGGATAATGTAAATTGCTAGCTGGGACTAACTTAAAGCAGAACTCTGAGTCTTGTGTGCCTGTGCTCCTGAGACAAGGAATTTGGTGTGGGGAGACTCACATTTTGATCTTGCTAATAATGTTTTCCAGTTTCAACTGACCTTGTCATGTTCTGTAGCCAACCATGTAGGCTTCTGTGGCAGGCTCAGGTAGTCCCCTTTCCTGTTTAATAATTGTTGGGTTTGGGAGTGGGCATTAAGTCCCAGGGGAAAACTTCTCCATGTGCAGGCACTCTTCTTTCCAATGCGGAGGCAAGCTTCTGCCTGGGCTGTGTTGCTGACCCTTGTGATGACAAAGATGGCTGCTGAGCCAGGTGCTAGGCAACCTGTGCCAGGATGGGTGGTGGCTCTGTCCCCTCTAGGCCAGCTTCCCCATTTGTTCTGTTGCCATGATGTGATACCTGGAGCCCTGGGAACCTGGGAATGAAAGGGTATCTTAGGGTTTTCCTGAGCTGTGGTCAACCCTGGAGCTAGGTCTCTGGCGGGGTCTATCCCTCTGCTTTTGTCTTTCCCCTCCCTCCTTGACATTGCTGACTGGGGATGTGATCTTCAGCGGCTGGTGGCTCAGAGACTTGCTCAGAGCATGGCTGGGAAAGATTTGGAGATCTATGCTGGTCCCTAGCCTTCAGCTAGTGTCCCTCCTGGGAGACCTTGTAAAGTTCAGGATGAAAATGCCCCTCCCCCAGCCTATCCTGCTGCCATCTCTCAGGCTTTGAGCTGTTCCCAGCTTGTCCTTTTCTCTACTCTCTCTTTCACCTCCACTTCTTCTCAACATTATCTTTCTCTATTCTGATTCTCTTGGGGGTGGGGATGGGGAGTGGCTGATACAGCACAGAGTGACGTCAGTAAGAACAGGGGCTTCTAAACGCCCGGCTTGCTACAGCCCAGCACAGGAACTTGGGCCTCAGGTTTTTCATCTATGGAATAATTATTTCTTCCCAGGCTTGTGAAGATTCTTTGAGATAATAATGTACTTCAAGCTCTGGGCAGTAGTGAACAAGACCATAGAATTAGCTAGGCACTGGGCACCGTTCCAGGGATTCTTGGACCCTGGGTGTCAAACACTATTTAGTGTTCCCATTTTACAGGCAAGTAAGTCAAGACCTAGCGTCAGATAGCTTGTGGGTGGCAGAACCAGGATGGTGAATCCAGCTATCTGGGTCTGGACCAAGTTTTCCTGCCCTGTAGAGATGCCCTGCTGGTTGGCTGAGTGATCTGTGGGGTCAACTCTTCCCAACTGATTCCCTTGCTTGCTAGCTATCTACCTCTATGAAACTCATCCTGAAGACACTGTAGGCAGCTCCCCTTCTCCCCTTCTCCTGACACCCCACCCACATTTCAGCCTGGTGATCTGGTTCCATCTTCTTTCTCTGTGTCTGAGGGGAACAACAGAGCAATATCTTGTCAAGAAGCATAAGAGAAAGCTGTAACTGTCTGAGGGCTCTTGGGAAGGAGTCTGTGGCTTTGAGCTATGGAAAAGTTATAAGACAGATTTGCTGTAATACCAGTAGGTGACGGCAGGGGTTACGCCCATTTCACACACAGAAGAAGGGTGAAGGGCAAGGTTTGAACCTAGTACTTCTCATTCTGGATTGCCTGATCCTGGACTGGGGAATCTGCTGACTGCTTTCTCACACTGTTTTTTTGTTTTGCTTTTTTGTAAAGTCAAGGTGTTGCATATCCTAGGCTGGTCTCAGGCTCATTGCATAGCCGAGGAAGACCTTGACTTTCTGATCTGCAAATCTCCACTTCTTAAGTTTTGGGATTACAGGTAGGCATCACCACACCTAATTTATATGGTACTGGGAAAGAACCATGGCCTCATGCATTCTAGGCAAGCATGTAGGCAAGCATGCTACCAACTGAACTGCATCCCAAGTCCTGCCTTTTTTTTTTTTAAATAGGATCTCACTCTGTAGCCCAGCCTGCCTTTGAATCTGGGATGTTTCCTCTGCCTTAGTCTCTCACGTGCAGAAGGCAGCCCCTGAGACCTCCTTTCGCATCTGAACCCCATTTTTATAACTGTAGGAGAGAGTGAGGAGTCTACAAGACATGTTGGCCAGAAGCCCCACACCTAGAATAGAAGCCTGCAAAGGAGGTTAGTATTTGTCCTGAGAATTGTGGGTGGGTAGCATGTCATGAAGCAGAAGGAAGAGGTTGTGGGCTCAGGAAAGAGATGCTGTGATATGTTTCCAGTATACACTGGCCTGCTACCCCGCCAAGAAGGCTGCAGCGTCTTATGTCTCTTCTCATGGCAAGCCAAGGACCTCTGGGCAGAGAGCAGGGAGCATGGACCAGAGGGCTGAAGTGAGCTGCTGCATGCCCCAGATCACCAGATCCAGGCTCAGTTAATCATGCCATTCTTCACACAAGGAATCAGGGTTTGGGATTGTCTTGGGCTTCCTCAGTTTTCCTAAATACTTCGTTCTTCCCTGAGTCAGCCCCTGCACGATCTAGGGCAAGAAGCAAGCAAGCCAGGCGTCTCCTAAGCCTCACAGGAAGGCATAGCTTTCTTCTTGGCACCCGAATTAAAGAGGGGGGGAGGGGCATGGCTGCTTAGCCCAGGACAGAGGCAAGAGAGGACAGGAGACACAGTTGAAGTTCATATGCCCAGTTCAACATAGTGGCCTTGGGGAGAAAAAAGATGTGTAGTCCACTTACTCATCCATGGGTAACTTGTACCCATTCTTCAGAAAGAGCCAAATGCTGACAAAAATAAAAACACTACCCACCCCTTCTCCCCCTCCCCCCAAAAAAACTAGGTGTGTTAGGATCGAGGGAATATGGTATTTGCTTAGAAATGAAAATCGATTGCCTTTAACTTACGATAAGATAATTGTGTCCCTCTGAGTCATCGTCATGCATTGCTGTCCGTAAAGCTCACTCATTAAGTAGTAAGGGTATGTGCTTTATCTTAATTCATTTTTTATAGGGCTGTGAATTCCTGCATTTATCTACCTTGGTTTTCCTGTGTAGACACAGGGCTGCCTGGCCTCGCAGAGGTAAGATAACTTATTATGTAGCCACCATTTCTCTGGAACTCAGCATAGGGCTGAAGTGGGCTTAGTTCTGACTGCCTGATGGTGTGTGGCCTGGGAGGACTCACCCCACGGCTCCTCTTCATTCACAGCACACAGGGAGGCTACATGCTATGTATGTGTCTTTCAGCCCCATTGAGATAATGCTGGGTCACCGTTGTGAACAGGTGCTGGAGTCGTCTAGAACTACAGAATGACTTTACTCATTCTCCACACAGTCCTGGTCATCAGGCATGGCCACCCAGAAATTAACTTGGGTTGAATTGGTGGGAAGGGCTGAGGAAGGTTCTGGAAAATGGAGCCAGTTTCAAGAGTTCAGGTCCTCATGGATGAATAGATAGCTTCCTCTACTTGAACTTGCAATATTGCATCTCTTTCAGTCTGCCTTTCTTCAACTGTTAAATGAGATGAATGATCGATCACACTGTCCTCAGAGGGTGCTGTGAAGAGATTCCATGAGAAAAACACAAGATGTATACAATTTACCACAGGGCTGGACATGGTGGTGTAGGCCAAGAGTCCCAGCTACTCAGGAGGATTTTTTTGATGGCAGGACTTCAAGGCCAATCTGAGCAACATAGAGAGACCATGTCTTAAAAAATAAAAAAAAGTCCTCCAAACTACAAAGCAATAACAAAATAGTACAGCAAATGAGAACTCTGATTATTTTAAATAAAATATGTACCAGAGCTTATACTAGACGCTAAGTGTACATTAGCTCTGGTGACCCCTGGTGACCCCTGGTGAAACAGAGGCTATTTGTTATGTGGGAGATGGAGAAGTAGGGGAGGTGGAGGAGGTGAGTGGGAGACAAATGTGTCTCCAAGCCAGCATCTCTGGAGTTGCCCTGATGCTCTAGTGACAGCCAGCTCTCTTGAACCCAAGATCCACTATGTGCCCTCATGTACTGCCAAGCTGAGATTCATGGTACTTTTGAAAATCTGTGAGATGGAGTTATCTCAGAGACAGGGATCAGATGCTCTCTTCTGGACTCCTTGTGTACCAAGCAAGCATGCATGCACACACACAGAGGCAAACATTTGTATATATTAAAAAAGGATAAATAAATCTTTTTTTTTTTTTTTTTGTTTTTTCGAGACAGGGTTTCTCTGTGTAGTCCTGGCTGTCCTGGAACTCACTCTGTAGACCAGGCTGACCTCGAACTCAGAAATCCGCCTGCCTCTGCCTCCCAAGAGCTGGGAGAAATAGATCTTTAAAAACAGAAAAGATGAGGAATCTGGAGGCAGACTTGGCAATTCTAATCCAGGGTCTTCTGTCACCTAACGGCATGAACATAGCCATAGCCAGAACCATCTACACGTGATGCTCCAGAAACAGCGGCAGAAACTTGCTGCTGCCAGAGAAAAAAGACCAGAGGAGCATCCCATACTTCTAGCACTCTGGCAGAAAAAAGCAAATCTATACAGAGATGAGCTTCAGTCACAAGCTTCCGACTTATCAAGAGCATCTGGAGCCAAGCATTTGGGAGGCAGCATCAGGAGGAACGGGAGTTCAAGGTTATCTGCAGTTACAGTCAGTTTAAGGCTAGCCTGGGCTATAGAAGACTCAGTCTTAAACAAACAAACAAACACACTTCACACACAACACAGCACACATACCACACACACCACCACATACCCACACACCACCACATGCACACATACACACCCAAATGCAAAGAAAACCTCAAAATTACAACAACAAAATACACAACAGTATCACATTTTCTTTAACAGAGCTGCCTGACTCAGAGCAGTTGGTAGATAAGCCTGGCGCCTGCTCAAAGGCAGTCATTGGAGACTGGCCACAGCAGTTCAACAAAGGACTGACAAGGATTGGGCAAGTCACATTTGTTCAAGGGAGACGGCTCACAAGCCATCACAGGTTGATTCTGTGATTGGTGTCATACAGCACTCAGGGCATGCATCTTTCTGACTCACAGTATTGGTAGAACTGCACGGACATATTTGGTAGCTGTGTAGAGTGTATACCCCATGCTGGAGGTGTAGACTTCATCTTCATGTCAGGATGGGATGTAGATGGTGGAAAGGAAAGTCATATTTGGGTGTCTATATCCAGTAGAGATGAGGGCACTGAATGAATGACTGCTGCTGTCTTTCTGACTTAGGGAACCAGTGGGACTTGTTCAGGGGAACTCATGAAGAAGGGGTAGGGATGCTCCAGCCCTCCTAACCTTATTTCTGTGCCTTTAACACAAGCTCTTCCTACCCCATGCCCTTTGCGTGTGCTAGTCTTTGCCTGGATAGGCTCCCATTCTGAGCATGCGTTTACGTTCTCAAAGAGTAAACTTCAAGCTCTGTGTTTGCTTCAGACTCTCACCACACTTGCATTTGCTTATTTTAATTTTGCAGAGTGTCTTAGGAAACATACAGGCTGTGAGGACCAGGAGTTGTATGCCTTCTTCAAGACTGTGGGTCTTCAGACTTGTTCTGCCACCCAGAACAAAGCTCAGCTCCTCCTACCTAGTCTTTTGCCAAAGGTTGGGGAGGATCATGAGTCTCGGTGTGAACTGCTCAAGCAGCTTTGTTAAACATACTGTTTGCACACTGTACAGGTCATTTGTTTAAAGTGTTAAATGCTAGACTTTTAGCATAGTCACAGACATGCGCATTTTAGTCTCCCCAATAACTATTAGCAATCAATTCCTATTCCCTTCCCCTACACTCCTGGCAACCCTCACCTGCCATCCGTTTCTATGAATTTGCCTAGCCTGGAATGAACCATACCCTACATCCTTCAATGTGTGGTGTTTCCACCCCTCCACCTTTCTCTCCCTCCCTCCTTACCTCCTCCCTCTCTCCCCTTTCTTTCCTTCCCTCCCTGTTTTTCTGCCTCCCTCCCTCCTTCCATTCTTTCTTTCATTTCTTTTAGTACTGGGCATATCATCTTCAGCCTCCCACATGCTAAGGAAGTACCATGCCACTGAGTCGCATCCTTGACCCTTTAGCTTTTGGTTTTAATATAGTGTCTCACTAAGTTGTTCCTGCTGGTGTTGAACTCACTCTGTAACCCAGCTTGGCTTTGAACTTATGGTCCTTCTGCCTCATCCTCCCAAGTAGCTGGAATTAGAATAGTTTCCACCTTGGAAAAAAATGTGTTTACTTATTTATGGTGTGTATATATGTGTGCATGTACATGCCATGGTTTGGGTGTGAAGGTCTGAAGAAATCTTTGGGAGTCCATCCTCTTCTCCCTTGTTGAGTCCGTGTTTTTCTGGTGTCTGCATTGTACAGTGGACTCCAGGAGAGCTGAGCCACAAGCTTTTGGTTGATCCTTCTGTCCTAACTCACTGTAGGAGTGCTGGGATCACAGGTTGCACACCACTGCATCCAGCAGGTTACGATGACTTCAAGGGATCAAACTCAGATTATCAGACCTGTGTGGCAAGCCTTTTTATGTGACACCCATCTTCTTGGCCTATTTTTCCCTTCTGGTAGTTTGTGAATAATGTCACATGCACATTTCTGTTTGAGTTTTTTGTTTTGTTTTGTTTTGTTTCTGTTCTTTGTTGGTTTAGTTTCTTTTTTTCTTTTTCTTTTTCTATTCTTTTTTTTTTTGGTGGGAATCCATTTTCATACTGTTTGGGCATATATATCTTTACCATATCTTTTAACTCTCTTGCCAATCAGCTCCATGAAACTTCCTTTGAATGACTTGGCCTGCCTGGTGTACTGACTAGTTTGATGTCAACTTGACACAAGCTGGAGTCATTGGAGAGGAGGGAGCCTCGATTGAGAAAATGCCTAAGACACGGCTACAGGCAAGCCTGTAAGGCATTTAGTGCTTGATGGAAGAATGTCCAATTCATTGCGAGTGGGGCTATCCCTGGGCTTGTGGTCCTGGGTTCTATAAGAGAGCAGGCTGAGCAAATCACGAGGAGCAAGCCAGAAAGCAGCATCCCTTCATGGCTTCTGCCTTAGGGAAGCTTCTAGGTTATTGCCCTTTTTTGAGTTCCTGTCCTGACTTCCTGTGCTGATGAAGTATGATATGCAGTGTAGGCCAAATAAACCCTTTCCTCCCCAAGTTGCTTTTGGTCATGGTATTTCATTGCATCACTAAAACCCCAACTAAGACAACCGGCTTCCCTGTAGGAGCAAATCTGCCTCCCTGTTATTCTGCCTGCAAGAGACTAAGGCTTCACCTTCCAAGGACCTTAAGAATATAGGGAGAAGCGAGTCCTTCCAGCCAGGTGGCAAGGCAGGCATGCCATTCTCCCTGCTGGTACTCATCACTTTCAGGAGCACCTCACCTTTCATCTTTATGGAGGGGGAACAAAGATCACCATGCCTTGTTCCCAGACAGAAACAGACACAGCACTGTAATGATTAACATCATAACTTTGTTATTGGCCTGCACAGGCCTCCTGCTGTCAGCCAGCAGCACACAGACAACCCTGCTGGCTCAGACTCCTAAGTTGGAGGACATTAGAACAAAGCCAGTTTGTATGTGCCCAAGTCCCCTGCACACACCCTTTTGCCACTAAGGTCTACCTGGAGTGGTCTGGCCACTCCTGAAAGAGCTCCTTTAACCCAGAGGGCATAGGCACTTTTGACCTTTCCCCTTTGACCCATCCTAGGACCTCTGCCAGGCATGCTTCCTATACCATCCTTACTTTCTCAGCCAGGCAGTAAAGCTGCTGCCATTTGCTCCATTTTACAGACATGGATGATGACCTCAAGCTCGAATCTGTCACCCCACCTGCAGGTACACATGTGTACATGGTCATGCAATGGCTTTTGTGAGTCAGTTCTCTACTTCCACTGTGTGGGTCTGGGATCAAACTTAGGCCATCAGGGTTGGCAGCAAGCAACTTTACCCACTGAGCCATCTAACTGGTCTGTGACTTTGAACTTTTGATCTTTCTGCCTCTACCTCCCAAGAGCTGGGAATTCAGATGTGTGCCACCATGTCTGATTCTACACAATGATGGTGACTGAACCCAGGACCTCATGCATGCTAGACAGGCACTCTGCCAACTGAGCTACATCCTGGCACGTCCAACACTTCTTTATTTCTTCCTTTATCTACCCCCACTTTGAAGTTTTCTTTGTCGAATCCTCCTACAATTTTTATGTTTGGAGGCAGGATCTCAGTAGCTGAGACTGGTCTCAAACTTGCTAGCTAGCCAAAAATAAATCTAAGCTCCAGATCCTTCCACGTCTACCTCCAAAGGGCTGTGGTTAGAGGGCATACCACCACATCATGCCAAGACCCCTAGTTCTCAATCTACCTCCCCGCTTCCCTGGCCTTGACATTTGCTTTAGTTTCTCTAACATACCACAACTCATCCTTTTATTCAAGAGATGATTTACTTGGCTGTTCATTGAGGTCTCTCCACGAGACTGATTTTAGACCTCTGCACCCAGCATCCTGCTATAAAGGTGACGATGGTGTGGCCCAGGTCCTCAGAGTTAACATAGTCTAATGCAGACCTGGTGAGAGTTTTTTGGGTTCCCATCATGTGGCAAGAGTAACAGATAAGGCATTGCTGGGGTAGGGGACTGAGGCGTGAATAGAAGTGTTAGCAGCCTCTCGATGCTAGGTGTTCTAGTCTCCTGCATCTAAGCAGACATGACTTATATCCATACCTGGCTTTTCTTGGCAACAGCTCTGTAGATCAGAGATAGACCTTGGACCCTAGAAGAGCTGATTCCTAGGTAAGCTAGAGACCACTGATTGGGGCTGTGGCCTGTAAAGATGAACTTACCTAATTGGATTCAGTTTCCTGGAAGTTAGACTTGGGACCAGAGAAATGGACCTAGTGGGTACTTTGTTCCATGGGCTCAGACGCCAGGTAGAATTGAGGTTGGAACAAACAGCAATCGGGTGTGGGTGAAACAAGTGCACAGTTAATTCTTAGATACTGTGTGTGTGTGTGTGTGTGTGTGTGTGTGTGGTGTGTGTATTGACTAGAAGAGACTCCTAAAGACAAGAAAAGGGGATGGGTGGGGAGAAGAGGATGAAGAAAGTGGTTCTAGTAAACTTCGTGGGTTAAGTATAAAGGTTTTCCAGCCTCCAATGTGGCCTCTACTTACTTTCTTTGTGTGTCTGTGTGAGTCTAAGAGCAGCCCCATCCCTCTGTGGAGAAATAAACTTGGTTGGGTTGGAGATGTAGGGCAGCCTAGCTTATACAAAGCACTGAGCGTTTGATTCCAGTGTCCATAAAATGGGGAATGGTGATTCGTGTCTGTAAGGCCATCACTCAGGAGATGGAAGTAGGAGGATCAGGTGTTCAAGATTATCCTCAGATACATCTACGTTATAGGAAACTCTGTCTCAAAAATAGCAAACAAACCAAACAAGCCACATAACCAACAAAAGAAACATGATATTTAGTCCTTGAAATAGCTGGGTGGTGGTGGCACACACCTTTAATCCCATCACACAGGAGGCAAAGACAGGAAGATCTCTGAGTTCAAGGGCAGCCTGGTCTACAGAGCAAGTTCCAGGACAGCCAAGGCTACGCAGAGAAATCCTTTTTCAAAAAACTCCCCCAAAATAAAATCTTAGTCCTTGAAACACAGAGGCTTGACTACAGTAGTACTCTGTTCCAAAACTTCTCAGGCAGACAGAGCCTTTTCAGTTGCATAAGATGAGGAGGTTATTTAAGAACATTCTGGAAAGGGCCAGCATCAGCTCTGAGAAGGAGGAGACTCAGTCCTAGTGGATGCAGTTCCAGTAAGGGGGCTGTCGGGCCTTAAAGAGCCTCTGTGATTAGAGTTGGAAAGCATGTGAGAAGTAAAGCTTCCCAGTGGGTCTGGGTGTGCAGGACCAGGTGTTCAAGATTATCCTCAGATACATCTGGGTTACAGGAGACTCCCTCTCAAAAATAGCAAACCAAACCAAACCACGTAATCACCAAATAAACATGATGTCAGCAGGATGTGTGTGTGTGTGTGTGTGTGTGTGTGTGTGTGTGTGTCTGACTGTCTGTCTGTCTGTCTTTCCAGGTAGTTCTTGGCAGAGACACATTATCTCAGCTGCAATTGCCCTCCCCCCATTTTTGGCCATTGAGATATTGGGAAATGCCTTTTCTCTTACTTGTAATGAGCATGCACTATTCCACATCTGTCTGAGGCCAGTGCTTTTTCTGTCATCAGATGCTGAGAGGTTTCACGGTTCTCTTCATCCATCATGGATTCTCCTGACTTGTCTCTTGTCAGTGGTGCTGAGCTTGGGCAAGTGACTCAATCTCGATCTTTCTTTGGGTCTCATTCTCTTCATCTGGAAAATGGGGATTCTCTCAGCTGACTTCTAGGGTGGCACTTTCCAACTTCCTATGGGAAAACACCAGGCCTTAAAATATATATAATTTATATATATTTATTTATATATAAAATATATATTATACATGCACATATATAAAATGTATATAATTTAATAAATATATACTAAATAAATACTGTGTGTATGTGTGTATGCATGCATGTATGTCTGTATGTGTGTGTGCATTTGTGAGTGTATTTGATTGTGTGCTCATGTGTGCATATTTGTGTGTGTGTTTGTGTGTATGTGTGTAAGGCACAGGACAACCTCTCCTGTGATCTTTATGAATACTATCCCCTTCCTTTGAAGCAAGATTTCTTATTGTTCTGAGGCGCACCAACTATGTTACTCAAGCAAGCCACTGAGCCCCAAGTGTCCCTCTATGTCTGTTTCCAGGTTTGGTATTACAAGGTATGTCCCACCACAGCTGGCCTTTTTATGTGGGTTCTGGGTACCAAACTCAAGTCCACGCTTCTACAAGACATCCCTCTCCCCACCCAGAACAAAACCCTCAGCAGCCTTTTATAAAGAAAATTTATTTGCTGAATTTTTTTCTTTCTTATGACAGAGTCTCATGTAGCACAGACTGACCTTGACCTCACTATGTAGCCAAGGATGACCAAGAACTCTTGTTTGGACTTGATTTTATTTTGTGTAGTTCTGGGAATCAAAGCCCCACCTTCATAAATGCTAGGCAAGCTCTCTTTCCTTGAGCTGTGACCTAGCCTTCTTTTACATTCTACGTTTGAGATAGACTCTCCCTAAGTTACCCAGGTTGCTTTTAATCTCACTGTGTCTTAGGCATTGAACTCCTGAGTCTCCTGCCCCAGTCTTTCAAGTCCACGATTACAGGCCTGCAGCACCGGACTCAATTTACTGCTATTGTTTATGTCACATGATGAACGCTATACCCTTTTCCCTTCCACCATAACGCGTTTACTGAACTAGACCCAATGTAAGGTGTAAGGAACATGGAAACAAATCACACATTTGTCCCTGATGAGCTGACTGAGAGACAGATTGACATATCCCCGGAATTCAGTATGTAAGTGTCCCCATAGTTGAACACACAGCGGCTGCAGAGGTAGAGGTTTTAGTACGTCCATGGAATACAATTTTGGGAAACAGTTGGGACTTTAGTATAGCAAGGGCAGAGCAGAGGACTTTAGTGCAGGCTGAAATGATAAATGACCCATAAAGTCTGTTTTAAATAACAGACATTCATGGCTCACAGGTCTGGAGGCAGGAAGTCCCTGGTTAGAGGGGCCAGCACAGAGAGGCCTCTTAGCCTTTCAGGACTTCATTAAGTCCCCATGCAGCTGAGGGAAGATGAGAGTATGCCCTTGAGTATCTTTTGTAGGTGCAGCATCCTATTTGTTTGGGACACTATAGCAAAATCCCACAAACTCGGAAGGTTATCAATAAGAGAGGGTTATTTCTCACAGTTGTAGAGCCTGAGAAGTTTAAGAGCAATGCTCTGCCAGATGGAGAGTCTGCTGAGGGCTTGCTTTCTGATTACTTGATGATGCTATAATCCTAGGCCCTCATATAGTGGAAGAGGTGAGCGAGTTTTCTGGAACTCATTCACAAGGCACTAATTGCCTGCCATAGCCCCACCCTACCGGCAGCATCACCTTCCAGGTTAGAATGTCAGTGTATTCATTTGGAGTGGGTGGGGACTACAAGCATTCATTGTATACTTGCCCAGGAATGGCAAGAGTAGCTAGATGGGAGGCTGGGAAAGGCTCTTACTGTTTGTTTCACAGAGAGCCTTGAAGGAATGCATAGAACCTGACTGGGACCCTATAGGTCAAATGAAAGTCACGAATTTCAGCTCCACTACAAACCTGTTCCCTTGGTCAGTGCCTTGGTCAGTTCCTTGGTGTGAGGGGATGGAACATAACACAGAGATGTGAGTGACACTGGGAGGACACTCTGCTGTCTGACACTTGCATTAGGTCCTGCTAACTCTTTAGTACCCGATTCTTCTCTAACATTAACAGCAGCCCTTTGGGAGCACAGATGGTACCTGGCCTATCATTTATCCAGAGCCCCAAGCACACAGTGACCTTCTGAAGAGAGGACTTAGCTTCTTTGACATGGCACCCCAGGAGCAGCCAGTAAGTGATTGCAAACCATTTTGCAACTATTAAGTGCCCTTTTGATGTTGCATAGGAATAATATATATATATATTTTTTTAAAAAAGTCCCCTCTCTTGAAGGATCCAGTGATTCATTTCTTTCTTCCCTTCCTTGCCCATTAAAAGGCCTTTCCCCTGCACTCAGTTAAGAACAATAAAGGAATAGTCAGCTCCAACCAGATCAAGGGGTGGAAAAATACGAGGCTTGATTGAAGCTTTTGTTCCCTTGGATCTCTCTGCTTAGCACTGATGACTGGCTGCAGCTGAGGTCTTGGGAGTTGCTCCCTTTGGCCTGGCAGTCACCTTAGAGCTCGGTAAGGCCAAGGTCAGCTTTCCTCGAACACGGGGAAACAAAGGCTCAGCAGAGAGTTTAAGTGTGGGATGGGTTTGGCGTGTTACTTGGAGAGTGCTTTCCTAGCACGCACTAGGCCCTCGGTATGGTCTCCAACACCTCATAAACTGGGCATGCTGGCACAACCTGTGATCAAAACACCCAGGAGATGGAGGCAGATAGATCAGAAGTTCACAGTTGCCTTCAGCTACATGATGAGTTCAAGGTTAGCCTAGGCTATATTAGATCCTGTTTCAAAACCCGTAAAGATAAGAGACTTTCTCCAGGGTTATATTGGCTGGGCTGGAGATGCATTATTCCGTCTCCTCTCTCTCCAGTTTCATTTTCATTCATTTTAGTTATGCGTAGGTATGTGTCTGAATGTGGGTATGGACGAGTGAGTGCAGGTACCTGGGAAGCCAGAGGCATAGGATTCCCTGAAGCAGGAGCTGTAGACACTTGTGAACTGCCTCATACAGATGCTGGAAACAGATCTCAGTTCCTCCAGAGGAGCAGCAAGTGCTCTTAGCCACGGTTCCATCTCTCCATCCTCCCTGTTCTCCTTTCTTTAGACGGAGGTGCCCATTAGTTTCTGTCGAAGTTGTTATTAACTGTATGTGCCAAATACTTGTGCCACTCCTGAGGCAGGCACTTCTTTTTTAGGAGGAGGTACTAACAGAGAATCTTATTTTGTAGCACAAGTGGGCCTTGAACCCGTGATTCTCCTATGTCAGCTTCCCAAGTGTTGGGGTTAAAGGCACATAGCACTATACCTGGCTACTGAACTGGGAGCTTCTAAATTGAGGCTCCTATTTGACCTTCAAGTTATTCAGAGAGCTTGGCATGACTCCTACAGCCTCAATAATCTAGAATGTTCTATTCTGAGTCAGCATGTTGCCCAATTCCATGTCACCTACTTACTGTTAAATCAACTTGTAAGGAAATAAAAAGTGCTATAAAAAATGAAACCCGGATCTACCTGTTTTCCACATTGATTGTTTGTTTTTGCACCTCCCTTCCTGTAGTTCTCCATGTATACTTAGGTTTCCAGTGTAGGTATGCATTCATTTCTAAATATCGGTACGATCCGTGCCATGGATTGTTCATCTTTTATCAACTGACACTGTTTTCAGACATTTTCCAAAAACTTGATAATTGTATTTTTCTCAGATTATAAATGCCCTAAATAGAGACACCACTGTTCATTTGCTTATGGGTCTCTATTCTTACCCTGCCTATTATATTTTATAATTATTTTGTTATCTAAGTTTTAATGGAAACATACAAACTCTGCAGATTTATGGAGTACCACATGATTTTTCCTCCCTCCTTCCCTCCCTTTCTCCCTTCTTCACCCCTCCCTCCATTCCTAGATCTCCTTTAGCTCAGGTTGTCCTTGAACTGCCTATGTGTCTGAGCATGACCTTGAACTCTTGATCCTCTACTTCCCAAGTGATGGAATTATAAGCATGGACCACCATACCTGGTTGGTTATTTTTGAGACAGGGTGTCTTTATGTAGCTCAAGCTAGTCTCAAACTTGTGATCCTTTTGCCTTAGATTCCTGAATGCTGGGATTATAGGTGTATGCTCCACACCTGACTCTATGTGAGGTTACTGCACACACATGCATCATTGGGTAAACATGCCTATATCTTCAAACTATTATCAGTTCCTTGTGGGAAAAGCATTTCTTTAACACATTGGCCAAGTACCCATATGTGCCAAGCTGAAAGGAGACAGGCACAGACCCTAGCTTCCTCAAGAGTACACTTCTCTGGGAGAGGCCAAAGTGACACAAGATGTGAAAAATAATCATGGGCAGGCTGGAGAGATGGCTCAGTGGTTAAGAGCACTGACTACTCTTCCTGAGGTCCTAAGTTCAGTTCTCAGTATCCCCATGACAGCTCAAAACTGTCTGTAACTCCAGTTCTAGAGGACCACAAAGCATTGTGGCAAATTGATGTCACCCATATCCCCTCACACAGACACACCTATAGGCAAAAACATCAATGCACAATAAAATAAAACTTAAATATTTTAAAAAAACAAAAAAAAAATAATTTGTGGGCTATGACCATGCCATACAAAGATGAAATGTGATGGAAGATGAGTTGGGAACTTCCTGATATATTTTCTGGAAGCCACTTGTACCAGGAGCTTATGAGCTGAGAGACAGAGAGTGAGGATAATTCAGGCCTTTAGAGGGATCTAAGCCAGCGAAGACACATACAGAAAGTATGGAGCTCCACACCCCAAGCCATGTATGATAGAGCAAGCATTTGCTTCCTTCCTTTGGGTTCTGCTCAGAGACGCTCAGGCTCCCTCTCTGCTCCTGGTTTAGCTCCCTGATGGGTTCCTCTCCTTCCATTCCTGGTCCTCTTCTTGTCACCCAGCTGCCAGCACATCTGAATTCTTTGTCATAGAAATGGTATCTTCAGTTTGGTGGAGAAAAGGGAGAAATAGGAGAGGTTTAATTTAATCATTCACAAAGATGAAACCTCCAGGGACAGCTAAGAAGAAGGGTTTGCACAGGAACTGGAGGGCTGCCTCAGCTCTGCTTGGCTATCGGCTGACTTTATTCTTGTGCATGGCTTCCCTTTGTCGTCTACACCTTCATTATCAGCTGCAGATGAGGTCTTGTTTGTTGACCTGATAGAGTGTCTTGATGGCCCAGGTACAAGAGGACTTGCTATCATAAATGGTTGGGATCGTGGGGTTGGGTGGGAGGAGGTGGGGATTGATTAACTAAGCATAGATTATTGTCCTATCTCTGTGCTGGGAAGAGGAATCAATACTAATCAAGCCTCATGTCAAAGAAAAATGACATTCTGTTACTAAAGAAGGAGGGAGAATGCTGTCCTGGCAGGACGTGAAGTGATGTGCGCCTGTGTACAGTTGACCTCGACATCTGTTGTGTCTTCCCTCACACATCCTCCTTTCTCATCCCAGACATTGAATCCTTCCCTTACCAGCCTCGTGTTCCTTTTCTCAGCCTGGATGGTACTTCTTCTTTCTACCCTTCAGCTCCTGAAAGACTCCTTTCAGAAGCTCCCCTGGCTGTTCAGCTAAGTGGGCCTCACCAATAAGTTCTATCCTATCCTTTTGTCTATATCTTCATGGCATTACTATAACCTATACTTATCTTGGGCCTCTCTTCATTTACCTTTGCTCTCTCCGACTGGTTTGTATACCTGGGGAGGGTGGGGACCGTGTCTAGCCTGTCCCATGCTTTCCCCCCTTGTGTGTTTGATGAGCATGACAGATGCTCATCAAATATGTATGGAGTAAAGAATGAGTGGGTGGATGTTAGTGTTTCCCTTCTTTGGGGATTATAATAACTCCCTGGGTTACTTCCAAAGCCACACTCATCTTGTTTATTATTTGAGTTTTATTTGGCAAATGTTCACTAAGCAACTGCCTTATCGCAGCCCCAGCAGTGAATGACCAGGGTAGGTTTAGGCCACGGGGTTTACAGCCCACAGATCTGGAGTCTCCAGAGATCATCCTGACTTTAGTTTGTTTCTTTCGGTCTTGAACAAGCCAGGGGAGAGCTCTTTCCGTGCTCTATGTTCTTTTATAGTGCACTTCCTTCCTGGGGGATGGGAGAACAGCAAGACTTGGAAGTGAGTGCCATGCAGCTTGGCTCTGGGACCTTCAGGGTCTTAGCCAGTGTCACCCTGCCTTGTTGTTGCCAGTAGATTACTCAGCTCTCTGCTGGCTGGGATTCCAAGACACATCCACTTTGGAGTCTCTGTCCCTTCCCTGTCCTGTTGTTAGTCTCACTTCCATCCTTATGGAGATGAGTGTGCATGTGCATATAGACACACTCCGTGCTGGGGATCATACCCAGGGCTTGCCAGTGCTAGGCAAGTGGTACAGAGACTTCTGAACACTTCCTCATGTTCTATCTTTATTTAGTAATCAGATCTTCAAGCTGATATGATACCCATGAGTGTCAGGATGTCCCAGCCCCAGAGTTGGGCTCTGGATTATAATGTGAAGATCTAGTCTGAGGCTTCACAGGTGTTGATGTGCACATAGTCAGGGGAGCAGGGACCCATGTGAAGAAACCTGTACCTCACAGGCTTCAGATCTTCTCAAGACAGTTTGTTGTTTATTTACAAGGCGGCGGGGGTCTGGCTTTCAGTGATAATTGTGTGTGTGAGGAACTGGCAGGTCATCAACTGTAATTTTCTTTTCAATTAAAACATTAAGATGGCCTTCAAAGGCCCAGAATTGAAAACACCAGGCATGTAAAGCACTCAGTTTCTCATTTGGTCTGGACACAATGGCTAGCTTCCTCTTTCTTTCTCCCCAGAGGCCCAGGGTGTTGGGCAACTGCAGGCCAGCCCATTTGACTCTTCCTCATTTGACTAGGCCTAGGGCTGAGAGAGAAGCCTTCTTCCAGGGCCTCCGTGTGAAGAAACTGTGTCCTGTCCTTGATTTCATCACTGTGTGAAGGAGAGGAGTCCTCCACGTATGGTATTGTTCTTTTTCTTTTCCTTTATAGTGGAAGGAATTGAACCTTAGGCCTCATGAAGAGAGGCATGGACTCTACCACTAAGCTACAGACTCAGCCCTTATCTTTGTTCTTTTGTATACCTCTGTCTGTTATCAGTTGGTATAGGCCTCATCTTGTGGTTCAAAATTCAAGAGGTTTTTTTTTTTTTCTTTCTTTCTTTTTTTTTAAAAATCAGGGGCCATGTTAAGTGTCTGGTGAAGACTTGGTTGCCTCACTGACAAAAGGGAATCCATGGAGCCACGTGGATACTTAATAAATCTCTCTTTAAACCTTTTAAAGCTGTCTATTGTTGAGTGTGTACTCATGCATGTGGGTGTGAATGTACACATGGCCCTGTGCTCATGTAGAGGTCAGAGGGCAACTTTCCTTTTACTGTGGGTTCTGGGGATCAAACTCAAGCCGTTAGGCTTGGATGGCAAGTGCTTGTACCTATTAAGCCATCTTCCGCTCAACACTACCTTTTTTTTAAAGGGCAGTATTAGGGGTTACACATAGAACCTGTTGGATGTGAACTCTATCACTGAGCTACAGCCCCAGACCTGTAATTATCCTTCTAGG
Organism: Mastomys natalensis; assembly: GCA_021653895.1. Lineage (NCBI taxonomy): Eukaryota > Metazoa > Chordata > Mammalia > Rodentia > Muridae > Mastomys > Mastomys natalensis. Next base: position 956,999 of record JAJTUV010000391.1, read on the forward strand.
GGTGTGTGTTCCATCTCCACACCTGTCTGAAATTTACATACTGAGGTATTGGTGGGGATGGTGGGGATGATGATGATGACGGTGATGATGATGACGGTGATGATGATGATGATGATGACAGATGAGAATTTCCTCCTTAGACTGAGCTGTACAATAAAGAGCAACGAATGCTTTCTTTTTCTTACCTCAGCCCTGCCCTTGATGCTCCACTCAACTTTTGAGTATATAATTTGCTTCTTGAACACACTGCAGATACCTTTCACTTTGCCTCAGGAGGGATGTGTAGTTTTGAGCCTTTAGCTCCTGTCTCCATCTTTCTCTTGTTCCTGTCTGCCATATTCCCAGCATATTTAGGTTATCCCAGCTTAGCCCTTAGGATTTTTTGCATGCTTGCATTGTATTCCAGCTTGTTGGTTTCTGACAGAACTGATAGAATTCTCCAGTTTCCATACTGTCTTCTGGCCCTCAGTCCCCAGCCTGGAGGGTTGAATTGGCTCACCTTGGGCCTGGATATCTCTTGTGGCCCAAACTTGACCATGCACTTAGTTTGTTTGACCTGGCTAAGTCACACGAGGGGCACCTTGTCCCTCTGTGGATCCCTCCTCCCGAAAGCACAGAGGGCTTGATCCCCCTCTCCCTCCCAACAGGTGTCCAGTCCCTGAGTTGCCTGGGCTGCAGCAGTAAAACACTATTCTGTGCTATAAACACAAAGCTCACCTGCGAAGGTCAGTGTGCTTAGGGTGGAGCTGGCAAACACAGCAGCCATTTACAATCGAGCACACCGGATCATAAATGATTTCACAGATAGCACTAGCCCCTTATTTGCAGAGGAAGTGGGGGAGGGGAAGACTACACACCTACTTTGTGTGGTGAGAAAATGGAGTTCTGGGTTTTACCCACAGACTTCCTATCATTCTCCTGATAAATTACCTCCTCTTTTCCTCATACCTGCCATTTAACATTGGATTTTTTCCATTTGTCAGAATTCTGAATTTGAGAGAAACTTCTTTGGTCTAAATTGTCTGTGTAGAGAGCATCTTCCAGACTAAGGCTCTGTCAATGATGGTTAGTGAGTTTCGGAACTTACAGACATGGGTTATTTTGAGCATTGATAAGAAACGCCTATACAGCCTCTTGTTTCTTAGTTGGCTGATTTGAGAAAGAATCTATTCTGGCCCTCACTGGCTAGCCTGGTAACTCACTATGTAGCCCAGGCCTCAGACCTGTCATCCTCCTGCCTCAGCCTCCTAAGTGTTGTGACTACAGAGATGTACCACCATGACTGGGTTCCCGTGCTCTGTTCTGCTATTTGAGGGCTTCTGGGAGATAGATCATTTCTGCTACAGGTGAAGACTGTCTTGTCCTATCACTGTGAAGAAGATATTCCCCAAAGCACCTGCCCACAGGTGCATTCGACTACCTGGAGCCCTGTTCTTTTTATGCATGCTGCCAGGGACCTCATCCTCCCTGCGTTTGCCCTTGAATTTTGACCTAGGGCCTTGGAAATCGTATGGAGGAGGATTGAGAAATTGCAGGTTTGGTAGCTGTTGGTAATGTATGAGAAAAGGCCAGTGGAGATGGGAGGCAGCCAGAAGGATTGGAATCTCATGTCTGCTCTAGTCTAGCTGCTGTGTTCCTTCGAGTACTTTATTATCTCCTCAGGAGTCACTTTATTCATTTGTCAGTGGGCCTACCAGAGTCTCCCTCATGGGAAAGAAGTGAAATAAGACCACATGTAGAAGAGCCACGTGAGTTCTGTGTGGAGTATTGGACCATGTAGACTACATGGGGCAGGGGGCTCAGCAAGATTCCCAGGGTCACACAGCAGTTTCCCCTCTTCTCCTCATCCTGAGAAGATCTGAATGAGATAGAGACACCCCAAGGTGAATGGGCTTCGGCTCCACATGAGCTGCCCTGGGACACGGTGGATTCATGACGTGCATGTGTGCACTGGGCTGGTTGACCTACAGAAGTTTATCATGTCTCTCTCACTTTTCTGATGCAAGGAGCTTGAGCTACTTTTCTTGTGGTTTATTTTGGAGAACAGTTTAGGTGTATGTCCTGTCATGGTGTGGAAATCGTGGTGGCAACTGTGTAAGACAGCTGACCTCACTGTGTCGGCAGGCAGGAAGGAGCGAGACAAGTCCTGACAATCATTTTCTTTTCTCTCTTTGCGGAGTCTGGGACTCCAGCCCACGGGAATATGCTGCTCACATTTAGCACAGGTTTCCCCATTTCAATGAATCTAATCCAAAAGATCCCTTGTACCCAGGCCAGAGGTCCATCTCTCCAGTAAGCCTAAGTTCTGACAAATTGACAGCATTAACCATTGGAGACTACATTTCAGATATGGTGCTCCTGGCCTTGGAATGATGTGACCTGAGGATTCTAAGCAAGATCTATGCAGAAAGGATGGAGATCACTCACAGTCCTGAGAACACTGGTGGCCCTCCCAGTTCATCCAGCCAGAGCCCTCATGGAAGGCGCCAGAGTCTCATAAAATACCAGGAGGTTTCTGTAGGCATTTGCAATAAAGGACTTTTCCTGACTTCAGTCCAAGGGTTTTTTGCTTAGGGGAGTGTCTTACTTCTTCTCATTCCTCAACAACAACAACAACAACAACAACAACAACAACAACAAACCAGATAAGTTTTAGTTCCTCTAGTTAGAACTCCTGTCCTTTTGCAGAAGAGAGAAACTAGCCCTTGCTGTCTTAGCTTTGATATTTCCCTAAATTCTGCAGCAGCCCCCAGGTATAGGCCAAAGTGACTGACTCAAGATAGGGTTGACATGGGGATCTGGGACCCATAGAGGTGAGACTCATCCAGGTCTTTCATCCAGAGCACAGAAGCTGGTTTCTGAACCTGGGACTCTGGCTCCAAAGTCCAGGATTACTTTTTTGCCTCAAAGGCTATGCAGAAAGATGATGTGGGAGCTGTGATGAAAGATATTGACTGGTGAGGAGAATGGTAGGGGTAGAAAGAGGGAAATATAGAAAAAATGCATACATCTCTTGCTTTATCGAGACAGCTGAGATTTGCTTACGTGGTGCACATGTAAGTAGTGAAACTTACCCTGGAAATCTCAGTGTTTGGCAGCTCATAGAGCCTTTATGGTGATGGTTCTCTCAGTGTAACACTTCTCTCCAGCCACCAATGAGAGCTGTGGCAGTTGATTCATGATTTCCCATTCAACTTGATCAGATTGATAACAGTGGGCATTTTTCTTAATCAACTACCTCTGCTGGCAGTTCTGCAAACTCATATTGCTGCTTAGTAATGAGAGGCTATTATCTAACTGCGCCTTAGAATCCCATGAGGGTGTGTGTGTGCTATTGCTATTTCCTTTTTTAAACAAGTGCAATGTGCCAATGTGCCTAAGGTCTAATAGTTGATAACGATGAAGCCAGAGGTAGAGCTACTTCCCAGATTACAGCAACACTCTCTTGCCATAGTCCTGCTTTCTGGAGAAATGTTCTCAAAGTTAATCATCACAGTCACCTAGAAACTCAGGTTCTGGATTGATGATTGGTTGGATGGCTTTTTGAATCAAGGTCTAACTGTGTAGCCCTGGCTGACCTGGAACTGTGTATATAGACCAGCCTCCTGTGTCTGCCTCTTTAGTGCTGGGATTGAATGTGTGTCGCCCTATCCACAGTTACTTTACCTTTTTAAAAATTGTATTCTAAATACTGTCAATCACATAACTCTTAACCCTGTACTAGGTTGATATATTTTACTTACTCATTTTTTAAAAGTTAGCATACGAAGTACTGGGTTTAATTATGACATTTTTTATAGATAGGTATCATCATACTTTGTCCTAATTTGCTACCTCCTGACATGGGCTTAGTAGGTTTTTTTATACAGAAATATTTTTATAATGAAGCTAACTGCCTTGACTAAGACCCCATAGGTTCCTAGTGTGTGGTAGGACTTGGTCTGAGTTTTCTAGATTTGAACTTACAACTTCATCCATTCTGTTTAAAGAAATCTCCCATTTCCGTTTAACTACCAACCCATTTACTCATTTCTCCCTCCATTCATGAACCATCTGCTCATCCATCCACCTACCCACATCACTCATCCATTCACCTTCCATCTACCCACACACCCATCATTCACCAATCCATCTACCCTCTAACCCAGCAACTTATCCATCCATTCACTCACTATTTTATCTAATTTTCATCTTATGTACATTGATGATTTGACTACATGTCTGTGTGAGGGTATACAGGGTTTATAGATAGTTGTGAATTGTCATGTGTGGGTGCTGAGAATTGAACCTGGGCCATCTAGAAGAGCATCCAGTGCTCTTAACTGTTGAGCCATCACTCCAGACCTCACACATACATTTGTCCATCTACTCATCTGTTCATCTCCTACCTATACACTTAACTCATTCATCTACATAACTATGCACAAACCCATTCATCCATCTACCCATCCACCCACCCTCTGACTCATCACCCACACATATATCCATCATCCTTTCATCCAATGGACCAATGGACCCTCCCTCCATGAACCCACCAATTCATTCATCCATCCACCATGTTTATTCTCCAAATAATTTCTTCACTACTTTCTTAGTAGCAGGTTTTATGCTAGCTATTCATGAAAAAATCTGTCATTTGCTTCTAGGATCCTGTGGGTTATTGACAGAGCAAGCCATCAATGACATAGTAAGATGATGAATGAGTGTGGTGGGAGAAATATGTAGGTAGAAGTAGAATAAACTTGCTCAGTTGGCTTGGGGAGCTGAGATCCTTGTCCCTGCTTGGTAATAATTTGTTTTGAAGTGCATTGATGTATTTTTCAAAATCTTCTCTTAATTCAATGAGGCACCTGCCTCAGTGGCATCCTTGCGGGTAGTGGCTAAACAGGAAGTCATCTTCCATGTGAATTAGGCTAATTTGGTGAAAATGAAATGAATAGTTGTATAATGTGGGCTGATAGGAAGTCCAGAGAAGACCAGCCATGCTCTCTACAGAAGCTCTGAGTCATGACCCGGACTCCAGCAAGTTATATAAATCATCTTCAGGTGAGAACTAAGTGGGCTCACCGAGCCGGCAGGAGCTGGGCTGCCTCTTCTTATTAGGCTCTGGAGTGCATTTTTATAACTGCCCAGACATGTAGAGATCTCCTATTTTGGAGACCACAGGTCCTAGGAGGTCGCTGGGTAGCTATCAGGGACCTGTGACTTTGAAATTAAAGGCAGGCTGCTTTGTAGATATGCATGCAGCACGCAGGGAGAAGGACTACAACGTTCATCAGTTCCTCAAAATGAACCTGGAAAAGTAATGTAAAAATAATACAAGTAGCGATGTGGTTTCTGGTTCTTCCCAGTCAATGCTTTGTTTGCTTCATTAAGTCTGGGTGAGAAGCAGATCTCTGATTTTTTAGCTCTTTATAGATTTCCAGGTGATTTTTAATGCTCACACAGACCTAGGAACCACTGAACTAGAACACTACTCTTAACTTTAATGAGCAAACAAAGCCCCTGGGATCTTGTTAGCGATCAGATTTTGATTCATCCAGGCTGGGATGAGATAAAAAAGAAGAGACCGTGTATCTAAGCAGCTTCTTGGTCTGCCACTGGCGGCCGTGGTGGTAGCACACCATACTTTGAGAAGAGAAGTTTTGGCTAAAAGCATATGTATGCTTGGGTCACTCACAGGACATTGGTTAGATTCAACCACACCCAATTCCTTTGCTTGGGATTGAGGCTAATTACTCAAGCCACTTCCCTTCGGGGTGGGTTGAGGTGGGGACAGACACAATTAGAAGGAAGTTAAAAGATTTGCTAGGAAGCGTTGACTACTTCATAGTCCAATTCTATTTCCAGGGCTGTATGGTTAAAAATAATTGAGCTCAGAAAACTTTGTAGATAAACATGCTGTGCTTTTTAAACATAAGTTTGAAGTTAGATAGACTTAAGCATAATTCCTGGTCCTTATACAGATCTTCCATCCATGTATCCACCTGCTAGGAGAATGATGGGCTGACATGTGAACCCACAGGGCTCTATTTTGTATGGATGGCAAAAAGACCTTTGTGAGATTGGGGTTCCTGACCAAACAAATAAGCAACGACAACAACAACAAAACCTCAAAACTACTTATATATCTTGGCTCCAAGTTTGAGGCCTCAGAGTCAATCATGGTAGGGGATCCCTGGTGGTTTCCTCTTCTTTTTTTTAGTGTCTGAGATGGTATTCTTTGAGATAGCGCCAATGTGCAGGGTGAGTCTACCCTCTTCAGTTAAACCTCTGTGAAAACACTGTCACAGATATGCTCAGAGCTATGTCTCCTAAGTGGTTCTAAATCCAGCCAAGTTGATAATGTAGACCTACTGCTGTATGTCTACCATGTTACTGGCTGGGGAAGACATTTAGAATCGGGTTTTCATCTGAACTAAAACAGGCTACCATCTGGAATCACACTGCCTAGCCACCCCAGTTGCAAAAAACAATGTTGGTTTTGGTTTTGGCTTCTAAGAGCAATAAGAGAAAAGAGATGTAAAAACTGAAGCTAGGCCTCTCTCAGTAGTGCCTGCAACATCATATGATCTAGTCAATTTACTGAATCTATTTGAAGGGTCAGTTTCCTCATTTGTAAAACAGGTGACTACTTCCTTCTAGCAATGGTTTGCCAAGTGTGGAGAATGGTTCCCATACCAGCCTCCAGGCACTCACCCAGAAACTTGGCCCTCTGAGTCAGAGACTTGGAAGGTGGAGCTCAGTAGTCTGTCTTAACAGGCCTTCCAGGTGATGCTGATGAATCTGAAGTTTGAGAACCACAACCTTAGAGATCTCTGGGAAGTCTGGGTAAGGCAATTACTTATGGCATTGACTCTAAGAGTTTCTAGCTGACAGCCTGGGAGTTCACATCTTCAACTAAAAAAGCTATGATGGTGTTTCTTTGTGTGTGTGTGTGTGTGTGTGTTGTGTTGTTGTTGGTTGTTTGCTTTTTAAAGAATACTGAAAAATATACTTCTTGGCATGAGAAATTAAAGGCATTCAAGACCGATTCTTCAAGGATTCTTTAACTAGTAATAGACACTGCTCTTTACTAAGTCAAAGCACTGAGTATAGGCAGTCAGCTGACTTGACTGGATCCCTTGACTTTTAGAAATTATAGATTTTTGACATAATTCACACACCATAAGATCATCCTTGGCAAATTCACACTTTGGTGGTCCTTAGTACGTTCACAGAGTTGCATAACTATCACTGAGATCAGATCTCAGAAAATTTTAACAGCCTCCAAGGAAATGTTACACCCGCCAGCAATCCTTCCTCCTCCTCTCCTCCCAGCCTCTGGCATCCACTCCTGCACTTGCTGTTTCTAAGGATTTCCTTTATTTATTTATTATTTAATTTTTTAAAACTGACTTGTTTACCAGAAGGACTTCCAAGATTAATCTTGACATCATTGATGAGAAAATCATAGTTCCTAGACAAAGGTCTACCATGAGTTCATCCTATGAAAACAAGAAAAACAATGATGTTATTGTTTATTGCTGTGAACAAATGTGGTTGTGTTCTCCTGGGCACCAGAGCACTTGCATAGATAATGACACATCACATCTGTGAGGTCGCCATCCCTATATGGTCTCTAAGGACCTCTGGATCTAAGAGTCTAACTTGTTATTTATGCTTGTTGGGGGCCAATCACAATTCTGCCCACTGCTCTGTGTCCTGACCCATTATATGGGAGTGGAAGTGAGGAGGTGCAGATATAGGAATAGATAATCAAGCTAAGAAGGATTCTGAAGCCTTAGACTCAGAAGCTGGCGTGTCCTCTAGAGCAGTGGTTCTCAACCTGTGGGTTGTGACCCCTTTGGGGTTGAACAATCCTTTCTGAGGGTTGCCTAAGTCTTTCCAGGAAGCACAGTTATTTACATCATGATTCATAACAGTAGCAGAATTACAGTGAAGTACCAATGAAAATAATTGTATGGTTGGGGGACACTACAACATGAGGAACTGATTAAAGGTCCCAGCATGAGGAAGGTAGGGGAACACTGCTCTGGAGGAAGGAAGGTACTGGGAGGCTAGGAAGCATGCAAGATTTCTACCCTGGGAGGAAAAAGCAGATGCATTTCATGGGACTTCAGGGCAATAGCATGCCTGATGGTGTGATGTGGGCCAATGCAAGAGAAACCCTGTTGCAGTCTCTCTTAGTTAGGATTTCCATTGCTACAAAGAGATACCATGACCACAGCAGTTCTTATAAAGGGGAATATTTAATTTAATTGGGGCTGGCTTACAGGTTCAGAGGTTCAGTTCATTATCATCATGGCAGGAAGTATGGCAGCATCCAGGAGACATGGTGCTGGAGGAGCTGAGAGTTCTACGTCTTGTTCCAAAGGCAAACAGAAGACTACTGTCTTCCAGGCAGCAAGGAGGAGGGTTTCAAAGCCTACCTCCACAGTGACACACTTCCTCCAACAAGGCCACACCTCCTAATAGTGCCACTCCCTGGGCCAAGCATATTCAAACCACCACACAGTCAGAGGTCAGATAAGGTGTGGGTGGGTTATACTGGCAGGGAGTGAGCACCCTTTCCATGGAGTTATGCTCTTGGGATTTGTTTCAAACACCCAGTAGGGGATGGGCTAGAGGCAGTCATAGTTCTGGCATAATATGATGTCGCAGATTTCATGAAGTTCTGACATCAACATGCAAGAAGCATATATGTAAAATGTTTAACTTCTTCTTACCTCCCAGGATAATAGTTTGTGGACATTAAACCTGGACTAGTATCCACCCCTTTCTACCAAGCATTGGATTTGCCATGAGGAGTTCTCCAGAGATGTGTGGATAGGTGAGAAAAGGCTGAGTCTTGGCCAAAGGCCAGGAAATCTTTACCTAGAAGGACTCCCCCGTTCATGGAACGTATGTGTGCTTCGCTCTCAGCATTCCAACTTTCACCCTCTAAGGCAGACTCCAAGTGATGGCTAATGTTGTTGTCAGTTTGTCACCTATGAGACAAACATATCTGGCAGAGGTGTCTAGACTGAGTTAGTGGAGGCAGGAAGACCCATTGTAGGTGTGAGCAGCATCCTTCTGTGGGCTGGCGGCCCTGACTGAATAGAAAGGAGAAGGGGACCTCAGCATCAGCACTCATCTCACTGTTTTTCCCTGACTGTAGAGACAATGTGAGCAGATGCCTTATGGTCCCACTGTCATGCTTTCCCCTTGGTGATGGACAGCATCCTCATCCATGAGTCAAAACAAACTCTTCTTTCCTTAAATTTTCTTGTCAGTTTTATAACGACTAGAGAAGTGACTGAGATCTTGTGAGACCAGGTGTGCTCACGAAATCTCCCCACTGGAGGTCATTGAGAGGTGGATTTTCCCTTGACCCTGGTGCTGCTTTTCTTGCTGACTATGTGGGCTGCACCCAGAAGGTCTCAGGAGAGCGAGGGGACGTAGGCCATCTGATCTATCTTAAGTGACCATCACAGGCAAGGCTTAAAGCTTGTCCAATTGCCACAGGGTGAGTCCCCCAGAAGTTTCTAGCTGCTTTGTCTTCATGAGATGGAAAGAGTCTGACCTAGCTTCCCAGACTACACGCAGTTCTAAGATGAGGCTTGGCAGTACAAGAGACAGCTTTAGAGACCGTGGAAATGAATGTGTCTAAGGGACCGGAGAGAGCGCTCATTCAGTAAAGTGCTGGATTTGTAACCCAAGTGAAAAAGCTGTCTTTGGTGGTAGACACGTGTAGTCCCGAAGCTGGGGAGGCAGACATAGGTAAATCTATGGACCTCATGACCAGCCAGCCTTATTGGTGAGTTGCAGGCCAATGAGAGACCTTGTCTCAAAAACATAAGTTTGTTAGTACCTGAGGAATGGCACCCAAAGTTGTCATCTGGCTTCTACGTTCACTCCCACATATATGTGGAGATATGCAGTGAACATGTGAACACACACACACACACACACACACACACACACCACACACACATTTTATTTTTTCCCCAGACAAAGCTTATCTGACAAGAGGCTGGTGGAATAGAATGAGCATAGGTATGGTATAGGTGGGTCAGAATCTGAATACTGGCTATCCCTGTCTAGCTGGGTTGTACATTAGAATCTAATCTTCCATTCAGAAAGCTTGCATGTTAACCTTGGGTAGTTGATGTTAAAGCTATAGAGAATAGATAGAGCCAATTGTTGTGGGGACAGAGGATTATATACATTCTTTGTATTATGTTCTGACTCTTAGCAGCACCACCAACAGGAGCCTTGAAGAAGCACGTCCTACCAGGGGCCCCAGGGTGTGAGTGGAGTTTATGGAGGTCTTCTGGCTATTGTCCACCTGGTGGTGTCTTCTGCAGACAAATGTTTGGACTGAACTTCACCCTCACACAATGAGGAAAAATGTTTTAAAGGCCTCAGTTGTCAAAAAAGAAAGTTATAAAACAGATTTAACAAGGCTCCCATACACAGTTTGCCCTGGGATTGGCTGCAATGGGGTGAGAAAAGCTGGAATCCAGGCCTTGATAGCTCTTGCCCTTTCTGCTGCCTGTGTTCCACACCTGGCCTGGCCTGGTTGGGGCTGTGTGTTCTGTCTAGCTGATAAAGTTTAACAGGCAGGGCACCCAAGATTATTGGCTGTTAAATGCACCTTGTGTAAAAGCACCCTGAATGGAAGTGCAGGCTGCCCTTTAGTTGAGAACTGGATGAGCCTCTCTGGATGGAGACAGACATGCTGGATCCATGTGGAGCACCCTGTACTTGCTGAGTGGGGAGCCCAGGCTCAGGACAAGTGCGGCACAAGTCCTGAGTTCAATACCCAGCACCCATAAACTGGGCCCAGTGGCACTTGTCTGTAATCTCAGCACTTGAGAGGCAGAGGCAAGAGGATTAGTAGTTTATGATAGTCTTAGGCTACATAGCTAGCTTGAGCCATCCTTGAGCATATGAAACTATATATACATATGATATGTGATAAAACCAAGAAAATATGGAAGAATAAATAGACAAGGCCCTTCAGAGATGGTTGGAACAGAGTTTCTGGGGTTTCAGTTGAATGAGACTATCTGTCATTCCTATTTATTTATTTCTTTACCCTCATAGAGAACACTTACCTTTCAATAACAAATGAATATGGTAGTAATTTCCATGTTATAGAAACATATATCATGGAACATATGTTGGAGGTTGTACCACTGTGTGGGGAGCCCACCATATTTTTTTCTTAGAGCAAACACTGCCAATCAAACTTGGCCTGTGACTTCTCAGGCAAATTCTTTGCCTCTGGGCTTCTCTCCTGGCCCCTATGCTGTGTTAAAGATAACTACACTTTGGCTCAGGAGAAGAGCAGCCTCATAACCAGGACCCACCCTTCATGACTATGCAGGAAATCATGGGTCGTTGTCAACTATTGCTGACCACTGCCTGCCTGTGGCCAGATTCACAGCATTCAAGTCCACTTGTGAGCTCTATGACCCTGCACTCAATGGGAATGAAGTGTCCAGATGAATTTGAGGTGGAGGGAGAGATGCTGGACTTCTTGAGGACTGCCACAGCCAGGATGCACATTTGCCTCCTATGCAACATTCCTAGGAGTAGTCCCTGATCATCTTTTATTTATTGATGTTCTTTCACGCCTGCTCAACAGGAAGTTCTCAGTAAGTATTTTCTAAGTGAGTGAATCTCTTCTGCCTTGCTCTAGGTAAACACATCCTCATCTGAATACAGAATCCTGCTTCTCCAGGATGGATCTCTCCTCTCAGGCCTGCTAGCCAGGATATAATGTCCATCGGAGGCAGCATCCCATCAGCCTCACACTGGATAAGCCCAACACAGATTTCTTTTGATGCTACTGGTATCCAATCACAACGGTTAGACTTAGTCCATAGACACACTTGTGTCTTGAGCTCAGAAACATTTTCCCCCTCTTGCATGGATCAAGCTGTTTCTGCATTCTGACCTTCTAACGGCCTCCCTATTAACTGTGGGAAACCTTGAGAGTATCCCATAGGACACATGATCTCACTGAAGGAGAACCGGAGCCCAAGGAAGAGGGGCTGGGGTGTGGAAGGCAATGCCAAAGGGACAACCAGTAGGCAACTGAGAAGACGGCATGCAGACCACACATGATCATTAGGCCTGAAATCTGGTTATTAAGAATTGGATCCTATTCTGTGATATTTGAAAACCACACCATCCATATTCTTCACCAGTATTATTAGCTAGAGAAGCTCCCTTCTTCATTTCTGCCCATCTTCTGGTCAGAAGCAGTCTGGACTAGGATTACAGGTGATGTAATGTCAGGAGTTCAGGCTTCTTGTGCTATATTGCTCTTCTCAAGGTCACCTCATGTCTAAAATGCTTGTCTGAGGTCCAGCCTCAAGCCGCATCCTAGGATGTAGGAAAAGGGAAAGGCAGAAGCAAAGGAGGACACACTTGAAGCACATTTCCTAGAGTTCTATACGCCTTTTCTGAATATATCTCATTGCTTAGAACTTAATGGCATGGCTAGATATGGCAGCAAGAAAGGCAATAATCGACTCTGGATGGCAGTAAACTCAGTTAGTGTTGGAGGTTCCTGAGAGGAGGGAAGTCCCAGACTGGAGAGCAATTTGAATCAGCACTATAGTGTGAACTCTTTCCTTTGTCCCACTTCAGGGCCACGGGGTTTTTATTGTTAATTTAATTTTGACTTTTGCATTTTTCTCTTTTCTCTTCTCTTCTCTTCTTGTCTCTTCTCGTCTCATCTCTTCTCTTCTCTTCTCTTCTCTTCTCTTCAATTCTCTTCTCTCTTCTCTTCTCTTCTCTTCACTTCTCTTCTCTTCTCCTCTTCCCCTCCCCTCCCCTCCCCTCCCCTCCCCTCCCTCCCTCCCTCCTCCCTCCCTCTCTCTCTCTCTCTCTCTCTCTCTCTCTCTCTCTCTCTCTCTCTTTTCTTTTCTTTTTTTTTTTTCCTTCCCCGAGACAGGGTTTCTCTGTGTAGCCTGGCTGTCCTGGAACTCACTCTGTAGACCAGGCTGGCCTCAACTCAGAAATCCGCCTGCCTCTGCCTCCCAAGTGCTGGGATTAAAGGCATGAGCCATTACTGCCTGGCCTGAATTTTTCTTTTTATGAGACAATACTTGCTGCCCTCAAACTCATGATCCTCCTGCCTCAGACTCCTGCCTACTGGTATTACCAGCCTCAACTCAAGTTTGTGTGTTTTGTGTCCTCCATACAGGGCTGAAGCTAGAGCTCCGGACCTGACACACACCAGAAAAGTATTCTACCACTGACTGTGTGCCCAGTCCCCAGTGTAAAGAAATCTGAAGATGAAGGACTTGCTCAAGTCAGAATTTATAATTAGAAGAGTTTGGATTTGAACTCACATTTGTCTGCCATATTAAACCTGAGGGGTTCACATCACATGCTTTAAACAATTACTAGCTTGTATTAATTATGTAAAACATTAGGCTTTGGGTCAATGAGATGGCTCATCAGGCAGAAACGCTTCCCACCAAGCCGGATGACCTGAGGTTGGTCCTTGGGACACACATAGTAGAAGGGGAGCACCAACTCCTGCAAGATGTCTTCTGACTTCCACATGCTCTGGAGTATACGTGGGCTCCGCATACACAGATACATTCACACACACACATACACCACACACACACACACAACTGTAACAAAAATAGGCTTTATGCATGCGCATAAGGTACTTTGATAGTATTCACTCTGCCCAATCAATCCTCCTTTCTCTCCCATTCACGTACATGTAGTACATGTACACTTGGCCACTGGGAAATGTGTGCACATGTGTGCCTGCCATCCCTCTGTGTGACAACTTTCCTACTACTCTTCTGTGTGTTTTCTATGTTCCCACACAGGGCAAATGCTGCCTACATTATGTCAAATGGATGATCTGAAGAATGAATGACTAAACCAAGACCATTTGTTACCCTGGGGTTTCTTAAGAGTCTTCTGTGTCCCTAGAGTCAGGCCTTTTTGTATGTACTAGACATAAAAGCTGCAGCAAGTAGGCCCTGCTATGCAGTCTGAACTCATCCAGGCAACCTGCTGGACCTCAGGAGTCCAAGAGCAGAAGGTCTTGATAAGTTTTCGAATGCCCACTCTACTGCTGCCTGCACATAACAATTCATGATCATCATAACCCTTTTGTGGGAGATGCTATTCGTGTTTTAGAGAGGGGAGATTGACCTAGTTAATAAGTGGAGGTGTCAGGCAGTCAGTCTGGCCTGTTAGAATGCAGGTCTTTCACCTGGGCATCATTCATCCATTGTTCAGTCCTTCCAGAGAGGACAAGGACAGAAACAGCTGCTTAGCATTACCGAAGAATCAGGAGCTGGTTGAAGGACAGCTAGAAACCTAATCTGATGGGGTCACATGTTACCCAGGTATTCCCTCTTTGCTTTCTGACCCCCAATATTGGTGCACCCATGTCCCCACTCCCCCTACCCCCAGGGCTTCTGTTCATGTTTCCCTTGTAAACTAGGTCACCATTTGCATGGAAATTCTTGGTGCTTTACTCTAGGTGCTCAGACCTTCCATCCCCAGCCACTGTTTCTATGGTCCACATGAAGAGGGTGCTCCCAGGCCCAGAAAGGCTGAGTGATACTCAGCCTGGCTTGGAGGGAGTGTCAGGGTTCAGTGGCCCCAGCCACCATGCTGCTGGCTCCCAGGTCCTTTGGCTCTTCTCTCGCACTTCAGTATGCACGTCAGGGGCAGCCATCTGACTTGGATCTGCCCTTTGTGTTGCCAAGGGCTTTTCTGTTATGACTTTTATTACTGCTGACCATGATAGTCCCAGGAGGCTGATCCACAGTGACAGCAAACTTCACAGCTCAGAGGAAGGAGACCTTCCAGGGAAGGGAAGGATCCCAGGTCTCCTCTGGGGCCACTTATCTAATCATAGAGTTTTTGGCACTACTCCAAGTCAGACCCCTTTTTACCCATGATCCCTGCTCCATCGCTCAGACCCAATCATGCTGGCTTCCTGTGTCTCTCTGGATTCTGGTACCATCCAGGGCCTTTGCTTCAGGGACTCTTCAGACTCTCCCATAGCTCCATGACTAGGGTTTCTGGTCATTCAGACATCAGCTTAATGTCCTCTCTACCATACCATGGGTCTTTTGCATATATGTTTAAAAGTGATATTTCCTCTACCCTTGAAAGCCATGAACATGTGAAGGGGGGAAGGGAGCTTAGAGCTGTAGATAGAGAAGGTCTGGGCGATGTTTTACCTTCCTACCCACCCCAACCCCCATTCCTTCCTTCCTCTATCCCTTCTTACCCCAACTCCTCTCTCCCCTTCCTCCCTCCCTCCCCCTTTAAAAAGCTATTTAAATACCAATTTACTTATTTTCTGATTATGTGTGGGTATGTGCATGTGCCGTAAGGCTCCTTTAGAGGTCAGAGGTCAACTTTCAAAAGTTCAGGAACCAGGGGATCCAGAAATCAGACTGATATTATAGTCTTTCAGCAAGCACTTTTACCTTCTGAGCCACCTTGCTGGTCCCTTCTTTTGTCTTTTGATAGCGTGTTCCTCAGTGACCCAAGCTGGCCATGAACTTAAGGCAGTTTTCCTGCCTCAGCCTCTGAGTGCTACGTTTATTGATATGACCTACCTTTCAGGCTGTGGGCACTTTTTATGAAGGGCTAGTAATAAATATCCTGTAGAGTCCATTGTTTCTGTCAACTTTGCCATTGTGCAGTCGTCACATAATGAGTGGTGTTGGCCATATTTCTGTAAAACTCTTCATAAGAGATAGGTGGCATACAGGCTCTAGCCCACAAGCTCCACCTTGCATACCGTGGTTCAAAGCTTCAACTGGTTCCGGATCCTAATACCAATGCTTGGATCTTGTTTGTTTCTCTTTCGAGAGTGCTCGTTTCTGGGCCGTGGATTCCCTAGCTCACCTGTACATTGTAGATACTAATAGCATTTGTCTTGTGGATTGCTATCAGCATAGAAACAAGTCTGGCTTCCTCTCACCTGGGGCCTGCACTAAGTATGAATTCAATATAGATAGCTGTTAAAATATGTTTGACTAAGCAGTCACTGGGTAACAGGCCCTGACATGGGCTCTGGGGACATATGAATGATCACGGCTCTCAAATGTACTCAGATTCAGGGCTATGAACAAAATAGCCTTTAGAGCATGGGAAGAAATGTCACACCCCATAGGCAGATGACATCAACAAGTCAGGTAGGAAATGGTGGGGTTCAAAAGCATGTGGAGGATCTAGGGCTCACCTGACCTTCTGTCACACTGGCCTGAACCTTGGAGCAGTTATTTTTCATGGACACACACTGTGAAGGCAAGTAGCTGCCAGGAGCCTGGTTTGGTGACCCAGCAGCTTCCTCAGAATAGCACCTTCAGCTCTTCCTCCAGCCTTGAAGATCAGTTAGTGCCACCTGCGGAAGGCTGATCCCAAAACGAAGTCACTGAAACCCTCATTTGACAAGATGCTGTTCTTTATCTGTGTCCAAGGAATCTCATCACAGTCTTCTCTGGCACTGTCTTCTGGAACTGTGCTGGTTTGTTTTCAATGGCTTCATGCATTAGTGTTCAGCCTCTCAGCAGAGGACCTGAGACCAAAAGGATCCTTCTAAGGTTCACATTAGTTGGCTATGAAGGGTGAAGGGTCAAGTGAAGATGTGACCTCATTTTATAGTGGGGTCTGAAGGAATGGGGGGGTGATAATTGGAATCATTCAGGTGTGGGTTGGGACTCTGGCTCTGTTGCCACTCATAGCTGGGTGATCTTGGAGAAGATTCTCCTCCTCTCTGGTCCTCAGTATCCTAATCTTTGAAGCAGGTGTAAGGGTCTGCTTCTTGGGCCAGGCACTGGTGGCACTATGTGTGTGTTTAATCCCAGCACTTGGAAGGCACAGGTAGGAAGAGCAAGAATTCAAGGTCATTTTTGCTTATATAGTGAATCTGAGCCAACCGGGCTGTATGTAATCCTGTCGCAAACAAACAAATAAACAACAGAAAACCTTTGCTCCTTGTGGAATCACAAACTGCATGGACTACCAGGCCAAGGACACTTTCCAGTAGTGGTTCCCTTCTCTCTCTCCCCCTCCCTCTCTTCCTGTCCTCTCTTGCTCCCAGCCCTACCCTGCTGCCCTGCTGTGGCTCTCTTGCCTAGATGTTGAGAGAAGTTTGCAGAACCTGGGTGGAACTCTGCCCTTGCACCCTTCTCCTGAGTGCCAGGGCTGCAAAGCAAGGGTGTGGGCATAAATTACGCCCATCTGTTCTCTCCCTGCTGGGGGAGAAGAGAAGGTGAACACACGGAGCCTTAGTGGATGTTCTATTTTTCTTTCACAGCCCGTAGGAACAATGGAAAGGAAGAATGTGATCTCCTTGAGGAGTCCACCCCACCCTGCCTCCTGTTGCCTGCTCCCTTCCAGGGATGGCAGACATCAGAGCTTTGTGGTCCCTGCCTCTTGGGGAACAGAGAGTATATCTCATGCCAACCCAGAGGAACTCCTGAAGCTCATGTGCACTTCCAAGTTCTTTGTAATTCATTCATTTCTTCATTCTATGCGTGTGCCCTGAGGACCAGTGTGTGTGTGTGTGTGTGTGTGTGTGTGTGTATGTGTGATTTGATATGAATTTGTATCTCGTTTCCTCTTTCAGTAGAAGAGATAACATGGAAATCAGTCATCTTTGGATGCCATTGTGAGATGTTTGTACAGGGCTGTGTGAAGCTGGGGAGGAAAGGCTTCTCAAAGTTACTCTTTGATCTCAGTGAGATCCATCCTCGCTGTGGTCAAAGGGAAAGCACCTACCACACAAGGAATACGTGGAGTGTTTAGGTGGAGTGTGTACCCACACTGCAGTGCATTGTGGGAGTGGTGAAGAGCTCTTCTGTGTCATTGCATTTTTCCTCTCCACTGGATCCTCTCCATCATGATGAACTGTAATCAGATCTGTGACTTTAGACCCAGTGCTCCCGGTACCTCTGTCTGGATCCCACCCCATCAGTTTTCCTTCTAACAAATTTCTCAAGGATCTTTCCTTCCAATGCACAGATTCCATTTCTTTTCCTCCCATCTGCCTTTGCTCTCACTGCTTTCCAAGGGTATCATGACCTTCGTGCCCAACTCAGTAAGCACTGTCTAGTTGTTAATCTGATTCCCCAATGTCATTGGGCATGGTGGATGATTCTATCATGCCAGCCACTAACTTTTCATGCTTCAAGACCTCACAGTCCTGGCTACTGTTTCTTGGTTTCCTTTGTTGGGTTTTGACCCAACTTTCCGTATATTTGTAGACTAGGATTCCTTAAGGCTGGGTGTAGATCCTTTGTTGGCTTTTCATTTTCTCCTAAGTAATTCTCTCCGGGTTAGTTAACCCATCCCCACCATTCCATTACCCTCTCTATGCAGATGGCTCCCCAATCTAAGTCTGTCAGAGGGATTTAGAGGAAAGAGGCCAGCTAACCTCTCCACTTGGCTACCCGATTAGGGCAACCTCAACTACCAAATCTCATACCCTTTCTTCAATCCTGGAACCTTCTAAAGACTAGTACCATGGCACAACCTACAGAGTATCTCAGATGCATGACTCCATCCCTCATTCTCTCCTCCTCACTTCTTCCCTCAACATCTAAGCACTAGAAGTCCTACATCTTGGGACACTTCTCATCCTGGGCACATTGGATTGGGTTGGTCACCCCACTAAAACTCAAAGATGGAGCCATAGATCTTTCTCATGATTCACAGGTCTCATATGACCCTCCTCCTGTCCCTTTTTGTCTCCTTTCTCCTTTACTATCCTCCTTCTAGACTAACCTTTCACTATCAAGAACATGTGAGCGTTCTGTTACCCTCATGTCTGGATTCCTCCTCTCTTCATTTGTAACTTCTCTTCCTTCAAATAACAATAATTTCATCCATTGCTCAGGGGAACCCATCTTGACATCTCCATGAGTAGGTTCCTGTGTGCCTATTCTCCCATCTCTTATGACCTGGCTTTGGCTCTTTCACAGTAGTGGTCACATGAATGGTCTCTCAACATGAATGTGACTTCTGTTTTTAAAACTCTACCCTAGCAGCCATTTCCTGGCCCAGAATGTGAGATGTGATCCCTGTGTAATGAGTTAGCGGCTTAGTGCTCTGGAGCCTGTCAGTAGTTGCCTACCTGAGATACTTTGGCTGAAGGGCAACATAGAAGGTATGTATTCTAGAGAGGATGGTTTGGTGGCTCCATGGGGGAAAACTGAAGAGCCTCTGCCTATTCAGAAGACAGGTTAAGATGTACTGTTGAGACTTCTCTGCTATTTGTTTTTTGAGGCAGACTCTCATGTAGCCCAGGTTGTCCTCAAACTCACTATGTAGTCAAGGCTTGCCTTGAACAAATCCTCCTGCTTCTGCTTCCTGAGTGCTGGGACTATAACTATCTACTACCATGCCTGACTCCCACTGAAGCATTTCAATGGAAAGAATGAGAACTGAGAAATAGACTAGTGTTCTCTTCCATCTCCTCCCAGCAGGATGCTACTCTATCATTAGGAAGCAGACTCAAATCACACAGGAGCAGGAATGAAGCCTGAAGTGGTAGACATTCCTCGGATTTTATCTTGGGGAGAAGGGAACTTGGGAATCGGCTAAGGAGACACACAGTGAGCCACAATTAATCTGAAAGCTGTAGTGTATGCTGGGAATCAGCAAGAGTGCTGCTATTCTTGTGCTATCTTTGGACTCATTTTATCTCAAGTAGGATTCAAGGTGGTGAATCATGGAGACACACACACACACACACACACACAAGAGAGAGAGAGAGAGAGAGAGAGAGAGAGAGAGAGAGAGAGAGAGAGAAATTGAGGAGAATCACTCTATACTTTTCTAGAGTGCTGTAGCCCAGATAAATGGAGCTTGCTATGAGCTAGAACTTGGAATGTTAGGGCTCTATTCTGAACTCTGACGCTCCAGCTCTGTGACCTGGGCAAGTCCCTGGCCATCTCTTGACTCCCCCATCCAACAGAGGAAGAAATTATTCTGTGGCTCTCAGCTGGATATTACAGTTGTCGGGGAGCTTTAAACATGATAAGCAGGCTCCACCCTCTGAGGTTCAGAGTTGATTGAGCTGGGTATTATGGAATCCAGACACTGGCACTGCCTTTAAAACTCTCCAGGTAATTCTTAAACACAACCAGAGTGAGAACTGCTGGAGGAGATGCTCTTGGATACCTCCATTTGGACAGTTCAGTGGAAGAGCACCCTTGCTAAGGCCCGAGGGACCTTCCATGCCTCTGCCTTCACTCGCCTGTGTGGGCTTCATGGTCCTGGTCTTGCACTTGGGCTCTGGGGCAGGGGCAGAGCAGTTTTCAGCTGAGGCTGGAGGCAGCAATGCAATGTGCCTAGAGGGGATGGGGAAGAACTCCTGCAGGAACAGACTGAAGCTATTAACATTTGATCAGTTTGGTATTGTTCTTCTGGAGACCACAGCTCATGAGGCTGCTTAATAAATGTCTGGTCCGGGTCCAATTCAGAGCCGCCAAATGGGTGTTGCTATGGTTTCTGAGGAGGTTGTTTCCCACACATTTACTGCTTCCCACCCAAACTGTGAAAACCTGGAGACTTCCCTCTGCTCCTTAACTCTGTCCCTTCCCAGATGAGCCAGTGGCGAGCAGGCTTCTTCCACACTCTGGCCAATGGTAGCATCTGTCCATGACTGCTCCCGAGAGAAGGCCCCAAACTTCCTCACTCTGCCAAATTCCAGGTGACCCCATTCCCCAGCTGGTGTTTTTCCAGCACCCAAGGTTTTAAAGTCCCTCTGTCTGGCTTTGTTGCCCTTGACTGAAGGCAAGAATGGTGGTCAGAGGCTGGAGCTGCCAGGCAGGGTGTCTGTGTTTGTTTAAATCCGTGCCTGTCATCGTGAGCGAGTGCGTGGGTTTTTGGGAGAGGGTATATGTGAGTCGTGTACTTGCCAGAAATGGAAGATGTGTGCTGGCTGTGCCTCTAGGGTGTGTGTGTGTGTGTGTGTGTGTGAGTGTGTGTGTTGTGTGTGTGTGTATGTGTGTGTCTGTGCCATGATGCAAGAGTGTAAATAGCAAGGAAAAAAACTAGGAAATGTTACTAAATCTTAAAAATTAAAAGGTATTATTAAAAATGAATACATATAAAACACAACATAAAAACATCACATGAATACAACCAGCTTATGACATTAAAAACTGACCAAATACAACTGAAACTTTCTGTGTGTTATCTCAAGGGCGTCTCCTCTCTCCCAAGAGCAGACCCTGCTGTGGAGTTTTTTCATCCTAGATGATGCTTATAGCCTGTTTGTTTCATAGATAGGTATCTTTCAGTTTTGGGTCCATAGAATACCTCTTTTTTTCCATAAACACACATTATGCATATGTGAGCATGGTGTACACATGCCCACAGTCCCACTCACATGCATGTTGCGTGGCCAGGTTGATGGTGGGAAGGTTTGAGAAACCCTGAAAGGTCACTTAAAATGAGGTGGCATCTTCTAGCTGTGCCTCCATTGGTAACTGCCTAACCCCTCTGCCCGCCTGTTTCTCCTATGTGAAATGGGGTGTGGATGGAATGGTAGAAAATGGCCAAAAGCAAGGGCATACAGTTGCAACTCAATCATCTTGAAGTTTCATAATTCTAACTATTAAAGAGGAGGCGAGAAGCCCAGGCAAACTTGTGGCAGGAAACCAGGTAGCAAGGTTACAATGTAGCCAGAGGAAGTGGGAGTGTGGAGCCTTAGCTAGCTCTATCCTCCCATCCTGCCCTCCCTCCCTGTTTGTCTCTCCCTCCCTCCTTCCATCCTTCCCCCTCCTTTCCTTCCTCCCTTCCCTCTCCCTCTTTCCTATCCCCCCTTTTTTCCTCCCCTTCCTCCCTCCATTTCTCCCCCTCTTTCCCTTCCTTCTTCCCTTCCTCTCCTTTTTGTCTTTTTATTCCTATAGTGTTTTTTCCCCCTCTGTTGAGTCCTTTCTATGTCTATGCAGTGGAGAAACTTGGATAGGGGAAGTTAGGGTCCAAGGAAGGATTGGTTGGAGGCTACTGCCTGCTTATTACTAAATAGAACCACTTGGAGAATAAAATGTCTGAGATGTGTAGCACATTTTTAAGTATAAAACCATCCAGGTAAGTGTGCATTCCTAACAGGTCCTGGCTCTCATACAGCCTGCATTAAAATGAGGCTTGCTTAGAAGTCATTGTCTATAAGGAAGCAGAAGGTTCTAAGTTGTTCTCTCACTCATTTGATTGTCTGATTACCCAAGCACTTCCTCAAGTTACAAAGATGGAGAGGCTGCCTCTGGTAGGATAGGAGGATGCATGAACAGTGGGAGAGGACACATTTGCTGGCATCCCTGAAAAAAAGCCAGCATGGATCTAAATGTTTCGTTAATATTATTTTGATTCTGCTGTTTCTCAGGTCGGAGCTCTCAGATCAGAAGAGTCACCTTGCTCATTTCATAACACAGAGAGATACCAGGAGCCACCTAGATAGCACAAAGATGGGGAAAATGTCAATGAGTCAGATGAGGGGCTAGGGGAGAGACATTGCTATTTATTAAGCACTGATTCCATACCAGATGCTGTACCAGGCAAGGGAAAGACATTTGACCTAAGTCCATCACAACAATGTCTATTAATGTCATTATTCCCACTTCTCTGGCAAATAAACGAAGTCATAGAGAAGCTGTGGAATTTTTTGAGAATCAAACCCAGGTTTTTCTAAATCCTCACTGCTTTCTGAGAAAAATGTGTGGCAAGAATGCTAACGTGTGCCCAGTGCATGATAGTTTCCCATGAATAAGAAAGCAAGAATCTGATATTGAATAGAATATTGAGAAAATCTAATACCAGATAAAATACCCCAGTTAGCATTTGTCTGAGAAAATTCCCGAAAGCAAATTGTGTGATTGGCTTTGAAGGACCGATCCTTTCGTGCCAGGAATCCCGGCTTTGTTCTTTAGAGGCAATTGTTCAATCCATATATTCCTGGTACAGTGCTAAAGAAAGATTCTTGAGACAAAAGCAAGCGAGAAGCGCTATCATATGTCATGGCAGAGGAGCTGAAATCCAAGCTTCATAACCCTTCTAAACAGCTCTGAGCCTTTATGATCTGCTAAAATAACGGTAAGACTTACACAGCCAGGCTGGGAGAGCAGATACCACGGGTGCTAAAGCTGCACCAGAGTTTTAAACGACATTTTTGGTGTGTGTGTTTTTTTTTTAATTAAAAAAAAATTCTTGAGCCCCAAAATAATCTCCCCTGTTTCCTTAGGTGGGTTTAGATCTGAATTCCATTTTTTTTTCAAAGTTCAACTGAATTGGCGTTTCCTGTGGCCTAAAAATGTCTTCAATTAAAGGCGAGGAAAAAAATGTATTTTTTTTTTTTTATCCTCATCAAACTAAAAAAAAAAAAATGGCTGAAGGGATTTTATTCAAACTTTTCCCCAAAATTCACCTTTTGCCAAGACCCAGCATGGAAAATTTCAGCCCCAAAGGATCACTCGTTGGCAAGTTACCCGAGCTAATGAAAACAGAGAGGCATAAAGAGAGTCTGTGTGGAGCTCTAACGATAGTGGCCACTGGAGCCCACATTGTACGAGAAGAAGAGCCTCATTCAATGGCCCCCCTTTCATGTCGTTTTTTATCATCAATATGGATGAGTCTTGAATTTGGAGTGGTCACAAACAAAAAGCACTTACTTTATGAATATAACGTGGGCAGCGACATTATTTCAGTGGCTCTCCACGGTCCCGACTGACTTTGGAATGAACTTATTGTAAATGAAGAGATAAGACTTACTTCAAGGAATGTGGACCCATTCATTCCATCCATCCATTCATGTATTTGCACACTCATTCATTCACTTGCTCATTCATTTGCTCATTGACTTCTCGTGTTTACTGAGAGTCACAATGTGTGGGGCACTTTAATCCAAGTGGTACTATGGTAGGCAAGTCAAGGTGGTTTCTGCATTTATGAGTTTATGGGAGAGGAGAAGGAAGTAAAAAACAACTGTGACAAATTCTGTGGGGCAGCAGATGAGGTGCTGAGATACAGAAAGTCAAGGTGGTGGTCATCAGGGGCCTACCTTGATCGATAAGGAGGGCAGTGAAGGCCTAATGTGTTTGGTGCATCCATTATCAATATCAAGTGAGTGGTTACCATTCCCATTCTGACCAGGCCAGTCACCATTTCTGCCCTCAGATATTCTCAGGCTAGAGGAATAGCAGCTACGTAGGCTTGGTTGATGTCATAGTCATGAGCCACGTTCGGTGCAAATAGGGAAGACAGTCCAGAGGTTGGCTTCTGTGAGGAGTAACCAATTCAACAGATGTTTGTGTCAGCGATGTGGGCTAGCTGAGCAGAGGATGGGCTAAGTCTGCCTGTGAGGTATTTGTAGTCCAGTTGTATTTTCAAGCTTATCTCTCTGAGATCTGGGGGCCTGAGAGACAAAGCCTCCTCTTCTTCAGGACTCAGTCTCGGTGGAACCAAGGAGGTGCTTAGGGAAGGGTGGGTGCTTCCCTGACACCTCAGCTGTTTGGAATTTAGCCTTGTAGTTAAGAACCCAGCTTCTGGAAGTAAGCTGTCTAGGTTCGACTGCTGTGCTCAGAATCCCTTACTGTGTGCACTTTGGTCAAGTGATTAGTTTCTCTACACTCACAACAGGGACAATGACACCTACCTCCCAGGGATATGTAACCATCACCAGTCACTAAAGCTTTGACCAGACCAAGTAGTTCTGATGCACCTCGATCTGCTGTACCTGGCTTCCCTCAGCCCTTCTATCCATGCAGTCTAATTACTATGGGTCAAAGACAGCAATTGTCAGTCAGTGTGCTGGGACCTGCAGAATCAGAAAAACCACATTTATCCTTGGAGTCTCCCTCCTCAGAGGTGGTTAATTCACAGTCATTCTTAGGGAAGCCTTCTTTGCCTCTTCCACCCAGGCAAATAGCTATTTGTCATCTCTATAATACCAAAGAGTGGGGAGGGATGTGTCTGTTCCCTTTTCCTCATAACATTTGGCTTTTTAGGAGAGTAACTCTGCCAGAAATTTTGGAATATCTTGTTACTTTAGACAACGGAAGACAGGGAGACTTCTCGTTTTTAATTGGAAGTAAAAACTTGTTTATGGCTCAGAGCTAGGGCAGAGCTGAGGAGTCCACAGGTCAGAGGAGAAGTCACCATTGCTGGGTTGGATTGGAGTTGGGGAGGAGGGGCAACAGAAGGGAGTTGGCTCCCACGTGTGAGAAATCGCCATGGCATCGATGACGCAAGTGAACGGACATGGTGCAGAAAGTCCTATCAGCACATTGACTCACTCCCTCCAGCCTCAGTTTCCCTTTGTGTAAAATAGGAGTCCGCACTTTTTAAACAGGGCACTAGGTTTACCCGAGGGCATGAACAGAATGCCAGCTGCAGACTGGTTCACAGGGAAGAGGGTGTTTGTGGGATATGAGATGCTCCCACATCTAGGCACAAGGAATATTCCTCCTTCTCTGTTTTCTGGGTCCCTGCATAGCTGGTGGCCGCAGTGAAGGGCTGTAGGGGGCAGCCTGGGGGTGTTCTGGCTGGGGGGTGGGATGGGGTGGGCATCAGCTGGATGGCCAGGACAAGTTACTGGGAATTCCTATTATTTCAGACTACTGGGTATTTTAGGGGCGTGGTGGTGATGGTGGATCTTTATTTGATGAAGCTGGCCTTGGTAAATGCTGCTTCTTTGTTTCTCGCTCTCCCATAGGTTTGCAAATCTTTGAAACACGCAGCTCCAGTGTAAAAGAGAGATGTAGAAGGGACTTGTTGTGAGAGCCTGGCTGGAGGCATGCAGCTTTTGGACTGGCAGCTTGTTGTCACCTTCCCCTGAGACAAAGGCTGTCTTAATCCCCCTGGGAGCATCAGGCTTCTTGGCCACTTTCTCTGAGGCCATCCTGTTGTGCATTCTCCTTCCCCATCTCAAGGGAGGCAGCACACAGAACACAAGGCCGCTGAGGTTGGAGAGGGGAGGGCTCTGCGAGGTGCCTCTCTAAGGCCTGGGTCCCCAGGTCAAGGACAAGATGTGCGGTGCAGTCACTCCCGAGCTAGCTGGCACAGCAGCAGCAGCAACTAGGATGCTGCGCAGAGCGCTGCTGGCGGCGTCGGGAACTGACCAGGCCGCGTGTGAGCGCCGGGATTCCTGCTCCGGCCTTAAATATGCCGGTTATTTTTATCCCCTACGTCAGGCCAGCGAAGGCCATCCCACCAGTGGCCGCGGCGGGCTGCTACACAATGTTTCCCTTCAGTCGGGAGGGGAAATGGAGGGAGGCCAGACTTCCTGATCACATGGTGCTGAAGTCAATGAAAAAAAATGAAGGGGGACCCCTCCCTTGCGCTGGGGTGCGCGGGCCAGGGCCCCCCACCCACCCCCTCGGGCCGAGCGGCCAGGGAAGCGCAGGCTCGCGGGCGGGCGCGGGGCCAGGCGCAGGACCGGGCAAACATAAACACCAGATCGGGGCAGTAATTGGCGGCTCCGAGATCGCTGAGGAAATGAGAGGCTTGTACGAAACATCAGCCGACAAGAAACGGGGTGATGTCAGACAGCCTTCCAGGATTAGAAACCCTTAAAAGCTCCGAGCCCGCGGCGGCTGCGGAAAAGCGCTCTCGGTCCTGGCTCTGCGGGTAGGAAGCCCGCGGACTGCGGACTCGGGGCTCCTCTCTTCCTCTCTCTCTCCTCCTCTCTTCCTCTCTCCCCTTCTCTAGTCTCTTCTCCTTGAATTCCGTCTTTGATTCTGAACTAAAAAGAAAGGGAAAGACGTCAATTTCCACGTCTAAAGCAATTCGCTTTTTTCTTCTTCTTGTATCCTGTTACTACTTTTGGATCAACAGATCTTACTGAAATCAAGCATGATGGGGGATAAATAAAAGTTTAGCTCTGATGTCTGAGTTTTGTCCGTTTCTTCTAACATTCCCTTAGAGCTGCAAGTTGCAGTACTTAGCACACACAACAGGGGTTTTCTAGCTGCCTCTCTGCTCTCCAGCCTTGAGGGCAGCTTAGCTAACAACCAGTGACAAGTAGTCCCCCAACCCACAGGAGCCTCCTGTGACTTTAAGGTAGAGGCAGGGCCTCATTTGTTCATGGCCATCAAAAAGGCGCCACTTTTCCAGGCTTTTCTCTTTCAGTGTTTGCCTGGATTAAAGGGGGTGCGGGTGTTTGGAAATGGGCTCGAGCCCCTGCAAGGAGAAGCACCCAAGGCGCCCTTTTCAAAGAATGATTTATGTTTAGGTTTCCTCAGATAGGAGCACACAGAGTCCGGTTCTGTCTCTGTGGCAGGTGAGCTCCACACCTGGCTCCCAGCTTTGGGATGTTTCAGCGGCCTCAGACAACACTGTCACCTACTTACCTCTAAGGCAAGTTTGTTCACCTTTCTTCCAGAGACCCAGGAAAGGTCACAGGCAGGTCAAGTTTGTACAACCTCAGAAGAACCGGGCTAATTCCAAAGGCAGAGGCTCAGCTCATTGCTGCTTGCTCATTGTGCTTCCCTGCAACACTGTTGAATCTTTGGATAGTCCCCTCCCATGGTTGACAGTCCCTTGAGCCAAGTATACCATCCAGTTATACCACCCACCGGGTGGTAGATAAGAGGCTGTGTTCCAAGCTGTTCTCCACACATCTGTCTTTGTTGACTGTGTGCTCTGAAAAAAAAAAAAAAAAATCACACAAGGAGGCCTTGCTTTCCAGTACACCCCAGTTGGTTAGGCACTGGTGTCTCCTTTCTTTCACTTCAGAATCTTGGAGTCTTGGTGGTCTGTTCTTGCCCTGCCCCCCATCCCTTCCTTTCTCCAACTAGTTCATATGACCTGGGGCATGTGAAGGGGATGGTGGAGGGATGACAGAAGTATCTCAGGTTCTGTGTTGTGCTATGGCAGGA
The DNA here is from genome assembly GCA_021653895.1 of Mastomys natalensis. NCBI lineage: Eukaryota > Metazoa > Chordata > Mammalia > Rodentia > Muridae > Mastomys > Mastomys natalensis. Next base: position 984,877 of record JAJTUV010000391.1, read on the forward strand.
GGAACCATGAAGCCCTTTTCAGGCAGACTGTCCTTCCCTTTATTCCTCTCCCTCCCCTCCCCAACTCTCCTTCCCCCTCCCCTCCCATGCCCTCCCACTGTGTAGATGAGGAAGCTGAGGATCTGAGAGGTTAGACAGATGCTCAAGATCACACAACTAAGTAGGGAAAAATATCTCATTTGCCATCTCTTAGGAAAGCCAGCAGGTCAACCCAGCCTTCAGAAACACAAGAAATGAAGTGTTAGACTCCAACAATGAGACATAATTTAGAATAATGTCTCCGCTTTTGATTTCAGGGGAGTTGAAGTCAGGACTTTCAGGATCCAGAGGGAGGGGAAGGTTGTCTATCACCTTTCAAACGTACCTTGTCTACAAGTGGCCAGGTTAAGGCATGGAAAGGCTGGGTACATGTCTAATGTCACATAGCTTGGGAATGAGCATCCAAGCTGCAGCCAGGCAGGGCTCGTTTTCTCTGGTTCTTCCTGTTGCTTCATTGTGAGATTTTCTCTTTCCTGACACCACTGGGGGAGGGGGGAGGTGCACAGGTGCCCTGAGACTAGCCCACTGGGATCGAATGCTCTGAGGTCTGCACTCAGAGCAAATAGGAGGGTTTTGATCCTTGCAGCAATAACATTTCTTGGACAGCTACCTCCCACATTGTTACCACCTCTAGATCACGTAGGCATCACTGAAAATCCTATTGCTGTCGCTCTCTGTCCACCCGGGAAAGCCCTTAGCTTCCTTTGATACAGTAGCTCTGAGCTAATTGGGCCTAACCTAGGACAAACCCCCACTCTGGGTCTCCATGTATTCATTTGCAAAATAGAGTAATCAAAAGAGTCTGCCTTGCTTCCTTCTCTGGGCTGGTATAAATCAGAGGGGTCTGTGGGCCTACATGGGAGGAGGGCTTATGCCATTATTACTACACAGAATTCATTATCATGACACTTACTGACCTTGGGCAGGCTACATACCTTAAGGGGTGAGCCTAGGGAGGAAGTGGGGCAGGGTGGGGTGGAGGCATTGAGAATTTTATCTGAGCATTTGCTGAGTAGCCTTTATGCCTAGACCTTGACCTGGCCCGCTTTGTTCGTTATCAAATATTAAACAAACAAACAAACAAACAAACACTTTGTTCCTATGAAGCAGGTATTTTTGCCCCAAATGGTAGCCTTCAGCAAAAGTGTGTCCCTGTCCTAACCCCTGAATTGGGGAACATGGCCTTATTTGTATAAAAAAAAAATTCTTTGTAAATGTCATTAAATAAAGGATCATTAAAATGTAGGTTTGTTTTAGTTTTACACATAGATGTGTGTCTACTCGAAAGCATGTGAACAGGAGTACAGGTGCCCATGAAGGCCAGAAGAGGGTGTCAGATGTCCTGGGGCAGGAGTTACAGATAGTGTGAGCTGCCTAAGTCGGGGGCTGGAAATGGAACCTGGGTCCTTTGCCAGGGCAATATGTACCCTTCAAGTGCTGTGCCTTCAAGCCACAAATTAAGGATTTTGAGATAAAACTACCCTAGATTATCCAGTGAATCTGAATTCCAATGACAAGAAACACACAGAAGACACACACAAGCAGAAGAGCAGGTAGATGTGTAGAGGTGGAGATGAGACGGGAGGGAACACATTGGAACCAGAGACCAGAAAGAGCAAGGTAAGGTCTTTTCTGTATATATAATGGCTGGTTTGTGGTGTTTTCTTTTTTCTTTTTTATCTTCTCTTCCTTCTTTTCTCCTTCCTTCCCTTTCTCCCTCTGTGCCTTCCCTTCCCTCCCTCTGTCCTTTCTCTCTTCTCCCTTCCTTTCCTTCCTTCCTTCCTTCCTTCTCCTTCCTTCCTTCCTTCTTTCTTTCTTTCTTTCTTTCTTTTTTTCTTTCTTTCTTTCTTTGTCTCTCTCTTTTTTTCCTTTTTGTGACATAGTCTCTGTTGCCTAGGCTGGCCTCAACTCTTTATATAGATGTAAGATCTGAGATGGTGAAATCTTTGTTCTTCCACATCCACCCCTAAGTGCTGAGATTACAGCATGTTCTAAAATACTCAGCCCGGTTCCACTTAGAATTACCATCCTGTCTTGTGATTTCACTGAATAAAATGAGATATTTGGTATTTCATATAAAACAGGTTTGCATTAGATTTTTTTTTTTGTAACTCTTGATTCTGAGCAGATAGAACATCATCTAAACTAGCATCTCTACTAGATTGGGTATATTAAACAGGTACATCAAATATGGTTTAGACTTTCAGTGTTTTCAATTTATAGTGGATTTCCTAGTACACGGCCTTTAATAGTTCAAGAACCATCTATGTACACACTTTAAGGAGTGTCTAGCTTTACTGATATTTTGCTATAGAATTTTGTACAACCAGAGCTGTGCCAGATACATTTCTTTTTCTATGACAGGGTCTAGTGATAACACCTCTGGCTAGGATAGAACTCCCTATGTAGACTAGGGTGAGCTTGAATTTACGCTGAACTTCCTCTTTCTGCCTTCCAAGTGCTGGGATTATAGATGTGTACCACCCTTATTTCATGGGCAAGTTTAAGCCATGAAGTATGCTCATTTGTTGTAGGCGAGCTGGTATTATATGAATTAGCCTTACATAACTTTCTCAAGTGAGTCACTGCACCAGAGAGACCACCCGGCTCACCAGAAGCCCATATGAAGTGCACACCCACCTGGCACCCTGCTAGGCACTCGGACTCTGGCTCCTCCGGAGATGTGGGAGAGTTTGAGGGAATGGCCAGAACTTTGTCTTGGTAAGGAAACTGAGACTTGGCTCGGGAAGAAAGAGGGTTTGCATCGGGAGACACAGTTTTTATGGAGAGAATTCCTTGTGGAGTAGCTCCTTTTTCTTCTAATCTCACGAAAGTAGTGATGTGGGGCTTAAGAGAGATTTTGGTGTCATCCACCATGGGGGTCTCCTTTGACTCTGCCAGTCACAGGGATCAGAAAGGTAAGACTAATATGAAAAACATGGATCTCTCTCTCTCCTCAATTCCCCCTCTTTTCCTCTTTACGTCTCTCACTTCACATTCCTGTTCCTCTTCCATTTTCTTCCTCACCCCTCTCTTTTGACACAAGGCAGATTGGCAGAGTCCTCCTTCCGGAAGGAAATTGATAGGAAATGCCTGGAGAAAGGAATCCTTTAGAAAGTGCATCCTGTCATCATTCTGGGTGCAAAGGCAGGGGCATGCCATGGAAACAGGAAAGGGGAAAACAGAGGCAACCAAGGAAAGAAGAAAAGACCTCCCCTTCTGAAGCCAGCTGTGGCACCAGCACTGGCGGCTGTGGCTAAGTGGAGGAGGCAGCAAGGCCACGAGAAGAACGGTAGAGCAGTCTTGGGTGGGATCTGAGAATCTTCTCTACATGCCTGCAGGACTGTCACAGGCAATAGGAGCTGGTGTGTTCTCAGAGCTCATTACAAGGATGAACCAGGCAGAACACACCGAGAGCAATGGATGGTTAAAGGCCCCCAAACCAGGGATCAAACCAACTTCACTGTGTACTTTCTTGAACATTGTTTCCATTCGTTGGGACTCAGTTTCTTCATCTGTCAAGTGTGGAAGGCAGATGACAAAATGAAGCTGAAAGAAGTTAAATGTATACTCAGGTCATACAGCAAACTAGGAAACATTGTATTCTTATAGCTGGGAGAGACAAAGGAGGATTCTTCCACCAGTAAAACAGGACACACACACACACACACACACACACAATCAATCAATCAACCCCAAAACAACCCTGCCCTCCACAAAACTACAATTAAAAAGCATATCACTGAGCCACACACCAATCAGATCCAGTGGGCTGAGTTTGGGAAAAGGCACTTGTGACCTGTTCCAGGTAAGACTGATGTAGTTATCTGGAAAACATGTTTTGAGAGCCACTGCTGTGTGACATAAGCGACTAAAGGATTGAGCAACTGAGCACAGGGTCAAGGTAAGGTTTCAGGGAAAATGAACTCAATCTCCCTCCTCCTGCAAACACTCAAGCAGCCCTGCCTGGGAGGCCAGGCTAGACGATCTCTGGAAGTGCATTTGCCCAGTGTTCTCTCAAAGTGGCTGAAGGCTTATGACTGGCAGGCCCAGGGAAGAAGAATCCAGTAGACTTTTTCAATACTGCATTTGAAGGGAATATATCTTTAGACTTTGTCCCCTTTGTCCCTCCATCCCTCTGTCCCTCCCTCACTCTGTTCTTTCCCTCCCTTCCCTTTGCCCTCTTTCCCTTCCCTTCCCTCCTTTCCCTCCTTCCCTTTCATCATCCTCCACTCCCTGCCCCCATTAGCGTTTCTACTAATGCAGGCTAGCCTTGAACTTTCTATATGGTCAAGGATGACCTTGAACTTCTGATCCTCCCACATCTAACCTCCTGAATTCTAGAATTTCAGGCATGTGCCACTCTGTGCCTGGTTTATAAGTTGTCTGGTTATTCTGTGGTGCTGAGGTTATGTGGTAGTCAGGATTAAACCAGACTTTTGTGCATGCTTGGTAAGTGATCTACATCCCTAGCCTTCCTCTCTTCTCAAGACCAGCAATGGGAACCTCGACTACTTCCCTGAGCATCCAGGGATACAGAGCTGAAACACTGAGTACAGGGCAAGCACACACTGTGCAGTGGCAGCATGTGGTTCTTGGGTGCACTGAGAAGGGGGCCACTGTCATGGCAGCACTGTCATGGCAACTTCCTCAGTGCTGGTGGAAAAACATAATATTTAGTCAGCTAAACACCCAGCTACAGTTTCATTCAAAAAGCTGGATTTGATTAGAAAGCCGAAGGGACTGATATATGACTACAGATTTAAAAAAAAAAAAAAAAAGAGCAAGTATAAATATGTAGAACTCACCCAAATGATGACTAAAGGGCGCAAAGCATACAAAACCCTTGCACGTGGAGACGAAAGTAACTTATCAAACATTTTGATCCCATCTTGGGTAAAGACTATCACAATTTCTGACAACAGGCCTGCAATATCTGAGGTCAGATGGGTTTTAGATAAAGGGACAAGTTTTGTGAGATTCCCACTTCTCTGAGGAGATTGTCACCTCTGGGGGAGGGGGGGGATAGCTTTACACTTGAGTGGCTTTCATGAAATACATACATACATACATACATACATACATACATATACATGTGTACATATAAATGTGTATTACATATAATGTAGCCTTCTTTTTACAATTATTTTTCCTCTTGGATATTTATTGGGTATTGATTTATTGACGATAGGTGTCACTACATAGCTCTGCTCACTGCAATTCTCCCACTTTGGCAGCTTCTCAAGCACTTTGACTGTAGGCATGGACCAGCAGTCCCATCTTGCATTTTTCATTTGATTCCTAGTTATCGAGCTCCTGGAGAGACGCTTGTCAGTATGGTATTGGAAACGTAGGGCTGGGGAAAAACATCCCTTTCAGTGCGAGCGTGGTTAGGTAGAGCGTCACGGTGGTGATTTACAAAGGATGCATTCAGCTATGTAGGTATGGTGTCCTGTGGAACTAGGGTGTGAACAAGTCCATTCGTATAGGTTGCATGGCTGCTCCTCTTTACAGACGGCCACACATGTGCACACAGCTGCATGACTTCCCATATGGACATCTACAGGCTTTAAGTCATGGGCAGAGGACATCAGAATGAGTCTCTGGAGAGAGTAGAGGGATAGGCTCCCAAGAGGGCTTTCCGCTCTATGGAATGTCTGCATTGTTTGCATTGAGAATGCATTGCTTGAGTAATGAAAAAATGATTAAAACCATAACCAAATCCTCTCTCTGAGCTTCTAGGAGACAACTGAGGGCCACAAGCCCCTGCCTTCTGTACTTTTTCTCCTGGATTTAGCAGTGTGCCCTAGCCTCAGACCCCTGTTCTTGTTCTGGATGTCACTGATGCCATTCGCCCTGTGATACTTCCTTAAGCCAGCCTTGACCCTCTCTATCCTTCAAGGAGCAGAGTATGTCTATTTCTCTGGAGCCCAAGCATAACTGCCTCAAGAGCTCAGCTTATGTCCTAACTCTCTCTTTCCACAGGATCTTTCAGTTCTGCATAGCTCCATTTCCCTGGTCCTCCCTCTCTGTCTCTCATCCTTCCTCTCTCCAGATGGGGTTGGGAGTGACAGGGTTGCGGAGTGAGTCAGCTGGTACTCATGACCACACAAGGTAACACCACAGGGCTTCTGTGTAGCGGCGGCGGCAGCAGCGGCAGCCCCAACAGCTCACATCCCTCTCTTTTCTCTCAGATTCACTCTTCCTCTACTGAACCACAGCTGAGAAAGTTGTGGGCAGTTGTTGCTTCTACTCAGGTCCCAGGCTCTCATTCTTGGGAGGTCTGTCCTGGTGGTGCCCACATGTCCATGGTGGGCAACCGAGAGAGGTCTTCTGAGGCGCCCAGGGGATCATGTTTTTCCACGGCCCTCAGTCACCCAGCCAAGGAATACGCGCCTGGGTTTTCCCTTTTGTAAGTTGAGAAGGTTGGTTTCCATGCTTTCAGAGCCGCTTCCACTTGACGCTCAGCAGTCCGTGTCTTTGTTGTGCTCACCTCTCCTGTGTGGCGGGACCATCTTGTTTCCTTCCCACAAGTCTATGCAGTAGACACCGCCAGCTCATATTTCCCTCATTGGCAGCCTAGGAAATCGGGGTTTAGCAATGGCAAGGATGGCCCACGGTGATCCTGCTGGCTTCATAGAGGCACATAGGAATGAGAGTCTCTTCTTTTATGATGGGTAGGTGAGATGACAAACGGAGTAGCCTCAGAAAGAACTTGGAGGAAGAGAAGGCAAGGGTGTCTCGATCTGCTCAGTATGGCCAGAGGACTATAGAGAGGAAAAAGTCTAAATCGACCTTACGCCACTTCTGCAAAACCCTTTGAGAAAGGTGGGCTGGTATCTTTTTTTTTTTCTTTTCTTTTTTTCTTTTAAAGGCTGGTTCAGACTTGCTAGTAACATAGCTTGGACTTCTCATGTCCTTTCCCCTCCTCCTCAGTGCTGGGTTTATAGGAATGTGTCACCATGTCTAGTTTCATGTAGTGCTGGAGATGTAATCCATGGCTTTGTGCATATTAGGCAAACATTTTACCAACTCAATGGCCTCAGTGACACCTGTTATTGAGAGAATAGGTGTTTAAGGATCTGGTAGGAGGGTTTTTTACATGAAAGCAAATGCTTGCATAGAATCCTACATTGTCACTAGCTAAGTGATGATCCAAGCTCCAAGAAAGCGTTTATCCCTAGTCTGCTCATTACTTTCACTGTTCTGTGCTGATGTTCAGTTAGCAAGGTAAAGTCACTGCATGCTTAAGGAGATGTGTATGATTGGTTCTGGAAAGCTGGACAGAGACACTACAGCACCTCACTGCATTCTTCTACTCTTAAACATCTGGTTAACACTTGAGATGGTTTGAATATGCTTGGCCCAGGGAGTGGCTCTATTAGGAGGTATGGCCCTGTTGGAGTAGGTGTGTCACTGTGGGCATGGGCTTAAGACCCTCATACTGGAGGGTTGTCTGGAAGTCAGTCTTCCACTAGCCTTCAGATGAAGATATAGAACTATCTGCTCTGCCTGTACTATTCTATGCCTAGATTTTGCCATGTTCCCACTTTGATGATTATGGACTGAACTCCTGAACCTGTAATCCAGCCCCAACTAAATGTTGTCCTTTTTAAGACTTACCTTGGTCATGGTGTCTGTTCACAGCAGTAAAACTCTAAGATATCACTGCACTTTAGCGACTGTCACAATCTGCAATCTTTGGGACTTTGAGAGGTTTTCAGGGGGAACACCACCCATGGTGGATTGAAGACTTTAATGATAGTTAAGTAAATTAAAGTGATTATCAAAAACATATTACTACACAGAAAGAATTGGGGAGTGCTACACAAGTGGAAGTCAGGCTTGCTGGCTAGACTGTCAGCTGTCTGGGAGTACGACAGTAACCAGAAGGATAAAAGATCTCTTCACCAAGAAGACTCATGACTTCTACATTTCGTTTTGTTTTGTTTTCATAGTTCTTGTTTTTATAAATCATTACTCAGCTAATGATAATTTAGGATTCTATGCAAGCATTGCTTTCCTGTAGAAAACCCTCCTACCAGATCTCTAAGGACCCATTCTTTTGATGACAGGCATCACTGAGGCAGTGTGTAATGTGTCAGATTCAGATAAAAACAAGATTCCATCATTATTCTGGCCAGCATGTAGCACATACACATCATTCCATCATCTGAAAGAGGGTGATACTGGCATCCATTGGTTAATGAGGATGCTGAGTCCTAGACTCTGGGCTGGTAGGTGTGTCTTTAAACTCCACACTCCATCCTTCTCTGCACTGCAGAGCTGACATCTATTATAAAACTGACCATGATAGAACCATTGCCATGACTTCCCATGAAATTCTGCCAGTGGGAGGTAGTAGGAGTGGGAGGCAGGAGAGGAGAAAGACCCCCACTTTCTCCTGGTTTCAACTTGGTCAATGACTCCCTGCTTTCCTCTAGGATTCTTCTGTTCTAGCTCCCATGGGTGGATGGCTGATCCTCATGAACTCTGCTCTCAGCCATGTGTAGAATCCAGAAGGAATACATTCTTCAGTGTTAGCTCTAGATATGTCAAAATCTATTGTCACTGTGCTTCATCATACTCAGGTCTCTAATAACAGGCCTCTTAGTTACATTTGTTTAGGTGGCTTGGGAGCATGGCATTGGCTTCCAACTGGTACCTAGACAACATCAACAGTGGTGCCTGGGCACATGAGAAAGACTTGGGGATGGCAGTGTTATGGGCCTTTATTAATGGCTTAGCTGGGCTGGGCATTGGGCCAAGGGCTTTTCTTTTTCTTAGATGTATTATATTATTTAATCCTCCCCGTGACTCTAGGTGGAAACTACTGATTATTTTATGTGTTTTCAGCTGAGGAAAGGAGAGCCTGAAGTTGTTAGAGACCAGCCAAGTCACCCAGCTGGTAAGTGGGGGATCAGGATTCTAATTATTAACATTAATAATACTTTGACTTGATGGGCAGGGATAGTCTTAGACACACACTCTTCCTGTAGACTGTGTACCAGTGTGTACTCTAATAATGCTCTCTGGTAGACAAAGACCCAAGGTTAGGAGGTCACAACATCATCTTTTCTGTGAGATTGCCCTTTGGCTTCAGGACCTCGCTTGCCTCTAGGGACTCTTGCTCCTTGTTTGAGTGTCTGGCTCACTGTGTTTCCATATCAGCCCCAGTGGATGGGTTTCCTTCCTTACCTTTTGCTCCTATTTTTACTGGCTCTGAGCTGCTAGCGCAGGCTCATTGTCATCTCTCCACACCTAGTCACCCACACCCACTGGTGTTTACATCTCCAAGCATCTGAGAACTTCATTACAGCCCTTCCCCGGCTCATCAGTTCAGACTGTGCTTCAGGCCAGACTGAGAACGGCGCCCAGGGGTGCTTTCTGGACACTTCCACCAGCCAGGCCAGATGTCCTTGTCTGAGGATCCCAAACTAAGCTGTAACCCAGGAGTCACTGTTGGAAGCACATCCCCTATGAGACCCAAAAGCCTGATTCTGGGTTTGTTTGTGATTTTGTTAGTATTATCTGAGCACTGACTCTGCAGTATTAAAGCACAGAAATGGCTCAGCACATCTTAGGTGGAATATCCTTTCTCTCTTTTTAAAGCTGCCTTGGGGACCAAGTTGTGTGGACTATATTTATCATTCATTTACACCTTTCTGGTGTGTTCTCTACTAGGCATTGATCTGCTATTGGTTGTAATGAGGATATCTATAATTGCATAAACCAATATTCCAAGGTTTAGAGAATTTAAGTTAACCAGTTTATTGTCACCCAAAGCACTCAGTTAGGTTTGTAGCCAACTGTTCTCCCCTCCCCCATGTCTTTTTGCTCTTTTTTCTCTCCTCTCCCTTTTAATCTCATTGTTTTATCTTTTCTCCTCCCCTTTCTTCTCCTTCCCTTGTCCCCGTCTCTGTTTACCTCTATCTCTCCCTCCTCCTCTTCCTCCCTTCCTTTCTTTTTTTCTTTCTCATGTCTCATGTAGCTCAGGTTGGCCTGAAACTCTCTGTGGCTTTGAGTACACAAGCGCCTTCATTTTCTGTATCACCTTCCTCTCTTGAGTCCTCTAGGCAAGATGGTTGTCACTTGTAGCTCTGTATCCAGTTCTTACTGACCTAAGGAGGACGGAGTTTGCTATACTCTTTGAGGTATTCACAAAGGTTGGGATGTAACCCTGCACTGGAGCATTTACTCCACTGGAAACAAATTGAGGCTTGGATGGATCTGAAGACCAGCTGGTAGAAAGAATGGAACAAGGCTTGTCACTCTCATACTTGTGAACATTTTCCTTTGACCCTGGAAATTAATGATTGTCAAAGAATCTTTTCTTCCCATAGCACTCTTTTGTCTCAGTTTGTTTTTTGTAGACAGAATCTTGTTATGCATGCCAGCCCATGAATCTCCTTCCTCAGTTTCCCCAGTGCTGGGAATTGCAAGTATGTGCCACCATGTCTGGCTACCATTGGTTATTAAGAATTAAAAAGTGGCCAATTTGGGCTGAGGGCTTTCCTTTGATACTATACCATGATGTGAGCTTCTTGTTGGATCCTCTGAACACCCTGAGGCTCCTTCCCATAGGTGGATCCTTTCACCCAGTGGTGGGCAGATATGCATGAAAGAATGAACACCTTGGAGCACTCCATTCGCTTTCTGACATTAAGCTCTTCACACAGTAAAATGAAAATTCAGTATCTGGATTGGTCCTGGATGCAGTGCCAGGGCTGGATCCCAGTGGTTGGACCTCTGCGCTCTTTATTTCACACACTTGCTTCCACACCTCAGCTATCTCTCAGTATCTCCACCAGGCAGGTCTGGAGAGCAAGATGGATCTTCTTTTAAAGGCCGCCAGCAGTGTCATCTACAATGCTGAGGGAGGGCTGGTGAATGGAGTAGGCGTGATCCCTCTTCACAGGATTATAATGAACTTCAGCTGTCTGAGTGGTTCGCTTGCCATGTGAGAGTAGAGAGGATCAAAGACACTAACGTGTCACCATGGGAACTGTCCCAGTTTTATAGTCTTCAGTTTTCAAAGGCTTGAAAATAAACACATGGAGAGCAGGGAGAACTTGGTGACGGGGGAGTGACGAGGGCTAATCATTTAAATATCAGGTTTAGAGAAATCGGAGTGTGGGAGTATTTTGAGCAGAGGCATAAATAACTGCTCTACTCATTATTTTGGTGATGAGTTACAACTCACTGCAGGTGAGAAAAGATTGGCAGTGAAATACATGAAATATGTGAAATGTAAAATATGCTAAAAGATGTATTGAGATGTGTGCGCCTCAGCTCAATATAGCTCAACTGCAGAGTACCGGATAGCAGGGACCAGTGTTTGACCAAGCACTGGGTATGATAATGCTCACTTCCAATTCCAGCACTCAGGAGACAGAGGCAGGAGGGCCATCATTGGCTACATGTTGAAATTGAGGCCCGCCAGACCTATATGAAACACTGTATAAAATCAAAATCAAGATGAAATAAAAAAAAAAAAAAAAGAAAGATGGACACTTCTTACCTAGAACACTTTAGAAGTGGCCTTGAGGAAAGCAGGGCAGGATGTCTTCCCTATGGAGCAGCTGCTTTCCTGGATGTGGGGATGTGTGGTGATGAAGAATGGACATCAAAAGGTGAGAACCCTCTGCTTCCATGTACAGAGGTTTCTCCTGTTTGTGGACCAGCTTTGAACTTATTTTCCTCGAAGCTCATGATCTTCCAACACCAAAGGTCCAGCAGGTAGACCTGCACTTTTTTTCAGGTGGGAACCTATAGATCATGTTGGGTCTGTAGGAAAAAGTATTGCTCTTCTTGTGCAAATTGTTTCATTTCTTTGATGTTTTCTTCTTGTTCCTCATTTCAGTCAGAAGAACTGCTGTCCTGCTGAGAATTCTTGTCATATGGCATGTCTACTTGAGACCTGTTTTGTCATCATCTTCTCTATCTACATGTTCTGTGTTCCTTCAGACAAAGCACTGGTCTCAAGAGCAACTTCACACTCTCTAGGAAGACACAGTTGCCCACTGACGGCATGGGCCTCCTAGCAGCAGTGACCTAGATCTTGCATTTCTTTTCCATTGTGAAAGTCTGAATCAGGGATTCCTGACGACAGCAAACTGCTCACCATCCTCTGCCTTCTTTTCCTCCTCCTCTCCCTCCTCTTCCTCCTCCTCCTCCTTCTTGTTCTTACACTCATCTTCTGGAGCACTGTCAGAGCACACATGTGCTTGGTGACTCCATCACTGGAAGGTAGTTCTGTGTTCAAGTTTATTCACATTTAATGTTTTTATAAGCATTTTCCGATTGCCTTCTGGAAACTTTGTGTGGACCTATTTTATTTCTTATAAAGGACTGGAGAAACCATGCTCTTTTGATTTCCAAAACCAGACCCTTTTGTCACCTTGAGTGGAGAGGAAGCTTCTAGAGAAATGTGTCCAAGAAGCAGGAATCAGAGTGACCACAGAAGGTGTCCGTGTCACTACAGACATTCCGATGGTCTTAGGCACAGTGAGGATGGATGACTCCGACTCTGTTGGGTTAGAAAGGTAAGCTCAATCTAGGGGGATGGCTTGCTAGTAGAGATAGATGTTTATTCCTGATAGTTTGCTAAGCGGTGGCTTTACAACTATGCAGGTGAACTCACTGTGGATCTGCAGCGGGGTGTGTTACCTCCTGTTCTGATCGCTCCATGCCTGTTGAGTGTCCTGTCTGCTCAGGACTGATGAGGCTGCATCTGTATCACTGGTCTCCATCTGGCTATTGGTACATAAGTGTGTGGGGGGAGTGCTGAGTGGGGGTGGAGAGGTGCGTCAGTGAGATCTGTGTGAAGGTAGAAGCTTCTAACTAGAGATTCCTATAGTTTTGTTCACTTAAAGCTTTGAAAGCACTGAGTTTTAGCTTAGGAATAAATTTAGGCATGGTAAAATATGCCCATCATCCCAGTATTTGAGAGTATGAGGTAGTAGGATTAACATAAGCTCCAGGCTAGCCTGGGCTACATAGTGAAGCATTGTTCCCTGCTCATCACCATCACCAACAACCCCAAGAAAGAAAAGAGAAAACTTAGGAAGGAAATACTAAAAGTATTTCCGTGTATTTGTGCTTCTTAGTAAATTCATCTCTATTATCTTTTAAATTACAAAATTATAGGTATTCAACACAAAAGTCTTGAACATAATCAAAAGGCAAAGAGATATAGAAAGATCATCCTGAATTATCCAAAAGGAATACCAAACTGTTTCTATGACTCCCCTTGTAGCTAATACTCTGAGAATGTACACATACCAAAAGTATGATATAAATATGTGTTCGTGGTCTATGCATGTATGTTATGTGCTCCTGTGGATGGATACATACAGTGGCCAAAGGATGATATTGAGTATCTGGGAAGTCTACGAGCACAATCCTGGCAGATTTTGTGCCTACTTCTAGGATGGTCTCTTGAATACTGTGATCTCCATAGGGAAGGAACCTCTTTTCAGTATAGTAGAAGAGAAGAAGAGAGTGACTCCACCCACACAGGTCCTCTGTACAGCGACATTTTAGCCATGCCGTGAAAATGGAGTTTCATCAGGCTCCACCTCACAACACCCTTGCACTGAGGATTAAGAGTCAATGTGAGTTTTGGAGAGGACAAAAACATTCACAATACTCTATGTACTTTTCTGCTGAATGCACATTGGTATGCGTTCTTTGCAAGTTTGAGAACACTTTTTCTTACACCCCCCCTTCTGGACAAAGGCCCTGTGTACCAATTAAACTTTATGGCAGGTTGTTTTGGTTAATCATTTTGCTTATTAAGATCTTAGGTTTTTTAAAAGAAAGATTAATGTATTCTTTTGTTTGTTTATTTGTGTTTCTGAGTGTGGATATGTGTACCATGTGTGTGCAGGTACCCTTGGTGGTCAGAAGAGGCGGTCAAATCTCCTGGAGCTGGAGTTTCAACTGATTGTTGTATCTTCTTGATGTGGGGACTGGGGACTGAACCTGGGTCCTCCACAGGAGTAACAAGTGCTCTTAGCTACTGAACTGTCTCTTTAGCCCTAGGACTTTCAACTTCTGTGTAGCAGTTCTACTTCTAACTTTATCCTCCAGTGATTTTATTTTGTGGCTGTTTGGTAGACAAGGATTACTATGCCCTCGTTTGATGAAGAGGGAAGAGCCAGTCCAATGGGAGGGGGTTGCAACGTGGCAAATGTTAGCGAAATGTAGTAAGTATTTTTTTCTTATTAGAACTGTTGCATATGAAATGTGCTACAGAGCAGGTAGGGAGATTCTCACAATTAGGGGCTTCATGCAAGAATTACACAGTTACCTCTCAGTGACAATACACAGATGAGCCCAGATGATCTCTGGCCTTCCTAGTTATTTATCGTTTCCCTTCTCTCCGGAGAAAAAGGATTATTTTAGTTTTGCTTTGAGATGGAGTCCCATGTAGCCTACAATGGGCTCACATTTGCTATATAGCTAAGAGTGACTTTGAACTCCCAATTTTTCCTTCTGTACTCACCTCCTGTGTATTGGGATTGCAAGTGTAAGACACCATGCAATTATCAGGCAGAAGCATAATTGTCAACAATTGCATTTCTTTTTCCTGAAGAACTCCCCACCCACCAACTAAACTTAACAAGATTTAAACTTTAGGTTTCCAAGAGCTACTAGACAGAAGTTGATGTAGAACAGCTGCCATCACTGGAAGAAAATAGTTCTGAACCCCTTGTTATAAGAGAGTGTACTAAGAACACTCGTGGTCATGTGCTTATCATTTAAGGGTTTTATTTTCATTACCCTACATCACTTTTCAGTCACAGATATTTCTGCTAGACTTTAGAACATGAGAGCTGATCTTAGGAACGTTAACCCAATTGGGAAGATAGGAATGTGGGCAGACCTAAGCAGAGCTGACTGCCTGGCACAGGCCATGAATTATCCTGGTCAAATCATTTTACCCTTATTGAGACAAAGTCCCATTGTGTAGCTTAGGTGATTGGAAACATGCAGTCCTTCTGCCCTAGTCTTCCAGTCGCTGGGGTTGCACCTGTGTTCCACCATAGCAAGGATCCTGGCCAGATTTTTATGACAGCAGCAGAGGAGTATTGGGCAGAGTTGGAAACAATCTGGTATGATGCCACTATTAGACAGTTGGTGAGACTGAACTGCTGGGAAGGGAGAGAACTGCAAATTAGCCTCACACGTGTTTGAGAATTTGTGCCTAGATTAATGTCAGTCTGACCATTCATTGTATGATGATCATGGTTTACTGTTATTTGATTGGATTAAGAAAAATAGTCCAGGTCAAATTTTGACCTTGAAGAATGCTTCATTGATTGATTGATTGATAGATTCATTCATTCTTTCATTAATTCATTGTTACATTCTGTACCTTCCCATGTTTGAGGAAATCCACAGACCACAGCTTATAGCCTAGAGGAGATGTGGACTTTAAATTGATAATGAGGGCATGGTTTGTGAAAGCTACAAGACACATTGGGTTAGTCACGGCAGTAACATCAAAACTTAACGCCAGTTAAGACTAAAATTAAAGGAAAGATTTCAAAAGATGGCAGCCACATGAAAGTTTCAGGGGAAGGAAAAGCATTTGCCAATGACCAAAGCCAGGGGGGAAACTTAGATACACATCATAGTTTCTGAGGCATGGAATATCATGCTGAGAACAAAATGGAAATGAAGGGATCTGGAGTTGGCTCCTAAGTCAGCCACTTCTGGCAACAAGACTTTAGCAAATGGCCTAACTTGTCTACATTTCTTCTGTCAAAGGATGATAATAAGTTCAACTTCATTGGGCTGTCGTGAGAACAGGTTGAGCTCATGGATATACAGGTCAGCATGAAGAAAGTTTTGTGTTTTTTTTTTTTTGTTTGTTTTGTTTTTGTTTTTCGAGACAGGGTTTCTCTGTATAGCCCTGGCTATCCTGGAACTCACTCTGTAGACCAGGCTGGCCTTGAACTCAGAAATCTACCTGCCTCTGCCTCCCAAGTGCTGGGATTAAAGGCGTGTGCCACCACCGCCCGGCTGAAGAAGGTTTTAATATCTAATGCCTCTTACTGAAAGGGAAGTTGAGTAAATCTATTCCTTCTATATGGTCCAGCCCTGGTGTCTATGGGCACACAACAGCTAGATTTGAATTGTCTTAGTTGTTCCTTTTCAGGCATAGATCTGGGGATGGTACGAACATGAGGAGAGTGGGAGGAAGCCATCTAGACAGAGCATTCACTTGAAGACAAAGCTAGTCTAAAGCAATGTCTGCCTCTGTCTCCATGCACTTCTTGGGCTCTCCCAGGGCACATAAAGTGTATCCATGCTGCAGGCTAGTTCTCACTTCCTGAAATGCTTTGACCTTAGTGCTTAGCAAAAGTTATCTGAACTCAGAACCAAGAATGTTTGCAAATGTGAGGGACAACTGAAAGGGTGGTAAACATGATACACAGCTAACCATCTAACCGTGGGGAGACCTACCCTTCAAAGGTGAGCACTGTTGGCACTTCACACACATATTAGGGAGTTGATAGATTTGCATGAATATATGTACAAAGATCTTTTTGCTTTTACTACTGTAAACATTCCCCCCTCTTTTTTTAAACTCTATATGGTCTTATGAACTTCCCCTTTTAAATGATCTCCCTCCCTTCAAGGGCTGAGATAATTGCTTTGAAGAGCAGCTTTGCATTGAAACTTACTGCTCCCTCCTAAAGAATTTCATGATGTTATTTTATCACAGTCAGAGCTTTGGAAACACCCTCAAGCTCAGGCCTCCTTGTAAGCAATGATCCTCCTCCTTCCATGGGTATGTGCTGATAACTGTGGATGTTTGTGAAGCAGTTGACTGTTTCCTGCTGCCTGAAGCCACCACAGGAAATGAGATGCTCTTCTCTTTGGAGGAATAGGGTTAAGTAAAATGAGAACAGGCAAAGAAAAGGACACTTCTCATAGGTGAAAAACCACAAACAGTGGTAGAACACTTTCAGATTCTGCATTCTTGACAGGATGACTAGAAGAGTCTTTGAGGCTGGGCCTGGGACATTGAGGACATTCAACTGCATAGATGTCAGGTGCCAGCAATAAGCCTCTTCTTCTCACCAAAGGTCAGGGGATGCTGCTGAATGATTTCCTGACCAATAAAGCCCTGCAGGCTTGAGACTCAAGACTGAGGGGAAAGGGATGATCAGGTGCCTGGCCACAGGGTGTGTGAGGATATGTGCATGTGTGAACTCAGCACTTGACTCTGAGCAGAGGAACATGGAGTTAAGTGCTAAGAGGCATCCTGGTTAGTCTGAGGATGGGTGTTTCTTCCTTTGAGTAACCTACCTTGTAGAACTTGCCTCTTTGAGAAGGTGAAAAAGGTCACAGAGTACTTCCTCTGCCTCTTGATAGGTAGCAACGAACTTTACATCTTTGTGACCTTGAATGTCACTGAACTCTGACAGCACACAAGGATCTTGACCAGAGTCTCCCAGTGGAGAGAGATAAGTCACAGCCTGCCCTCAGTGTTGTGGTCTTTGTATTCCTCATTGCTCTGTTTTGAGAGGCTCATCAAGCTGGCATGGTGGCTGTCATTTCTGAAAGCAACGTGGAGAACTATAATCATTATTTCCATCATCGACTGAGCTTTGGAACAGGCTGCAAGCCTTCCTATTTTTTTTTTTTTTTTTTTTTTTTTTATCTTCTCACGTTTTAGTTTATTTTTGGGAGTGAGATCAATGGGTCGTACTTGCTTTCTTTCAGGAACCTCTGGGCCGCACTTCTAACCACACCCAATGGCAGAGCACGTGACTGGACCTTCATGGAATATCTGACGGTCTTGTTGGGCTTGGTTTCCTGATCAGCTAATGATAGCTATGCA
Source organism: Mastomys natalensis (assembly GCA_021653895.1). Taxonomy (NCBI): domain Eukaryota; kingdom Metazoa; phylum Chordata; class Mammalia; order Rodentia; family Muridae; genus Mastomys; species Mastomys natalensis. The sequence continues at coordinate 1,002,776 of JAJTUV010000391.1, forward strand.
GCATACTCTGCCAGTCTTGGATGTTATTATTAAGTCCGGTACATGGTGGAAATAATGTGCTAAGTCACAATAATACATAACAATGGGATTGTGAGCTGTAGCCTCTAATAAGGCATCAGGTGCATGATAGGTGAATATTTGTCGAAGGACAAAATGTGCTCACACGGTTACCTAGAGCAATTCCACTTGAGGAAGTGGTGAGCCTATCATAGGCCCTGGACACTTTATAAAGCTACCCTGATTGTTTTCCATGTTCATCCGCCTATCAAGAAGCCTGGGGTTGCAGTGCTAGCTATACAGGTGCTCTGGCTGAACTGTGTCAAGCCTGATCCTCATTCCCTCTTTTGACATGCTCTCCAATCCAGTCTGCTGCATATGAATGGCTAGATCCCAAAGGGAGCTTGTTCAGGGATCAGGCTCTATTCCAAAAGGGCTGCCAGGTCAGAATTTACTGTCCAGATAGCCTGGCAATGTTTCTTTTGTAGTATCACCTGAAAGCAGGCTATCAGAATGGTGCTGAAGGCCTGGCTTTGGATGTTTCAAATGATTTATGTATATACATACAGAGAGCTTTCAGAAACTGTTTCAGAAAGCCTTCACCCATCTTTGGTGGTGGTGGTGGGGGCACTTTCCAGAAAGGTTATTATCTGTTACTCAAGAAGCCACTCATTCAATAGAACGTGCCTTTGAATGATCTCCCATACCAACCTAACTAGAGCATGGCCTATGACAAGTACTGTGCCCACCAAGCTTATTATTACTGTGAGGGTATGTATAGGACCCTAGGCAGAGAGATGGTAAAACTGCTTGGGCACCAACCTAAGAGAGGCTACTTTGAGCAGAGGTGATAAATGAGCTTAGGTATTATAGGATGCTTAGAATTTTTTCCATAAGGGATGTGCCATGTTTAGGGTACAGAACATAATTTTATGGAATTCAAAAGCATGATGATGGGGGGCTGGAAAGGTCGATGGAGCTACAACATGAAAGTCGACGTAGCCAGGCTGAGGTTTCCAGACATCTTTTGCTGTTTTGAGAAAGGCTCTTACTTTGTAGCTTAGGCTTGCATAGAACTCCCTATCTATCAGACTGGCCTTGAACTAGCGTCAGTCTTCCTGCCTCAGGCACCCATTTGCTAGTATTACAAGCACGAGCTACCAAGCCCAGCTCTGCACATGTTTTCTTAAGGGAATGGAGAGCAAAGGGGTGAGTTTGAATCAGAGCAGATGGTCAGATATACAGATGAGAAATTCATTTCAGAAGTTGAGAGGTGCTAGATTATAGAAAAGTGAGAGGTCCAGGGGTCCATCAACAAGTTGCAGGCATGAGGGACGACCACCTGACTGATGCCCTGGGAAGGATCATGAAGTCACAGCCAGGTGGTCCCCAAAGCTCTAAAGGTACTACGGATTGGAGTGGGCATCTTTACTCTTTCCCCGGGGGCAGGCTTCTTTACTTACTATCCATCTGGCTAGGCACTTTCTCCTTTTCTTTTGCTCCTCCCATAAGTCTCTCTCCACTGGTCTAATAAAATGAAGACAGGCCAGTGAGGTAACGCTCTCCTGGATGGGGAGAAAGTCCCACCAATAGCTGCATGCTAGACCACCTACCTTCAGGCAGAACATCCCAAAAAGCATGAAGAAATCATATTAGCAATCCTCTTTAGAGATTTTGGGATTTATCCTGTGAGCCTCAATGGACTACTTGGATGCTTTCGGAGTGTCCCCTGATAAGTGGTCCCAGAAATGCCTCAGTCCGTTTGACAATAATCCCCTCATGCCAGTGTATGGGCTTCCCCATTAAGACCTGTTGTGACTTTAGAAATGACCTCAGTCCCAAGAATTTGTTCTTTTTGTATTTTCGAACAATGTTCCCATCTTGCCAGAGGAAAAGGGAAAGAGACTCTCCAAATGAGCAGGCCATCCTTTGTTCTGGGTCGGCAGATCTGGCTAGAGCACATGTCCGGCCTTCCCACCCTCCGGCATCATTGTCCCAGTTGCTGATTAATAGGCGAGTGCTAACTTTAAACTGACATTTCCTGACCAGCCCATCTCCCAGCATTCCCCTGTCCCTCTAGGCCCAGTGGTTCCTTTAAAAGCCCTCTGTATTTTAAACCTTGATCTCATTCCATCCTGAAGCCTCTCACAGTGGGCCCTGTGAACACTCGGAGTCAGCCACTGTCCAAGGGTTGTGTAGGGAGCTCTGAGGCTGAATGGAGAGCACGGAGGTGGTGATGTCAGTCCTCTGTGACTCACCCAGCTGTGGAATGTGGTACTTGAAGATGACCAGAGGCAGAGATGCGAGGAATATATGAAAATTATGGCAGCTGTTCATTTTTGCTTTTTTCCCCTTTATTGCCTTGAATGGCTGAATCATATCTTATTCAAAAAAAAATCAACCAACAAAACAAAAATCTGTGCCATACCAGTGGTGCTCCTGATGCTGATGCAATAAGAAACACACAAAATCGAGAATCTGCTAGTCACAGTATGTTGATAGTGACCATACTTTTCATGGATAGAAAGGAGGCAGAATTATATAATACTTCAAGCTGGCTTTAATTCTGAGAGTTTTACCTTAACCTTAAGTTAAACCATGGCATCTCTACTTATGACTGCAATTAGAAGCTTATTAAAAATCCAGGTAAGGGAACACTGAGATTGTTCAGCAGGTAAAGGCTCTGCTACCAAGCCTGATGCCTTTGAGCTTCATCCCTGGGGACCCATGTGGCTGAGGGATAGAACAGATGCCCAGAAGTTGTCCTCTGACTTCTTACATATCTATATCTGTATCTATATAGATATATAGATATGAAGATACACAGATATAGAGATATGTCAATATGTAGATATATAGATATAATATGCATATATTTACATATACTCATTATATATACATATATGTATATGTAAATATAATTATATACATATATACATATTATAATATACACACGCACACACACACACATATATATAGAAAGAGAGAGAAAGCACTTGTCTATGTGGCTTTCTAAATACTCTACGCTACCTCAGTCAGGAACATCCTCCCATATCATTCATTCATATATCTATATATCTATATATCTATATATCTCATTCCATCCTGAAGCCTCTCACAGTGGGCCCTGTGAACACTCGGAGCCATACACACACACACACACACACACACACACATACATATATATAAAACAAAAGTCAGTGGACAACTTCATTTATAGCAGTATTGTTGAAGTATGTGTATGAAAAGAGTCCTAGTGAGGTCTGGGCTGAGTTCAGCAGCATAGACTAGAACAAGCTTGTGGGAGGCTCTGGACTCAGCCCCCATTGCTAAGTAAACAATGGAATGTCCCTCGTAAGACTTGCTCCCCTTAGTGATTGCCACCCTGTGTTGCAGTCCTTTCCATGATTCCTCCACCTGTTGACTAACGTCCAGTATGAGGACCCGTGCCGTTGAGCTGCAGCCTAGGAACAGCTGAGCACCTCAAAAGGTGAGTTCAGTTACTGGGACAAATGAGCACTGGCCCCATTTACAGGAAGGACAACTGAGTCACAGTAGGTGTAGAGCTCATTGGTAAGAAGCCAGCCCACAGTCACATAGCTGGTAGGATGGAAACTGACAGAAGATGCTTCTGATGCCAGCGCTGTGTTCTTTTGAACATCTTGTTTCTCTGATGGTCCATCTGGGGTTCAGGAAGAGTCACCATGTGACATTTTCAGCCAGCTTAGAAAGAGTCATAAGCTGGTGTCTGCAGCTGAGTTTCATGGAGGCTGGGGAAGGTCACTTAGGTGAGCTCAGTGTGGCCTCAGGGGGACTCTTTTACACTTATAGATTTGCCCTTTCAGACATTCTGGGCAGCGGTGAGGTGTCCTGAGACAGCTCTGTCTTGGTACCACAGTCTTTCATTGGTGACATCATGATGCTCCGGCTACACATTGCCTTGGTAGCCCAGTTCACTGCTTCTCTTTCATCAGCAGCTGACCATGGATGTAGTCACTGGCAAGTGATAGGCTCTGGAATGATCTAAAAGACAAACCATATGAGACGTCGAACAAATTCAACCTGGATCTAGCAGCCTTTGCTTGAAGATAACTTAGTTCCTTCAACATTTCAGTCATTGGATTCCTTTGAGAAACAAAGAAACAAACAATCGTTCTTCCAGATTGGTGGTAAGAAAGATGGTGTATTAGCCAGGGATCTCTACAGTAACAGAACTTATAAAACGCATCTCAATATGGAAAGAAGAATTAGAATGACTTACAGGCTGCTTTCCAGCTAACCCAACAATGGCTGACTGTTAATGGAAAGTCCAAGACTCCGATAGTGCTCAATCCACAAGGTATATCTCAGCTCGTCTTCAGTATATGCTGGAATCCCAAAGAATTAGGTCCAAATGCCAATTAAGGAACAGATTTAAGAGCAAGGAGAGGGCAAGCAAGCAAAGAGCAAAAGCTTCCTTCTTCCATGTCTTTATATAGGTTTCTAGCTGAAGGTGCGGCCCAGATTAAAATCGTTTCTTCCCACCTTGAGCTCTGGATTAGAAGTGGACATTTCTACTTCAAATTAAGAAAAAAAAAAAACAAGAAAAAAATCAAGAAAAAAAAAAAAACAAATAAACACAACACAAAACAAAATCTTTACTAGTGTACCATACATTTTTAGATTTTAGTTAATTCCAGATGTAGTCAAGTTTACAACCAAGAACAACCATCACAGATGGAAATACACTTGAATCATAGGACATAAAAACACAAAAGGCAAGAAGAAACCACCTGCTACACTTGTCAGCACCTGTTCAGGCACCACCTCCAGTGGTGGTCAGACATGACCTTCCAGGGACAAGTGTGCCTGGAATTAAGTATGAAAACTGTACAATACCAGATTCACAGAAGGAATAATACAAAACCACTATCCTTCTGATCACAAAGATATGTTCTCTGTTGAAACTGAGGTATATTTAAAGTGTATGTGAAAGCCAGTTGTAGTGGAGTATATCTATAATCTCAGGAGAACACAGGAGTTTCAGGACAGTCTGGGCTGCCAGTGAGACCCTGACTGTTTTCAAAGACCAACAACAAAACCAAGTGTTTATGCATGCACACTTATTTATCTATGTGGCTCTCTAATACCCTAGCTCAGTCAATGCCAGGAACATCTTTCCAGATCCTTACCTACTCTTTTACAGTGTCCTTCTGCATGGTGTATAGGTACTCACTCACTGCATCATTGCATTTTAAACCCAGTTTCCATTTCCTACAACTTGTGATTTTGGTTGGTCTCAGATTTATTATTTTCTCTCTGTGAACACTTTACAAACATGAGAGATGCTGTCTTTAGGTTCGAAGCCTACATCTGTTTCTTCCTAGCTCATTGGTAATGCCAGTCACTGCATTCGTCTGGGTCATAGCTTCCTACAGTGAAAAATATGGATTAATGACACCCATCAAAAGGCATTGTGGAAACACAAAATCTGGTCCAGTGTGGAGCCACAGCAGAGGGCACAGCAGGGAATGCCTTGTCTAACATTAGGGAAGATAGTCAGAAATGGGACTAGGATCCTGGGATGTCCCTTAAGGGTTCAGTTGGGGGCAGGAGGCAAAGGTGAATTTCTACTTTGACCTTGTAACAAGGAGTAAGTCATTTTTAGAACAGTGGTGTTCCAGCTAGTAGCTGGGACAGAAGTGATGTTGGCATATTTCCTGGCAGAGTATGCAACAAGAGACAAGCATTTTGCCTGCATCTAACGCTCAAGGTTGGCTGTGGAAACGCATTTGTGGCTTCTGAGCCCTTTCTGCTGAGCACTTCACCTTAAGTTACAGGTTTAGCCTGGGAACTTTCAGACAGATGTGAGTCTCAGTCTTTGCTTTATTACATCTCTGATCTTTATAGTGACCTCCTGTATAACAGCAAGAAATAATCTGTGCAAAGTGGACAGTTGCTCAGATGGACACCTAAAATCTCAGAAGGTGGTACCTGACCACCTTCTGGTATCTTCTCTACTTTCCCTTCATCGCCAGCCTGCTCACACACACTCCTTTTTCTCCTTCTGCTTGGCTCAGGGGGAACTTTGACAATGGGCCCATTTAAAAATATTGTATTTTTATTCATTTCTGGAGAATTTCATACATGCAATCCAACATATCTTGATCGCATTCATCACTACTCTTTTCTTGACTCATCCCAGATCCACCCCAGCCTGACCCGATTTTATAATGGCAGTGATAACAGGAAGCTTATCTGTGGTGAAGGAATGTGGAAGAGCTTCAAGTAAACCTTGGGTCCACTGTTCTGATCCAGACTAGACAGACAGAGGCCTCTGGGAGGTGCGTAGCTCTAGTGAGCTGCAGGTAGTGGCTCCAGGGAGAGGTTGAAGAAAGTAGCCAGGCTGCCCCAGGGGTTCCCAGAGTCCTTGCCTGGGAGAAGAAAGAAAGCGAAGGAACTTTCTAAGCACTTTTGCCAGGACAAACAGTTGTCTTCCACTCCCCTTCAGGGCTACTCGAAGATGCTACACGCCTTGTTCATGATAAAAAGATCACAGACACCAGGAGAGAAGGCCTGGGCAATTATATGACACTTTCACAGTGTGATGCTGCTATACATGGTGTGGCTAAGTTTCAAATGGCCATTGAAGGGGAGTGTCATTAAATTTGTGTTTGCTTATACATTGTACATCTTTTAAAATGTATTTTATTATATTTTGCTAATGTCTCAGTTTATGATGAATTAGTCAATTAAAAACAAAACAGGGCTTAAAGGTACTCGGAGAGCACTATTAGAGGGAAATCAGGGTCCCCTCTTAGTGTCATTAATAAAAGAATTTAAGAACAGGCACAGAAGGAACCTCAAGAAAAATTTTATTAAGTTTTTTTTTTTTTTAAAGCAACCCCAAAGCAGGCCAGCTGTAGATTTCAACACATGCCTGAAGGAGGGAGACGAAAGAGGAAGAGAGGAAGATGTGGTGTTTTAGTTAAACCAGCGTGGAGGCTGGCCACTTGTCCTCACAGGTAGGAAGGGGAGCTTTAGGGAAAGGGTGAAGCTCACCGTGTCAGGGAATGTTACTTTTCTGAGTATTTCAGAAAAGTAGGCTGACTTTCAAAGCTTTGTGGCCATAGCTCTGTACTCAACTGCACTCGGGGCATTAACTCTGGGAAGGAAAAGTACATTATCTCATTAAACGGATAATTATTCTTCCTATTTATTTAGTATGCCTTAAGATAGACTTACCTTCCTAGGAGTGATCCCTTGGCCAGAAGTTGATTTGCCCAACTAGATTTCCTCCTTTATGTTTTAGATAGCTTGGAATGTTAGGCCTCCATTCAGGGCAGAGAAAGAACTTTTCCTGGTGGGTATCCATCGAGCCTTGATCAAGGCTGCCATGGCTTCGCATAAATGCCTGGTTTTATTCTTTCCAAGTAAGACATTTCACTTTTGAAGAAAAAGAGGATGGTGTGTAAGGCAGAGGCATGTACAAAGCTTCTTAGACTCAAATCTTTCAACAGCCGCACCGCCATGATCTGTGCCATTGTCTGTAAAATGAGGGTAATACAAGTCAGCCCAGGTGATGGAGTAAGAATCAACGCAGGAAAGGGATTCAGTCTCATCTCTGGCCCTCAGGTAGGTCCTAAAAAACATTCCTTCCCTTTCACTCTCTTGATTGGAATGGATTTGCATGTAGAAAAACTTAGGATTTTGCTTTTCAGATCATTTTTAAAAATTACATCACTCTTGGGCTGATGGTTGTTCTTGCAATCTTTGCAATGATGGTCTCATATTTTACACATATTTGAATGCCTTTCTTGGTGACCATGTAGGACAGGGATAGAGTCCCATTCTGGGATAGAGGAAACGCAAGTCAAAGTGATGGAATCTCTTCCTTTAAATGAAACAGGTACGTACGTTGAGATCCTCTTGCACTCTGCTTTAAATGAATGATTCTTTCTCTCAGGATTCTCAGACCCTAACTGGGGGATACCTAAGATAGCTAATAGCTGTGAGAAGCTGGAGACCTACCCTGATGTTTAAACCATTCTCTAAGCTTACTGTTAACCTCTAATTTTGATTGGCCTCAGGGCTTAGCCAGTATTTTCCATGTGGGGATGTTTTAAAAACTCACCTTGACAGGAGGCAGGGGTCCCTGATGAAGAGTCTAAGGTCAATGCTTTTTCTTAAGGTTAATTCCTTCTTAAGTCTAAATGGCTTCTCATCACTTTCTCAGATGGGGTCCAGAAGATTCCTGGGTCCAGTTACTGAATCCACAGTTCTGAGGATTTTTTACGTAGTTGTCTACAAACAGAAAAGACTGGACGAGGGTCCTTTAACACCATCATTGTTCCTCACTAGCTCAGCGATCTTGGCAACCTTTTCTGCTACCCCACCAGCCTACTAAGGATGCTCTGGGAGAGTATTTATCAATTCTGAAAGCGAACCTTCTGTGAGGTTTACCTGTGGACACATTTGCTCCAGCCACTATATAAATTTCACACTGTGTGCATCTTACCAGCCAGCTCTGGCCTTATCATGGTCAGGGAACTCCATTCTTTTTCTTGCTCTAGGGTGAGTTGCAGCAAGAAAATAGATTTCCCTGCTTCTTACCCAACCCAGAGAGGAAAAGTGGTCTCACTGTGCCCATGGGGCGAATTTGGCATGAGGGAGTGAATGGAATCCTATTCCGTGGCCAGGGAGGTTGAGATTCAGTTTTATCTCTCTGACAGTGTATGCTGAGCTCTGGGTAAAGAAGGTTTATAGCAAGACCTGGTGATCCTGGCAGCAAAACCTTCAATGATGTAGATCATGTCAGACACTAGTCTAAGGATTTCATTTGCTCATTTCTATCACATCACAATGGCAGGAGAAACTGAGGCAAGGAGATTCTGAAAGTTCCTGGAAGAGCCAAACTGGGCTCAGTCTGGGCAGTCTGTCCTGTGTTCTTCACTGTCCTCATCTTGCCCCAGGAGGCAGCAAACCACTCCTCCATCCAGCTGATCTTCCCTACATTTGCTCCCTAATTTTCCTACCCTCCTTCCCTCTCATCCCTTCCTTACTTTTTCCTTTCCTTCCTTCCCTTCCTCCTCTTTTCTCCTCTCCTCCCTTTCTTCCCCTCCTTCCTTTTCTCCCCTTATCACTGCCTTCTCTCCTCTCCCCTTTCCTCATTCCCCACTCCCTTTCCTTTCTTTGACCAAGTCTCATGAATCCCAAGCTGACCTCACACTTGCTATGTAGCTGAGATTCCTTGAAACTCTGATACATGGCCTCCACCTCTCCAGTGTTGGGATCACAGGCATTTATCATCACACCCAGTAAGCACTGTTGGAGACAGAATCCAGCTCTTTTGCATGCTAGGCAAGCACTATGAGTCTGAGCTACATTTTTAATCCATGTTGCTTTCTTTCTAAGGTGGAAATTGTTCTGTGATAGTTGAGTTATGTCACACACATTTAATAACCCAGTGTAGAGTTTCCCAAAGTCATGCTACAGAGTCTCAGAACATCAGGACTCACCAATAGCATGACAAGGTTTTGGTATTCTAGGAGCAGAGTGTCCTGAAGGAGTCTTTATCATTCATGGAGATAAGGATTAAGGAAGTCACCATGGCCTTCTGACAAGGGTCTCTTGGCAGCATCCAAGGTGAAGTGTTGACCAGTAGAGTTGGAAAATAATGTTTCACCTTGATGAGGACCACTCGAGTTATTGGCCTGCCTGGTGCTCATTCTTCCATGTACACTCAGACACAGACACTTTGGTTTGTAATCCATCCCTTTAAGCTTTTGTGAAAGATGAATCTATTCTTCTTGGTTTTATGAACTAGGGTTCTGGGCTGGGAAGTCATGGGGAAGATTCTGCTGTAGGTAGAGTTTATAAAAATAACAAGTGAAGAGGGACATCAGATCGCAACTTTCAATCACTGTGTATGTAGAGTCTGATTTCATGTGTGATTGCACCAGGTGCTTCACTCAACTCTTCTGCCCTTGCTCTGCTGCAGACATGCACACTTCCCTGGATCTTCTCTTCAAGTCATTGAGTCTAGTCTTGTCTTTGTGAATAGTTTTTTGGAAATTCTAGACAGTTCTCCCTCATCTAAGTAGGGTGTCTCCCTGTCTTGTAAACTTTTGCTCTTACTGTGCACTCTCTCTCTTTCCACAGGACAAATAGTCCTTTAGAAGTCTCAGTGACAGTTCTCACCACCCACAGCCCATTTTCCTCTTAATCTTAAGTGGCTCTCATCACTTTCTCAGATGGGGTCCAGAACATCCCTGCGTCTACTTACTGGCTCTCATGTTCTCTGGGCTGGAGAGTTTTCTATATGGTTAGCTAATGGCAGAAGAGAGTGGAGGGATTCTTTATGGCCTCTGTGGCAAAGTGTGAAGCTGTGTGTCTTAGGAGGGAGTTTCATGGTTGATTAATGCCTTGCTTTAGTGATGTTGACACAGACATTGCTCTTCATTTCAAACAGGATCAACGCTTGTATAATGTAAATGCAAATTTTCTCATTCTCCCTGTCTTTTCCCATTTCTTCCCACTATGTGGCTGCAGGGACAGTCATGCCTGATGGTCACTGGGTCTGTGGCTTAAAACTTACGTCAACAAGGTTGAATTCACTCTAACATTATCCCAAATTAACACTGTGTTTTCTCCTTTTATCTCTCATGTTCTGAATTAACAGACACTAAAACTCCAAATGAATTGCACCAGGCATAGGATCTCTCTGGGCATTAAGAGATACTTTAGGGCACCCTCAGTTGGTCCTAAGCACTCCTGGGTTAGCACTCAGTGCCCAGGAGACCAGAAGGCATTAGGATGCCATTTCGAATACAACCCAACCAACAGCCTTGAAGGGTGGAACCAACAGAGGAGAACTGGACAAAGAGTGATCAAGGTACAGCACCAAGGCAGCTGGCACGTGGCACCTTCTGACCACTATGCAAAGCTAAAAGGACCTGTATTGCTTAGTTATCTTGCTGTTCCCTCCAGAACTATTTACTTCCAAAATAATTTCTTTACAGAACTAGCTGTCTCAAATCTGCTCCTAGATGGACTTCAGGTGTGTTCCAACTCCATTAATTTAGCCTGTAATTTGAGTAGAATACTTCTTTCTTTCTTTCTTTCTTTCTTTTTCTTTCTTTCTTTCTTTCTTTCTTTCTTTCTTTCTTTCTTTCTTCTTTCTTTCTGTTTTCCTTATTAGCCATAGAACTAATTTTTTCTTTAAAACAAAACAAAAATCTTATCTGGAATTCAATATAGAAATCAAGAGGACACAGGGGAAACCTCTACAGTTAGTGGAGGATAGCTAACTATTTGCAGAACTGCAGGGCTCGGGGCAGTTCCAGAATTCTGTGGCACTCCAAAGCCAAGAATTATGCAGTGAACCACAGGCCAAGAGGCCTGGGCTAGTTTTCATATGTCCTTGAAGGCTTACATTATACACTGAAGTGCTTGACAGCGGGATGCTGATTTCATTCCTGTGCACCCATCCAATCTTGAAAGGACTTTGAGTCTTTTACTGAATTGAAAGCATGGCTATATTAGATTATTTCTTCAGATTTTATGCATTTTTAAGTCTTTTTTCATCAACCAATAGCCCAAAGGGTAGTGTGCATTCCCTGAACTGCATAGTGTTTAATATGGAAAGTGGGTCACCATGGAGACGGGGAGTTTTGTTGATTACATTGGGGGAAGACCTGGGAAGGCAGAAAAATATGTCTGTCTGCAGAGTGGTCAATCTACTTTGAGAAGGGTATTACTAAGATGGAGCCAGGAAAGTGTGCCCCTACTAAAGAGGACCTGCTTGCTCTTTAGGGAACTCCAAACTCTCCACTTTCTTCAGAGTGTTGAGACAATTGTGATACTTGGCTACTTGAGGCTGCATTCACTAGCTTTCCCAGAAGACAAGAAAATAAGAGGAAAGGGGAAACCATTAGGATTTCCCAGAAGATTCCATATAGTTTATTGTGTTTTGAAGATTCCAATGCTGAGGAAAACTTAACTTATTTTTTTTTTTTTTTTTGAGACATAGACTCATTATGAAGGCCTGGCTGTCCTGAAACCCACTCTGGTCCAGACTGACTTCAAACACATACCTGACTCTGGCTACGATTAAAAGCCTGTGCCTCCATGTCCTGCAAAACTAGCAATATGGTTTCCACTCTGTGCAGTTGGACAGACACATAAAAGGTTTTCCTTACTTTCAAAATGAAGTCAGGAGAAGTTATAGATTCAAGATCCAAGTGTTCAGATATTCAGTTCCCTACAGCTCTCTTTTGCTATAAGACAATGGGAAGTTTGCAGTGTGGGCTCCCTGGTCCTGGCCCTCTGCTCCCTCCAAAGTCAACAGGGTGCAGGGAGTTCCTTAGCTCTGGAAAAAAGGAATGATGAATTAGGCATACTTTAACATCAAAGACATCTTAATTTGCCTGTGAAATTCATATAGTATTCAATTAATACCAACTTCTGAGATAGAAGGCTCCTAACTGGAAAGGAGAAATAAAATTTATGGGACCAGTGCCAGTTTGATAAATGAACAATAAAAAGAAAGAACATGAAAACAGAGGTGAAAGATCTCACCCTCTGCTCAGAGGTAGTTGGGGGAAGTGCCATATTAGATAAGCATATAGGTGACAGAAGCCGAGGAGACCAGATTGCAGGAGCTCACGGCCTTGCTAAGGGACTCTGTCTCCATCTTACCAGCACTGAGAGGTTATTGAAGAATTCCAAACAAGGGAATGACACAGGCCTTTAATTATATTAGAAGGACCCGCTTGGCATTAATATAGAGCAGAGGTTGGCAAGCGATGGCTCCTGTTTTTCTAAATAAATTGTATTAGATTACAGCCACGTTTATTCAATTACACACCATCTACGGCTTCTTTTGCACTACAATAGCAGATTTGTGTAGTTGTAACGGAGACTCTTGGCCACAAAGCCTAAAATATTTACCATCTGGCTCTTTGCAGACAGTTTGCTAACCTTAGTATGGAGCTGGATTAGAGGAGTCCGGGGATAGAGGGAGGAAGCTATGATAAGAAGTCATTACAGGGCTATAGTAGATACAACAAGAGCCTAAAGTGAGCAGAGATGCTGCCCAGGACAGAGGGGATGCTTCAGAAAAGGAAGAATCAATAAGGTGCAGTGACTAATCAGATGTGGAGGTGAATAGAAAGAGGACAACTTTCAGTCTAGCTAGGGCAGCTGGGCTGGTGTTGGAGCAGGTGGAAGAGCATCTTTGAGTATGAAAAAGATGGAGATGTGGGTCAGGAGCTTAAGGGTGTGGCCTGTTTAGGACATACAGATTTGAGAGTTGTCATGCAGAGGCCTTGGTTCCCAGGGAGAGTATGCAGAGGGAGAGAGGAGTTGACACATGTTGTCACACGAGACACATTTAGGTATAAACAGGAAAGGGAAGCTGAAAAGGCTACAGTGATAGAGATGCCAGAGCAGACACAGAAGCAGACCATGTACCACACAAATGAAGAGATGCACCTCCTGATCTTCCATAAGGAGAAAGGGTGGACACAGAACAGTTTGAGGTGGATGGTGAAGGGGTAGAATGAACTAGATGTGATGCTAGGGAGAGACAGAGACATCTCTGCCTTCTTTACTGCCTACTTGTTAGTTGCCGGGATCATCTTCAGTGTTTGATGTTTCTTAGTTTCATTGTTTTTGTTTTGCCTATTCTATCTATCTATCTATCTATCTATCTATCTATCTATCTATCTACAGGTGTCGTACTGTATAATTCTGGCTGGCTTGAAACTTACTATGAGGTCCAGGTTAGCCTTATCTTCATAGAGACTTGTCAGTCTCTGCCTCTCTCAAAAATTAAAGGTTTTCTTCCTTACTTCGTTAGTTCATTCATTTGTTCCTTCCTTCCTTCCTTCCTTCCTTCCTTCCTTCCTTCCTTTCTTCCTTCTTCCTTTCTCTCTCTCTTCCTTCTTTCTCCTTCCCTCTCTACTCCCTCCTTCCCTCCCTCTTCTTCCTTCTCTTCTTCCTTTCTTGTTTCTCCTTCCTCCTTTCTCTCTCTCTTCTCTCTCTTCTCTCTCTCTCTCTCTCTCTTCTCTTCTTTCATCTCTCTTCTTTTGTCTCTTTTACAGTCTTACATAGCCCAGGCTGCCTTCATACTTGCTCTGCTGACTTTGAGCTTCCGTCTTTCTACCCTCACCTCTGGAATACTGGAATTATATGCATATGCCACTGTAGCCTGTATGCCCATACTCTCAAGAGCTCAAACACTTTATATTTCCTTCTTAAAACTAATTTCTTAATGCTGGCAAGATGGCAAGTGAGAGAAGGTCACTGGGCCACTGGACACTCAAACTTAGCAACCTGAAGTCTATCCCAGAACCCAACAAAAGATAAAAGGAGAGACTTGAGTCCATAAAGCTGTCCTCTGACCTGTACTTGTGCATTTGGAATGTGCACTTCTGGACTCAGCATATACACACAACATGTATAAATAATAGCCACCTTTTTAATGGAAGCATTGCTTTTTAAATGTAGGACAGCATAAGTCCTTGGAAAGCCCCAGGCCTCATGAGGCTGAATTTCACTCATTTCAAGGTCGTCTTAGAAGCTTCCAAAATGCTCTTACAAGCACAGGAAGCAGGGCTGTTCCTTTTCAGGAACAGTTCCTCTGGGATCTAATATCCTGTCTCCCGGCTTACTTTGTCTTTCTGGCCTAATGGTCTTAGCTTTCTTGAATGCTGTGAGTCTCTAAGTCAACATTTGTAGAACTTCTCCAGAGAGAAGGAAAACACACTATAGCAGTAGCTTCACCATTATGAACCTCCCAGGGGAGCACCCAATCTCCTTATGGGCTGATCTTGGTCATGTATCCGAACTAAGTAAAGTCCATTGTGGCCAAGTAGCTGGTGCTAGCCTTGTCACCTTCTAGTGCTCAGGTTTTTAGCTTACTCCTCCCTGGTTGAGCAATAGAGTTTTTTTTTTTTTTTTTGTTTGTTTGTTTTTATTTTTTGTTTTTCTGGAAGGATCCTAAATGTGGTGTCATGGATCTTAATGCAGGACTACAGCGCAGAGCAGGGAGTGAAGACTTGCTGAAGTTGACCTTCAGGGTTCTGAAGACTTTAGGATCTTAGTTCAGATCTTGTGGTGGAGCAGGACTTCACTAACAGATCCTACCCTGGCTGTGTGGCCTTGGGGAGGGACTGAACCTTGCTGGGACTACCCAATTTATCAAATGGTCTTAGTTCAGTGGTTCTCAACCTTCCTAATGCTGGGACACTTTAATATAGTTCCTCAGGTTGACCCCCAACCATAAAATTATTTTTGTTGCTGGTTCATGAGTATAACTTTACAACTGTTACGAATTGTAAATATCTGTGTTTTGTTTTTGGTCTTAGACAACACCTGTGAAAAAGTCATTTGACCTAAAGGGGTCATGACCCACATATTGAGAAACACTGTCTTGGAAGGATGATACGGCAAGCAGAAAGATACAGGCATAGTGTGATAAAGAACTTTGTTTTTAAATTTTAGGGTTCCAAGTGTACACAGTGCTGTTCAGTGACTATGACATGGGGCCCGGGTATGTGTACACAAGTGTCCTTGTGTGTGTATATTTGTTGAGTGAGTGAACGTCCATGGACTTGGCTTCTTTTGTGAAATGAAACAATGTTAGTACCACTTCACAGCATTGGTGTGCATTTTAAACAGTTACCACAGCCTTTAGAAAAATACCTGGCATGGAATACATAAGCTCTTGATCATTATTGCTAAAAATGGGGGATTTTTTTTCTCTTAATTTATTGCTATGAAATCTGAAACTGGACATAGTGGGTGCTCACAAAATATGCATCCAGTGACTGACAGAGAATTTAAAAATATAAAACGAAATTAGCAAACAAACATTGGAGGCAGTGTCTTCCTCAGACTTGGGTCCTAGTCCCAATAAATGTATAATAGGTGAATTCAAGGTGTGTTGGGGCAAGCTCCTTCTAAGCATGGGTACTTGTGTCCCAAACATTTCTCTCTACCATCCTGTGAGGAAGTTATCCCTTTGTGGCTGGGGAAAGCAGAGGTGTCCTTAGAATGCGGACACATGCTTAGAAGCACAGTTCCAGCTGAAGGAGAGTCACGGAATTTGCTGAATGCTAGTGGAGGTTTTATTGTAGCAGTGGCTGATGTCCAAGGATATCTGCCTGCAAGAATTAAGTGTTTCTGTTCTTCCAGGTTGCCTGGGCAGCCCTTCTTTTTTTTAGATCTCTGAGGGAGGGAGTGGTGATCTTACAGTCACTTGTCTGTAGCTTCGGTGTTCCTTGTCTCTTCTGGAAGGAGGCATGTATTGTGCTCCCATCTCCCTCCAAAATTCTAAGGGATGCAGAGGTAGTCTCTGTGATCCCCATTTCATTGGACATGATGCATCTCCATTGCAAGGAGTTATTTGAAGAGAGAGCTTAATCTCCAGTGCACAAACCCAAGACTAACGACCACACACACTAGTTTCTAGATAGCAACTAGAGTAGCAATTGTTTCTTAACAAGGAAGCCACAAGCAGAATGTGTCCTCTGGAAGCCATGGAAGAGAGAAAACACAGGATTTAGGATCATTCTGATCAGGGCTTGGATTCTACCACATGCCAGTGATGGTTTTGTGCAAGTCTTTTAACGTCTTTAGACATGATTTCACCATCTTCAAGACAGGGATAATGGTAGTTACCTGGTGGCTGTAAGTGAAGTTGAAAGGTAACACACAGGGATTCTAGCAAAGAGCCTGGCACAAGGCGATGCACAGCGAGTGGCAGATGATGGGACTTATGTAAGCAAGTAAATAGTTTTAGTCTGGTCTGCAAACGTTTTTCTATAAAGGGACATATTGAGAGTAGTTTAGATTTTGTGGGACTAGATGGCTCCCTGTTGCAGTGATTCAGCTCTGCCACATGAAAGTATACATAGACCAGACTTAAACCGAGACATGGGTATGTTCCCGTAAGATGTTATTTATAAAACCAGGCTGTTGTTGGCAGGGTTTGTCCCCTGGGCCATTGTTCACTCACACAAGGAAAGCGTCTTGCAATGTCCAAAGGCTGTGACTGCTAGTGCTTTTCTTTGTTTTGTTTTATGGTGAGTATTGAGACACAGCTTGGAAATTTGAATTGAATTTGTCCCTGGACTCAGGTTTGACCAGACACATCTTCAGGGGCTGTTTTGCCCTTGCAATAAAGGTTCCTATAAAAAGGGAAAGAATAGGAGAGTCCTCGGCTCAGTAGAAAACTGTCCTCGAGTCTGCGTATTTCTGCAGAGCTCCAGCTAGTCTACAGCAGAGTTCAGAGCAACAAGGAGTTCAAATCCTACACAATTTCCTTCAACCTCCTGCCTCAGCAATGTGTTTCTGGGGTTATAGGAATCTGTCTTGAGAGAAAGTTCCCACCCAAATCTCTAAACAGGGAAGCTCACAACAAAGCTGGGATATTTGCTCCCAAGGCCTTGTGAAATCATGGTAGTGGCCCTTGAAGAAGACTGGCAGTTGTTTTCTAAACATGCTATCAACTAGAAAACACCACTTTATATACTTTAAATGCAATGTGATATACTGTCTCAGAGTGTCCCCTCTCCTTGGAACTGGGTGGACTTTTATAATGAATGTGATCAATAGAATATGCTAGAAGGTATACTCTTTATGGAAAATTAGGAGGTGTGTTTCTCAAAATGTTAGCTAGACATATACTGTGACCCAGTTGTGTGACTCCTGAGTCTATATCCTAGGCAGAGATACCTTCAACTCCATGCTTACTGGTTTCTTATTCACAGTACCAGGAAATGGAAGCAACCTCTCCATCCATAAACAGAAGAAAGGAGAATGAGGTTGTGCCACATATAAAAGAATTCTAACCAGCTGTAAAGAAAATTAAATTATGAAATTTAGGAAAAGAAATGGATTTGGAAAGAATAATAAGCCCGGCGACCCAGGCTCAAGAAGACAAATGTCCCTTATGTAGATCTTAGCTGTTAATATATACATGCATGTAAATAAGGGGTTTGAGGATAACTATAGATTGTAAAAGTAGAGTTAAGAGGTGGTGAGAAAGGGGATGGACATTTGTAAATGAAAGCAGAAAGAGTGCACCGGAGGTGGGGAGAGAAACAACAAAATTTTTTTTGAAAAATGCCCCGATGAAACCTAATTTTTGTATGTTAATACAAAATAAATAGTCTTTTTTTTTTTTTTTTTTTAAATACAATCAAAAGGATGTGTCATGTTTCCTAAGACTAAGGCATTAAAGGCAGTATGGTTGCCACCTGTCTTTTTCTGCTTCTCAGGACATCTTTTGCCTTTGAAATCTCTCCACTGTGTTGTGAGAACTCCTATGGAGGTATTTTGATTGACTCTTCCAGCTGAGCCCTAGACAACTGTCTCAGTGTAGGAGACGGAGCCTTCAGCTACTTCCTGATTGTAGACTTGGCTTTCAGTCAAGGTTCTAGGCCAGATGAGAAGAATCAAATGATCTTTCCGTACCTTGTCTGAAATACTGATCTATAGAGAGATCACAAATTATTACTTTTTAGTTTGCTAAATTTTGGTAGTTTTTATGGCATTAGGAAGCGAGTTAAAACCAGATATTACACCTTTCTTCTGTCCCATTGAGTTTCCTACTGATTTCTGGCAGACAAGAGAGGACAGGACAGCAGACTCTCCCTATCTTTGTCCCTTTGATCCTTCCTCTATCAGATCCAGGGAAACAAATGAGTATACTCTTCAGCTCTTACATTCAAGGTGGTCACAGTACATGAAGGCAAGCACACACTAACCACATTTATAAACTGGAAAGAGCTTAACAAAATCTGTTGGAAACGTAGGGAGTCCAGTGGAGAGAACAACTATTTCTTTTTATTTTTTTAAATGTTATTTATTCACTTTACATCCCAATCACTGCCCCCATTCCTGGTCACTCCCTCCCACAATACCTGCTCCCTCCCCTTCTACTTTGAGAGGGTGGAAGTCCCTCCCTTGTGGATATCCTCCCCACCCTGAAACAGCAAGTTTGTGCAGGGCTAGGTATATCCTCTCCTACTGATGCTAGAAAAGACAGCTCAGCTAGAAGAACATATCCCACACACAGGCAACAGCTTTAGGGATGACTCCTGCTTCAGTTGCTGGAGGATGCACATGAAGACCAAGCTGCATGCCTGCTACATATGTAGAGGGTACCTAGATCCAGCTCATGCATGCTTTTTGGTTGGTGGTTCAGACTATGAGAGCCATAAGGGTCCAGGTTAGTTGATTCTGTTGGTTTTCCTGTGAGTTCTTATCCCCTTCAGGGCACTTAATCCTTCCCCCAACTCGTCCATGAGAGTCCCTAAGCTCCATCCACTATTTGGCTGTGGGTCTCTGCATCCATCTCAGTCTGCTTCTAGGTGAAGCCTCCCAGAGGACAGGTTTGCTAGACTCCAGTCTGTAAGTATAACATATCATTAATAGTGTCAGGGATTGATGCTTGCCCATGGGATGGGTCTCTAGTTGGGCCGGTTATTGCTTGGCCATTTCCCCTACCCTCCCAGTCTCTGCTTCGTCCCCTGTACCTACATTTCTTGTAGACAAGTTAAACTTTGGGTAGAAAGTTTTGTGGATGGGTTGGTGTCCCCATCTCTCCACTGGGGTTCCTGCCTGGCTACAGGAGATGGCCTCTTTAGGTTCCATATCTCCAATGCTTTGCGTCACAGCTAAGGTCACCTCCATTGATTCTTGTGTAGCTCCCCTATCCCAGGTCTCTGACATGTCCTTGAGATGCCCCCCTCCTGCCCACTCCTGCTAGAGCATTTGACTGCAATGATGGAGAGGTTTGGAAAGGCTCCACACAGAGGATGACATTTGGCTGGCTTCTACAGGAATGCAGGGGCTCACTATGGAGCAAGCTAAGAAACAAGACATCCAGGCAGAGGGCAGCATGCCCATAAGTGTCTACACGTGGGAAGAAGTGTAGAAAGCTGGCAGATTAGCATCTTCAAAATAGAATTTGGAGAGAAAGAAGCAACGATGAAAGATAGACCCCTGTTGTGTTAGAAATGTCACGGTTCTTCTAAGGATGTGAATCTTTAAACAACTGTTTTATTTGTTAATAATGTGTGTATGTATAATTGATGCCTGTGGTCACTCATGTCACCAATACACCTCCATGTGTAAGGAGGTCAGTTGGAGGACACTCATGGAGTTAGTTCTCTCCTTTTATCTTTGGGTGGTTTCTGGGAATCGAACTCAGGTTGTCAGGCTTGCACAGAAAGCCTTTACCCACTAAGCAATCCTGTTGGCCCCAAATGTGAAGCTTTATTATATAAAAAGAGAGCCACCAGAGCATTATAATCAAGGGACTGCATGAGTTACCTTAGGCACACATTTAGATGACTCACTTTCTAATAGTGTGGGAAAGAAGCAAGGGGACTTTGAAGTCAGGAATCCAGGTCGTAAGATCACCAGAGGAAAGGCCTGAATTTGATCAGTGTAAGCCATGATGGAGAAGAGAAGATGGATAGAGAGGATGTATCAGTGCTGGCTATTATGTGGCAAGAGGAATAATGAATGGCACACCTGTGCCCCCAGCCTGGGTGTTGCGTGCCACTTGAAGACAGGAACAAGGTGTGGAGAGGGTGCCAATCTCATTCAGATCTGTGAGATGTGAGACTTTCAAGTGGAAACAGCCCTGAAGCATCCTTATGTGGATAGCAGGCTCATGGGGACATCAGGGCTGGAGACAGAGCACAGGATGGTGCCAGTGTGAGGCATCTCTGAAGTGTGGGTGTATAGGAAGTTACTGGAAGCAGGTATTGTTTAACCTCTGTATGCCAATCACATATTGTCTGGTGAACATGGCCACAGCCCAGGGAAGGTTTGCTGTGTCTCTATCACCAAGGAGACTGTGTCAAGCTTCGATGTCAGTGATTTGTATTATAAACAACAGCCGTTTCTTTCTTTTATTGGATATTAAACTATAAAATTAAACTTGCTTCTTCAAAGTGTATTGATTCTATCTTCTTTCTTTTTCCTCTCTCTTCTCTCTTTCCCTGCCTCCCTGCCTTCTGATTCTTCCTTTCTTCATGTAGCCCAGGCTAGTCTCAAACTTGCTATGTAGTAGAGACTGGCTTTGAACTCCTGATTCTCTTACCCCTAGCTCTTTAGTGCTGGAATTACATGACTGGCTTATGCAGTGCTGGGGATTCAATCCCAGGGCTTCAGGGATGTTAGACAAGCGCTCTCCCAACTGTACCGTACCCTCAGTCTATCCCAGAGACTCTCAGAGTTTTCCTATTTTTTCAATTCCTTTTCAGAGTCACCAGTTTGGGTGTGTGGATGGAGGTAAGCTATAGGAATGTAAAAGAGTCCAGGAATGGATTCCAGGGGAGCACCAACACTTAGACGAGGGACTGAGAAATCAACCTGGAGAAGACATTTCAGAGGGAGCAGGGCTAATGGGATATTATGGAGAAGAAGGTCTGCGGTGAAGGCTGAGGTGAAGCACATGGGCAGGTGGTGAGCACCCCTTGACTAAACATCTAAGGGAGCTGGGTGAGGGAAGGGATGGCTTTCTCACCTCAAGGGAATCTGACTTGATTCTGTTACACAAGAGTTACCTCACAGTGTTCGAGTTACCTCACAGTGTTTGTCTCTGACCTCTTGGATTTCTGAAGCTCCCATTCTTCTGCTGTTTAAATCTGTCCTGGGTTGGAGAGTGGGGGCATGTACCTCAGGACCATTCCACGTTGCCAGAAGTCTTTCCTACAAACAGTGGAGACACAAGGTAGTCGCGAGAGAGAGAGCCTGAGGAGCCAGAGGGAGAGGAAAGAGCAGGGAGAGAATGAATCTCCTCTGGGCTGGCTGCCAAGCTGAGGGCATAGCTGCTGTTTCTCAAATGAAAGTCCACTCCACTCCAGCCGCTTCCTTGTGATGGCCAGTCCCCTCAGGAAAGGCCATGGAAACACAGCTGGCTTTTATCTGCATTTCATCTCCATGACAGAACCTTTTATCTTTTCAGTAAAACAAAGATGACCAAAAAAAAAAAAAAAAAAAAAAAAAAAAAACCAAAATGCCTCTTTTGCATATATGTGTTTTATTAATTTTTTTTTAAAAGCTAGGATGTCAAATCAATGCCAAAATGTCACTAAAATCAAACATAGAGCTACCTTCTGTACCCTCCCAGTATCCGGGAACGATTAAGCTTAAGCAAACAAAATTGCCAATGGCTTAAAAATGGAAAATAAATCCTTCTCTACGTTGCCTGAATGGGGCTTGCAGAATCCTTGTAGAGAACACTGCAGGTATGACAAGACTTCATGCTCATGTGGCATGTACCTTAGGGGCCAGGGCCTTGTGTGCGTGTGTTGAACTTGACACATGAACATACACAACCATCTTCAAGATTGCCTGAAGTAGTCTATAAGTACGTCTGTTTTCCAAGAGGGGTGAATTCTGAGGAGGAGCAGAAAGTACAATGGAGAAAATGTCAAGACAAATTAAATCAAGGAGTGACATAATCCCCAGGGGAGGCAGACGTCAGCTGCATTCCCTGTTTCTTGTTCTACCTTGGAAATCATTCAGAACTCATTGGAAAATAAATATGTATGTGATGGAGGAGTGGGCGTATTCAATAGCGACAGCAGGAGACAGGGAGCGAGAGGCAAACACACCCTCAGTTGGATTACTAAACTTACTTAAATTTGTAACGCATCCTCCTCTTCGAAAGATCAAAGAAGTAACACGCAGTTCAGTTCTTATTCGCACACTAGTTTCGTGTGTGATGGACTCTCAGTACCTACTTGCCAAACATTAAGGGCACAAAGGAAAACAAATGAGTGAATTGCAAATGAGTCCACCTATAAGCAGGAGAAGTTGTGTCAGGGTCAAGGGAATTTGTAGGGTTATAAGATTAAATGGTTGAGCAATTGAAAGCCAAGTAGGAAGCCTTGTCCGCCTGTGCCAGTCATCAGGTGGTTAGGTTCACACCCATGATTGTATTTAATCCTCTCAGCAGCACTGTGAAGTAAATATTGTCTCCACTTCACAGTCGAGGAAGCTGAAGCTGAAGAAGAGGAAGCAACTGCTCAGGGTAGTGTGCTTAAGAGGTAGCAAGACTGACATTCAGATCTGAGCGTTCGTGGGACCATCTTTCCCCTCCCCCCAGACACTGTGATAGACAAGTTGGAGATACTTGAGTTCATTTGGGGCCTCTAAGAGTGTTATGTGCTTGGAAAACACCAGTAGAATTTCAATTCTAGTTCAAGATAGAATATGCAATAAGGAAGGAATCTGAGGTGTTTGTAGCTTAAGTGGAGTTTTCCTAGAAGCTTTGAGAGATAGGTGAGGTTTCAACTGTTGATTTTAGATACATGGGCTCCCTGGGCATACTTGGGTACTTAATATATTTCAAAAAATATTTAAACCAAGTATGGTAGCACACATCTATTGTCAGTACTTGGGAGGCTAAGTGAGCAGGCTGTCAAGTTCAAAACCTTCCGGGTCTACATAGTAAATGTCATGTAAGCCTGGGCAACACCTTGTCTCAAAAAATTATTTTGAGGATTGGACAGATGGCTCAGTGGTTAAGAGAACTTGTTGTTCTTCCAGAGGACATAGATTCAGTTCTCAGCATCCACATTTGTAACTTCAGGGGATATGAAGCCCTCTTTTGGCCTCTTTGGGCATCAGGCATGTGGGTGGTCACATATATACACACAGGCAAACATTCACACACATAAAACTATAATAAATACATCTTTAATAAAACAGCATATGAATCTACAGTGCTATTAATAATATTTTAAAAACTGAAATATTAAGAAGCTTACAGAAGAGTTACACATTTCATGCAAAGGGCTTTGT
Organism: Mastomys natalensis; assembly: GCA_021653895.1. Taxonomy (NCBI): domain Eukaryota; kingdom Metazoa; phylum Chordata; class Mammalia; order Rodentia; family Muridae; genus Mastomys; species Mastomys natalensis. The sequence continues at coordinate 1,026,587 of JAJTUV010000391.1, forward strand.
TTTGTTTTCTTCTAAACTGTTTGGAAATAAATTATGTCACCCATGTACTGTGACTTCTGAATATGTAAGTGGATATTATCTATATACAAAGACATCCTATATAACCAGAGGGGAATCCTCAAAATTGGGAAATGAACATCTGTACAAAATTATTATCTAATTGTCAAGCCTCATGGACGCTGTACCAACTTGTCTCTACAATGCAGTCTTTAGTCCCTCTGAAAATTTCCAATTTGAAATTATTGTATGTAGTTGCCATGTCCCTTTGAAGCATGATCCACTTGCCCAATCTTTCAGTTTTATATGAGCTGGACACATTTGAAAATTACACGTCTGTTATTCTATACAACTCTCAGCTTGAGTCTGTCTTCTGGTGTTTCTTTATGAAGTTTGTGCATCATGGCAAGGGTACCCCAGAGGTAATGTTAGTCCTCTCACTGTGTCCTCTCAGAGGTGTAGAACTTCAGTTTCTACCCCTAGTGGTGAGGTTCACAAGGATAGCCTCTTAAGTAGTATCTGCTGGGCCTCTCTGTTTGGAAGTTAATTTCTGTTGGGATTTCAGAGGGACATACTTTTAAACTGTATGTGTGTGGACACTCCATTTGACAGTCACCATTATTTATTGGTATAGATGTGTTCTAACTTAATAATGAAATATAACCCATTGCTGTCATTATTTGTCATGATGTTTAAGATATTCAGATTTAGCCAACTAGTTTTTGCAACCTGGTTTCTGTGTCCTTCTGACATGTCTCCACTACTCTTTGACTCTTGACTTCTTGGCATGGCAGGATGCTCCGGGCTCATTTTGTCCTGTCCTTGCCCCACCCAGCTCTGGAATCAGTCATGTTCCCAAGGAGCTCTGGTTCTCTTTAATATGGAATGTCATTTGGAAGCCAAGATTTAGGTGCTAGGAGGGGTGTGGTGACACAAGCTTGCAGTCCCAGCACTTGTGAGGTGCAGGCAGGAGGATTAGGAATGCACGGTTAGAGTTTCATGCAACTCTGTTTTAAAGCAAAAAAGTTAGGGGCTCAATGTGCCCTTTGCTGGAACGTCACTGTTCTTAGTTCGTTTGTGTAGACAGAGCCAGGAAATATGGGTATGCTTTTATTTTTACCTTTGCTTTTCTTTGCATATATGTAGTATAGTTTACTATTATATATTCTATAATTAGTATAATAATATATGATGTTATATAATTAGTATATATAATCTATGATGTATCATATACAATAAACTATTATATATGTATATAATATATAAACATATAACATATGGAATATAAATATGTATATATAAATATGGTTTCCATGCCACAATAATATCATCACAGGATTCATTCCTAATTCATGACTCACAAAGTGAAAAACCTCCACTTCTCTTAAACACATTAACTAACTAACTAACTCCCCTGAGTGTCCTTAATATTCTATGCCACTGTCTCCTTCCTCTGTGGAACGTCTGTCTTCTTTACTCCAACCCAGTCTCTTCTCCCTATCCTCAAATGTGGACATGTGCTTGAACTTTTCTGAACTTTAGGCCCTGGTGTGGACATCCTATCATGGCGTTTTTCTCACCCTGTCCAGGTTCTCTGCTCCCACACTGTGCTGGGTCCTGTGTAGAGTCTTGCTGACTTTCTGTCTAGGTTGCCCTTCTGCAGGTAGAAACTGATACCCGCTCTTTGCTGCTGGTGTTGTCACCTCCAGACAGACTGAATTCCTCAAAAGAGAAAGGGGGAAAAGAAGAGAGGGAAAGAGAAAGAGGAAAGGGGGAAGCAGTTCCTGACCATTTTCACACACAAATGCATGCGTGTGTGCGCGCACACACACATCATTAAAGAATAAGCTTTTATTTCGTAGGCTATCTCATGCAGGCCTGTCTGAGTTACTATTTGTTGTTGTTGTTGCAGGGGTTGATACCCTGACAAGAGAAGCTCAAGAAGGGAGGGTTTATTTTGGTCCAGAGCTTGAGGTTACAGTCCATCATGGCTGCAAAATCACTGTGATAGGAGTTTGATTCAGTTGGTCACAGTGCATCTGAGGTTAGGAGACAGAACTTGAGCTGAGTTCTCTCTGTCCTTTTTATTCAGTCCAGGATTCCAGTCCAGGAAACAGAGCTTCCCACACCAAGGGGGAGGCCTAATTAACCTAATAAAAAATATCCCCTTCAATCATGTCTATAAACCAAACTAACCTAGATGGTCTCTGGCCATGTGATTTTGGATCTCAACTTGACAATTGAGATTAATCATTGCAAAGTGTGTGTGTGTGCAAACTCGTGCATGTGCGTGTGCATGTGTATGCACATGTATGCATATATACATACATATATGTGTCAGAAGTTACTTTCTATATTTGCAGCCTATAATTAGATTCTTTTTTCTTTTTTTTAACTATCTAGCTACTTTGTCACAACCAGAACAGATATTCTTTCCAATCTGTATCTATGAGCTTTATCTTTTCCTTTTAAATTTATATTTTGCCCTTTGGCAAGTTCTTATATGCAGTATTGGATCACCTCTCCACTCCCCTCTATTCCTGTGAAGTCTCTCTTACTCCCAACAAGACTCCTCCTACTTTCAAGTCTTTTTTTTTTATGTCTCACTAAGTGGAATTCAGGTTGTTTGCATGAGCGTGGATCAGATGCATTTGCTGAAGCAAACATTTCAATGGCAAGAAGAATACATCACTGAAGAAGAGAACACCTGCCACAAGCAATCGCTGACATTCAACAGCTCTCAGGATCAGAGAGGCTTGGAGCATCCTAAGTATGAACTATTCTTTACCATAGGACCAAGAAGGCTAAAAACTCTGTTTCCTGGACTCCCTTGACATTGGAGGTTTGGAAGCAAATTAGGTTTCACTAATGAGTTGAGCTCCCAGGAGATGTGGAGTTTGGACATTGGTTGGAGGCCATAGTCCTGATCGCACTGCTGTTGGCACTAAAGTCACAGAGACACTCGTGCCTGTGGACTGACTCAGCTGCAAGGCACGGAACATGGTCTTTGCTCTTTTGAGGTGTGAGGTCTTGGTGATTCCACTCAGCAGCAGTAACAGCAGCAGCCGCTAATCTCTGTATCCTCACATTGGAATTGTGTTCTGAACCAGTCATCTCAAGATTGGCTCCTTTAGCCTTCCAAGGACCACAGAAACCTCCTGGATTTAAGCACCTAGAGGAACTTCTAATAGATACTAACTCCCAATGGACACCCTGACAGCCTACAGAGAGAGTTAGATAGTAAGTAAACAAGATTAGTTTCTGGAAGGATGACACAGCCTCTTATTTAGGTTGGAATCCATTTTACTTTTATTCTGGAACGTATATTAAACTAGGACTGCAGTTGGTAATAAAGAGACAGTCACACATGTTGTGGTTCCAGAGAGCTTACAGAGTGGAAGAAGGAAGTAGAGAAAATAATATCATAAATGATAATGATAAATAACCAATCTAAAATACAACAGGTGGAGATATGTCTTATCAGGGGTATAAATAGAGTGTTCCTTATAAGTCCCAGGGTAAAGTGAAAGCTTTGTGACATGTCAATAAAGGTCTCCCAGCTGGCCTTGCCTTTCCAGCTGGTTTTACCTTCTCAGCTTATCTTGTTGCTACTTACCTGCTGTCCAATCATAGTGGACTCCTCCTCCTTAGAGTATCTTAAATTTCACTTTTGCTTTAAGAATTAAGATGCTCTTCCAATGGCTTTTCTGCCAGGGAGACTCACATTCAATTCTGGTCCAAGCATAGTACCAAGTGCTTTGTAGAAGAATCCTAGAGTGCTTGTCTCTTCTGGGTATCTTCAGAAAACAAATGTTTATGAAAGAAGCTCCTTCCATCCCTTCCTTTCTTCCTTCCTCACTCCCCCTGTCCTTCCCTTCTTCTCTCCCTTGCCTCCATCTCTCCTTCACTTAGAGAGGCTCTCTATATACCAGCTTTAAACTCAAACTATATAGCCAAGGCTGACCATTTTATGTATGTATGTATGTATGTATGTATGTATGTATGTATGTATGTATGTATTTAATGTATATAAATATTCCACTTGCATATATGTCTATGCATTATGTACATATATGTTGCCCAAGGAGGTCAGAAGAGGGTATCAGATCCCACAGAACGGGATTTATGTATGGTTGTAAGCCACCATATGGATGTTGTAAATCAAAGCTCCCGTTTTCTTCAAGAACAACATGGGCTCAAAACTGCTGGGCTATCTCAAGGGAATTGCTTTATTGCTGTAAAATACATGAAATGAAGCAGAACTTTCAAAGACATCAATCCTTTGCAAGGTTTTATATATACTTTTGTGTGTGTGTGTGTGTGTGTGTGTGTGTGTGTGTGTGTGTGTAGAAATTCTAGTTCTTTACAGTCTCTTTCTACTTGGGAATGTTTCCTGGGAGCCTCAGAACTCTAGAATATGCCAGAACAATTGTCAAACTGAGCTCTGGGCAAACACAGGAGAACCCAAGTGGCTGCTTTTCTCTGTGTGAAGACAGATGCATCGACTTCTCAATGAATTCATATGCTGCATTCTCTTGCCACTTGTCTAGGGTCCTGGGGGTGTTTAGCATTGCCAGTATTGTCAGGACACATTCATGGAATGCTGTATGTTTGGAAAATAGTTTCCAGTGATTTGCTTACAAGCACAAGCTGAGAGCACTCCAGCAATGCTTCATTCACTTCCTAAAGCACTGGCAACAACATACAATATTTATGGAATTGCAAAATTTAATTAAGCAAATAAAGTTCTATTTTGCCTGCTTGGATTCAATCAATTTTTCTTGAGTGTTGACTAAGTGCTATGCACTGTTAGGATTCCATTGAATGAATGAACATTCATTTAGCAACTGCTGGGGCAGTCATTGGGCAGGCATTCCATTCAGGGAATAAACATCTGTTAGAGGCCTCTGAGGGACCCAGGTATAATGCTAGGGTTGACCTAACTGGATAGCATCTGGTAATGCATCCATAATTTGCCAGACACTACATGTGCAACCCATCAAATGAATAAATATTCATCAAGCACTCTCTATGTAGTAAACATGAAAAGAAGCACAGAATCCCACCAAGTTGTCACTTCTATCGTAGGGGAGGGGCAGATATTATTATTCCCATTTCTTACAAAAGGAAACTTGGAGGGTTCAGCCTCCCTCTTGGAGTTCACAGAGCTGAGATTCGAATCCACATCTCTTACTTTTGAGTCTCTGCTATTTCCACTGACTACTATGCTTCTCTGCTTACAGAACTAAATGTAATTCTATAGAATTACAGCAGGTGAGGATTATTGGCATCTTGGTGCTTGCCAAGCAGAATTCTATAATATTTTCAGGATAAGAAGAAAACTTGATTTATTTTCCTAAAAGAGCAGTTTCCTGTATTGTTGCAGCCCTTTCCTCTCTAAGAAAGCATAAACAGTTTATTAGGCCAATTCTCAAAGACATGGAGATGATTCCCTTGGGATTTCTAGTCTCTGCAACAATCTTGATCTGAATAAGATGCAACAAGAATGGTATAGGCTCACAAGACTCTAGAACTCTATGGTTGGTGTTAGACCACACCTTAAGCTGATTACATACCAAATGTCAGGCACTTTGCAAGTACAAAATTTCAAGAGACCTTTAATACTTTTAATTTCAAGAAAAATGTAAGTATGTTGCTTTGGTCAGGTTAATAGTTTTCATCCTCAGTTCTTTTGTTTAGAAAAATATAGTACTTATTTTTTTTTTTTTTTTGTTTTGTTTTTTTTCTTTTCTTTTTTATTTTTTTGCTTATTCACTTTATAATCCATCCCAGTCACCCCTCCCACAATCCTTCCCCATCTCTTCTTTTCTGAGTACCCCCTCCTCCTGTATCCCCACCCTGCCACTTTAAGTCTCTGAGAGGCTAGGTGCTTCCTCTCCCATTGAGGCCAGATGAGGCACCCAGCTAGAAGACCATACCCATATACAGGCTGCATGTTTTGGGATAGCCCCCACTTCAGATGTTTGAGACCTACATGAAAGCCAAGCTGCACATTTGCAACATATGTGCAGGGAGGCCTAGGTCCAGCCCATGGAGCTAGATCTGTGTAGACTAGGTATGCTCCACAGTTGGTGATTCAGTCTCTGAGAGCTCCAAGGGTTCAGGTTGGTATACTCTGTTGATCTTCCTGTGAGTTCCTATCTCCTTAGGGCCCACAATCCTTCCGCCTATTCTTCTATAAGAGTCCTCAAGCTCCATCCACTGTTTGGCTCTGGATGTCTGTATCTGTCTGAGTCAACTGCTGGTTAGAGCCTCTCAGAGGACAACTTGCCCCTGTCTGTTCTCAGGCTGGAGGTTTAGATCCTGGGAGCTCTGGTTGAATCTTTTGATACTCATTCTAAAAAGGACAAAAGCCCCTCACTTTGGTCTTCCTCCTTCTTCTTGAGTTTCATGAGGTTTATGCATTGTGTCTTAGGTATTGTGTGCTTTTGGGCTAATATCCGCTTATCAGTGAGTGTATACCATGTGTAAAATATAGTACTTATAATAATCTTAGATTCCTGTATTTAAAACTCTAATTGCTCCCCTCTCTGTGTATGTATAGAAACACACACATAATGCACATATACATACATACATACATACATACATACATACATATTTTTTCATTTATGAGGATTAAAGCTATTGCCTATGCAGTTAGCTCCATTATAAGCTCTTTTCATAGATTTCTTAGTATTTTATTTGTCATGAAGTGAAATAAATATTTTGGGCTGATCTATCTATCTATCTATCTATCTATCTATCTATCTATCTATCTATCTAATCTATCATCAATGTCTATGTATTGCCTGTCATCTATGTATGTATGTATGTATCTATCTATCTTATATCTATCATCTATGTATGTATGTATGTATATCTATCTATCTATCTATCTATCTATCTATCTATCTATCTATCTATCATATCTAATCATCATCATCCTTCTGTACAGTACAAACAGTTAAAAATGCTTGTTAGCTTCATTATTTTACTTATCTCTTAAACCTAATAGGCAGACATCGCCCCACGCAGATTAGAAAACCGAGGCTCTAGGAGATTAAACAGTGTACTGATGGTCACAAAATTATTGAGAATTGATATTTAATCTTGAATCTGACTTCAGAGGCTTGCTTCTTTTCTATTTACTCTTTGGATCTATAAAGATAGTTGGTAAAATGCGCTAAATAGTTATAAAGAAGTGAGTTCTAGCAATAAATGGCAGCTTGGGCCTGGGTTGGATTGGCCTATCCTGGGACTTTAATGGGCACTGAAAGTGGCCTTCAGATTTGACTTGAAATGGGAGAACATCTCACTTTCAGTAGTAACTCAGAAGAGCTGTGCAGGCTAGCAACATGGCTGACAGCTCTGCATACATTCAACCTGGCTGGAGATGAAGGAATTATGAGGAGCCCTGGGGCAAAGGAAGGGCAGGCGAGCTCAGCAAGGCTTCAGTCTATGCTCCCTTTAGAGTTCTCTTCTTTCATCTGTGAAATAAGACAGATGATTATTTGCCCAATAATAGTGAAGGTCAAATAAGAAATGGAGTCAAATCTATTTGGTTGAGACATGTTTAAATGAAGTTTAACTAAACAGACTTTTATTGAGTGAGTCCATTATCAGGCACTTTCTGAAGACTGGAATTCTACTTGCCGTGCTAAGTACAGCCATGTGTCGCGCAACCATCGGTTATATTTTGAGAAATATGTCAAAAGATTTCCTTTTGTGAACATCAGGCTGTACTTACACGAAGGTGATTGTAATGTCGGCAGGCAACACACCCTTTTGGATCACCAGGGTCTGGCCAGTTGCTGACTGAACCTTTGCCACACCAAACATAACAAGTGGTGTGTTCATGTGCAGTTTGGACTTCTTGGGACAATCTTTCAAAGACACAGTCTGACAAGTGCAGCAGAAGCGGGAAGACTGTAGAGGAGGGCGTGGCTGTCTGGAGGATTCATCATAAGGAAGCCTCTGTAAAATGAATGGAGCTAGTGGGATAAGAAGAGGGAAGAGGGAAATGGAACATTTTTCCCAGCAAATATACTTACTCTTCTTTCTTGATACAGTCCAAAGACCCTTGTCTTGAACCTTGCTCTTCATAAACTGTGCTGTGGGAAACCATTCTGTGTCTAGCAAATCAACTCACAGAAATCATTTGAGACAATAAAGAAAAGCCTTTGCCTCCTGTTTCCTTAATAAATGCATCCATGTGCTGTCCCCTCACATGTTTACACAAAGGAACATAGTGTCCTCTTGGTCACAGGAATGTGACCTGTTTCTCTGAATGCTCGTGGACTCAGAGCCTCTTATAGATGTCATTCAAATGATGAATCATGGCAGATATAGATTATATCCTTCTAATTCTTGAGGGAGTATGTTGATGGAGTCTCAAGGCTATCACAGTATAGCTATGGAATTTTTGGCATAGTTTTGAGTAATCTGTCTAGAAAATATGGAAGTATAAAAGCACGTAGAAAAATTGTTTCCTTTTCCATAGTGGCCATTCTTTAACCCCAGGAAGAGCATTTGAGTCCTACTTCACAGGAAAGAATCAATCTCCACAAATGTATGAATAAAATACCCTTCCAATATCATTACTTTACCATGTGACATATTCAACACCTTTTAATATCAGAGTTTGAAATTAATTTAGGTCAATTTGTGGGCTAGAGAGACACATACTAACCACTTGAACTCTATTCATTTTCATTTCCTACTTGAGATGAATCCATTTCTTGGTGGTATATTTGTTCCTTTGAAGTAAGACTGGAGCCTTAGAATTCTCATTGGATTTTGTAAATACTATCACCCTAGGATTTCCCTTTAATCCTCCATCCCAAGGTCAACTTAAGGTTGTGGTGAAAGGTTAACATGTCATCTAAAGAATGGCCACTCATTTCTACAGTGAGCAAACATGGCCACAGGAAGTTATATGCTCATGTTATGAAACCTGGTGACTTGCCAGCTCCTTGTTGCCTAAGTGATTTGCATGGTCTGAAATGATATATGGCTACATAGCTGGGAAGAAAGCTTGGATTTCTAGGCTTCTCAGCTCCTTACTCTCTACCACTACAAAACCTGGGTGAAAACAGGATTTGGCCTTAGCAAGAGTGACACCTGTCAATCTTAGGATCTCATACTAACCAGGTATTTTTTATGCACTGCACCATTTAGCAACTCTCTGAGGCTTCTAAGGATGGTTATAATTTCTGTCTGACAGAGGAGGAAACTGAGGCTGAGTTGAAAAGTGGTAGACTGCGTATAAATTCTCTTCATATATGTAGTCCCTGGGAGAGACTGATTCAGAAAGTAAAGTGACCAATTGCATCCAGTGTTGGGGAGGAGCATCTACTGAACAGATGCCGGGATCCACTGACCGGATGCCATGAGGATATGGCTTTTCTTTGCTGTGATGGCAATCTCGAGACAAGCTGCATGGCAATCTCATGTTTTCACTGTGAGTCATTCTGTTACTCTCCAGAGAATTTATAGCTAAGGAGCCATAACGATCCACCTAAGGCTTCCACCTTTCTATGTCCCAGCAATCCAGAAGAGCAATTCTGTTATGAAACATCTTCCCTGGGCCACTTGGAGTTAACGGGAAGTCGTGTGATCCACGTTAATCAGTACACAGGTAAAAAATAGATGCTTATGGGATCACGTAGACTGGTTCTTTGACTGCGAAGCTTCAAGAAAACCAAGTTCTTTTTTTTTTTTTTAATTTGAGAACTATGCCATGTTGCTGTTGTTGTTGTCTTTTAGGGTCTTGCTATGCAGCCCTGGTACTCACTAGACCAAGCTACCCTTGAAACCATAACAATGATCCTGCATCAACCTTCTGACTGTCAGGTTTACAAATGCCACACTATTAAATCATCCATCCATTAACTAGCAAGTTGGAAATCCAAGCCCCCCAAATAGACCACTGAGTCTCCACCATCTGGCCATGGCCTGACCTTTCTACAGTTCACACTCCAGTTGAGCCAGTGTCATCCTCCTGTCCTCCTCTCAGCTCCATGAGAAGCTGCGTTGGCTCAGGCTTTCCACCCTTTCCTGTACTCTCTTCACTTAGTCCTGACCCATCCTCCATCCCCAGCCTCTCAGTGAGAATCTTCCTGAGCATCTTTACTCACAGTTAAGCTCTCCTTCCCCTTTCACCTTCAGACAGCATCTTATAAGGCACACACATGGATTCCTGTGATGGGTATAGCACAGTAAAGAGACATAGAGAATAGTAGAAACTTTTATGTTTCTGTGACAAAAATATGGGCTAGAAACAATATGGGCAAACAGGCTTATTTGGCTCACGACTTGAGAAGGATTTCAGTTTGTCAAGGCAGGGAATGTATGGCTCTGTCCATGGTGTGGGGGCTTGTACATGTGGTTTGTTAAACATGGAGTAGGAAGGAGAAGGTAGAAAGGAACCAGAGGCAGGCATAACCTTCCAAGATCTACCCCTAGCAGCTAACTTCTACCAGCCAATCCCTACTTCTCAAGAGTTCCAGTCTTCAAAGCAGCACCGTAATCTGGGGATTGAATTTTTAAAATATGGATCTTTGGGAAACATTTCAAATTCATGTCATAGCATAAAGTCTCTCAACAATGTATGGTGCTTAGGTGGCACTCTGTTTTGCTTGATGGGAATGGGGTGTTCATGTAATACAGTGGAGGGAGATGAGGGTAAAGTGTCAGAGAAGGACATCTCATGAAGGCCACCAGGAAGCAATCCTGATGACAAAGGGAGAGGGTTGAGTCATAATAGCCCTTAAAGAAAGAACTGGCTTGGATAGATTAGAATTTTGAAAGTTCTGCTTACTAGTAAACATTTTGAGCATTTATGTCTGCATTTTCCCTTGAAGTGCAGAAAGTTCCCTGTGGCCTGGCTCTGAATAATAATAAATTTCATATGACCCAAAGGGTATAATCCAGTTGTCCAAGAAGGAAAGCACCCTAACTGCTTCAGGGAAGCAGGCCCATATAGCTCAATTTGAGCAAAAAGGGCCAATGTCTAGTCCATAAGCAGCACATGGGGTCTCTGTTAGTGAGCCCTAAGCGAATGCTCAGGATGATGAGCTTGGAAACCCCTGACTCATGTTTGAAGTCCAAGGTCCTGCCTGGAAGTCTCAGGTTTTGCTTCCTGTGTCATCTGCTCTTCCGATTTCCCCATCTGAAACAATAAGCGAGTAGGTCGTGAGATCTTGGAATGCTGTGAGATCTACCAAGGTGTGTGAGCGAGTTGGAGCTAGCAATCGGAAGGGTTTCTCCACTTTCTTCAGACTGAAAACTAGACTGCAGTACTACAGACAGATCGGATGAGCTAGAGAGAAAGGAAGATGAAGTCTTTCTATCCACAAGCTTTCTCTTTCCCCAACATCCTAGACTTGCTCATCCTTCAGCCTGCCTGAGGCCTTGCACTAAAAATCATCATTTATCTCTTGACTAGTGAGTTTTCTTGTTCATAAAAAAGAAGTCTGTAGTTCAGTGTCTTCGGGAGAACATTGAGAATGATGTGGATACATAATAAAAATGTTTGAGGCTTAAAACTGCAACAGGTGCACTCCTGGAATCCCAGCACTTGGGAGGCTGAGGCGGCAGAAATGCCAGGTCGAGGCTGTGTTTTACACTGTATAGCAAGACCCTACCTCACAAACTAAAAAGGATGGAAAAAAAGATCTTAAGCCTCGAAGCCGTCAGACACAGAGCTCATCAAATTCTCTAGAGGTTACAAAGAAAAAGCAGAGGGTGGGGCTGGGATGGCCAGGTACAGGTTCACACTCTTGTCTGTTCTTTACTATTGATGAGTCTCTAGGGAAGTATTTCCAAGAGCTAGGGGTGTCTTTTTTCTCTTTATTCTATGGGAGATTATATGTACAACTTGGCCCACATATGGCAAGGGCTCCTACTTTGGATCTATTGCATGTATACACACGAACTCTGCTCCATGCTGGTGATGAGACGATCTATAGGAATGGATTGAAGGCCCCAAAACTCTCATCTGTGAAGCACCAAATACAAATCCCTGGCTTTGCTCTCCCTTTAGGATGGTAAAACAGCTGTTTGGAGAGACCATGAAAGGTTTGTAGCTGGGAACTGACTGGAGGCAGTAGCCATAGCTCTGTGTGTGGGAGTGGGGGTTGGAAGGTTGAGAGGGGGTGGGGATGGAGGCTTTGGGGACTAGGAAGTCTTGCTTTCAGAGCTCTTTAAAAGTTGAAAGCTATCTCTGACTTCCTAGTAAACAACCCATCCTGCTTCCTAACCATAAAGAAATGAGATACACACTGTCACATGTAAACTTTCTGGAAGTCCTCTCTCTTATATAGGTCATTTTTAATGAACACAAATAATGGAAACTCACTCTAATTGCCAGAGTCAGCTACAGAACAGTCCTTAGAAGGCCAAGCCCTGTGCCCTGGCTTCAGGGACAGTCAAAAGTCCTTGTAGAGTCAGAAATATGTCTGAATTTGGAGGGAAGACAAGCAGGAATTCATTCATTTATGCATTCATTCATTCGCTCACTCATTCAACTAACATTTGAGAATACTTGACCATTTGTTGAACATCATCTTGCCATTGGAGGTACAAAGATCTGTGTTACTGTATGAAAGCTAGAGAAAGAACCGACTAGAAAGAGCTAGACTGTGGCCGATGTGTGTGCTAGGGTTCCAGGATGGTGATTCTTATTACTGCTAAGAAGCTCCTGACAGTTTGGAGGAGTCAAAAGACCAGGGAGTGGATTGAAAGCATCAGCTGGGGTTCCTTGGGAAGTGTGTATTCCCTGCTTGAGGCCATAGAAGGCTCAGAGGCTTGCCAAGACCTAGAATCTTTAGAAACATTGGAGCACAATGCCAGAGAAGTCCTAGGACCAGGTGAGAGGAACAGTGTGGAGAAACCATGAGAAGATAGGGAAATCGAGGCAGGGGCCCTGGTGGCTGAGGTTGGGAAATCAGAAGGTCAGTTCATAGCCAAAGCCCTCTCCAGAGTGCAACAACTGTCATAGTTTATGTTTAACTCACTCTGTGTTGCCAAGAGTTTAATTTAGATTAATTGGCTGACAGTCCTATAAAGCCAGGGATTGTCTGCTCAAGGTCAGACAGCTAGTACATGGAAGAGTTGCCTTAGGCACACATGAACTATGCATCTAAAACCATCTCTAAACTCAAACGCTTACAGCACAGTGGATGATGTGGAGAGAGGGTCTTCTATAGCCCACAGTTTCTGTGGTTCCCAGTTCCCAGCATCTTGCTTAGGTCTCTAGGGTTTCATTCCCTTCTCCACAGGGTGTTTACTCTTGCAGATGCTGCTGCTGTTATCGCTCCCACCAGTCTCGAGCTGTTCCCCAGTGGGCTTTTAGTGATGCATGACCTAAAGATGCCATGTGTCAGTCTTGCCTGAAAAGCTCCTCCCCTTACCCCCACTGTCACCAATGTCTCCCACTGTGCTTCCAGCTGCTTGTGTTTGCAGATATCAGAACACACTCTGAATCCTGTGTGCTGTCAGTTCCGGGCTGTACTAGTGAAAAAGAAATAGGCAGAACCATATGTCGTGTCAGTGTAAGTAATGAGGTGTGTCCTGTCTTGGATCTGCCCATAAGACCTGGTACCTCATGAGCATGTGCTGGTACTGGCAGAGTTGTCAGAGGAGAGCCCCAGCTACGTGAGGTCCAGCTTCTCTCTCAGGCTGAGAACTGAGGCCTGGTCTCTGTGGAGCATTCTATAACTGTGAGGATTAACAAGACCGAGTGCAAACGTGGCCTAGCCTGAATAGTGTCACATGTCACATATCTAACAGGCCCTCTATTGGATATAGTCTCCCAAGCATTGCATGCCATAGCGAAGTTGTAAAGAGAAAACAGAGGCAGGGGGAAGTTAAAGAACTTTTTCTCAGCCCACAGGTAGGATGGAAAATGGAGAGATGACTTTCAGGCCTCTAGCTCCAGGTTTGTCTCTAAGCCTCACTGCATGCTGGGGACCAGCATCTCCCCTTGGATGCTCCCCCACAAGATGGATGCCCAGGGATTCCTAACTCTTATCAGCCTGGTCAGAGTCTCTGGGGTTCCGGGCCCAGTGGAGGCAAGGGCTCTTTAACTCATGGAAATGGCAGTCTGAATTCCCAAAAGAATGTCCTGCCTCTCAGGTTTTAAGAACTTGGACAACTTTTCTTTGACTCCTAAAACTTTAGTCTGTCTACCCATAGCACAGGCTATCCCTGCTATTCACTCTGGATTCTTATATATCTCAGTGGGGTTATGGAGGTAAGGGTGATCTATAATGCCATCCCTGTTGACTGGCACTAGGCCTTATCCTAGCACTTTAAGGGCATGGATGCCCTGTAGCCTCAGTGCAGTACATGCTTCACAGTGTCAGTGGCTTATGGACCATCCTTGGAGGATCAGAACTTCATCATTAGGCAGGCTGAATTATCACTGCCTCTCTCTCTCTTTCTCTCTTCTCTTCTCTTCTCCTCTCTCTCTCTCTCTCTCTCTCTCTCTCTCTCTCTCTCTCTCTCTCTTCCCTCTCTCCTTTCCCATTCTCTCTCTTCAGGGATTGGCTTTGAGAGATGGGAGATGCCCAGAAATACACTACTACTGTGCTCATCATTCTGGCTAATGCTTCTGAGACGTGATAACTTTGAATATTCTTTTGCTCCCTAGGTCTTGTTGCCCCCTTTCTTCCATTTGCCTGTATTTCTATGGTTCTGGGTTTCTCACCTGAGAAGACTCATGATTGTAGCTTAGGGAAGTGTTGAGAAAACAACGTCTTGAGGGGTTCATGTGAGAAGAGAACAACAACAAAAGCCAGAGAAAATGAGTGTAATGTTGATTCATGGTTGAGTTCTAATGAAAGGAACCCTCGACAGCCAGCAGCTCTAACCCCAGCTATGCCAAAGCTGCTCATTTACCAGAAGGAGAGAAAAGTCTGGATCTCTTGGTCTGAGATCCTCTGACTTAAAATTTTCTGGTTTTCTGGTTGGGGAAATGGTAAAGTGATGGCTCTGTGGTCATGAGGGCCTAATTTAGGATCCCACGTAAGAGTGTTGAGTACAGAGAGAATTCATCTGTAATCTCAGAGCTGGGGAAGTGGGGACAGGTGGATTGGCTCTCTAGCTACTTTAGCTATATTAGAGAGCTTCAGCGAGAGACACCCCGTCATCTCCCAAATAAGATGGAGGGTGTTTAATGACGATACCTGATATTTTCCTTTGGCCTCCACATACATACATGTGAACATGTACACACAGGTACACACACACACGCAGTAGAAGTGTTGAATCTCCACTGTTTGCTGTGATTTGTAATGACCTGACATTTATGAGGTGCCAGACTCCTAGTGGGTGTGTAGTATCAATACCTTCTACATCTCTGTAAAGTGCATTGGTGCTGTTCCATTTTGTATATGTAAATTTAGTTGACCCCCTCCATCCCCACCTCTAGTGAGAATCTTCCTGGCATTTTACTCACAGTTAAGCCTCCTTCCCCTTCCCTTCAGACAGCTCTTATAAGGCGGATTCCTGTGTGGGTTAGAACAGTAAAAACATAGAGAATATAGAAACTTTTATTTTTTTCTGTGACAAAAAATATGGGCAGAAACAATTGGGAAAAAGGCTTATTTGGCTCACGACTTTAGGGATTTTTGTTTGTCAAGCAGGAATGTATGGCTCGTCCAGGGTGGGGGCTTGTACAGTGGTTTGTTAAACAGGGGGGGAGGAAGGAGAAGGAAGAAAGGAACCAAGGCAGGCATAACCTTCCAGATTCCCCCTGCAGCCAAATTCACCGCCAATCTTATTCTCAAAGTTCCAGTCTTAAAGCAGCACCGAATCTGGGATTGAATTTTTAAAAATTGGATCTTTGGGAAACATTTCAAATCATGTCATGCATAAAGTCTCTAACAATGTATGGTGCTTAGGGGCATCTTTTTGTTGAGGGAATGGGGTGTTATGTAACACGTGGAGGGAATTTAGGGTAAAAGGGTCAGAAGAAGGACATCTCATGAAGGCCACAGGAAGCAATCTGATAACAAAGTGAGAGGGTTGAGTATAATAGCCCTTAAAAAAAAGAACTGGCTTGAAGATTAGAATTTGAATTCTCTTACTATAAACATTTGGCTTTTTTCTTGAATTTCCCTTGAATGCAGAAAGTTCCCTGTGGCCTGGCTTGAATAATAATAAATTTCTATGACCCAAAGGGATAATCCAGTTTCCAAGAAGGAAAGCACCCTAACTGTTCAGGGAAGAGGCCCATTTTAGCTCAATTAGCAAAAAGGGAATTCTGTCCAAAGCACACATGGGGTCTCTGTTGTGAGCCCTAAGCGAATGCTAGGAAACCCCTGACCTTTTTTGAAGTCAAGGTCCGCCTGGAAGCTCAGATTTTGCTTCCTGTGTCATTGCTCATCGATTTCCCACAAAAATAACGAGTAGGTCGTAGATTTGGAATTGTTGAATCTAACAAGGTGTGGAGCGCGTTGGAGCTAGCAATGGAAAGGGTTTCTCCACTACTTTCAGACTGAAAACTAGACTGAAGTATACAGAAGATCGGTGAGAGAGAAAAGGAAGATGAAAGTCTTTCTATCACAAGTTTCTCTTTCCCCAAATCCTAGACTTCTCATCCTTCAGCCTGCCTGAGGCCTTGCACTAAAAAATTCATTTATTCTTGACATGAGTTTTCTTGTTCATAAAAAAAGAGTCTGTAGTTCGTGTTTTGGGAACATTGAGAATGTGTGGGATACTTAATAAAAATGTTGAGGTTAAAACTGCAACGGTTGCCTCCTGGAATCCCAGCACTTGGGGGCTGAGGCGGCAAAATGCCAGGTCGGGTTGTTTTACACTGTAAGCAAGACCTACCTCACAAACAAAAAGGTGGAAAAAAAATCTAAGCCCCGAGCCGTCAGACACAGAGCTCAAACAAATTCCTAGGGTTACAAAGAAAAAGAAAAGGGTGGGGCGGGATGGCCAGGTACAGGTTCAACTCTGTTGTTCTTTTCTTGATGATCTCTAGGGAAGTATTTCCAAGAGCAGGGGTGTTTTTTTTCTCTTTATTCTATGGGAATTATATGTACAACTTGGCCCCTATGGCAAGGGCTCCTTTTTGGATCTATTGCTGTATACACAGAACCTTGCCCATGTGGTGAGAGACGTCTATAGAATGGATTAAGGCCCCAAAACTTATCTGTGAAGCACCAAATACAACCTGGCTTTGCCTCCCTTTAGGTGGAAAAACGTGTTTGGAGGACCATAAAGGTTTGTAGCGGACTGCTGGAGGCAGTACCATAGCTCTGTGTTGGGGGGTGGGGGTTGGAATGTTAGAGGGGGTGGGGGGAGGCTTTGGGGACTGGAAGTCTTGCTTTCAGAGCTCTTTAAAAGTTGAAAGCTATCTCTGACCTCCTAGTAAACAACCCATCTGCTTCCTAACCTAAAGAAATGGATCACACTGTCACAGTAAACTTTCTGGAAGCCTCTCTTATATAGGTCATTTTTTGAACACAAATAATGGAAACTCACTCTAAATTGCCGAGTCGCACAGAACAGTCCTTAGAAGGCCACGCCCTGTGCCCGGCTTCCGGGACAGTCAAAAGTCCTTGTAGACAAAATATGTCTGATTTGGAGGGAAGACAAGCAGGAATTCATTCATTTTGCATTCATTCATTCGCTCCTCATTCAATAACATTGAGTTATTGACCATTTGTTGAAATATCTTGCCATGGAGGTACAAAGATCTGTGTTACTTTAAAATAGAGAAAGAACCGACAGAAAGAGTAGAGTGGCCCGATGTGTGTGGGGTTCCGGATGGGATTTTATTACTGCTAAGAAGCTCCTACAGTTTGGAGGAGTCAAAAGACCAGGGGGTGGTTGAAAGCATCAGCTGGGGTTCCTTGGGAAGTGTATATCCCTGCTTGAGGCCATAGAAGGCTAGGGCTTGCCAAGACCTAGTCTTTTAAAAACATTGGAGCAAATGTCCGAGAAGTCCCGGGACCGGTAGAGGAACAGGTGGGGGAAACCATGAGAAGAAAGGGAAATCGAGGCAGGGACCCTGGTGGCTGAGTTGGGAATCAGAAGGTCAGTTCAAGCCAAAGCCCCTCAGATGAAACAACGTCTAGTTATGTTAACTCACTCTGTGTTGCCAAAGTTTAATTTAGTTTTAATTGGCTGACAGTCCTATAAGCCAGGGATTGCTGCTCAAGGTCAGACACGTACATGGAAGGTTGCCTTAGGACCATGAAAATATGATTAAACCATGCCTAAACTCAAACGCTTTCGCACAGTGGAAGATGTGGAGAGGGGTCTTCTATAGCCCACGTTTCTGTGGTTCCCAGTTCCCAGCATCTTGCTTGGTCCAGGGTTTCATTTTCCCCTTTCCACAGGGTGTTTACCTTGCAGATGTGCTGCTGTTTCGCTCCCCCAGTCCGAGTGTTCCCCGGGGGTTTTAGTGATGCATGACAAAGATGCCTGGTGTAGTCTGCCTGAAAAGCTCCTCCCCTTACCCCCCCGCACCAATTCTCCCACTGGTTCCAGGTTGTGTTTGCAGATATCAGAACCACTCTGAATCCTGTGTGCGTCAGTTCGGGGCTTATAGTGAAAAAGAAATAGGCAGAACCATAGTCGTGTCAGGTAAGAATGAGGTGTGTCCTGTCTTTGGATCTGCCCATAGACCTGGACCCATGACATGGCTGGTACTGGCAGAGTGTTCAGGGAGGCCCCATACGTAGGTCCAGCTTCTCTCCAGCTGAGAACTGGGCGGTCTCTTTGGAGTTTCAATAACTGTGGGAGTTAACGGCCGAGTGCCAAAAGTGGCCTAGCCTGAAGTTACATGTCACATATCAACGGCCCCCCTATTGGTATAGTCCCCCAAGCATTGGCTGCCATAGCGAAATTGTAAAGAGAAAACGGGGGGCGGGGGAGTTAAAGAATTTTTCACAGCCCACAGGTAGGATGGAAAATGGAGAGTGACTTTCAGGCCTTACTCCGTTTGTCTCTAACCCACTGAATGGGGGACCAGCATCTCCCTTGGAGCTCCCCCCAATGGGATGCCCAGGGATTCCTAACTCTTATCAGCCTGGTCAGGTCTCGGGGTTTCCGGGCCCATGGAGGCAAGGGTCTTTAACTATGGAATGGCAGTTGAATTACCAAAAGAATGTCCTGCCCTCAGGTTTTAAGAACTTGGACAACTTTTCTTTGACCCTAAAAACTTTTGTCTGTCTACCCATAGCCGGAATCCCTGCTATTCACCTGGTTCTTAATATCCAGGGGGTTTATGGAGGAAGGGTGATCTATAATGCCATCCCTGGCTGGACTGGTCCTTTCCTAGCCTTTAAGGGCATGGATGCCCGGCCTCAGTGCAGTACGTTCACGGTCAGTGGGCTTAGGACCATCCTGGAGGATCAGAACTTCATCATTAGGCGGCTGAATTATCACTGCCTCCTCTCCTTTCTCTCTTCTCTTCCTTTCCTCACTCCTTCTCTCTCCTCTCTCTTCCTCCTCTTCTTTCCCTCTCTTCCTTCCATTCTCTCTCTTCGGGTTGGCTTTGAGAGATGGGAGATGCCAGAAATCACACTACTGTGTCATCATTCTGGCTAATGTTCTGAGACGTTAACTTTGAAATTCTTTTGCTCCCTAGGTCTTGTTGCCCCCCTTTCTTCCATTTGCCCTGTTTCTATGGTTCTGGGTTTCTCACTGAGAAGACCTGATTGTACTTAGGGAAGTGTTGAGAAAACAACGTCTTGAGGGGTTCATGGGAAGAAGAACAACAACAAAACCCAGAGAATGAGGAAGTTGATTCAGGTTGAGTTCTAATGAAAGGACCCTCGCAGCCAGCAGTTAACCCCGCAGCCAAAGTGCTTCATTTCCAGAAGGAGAGAAAAGCGGTTCTTTGGGGTTGAAAATCCTTGAACTTAAAATTTTTGGTTTCTGGTTGGGGAAATGGAAAGTGTTGGCTTTTTGGTCATAGGGCCTAATTTGGACCCACGTAAAGGGGTTGATACAGAGAGAATTACTGTAACTCAAGTGGGGAAGTGGGGACAGGTGGTTGGCTCTTAGGTATTTTATAATTAGAGGCTTCAGCGAGAGAACCCGTCATCTCCAAATAAGAGGAGGGTGATTAAACGATACCTGTTTTTTCCTTTGGCCCCACATACATACATTTAACTGTACACCAGGTACACCACACACGCAGTGAAGTGTTGAATCTCCCTGTTTTTGCTGTGATTTGTAATGACCTGACATTTATGAGGTGCCAGACCCGTGGGTGTGTTGTATAATACTTAAACATCTCGTAATGTGGCATTGGTGGTCCCATTTTGTATATGTAAACATAAGGTAGGACGCCTGATAGTCCAAGGTATGTTCAATCTATTATAGGAAGCCTGAACGCTGAGTTTCCTTTTCCAATATTAGAATCAGGGTCTTTCTATTTTTTGGAATGATCTGAATTGGTGATTGTGTGGAAGGGCCAAGTCCATTGTGAATGCATCATCTCTAAGCAGATGGGCCTGTGCACTGTCTTTGAAAGCTAGCAGAAAGCAATCCAGTAAGCTTAATTTCTCTTTGGTCCCAGCATCCAGAATCCTACCTAACACGGGTGTATAAGATGAAAGAAAACCCATGGTGTTGTGCTTTGTCATGGCCTTTATCACAAAAACTGAAAGCAAACAAGAGCAGTTGTGGGCCCTTGACAACCTCTAATTCCAGCATGTAATGGTGTTGTTTGCTAGGGAGACCACAACAATCAATTCTTAGAGCCCTCTCTCTTGATCAGGGCTCTGCCCATGCCCATCACTCTGAGCTGTTGACGGTGAGATACTGTATTCAAGGAAGCAGGACCTTCCTTACAAGAACCTTCCTTCTCATTCATACATGGATGAGATTTTCACTTCAGGAACCCCAGTGTTCTGAAGTACTGATGCCAATTGATAGTGAAGTAAGTCATTTCTGATATCATCTGAATCTTGGATGAGAAGTGGGGCATTGAATTATTTCATCAGAGCGTGCAAAAGAGAGACAGCGTGGTTTCAAAGGTGAGAGCATAGCTTTGAGCATCAACAAACCTTGGTTCAATTCTCATCCTTGGCTTTTTTTTTTTCTTTGATAGTGTTCCGGCAGGCCTGGAACTTACTTTGTTGACTGGACTAGTCTTGAAATTTGGCAATCCTTCTGCCTCTGTCTCCATGTACTGACATTGTGAGCATGTGCAGTTATGCCTGACTCCCTGTCTTGTAACTAAATAGCTCTACTAATTAGTGTCCTAGGGAAGTTGCTTACCGCCCCAAGCTTTAGTGTCCCCAGCTAGACAATGAAGATAATATTATCAATCTTCTGAGTCCATACGTAGAGGATTTAGATCACCACATGAATTATGGGACTCTAGTTGAGCTTTCCTTTTCTGTTTTAGGTCCCCTCTTTTTGGGTTCCCCTTTTGTTGAAAAGCTGGGAGGTAGATTCTAAAACTAGGCAAAGGAGGTGCTTTTTCTGGCTGTTCATGTGTGACTTTCTTCATGGTGGCTGCTTCCATGAGTCACTGAATTCTGTTTTATTATCACCTCAAGATTTGCCATTTGACATTGTGACACACTCTGGATTCAGGAGTGCTGAGATTTCAGCACTCACAACATCTCTATGATGAAGATGGGGTATCTGTGTGCTTCCGGTTGGATAGCATACCTCTGTTTGGGTCAGAGGGACAGTGTCATCCAGGGAGCAGTTTTGAGAGCAGTATTGTTTATTCCTAGAAAGTCTTTGACTAATACCACTTGTCATTTGTTTATTTATCAATGGTCATCCCTTCATAGATCCTTACCAGGGTCCTGAAATCAGAACCAACCCATGCTCACTTACCTGAGGAGAGGTGAGCATTGAAATCCTGTGAAGACTGTGGGTGCCTAGGCCTTTTGTTCTCATTAAAATTCAAATGCTAGCTGAATGCTAAGACTCAGTCAAAGAAGAAGTAGTAAGCAAGGGAAATCAGTAAGAGGTGTTTAGAGTGAAGTCTTTATAGTGAACAAGTGTTCGAATGGTATTTTAACAGAAGAGGTATATATGCATATGTGTGTTTGTGTGCATGTATGTATGAGTGTTTGTGTGTATTTGTGTGAGTGTGTGTTTGTGTGCATGTGCATATGTATTTGTGCGTGCAGGTACACACGTGCACATGCATGCATGCGTATTTGTAGTTGTTAGTACATTTCTTTAGTCAACAGGAAAAGATGGAATGTCACTGCTTTTCTAGTTTATTTTGGTGAGCTAGATTTAACAACTAAGCAACAACAATAACTACCATTTATTGAGAATTCACTGTGCATTAAGCACTGTGCTAAATCCATGTCTTGTTTAGCTCATCTTGTCTTGATACTGAATTTATAAGATACTTACAATTATTATCACATCAGGTGGGTAGCCACAGCCTAAATTCAACACTTGCCCATGGCCCCTTCTGCTTTAGAGCTGAGGTTCAAATGGATGCTAACTTCTGAGTCAGTGCTTGTCCCTGGCAATGGATTTGCTTACTTCCTGAACCTTGTCAAGGGTTAACTCTTGCCTTGAGCCAGAAGAACTGGCAGATTCCTGGCAAAGTCAACAGTCATGCCCTTGCAGGCTTGGCAAGGATTCTTCTTCCCTTTTGCTGGCAGGGCTTACCCAAAAGACAGACATTTGTGACATGCAAGGAAGAGTCCAGTGTGTGTAGACCCAGTCAAGGGATTTCCACACTTATTAACAACTGGATGGTAGCCTACACTGCCCCACCTGCACTTGGAGAAAAAGGCGGTGTCTGAATGATGCTTCCTCTCTACATAAGCCAGTATTTGGCAGTGTTAGGTGGGTGGGGAACTGGCATGGAGGCTGTGGCTGTGTGTGTGTCTGAACGCATGGCTCTGACATCTGCAGCCCTGACCGACGCAGGCTGTACTGGTGTGGTCACTGGTTTCAGAGCTGCCAAATGCTTCTTCTCAAAGGCATTGGCTGCTCACCCATTTTCTGCTGTTGTGTTTTGAGCAAGTGTTTCCCAAAACTATTTCCTAATAGCACCAAGGGTTGGGAGAGGAAAGAAAAGAAAACAGATAAGGATTGTAGAATGTACTAGGGAAGAAAGAGGAACACAGAAAATAAAACCACCACTGTTACCCCACTACCACCGTGCTTTCCAGCTGCGACTCTGGGACCTTCATAACTGATCACAGCAAGGCGTTCCTTTTTATTTTTTTAAAGGGGTATGTTGTTTTGATTATATTTTTGAGACATGTTCTCATAGCCCAGGTTACCCTTGAAGTTCACCACGTATCAGAATGATTCTGAGCTCCCAAATCCACCCCTCAGGTTCAGGGATTACTGTTTGTACCACTGTTCCCAGCTTGTAGTCAAAGTTTCCGAGATGGTGGCATTTCTCTGGCAAAAGTGACTTTTGTTTTTATTTGGTTGAAGGATTTCTCTTCAAGTTCACTGGAAAAAGTCTGGGGGATGCAAAAGTACAAGCAATGGGTGGATTTACTCATGGATGCCAGCTGTGAAGACACTGATGACCCGTGTGCTCTTCTCTTTTTTTTTGGGTTTTTTTCAAGACAGGGTTTCTCTGTGTAGCCCTGGCTGTCCTGGAACTCACTCTGTAGACCAGGCTGGCCTCGAACTCAGAAATCCGCCTGCTTCTGCCTCCCAAGTGCTGGGAATAAAGGCGTGCGCCACCACTGCCCGGCCTTTTAGGTTTTTCGAGACAGGGTTTCTCTGTGTAGTCCTGGCTGTCCTGGAACTCACTCTGTAGACCAGGCTGGCCTCAAATTCAGAAATCTGCCTGCCTCTCCCTCCCAAGTGCTGGGATTAAAGGCATGCGACCACCGTCCAGCCCTGTGTGCTCTTCATGGTGGCAAATTTCCTCTTCCTGTACATAGCTTAAACATGCTGAGGGTTCTTATCCACTGTGAGTTGGATAAATTGACTCTGGATCACTAGAAGCACAGTCACATTAAATCTGAAAACCTCCTCCTAAGATTAGAGTTTTGGAGCTAAGTCAGCTTTACTCAGCCTCCACTGATCTACAAACTTCCATTCCTTTTGTATTTTGTTTAAGACTACTGTAGTTTTATATTTGAATATTTTATTTTATATTTGCATATATTAAATGTCTTTATTTAGCACACATTAACAGACAGAGAGCTGGTGTTAGCTCAGTTGGTGGGGTGTTTATGTTACATGTAAAAAAGAGCTTAGTTTGACTTCTGGAAGCACATAAACTGAGTGCAGAGGCACGTGCCAGGAATCCTAGCACTCAGGAAATAGAGACAGGAGGATTACAAGTTCAATGTCATCCTTGGCTACAGAGTGAGTTTGAGGCCAGCTTGGGTTACAGGAGATACTATCTCAAAAAAACAAAAAAATAACACAACCAGTTTGGGAATATGAGCATGTAGAATACACAGTATATATATGCAATTTTTATTAGTTCTATAAAATAAATATAACATATAGTTGTATAATTTGAATTCTATCCTTCATTTACATATCTATTGTCTATCTATCTATCTATCTATCTATCTATCTATCTATCTATCTATCTATCATATACCTGTCTGTCTATCATCTGTCTATCTGTCTGTCTATCTATCTATCTATCTATCTATCTATCTATCTACTATGTCCTTTCCCGGGAAAGTAGCGATATTCTGTATTTATGTCACCTAAATGTATCTCAGTATCACTACATGTGTAATTAGGGTATAGATAAAGAAAGCATGAGTTCTGACATACACACAACTTGCATATACACTTTGTATGTAGGTACATAAATGGCTGTATGAATAAAAGTTTTCTCTTAAGTTATCATCTACTTTTGAGCATTCTGGGATAGGTAGACCTGCCTGTCAATCCTAGCAGGGATGTTCCCCATGTGAGATGTAGAGGATATTTACTGCCCTCTGAGGAAGCACTCAATAACCTTGGACTGGGAGGAGTTGAGAGTGCTCTTTTGAGACCAGCTGCTCTCTTCATGCTCCTTTGACCTCTGCGGAATTACCACTTTGTTTTTCTTCTTCCTCTTCTTCTTTTCTTCTTGTGATTTTTCAACACGGACTCTCAAAATTTTTAATCAGATGAAAATCTTGGTGTGCAGTTCAAGAGAAATTCAGTCCGTATGTTTCAGATTCATTTACAGTTAAATCATCATAAGTATTTTGCAATCATAGCTTGGCAGCCAGGAACCTTTTGACATAACTAGAAGTCAAGATACGTTGGGCTGAAAGAGCCAGGCACTTTGGATGCCCCAGGAGGGCAGTTGGCACCTGCAGAGGCAGCACCAGCAGGGAGAAAGCAGGGAGGTGGGGCCTGGGAAGTACTCAAGTGTCACTTATGTGGAATGGACTCTGGATTGCTGTCCTGTGCTCCATGGCTCCATGCATAAGCTGGAGTATGAGTCACTCCAACTGGCCTTTCTGTGCTTAACTCCCTCATCTTGAAGATGTGGATGCTGGTAAATAGACTATCTAGAGAAAGAGGAATGCAGACAAGGGAGAGTTCTCTCTTACTGTTTGGATTATTTCTGGTTAGGTGAAGAATTGTCAACCATGGAGATAGGTTTGGTGGTGTACACTTGCAATCTGAGCACTTAGAGGGCTGAATTGGCAGCACTGAGCATTCAAGACCAGCCTAGGCTTTATAGCAAGACCCTGTCCCAAAAAGGATGGGAGACCTGGGGTTAGAGCTCAATGACAGAGCACCTGCCTAGCACGCACAAGGCCTAGGTTCAAGGTCCAGCACTGAAAACATAAAAACTTAAGGAAAAGAAAATTGAATATATTGATGTAGTAGTAACACTTCCGTCACCCATGGTTTTGTTTTGGATAGTTTCAATTACCTTTAGTCAATTGTCATCCAAAAATATTAACTAGAAAGTTCCACAAGTCAATCAATCATTCATAAGTCTTACTTAACTTTGATTATAAATACTGCTATATTTGTTCATTTTATTAGTTGTTATTGTTAATATGACTACTTCATAAGTTAAATTTTGTCATGGGTTCTCTCTATGTATGTATGTATGTATGTATGTATGTATGTATGTATGTATAAAATCACAATATGTTAGGCATAGGTGGGCCCCTCTCTGCAGTTTGAGGCAACCACTGGGGCTCTGGGAATGTCACTTATCCTGGTCTGAGACTATTATAGTCAGGCCATTATGTACCAGGGGATGTGCTAGGTGCTTCTCACAGTCTCACAAGGACCTTGTCAGAATACCCCTCCCTTTCTTCGTCCCTTGTTAATGCCTGGCATGCTCAACACAATTGTTCTTTTCCTTTCCCCTTCCCAGGGCCTCCAAGGCTCCTCTGGTCTCTTTCCACACTCTCTCTGGTCAGGTGCATTCTTTCTATTAGGGTTAGCAGTCCTTTGCTGCATTTCTGGTCTGCACATTGGGCCTAAACTTTTGCCCATTATCTACAGTCACATGGAAACTGCCTATAACCTCCCTTCTAAAAATACATAGTCACCCAATGCTCCCTGCCTCCTGTTTCCAGTGAATTCCCCTTTCTGTGCTAGTACTTGTAGTTAATGGCCACTACCCACCTGGCCATATGAGCCAGGGTACTCATCTTGATGACTCTCTCTCTCTCTCTTTCTTCTAGGCCTGTTGATTTTTTGACTTCAAGCTTTCCAAATTTCCCTCTTCCTCTCCATTTCCCACAGCTCAGCATTCAGGTTTCAGCAATGCTTTGGGTAGCAGCAGCAGCAGTCTCTCACCTCTGGGCTCCCAGGATGGCTGTCAACATGAAGCTCACATGAGCTCTAGAGACCAGGCTGCAATCATTTCCTTCCTCTGGCTGAAATCATCTAAGGAATCACCAACAACCATTTGGCCAGTCCTTATCTGCCGCCGCCTGCTCCCAGCTACTGAAGCCGCTTCATCTCTTTACCTTCCCCATCCATCAAGGAAAAGTCTCCGGGTTTTTGATGATATGAGAGCCTGGGAAGTCCTGATTGGTTCCTGACACCACTTTCAAATGTTGCTCTGGAGTGTACATTGATTGTCTGTTTCACTAATTCAGGCTGTTGAGGACATAAAGGCACAGTGGTTACCTTTCTGTGCTACCCCCACGTCTGCTTCTGAAGAATGTATTAAGAACCGTGACAAACCTAGCTTCTTTAATAGGCCATCTGAGCCTGGTATTACTGGCCATGTAAGTTCAAGGACACATTGGAGCAGACACATTTGGGACATTTTTGAAGGGCAGAAAAGACAGCTTGGGGTATGCAAAGTAGGGTGTGTGTGTGTGTGTGTGTGTGTGTGTGTGTGTGTCCAACTTAATGCCATTCTTCTGATACTACTCACCCTTGTTTTCTGAGACATGATAACTCACTGGGACCCAGGGCTCACAATTAGGCCAGACTGGCTGGCTACCAAGCTTTAGTAATCTGAGTGTCTCTGCTGTCCCAGTGCTGGAATGACACATGTACACCACCAGAATGCTTTGCTCACTAAACAGTCCCCTCAGTTGCCAATACAGACAGGTTGTTCTTTAAAACCTGCTCAGCCCTCCCTCACCATGACTTTAGCACCCATAGCTACACACCTGAGTCCCAGCTAATCTTGTGAAAGGTCTTAGAGTAGCTGGGGGTTTCTCTCAGGAGGTTGATTTTGACACCAAGAAGAGAGGGACAGAACATAGCTAAGTACTTTCAATGAGTCTAGCCCCTTGCCAGAGACATCCAACTGTCATGAGAGTTCAATCGTTTTCATAAGAAGGGATGGACTTCTTGACCAGTCCCACGAACAGGGTGGGACTAGGGCTCTGAGTACCAGAAAGCTCTTTGTAGGTTCTTCCGAGAGGAACACCCAAGCAAGCTACACATCGTTGGGTCAACGAAAACCAGGCTTTGTGAGAAGGAAGAAAATAATTTGAATATGAACTGCAGGTCATTGAACATCAGGTTAAACTGCTGTGTGCAAGCTGCAGAGGGACAGGAGGTAAGGGTAATACACTTGATCTGGGTTGGGACTGGGAACATTTATTTACAGTAGATTTCAGATTGTGAATAGGTGTATTCTGGCTAGCACAGAGAGAAAAACAGTAATATATGTGATCATGTTTAAAAGCTTATCAATAGGTTCAGCATAACTGTGGCCATTGGTAAGAAGACTCAAGGGAGCTCTAAATGATTAGCAGGGGTGGGAGCTGACAAGCCATGGAGGTAGCCTTATATTGAGGAGGGCTCTGACCATGAGATACTTTTCCTGTTGCAGACCCAAGTTTACTTGAACCTATACCTATGCCCTTCTATTTTCTATATCCTCCTTGACTGGCATAAGCGAGTGAATCTCTAATATGGGAACTGCTCTGAGAACACACAACACTAAAACCCAAACAGAAAGCTGGGAATTTCAAGAAGAGGCATGCCCAGGCAGGGACCCAGCTCCTGAGGGGTGGGTGGACAGGGAGGTTGACAGGAAGCCAGCTCAGATCTCTCTTTGCGCTGCTTCTCCTCTGGGGGGAGGGGAGATCTGGGGTGTGTGTCTTGTAGCAAATATTTGTCACCAGAGGGAAATCTTGGCTGGCCTCAGGATCGCAGATAATTAAGAGATATGATTTATCACTGGTGATGTTTCCAGGCCTGGCCAGAGCATGAGTAAGTGTTTTCCAAGCTGCTTGGCCTTTCGCTCAGCCACTCTGCTGGGGAGGCTCTGCTTGCATGCCAGGGATCTCAGGCTGTTTGAGTTGTGATATAGCAGGGACTGGGGAGAGCCTGTGGTGCTTCCTATCAAAGGTCCCTGGGCATCTAGTTTTGTCTTGTAACAGGAAGGTGGTCTGGCAAAATCAATAGAACCAGGCAGTCTTGGAGGAATTTCCACATGTATAACAGTGGGCAACTTGCTTGGCTTAACTGAGCTGCCTCAGTTTCCTAGTATTCGGAACTAACAGAGAAGTTTAAAATGAAGCAATGTGGAGCCCCAGGGAATACTTAGTAATGCCTGGAAGACTTCTTTGGTTGTCATAACTTTGAAAAGGCCATATATCGGGAAGCGGTCAGAGTTGCTGGTGAGTACTGCATGATGTCCACAGGATGCCCCTGCCAGGCCTTGGCTCCTGTGGCCCCAGGCCTGAGACTGAGAAATCCTGAGGCATAGTAATGACAAAGAGTTGTTGGGAATGTAAGTAACAGCACATGGCTGTACTGCTGTCTGAACACGGAGTGGCCCTGAGCTAATGGTCATTACCGTGGTAGCTACTAAAGTCATTTAAAAAACAACACTTTAAAGCCACTGACAATCTGAGGTAGATTTGGAGGGAAAAGACCGCCTGGATACAGAAAGGCAAATTAGACCTCCTCCCTCTAAAGGGCTCCCCACTCTAAAGAACTCCCCCCTCTAAAGGGCTCCCCTCTCCTCCCTCCTTTTCTTCTCCTCTGCCCCTTTGTTCACATTTATTGAACACATTTTAGGAGCTAGAGATTTGAGCTGTGTAATTGACTAGAATAACTTGTATGTCTTTGTCGAGATTTCTTTCCAAAAATATGTCCCACAAATAGATCATGATTGTTTTTAAAAAACAGAATCCCATAAGAAAAAGCACAATAAGCCATATAGACAACTTGGTGAGAAGTGTGTATATAATCACAGCAGTCCAAGGTGACTTCCCTGAGGCCTGCAGGGTTAGGGAGGTCAGCATCCTACCCTGTCTTAGTGATCCCTCCCTGTCCAGTGGATGACTGGAGTCCTTTCCAGATGACTAGCTGGTGTTGGCCAGAGGTAAGGGGCCCTGGGCCAGGCCCTGAGGTGATGATCTGAGCATCCGCTCAGGGACCAACTCAGCTTATGGGCCTGCCCTGCAGCTGGGCATGGGAGTGTTTGCAGAAGGAAAGGAGGGATTGCTGATCAGCCCCCATGTGCCCATCCTGGATTGAAAGGAACCTGGCTAGATGCCTGGGGCAAGCTGTTGGCTCTTGTTTTCTCTGACGAGATTGGAGGGGAATATTTGTACTCCATCCCAAAGCCCTGGCAGCAGGTTCAGGGTTGCCTGTCACAGTAGAGGCAAAGCCAGCTTCCAATTGAGATGTGTGTCTGTAAATGAGAAAGTGAGAAAACATACACACACACACACACACACACACACACACACACACACAGATTTATGGGACAGACACCCCAGAATCCCCAAAGAAAGGATCCATGAAGAATTTTGGACAGTCAGTGAATGGAGAGGCAAAGCTGACTCCTGGCTGAGATGCTTTCTGCTCAGAGCATCTTGGTAATGAATTCTCCCACCTCTGCTGTACCAGTTCATGGGCTAATGCAGCCTCAGACTCAGGAGGAACCTTAGAGTCTCCCAGGCCCAGCCTCCACAGCCCCTCCAATGGACTTCTCATCATCACTTTGAGTTTATTGCACAGCACGTGGTATTCTCTGTCATATCATGGTCCACAGGGGACAAAAAAATTGACCTGTAGGCCATGCCTGTCTTTTAGATTTCACTTAGTCAATCAAGTGTCTGAATATTGAAAACAACCCCAACATCTCGAAATCAGGATCTCTAATCAGAAATTGACTCATTTGACTTATGAAGAAAGGGAGAATGCCGGGTACACCTGGCACCACGTGATTAACTCACAGGAATGGCGGGAACTGGGCATCCCTCAGTGTTCTGCTGCTTCTGCCTCTGTATTGAATTGCTTGTTGTCTCATTTGTATAACTTGTCCTGCAACCAGATTCTCCGGTGCTCATTTTGAAAATGGGGCTGTCACTGGGACCTTTTCTTCGAAGCTTGACCACTTACTACTGTGTGGTCAACCTCTGATTGGCGTCTCGGATTTTCTCATCCGTAAATCAGGAGTCTTGACTCTAACCTCTTGGCATTGTTGCAAAGTCTAAGTATGGTATCATGACCACAGAGCCAGCTGCGATGTGGAGGTGGGTACTGTGGGTATTGCCATTGCTCCTTACTCCAATGGGTCTGGATCTCGGTGTCGCTCCTCGGTGATCTTCCTGACTTTGGAGGAGATGAGTGGATTATCAAAGCCTTATGTGCTGGACTCATGACCACACGACACCATGTCCTTGATTTCTCCTCCTCTGCTGGTTGTGTGTGTGTGCACTTCCTGTTATCAACCCTCTGCCCCTTTCTAGTTGTCTTCCTGCTTAGAGAGGAGAGCCATGGATGCCTCAGTCTCCCTCACCATGCCTGCTGCAGTGTTGGTCAGTACACTGTGGATGAGGTCTGGAAGCTGAAGGCTTGCCAACTTGAAGCCCTGTTTTCTCCTTTTCTGAAAGGCCAGAATGCCTTGGGAAAGAGTCTTTATCATCACATTCCCATCTCCGTCACTGTCCATCCCTGGAACTAGAAGCAAGTTCTTTCTGAGCCTCAATTTACCTATACAGTGAAGCAAGGGCACCTCTTTTTCAGGCTGAAATATGAGAATTAAAGGAGCTGGTAAGTAGGGCAGATCACACATGCCTCCCTCATCGCTGTTCCCATGACCCTTACTAGCTATGTGTTGTTAGAGTACCAGGTAGTCTACTGAGTGCTAGGAGAGTGACTTCGGGTCCCATCAAGAGTCAAGAGGCATCTTTTCTGGGTGTATCCCTGGGTGAAACTTTGCCTCTGCTACATGAGAGGATAGCTCCGTGAAAGCGCGTGATCGGCAACACCGACTTTACCTGAAAGCTTCTTTCCTGCACTAGGGGAGCAGGAGTTTATGGTACTGGGAGAGCCTCACAGTCCTGTTCTGAGAACAATCATGGCTTCTTCAGAACCCTGGCTGCAGTCCAAAGTCAGCTGCACCTTCCTGCAGGCCAGTGAGGCGGGAAAGACACGCATGGCGCAGCCTTGGACAGGTCTGGACCTGGCAGAGCCTCCGTTACTCACTTCTCAGTGACTGGCTGGGGCACCAGAGTGCCTGCCGGGAAAATAGTCTCCTGCTAGAACTTTGAGAAGGCAAGGCCCGAGACTTTCAGGAAGTCCCTGGACAAAGACCAGTGTGTTCTGTAAAGTGTTTTGCATTTTAACATTTCTCTTTGATCAAAAACCATGCACTTGGGGTGGGGAGACTGAGGATGTAGCTCAGAGTTAGAGTGCTTGCTTAGCTTGCATAAGACCCAGCAACCTCCTCTCTCCAAATCCACAAAACAACGTAAACAAAAACAATTAGTTTGTTTCTTTGACAATTCTTCATTTCTCAACCTTGGGACTCAGATAAAAGAACCATGTGGGTCTGAACTCAGTGTAGGCCTGAGGACTTTGTGAGTTTGTGACAAGAATGAAAAAAAAAAAAGTCATTTGTAGTCCTGACAGAACCTCACATGTCAGCAGCAATTGTGTGAGCATTCATAAAGGTAAAGACAGTAACATCATGGGTTGTGTGCTTCCTGTGAGGTAGGGTCAGGTGAATCTTCCTCCTGCATTGCTACTTTCGTTCACTCAATCGGCAGGGATGTGTAGTCATTTTGCAGGTGAGAATACTTATGACCTCGAGGTTACAAAACAACAGAGGCTGATATCCCAAGCTATAGCTGGTTACAGCTAAGGCTCAACCATTCTCTGACAAGGGACAAAACCCACCAGTAGCCTCTATGAGGTTTGGAGCTGTACAGTCTCTTTCTTAGTGATTTTTTTTTTCATTACTATGACCAAACACTTGAAAAGTAAGAAAGATGCATTTTGACTTGGGGGTTCAGGGGACATGGTCTGTCATGACAGGGAAGACAGCAGCAGGAGTGTGTAACTGGGACTCCTCACACCTATAATGATCAGAAAACAGGAAACTACATTCCTTTCCTGCTTTTGATTCGGCCTGCAACTCTGACCCAAGGGAGGGTGTAGTCTACAATCAGGGTGTGTCATCTCTCCTCAGTTAAACCTCTCTGGAAACACTGTCACAAACATACCAGTTGTGTCTCCTAGGTGATTTCAAAGCTTGTCAAGTTGACAGTGAAGATCTCTCTCACAACTGTACTACAGAGTGATGTTTTAGACACTGATGGGCTGCATGTCAACTGGAGTAGTTTCACCTAGCGATAGGTGGCCATCTTTGTGTAAGCACTTTCTATTAGTGTGTGCAGAAGGAAAGAGCCTAACAGCATTTCTGAGAATACTTCCCTGTCTTTACATGATATACAACTGTGAGGTGATTTGCCCAAATCCTACAGTGGTGTACTGTATGGGATTGAGACTCCACCTACTGTGATTTCAAAGCCCAGAAGCAACAAGTTTGAGAATGCAGATCAAATTGTATTTGAGTTAAGAAATTAGAAATAAGGCTCTACTGATATAGCTGTCTCCTTAGAGGTCTGCCAGAGTCTGACATATTCAGAGGCGGATGCTCACAGTTAACCATTGAAATGATCAAGGGTTCCCAATGGAGGAGTTAGAGAGAAGACTGAAGGAGCTGAAAGGGTTTGTGGCCCCATGAGGAGAGCAACAATACCAACCACCAGCCTGGGAGCACATAGGGAGGGACCCATGACTCCAGCTGTATATGTAGGAGAGGATGGCCTTGTCAGGAATAGGTGGGAGAGGAGATCCTTGGTCCCATGAAGGCTAGACAGGAGTGTGGGGGAATTTGAGGGTGGGGAGGTGGAGTGGGGGGCTGGGGGTGAACATTCTCATAGAAGCAGGAGGAGGAGGGATGGGAAAGGGGGTCATGGGTGTGGGGGGAAATGGGGTAAAGGGAGAACATCTGAAATGTAAATAAAATATCCAATAAAAAAAAAAGAAGGCTGGCACAGAGACAGTTTATTTCTTGCTTTAAAACTTATGGTGAGTCCTGTTAGCTGGGGTCAAAAAGCAGAGCCCTTAGACTGGCTCTAAGAGCTCCACAATCCAGTGGTCATTCTGTTCTTATTCCTCTTCTCCGTACTCCAAGTCA
Organism: Mastomys natalensis; assembly: GCA_021653895.1. Lineage (NCBI taxonomy): Eukaryota > Metazoa > Chordata > Mammalia > Rodentia > Muridae > Mastomys > Mastomys natalensis. Next base: position 1,060,410 of record JAJTUV010000391.1, read on the forward strand.
CCTTCCAACTCCATACAAAAGATGATTCTACATTTAGAGTCCCTAGTTCAGGCTTCTAGGCTTCTAAGGTTTCCTGAATATTGTGATGGTTTGTCTTTATGTTTACTCTCTTAACTCCTTGAATACACAGATACACATACAAACACATCACACACACAGATATACAGACATATACAAACATACACACAGACATACACACAGATAAACACACACAGAGGCATACAGACACACACACACACACACACACACACACACACACACACGGCTGAGAACAGAACTCCTCCTCCAGGGTAGAGGTGAATTGAATCAATTATTGTTCACCTGGAGCCATCAAGACTTCACAGAGTCTGACGCAGAGAACACATATTTCATATATATAGAGAGAACACATAAACAAATGATGAGAGCATCAGTCCATAGGAATGAAGGAGGGAGGAGCCCAACTCAGGCTTTCTTTCCAACACTATGACTAATCTTAAACCTAGCTAAGGGCCTTTTGTAGTAGCAGCTGAGCCCTGGTTCTTTCATAAATGATTTCGTGGATTCACTGGTTCAAGTTAGCTAAGCTGTGGCTGAATGCTCTGGAAAGATGTTACCTGTGTAGGTGGGGGTCTCAGTTTTTATCCCCTTCTTTACAGTTCATTACCAAGGAGCCTAGATAAGGCCTCTAAACATGGTGGTCCAGAAACCTAGAAGCAAAAGACAGCTGCTCTCCAAGTCTTTGCTTGATTCTCATTTAATAATATCTTATTGACATAAACCAGTCTCATGGTTAACTGAGACTCAGGAAGTAGAGGAGTATGTGCCATTTTTTAAGGGAAGAAACTGCAAATGTTACTGCAGTGTTGGAGACAATTAATGGGCAGGAAATCCAGTCACCTTAGAGTATATGGCAGGTGACAAAGTAGATGAAGCTGGAGAGACTAAAGTATATCCTGGGACCTCAGTGCTAAATGGAAGGGCTTCAATTTCATTTTGTAAATGATGGGGCCAGGAAGGGCAGAGGCGTGTGTTCTTGACCAGATTTGTACATCGGAAGCATGTCTTTGAGACTGTGAGGAGGCTGAGTCAGAAACTCCAGGCAAACGGCTCAGTGGGGCCAACCATAGTTCAGGACAAGATGCTGAGGCTTCGACTGCCGTTGTGTCTCTGAGCTCCTTGAAGATAGGGCTACAGCAGCCAGTTTCCTTTCAGCCATGTGTCTGGCTGGCACAGTGGTTGGTCTGGAATCGGGCCCCACTGAATGCTCACATGAGTGTTGAACGTGGATTAGGGATTAGACTGGCAGTCAGTGCAGACTCTCCTGATAGGCAGCAGCTGATGGCAGAAGAACATGATGGGAATGCATGCTCAGAGACTGGCTTGTCCCAGCCTCAGGAGGTGAAGGCTGGGCACAGAGACAGAAGTCAGGAGTGAAGAGGTAAGAGTTAGGATGTATACCTCTCTAAGCATTTGCTATTGTCTCCTTCTTGTCATAGGTTTGCTCTTTGGAGTAACCTTGGGTAACTTGCCTCATCTTCAAGTTTCTAAATTCTGTAAAATGCAGAAGGCAACTCCAGGCATCAAAGAGTGCCAATAGAATATATTTAGGGCAAAGGAGGAAGAAAAAAGAAGGCACTTAGAAGTCATCCATTGTTAAAATCCTGTGATGCCCACAAACAAATTAGCCACATAAGGGGAAGAATAGAAGCCTTCCCATTGAGAACTCAGCTCAATCTTATTGCTGTTTCGAATTTGCAAAGCATGCTGGTCTCTGTAGTGAGATCATCTCTTTAATGTCTTAGTAATATAAGCATCATCAAGGCCTATTATGACTATTTCCAAGATAATGGATGTCTTGGTGGACGTGCTGTGATTAGCAGAAAAAGTATCACCAGAGTCTAGGAGAGAACTCAGAAATCTGAACTCTGTCCTTAAGGTGATGGTCTTTCTCCCGGAGCAGTATCTAACAGAGGCTTCTCAGGTTTACTCAGAACAGCTCTAACTAGCTTTTCAGAGTTTTTTCTCTTTCTCGTAAAGGTCATCTTTGGATAAAAGAGCTGGAAGCAAATATTGCAATGAAAGAAGAAGCTACTCCATAAAAGGGAGTTTGTGCACAATCAACACGGTTTAGAACCAAGACAGGACTGCTAGTTTTGAAGGCTGTATTTTTCTGGCATGTGCTATAATTAATACAGATGTTGAGCATTATACATAATCTGCATATTAGTGACCCAGTGCACAATTCATACGGTAATGTCATTAATTGCACATTACCTAGGCTGCTGAATGAACATTACATAGGTTTTTAATGGATGTAGTTATTATAATTGAAGTCAATTATATTGCTTCTTGTGCATATCAAGTCAGTAGTGTGTGGCTGGACCTTATGGGGTCCCTGCCAAAAGAAATAGGTGTTTGTCATGGGGACAGCTTATGAGCTGGAGCAAGGGGAAGGGAAAGGATGACCCATGGCCAGAAATGACTGGTCTGGCTGAGCCCTCTATAGGGTTGGGATAGTGGGACAGAGGGCAAGGTGAATGGGCATTGTTTGCTCTGAGGCAGGATCTACTTGCCCTTTTGCTGTGGGCTCAGGAGAGGGTGCAGGCTGAGCTGAAAGCCAGCACCACCCACGCTGTAACAGAACACTTTTCTCCAGGCTGACCCAAAGCTAGATGGTGGTTGCATCACTTCCTCTGGTATTTGGAAGCCACATGACTCTGGCATCTGGTTTGCCAGGGATGAAAGGCAGCCCTGCCTGCCCACGATGCTGGCACAGAAGACCCTGGGTCCTGTGCGTCTTCTTCGAATATTCCGTTTCCCTAGCAAATGGGGCAAGGTTGCTGTGGTAGCTACTGCTGTTGCTGATGTTGATGTTGCCTTGTGCTCACACTCTCTGGAAGGACAACCTGAAGGCTGGAGAATGAAGAGGGATTAAGGCTGTGACTACTTCTTGGTAGTCAGCTTCTGTCACTGTGACATAAATACCTGAAGTATTCAACTTAAAAAAGGGGGAAAGTTTGTTTTGGTTCCTGGTTTCAATTCATAGTCTTATTGGTCCAGAATTTGATAGTGTTGGAGTGGCAGTACATCATTGTGGTCATAAATAGGCAGAAAATCTGCTTACTCCCAGTGACCGAGAAGGAGAGAGACGAGAGAGAGAGAGAGAGAGAGAGAGAGAGAGAGAGAGAGAGAGAGAGAAGGGCCAAGGTCCTCAAATCCCTTTTAAGAGCATACCTTCAATGACCTCTTTTTCTTCTACTAGTTTCTATGTCCTCAGCATCTCATAACCTTCCAGTTGTAGCACAGGATGAGGACCAAGAATCAGAAACATAGGTCTCTGGGGACATTCATTCCAAACCAGAGCATCTTCTTGTTAGAGAAGACGTCTGAATGCTGTGATCCCTGGCTGTGACAAGTCACTTTGAGTGTTGCTAACCTCTTTAAACTTCATGCAAGAGCAGTTAGGGTTTTTCTAGTTGAACTGACACTGAAATTCTAAAGAGAGTTTTTAAAAGCCCAGTGATATACATTTTATGTACCCTCACACATGCATGCATACATGAATGCACACACATGCACACAGCACTTGTGTACATAGCAGACAGGTCCTCTTAGTTGATGTGATACTAAGATTTCAGAGAGCTTGGAAATTTACTCAGTAACATCTATACATATGCATGAATGATCTCTGTCTCTGTTGGTCTCTCTCTGTCTCTGTCTGTATCTCCTCTCTCTCTGTCTTTGTCTCTCTGTCTCCTCTCTCTCTGTCTCTATCTCCTCTCTCTGTCTCTTGTCTCTCTGTTCTCTCTCTTTCTTCTCTCTCTCTCTCTCTCTCTCTCTCTCTCTCTCTCTCTTCTCTCTTCTCTCCACAGTGTTAGTTGAAGGTAGGATGTGATTTTGAACTCTGACTGAGATGATTATCACATTCAGGTCATCTAGGCCACTGTGTCAAAGTTTTGTGGCTTTATTTTGGAAGGCCACTCTGGAAGCTTGGGCTGAAATAAATAACAAAGGGAAAACTTTCCCACACACACACACACACACACACACCAGATTCAAGTGAATAGGAAAGAAGGGAAAAGAATGCTTTTTGACAAAATTTCCGAACGGGGAGCCGGATTTTCCTGGGAACCTGTGATGTATGGACTTGCACGTCTCCTTTGCTTCTCTGTCCAGCCACTGACCGCTCCTCTGCTAATGCCAGACTGGCCAGGAATACACTTTCTATTTAGAAAGCAAAGGCGGCCAGCTTTGGGCCTGGGCCTGGAGACTGACTCACTGTTGTTGGGATGACACATTGCCTGCACACATTTCACAATTCTCTGAAACACCAGACTTATTTCTGTGAGTATGCAGAGGCCCACTTCACCATCCACCTAAGGCCACACACAAAGACTTTGCTATTTTCTTCCCTGGGCCTAAATGAATGGCAGGACTTCCCATGCCTGAAACATCACCCTCGTTTGGAAGGAGAGAAACACTGGCCAAGAACGGCAATGTTGTTTAACCAGAGTCTGGCTAGCTTTCAATAGCCACACGCCAAGACTATACCAGACAGAGCAATGGCTATGAATGGGGTAGGGGTAGGACTGAAGCTTAAAAACAAGGCAGAAAAAAAAATACAGATAACAGACAGGAGAAGAGCAGAGAGAGAGAGGAGAGGAGAGGAGAGGAGAGGAGAGGAGAGGAGAGGAGAGAGAGGAGAGAGGAGGAGAGGAGAGGAGAGAGAGAGGGAGAGAGGGAGAGGGAGGATGAGATAGTATACACAAAGTAAAAGGGAATTTAAATAGAGAAAGGCTGCATGGAAATGATTGAAGAACTGGGTCAGAGGGCAAGAGTTCTGGTCTGTGATCATTTCTTCATGTACCTTTCCCTCTGTCTTTGAGTGAGCACTCTCAATCCCCATTACTAAGAAGCAGGAGCAGGGGCCCAGGAAGTTGCAATCTATGTCTCAGGTGAAAGGGAGGACATTTTTCTTTATTAAACAAACAAACATACAAACAAACATCAACCTCATATTGTAGGTCAGGCAGGCCTAGCACTCACGAAGTAGCCCAGGCTAGTCTTGAACTTATGATAGCCCTCCGGCTTTACCCCTCGATTGCTAGGATAACAAGTATGAGAAGCAGCTCCCTCCACATCAGTGTGAAGGCTTGGGGCCCCACATCTCTGTCTCTCTGGGATCTGAAAGCCTAAAGGATACTCTGGATGACCAAAGAACTAGCTGGGGAGGCCAACAATCTGGATGGCCTGTGACAGTGTCCCCTGAGGAGTTGTTTATACACTTAGACATTAAGTGCTTAAGACTTGAAGGGCCAGCCTCATATTCAAAGCCCTGGATTCAGAACTATCTGGAAACTTCCTCCAGGGTAAACAAAAACAAGCACTTCAGCTCACTTGCCAGGGCATCTCACTCCAGAAAGGAAGGGAAGGAAAGGGAAAGTGAAGCTGCTTTTTCCCCTGTGAAGGAAAGGTTACAACAACATTTTCTCTGGGCAGCTGTGAGGTCGGCAGGCAGACTTTTCTCTGGTAACCATCTCAATGTGTCTGTGTGGAAAGTACCTAACAGTGACTAAGCACTAGCTGAGGTGATTCACTTGTCACTTCACTTGGGGACTTTGGCCCTGTTCTAGAAGCCACAGAGTGTTTTCAGCACATCTGATCCAGGCCCTTCATGTATGGTGGCAGGTTCGAGAGAACACAGACTTATAGGACTCTGTTTATAGGAACGGACCCCAGGGAGGAGGGAGGGTGTGGGCTCACTGGAATCCTGTCAGGACTTCTAAGAAGTCTAAACTCCTAATTCCTGTCAGCAGAGGAGTTAGGAGACTGTGAAAGTGACCAGAGTTTGAATGGAAATGAAGTTCATTCATGGAGCATCCAGGATAGGCTGGAAGTTTCCTTAAAGTTGTCTCATTCTTCCTCACAGTAATAGTGTGAGAGAGGTGTTGCTTTCCTTCCTTGTTGGAATGAGGCCTTCACAGGAAAAGGAGCCCAAGAGTTCACATCTCTAAGTCAAGCTGGGAATGGGGCCAGAGACTCTGGGAGGCAGGGCTATCCACTAAGATACAGGAGGGCCACAGAGAGACCAGTCTGTTCAGGGCAAGTGGAGTCATTCTGCTTAATAATTCAGTTCAAATGGAAACCCTTTTGTTGCAATTATATGCACAGAGAAAAGGACATATCACAGTTGTGTAGCTTGCTGGACTGTCACAAACTGAAGAGATCCCTGTAGTCACTGCCCAAACAGAGACACAGATAGCTTGTTTCCAAGATGACTATCATGGGTTCTCAGTCTCTATGTACACATGTCCCTTCCTCAAATCAGTAGAATCTCTTCCTCTTCTCTTCTTGATGCTGGACTGGCCATACTGACTTCTCTAACTCATCATAATGTAGTGGAAGTGGTGTTTCTGCTAGGGCATAAGAAGATGGGCTGTTACTAGGTGGGTTTCTTAGCAACTGTTTCCAGAAACACCTGGAGTCTAATGGCCCAGAGACTGCCCCAGTAAAGGGCATACACAGCCACACTGTCCACAGTGTTGGTGGAGGCCAGCCTTCTGCAGATGACTGCTGAAATGCCGACTTTGTAAGGAGAGCTCTCTTGGACTATTGAGAGGCCTTGGTCAAAACCACATGAAACACAAGAATTGTTTAGCCTAGCCCTGACCTCCTGACTCATAGAATCATGAGAAGCAACGAAATGGCTGTTATGTTAAGTTCCTAAATTTGGGATAACTTATTAGACAGCACTACAACCACACATTTCAATCCATCATAGGTCACTTCAGTGATCCTTGCTAGCCATTGTGACCCTTCTTGCAATAAACATGCAGTTAGCTTCTCTGGCTCACTGTTATGTCTAGGACAGTCTTCTCTGATGTTGCCCATAGCAACACATCAGCTCATTTTCTCAGTGTGTAATAATGTGTGGTACTATTTATTTATCCATTTTATGATTGACAGACAGTTGGGTTGCTGCTCTGAATGGCATGGTTGTGAACATCTTAGTGTGTGCATTTCTGTTGAATACCATTGTAGTTCTAATCTGAAGTGTCTCCTACTAGCTCAAGTGCTTAAAAACTTGGCTTCTAGCTGGTGCTACCACTTCTGGAGGTTGTGGAAGCTCTAAGAGGTAGAGCCTAGCTATTGGAAGCATCTTACTAGAGACAGGGAGACTGGAAGCTAATATCCACTTCTGGTTCTGACTCAAGCTCTCTACTTCCTTATCTGCCAAGATAGGAAGAGGACATTCTTGCAAACTTGTGCCACCAAGAACTGAACCCGTTTGGGCAGTCAGCCATGCTTTCCCTGTCACAAGGGACTGTATCCCCTGAAGTTGTGTGCAAAGATAAGTCATTCCTCCACTGAGTTGCTTCTTCTTGTTCCCCTCAACATTGAAGAAAAGTCACCAATACAAACACATACTCCAGAAAAGAGATTGCTGGAGAATAAAGTGCTTTCGATTTTTGCATTGTCTTCTTGGTTTTCGAGTGCCATACCAATTTACGTTATTAACAGTGATTGACAGTTGCTCGACATCCCTCCAGAACTGAACTTTACTGTCTCTGTCTTTTCATGTTTGAGAATTCCATCCAATTTGTTAACAAGAAAGAAATGGCCAGGCTGTCTACCTGCCAACAAGGCATTTGAAACATGCAAGCTAAAGGCAGAAAACCAGTTCCTTCCACCCAGATGTGTTCTTTCCATAAAAAAGGAAAAAGCTCACTACAACTGTTTGCTCATGTTCAAAGGGATGGTTGCTGGCTCAGACTTCCACTGTGTTCTTCATTTGGAGAGGTTTTGTTTTGTAAGTCAGCTGAAGTTGCGTTAGAGGAAGCGATTGGGATTCTGAGTATTTTCTTCATTCTTGGACCATGACTCATCTCTCAGTCATAGAATATTTGGAAGAAGGTGATTTGGGTTATTTTAGGGCAATTAAATTGTAGGGTCACAAAAACCTGCTCAAAGGGACTTGAAAACTGATCTTCCCATCGTTGTGACTCTCACAGTTGTACCTCCTAATTAGTGTGAAAAGTTACTTGGGAAACTGAACCTAAAATTATGAGGAAACAAACAGACAACAACAAAACCCCCAGGATCATGGCTATTCCAGAAAGCTTCATTTAGCTTATGAAGTTGGAAGAAATACTATCACAGAAAAGCTCACCAAAAAGTGATAGTTTTTTTTTTTTGTTTGTTGTTGTTGTTTTTTTATCAACTAAGCCTGTAAGTATTTATCAGCTAATTAAGCTGATATCAATCTATGTGCTGTCTTGAAGGTATTTTATAAACTGTGATGAGCCATCATTGATCAGGTGACTTCACATGAAAGAGATCGAGTGGCTTTATCTGCTTAGTTCATCTGCTGAGTGTCTCAAGCACAAAATTAAGTTTCTGAGGAATGACAAAATTCTAACTCAGGACTACAGCATTAATGCTTGAATGAGGGTTTGTTTTACTTTCATTTGTTTTGTGAGACAGGTTCTAGGTAGTGTAAGCTGGCCCTGAAATGATGACCTTTTGGCTGCTGCATTCTGAGTCCTGGGCTGCACCACCACACTTGACCTTGACTGTACCAACCCTAGATGTTTCAGAACTCTTCACTTTACATATACATGATCCAACTCACACACATACACATATGTGAACTCATACATATTTATTCCTACACATATACATAGATAGAGGTACAGATTAAGAGGCAGACAGATCCCACTACTTGTTTTGTTTCTCTAGAAAAATCTTGACTAACTAAGAGGGTATAAACACAATGAAACAATCCAGGGGAAACGTTCTGATATAATGGGGGCCAGCTCAAGTTTCCACAGTGCTCTTGGTTGTGCTCCAGAGGATGAGTGTATGAGCAAGCATCTGTCCTGTCCAGATTTTCTCAATTGAAGCCGAAAACCACACTGACTACTCGGAGAAAGTTCTTGGTGCTACCCAGTATTAGCTGTCTTTTAAATCTGGAGATCAAACTCAGAACCACAGAGAGTCCCAGCTGTATCTGTGTTAATCTTAGTTCCTAGGGAAAAAACCACAACTGAAAGTGACTCTCAGGTGAAATCTGCAGTCACAGCTCATTGGTCCTCTGTGGACACCTGGCACCTCTTGACCCATTTAGTATAATAGTACCTGTGTTCTCATTGCCACTGAGATTATTGGATCGAAGAAGCACACAAGACTTAAAATGATGGTCTTATGTTTTGATTTATGCCTTTAGTAAAGCCAATAAAGTAATTGTTCAAAGCAATTATCACGCTAATGATTTGCAAATAATCTTTCTGAATTTTTTTTTTCTGCTACAAAGTTGTTGATATGTTCTCACACATAGACTTCTGAAATGTGACGTGTGGCAAAAAAAGACAGATTGACTAACCTTTGGAGTTTCAGTAGATTTCGTTGTCCTGGGCTTCTAGTAACCTATCTTGGCTGGTTCACTTCACTTAGCCCCTTCCACAAGTTTCACAGAGGCCAGAGAAGGGAGAAACTTATATGCTTATCCCATTTTGACATTGCCAATGAAATGAATCTCCCATGGCATATTCCTACAACAATAGAAAGCAACTGTGTCTTTAGGAGCCTGTAGCCAGTCCTTGGGTAGGTAGTCGCTGGGTGTTATTTAAGTCTTGGGCTTCAGTATTTCTAGCTCTCTGTAGAAGTGTAGAGAGTCACCTGTGAATTTTATACCAAATTCAGGGCCCTAGTTTGTGTTTTCTGGGACAAGAGAAAAACACTGGCCAGGGAAGTTATAGACAACAGGGGAGCCAGGTATGGAAGCAGGCACTTATCATCCTAGCTATTGGGAGGAGAAGGAGGCAGGTGGACCATCATCCTCTGTTACATGGTGAATTAGAGGCCAACTAGCTATATGAGGAGATGCTGTATTAAAAAAATTAAACAAAACTCCTAAACAATAGGTTTCATTAAATAATGGTTCTAGAGGTTTTAAAGTCCACAGGCATGACATCATCATCTAGTGAGAGCCCTAGTACTGTGTCATGACACGGTTGTTCTTTCTCTTCTTTTAGAGCTGTTGATCCTATCATGCAATTCATCTCTCCTGACCTCACTTATTACTATTTCCCCAAAGCCCCATCTGCAAATAGCACCAATCTCTGGTTTGAGGGATTATGTTTCCCACATGTGAACTTTTGGGGGACACATTCAAACCACATCAGTGAACTCTGTTGGGCCTGTTGGCAGCCATCCTTAGAAAGGTTTTACACACAAATTTATGTTGGTGTGTTTTAAGGACCCAGTAATATGTACATGTCACCACCTGTGTGCTTAGGAATAAGTCGCATCTATAAACAACAGCTCTTACTGTAGAACCAGGACCAAGGGCATCTTCCCAAGGGGTAAGTGATGCTCAGCAAGAAGTATTCTAATGGATCCAAAGGGGCTACCTGTCAATCTGTTCTTCTGTAATAGGACATGTTGCAGGTCCTGCTATCTGACTGTACCACTTCAGTCCTGCAGGAAGCAACCTCCAAACTCCTCGGAGCAGACACTGAGGGAACCTTCTTTCTGTGTTTCCATGGGCTCTGTCTGTCTGAGGTATGTGTGAAGGGTCTCACCTTGCCAGAACTGAGGCCTCCTTGCTTCTGACTGTGGGAGAGAAAGCCAGCGAGCTTGCTCTTTTCAGGTTTTCCCACTGAGCCCACTGCTCCTGGGATGTGGGCCTCCATGACACAGCCTTCATTTTCCTGCTATCTGAACCCTTGCTTTTCCTGACTCACACACAACTTTATAGAAACTTACAGGGAGTTCTCTCTCTCCCTCTCTCTCTCTCTCTCTCTCTTTCTCTCTCTCTCTCTCTGAATCAGGCCTGTTCTGCCATTTATGTCTCCAGACATGACATAGCCTTCTTCTCTACCTTTCTCATTCCTTCTACTACCTGATGAGACCCATCCTCTTTGCCAACTCCAGCATCAGTTACTCACTAAATCCTCAGCCTCCAAGTAAATATTTATGAACTATCTACTTTGAAACAGGCCCACAATAATGAAAAATATACATAGGTATATTTCTAAAGAGCTTTTGGTCTTAGAGGATACACAGACAAAGCCAGCATGGAATGTCACATGACAGCTGGTGTAAGTCTCCGGTGTCTGATCTTGGCCGTGTGCTGGGGAAGCTCCTACTGATGTGAGTTGACATTCTAAGTCTTAAGGATGGACTCAGCATGTCCCCTATAGCTGTCCCACAAACCTAGGTCTGTGTGCAAGATTCTTTAGCATCTTTGGGATGCTGAGATTTGAAGGGTTACTGCTAAAACACAACCCTCTCATCTTACCAACAACCAAGCTCATGGGGTAAATTCTCATGCCAGGAAAAGGGTTCAAAGCTGGAATGCTGACTTATGCTCTGGGAAAATAGGTTTGGAGTGGGTATGACAGCCAGGATTCCAATCGCGAGCCTGGACTTTGTGTGCTCAGACCTAAGAGCAAGTTGGCTTTCAGTGTCTCATCATTCCCACCAGGCAGAATACTAAGTGAAGGGTCTCATGTTACTTGAAGACATCCTTGATTCCAACCATAGAGGCAATGTGGCAAGCTTATTCTTTCCTGAGAGAAGACCGGGACCCAGGCCTGGAGCTCATGAACCAAGGTGGTAATTAGTGGTCTCACCTGACATGGAGTATCAGGGAAATGCCATTGTCCTTCCAACAGAGGACACCTGGCTCTCTGGAGTAGGTGTGTGAGTGCGAGCACCTGTGTCCTCTACTGATATTTCCACAGTTCCCTTTCACAAAGTAGAAATCGAAGGGATAGAGGCAAAGGAACTCAAACCAGTGTCATGGCTATTTAGTCACAAAGCTAGAATCCTGGTTGCTTTTAAATATTACATTTTTGGTTCTTTCTATGACAACACTTTGTAAAATTTTTTATTATTTTGTATTTACCACACACGCATGGATTTTTTTCACAGGTAGGGTTTTCAACAGAGAAAACCTCTGGGTAGTCTCCATGTTAGCTCTAAGCATGAAGGCAGAGAAAGCTTGTTCCTGCCATGTATACACACTCTCTGTTTGACGGGCAACTTGGGTACACAAAGATGGAATCAGAGTCAGAAATGCTGTATATAAGGAACATTGGGGATGATCTCTAAGGCCTGACTTGGAGAAGGGGGTTAAAGGACTCTGTGTCGAGGGGAGGGTTCTAGACAGTGACAGAGAGGACAGAAGGGAATTCTAAGTAAACTGAGTCACATGCAAAGGAATCAAGGTGAGGCAACTGGACTGCGTGAAGATCTGAAATCAAGTTGATGTCATGAGTTGTGGTGGGCATGGGATTTAAACTATTTTCAAGCAACCGGCTTGAGTGCGCTGCATGTTGTGGGGGCCCTGAATAATTTAGATAATTGCAATACATCTTTCTTTGGCATCACATCAGAGGCATCAAGTCTACTTGCTGAGGACGCTGGCTCAGGGCCATTTACCAGCACTCCAGCTGGACTGGCAGCCGGCGTGGCATGAGGCCTCTGATGGCAAAGCCCTGCAGGTATGAAAGCTTTCCAGGTAGGAGAGCATTGGCACCGAGAGCCACCCCTTCTCCCCAGCCTGGAGACTCCACCAAGGAAGGCAGCAGTGTCATTAAAGAAGCCTTCCAGTGACACTCACTTTACACCAGCTCCTTTGATCTCCCAGCCATGCATGCAGGAGCCCTCAGCCTTCTCCCTTTATAGAAGAAGTGTAACTTCTCTTGTTTCATGGGATTTGTCCTGAGTGACACAGCTGCGATTTGAACCCACATGTGAATCCATTTCCCTCACCCAATCCTGCTTTCTGAGAGTTCTGGGTGCAGATTTCACTTAGATTCAGAACGGAGATCAATTGTTTCTCAACGGGGCATTTTAAATATCATTGTTTCATAAGATACTGAAGCTTATCATTTTTCTCCTCCTCCTCCTCCTCCTCCTCCTCCTCCTCCTCCTCTCTCTCCTCCTCCTCTCTCCTCCTCCTCCTCCTCCTCCTCCTTCTCTCCTCCTCCTCCTCTTCCTTCTCCTTCTCCTCTTCCTCTATTCCCTCTTCCTCCTCTTCCTCTCCTCCTCCTCTTCTTTTCTTTTTGAGGTAAGATGTCAATTATTCCAGACTGGCATTGAATTTCCCTGTAGCCAAAGGTTGCCTTGTACGTCTGATGTCCCTGCCTCCACTCACTAAGTGCTGGGATTCTAGGTATGCACTAGCATTCCTGCCTTATGTGGTGCTAGGAATTGAACCCAAGACTTTGTGCATGCTAGGCCCCTTCTCTACCAACTGAGGTATAGCTGCAGTCCCATGCAACTCATCCTAAAGTACTTTGGTAGGCCTTGTTTTTTCCTGGCCACCTTTCCTGGGACAGAGCTGGCCTGGCCACTTTGAGCAACCTCTTAGCTCAGTCAGGACATTGAGCCTTTGTGGCTCCTTCCTGTCTAAGGAAATTTAGGACAGAAATGGTAACTGGTACTTATTTTTAATCCTGGCCCGTAACCTAAGAGAGTCACAACTGCTTTTAGAGCAGGGTTCCCCCAGAATGAAGGGAGGAGGGACCCATAGCAATTTCATGGGGAAGTAGTTTACCCAGGAGGATGAGTAGGGGGCATGTTGCCAAGATGCAGCAAAAGAGCCAGTTAGAGGAGGCAGGGGGTAGGAGGAAGGCACCAGCAGAGGTGCAGGTACGTAACCCTCCTGTAGCTTGTGGGTGAATGTAGAACTCTGGATGGGCAAAGAACAGGCGGCCGGGATTGCAGGCCTGGGAGTGGGAAGTCAGCGAGGAGCAGTGGCTGGTGGCTTGTTTTGGTTCTGCTTTCGGAAGTACAGCAGTGGTTTGGCTGCAACATTCAAAGACCTGAAAATATGGAAGCAGGCTTTGAGGAAGGGGACCACCAAGAATAGCAGTAGTGAATACGGGAAGTGCAGAGCCAAGGGCTCTTCCTAGGAGCAGAGATTCGACTTCTTTCCGGAGCCTGTGGGTTGACAGGAAGAGGACATCGGGTTCCAAACTGCACCGAGTCTGCCTGGGTCATCCAGCTGGCTTGCTCTATCTTTGGCTGAGGTCTGCACTCCAGTCTTGCCCATGTCAGCTTAGACTATTTTGCACATCTTAAGGAGCCATTAATGACAATGTAGCTTTTTGTGATATTGGTTTTATACCTTATAATTTATTGAGATTAATCTGTGAAAAGTCCTGAAACTTTGAGATGGAGTGAAATTCATTGCAGGACAATGTTATAAGTATAGTACTGTCAACAGCATAAAGAAGCATACGCATAGAGCTGCAGAATTCAGAGAAGGAGAAGACTGTGTGGAACCTGGGAGGGTCAACGTCAGAAGAAGACCTAATGTGGTTCTTCTCAACCTTCCTAATGCTGTGATGTGACCCTTTAATACAGTTCCTCATGTTGTGGTGACCCCCCAGCCACAAATTATTTCATTGCTACTTCATAACTGTAATTTTGTTATGTTAGGAATTACAATGTAAATATCTGCTATGCAGAATATCTGATATATAACCCCTGTGAATGTGTTGTGAGATATACCACCAAAGGGGTTGTGACCCATAGGCTGAGAACTGCTGACCTAAAGAGTTTGCAGATAGTGTTTAGAGCTGGAGGAGATAGCTCTTTGGTGAAGCATTTGCTATGAAGCATGAGGATCTATACTGAAATGCCCAGAGTCCATGTAAATAAAGTCAAGTATGATGATGCACATCAGTAATCTCAGTGAGGCAAATACTAAAAGATGCTCCAAAAGCTCATGTATCAGCTAGCCTGGCATATACAGCTTTGAACAACCAAGATGCCCTGCCTTGTCTCAAAACAAGGTGCGAGGTGAGGAATGACACCTTCACATGCATGCTATGGCACACACACACACACACACACACACACACACACACACACAACACACATGCACATATACCAAACATAAGCACACACCACACACACATGCACAAACACATATACCATACACAAGCACTCCACACACACATGCACATGTATGCACACACCAGGCATGGAAAAAAGGCATCAAAACCTGATTAAGTGTGAAGTTGACTGTGCAAAAAGCACAGGGAAGCCTCGTGCTAAAAAGAGAAGTATTTGACATAACTGGGAAAGATCCAGGACAAAGATAATGGAAGAAAGGGGATTGAAAATGCTAGACTCAGGGGCTTGGGGTTTATTCAGTAGACACTGGTAGCTAAGAAAGATTTTTACATAAAAGATAAATAGGATCTTAACATCAGGTTTCAGGATTCCAGTTGTGGTGGTTTGAATGAAAATGGCCCCCCAGGGGCCCATAGGCTCATAGGTAGCTGGTTGCTGTGGATGGCTCTGTGCTGTCTGCATTTTGTTGTTAATTTCCTCTCTCCTAGGAGGGACTACAGACAAGGAGTGCATACTTGGGGGTTTGAAGCACGAGAATGGCATGGTAGTGATCCGCCAGTGGGAACTTAGAGAGTTGGTTGGAGAGATTCTAGAGCTCTGGCCAGTGTTGGCTACAATGTGGGAACTTGGCTGGCAGTGGTGTCTGGAAGCCACTGGATGTTGGCAGTAGTCCGGGGACTACTGATTGTTTCTAATATCTCCCGAGGCACTATTGGGAGGTGTGCCCTTGTAGGAGTAGGTGTGGTCTTGGCGGAGGGAGTGTGTCACTGTCAGTGGGTGTTGAGGTTTTAGAAGCTCAAGCCAGGCCGTGTCACTCTCTCTTCCTGCTACCTGTCGATCTAGATGTAGAATTCTCAGCTACCTCTCCAGCACCGTATCTGCCTACATGCCTCCATACTTCCTGCCAAGATGATAATGGACTAAACTTTTGAACCTGTAAGCACACTCAATTAAATATATATACCTTTTTATAAGAGGTGCCATGGCTACAGTTTCTTTTCCCAGCAATAAAACCCTAACTAAGACATTTCAGGATGCCAAATATGTAATGATTACAGTAACTAATATTAATTACAAATGGTGATGATGGTACAAGTACAAAACATATTTATATGCCCAAAGTGGTAGACAGTGGGCCACTGGGATAGCTCAGTGGGTGGGGATGTTGGCTGCCAAGCTTGGTGACTGAAGTTCAGTCTTTGGGATCCACATGCTGGAAGGAGAAAACTGGCTCCTCCAAGTCATCCTCTGATGCACACACTTACACTGTGGCATGATTACCCCTTTCCTGAATGAATGAATTAAACGAATCAATCCATCAGTCTGTCCGTCAATCAACCAACCAACCAATCGATCAATCAATGAATGTAACTTTTTGTGATGTTGTCACTTAGTCCGAATGTATCCTTTATCATAAAAGGACTCTATCTTAGTGGTTTGGAGAGCTTGATTCTCTTGATGGCTTTAAAGAAGCAAATTGTCCTGTTGTGAGCTGCTTGAGGGAATGGCCACCGGGAGACAATGTGAGCCAGGGTCCTCAGTCACACATCTGCAAGGCAATGAGCCAACCAACAACTGCAACAAGCTTGGAAGCTACTGCTTCTCCACAGGAGACTCCAGCTGACACCACAGCCTGGCTGACACCACAGCCTGGCTGACACCTTGATTACTGCCTTGTGGGACCTGAGCAGAGCCAAGTCATACCTAGCCTCCTAGAAAGTGGGAGATAATGCGTGTTGTCTTAAACCGCCAATTTTGCGAGGCATTACAAAGCAATATAAACAATAATACAGACCCCTTCCCATCCCCCAGGGAAGCAGTCCAGGAATCTGCTTCTAGGAGAACCTGGTTGATGTGCAGGGTTATTAAGAGGCAGGTGTGCCTGGCCAGTAAGCTTTCAGTCTCTGTGGCTGCCCTACAAGGTAGAATTTGTGAGGGAGAATTGTCCCACCTGATCTCTCCCTGCAATTGCTTTTCAGCCACTAGCAAGCAAACCTCTTACAATCTTAAAGAGACACATCCCTTAAAGGGACAAGCCAGCACTCAGTTGGGCTGGATATCACCATACAGCCTTTCTGAGTGAGACTCAGTTTCCTCATTTGTAACATGAGGCTAATAAAGTTGAAGGGTGTGCCGTTTTGGTTTTGATAGGCTCTCATGTATCCTAGCTGGTTTCAAACTTACTAGGTAGCTGAGGATCACTTTGTACTTCTGATCCTCCTGCCTCTACTTCCTGAGCACTGGGACTTCAGGCTTACTCTATAAAATCCGTCTTCTAGGGTTATAGGGGTTGAACCCAAGGCCTTGTGCGTGCTGGGAAAGCACTCTACCAACTGATCTATGCCCTAGCTGTCAAATGCACTACTTACAAATCCTATTGGAGTGATGTAGCTTGTCCTTCTTTGTTCTGTGTGGCCTTTGCATTCAGAGGCACCAGGCTATTGAGAAAGGCACAGCAGTGCACATAAAACTGTAGCGAAGTTTCTATCTTCAGTACTTCTGGTCTGTGGTCCAGGAACCTCATGCAATTGAGGAGAAAGCTGTGAGTTCAGGCCATTTGGTTGGGAATAGGTCCCAACAACCAAGTAGAAGGGAAATCTGAGCCATGAAGAAGAAGGCATTGTTTCACGTCAGCCGTATTACAAGTGACTGGAATCCAGGGACTGTGTGGATAGTAACTGAGCTATCCCAAGTACATGGCAAGGAAGATAGACTACTTGTCTGTGTCCATCCTTCTGTCATTGATGGGGGCCGCTCTCAGCATCAGTCCATTGCTCTCTGCCTTGCCCTATACTTGGGACCAAGTGGAGTTCCATGACTAAAAATAAAAGAAGACAGTGCCATGCTCCATTGCATCATATAGTCTTTGGCATGAAGAGATGAATGCAGTGAGGATGTAGGCTGAGGCTTTATGAAGACAACTTCACACTGATGCTCTGGACCTGAGACAACAACACTTCACACTATAGTTGAGATCATAATGAAATAGGAAAATGACCAAGAGAAAGCACACAGATGTGAAAAAAAAATACGGTGCCAGAGGAAGCATGACGAGGCAGCTTGCTCATAGTAGGATACCGCACAATACTGCATCTTGCCTGTCATTGGCTCCTGGAGCCTCAGTTGTTGCTACTTTCTGCTTGTCTGTGAATGAATGCCCCAAACATGCTATTGGGGTGGCAAAGAGTTCAAGAAGGAAACAAATCCAAAGATAGTGAGAATTGGCTATGCTTCAAGTTAGGCTAGGGATGGAAAGGCAGCTCAATCAGTAAAGCGCCTGTATTGTCATTTTGAGGACTGGAGTTGCGAATCACCATTGCAATCTCCAAAAGCCATACAAAATCTAGCTGAACCCAGTGGTGCTTGTCTACAAGTACAGTGCAGGAGGTGATAAAGGCAGGCTGAGTCCTGGAGCTTGTTGGTCGGACATCCTAGTAGAAACAATGTGTTCCCAGATTCAGTGAGAGACCTTTCCCTCGAAAACAAGGTGGAGAGAAATAGAGAAAGCCATCAAACTTCCAGCTCGGGTCTCCACATGTATATGTTCCTATGTACACATGTAGATAATATACCACATGTGTGTGAGCATTCTTGTGCTCATGCAAACAAATGGCATCTTACTGTATATTATTATCAGGGAGAATAAAGAGTCCGACAGAGATCTGTCAGGCAACATCAGGAAATGTTAGATCATGTTGCCTGTGCTCATAGAATAGCCTTAGGCCCCTCACATTAATGCTTCTAGGAGCCCTGGGTCTCTCTCTCTTCATCTCACCTGGTCTCCCAGACCTGAATAAGCCCTTAGGCTTACCTTCAGGCAAGGCAGGAGTTGTGCATTCCAGGAACATCAGGAGCCTCTTGCTTGTCACACTCAGGTATCAGCTCCCCTCTGAGCTTAGGGAAAAGCCTGTTGAGCCTCATCCAACCCACCCTGGCTCAAAAGCCTGCATGGCATGGCTCAGAAGCACAGGCCTATATCTTGCCATTGCTCTGGGAAAGGTTTTGGTAAGAGCAGCCCTGCAGACAGAGAATGCATTTCCCAACTGCTGGTGTCACAGGGAAAAAAGAGGTTGTCCTGTTCTAGGCCACATTGCCTTTTGCTCTCTAACCCAGTCCTCTGGTCAAGTGATCAGAGAGCCCCAGGGGATTCTTAACCTTCATTTCTGTATTTCCTAAGGAAAGACCAGGAAAAGAATGGGAACTCTCATTTCTCAAGTGCTTCTGAGGGCCAAGCCATCAGGAATGGACATTGCTGTCCCCTGTCTCATGGAATCCTCACAGTAACACCTCAGTGTCCAGAGTACACCAGGATACAGAGGGAGAAGCTGAGGCTCACCATGATCCAGCAAGTAGAGATGGTAGAGCCCCTAACTTGGCGGTTTGACAGCAGTAATCCAAACTACCATGTAGAATTCTGCCTGATGGACACATCAAACAGAATGAAAAAAGATTCAGAAATCAAACAAGGGTCTGAGATAACCCTTAAAGTAAGAACTTTAATCTGTTTGATTCAAGTGTGTGAGATAGCCCTTAAAGTAAGAACTTTAATCTGGTACGTGACAGGAAAAGCCTGGAACTCATTATAGAATCAATTCAGTGGTGATTTGCCGTCTGGACCATTATTGTGCCCATCTTTGAGATAAGATATCTGGACATGGGAGACTGAGTTGACTTCTCAGATGTTCCTTATTAGAGAGCAAGAGAGGAGGTGTGGGGATCTAAAGTTCTGCTGTGGGCAGGGTGGATCTGGGGCCCATTTCTTGCCCTTAAGCCACCTCCAGTTCCTCCTCCATCTCATGGATGCTCGGGTCATCAGGAGCCAGGATCCTTCATCTGAGGAAAGACAGACACCAAAGCCTTCCTATCCCAGGAGCAGGAAGTGAGAGTAATGCTATCTCACCCCCACCCCCCTTCATCAGCCTTGTCATCTGAGTGACCCTTGTCAACCTCCAGGCTCAGAGGCCACCACTCACTCCTTTGCTCTAGCTTTCCTGCCCTTAGGGTTCTTTTGGGCCCCAGGGTTTCTCTTTCTGGTGGTGTTGCTTCACAGAAAAGGACAATAAGGACTTACTGAGTGTCTGCTGTGTGCTGATGCCAAGTTATGCTTGTTACACTCTGTGACAGCCCCCCCCCCCGTGTGTGTGTGTGTGTGTGTGTGCGTGCACATATGAGTGCAGGTGCCCACAGAGTCCAGAAGAAGGCACTGGATCCTCCAGAGCTTGAATTATAGGGTTTATGAGTAACCTGATGCAGGTGCTGGGAGCTGAACTTGAGTCCTTTGCAAGAGCAGTATGTGCTCTTAACTGCTGAACAATCTCTCCAGCCCCCGTTTTTTCTCTCTCTCTCTCTCTCTCTCTCTCCCAAAATAGAAAAGTTCAACTGAGAAAAGCTGAGCCATTTCCCGAAGATAAGCACTTCTGTGGAGTAATACCTGAAAAGCCAGAAAGCAAAATTACTGAGAAATTCTTGGTTCGAAAGAATGTCCTCTGGTTCCCTTCTCTTCTCATCATTTGCGTTTTATCATCTAGTTTCTTGTTTTTAAAAATGCTATGTTTTTTTTCTTTCTTCACGCCCTCCTTCCAACACTCCCCATTTTCTCTTACTTTCTGAGACAGGCAGGGCCTCACAAGAAAACTAGGCTGGCTTGGAGTTCACCGTGCAGCCTAGACTCCTTTCAAGTCTAGATCAAGTCAAGGTTCTTCCCCCTCAGCCTTCTGAGACTAGGAATACTGGTGTGGAGTGATTTTCTTGGAGGGACTGTGAATGTGGGGCTTCCATCCAATGCCTCAATGCTCACTACTGCACTGGTAGATACATCACACTGCAGAGGTACCCAGATTGTGAGCGTATGGTTCATATTCACACCTAGGTCATTTCTCACTGCATGGCTAACCCTGAGCCTGCAGACCAATGGCAGCATCTTTCCCATCTGATCTGATCTTGGAACAACAGTTGAACTGTGGAGGCCAAGCAGAGGGATGACAGCTTAGCAATAGAGGCAAACAACGCACGTCACAGAGCTGTTAAAGACAGGCGTTCATCAAAATGAGGCTTATGCCTTGTCCTACAATCCAAAGGATGAAAAACAGGAGGGACAGAACTTGGCCTCTTTTCAGAAGTACTTTTCTTTTAGGCCAAGGATTCTACAGTTTTTCTCTTGTCAGAGCCTGCATTGCTCCATGCCCCATCCTCTGGAAAACATCATTGTAGTCAGAGCCGCCCACCAACTCCCGGATCATTTTATAGGTGTGAAAACTCAGTCACCAACAGCAGAGGACACTTGGCCAAAAGCAATAGCAAATCCCCGGTGAGCGAAGATGAGGCCCTGGTAACGAGTCTTCTGCAGAACATCCAGGTGGACCTTTCAAGAAGTTTCAGTTTTTGAGCAAGGGACAAAACAAACTCTAGCTCATGAAAGCTTTCGTCTTGGGGAAAAGGCTTTTTCACTTGTGATTCTTTCTCCAGAGAATGGAGCAAAAGATTTGTGCAACCTTCAAAAATACAGTTTTAGCCCATCAAGGAAGTTTCGTGTGAAACAAAACAAAATAAAACAAAACAAAACACCCGAAAAAACCAAAACCAAAACAACAACAACAACAACAACAAACCATACAAAGTTTGACACCCTGAGTTCAATCCCTAGGACCCACATAGTTGAAGAGAACCAACTCTTGTAGATTATCTTGTGACTGCCACTTGAGAGCTGTTATACACACACACACACACACACACACACACACACACACACACATACACACACACACACCATGCAATAAGATTTTGAAAAAAGAAAGCAGTTTGAATTAACACTTCCTCTGACATGGCCTGTACTTAGTCACAGAGCTTAGCAGTCGTGACAAAGCTCACCGGTCAGGCTGACCCATCCAATTTATATGGACACCAGTTTCTAATCAAGTCTTGTCAGTATTGATAAACTTGTACTCAGTCTGTATTTATGTATTCATTTATTTATTGTACATTTCCATGGCATTAGCACAGATATCAGCTTGCTTGTTTATCCCTCTATCCATATGAAGAAGTTATGACATTCTTCATTTCTAGAAGCCACTTAATGTTTGGTGCTGTCATATTTTGATGACCCATGGAACCCATGTTTTTGTTATTGAGTTATAAAATCTTCTATTTTAATTCCCAGTGTGTGTGTGTGTATACACACACATGCATATATGTTTTACCTATGTGCATGTATGTGCACCATGTATGTGCATCATGTATGTGCTGGTGCCCTTGAGGACCAGAAGAGGGCATTAAATCCCCCTGGAACTAGACTTACAGACAGCTGTGAGCCACCCTGTGGTGTTGGGAATCAAACCCAGGTCCTCTAGAAGAGCAGTCAGTCTTAATCACAACGCTATCTGTCTAGTTCCTACTCTCAATAGCTTTTAAGATCATAAAGAGAACCAGAGAGCAAAGCATTTGAAAACTGCTAGCAAATCCTCTTGGTGACTTAATACCTGCATATGTGAAATAACACTAACATATAAACATGTATGTTATATATACATATATGTGTGTGTACATAAATACAATGTGTGTATATATATATATATATTATATATAATATATATTATACACACATATATGCATATATGTGTACACACACACCCGCATGGGAGTGGGTACAAGAGCCTATCTTGAGCTGCTAGTAGGACTGAGGATTACCTTAGCTCTTTGTGTATCTGGGGATGAAAAAACAAGTGGTGTAGGGCCTTTGCCCACAATTGGACCAGAAAGCTGCAGAAAGGGGGTTAGGCTGAAGGCCACAAATGTCATCAAACCCCACTTATAGAGTTCTTCAAGAAGCCCTGGTGTGGGCAGAAGGAAGGGAGCCCAGGACAGGGACTTGGCTGGCTTGCCAGGACAGGGACGGCCTTCCCGGCTGGGCTCTGGCACCTGCCTCTGAGTGCAGCAGCGCTGGCTGAGCAGTCTGAACAGCTTGGGTTCCTGGAAATTCGCATCAGCACATTAGTTATTGTTTTATCAGCAAAGCACAGAGGCGGTGGAGAGCAAGGGACAGATCCTGTTACTGCGGACAAAATGCCTTTTTGGTTATGTATGAATAATGTTTTAGGGATGATTCCCAGCCCTTGGTGTGAAAGCAGATGTTGGATTTTTTTTCCCCTTTCTTTCTTTCCCCTGAAGCAGGAAAAAGGGCTGGAGCCAAATGTCTGAAGCTGAGTTCCCACACGTGATGGCCCTTGGAGTGACTTCACAGGAGCTTCCCTGTCAGGGCCCCTGGGACAGGGAGAGCCTCCATATGCAGATGGAGTGACAGAGGTCACTCGGTAGGTACCAGGGTCTCAGTTTGGCTGAATTTCTCTCAGCCTTTTCCAAATGCTGCAAGTTAGGTTTGATAAGAGGCGAAGCATGGGAGCTGCCAGCCTTGAGACTGTCCCTATGAAAACAAACTTGCAGAGGGAAATGGACCTTCTTAGGGCTGGGTCAAAAAATTCTCTTCATTTGATTTTTTTTTTTTTTTTTTTTTTTTTACCAAATTTGATATTTAACTAACACATCTTCTCTTTAAAAAATAGTGTTTATAAGGGAAGAGAAGCAACAATTGAGGGTTTACAGACTGATAATCCAAGCCTCAGTCTTTCCTTTATAGAAATGGAATACTGACCCCTTATCTTCCCTTTCTTCTCCTTTCCTTTCTTCCTTTTTCTTCTCCTTCTGAATACTCAAACAAAGCTGTGTCATCCATGGTGCTTTGTGAAAGATATGTTGTAGCGGAGACAGAACTTCTGTTCAGAGGTAACCTGGCTACTTTAAGTACTTCCAGTATGTGCTGGACTGAAAACTCATTGATCGAAACCTTGTTTTTGGAATTTATTTATTTATTTATTTATTAACAGGTTCTCAGTATGTATTCTAGGCTGGACTTGAATTTGTCATATTGATCAACCTGGCTTCAAAATTTCAACCCTCCCTCTTCACCTTCTGTCCTGAGAATTAGAATTAAAAGCTCCTGCCAGCAGAAAGCCTCATTTCATTGTGTGGTGGTTGAATATGCTTGTCCCAGTGAGGGGCACTATTTGGAAGTGTGGCCTTGTTGGAGGAAATGTGTCACTGTGGGGGTGGGCAATGAGACCCTCCTCCTAACCACATGGGGAGCCAATCTTCTTCTAGTGGCCTTCAGATGAAGGCTCCTTGGCTCCTTCTGCACCATGCATGCCTGGATGCTGCCATGCTCCCACCTTGATAATGAACTAAATCTCAGAATCTGTAAGGCAGCCCTAATTAGATGTTGTCCTTATAAGAGTTGCTTTGGTCATGGTGTCTGTTCATAGCATTAACACGCTTAAGACTCATGGACAAGAAAATAAAGACTCACAGTAGTTATATACCTGCACACGTAACTAAAATCATTGAACTAGCAAAGATCAGAGGTCACATTTACATTCACCCCATATTATAATTCCAATGCTTTTCAACTTTCCTTGAAAGTTGCTGGAGACACTAACAACATATATGGTAGGTACGTGGCAATGATTTTGAACTGACTGTTATACATTGTATTCCTTTGCTGATTTCCTACATTATACCCATAAATTTGTGCAATTACTACACCTCAATTGCTGTATAGATTATTGAAAAAAGGCCAACATGCATACAGTCAATATTGGTGCATGATTGGAATGTTTGTATCCACTCCCTCTCCTGAATCCATGTGTTGAGACTTTATCTGCCAAGGTGACAGTACGAGGAGATGTCGTCCTCATGGTGGCTATTTGTGTCTTGAGTATAAACCTCCTAAGAGAGTTCACTTAACTTTCCACTCTGTGAGGCCAAGGGGATACATCAAAGTAAATGAATCAGGAAGTAAGTTCTACCATACAGCAAGGTTTCACAGCAAGTGTGAGAAATTCACTCTGGTGTTAACACTAGAGTTTCTTAATAATTTTCCATTCATGAACTCTCTTTTGCCTGAGAAATGTTTATACTACCCCAGATATACAGATATATAAAATAGGCACACAAATAAAATGTTTGCTGATAATTACTCATAAAGGAATTTATAAACAATTCTTTAGTTCACATATTATCAATACTGACTACAAAAGTCAAACTGCATATGAATGAGGTAGGCATGTTCATTTATTTTTCTATAAAGAATCAAATCTTAGATAATACTTGTTAATGTTTTTTTGGAGGCTATTAATAATTAGGTTTTAAGTCTCTAACTTTCAGAAGACCATTTCATATCGATATACAGAACACAATGACAGAAGCATGGCTAGGGCCATTTCAGAAACTGTTGGAAATTTCATCCTAATCCTGAGCCAGCATCTATTTTATTATTTTAAATGAAACTCAAGTCAGTTACTTTTAATAATTCAAAAAATTTTAAAAGTCATTTTAGCACAATCTAATCCAAAGGTACATTCATTTAATTCTTACAGGGTAAACAGTGGTAGGGGAAATACTAAAGATCTTTGTTGTCCATGATTAAACCACTATGTTTTTATAAGAATGCAAGCCTTTGCATATACAATAAAACCAATGCCAGAGTCCATAGCATACAAAAGTCTCTCTGTGTGAGCTGTTGTGTTTCAGACAACCTTGCTGGGTGTTGTGTGGCACAACAATTGTACAGAACAGTGTGCTCATGTGGTGTCTTCAGAACAAGGCCTGCTGTGAAGTTGGTGAAGCATCATGAGTGGACATTGCCAGAAACACCTCAAATTCATTATGCATTTGAATTTAAGTTAAATTTTGGTTGTTGCACATTCAGAAACCCTGCCCTAGTGCCAACATTTTAGATCACCAAATTTAACTACAAAACCCCATATGGGGCTGCAATTCACAGCCTGAGAAACTGGGCTTTTAGACTCTACTCAGTTTATGGCATTTTGTCAGCAGACCAACGACTAGGAAATGCATATGATTAAAATAATCATATCTCATTTCTCTTGGTTTATGTAACATCCCAAAGACCGTTATCATTTCCAAATCACCACTGAAAAGAAGTCAGGAAAGTGGTACCCTGAGACAGCTGGAGATAAACTCTAAGTCTCTGGAGTACCTGAGGTTAAGGACTGACAGTGAATCTACCTAAAGTTGCCATTGTAGAAAGTTCGAGAAAAACAAACAAACAAAAAAGGACTTCTGAATTAATTTCTGTATCATAAGATTAATCTGGGAAACCCCACATTGAGCACTGCTATGGATCTTTCTGGATGACTAAAATGATCAGATTTCTGAGCTTTGAGTGACCATTACAGAAGCCAGGGGAGGGATTTTGCTTATTTCATGGCAATCCCATGGTTAGGCTGGGATTAATATAGTGTTTTGATTAAAATACATAAGTGGTTACACAACAAACCTCCTTCCATTTTTATTGGTTGCATCCTCTTTCAGGATGTGATATCATGGGAGAAAAATCACAGTAGTATTCTTCTATGATGAGAAAGCTAGGGGCCTGTGTAGTTGAGTGACTCACCCATTCAGAGTTGTTTTATGAGCAGAAACAGACTGATTGGTAGGCAGTATGCCTCAGAAGCCTCTAATGCTTATGGCAATGAGAAATGAATGTTTCCTCCTTTCCATTATTTTAAAAGAATAAATTTAGCCATAAGAGTAGGCAGGGTTCTTCAAAGGCAGAGGAAACCAAGGCATTGCACAGCTTGGCTCCTCAGTGTTTTTCAGATGTCTGGATGAGTTTTGCTAGAATTTTCAGGGCTCTACACCCAGGAAGCTTTCATTATTTAACAACCCAGAAGCTTCCCAGGGAAGTTGATAAACTTTCCTTTAGACTGAAGTAAAACACATGGAAAATCATGCATACTATGACTACAGTTCAATGAATTTTTATAAACCCATAGAGTGATACCTGGATAAAAAAGAAGACCTAGCTTGTGCAGTGAGCCCCAAATCTTGGGTACCTCCTACTAACTACAATCCCTTAGCATGTGTCTGTCCCAAGTCCAAATACCTTAGAGTTGTCTTGCCTGCTTTTGACTCTTTCCTAAATGGAACTTACTGGGCTGTATATTGTATTGGGATCTTATTGCAATCATTTTGGGATGTATACTTTTTTGGGCCTACCTTCACAAAATACTATTGTGATTTTCTTACATACTTTTTTTTTTTTTATCCATGGTACATTGTGAGTTCTTGCTATTATATTGTTTTCTATTCAGTGAATATACTATTGAGATTGTCTATTGCTGACGAATGTTTGGTTACTTTACACGATGCTGCTGAGAATATTGTAGCATCTGTCTTCTGGTGCCTGTCTGTCCATACTTTGTTAGTGTTCTGGTTAGTTTCTTGTCCAGCTAGGGTCATCTGGGAATAAGGAATCTTAAGTGGGCAAGTCTATGAGTATATTTTCTTGTTTAATGATTTATGTGGGAGGGCCCAACCTACTGTGTGTGGTGCCAGCCATGGGTAGTTCTATAAGAAGGCAGGCTGAGAAAGCAGTGGGGAACAAGCCAGTAAGCAGCATCTCCCTCCAGGGCCCTGCTTCAGTTCCTACCTCCAGGTTTCTGCCTTGAGTTTCTGCTCTGACTTCCCTCAATGATAAACTATGATTATCTAAGCCAAATGAACCCTTCCTGCCCCAGTTGCTTTGGCCATGATTTTAATCATAGCAGTAGAAAGCTAAGTAGGCCAGATTGATTGAAGCACAGTAGAGTTGCTTGGAGAAGCAATTTTGAGTTTATTTAAGGTAAAATAACTTCCAAAAATGCCATGGAGAAAGATATTTTATGCAGAACACAAAATGTTGGAAGACACTGGAGATCACTGACTGACCCAGGAAGTGGCCCTAGGGTGCCCATATAACCCACTTCATGTGCTTTCTTTTCTGCGCACCCTAGCCTTCCTGTCTTTGCTCTTTCTGGATGACTCCTTATTCCTCTGTCATTTCTAGTGCTGTTCAGAGCTCATGATTTCCTGGGAGCTTCCATCTGTCTTAAGGCAGCTGTCATTCTCTGATTCTCACTCTCTCCCAACACACAACACACAAACACACAACACACATAGAGACATACACACACAAGGTCATACACACAAAGGCACAGGCACAGGCACAGGCACAGGCACAGGCACAGGCACAGGCACAGGCACAGGCACAGGCACACACACTGGATGCTGCAGCCTCTGATGATTCTCAGAGCACAGAGCACTGCTCTCCTGCTTTGGTAGCACCTAGTGATTTGCCTTTTTTCAGGCTGGACTGTAAGCTTCTTGCAGGGCAGACAGGATGGAGTTGGCCTAGAGTCTCTGCTCTGTATTGGATCCACTTGGCTCTTTCTCTGCTTCACCCTCTGCCTAGGAAATCTGACTTCTATTGGCTGAGCTAAGAGACCATATCTGCTTTGGTTTTGGCTGTGATCAATAGAGAAGCACCTTCAAGGCCAGAGGTCGAGAGGAGAGTGACAGAAGCCACACTAGGTGATGCTTTGCTCAGGTCCTGCACTGTAGGTAATTTAGGGCTGGTTATATTTCCAGCTGAAGGCAGAAGATTGTAGCTTCTCCCTAGAAGGCAGCACATCCCTTTAAGACTAATGATTTGAACCATCCCAATATTTCTAGACTCCAAGTATTATGCTAACAGTTTTTGGTTGTCTATAAATCAATGAGTTCTGCTCATTGTCTAGTCTGTATGTGGCATCTACTAGGACCTGAAGAGAGGAGACATGAATTAAAAAAAAAAATTGCCTGTTGTAATTGGAAGATAGCTCAGTTGGATAAAGGGCTTATCTCGAAAACCTGAAGACCTGAGGTCAAGTCTCAGAGCTAGGAGAAGTGGAGATAGGCTGATCTCTGGTGTTCCCTGGACAGCCAGCCTCATCTATGTACTGAGCTCCAGGCTAAGTAAGAAACTGTCTCAGAACAAAAGGTCATGGCACCTGAGACACAACAACTGGGTTTTTCCTCTGCCATGTGTGCATATTCACTTTGATTTGCAACCCCCCCCTTCAAGCATATAAACACATGTGAATGTGCACACATACTCATAAATTCATCTGTGTATCTACAGCATATCCTGCCTGATACCTGTTAGTGATAAGGAAAAGTTTTAAACTGAGAAAGTCACTGGGGGAATGTCTGAAAGAGTGGACAGGGCAGAGCCCAGGCTGTGAAGGTGACTCAGACTTGGGGACAAGATGCTGCAGTGTCAAGTATCTACAAGGGTAGGTAAGCACAGGCTGGGATTGTGCCATTGCAGGAAATGAATGTTATTTAAATTGTACTTCCTCTCCTCAGTGTCAGCTGCATAATGCTTTGCAGGAATGTGGCTTCTCAAGAAATCAGAAATCAAGGTTTTTATATGAAATCCCATGTTGTAAAGATTGTCAGCAGTCAGTTTTGAAATACTTCATGTCGGTCAAGGAGTAAATAACTTTCAGTTTGTAAGCTCTCCACTGCCAATGGGGACTTATTGGGCATCCTGAAGGCAGAGGGTGAAGTTAGTGGATGTTGCACAGTGCTCTGAAAAAGATACTTGTAGCAAGTGGGGCACAGAGAAGGCAGCTGCTTTGATCTCCAGCGCACAGCAGTTCAGATGAGCCGGGAAGTTGCTGGCTGAGGACACTAATCTTTACTCTCAGTGCTGTGCTTTCTTCTTAAATCGGGTTGTAGTTCTAAAAATAGTGTTCGGGTTTGGTGGATTTCTCTGCTTTAGTCAGGTTCCCAGCCACTTTCTCTATTTCTGCTTCAAGCGAGGAGTCCTGAGTTCTTTTGGGTTTTATCAAATTATATACTGTGCGAAGGCATCCATTTCACGAACAGATGGACTTAATGTGCATGAAAATACATGCCTTTTAAAGAAACTAAATTGGTAGTTCCACTTCTTCCCCCTTTTATTAAAGACAGAGTTCCAGAAGAGCTCTCTGCTATAAAGCCAGACTTCATAGACATCAGCAAAATGAGGCTTATTCAGTGGAAACCGGACAGAACATCAGAAGAGTCTTCGCACCACAGATCCTGCGGGGTTCAAATGGAGACTCAGAAGACACCAGCCCCTGTCTCAGTTATGATTTAAAAATAGGAGTGGGTTT
This sequence comes from Mastomys natalensis, assembly GCA_021653895.1. NCBI lineage: Eukaryota > Metazoa > Chordata > Mammalia > Rodentia > Muridae > Mastomys > Mastomys natalensis. The sequence continues at coordinate 1,090,298 of JAJTUV010000391.1, forward strand.
GGGGGACCTCTAACTTCTTAAGAATTGGAGGCTTCCTTGAAAGAGGATGGCTTTCTTTGATCACAGCTAAAATGGCATCAAGGCCAAGATGGTGGGGGCTAGTGAAACTGGCAGGTGCCGTACACAGAGCACTGAGGCAAAGTCAGAAGACATGGGCTTCCTCACTAGCCTGTTCTGCCACCTGAGACTTCCTGTTCCTCAGAGGGAGCGACGAGGCAGCTGACGCCTCAGGAGTTCATTGTTTGAGACAGAACAGTTCTATAGTGAAAGAAGGCATGTTTTTCTTTCATGATTTTATTGATGTAGATATGCTTGTTTACTATGGTTACAGAAACTAGAATATGTTTTCACTGAGAAATTTCATTCAGTACACAGCCAGCATGAATGCTCTCTTTGCCTCTCCTTTGCTTCAGTCCAAGAAGGGACTAACAGTGGTGTGAAGGTTTTTTGTTTTTGTTTTTGTTTTTTTTTTAATGAAATATCATATGGATATAGCTATAGGCATAAATGATCTGTCTGTTTCTTTGTGCAGGTCTGTCTGTCTGTCTGTCCTGTCTTGGGGTATATTTGTGTGTATGGGTGCCTGTGCATTCATACAGAGGTTAGAGGTCATTTTGGGTGTCTTCTTCTCCTGCTGTCTGTCTGTCTGTTTGTTTCTCTATACACAGTCTTATTATGTAGCCCTGGTTGGCCCAGAACTTGATATATAGACCACCTTGGTCTTAAACTCATAGAGATTTGCCTGCTTCTGCCTCCTAAGCTCTGGTTTCTCCTTTACTTTTTTTTAAAATCAGGTTCTCTTACTGAACCAGAAGCTCTGCTAAGCTAGCTGGCTAGAAACTTCTGTGATTCTTTGCCTCTACGGCCTAATGTTGGGACTACCAACATTGGCAGTCATGCCTGGCTTTAATAAGGAAGCCAGGGATTTGAACTCCGTTTCTCTTGTGTTCACACTCACAGTAAGTACTTTGTCCCATTGAGCCACCTCTCCAGTCTCTGTCCCTTATGGTGATGTGTGTGTGTGTGTGTGTGTGTAATTACTGTGGTTACAAGTAAAATTGTGCTCTCCATGATTGTCTACAGTTCTCTTGCTTTTACTGAATAAAATACTCCTTGATAGAATATGGAAATAAGGTGTGCTCTTTTGGAAGTCTTTGTAAATGCTGTAGCTGATAGACACTGTGGTCCTTTCAGCTATTCCCTGCTAATGGAATATAAGATGACTTCAGTATTGCATTAGTACAAGAAAACACAGTTTAACTTATTGAAACTATCTCCTTGGGGTAGGTATGGAGAACCCAACTTGCTTGATCAAAGAGAAAGCACCTTTAAAATTTTTATAGATACTTTCAAATTGCCCTCCAGAGAGTCCACTGATGTGGTTTTTTTTTTTTCCCATAAGCAACATTTATTAGGATACCTCTTCCCTTTCCTTCACTGACATGGAATATTATTTGCTCTTGTCATTTTTTTTTCCAATATGATGAGTGAAAAATGGTTTTAATTAGTGATTCCCAGAGGATTGGCAAGGTTGCACAACTTTTTATATCTCTATTTGTTTGTGATGAGGCTAGCCTTACTGTGTTTTAAGGGCAGCTATGTAAAAATTGTAGTTGTAATGGAAAGAGTCACCCTGGGAGAGGGATAGTGGCTCAAGTTCTGCCCTCTATACTAGTGAGCTTGGTGACCCTGTTGCTATCCCTTTCTAGTCCTTAATGAGCTCATCTGTAAAATAATAAATGTACTGCTATGGACTAACTATCTTTGTCTCCCAAGATGTCAAAGCCCTGAATTCTCCTCCAGTTCTTAATGTGACGATATTTGGAACTGAGGCCTTTGGGAGGGAATTGGGGTTAAACAAGGAAGCTATCTGTGATCCAGGAAAAACACTTAGAGCTGAATGAGCCTGCACCTTGATCTTAGACCTCCCAGCCTAGAACTCCAAGGAATCATCTGCTGTTGTTTGAGTCAGGCCCTCTGTGGTACTTTGTTATGGCTCTCTGAGATGCTAGCACATGCCACACCATCGTTCCTTTCCCTGAGGGCTGCTAAGAGAATTCATGGTGAATGTGCCTACAAAGCCCTTTGTCATACTGAGTCTTGCTCTTTAGAGAGTAGAGGCTCAGTGCTAAGAGGTGAGACCCAGGAAAGCCAGCAGGGAACTGCAGGCCTGGAGACCTTAAACAGATCAGGTAGAAAGTAAGCATGCTTTATCCACCTTCCCTTTTGCTCTACTGTTTGGGATCCAGTAGATTAAAAGAGATCTGAAGGCAATCTGCTTTACAATTGCCTGACTCACACATTCTTAATCCCGAAGCTTCTCTAGACACACAAAATTAGACTTAACCAGATTCCCAGATGACTGTGGCTGGAGCATTCAATCCCTAGATAATTCCTTGGGTCCTGAGTCAAGCCTTAAAATAACTGTCACTTAGAGTACAGAAGACAATCTGAACTTTTATTTTTTCCTAATCTTACCTGTTGGAGAAGGAATAGTTTCTAATTCCAACCCCATCCCAGCTCTTTCCTATTTAGTGTGTTGATATTCAGTGACTGCATCCCTGTTAAAATGTTCCATTTCCAGGCTAGGAAGATACTCTGAACATCTCAGACATTGGGACTGCCCAGATTAAGAATGTTCTAGGCTTGTGTGATTTGGCTCAAGCCCCCCTCCTGCCTAATCTTTTGCTTTTCCTATTGTTTCGTTTCACAAGTTTTATGACAGCCATCTTAGGACACTTAGTCTTCAGACCTTGAGGATCACATGTCTTGTGCTGTATTGGTACACAAACATCTACAAAGCATTGTCACTGACCTGGAGTCCCATTGCCTTATAACCTTGTTGCTTTTCTTCCTGGCGCCTAGAGATCTGATGTATTTATTACCTCTGTGAAGAGGACCTGGAAGTCCCCTTCTAAAGGCAAGACACACATATAGTTCCTCTTGGTCCATGGCTTCATTTGTCCTCTCTGTGTTCCTCCTTCCCTCTCATCATCTTTCTGACTTTCTTACTTGCCCTCCATCTTTGTGCTCCTCTACATAGAGATTAAATTGTATCTATTCTCTCTCTCTCTCTCTCTCTCTCTCTCTCTCTCTCTCTCTCTCATATCTACCTATCTATTTATCATCTATCTAATTCAAAACATTCAATAGATTGGTGTTAACCGTATCTAAGTCCCATGCCTGTCAGTTATCAGAGCGTTGGCTGAATGCTGCTAATACAGGAACTGAGCAGCTCCTGTGGTGTTCCCTCTGAATTAAAATATCTATTATCTATCTCATCTATCTATCTATCTATCTATCATCTATCTTTTGTGGTGAATGTGCAGGAGTATATGTAAGTGCAGAGGTCCCAAAGGATGACATCCCATATCCTGCTCTATCATTCTCAATTTTATTTCACTAAGACAGGGTCTCTCATTGAGCCTGGAGCTGAGCCGGAGGCCAGCAAGTCCCAGTAATCCTGTCTCTATCTCCTCCTACAACACTGGGGTTGCAGGCATGCATGATTGAACTATTTTATTTATTATTTATTTATTCATTTATTTATTTATTTATCGTGGGTGCTAGGATCTGAACCCAGATCCACATACTTGAACTGACAAGCCCTCATACCCACTGAGCTATCTTATTAGCCCTAAAATTTATTTTATTTTTATTTTTATAGTTTAGTTTGCTTTTGAGACAGGGTCCCACTATGTTGCTCTGGCTAGCCTGAAATTCACTATGTAGACCAGGTTAGCTTCCAACTCACAGAGATCCACCCGCAATCTGCCTCCTGAGTGCTAGGATTAAAGGCATGTGCATCACATCTTGTCTAATTTTATTTTTAACTGACACAAACGGATTATGTATATTTATGAGGCACAGTTTGATATTTTGGTACGTGTGTACTCCCCAAATGTTTCTCATTTCTTTGTAACTGAAGCATTCAACTTCTAGCTAATTCAAAACATTCAATAGATTGGTGTTAACTGTATCACCCTACTGTACAATAGAACCTCAGAACCCACTCCTTAAAGCACCTAAATCACCTTCCTGTCAATAAGCTCCTGTCTTCTCCATTTCTTCAATCCCCAGAGCACTAAGCCTCATGCCTGTTAGTTATCAGAGTGCTGGCTGAATGCTACTAATATAGGAACTGATGCTCCCACCGAGCTGTTCCTGTGGCGTTCCCTCCGAATTAAAATAAACAAGACCATACAACACTGTCTCCAGGCAGTTGCAATACTGTGGTCTCATAAAGAACCATCTGGAAAGCTTGGCATACTTTCTGTGCTCAGGACAAACCCTAGAGCAAGAAAGTTAGGGTCTTGCAGGGTGAGTCACAGACATCCTTGATTTATAAAGCTGGCCAGTTGATTCTACTGTGTAGCCACCTTTGAAAACTACTGTCATCTAGGCATGATGGCATAGGCTATTCCGCTAGTCAGATGGCTAAAGCAGGAAGATCTCAAGTTCAAGGTCTGTGTGGGCTACATATAGAGTGAGTTTAAGGCTAGCCTAGGTAACTTAAGTGAGACTCTCAAAATAAGAATTTTATAAAGGGCTGGGGCTACAGCTCAGTGATGGGGTATTTCCTAGCCTGACTAAGCTCCTAGGGCCAATTCCTAACTCCACAAAATAAAAACCTATTTCCTCAAAGTTAAGTTGGTTCTTCTACCAGTTGAGGGGTGTCAGTCCAATGAGATTTTGCACACTGGATACCAGGTAATCCGCTTTACAGTTTTATAAGAAGCCAGCTCAGATAGTGAGGCTGACTTTACTGCAGTCCAAAGCTCACACAGTGAGCTCAGAACAGTGAGGCCTGAAACCAAAGAACAAAATTTGGTAGAACAAGGCTGTAAAAATTTCCCAGCAATCGAGTAAACAAGGAGCCGAGTCACAGAGTACAAGGCAATAAAGAAATAGCCACCTTTAACCAAACATGACCCTCAGAGCAATGCTATCAATCCATCCATATCTGAAGCAATTGGCCTAGGTGCCTATCACTGATTAGATTGGGCAGAAAAGCCACCAGCCTGCTGCTGAGCCAGAAATCAGGCAGAGAAGGGTGGAAGAAGGAAACTTGCTCCTAGTAAAGTCTGACTCAGCCTCTCACAACATGCCTGGACTCATTTAGAGTGGGGAGGCTAGTCCTATTTGGATCATTGAGATTATATTCTGCATCTGATGTCCAGAATGTGTCCCATGGCTTGTACACAGGTGCCTCTTTATTTTTATTTTCTGAGACAGGCTCTTATGGTATAAGCCAGGCAGGCCTTGAATTCCTGACCCTCCTGCCTTCAGTTCCTGAGTGTTGGGATTGTCGGCTTAAGGCTACTAGGCCAGGCCACACTCACCTGGGTCGATCACATCTTGATACTCCTATGATGCTCTACCTTTGTCTCATGAATGAGTAAGGATGGACTTCAGAAAACCAAATGGAGCAATTAACAAAAATAAGGAAGTTACGCTAGTGAGGAAGCTGATATGGCTGCTGACTATTAAAAGCATGTTCTGCTTCCGATTTAAAGCCTGCCAGGGAAACACTCACATGCACAACATAATCATAAGTCGAAAAAACAAACCCAAAGCTTCACTTCTTTGGACAGTCCGCACCTGGATCCCTTCCCTCTTGACTCAGGTTTCCTCAGTCAGAGAACTAAACCCCTCGTGTCTCACATGTGGACCTGCTGGAATTTTGTATTCAGGGCCACTGATGACACGTTTGTGCCTGAGACAGTGAAGGACAATGGGACATTCCTCTATTCCATCAGATTTCACTTCAAAACATAGTCCAAACACTGAATGAATGGCGGGTAACTTGCCACACACCTGTAATTGCAGCATTGGGAGGAAGAGGCGGTGGATTGATGAGAGTTCTAAGAAAGGCCCAGTCTCAAGCAAAGAACAAACACTGAACCCTAACGAGATTGAGCTAAGACTTTCAAGGTCATGTTAACAAGTTGAGTCAAAGGCAAAGCCTTCTGGGTTCCTAATAACTTCATAGTGGCATTTCTTCCAAGCTGACCCTGGGTACAGTCTTGGATTGGGATTGTGTGGTTTTGTCAATTGATGGTTTTCAGAAAGCATTCCGGTTACTTGTGTGAAAGCCATTCCCAATAGACTCCACATCTGGGGTTGCAGCTCAATCCCTAATCTTAACCTTTTTAAAAATGCTTGTTTTCAAAGTTGCTTGCTACAAAATGATTTATAACAGGCAAGTGACCAGATAGAGCCTAGAGAAAAAAAAAATAGAGAAAATGGTATGTTCCTAGGAAAATCTTCAACATGATACATGGAGATGGATGAAGAAGTATCACTGCTTAAATGTCAAATGGAAAAACAAGAATGTGTTTTCTTTTTTTTTCCCCCCTGTCTGTGAGATGAACTCACTGTGCAGGAAAGGCTGGACTCGAACTCAGAAAGCCTCCTGCCTCAGACTCCCAAGCACAGGGTTTACAGCAGTGCGCCACCGCTGGCTGGCTACAGTGTTCTCTTAATATTGATCAGATACCTTTATCATTAGGGCACTGTGGGCACTTTCCTTTAGTCTTTATGTTCATATCTGTTTATCCCAACTTTATGTAGTGAATGCTTGCTCTTTCATTTTGTAACATGTCTTTGCTGCCATTCAGTCTGGGTGAAGCCTGGACATCTTTGGGGCTTCAGTGTGAGGATGCTGCAGCTGCTCTTAGGATATTTGAACTGTGTGTAGCATGGCTTCCCCCGCAAAACAACAGTTTCTGTTCAACCACCTGGTGAAGAAGCCTGGAGATAGGGTCCAGTGGATTTGAAGAGGCGATGATTTTTCTTCACTGCTGTGCTGGGACAGGGTTCATGGAAACATTGTTCAAGGACACCTCTGGACTTGGAATTACTTAGATCTTACACAAAGCCTGTGGAATTGAGACTCGAAAAAGACATTTTTTTGAGGGGGTGGGGAGGGCACATCAGACTTTGCAGTGTTAGCTGGCTTCAAAATTCAAGCTTGCAATCCTCCTGCCTTGACCTTTGTGTGCTAATATTACAGGCAAATATTAATGCACACAATTCAGTGACCTTTAGTTGAATCTCTTTTTTTATTTTAAGCCTTCTTTCCTTCCTTCCCTTTTCTCTTCCTTCCTTTCTTCCTTCCTTCCTTCCTTCTTCTCTTCAGTCCTTCCTTCTTGCCTCCTTCCATCTCTTTTCCTCCTTTTTCTTTTCTGGAGGTTTATAAAGTACTCTATTGTCTTGGCCATTTTTAAATATATGGATTGGTAATGTCAAATGTATGAACACGGTTGTGGGACAGATTCTTTAAAGTGTGCTTTCTTGTTTGTTTGAAACAGACTCTGCTTTGTTGCATAGGCTGGCCTGGAGCTCTCAGTGTAGTCCAAATTTGTCTTACCTCCATGCATTCTCTTGCCTACCTCTCCCCTTGGCTGGGATTGCAGACATGAACTAACTTTCTTCTCAACTTCCTCTTCTTCACCCTCAGTGCTGAGTATGCTGAGCAAGTGTCTGTCAGACAATTACATTCTCAGGCTTAACAGCTTTTTTGAGGTGGAGTGATGTGGAAAACTGATCTAATGAATACAATTTGATGAATTTGGACACAAACACATACACCCTGAAACATAAAGATGGTCAGTTTACCTGTTACCTGACATTTACCTGTACCACCATCACTTGTATGTTTGTGATAAAAACACCCAACAAAAAGTAGTATACATATATTATCTTTAGTCACAGACATTCTGTTGAACAGACAGAATATTGAATTATGCATCTTGCGTGCCAAATATTGTAGCATCTATGGAAAACAGCATGGTGATTTCTCACAAGATTAAAAATAGAATCACCGAATGATCCAGTAACTCCACTTCTGAGTGTGTATTCAAATGAATTGATATCAAGACAGTGAATAGATATTTATACTCCCAGACCCACTACACAGTGATATATACCAGGTATGGAACAAAATTTAAGACGACTACCTAAAAGAAAATATGGCAAATATATATAAAAGAATATTTTTCAGCATTAACGAAGAAGGAGATTCTATCATATGTGGCAACATGGGTTGATCCCTGGTCCCCAGTTTCTTAGACCTTGTTCTAAATGAGATGACAACTACAGGACAAATATGAAGAGATTCCAGCTCTGTGTGTTGGGCTATCCTTGAACATCAAGTGTTAGGCTATGAAATGGAAGTGTCCTCACTCTCTGGGAGTGTGATTGTGAGTACTGACGTGGGTGTGTGATTGGTCTGGCCAGTGATGTCATCTGAAAACTGCTAGTCACTGGCACTGCAACAAAGTCTCATGGCCCATATTTCCTGGAGAATTGGCAGGTCAAGTCTGGCAATAAGGATGATAAATTCATCTCCAAACACACTGTTTCCAGTAAAAGCCCTTTTTCAAGATGGTGTGTGAGGTTTCCTCTCTCACAAATCACATAGTTTATTGTTTATCCTTTTTATGGTTCATGAGAAATGCTCTTTTATGTTTTTAATGTCTTCCTTGAAAAGTAAAGGAAGTACCTGCCATGGGTTTAGGGGAAAAAGGAACTTTCCTTTGATTTCTAGAAGCTGTCAAACCTAATGAGACAGGGCAGCTTGAAGTTCCTTATTAAACATGAAGCTGAGGATAGAGATGGCCTTCTGTTTCTTTGGCATTTGTAAGTTGGGTTTTTCCAACCCTTAGCAAGATCTGTCCAGGGTCTGGAACTGGGATCAGGGATACAAAGACAAAAGGTTTGATTTCCTCTGCCCACTTCTTCATTGCTTTCTCCAGGAGACAGACTTGAAAACTGACACATGGCATCCTCCACAGTGAATTGTGGGGGCTACAGATTGAGATGCCAATGCTAGCTAAGGCACTTATGAGAGTGCACACCAGGCAAAGCATTGATCTCTTGAACCCTTAAGAACTCTTGCCTGTTCAGTGTCCCTATCATGGCATAGTGTAGACATGGGCCACCTCTACCCTTGGTGCAGGCTCTGTTGGGCAGGGGATTTTCCTTTTGTTTTGTTAGCACCTGGGCCAAAGGCAAGTTTAACAGGTGACATGAAACCATTAGCACAATGAAAGTGGGAACATCCTGATTCCTGATCTAGATATCCATTTTTAACTGAGACTGGCCTTGAAGAAATATACAAATATGTATAGCTTTGTGTTTTTAATGTGTCTATTGATGCCTAGCATGGTTTTGTGTGCCTGTAATCCCGGCACTCAGAAAACACAGGAAAGAGGACTGTGGCTTCCAGGACAGCTTGGGCTACATGGTGAGTTTAGATTAGCCTGGGCTTTATAGCAAGACATTTAGAGAAAGGAGAGGAGAGGAGAGGAGAGAGAGGAGGAAGGAGAGGAAGGAGAGGAGAGGAGAGGAGAGGAGAGGAAGGAGAGGAGAGGAGGGACTGCAGGGTAAGAGAACAAGGTAGAGGAGAAGAGAACAGGGGAGAGGAGAGCAGGGATGAGAATGATGACAAGAAATATCTTTTGCCTACATAAAACAGAATCACCCATAAGTGCTGTTTAACGAACCATGTTCTTATCCAGAATTCAAGGACTAAGTCAGAATGATCTCTAGGAGAGGGCCCAGTGATGTTTTTGATCATGTCTCTGGTTATTCTTAGACATAAGCTAATACTTAAGAGTTACTAGGACAAAGTAGAGAACCCAGCTTGAAGTCAAGAGTCTGGCTTCCACACCCTTTTCCCTTTGTGAGTTTCATAAAGGAGCCTGGGAATCACAATTTCTTTGGCAGTACAGATGTGGGACCGAAACAAATGATGTAGGTGATCTCACCTCCTAATAAACCCCCTCATCCTTATTACTTTACGTTTTCTTTCCAGAGCGCACATAGCTGAAAGGACGGATGGCCTTTTCTAAACTTCTCCGGTACTGCACTTAGTAGTCTGTATCCGCTGGTCCTGCTCAGGACTTCGGAGCTGCCATCAACACAATCAGTTCACACTGAGCAAAACTTATCTTGGAAGTACAGGGATAAAGACTACAACAGAGTTCAAGGTGAACTTAGTCAAGGAAGACAGAAGTGAACAAGCAATTTCAATGCAATTTGAAAATAATAATGATAATGGCCATAATAAAATATTTAAATCTCTAATTATCGTAATTAGCATTTTTTCAGCATTATAATATGCCTTGAGTGTTTATATTTTGTCATTTATGCCTCTTTATTATGCCATAAGATGGCCATTATTATTTGCATTTGACAGATAATGAAATTGTGGTCAGGAGAGAGAGTAGCTTGCTCAGGGCAGACAGTCATCAGAGGCATAGTTCAGATTCAAATCCAACTGTGTCAGGTTCCAAAGTTCTCTGTCTACTGGTCTGCAGCGCTGTCAGCACACTAGTGGATCTGTATCTGCAACTGTCAGGCCCACCTAAGCCTGGAGTCAGGAGGTAGACAGGGGCCTCTGTACAGAACGATGATCTTGACAATGATCTATGGTGAGAAGGTGATCTTATACCAGGTCACAAAGGTGTGTTGTGTGTGTGGTTGTGTGTGTGTGTGTGTACGTGCCCATGCACACACACATACACCTATTAATAGAACAATATTTATCATTACTGTAAAAGCTATTTGACTATTTCTTTCACCCTCTCATTTCTCTCCTATTCTATATCTCTTCCTTACTCTCTCTTCCTCTCTCTCTCCATTATTGTATTGTATTTTATTTATTTTATATTTTTGAGTGCGTACATGCCACAGCCCATGTGTGGAATCAGAGGACAACTTAAAGAAACCAGTCTTCTCCTTCCACCTTGTGGACTCTGGGGGTCATTCTCAGGTCAACAGGCTTTGGGACAAGCATCTTTACCCACTAAGCCATCTTGCCAGCTTTCTTTCTTTCTTTCTTTCTTTCTTTCTTTCTTTCTTTCTTTCTTTCTTTCTTTCTTTCTTTCTTTCTTTCTTTCTTTCTTTCTTTCTTTCTTTCTTCTTTCCATCCTTCTTTTTTTCTTTCATAACTCTTTAATATTTTCGAGACAATGTCTCATTATGTAGTCCTCACTAGTAAGAACTTGCTATGTAGACCAGGCTGGTCTCATCTATTCTCCCTCTCTCCTCTTCTTCCCCCTCCCTCCCTCCTCCATCCCTCCCTCCCTCCTTCTTTTTCCTTCCTTCTTCCTCTCTTCTTCATCCCCTCCCTCCCTCCTTCTTTTTCCTTCCCTTCTTCCCTCTCTCTCTTCATCCCTCCTTCCTTCCCTCCCTTTCTCCCTCCTTCCTTGCCTTTTAAATAAGGTCTCATGTATTCTGGCCTGATCTTGAACTTGCTTGCAGATGAGGATAACCTTGAACTCTTGGCTCCTTCTGAGTGCTAGAATTGCAGGCTGGGTTCCATGTCTATTTTATGTTGTATTAGGGTTGGACCTAAGAGTCTTTTCATGCTGAGCAAGCACTGTATCAACTGAGTTATACTCCCAGCCCTAGATGTTTGTCATTTTGTCTAAAACAAACCCGGTTGTGTTGACCCAGTCCACGTTATTACTTGATAATGAGGCCTGAGATGAAGAACACTGAGGGACACTGAGTCTGAGCCTGTGTTTTGTAGCTGTGAGTATTGTTGCTTGTGTGGGAAAGCAGTGAAAGAAAGCTTTCATTGGCAACCATCATTGAGAAAACTGCCTTATACCCCTGGCAACTGGACTGCTGATTGCTCTTAAGGGATTGTCGTTCTCTGGCTACTGTGGTGTACACCTGTAGTCCTAGCACTTTGGAGGTTGAGATAAGGCTAGCTTGGGTTGTACAATAAGACTCAATCCTCTTACCACATCCTTCCCTCAAAAGACTGCCATTCTAAATCAGCCATTCTCTAACAGCAAGAATAGTCTTTCCTCTCAGAAGATACATGTCATTACCTTAAGAGTAGACTCATTGTAAGAATGCTGTCATCAGAACAAGTCTGGGCCTCACTGATGAGCTTCCTTACCCCTTCCCTGATGCTATGGGATAACTCAATCAGAAGGCCCTTGCCAGGTCATTACACCACGGTCTTGGACTTCTACCTTCTAGAACTATGAGTCAACACATTACTAAACTTTGTAAATTGACTTGTTTCAATTATTCTGTTATAGCAGCACAGAAGAGACTTAGCCATGTTCTGCCATATCATTACATACCTAGGGTAGCAAACTGGTACTTTAGGCTTTCTCATGGACATGGTCTAGGTGAAGAGGAGAGAGCTCTTTGAGGACCAGGAGGTAGTACAGTGTTGGCAGGTGAAAGTTACAAAGGAGACAGTGAGATACCACATCCCAAAAGACCTCTTTAAAATGGATTCCTGTTTTATTAAATCTTTTTTACATTTATTTATTTATTTTACATGGTTGGGGGCATGAAAGCGCCATGGACAAGTTGCCTGACAGGTATTGGTTCTCTGTTTTCTCCATTTGGGTTCCAGGGATCGAACTCAGGTCATCAGGTCTGGCACCAAGCAATCTTATCCACTGAGCCATCTTGCTCGCCCTTATTGTACTTTTGAGGCATAGTCTTGCTATGTAGCCCAAGTTAACCTTGAACTCATGAACTTCCTGCTCAGCATCCAAAAATCTGCTGTGTGCTGCCACACCCAGAGTTAACATTTGATCTTAAGCCTCTCAGTGAAATGCCTTCTTCTCCGAAGTAGAAGATAACACGGAATAAGGAAACAATTTTCTTATGTCCACTCTACCTCAAGCATCTTGAAAGAGAAGCTAACAAAGGCATTCACTGCCAATTTACTAAGTCAGTTATAATTATTAAATAAACAAGACATGCAACAGGGAGGTTCCTTCGGTCCGGTCAGCTTGTGTTAGTCCATACCACCCACTTCTGCTGATGCTGCTTTTGTTACATAAGAAAACTGTACTTTTCCTAAGCAGCTGGTGCTTCCTCTAATCTGACAAGACAAGTGATTCATACATACCTTGATAAATGTTTCTGACTCTGCTTTCAACCTTGAGAAATGTAACACTTCATTGGTGTTCTAGCTTCCTCTTTGTACAGTGTAGGAAACCTGCTTTACTCTCATGCAACATTTCTTGTATTGTAGCATTGGTGTTTATTTTCTTCAAAAAAAGTATCTTCAAGTTCTTGTAGGTAGAATGCATGTAAATGTCCATAAGAGACCATATTAATTAATAGAAACAAAAAATGAGGAAACTGAATGAATCACCACCTCTATCAATAAGTCAGTAAGTATTTGAGTAATTTCACATGAGGGACAGGGATGGATAGTCACTTTGGGCTAAGACTGTCCTCTGGAAACAGAAGTGTCCACACTGAATTGATTAAGTATGAGATCAAATACAATGTGGGGGCTGGGGTAGAACTTATCCAGCATTCATGAAGCCTGGGCTTCAATCCCCAACACCACAGGGGTAAGGAAAAAGGAATTCTGGAGAGAAAGATTTAGAAGTCATCAAGCCAGTTGTCAAAGCCATCAGTAGAACAGTTCATTAAGAGAAGCCACTTATCCCCAGACAAAAGCAAAAGGAAAAGACATATGGCTAAGACAAGGTCCAAATGATCCCATGGCTGACGGCATACACGTGTCTGTTACTTATTCACCCTTACAGCGCAGAGTGGACACTGTGACACCGCCCTTACTTCTGATTTTAAATCATATGACTGGTCATGAATGTCAGATTCAACTCAACACTAAAATGGCTTCCCATGATATATACATTCTCTGGATATATATGCTTTTTTTCCAACGGATGTTCAGATAAAGTATTTGTGTATTTATAAGTAAGAACTCTTTATACTTAGAAAAGGAATATTCTGCCATGATACTTAGAAGTACATCACCAATGGAAAAATTCGATTGCTTCAGGGTCAATCTGTCTGCTCTCTAGCACATGGCAGGATGATGTTCATTCAGAGTGAGAAATACTATGGTTTCCATTCTTATATTTTAATGAGATGCCTTAACAATTAAAATTAGAGATAGCTTAGTGTGTATCAAATAAAATGTCACCAGATATCACAAAGGACCACAAGTTTTCTTATTAGGACCTCTAAACATTTTATGTGAAAAAAAGTGATTTAAAAAAGATTTTTAAATCACTTCCTTTACTATCCTCCAACCCTTGACTTGCTTCGTTCTGATTAATTGATCAACCATAAAGAAAAGAGACAAGTGCATGAACCTCAAATCCTTATGTTCTGGAAAAACAAGCAAGCCAGCCAGCCAGCAAGCAAGCAAGCAAGCAAATAAAAAATCATAGAGAATAAGGAAAGCCCCAGTTAATAAGGAACAAAAACAACGGAAATAGTGAAGAGGAGTCAAAACATCACAGAAAACTAACAGTTTTCTGCCAAAGTAGGTACTCAGGTCCTGTCGTCCTTAGTGCATTCTCATTGAATGAATATTCTTTTAGTTTCGTTGGCTGAGGAATCATATTGAATAAATATTCTTTTAGTCTCACTGGCTGAGGACAGGTCTGTGGTCCTTAGTGCATTCTCATTGAATAAATATTCTTTTTATCTCACTGGCTAAGGAATCATTTAAGGTGCCCTTTTCCTGGATTCCATTTTTCCATAGACATCTTGGAAGCCCCTGCCCTTGAGCTGGATTCTACCATCTTGAAATCACCCATCTTTTTACCTGGCACACTTTTCTCCCTCCCCCTCCACAGACTTTGTTTGCTACTGTGGAATAGAGAGACTAGGTTGAGATAGTCAACCTGCACTGGAAACTGAATCCATTTCATTTTTTTTAATTTTTAAAAATTATTTTATATGTATGGTGTTTTGCTTACATGTATGTCTGTTCACTATTCAAATGTCTGGATATTGTTTTAAGTTGCTTTATGTCTATGTGCATTTTGTCCATATGTGTGTCTGTCCACCACATATACGCTTGTGTATTAGGGCATGTGCTGCTTAGATTTTTGTCAACTGGACACAACACAAACTGAGATACCTGAGAGGAGAGGAACCTTAATTGAGGAATTGCTTCCATTAGATTGGCTTGTGGGCATGTCTATGGGGGTGTGTCTTGACTGATGGTTGATGAAGGATGACCAAGCCTAGGGTGGATGGTGTTGACCCTAGACAAGTTTTCCTGAGTTGTATAGGAGAACAAAATAGCAAGCCCTGGGGGAGCGGGTGAGCCAGCAAACAATATTCCGAAAGGTCTTTGCTTTTGTTCCTGCCTCCTGAGTTCCCACTTTGAGCTCCTGCCCTGGCTTCTTTCTATGATGGATTGTGACTTGCAAGTCAAAGCAAACACCTTCCTCCCTAAAGTTGGTTTTGTTAGTGTTTTATCACAGTAACAGAGAAACAAAGATAGGGTGATAAAATTTTGTAGCTTTTCTTATTGTTAGGTTAGGGTTTATGTGGTGATTTGAGAGATTTGAGAATTGCCCCATAGAGTATTATTTGAATACTTGGTCCACAGTTGGTGGAACTGTTTGGGAAGGATTAGAAGGTATCTTGTTGGAGGAAATATGTCATTAGGGGTAGACTTTGAGGTCTCAAAAAGCCCATGCCATCCCCATATATGTCCCTCTGCTTCTCTCTTTGCCTCATGGTTGTGGATCAGATGCTATTCCAATGCCTGCTTCCATGCTTTCTACTATAATGGTCATTGACTCTAACCCTCTGCAATGGTGGGCCTGTCGCTAAATGTTTTATGCAATCCTTTAGTGATGGAGTTTTGTCAGAAAATTAAGACAGCTTATGAATGAGTTCTTGCCAATAAAACCTAGGCAGACATGATGCCCACTATTGTGTGTCATGTTCCAATATGATAATACCATCACTCAGGAATGCCATTAAATGAAGATGATTCTGTGGGTTGAAGTGGGGCCAGGGACTCTATATTTTGATGGAGTCTCAAATGATGTCAGTGATGTATGTTTCCATGGATAATGCCTCAAGTCATCAGAATAGACACTAGTTCCATCCTGGCCCTAAAATGTCCTATGCTGACTTCTGTGCCTTATCAGCCTTATTCGCACAACTATAAGCAAATCATTCAAGAGAGCAGAGCCCCTGCCTAGATGCAAGACAACTAAATTAACTCTCCTTGGGAAGCAACTGAGAGACTATGAAAATAATAAGAGGCAAATTCCCTGTTGTATTAAATTCTGTGATGGGGGCATGCTGTTATTAAGTTGTGGCTTGCTTTAGCTCTCCCATTTTCAACCCCATTTCTGAGACTTCCTTGTCTTAGGACTTCACACCAACCTTTTACCAGGTATAATGATAGCTACTTGAGAAGTCATAGATTAGATGAGATTCTTATTCTCAGTAACTAAGAGAGGAAACAAGAAAGATTATATCATTTAAGGGATGTGAAATTCTAGCAGAGACATCAGGAACAGCTTCCAGATGTTACGACTAGCATTGGCCTTGCATGATGGGTTGGTTTGGAACATTTAATAATCAGGAAAAGGCAGGCCACTGCAGGGGATTTAAAAGGTGATCATGACAGGAAAGTGCACAAGGAAATGGGAGAATGGTGGGTAGGGTGGAGGACTCTAATAATGGCATACACAATATAAATGAAGTTAAGGTTGTATTATGGAAAATTTCAAGCAGTGGCCTAAGGAGCTTGGATTTTGTCCTGGGAAAACAGGGAACTCTTGGCCAACCCTCCTCCAACTTTTTATAAGGGTGCTAAGCACCTGAACTTAGTTTCCATTAATTGTGAAACAAGCCATGTACCCAAGCTATCTCAGCTCCAAGAGTGTGGAACTCTTGATGGGTTAAAAAAAAAAGTAGGCTCATACTGGGCAGAATGTGGAGTGTGCTGAGTTAGAAGGTTCTGGACTTTTCTTATCCAAGGGTCTGTTGCAACAGTCCAGGCAGAAGATGTAAGGCTTGGGGATGCTGATCACAAAGGTGAAAGACTGGGAATTCCCTGACAGTTCTGTGAGGAAGATGGAGTTGCACTTCTCCACCCACCACACCCCCTTTTCAGAAAGGAGGAAGCTCCTTTGGCTGCGTCTTGACATGTCAGCAGTGTGTCTTGGTTACAGGTAGCCAAGGCACCTCAGCCATGGAGACAGTCTTTAGATCTCTGGCTTCCAACACCAAGCTCAGTATGTTTTCCACATAAGAACAATGCTGTTGCCAGGGTCGTAAGTGCCCTCTAAATTTGGCATACTTTACACCTTGCAACTTGGCCACCTTTGGAAACTTGAATTTGAATAGTTTTGAGTCACCCTGTTGGGAAATTTACTGGAACTCTATTTCACCATAACCTGCCAATAGCAAGCTTGAGGCACACCGATCCTACAGTGGGCATGTCAACCTGTTGTCACTTCTCTGGAGCTATACCCGATGTGGGTGACAGAGTCTAGGAAGAGTACCCTCAATCCTCCAAAGACTCCCCTCATTCCACAGCTGATCTAGACTGAAGGAGAAGGGCTCAGCTGTCACTCTTCTTGTTATCTTTTCTAGCATTCCCGATGGGGGTCTGTAGGAGAGATCACAGGTGACAGACTCTTGCTTAGAAACAACTTTGGAAAGATACTCTAATGGCTTTTTAAGATCAGTCTTAGAGGGGAGTTCTTTTCCCATCTGTCACTAGGCAGAAGGTTTTTTTATACCTTATGTCTGTTACTTGCTAACTACCTTATGTCTCTTGTTTCCTAACTCAATCAGTTGAAACAAACAATATGATACCCCTAAACCATGGTTTCTATAGTTCTAAGTGAGAATGGGCATGGTTTGTCATCATTGTCTGAAACTCTATAAGGTTAGAGTGACAAAGTTCTGAGTGGAGAGCGCATTGTCTTGTGTTTCAGCTGATATTTCAGTGCTGGTATCCAAACAATAACACTGCCAGCTGTCCCAACAGACAGATCTGAGAGTATCATGACTTGGGAATAAGGCTTTACTTCTTATCAATCAAGCCTTCTATGTGGGTGACGCTGGACAAGGAAGCCTTTCATGCAATGAGTCAGGACTTCAGCTCCTCTTCCTAGGGTTCTTTTTTTTTTTTTTACTTAGGAGGGTGGTAGAGTTCCTGCCTTGTCCTAAGAGTAAGATATGTCACTTCTGCTCACTGATGTGGAGTAGTCAAATGTCCCCTCTAAGAAGCAGGGGATGCTGGGGAAGGAAAGCTGTAATATATAGAGACAGTTTTCTTCTATGAAAGGAGAGAAGTTATTTCCGGGGAGTAAGCACTATCTCTGTCACAGTGGAGGAAAAATTGGGGTAGAATTAAGCTATGGGTAAAGAAACCCAGGTTGATGTGGTGACAATATGTCAACATATTTATGTCCTTTGAGTCTGTGCTAGATTTCAGTGGGCAGGTCCTGCCCTGCTTGAACCTGGATCTGAGCAAAAAAATACGTGGGGCTGGTGACTCAGACTTGTTTGGGTCTCAGAGAGGATGTCCTTGAACTCTTTGCTCAATAAACACTTCCCTCCTGCAAGGAGGTGAGAAGTCATCTGTCTGCCCACTTTGACACCTTCACCCAGTGACCTTTGGGGCTTCAGACACCTTCACGGTAACTTGGAGTGAGATCCGTACAAACTGTCCTTGGATTTGACTGTGTCTGATTCATCACAACTCTTGAGTGTGAGAAAGCAAAAACAGACCAACTGCAATGGGACGGTGCCATCCAGACCTGGGCCCTATAACAAACTGTGACCCACAGGCAAAGGATGTGCCTAGTACGTGGGATGGAGGGCGAGACCTGACAGCGAGTAACGGGAGCTTCAGATAGTGGACCACTAGGTGCAAAGGTCACAGCACCAGACCACATGCTGTGCGTGATGGGGAGGAGGATGAGGGGAAAGTATGTCTTTACATCAGGAACAATTGGTCCTGAACATTTACCTCAGGGTTGTAAGTCTAGATAAAAGTTGGTTATCCTTTCTCAGTTTCAGTTTCCCAAAACTAAAAAATTGGCATAATTTTATAGATTGAAAATATTTTAGGAATTCATGAGTCAATTTATCCCAGCACCCAGAGCAAATGCTGCTATATACAAACACAAGTGATATTTTCCCCTGTTCCTTCTGTGTGGGGTAAGGGAAGCTGTTACTCTTTCAGTTAATGAATATGAATAATACCAATAATAACCCTGTTTCAAGTTCCTCTTAAGAGCCACATAGTTCTTGCAGCAACTATAATACTGACAGTACAATTTCTATTTTAGAGACACAGTCACTGAGAGTATACCAGGGACCCCAAGGGACAGACATTTTGCTATTGGTCTGTTACTGGAGAGAGTGAGAGAGAGCAAGAGAGAGCAAGAGAGAGAGAGAGAGAGAGAGAGGAGAGAGAGAGAGAGAGAGAGAGAGAGAGAGAGAGAAAAGAATGAATAAAAATAAAAAGCAATGGTTTCTCAGAGGGGAAGGTAAATGTAATGTATAGTAAACCAGAGGCAAGGTCTCTAATCCCGCAGCACAGCCTTGGGTAAAGGATATTCATCTCAATCCACTTCCTTGGTTTTATTTATTAGCACATTTGCAAAAGAGCTCCCTAGTCTCAGTTACATAGCAAAAGGTGAGCAGAAGCTGCCGATCCCAGATTTGCTGCTTAAAATATGGTTGAGAGTCCACATCATCAGCACCTTTGGGGAATTTGCTTGACATGCTCATTATCAGCCAGAATCTGCATTTTCACAAGATGCCTAGGATAGATATCAGAAAGATCATAAGACTAAAATCACTTTCCTAGAAGGATTATTGGGAATTTCTCTTTTCAATGACTTCTGCCCTCCATGTCCCCATAGGCACATCATCAACATCATCATTATCATCATCAACATCACCACCACCATCATCAAGGAATTTTAGCCATTTCACCTCACATTCCCTTCTCTCATCCCTTTCCTCTCCTGTTAGAACCTTCTTCTCAACAGAGTCCCTTTCTTTTTGTGTGTTGACCCACTAAGTTTAGTTTCTTTCCCACTCATGAGTGGGAGCTTAGATTCTAGGACAAGTACAAGTTTGGTGTGGCTGAACCATGAAGAAATGACAACCACTCCCAATTATCTTTAACTGCCAATAGTCCTTTAATGAGGAGTGAGTCCTCAAAGTCCCTCCACTAACAGTTTGCTTTGTTCAGGTCTTGAACACCAAGGGTTTGTTTTAATAGTAGGCTTGTCCTGATCTCGAGTGCTCTGTAACTCTTGAACCTGATGATCTGAGGGAAGATGTATGGAGTGCCCTGGACCTTGGCAAATGGAAGATGCAACACATGAAACTTCAACTTTAGAGAATACTTGGTTTCTCATTCCTGTAATGGGCCTAGGGCCCTAGGATTCAGTTGAAGTTAGAGATCTAGTTACTGGAAGCGGAAGTCTACCAATGCTTTTCCGGGTGGTTAGTTCTTCTTGCCTCATGGTGATACTTATGATTACCCACTGTCATGCACATGTTTGGTCTGTGACAAAGAAGGTGTGGCCTTGGAATGTTCAGGCCCATTTATCCAACTGTCTACTTTTGTAGTTCTAGAATCACAAAAATGCTGAAAACAAATACCCTCTTAGAAGAAGGTGACCATTTGATAGGCATAGATTTAAGATGAGGCAAAGGCACCAGGCTTGGTATGTGTATGTTTTAATGTGCCCACTGGGAAACAGTTGCTACTTATAGTTGTTGAACACCTGTAGTATGCAGGCACCAGAGAGATGGCACATCTCTTCATCTTTAACTCTTATGACACTTTAGGTATCTCCATTGCTATTTCCAAAAGAGGAAATTGTGGCTCAGAGAAGTCATGCCACTTCCAGAGTCAAACAGACAGTAGTAGTAACAGAATGATGTTCAATCTCCTTTTCCACATGTGGAATGGTATTGCAATTCCAATGTGTCTCCATGAGCATGATTCTGAGACCTAATCCTTAGCATAGCAGTGTTGGAAGGTGGATGTAATGGGAAATGTTTAGCTACAGAGTCCCATTATGACTAGGTTAATGCCAGTTATTGAAGAGTTTGAAACTGGAAGTTGAATCTCTTACTCTCTCTTGAGTGTGTGCATGTCCTTCTGTCCTCCATCATGAGATGACTTGGCAAAAGGCTCCTTCCTGGATAAGGGATCTTTGACTTCCTATCCAGAACTATAGCAATAAATTATTTTCTTTAAATGGTATGAAGGTGTTATGGAAATGCAAATAAGACCTAACTCAATGGGATTATAATGGGGGGTAGGGGATCCTCCATTTCATAACTGGGGATGGGAACTGACATCCAATCAAGGAAATATTCATTAACGAGTCTTTGAGTGTCTTAGATTTTCATTCTCCTGTCACTTCTGAGGAGGTTAGGGGAAGAAGGAGGAGGATAAAGGTTTGTATACATGGGGAGGTGATGGTCTTAATGATATCATACATATACTCATAGATAAGTCATTTTTTCTAGACCTGTAGAACACTGACACTGGTTAATATGGAGTCACACAACCAACCCTGTCATGCAGGAGATGGTGGCAGATGCGGAAGCTGGCAGATCTATGGGAGTGAGTCAGAATAGAGGCAGTAACTCCCCTGAAGGACAAGAGCATGCTGGTTAGACAAAACCTGATGGGACTCCATTTTAAGAGCCTCAGAGAAAGAAACACTTGCTCCTAATTCTTTTCTAGTTCCTCCAGTGAGTTTGGGCCAGTCCCAGGGAAGATGATTCACAAGCCATGAAAGGGAACTCTGGAAGCAAGAGAATCTGACTTAGAGCTCCCAGAACCCACATGAAAAAGACAAGGCTCTCGGGTCAGCCAGCCCAGCTCAGTTATCTAATCCCATCAGTGAGAGACCAGCTCTTAAAAATAAGGGAGATGGCACCTGAGAATGAGAGCTGAGGCCTTTGGCCTCCACACACACATGTGTATGTGTGCGCGCGTGCTCGTGAGTGTGTGTGTGTTTATGTACATGCACATGCTCACTCGTGCATGTGACTGAAATACATATATTTCCTGAGTAAAAGAAAAGAGTTCGCAGAGGCAAAGAGCTGCTGCTGGGATGTGTGGATCTGGCTCACCAGCAAGCATCCCTAGCATTCCCCCTACTTTGAATCTGCACTAAATTTCTACTAAACTTTCCCAAAACACCAGCAAAAGGCAAACACCCAAAACCAACCCCCTGTCACTCAGGTGGTTTCGTTCTTTGCACTGCTGGCTCTCGCTTGGTAGACAGACACTCTGTGCTCCACTGGCTTGTAAATGAGTAAGAGGACAACAGCCATGACGCTCTGAGTTTACTGTCCTCAGTGCTTTGTGGCAGGAGGAATCACAGTGTTCTCTCCAAGCTATTTCCTAGAAGTCACTTCATTTGCTTTAAAGGTCCTCGTAGAACACCTGTTTTGTGTAACAGGCTGTACTGGGAGACAAGGCCGACACATGTAAGCCAGATGGGAACTGCCTTCCATCGCCTTGCTCTACTTCTTCAAGACTTATCCCTATGTCTACCCTTCCGAATATGGAGGAGCATCATTTTTCCTCAATACCAAAGGGAGAATGAAGAAAGGGGTTTTCACATTTCAGGGGAAAGCCCTGACAACATTCTTCTGCAGTGTTTCCACTTTTCAAGATTAATTCTGGGACATGTCCAGGTTACTAGTCATAGAGTCTCTGCTTTCCCTTTCCGTGGCATTGTTGGTAGCACTTCCTTCACTTGGGTAGGCACTCCGACTTCCACATGGCCATTACTATCTCTCAGGAAGTAGCACAATTCATTTCACCATAGCTTTTCCACCCAATCTTTATATGCACATGGCACCATGGTTCTTGGAAAACTAAGGGAATCTCCAGGTCCACTATAACAATATAGTACAGTTGCTAGGTAGCAGGCTCCAATTCATACCCAACATCATTGGTCTTAGTTTTCAAATGTGAATGGGGAACCCTTGCTTTAATGTTGGGTTAGAATGAAAATTCTCCAAACTAGCACTTAGCTGAAGCAGGGACATAGAGCTTGAGGGCTAGCCTGGATAACACTGAAACATTCCAGAACCTATATCAGATAAATCAGAATTTCTCAACTCTCTGCATGTAAGATTCAACTGGACAGGAGCCCTCCTTTCCTTCTCTGTCCTTCCCTACCCACCCCTCTCTGATTCTCTCTCCTCTTCCCTTCTCCCTCCCCCGATTCCTTCCCCAGGGTCTTGAATACAGCACTCTCAATCATCTCGCTTTAGCTTCTCAAGTGCTGAGATTTTGTGTATAGTATCATGGCACCACATAGTTTCTTTGCAAAATGGCCTTGAAACCATTGAACCACATAACCAGACTTGTAATCATTCTCATCGAAGTGCCTGCCGTATTCTGTTTTTTACTAACCATCCTAGGTGATTCATATGCAGTTAGCATTCGAGTTATGGGAATTCAGTGGAGAGAGAGAGAGAGAGAGAGAGAGAGAGAGAGAGAGAGAGAGCGAGCAATCATTTCTTGCTGGGATTGGAAGCTACCTAGAGGACGTAAGTGGTATTTATGACGGATCTAACAGAATGGGGAAGCTTCCATCAGCTGGGCAGAGTGGCTGCTGTAAATCATCTATTTCAGCTCAAGTTATTGGAAACAGAAGCAGTGGTAGGCCCATAGTAGAAGCTGGTTCACATGTGAAACGTAATTGTCACTAGCATGGCAGCCTTTATCATGCGTGATCTGACCAGCAGCAGAGGCCCTTTCCTTTCTCCCTAGAAGAGGGGTAACTACTCAAATACAGTCACTAAGGCTTTCAGACTCCATGGATATTCTACATCATGAAATGTTGTAGAAACCCTGACATTTAAATAGCAAAATTCCCTCTCCAAAATAACATCTAACATTTGAGAGTGGCACAAACATCTGCTGACAGCCTCATGTTTCAATGGGAAGTTCAAATATGAAAGCTTCCATTTCTTCCATAGGAAGCTCACCAGCTCTCTCCTGAAGGTGTTGGAATGGAAACACTCTGTGCTAAACAAGAGGAGGCTAACAATGATAGCCATCAGTCAATACTGAGCTTAGTGGCTGACTGCCTTTCTCTCCTTAATGCTATTTGCTTAACCAACACCAGTGAGAGTCCTTATTAAGGGCTGTTAGCACATGACAATGCTGTTTGTTGAGTTTGCTAAAGTGAGATGGTGCTTATATTTGCTCCCTGCTCTTGAGGGTGCTGCTGCAGAAGCCTATGACACAGTTTTGAAGTGGGAACGTTTGATAAAGGCACTTGGCAGCTCTATAAACAAGCTGGTAGTTGAGAACAGAATCCCTAATGCTAGAAAGTCCATTAATGTTTGCTGGCTTGTAAGGGATTTGCTTGGTTATAACCACAAAGCATACATAAGTATGTACGGAACCCACTCTCACACACTCTCATTGTGTCGAAATATACACTCAGCCTCAGGGTTCTTCCCTTAGTTCCAGCTTTGAGTTTGTAAGATAGGAGATTTCAGAACTGAGGGACACAAATGAGGTAGGTCGCTTACCCCAAATGTATGTTGTATCAAAGACATCTATCTGTCTATCTATCTATCTATCTATCTATCTATCTATCTATCTATCTATCTACTACCTACCTACCTTTTATTATCTATCTATCTATCTATCTATCTATCTATCTATCTATCTATTGTGGTATGTGTGTGTATGTGTGTGTGTACATGTGCATGTGTGCATGCCCAAACATGTGGCAGTCATAAGATAACTTGTGGGAATTGATTCTCTTCTTCCACCCTATGAGTCTGGGAAATAACACTCAGAGCACTGGGCTTAGTGACAAGTAGCTTTACCCACTGAACTATCTCTATAGTTCCAACATGCCCTTTACAGAGGAACAAATGATAGCTTCTTGGGAAGCTGGGTCTTTTCAGGACTCTTGATCATGCTGTCTCCAAAGTCTAGAGACTTAGCCAGTTATTGCACTGAAGGCAGAATCCCCTCCGTTGACCCCCCCCATTCATGTGATTCATGTGCAGTTTAAACGCATTAAATCAATATTTTTTTCCTTTGTCTATAAGCTGTCTGTCTCCCTCTGAATTTCCATCATCCTCATTCTTGTGCATTGACATTAAAAGTCATCTGTGGACTCCTGTAAGATTGTAAAATTTAATCAACAGGTTCCTACATGTTTTTGAAAGTTCTAGAATAAAAATTGGACAGAAGAGTTAAGATGATGGTAATAAAAAGAGACATAGTTTATTGTTCAAACCAGAGTGACAGGGTGTGTGACGATTAATTATGCTTAGACCACAGGTGTGAACTAGGACTAACCTGGGTGTGACCTTTGGTTTTCCCAGCAATATGAAAAAGGTTAATATTGTGCCCCTAGCAGAAGCTGGGAAATTAACTCATTGCTCGTATGTGATCTTCTATTTAAACCTTACAATAACTTGAGAGAGAGAATTTCATGGTTCCTTTGTGTAGAAGAAGAAACGAGGGCCCAGGCAGTGATTCATTCAAAGTGACTCTTCATCATGTAAGCCTCCTGTAAGAACAGATCTGAGTAGAGGTCTTATTCCAAAGTGAATTCACACACCACTTAAGGTGAGTTCTTCATCCTATAAATAGATGCTGTATTAATTCCTAACCCAACTGGGTTCCAAAGGGATGTGCGTGCTTCCTAGGGGTCACTTGTACTTTCTAAGGCAAGGAGACCATGAGGCAAACTTTACAAAGAACTTCAGCTAAGTGGCTGTGGAAAAGGTCAGTGGGACAGTGACTGCTGTGGAAGTGTGAGGACCTGGGTTTGGATCTCTAGTACTCATATAAAAGCTAGGCATGGCTCCTCCTGCCTATAACCCCAGCCTTGGGGTTGATGAGGTCACAAAGCCAGGAGTATCCTTGGGTTTGATGGCTAGTCAGTCTAGCTGAATCAAAGAGCTCCTGGTTCAGCGAGGGACCCTGTCTCAAAAGAGAAGATGGAGAACAATTGAGGAAGGGACCTAATGTTAACCGTTGGCTTTCACACGTACACACACACACACACACACCACACACACACACACACACACACACTTCAGCCAGACATGTGGCACAGGCCTGTTATACTAATACTTAGAAGCCTGTGGCAGGGAGATTGTGAACTCTCAGCCAACCCAACTAACACAGAAAGACTTTGTCTGTGCCTTCCCCTCGCAAGAATGAAGAATTTTACTTTTACGTGCTGGCCTATGCGATGAGTTTTTATTTCATATGATCAGGAGGTGATGACTTCTTGGAAGAAAGGGGGAAAGAGGAAGAAGGAGGAGTAGTAAGAGAAGGGAAGAGTAGAGGGAGGGAGAGAAAGGAAAGGGAGGGAAGGAAGCAAGGAAGAAGGAAAGAAGAACCTTTTCTGTATTGTTCTGGAACTGAGATCTAGAAAAAGAAAGTCCTCTATCCAGGGTCACATAGTTCATGACAAACAGAACAATAACCCGCAAATTCATGCTCGCCATTTCCACCACATCCTTTTTGTGACAATTTGTTGTGTGATAGCCATATTAAAAGTACAAGTTGCTGGTTGATGTTATTTTCATATTTTACTTCTTTTTGACACTATGTATGAATTGCTGGTTCTTGGGACGTTTTGCTTTAAAAGCAAGATAAAGCAGGTTTGTACATATGGAGCAGGAATTGGTTCACACTTCCTTACTGTGGAAGAAGGGTCTAAAGGCAATTGTGACATGCTGGACTTTGTTTTCCTTCTCAGCAGACAAACCAAATATAGAATTGTGGAAATACCACCACCATGGTCCTGTGTAGTTGAAGAAAATCACACAACAGGTTCAGGTCGGAAAGTAGAGAAAGCCACAGAACTTTTCAGTGAACCCGAATCAGAGATTGGGCTGGAAAAGAAGGCTACTAAGTATGGAATTGCAGAAGGCACAACCACAGGAGATGTTTAGAAGAAATCCTCACTCTTCACCTCCTGCACAGACTTCTTAGTGGCTGGCTAACCCAAGGAAGTGACCCTTTTATGGGTGGACTGAGTTGTGGCCTAGGTCTGTTTGAGGGGACAAAGATCCCACAGACAAAGTGTGGGCTTCATTCCAAACCTTCACTGGAGTTGCTCATTTTACTCTGCTTCTATCTTTGAAGTGCCTACAAGAAACACATTTCACAGAGCAGAAGGAAATGCCATGCCAGTACTACCAGTTCTCATCCCAGAGCCTAATCAGATGTCCATCCTGCAGCAGCATTGGTCTCAAAGATCTTCCTTTTTACAGTGGACCGGGGATCTCCCAAAAGACTGTCCTCATGATACTTCATTTATTTGTCATTGCCCTGAAGTTGATGCTGTTATAAGAGTTAAGGTCAAGCAGCTAATGTGCTATGGCACTGGACTTTATGTGGAGGCAACTTACTTCTGGGTGTCCTTGGTACAACTCACACTGAAATGTCTAAGCATCACCTGGGACTATCTCGATATACTCAGCAGTTGTACCAAAAGCCATTTACACTCTCATCAATGCTACTGTAGGGTGGGCATCCAATTAGGCTTCCTTAGTGGTGTTGACCTAATTTTCAAGGTCCCTCCCTTATTTGTGTTGCAATCTGCCTTCTTTTACAAGGACTTAGTTAAATCTCTGTTGTCTGCAAAGTGCAGAGAATCTTAACAGCAGTAGGTGGAATAATTAAAGGGCGGATTGGTTTCTATCAGTGGAAAGAATGAGGTCAAAGCCTACATCTGATAACACAATTTTTCAGTGCCACTAGCAACCCTGGTCCTTTCATTTTTTTTGTCTGCCATCCACAGAGTGTCATTTTCTTCTCCATGAAGAGGTGGGTGCTAGGTACTTGAAGGTGCTGTTTTGGTGCCTGTGTTGGAACAAAGGTAAAGGGAAATGGCAAAGAGCTCTCTTGCAATGTGACGTTGATGTGTTGGTGACTCTGGCCCTGAAAGGGTCTTCTATCAGATATCATTGGCCAGCTATGCTGCCGTTTCAACAATCCAAGGGGTCCAGATGGATGTGCTGTCACTCCAAAGGGAGATCTATTTTCTTTGAAAAGAAGGAAATGACAGATAGAAGATGGCCACTGAGAAGGTCTGTCTCTACACATGTACCAAAAAGAGATACTCACCATCTCTACCCATGTAGCCTGCCTGCTTACCTGCCTTTCTCATTCTGAAATATTTTCATCTCCTTTTGGCATTATTCTTTATTTTCATGATGTTAAACTCCCAACTCTGGGATCCCTTCTTCCTTAGCAACTTATCAGACATCTTTGTTATCCTAGTAAGCAGGACTCTCTGTCCCCCTGCCTGCTCACCATGCTTTAGCATCCAGAGATTGGACACATGTCTCATCTCCACCATTACCATAGTAAACAGTCTGATCTATCAGAGAACTAGGGTTTCTTCATAGCTGCTTTCCTACCAGCCTTAGTGTGATGCTTTGTTTGGAGAGGACACTGACAGAGAAACACATCATTACCCAAAAATCTAGTTACTTATTTCTGTCTTCTATGGTGACTATTCTAACTAGCTTGATTAGGACAGTGCTATCTTGGTAAAATCATCAATCATGCACAAACACTCAACAGACCCGTTATTAGTCAAGCTGGTCTCAACCTTACTAGGTATTAAAGGCTGGCCTCCTTTTGTGATCCTCTTTGGCATCCCTGGTGCTGGAATGACTAGTGTGCAATATTACTCCTGCTACCCACAGCTCACTTCTCCTGTCAATAGTGTATCAATTAAAAATGGCATATGTACTCTACTATTAATGGTTTGGCTCATGCAGGAACCTCTATACCGCTTACAAGTCGATAGGCAGGGGTAGAAGCTTGTCACACCCAGGAAACTGCCTATCCAAGATAGATTTGTTTTATTTAACTAATCAACAGTTCATTCAAAGTCTGAACTCTGCAGCATAGCTGTTTCTTTCCATCTCTATCAGATCTCATGCTCTTCCCAGAATGTGTTTGAGAATAAACATGTTCTAAGGATCTGACTGCAGCCCTGTCTCAAACCTGCCTGCTGTGCCAATGTTTGTGTTCACAAGAAACAGGGCATTCTCATGGGCACTCAATTCATTTCCTCTTTCATTCATGGCTTTCCATAGTGTTGAAAGTTGCATGGGGAGAGACAGTCACCTTGAATTTAACCTCTTCTTCTGTCCCTATGGCTGCCCTTTCTCTGTATATGTTGTGTATCTACCTACACTGTGTCTTCTATGGTGTGGCCCCGAGGATGTGCTCAGTTCAAATCCCTACACTCAATATCAGTTTGTAAAGAGAAAGAAATGTAGAAAGTCACTGTCAACCTTTCAACAATGTTTAACTTGTTGTCTTTTGAAATTTTTTATGGGGAAATAGATGGCTAGATATAGTTTTATTCTTGGTAAGACAGAGAGGGAATGATGAATAAAGAAAGTGTCTTGTGCTCTCAGTTTATATTCCATCCTCCCAAAGGCTGTCCCTAACTACTTGCTGATGACCTCACGACCACAACTTTGCAGGCATTGTCTCTTCTCTAAATCCATTGAGAAGTGGAATGTTAACTAAAGTCTCACTATTGGCACACAACTGAAAGGGACAATGGGCTCACAGAATGTGTAAGGCTCACATGGTATGGCGGAGTGGGCGTCAAAATTATTGCAGCAGCTTCCCTGAGTCGCCATGTGTTGTGTTGCTCAGGATAAGACTGAACTTCCAAGTATGTGTTTGTACTGAATGGGTAGTATGGTTCAATTTTACATCAGTGTAAAGTCAAGAGACGTGTAAATCATAACTCCATAACTTACAAGAGAGGGGATGGGGGAGAGAAGAAAAGGAGTAGGAGAAAAGGGGGAGGGGAAGAGATGAAGAGACTGAATTTCTGAGAAAGTTCTAGGAAAATTGTGTAAGACCATTTTGAAGATGAAGAATATCAAGTCTGAAGACCTAGATGTGGGTCTTGACTTAACTCCCTACAGAATTAGTAAGTCTGGATTTCTTTCTCTATCAAAGAGCTATCTGCCTTGCAGGGGAATTATAACAATTAGACTATGAATGTGGTAACAGGCTGTAAAGTAATTTGTTATTGTTTATGGAAAAATCTGATATTTTAAGAGAGACATTAGGCCATGCGGAAAATCTTCTGTCCAGTCCATGACACTGAGAGCCTGTAAGCAGACCCCATCATGGATATATGTACATGGGGTGCCCCCTGAAGTTAGGCAACTGTGGCAACCTATGGAGTCAGCCTGCAAGTTCACAGAGGTCTAAAAGCTGGTGACAAAAAGCAAGGTGGGCTCTGCCTCTCCCTCATGGTTGGAGCAGGCAGCATCAGCCAGGAGGAAGGATGCTTATCACACTCAACTGTAATTAAGGCAAGCATCAAAATAGCAGTCCTCTGAGGGCCTCATGGGAGGTTGCCAGAAGGGCTCCAGGAAGGGGAGTTCTGCCTATTGGTTTACAGTTGTGTGTTATTGTTTTTTTGGTGTGGTTGTTTGGTTTTGTCAGTACTGGGGATTAAAGCACTTAGCACTGAGGGCATCTTTCTCCCTTTTAAATTAAATTAAATTTAGTATAAGACTGTGTCATATGAAGCACAGACTGGCCTCAAGCTGTGATGACCTTGAGTTCTTTATCTTCCTGCCTTTACCTCCCAAGTGCTAGGGTTAAAGGCCATTGTATGGAGACAGACGTCATCCACAGTGAAATTCTCCTCTTGAGAGTGTGCCACTCCGTGTTTTCAGTACAGATATACATCACTAGCTAAGCAGTTCAGTTTAAAGTAGATACATAATTTTTCAGGAAGACAAATCAGCCAGTCAGGGGAGGACACTGCTGGTTGATTTGGGGAGTGGGGATTATATATGAAGGATCGGAGTGGGGTCATGTGGGGGAAGAAAAGTCCAGATCAAAGAGACGATACAGAACCTGAAGGCAGAAGCAAGGTCTATGTTTAAGGAGAAGAAAAAAAAATCCAGGAAGATAGATGTTCCCAGCCAGGGTAGCTGGGATCACATAGAGAAGTACCTGGTACACTGTCCAGCACACAGTAGGTGCTCAGTACACAAGACTGTGATGGTTGCAGCTTCCATTGGTGTTCTGTGCTGGTTTCCTAGGTACCAGACGCTGGTCCCCTTTCTTCCTTCCCGGACAAATCCAATGCATTGTACTTTATAGAGAAAGCAATTAAACACGTAGTAAGTGAATAGAATGGCTTTCAGTCTTTAATATTAATGACCTTTTGCTGGCAACAAGAATAGACAGGGATAAATGCCCAGATGTGTTGATAAACCACAAAGACAAATTAATATTGTTTAATAGTTAAGTGTTCTATGAAAGGGAGGTCGTTTTCTACATGACTTTCAAAGTCTCTGTTTCTATGGAGGTGTGGGTAGGATGAAGACCCCCTCCTTTTCTAAAGAAAAAGGCCTCTTATAGAAGGCAGCTCTGTGACCAGTTTCCTTATAATTGGGCGAGGGGGTGTCTGGGTCAAAGTGACAGCCAACGTGTGCTGCTATTACAACACATTACACAAATAACTCTACGTAATTGCTACCATCCATCAGTGTGGGGAGATCAGTGGTGAGAGATGCTGCCAATTTCTTGGAATGAAAACCAAAGCTCTGAGTAGCCCACAAAGTCACACTTGCTAATCAATGCCAGTTTTTTTCTTTTTCTTTTAGAAAGGAAGGTTAAATTGGTCTAGCTACCAAGTCAACCTTGAGAAGGGTTCCTGTATCTTTCCTTCCTAACGGTTTGTAAGATTGCTTTGCTCATTTTGTTTACAAATAATTGGGGAGGAGCTGTTGATTCAAGTTACATGAATCTGTCTCTCTTTCTCCTTCCCCTCTTCCCTCTATTCTCTCCTCTCCTTTCTTCTCGCCTCTATTCCTTTAGTCCCCTTTCCTTTCCTCCTTCACTTCCTCTCCCTGCTCCTCCAGTCCTCTTCTCTTCGTCCCTTCCTTTTCTCCATCTCCTGCCTTCCCTTTCCCTTTCCTCCCTCCCTCTCCTTAGTCCCTCCTCCTTTCTCTTCCTTCCTTTCCTCTCCCTTCCCATTCCTTCCTCCCCTCTCTTCCTTTTATCTCCTTTCCTTTACTCTTCTCCCCTCACTTCCCTTCCTCCCTTCCTCCTTTCCCTCTCCTCCCCTTTCCTCACTTCCCCTCCTTATTATCTCCTTCCCTTCCCCTTCTTCTTCCTCCCTCCCCTTCCCTTTCCTTCTCCAAATGTCTCCTTTCTACAAATCTCTCCTCTCTTTCTCTATATTTCTGCCTTTCTTTCCTCTCCCTTTGCCTCCCTTCTTGCCTTCTCTGTCCATTTACCTCCTGTCCCTCCCTTTGGTATTAATTTTTGCTCTGCCTTTCTCTGCTGTAACCTGAAGCCTTTGCTGAGTGGGCTAAGTGTGTTTAGCATTCTGATGGGTTTAGGTTAATCTGACCATTAGGAAGAACAGGACAGAACATCTTGGCACATCTGGGAATTCCAGTCTTGTGGATTCTCTGCTTTTATGGGTCGAGTTAACCTGATATTTTCTCAATGATTCCTCTCACTCTGGGTTGGCAGAAGAGCAACTGCAACTTCATAAACCAATCAACCAAACAGACAGATAGAAACAAGCATGTCAGACTCTCAGCACACAAAAGCATGAGATCTTTTAATGGCTCCAGGTTGCTTGTGAACTTGGTCATTGTGAGACCCTGGGCTGTGAGCACCACAAACAGCAGGATTGTGCTAGCCTCATCTCCCTCGGCACAGACTGTGAATGGAACTAACCAGCAGGAAATCTCATTGAATGGATATTAACTATAAGGACATATTTCTGCTAGTTGAAAATGAAATCAAACAGAAGTCCCATATAACTCATTTGAGCAAAACTGTATAATCAAGTTTGCTACACATAGCTGGGATGTAGGAGCCTTGATGAATTCCCACGAGATGGTCTTAGGGTCTCCTCAGGAGTGGGAATACTTGGGAATATATGTGTTAAATAGATCCAACTTACAGATATAGCTGAGAACTCTTGGCACAGTCTGCTTTTCCATAATGTATTATGGAAAAATGTTTCCATTAAACAACAAACCCCAAAATGCTCATAGGATGACTCCCTTCAACAGGACCCCTACCAAGGTGTCATGGGGCAGTGTAAGCTTCCATTTGCCTCTTGTTCCATGCTCAGTCTTGAGTCCTCCAGCAATGTTTGTCTAAATGAATTCTCCATGTTGCTCAGAATGTTATAGCCTATTATATTAGTCAGAAGTCCTTTTGTGGATAATTAGTAGGAAATGAAAGGATTGAAGGGTGATTTGGGGTTTCTAAAAATCCTTAGAAGTTGTTTAAGAGGGAAAAATAAGTAAGTCTTGCTAAACAACCCAAGCCAAGGGGCATTGTTCTTTTTCATGGAAAATTGCTACTTAGAAAAACCCTATAAAATGTGTCATGCCTTTGTGTCAACGGACACTGCATTTAAATGTTCTTGAGCAAAACAAGATCTTGCTAATGGTGCATTTACCTTTCATACGTGCCAGGGAGTTAAAGGGACAGTCAGGTAGATTGCTGTGAACAACAGCAGATATTTAATAATCATTTAATAAATAAACACTAATATTTAATATTTGAATAGCTGTCTGTCATTCTTGAGGCTGTATTTGCTCAACTGTGGCTTCATTTGGCCCCTTATCAATACTGTTTAAAGAAGCTTAGGATGTGAGAAGTGACTTCTTCCAGTTCTCTTGATAGCCTTGGTCTGTTATGCAAAAATTCTGCAGGTTGAGGCAGGAAGAAAGTTTGAGTCCCACTTGGTCTACATAAGGATGCCTTAGCTCAAAACAAAACAAAACACTAAATGGGACCTTGGGTCTTCCCTGGCTGGTCTGCTTTCTGCTTGAGGGAGCCTGGGAGGACAATTTCTTTCTGGTGTTCTTTTCTGTCTCGGTGGTTGCCCCTTCGATTTGTTTGGGCAAGAGTCTGTGTTTGCCCAATATAGACTTAAGCAGAAAGAGCAAATGAGAAGCACTGGGCAGGGTGTATGTGTTGGGGGATGGGTGTTGGGGTGCAAGCTGAGAGTTGACCATTGCAAGTCTTCAGGTCATCAGCAGAGCAGCAGATCGAACGGCTGGAGGATGTCAGGGGCAGCAAACCTTGGAGACCTGAATCATCTGCAGGAAGGAATTGTTTTGCAGCCCAGCTGGGTGTGGAGATGTGGAGGCAGCTAGAGGCCTTACTCTGACCTAAGTGCAGGTCCTATCTAAGCCTCAGGTGCAGGTAACCTCCTTTTAGTCTTTCCTCTCTGATGAGCAAGGCAGCTGGGAGGCAGGCTCTGCAGTTTCTTGCTCCTCTGCTGGCTCTTTCAGAAGCTCCAGCATTGAAGCCTCAGAAGAACCAAATTTATAAAGGGTCTTGGTGCCAGTTGGGCCCTGATTGGCTGAATATGAGGTATACAAATAAGGTGAAGAGACAGGGCCAATCAGGGAAGAGCTGTCTACCTCAATGTGGGGGAGGGAAAGGATTTCCCTCAAATGTTGCAGGAGAGGGGATGGACTTCCCTCCTTGTGTCTGCAATAAATTAATAGAAGTCAACAATCAGGTCCACCAGTCTCTGTCTCCACAGAGTTAGGAAACCTGTGCGGGAGCTTCTGTCATTTTCCAGGCCATTGGCTGTTTTTCCCTTTGCTTCTTTCAGCCTGGGGTTACCACCTGAAGTGGATGTTTTGCTGGTTTTGTTTGTTTGTTTTTTGGTTTTGTTTCCAGAAGCTTTTTCCTGCCATCTTTAGTTCCTTTGTTCTCAGCTATCAGAAGGCTTTCAGTGTGTGTGTGTGTGTGTGTGTGTGTGTGTGTGTGTGGTGTTTGTGGGGTGATCCTCTATCCCCAACACAATCCTCATCTGAAGAAGTCAAACTCTTTGCAGCCTGATATTTAGAATTTTACGGGACCTGGTCCAAACAAGCTGGCTACCTTTCATCAGTCCATGTACTGTGATTGCTAAACATCAACTGCATCTCCTGGTCATGACCTTCACTCTCTGTGTGAACTAGCCTACCTCTGGACGACATGATGCTCTATCACTTCCAATTTAGTAAGTCAACTTAAAAGAGTTTTATTTTAAAACTGTGCGCATGTTGTGTGTGTGTGTGTGTCTCATGCTTACATGTGTATGTGCACTTGAGTCCAGGTGTCTTTGAAGTGTCTGATTTCATAGAACTAAAGTTACAGATGTTGTGATTCATCTAACATGGGTGCTAGGAACTACCTTGGATCCTCTGAAAGAACAGAAAGTGTCCTCCTCTCCACTCCCCAATAAGTCAACTTTTAAGGATTACCATAAATGCTGTCAGTCCATAGAAAATGCCCATCCCCAGCTCTTTCAGGAAAGGAATCTCTTCAGCAATGGTAGCTGGTGCACAGTACTTTTGTTTGCACACTCAGTGACCCATTTGTATTATTTTTTGTGAATTCACTGAAACTCAAGACCAGGCCCTATATCACCTGTACCTAGCATCAAAGAAACACTCGGAGTTTCCTTTAAACTGATTCTGGTACCATATAAGTTCTACTTTAGTGGCTCGACTTTCATGTCCTGATCTTCAAGGGAGAGTTCTCAAAAAATATTGGAATGCCCATAGCAAACCAATCAAAATTGATTTTTCTAGAGCAGCAAGAAGATAAAGTAGAGATGTGGTGCTGGATTCCCATTCCTGCTCTTTGTGGATATTGAATTTTCATAGATCTTGGACCCTGGAATAGTGGTGGAAGGAAATGTGGGCTAACTTAAGGAAGGCTGCAAACATGGGAACCGTGTAGGGACTTTTTCAGTGTCCTTAGTCTTCTAACATGGGCAAAAGGCAAGGCCTGGGGTTAGAAACAACAGCCTGGGTCTCTGTTGCCTTTGGGAAAATCTCTTATTTTTTCTGTGCTTTGAGTTAATGTGACTCTCTCTCAGGTTTATTGTGACAATGGTCCTAAGAACTTGAGTTGTAGCCTCTCCCTGTGGAGACACAGGAGACATTTAAGATAGAGGATGAATTTGATAAATTGGTCATAGCAAGATCATAGGTTATTTTCCCAAAGGACTGAAGTGATGTTTGCCCCATCTTCATTCATGATAGCACAAAATTGGAAGCGACCTAAATGCCTATCAGCAGGAAAACAAATGACTGTAACTTCATAAAATGGAATACTACTCAATAATAAAAAGGAATAGACTACCAGGGTATGAATCCAGGATTAATCTAAAAAACATCAATAAGAACCTCAAACCAAAAAAATAAAAATAAACAAAACTGCATATTGGACACAAGAATCCAGAGGGGAAAATAAATGCTGTATGTTTCTATTTGCCCAAAATTGGCAGTGTGGGGCTTCTGTGGGAAGAATTGGAATAACAAATACATGTGAGGATGGAGGTGAGAATTACCTGGGAGATGATACGGGATGTCTCCAGGCTGATGTTAGCATCCTATTTCTTGGTTGGGATGTGTATGTAATGAGTGCATTATTTGTCAAAACTGATTTAATTCTGTATTAAAGACTGCAGTTCAGTTATCAATTACAGCAAACCCAGCAACAAATAAATATATAGATTCATTTTAGATCCAATTTGAAAATAAATTCAGAGTGGTGGAGTCAGCTATTAGCCTCAAGCAGCAGTAATTCCTAATGACCTACTCATTAGGAGAATCCACCAGACAGAGTTCCTCTCAGAAAGAGGGGGTTGGGAAGCAAGGGCTGCAGGTAGGAATGTGGGAGAGGATGACTGAACCCTGGGGGTAGCATGACACAGCAAAGGGAGGGTACAGGGAGCAGGCAGGGGTGGGGGACATGAATGGATGAGTCACATAGAATGCAGGAGCATGAGTCAAATGGGATGGCAATCTCCTTAAGGTACCACAGGAAGAGGGATACAAACCAAATCCCAGAGTTTGAAAGACAAGTAGGCATGAAGGAGAAAGGTCAAAACTTTTAAGATAGGACAGGTTTGATAGAGAAAGTCTGAAAAATATCGACCACATGTGATATGAAGGCAAGTTAGACTCTAGCTCTTGCCTGCAACGGTACGTTTTAATTTACTCTTGGCTTTTGTATGGTTTTTTTCTTGTGGTGCTGCGATAGGGTCTCAGTCTATAGCTCAAGATGGCTTTGAACTCTGTTTCTCAAGTGTTGGGATTATAGATATGAACCACTGCACCTAGATAATTCTGTTTTAATGACAGAATTTTAAGGATACCTTGACCTCCCACTCTGGCTTCACTCCAACTTGTTCTGAGCTGTTGACAGTGCATAAAGCTGGTGCTGGGCACAGTCCAAAGAGAGATGGTTCTTTCTTCCATTCAGTGTCCGTTCAGAAGTAAGATGCTTCTTCCGAGCACCTGCAGTGACAGTGTCATACACCACCTGGCCTAGGTAGAATTGCACAAAGCAAGCTATCACTCAGCTCAAGAGAGAGGAACTTTTTTTATTGCTTTTTTTGACTGGTTATTTTCTTTATTTACATTTCAAATGTTTCCCCCTTCCCAGTTTACCCTCCTGAAACTCCCATCCCATTCCCTCTCCCCTTGCTTCTATGAGGGTGCTCCCTCACTCCCCCACCCACTCCTGCCTCACTGCTGAAGCATTCCCCTACATTGGGATATCAAACCTCCACAGGACCAAGGGCCTGCCTCCCTTCCCACTGATACCAGATAGGGCGATTCTCTGCTACATATGCTGCTGGAACCATGGGTTCCTCCATGTATACTCTTTGCATGGTGGTTTAGTCCCTGGGAGCTCTGGGAGGTCTGGTTGGTTGATATTGTTGTTCTTCCTGTGGGGTTGCAAACCCCTTCAGCTCCTTCAGTCCTTCCTCTAACTCCTCCATTCAGGTCCCCATACTCAGTCCAATTTTTGGTCAGGCTCTGGCAGAGCCTCTCAGGGGACAGCTATACCAGGCTCCTGTCAGCAATCACTTCTTGGCATAAGCAATAGTGTCTGGGTTTGGTGTCTGCAGATGGGATGAATCCCTAAGTGGGATAATCTCTAGATGGCCTTTCCTTCAGTCTCTGCTCTACTCTTTGTCCCTGCATTCCCTTTAGATAGGACCAGTTCTGGGTTTATATTTTTGAGATGGGTGGGTGGTCCAATCTCTCAACCAGGGCTATGCCTAACCACTGGATATGGTCTCTACAGGTTCTATCTCCCCTTTGTTGGGTATTTTGGCTAATGTCATCTCTGTTGGATCCTGGGAACCTCTTGCTTCCCTGGCATCTGGAACTTTCTAGTGGTTACCTCCATTCCCCATTGCCCATTTCTACACACTTCTGTTCAAATTCCTGGCCCTCTGTACTTCTCTCCCATCTCCTCCTGCACCTGAACTCTTAAGAGATGAGTAGATCAGACTATGAGGCTGGAACCTGCTCAATGTTTCTGTGTGCTCCTTTCTTGCATTTCTACAAAGGGACTATTGTTCCCTATACCTCAGCATTAACATGGTCATCCTATGCATTGTATCGTATATGTACAGAATTATCTAGGTGCAGTGACTCATATCTATAATCTCAGCACTCAGGAAACTGAATTCAAAGCCATCATTGGCCACAAAATGAAATCCTATTTAAAACAACGATGATGACGACGACGACAACAAGAAGAAGAAGAAGACCATCCCAACTACCACCTCCACCATCAGCATCATCACAACAACAAAAACAAATTCAACTCCTTCTAAGCAAATAAAAAAGTAAATAAAGAACCCAAGTAAGCCAAATGACAATTACTCTTTCTATCTCCAGTGCTGTGACTTGAATCTAGGGCACTGGGCATGCTGGACAAAGTGCTCTGCCACTGTGATACAAAGCAGGGCTTTTGATGGAAAGAGCAATTAAAAACTAAACAAACAAACAAGCACTGCCCACCCCACCCCCCAACTCCCAAGAGTTCTTGTGGCTGACTAGTAGAAGATAGTCACAGGAAGAACAAATTAAGTTCTTACTCAATTTTAATTTTAGATAATATTCCACTTACAAAGATAATACAGGGAGTTCTTGGCCCAAATACTTTTACAATATGTTCCTAGTACTAAACACGTGCAAATGCTCCTCTATGCTGTGGGGAGCTGGGAAGAGAGAAACAGAACTAAGAGTGGTGAGTCATCTGGTCCCCTCTACTTGTTCATCACAGGGCAGATGCGTTTCTGCCCATACATTTGTCCAATAGCTATAGAGAGCTTACCAGTTGCTCGTAGTGATAAAGGCTGCTCATGATGGGCAGATTCCTACATCTATCTGGGTCTGTTGTATGTTGGCTGTACCATACCAGGAAGTAGGGATGTAGCAATGAGCTGAGCATCTACACAAATCATTATTGTAAAAAGCAGAGGGATATAGGATAGAACTATGTGAGCTTTGAAGAACAGACGCACCTGTCAGTTTGGATAGGGAAATCCCAGAGAGATTATAAGATGCACAATTAGGAGGCCTTGCCACTTCTAACATGGGCTTTTGAAAAAATATGTGCAGGTCTTAAAGGAGTCAGGACAATGGACCTGACCTTCTGGTGATGTGGTGCCATTGACTAGGGGCCCAAGGAATCAGATCAAATGATTTCTTAACACCTACAATGGAGAGGGAGGGGAGAGGCTTGAAGAATTTAAAGCAAGAAGAGAAGAGAAAAGAAAGAATGGAAAATAAGATCCATGTTCTATTTAGGAAGGAACAACATCTGAAGGATTTCTGGAAGCCTGTTTCAGTCCTCAAACATTTTGTCACTACAGTCTTCAACGGGTGCTGATTTTCAATTTCTTCCTGTAGTAGCAAAGGGACTTGTTCCTTAAAATGCCCTGAAGAATGTTGCAATGCTTCCAAATCAGAAACCACTTTATTTTTAGTGACTTTCACCCCTTCCTCCTGTGAGAGACTTCTTGTATCTGATAAAGGCAATAGAGAAATGGTGTGACCAGCTGACCTTGTGTCCCTGGAGAGGGCAGCTGTCTATGACCTAGGCGATGGGTGGGCTCTTTTTCCTATGAGTAGGGTGCCCACTCCCATTCTTATCTGCTCTTGTTAACTTCCTCAGAAAGCCTTAGATGTTGTGAGCTTTTAGATGATGAAAGTTCTGCTTAGTCACTTCTGCATTCCTGCTCAGCCTGACACGTGTTCAAATCTCATGCTCTTAAATAATTTTCTTTATTCTTGTGAATTTTATATATGTATACATTAAAATATGATAATATCCATGGCCAATTTCCCCCTTCCAACTATCCCTCTGTTCTGCCAACATATCTTCATCCCAACTTCTTTCTCTCTTTCTCTCTCTCTCTCTCCTTCCTTCCTTCTTTCTTCCTTCCTTCCTTCCTTCCTTCCTTCCTTCCTTCCTTCCTTCCTTCCTTCCTTTCTCTTGCAAACCCCTACTGCTCTTCTTCCTCCTCCTGCTCCTCCTTGCCCTCCTGCTCCTCCTTCTTCCTGCTCCTTTCCTCTCTCCTCCCTCCTCCTCCTCCTCCTTGTCTGATAACCCACTAAGTCTGATTAATGCTGCTCACATACACATGATTGAAGGGCTGTCAACTGGAACATGGGAAATATACTAGTGGCTACTCTCTCAAAAAGGATTCTCATTCCCACAGCAGCTGTCAATTGCCAATAGCTCCTGAGAAATGACTGGGGCCTGGAGAATAATTCCTTCATCTTTGCCAGAAGTTTGGCTGGCTTGATTTTGTGCAGGTCTTGCCCTGGTAACCATTGCTGCTGTGAGCTCATGAGTTAGATAGCCATGTCATATTCAGAAGGCAGCATTTCACAGCACTCTCTCACATTCTCTGGCTCTTTATTCTTTCTGCCTCGTCTTTCATAATATTCTCTGAGCCTTATGATGTGTAGATTGATAATGGTGCCCTACTTGTGACTGAGAAATCAATCTTATTGTTAACATTTGATCAGTTTTATCTTTCTGCACTGGCTGCTTCCCATCATAGAAATAACTTTCTCTGACCAGGGTTGAGAGCAGCTAGGGATATGCATTTAAACACAAATATGTAGAAGACAATATGAAAACATGACCACTTAGCAAATTAACAAATTTACCCTAGGGCCTCAGACTTCCCTACCCATGAGGTTCTCATTACAGTACCAGGCATGAACTTTTCTTCTGTGGAACAGGTCTCAAGTTCAGTCAGAAAGTGTTTATTACCAATAACAGTTGTGCCACTATTGTTCCAGTGGGCACATTTCACCTAGATAGTTGGTAGTGTGTCATGTGAGGTCCCAGTAGACTCGATAGTACTTTCTAGAACTAATATACCCAAATCTTTGTAAGATCAGTTATCTCTCTGCACAGAGTCTGTGTGCGTGAATTCTACCTGGATGGATTCAGCCAATTAGAGGTTAAAACTATTCAAAAGATTACATCCACCATGAACATATAGACAGCTCTTTCTTGGTAATTAATTCCCAGTGGAATTAATTCAAACACACAATATTTATATTGTACAAAATATTAAAAGAAGAGGAGTCATAAACTTGAAAGAGAACAAAGATGGTTTGAGGGAAGGAAAGGGAATGGAGAGATGATGTAATTATATTATTATCTCAAAAATAACAGAAAATGGGAAAAGAGTAATCTAGAGAAGATTTTCAAAAACATGGGAGGAGGTGAGTAGGCTGTATGCAAATGTGGTGCCATTTTATATAAAAGATTGAGCATCTGTGGAAAGCTAGATGCCTTTATCCTCCAGACATTGAGAGACTACTGTGTCTGACTGAAGCAGAATGAGAGATCTGTGTTTTCCTAGGATTGTGCGTGTTCCTTATATTTTTGCTGCTGAATGCTCCGCATATTTGCTGATGTGTTGTTCAAGTCATAGAACATGTTCAGTCATGTTGCTAAAATTATGTTCTCATCATGGAGTGCAGAAGTCTAGTTCACTGAAATTTCTCAGCCCCTACACTATGCTTACAATATCTAGGTTTAAGTTCACTGTTGTTAACCTATTTTTTTTTCCATTAAACTCCACATGATACTGAATTTTCATTGTCAATTTGACTGGATTTAGAAACACCTGAGAGGTATACCTCTAGATGTCTCTGTAAAGGGATTAGCAGAAAGGTTTAACTTGAGGAGGGAAAAGCCCGTCCTGCGTGTTGGGAGCACTATGCCCTTGACTGGAGTTTCAGATTGAATAAAAAGGAGAAAGTGACTTGAATACGAGCATTCAACAGTCTCTGCTTCCTAACCACAGACGTAATGAGAGCAGTACCATCAAACCAAGAGCCAAATAAACCCCATCTTCTTTAAGTTGCTTTTGTAGTATTTTATCACAGTATATCTAATATACTTGCTCTCTTTTGAATGGCACACCTTCCTTGTGACTTTCAAGCTAAGAATGATTCTCAACTCCCTGTCTTTCACTCATTGCAAGATCTGGTGACCACTTCTAAACATTGGAATATCCAAGCCCTCATTCTTTGATCTCCAACAGATCTCCCAGCTCTGATACATTCTTCAAAGTTGTCCTTGTAACATTCAGAACTGACCATGTCCCGCTTTGCTTAAACTCTCCTCACATTAATTTCAATTTCCACCACAATCTGGAAGTGAGGACTCACACACTCCTGAATGGGGCATACACCACACTATTCCACCCCATGAGCCCTTAAACTACCTGTTTACCACAAGCTTATTTCCTAAAAGCTGACCTCCTCCTTCCTGTCTTTTCCTCCCCTCTCCGCCCTACCTCTCTTCTTTCCATTCTCCCTTTCCCTACGTGGTACAGGCTGGCCTCAAGATGGTGACAACCTCTCCCATGTACTGAGATTACTTGCCTGACACTCGGCTTGTTGCTTCTTTCTTATTGTGCACTATATGAATGAACCTACTGGAAGCTCTGGGGAAGGAAGAGTTCAGTGAGATTTTATACAAAGGCTTATCTGCTAGGTTCAGTCCTTCTGCCTCAAGTGTCCCAGGAAAACAGCCTGAGGAGACTCACCATCCACTTTATTGAAGGCTGTGGAAGCTGATGTAGTGTGAACTATGGGAGCTTCCTAGGCTAGAAACGCTGAATCAGTTTCAGATAACAACCTACTAGTTCCCCTTGGCCTCTGCGGGAGTGGAAAATAGCCTTATCGTTAGAAAGTCCCTTGGCAGCAACACCCAGCACCCTACCAAAGTGATGCCTGTGAAGTACTTTGTCTGTTTCCAAGTTTCAGATTGCTGTGATAAAGAATATAGGCCTTCAAGTCTGTTGTGTCCCTTCTACAAAATACCATGTGTCTTAGTTACTTTTCATTGCTGTGATAAAAATCCATGACCAAAGCAACTTATAATAGAAAGAATTTGGGCTTATGGTTTGGTTTCAAAGGGAGTCCATGACCATTATGATTGGGAGCACGGAAAAGTTGGTAGGAGCTCACAACTTGATCCACAGGCACAAGGGAGGTAAGAAGGGAGGGAGAGGGAGGGAAGGAGAGAGGGAGGGAAGGAGGGAGGAAAGAAGAGAGAGAGAGAGAGAGAGAGAGAGAGAGAGAGAGAGAGAGAGAGAGAGACTGGGAATGTAATGGGCATTTGAAACTTCAAAGCAGGTCCCTCTCCGACAAGGCCACACCTCCTAATTCTTCCCAAACAGTTCCACCAACTGAAGACAAAGCATTCAAACATGTGAGCCCATGGGGCCCATTCTTATTCAAAGCACTATACCATGCATCAGGATGTGTCTTTCTCACAGCTTTCCTTACAACCTGTAGATTAAATATAAAATGGAAAAGCAAAGAACAAAGGCCAGTGAGATCATTTGCTTCTAATTTGTTGCCTATCTGAGCCATCTTAAACTTGTTGAAACTTGCAGGGCCATAGACCCTAGGAAAGGTGAGTTTTTCATAAACCATCTAACCAGGCTACTGAGATAGGGATTTACATAACTTTGTCAGTAATTATTGATAAGCCAAAGATTATTGCTTAGTGCCCTGTACAATGTGAATACAATTTTATATCTATCTGGAATCTTAATCTAAATTTTAAAAATTTAGCTTCACATAAGCATGTGGTTTCTTGTTCTTACTCTAATTGGTTTTAGTATCTAATTAATCAAAGAAGGATAAAATCCTAGCTACTTGCTTGCTTTCTCTTGTTTGTTTGTTTTTTTGTATTTGAAAAACAAAGTTGTTTACAACTTCTTGAAAATGATGTTTTTGGATGTGTTTGGAGACACATATCCCACTCTCCTGAAAGAGGAAGTGAGCTGCTATTTTCTGTTTTCCTAGTCCAGCTTTGTCTTAGAGCCTCCCTTTGATGGAAACAATTTCTCTATCTCATCATATCACCACTGATCTCACAAGATATCAGCGTTTCCTTTACTCAGATAGCATTTTGTAAA
This sequence comes from Mastomys natalensis, assembly GCA_021653895.1. Taxonomy (NCBI): domain Eukaryota; kingdom Metazoa; phylum Chordata; class Mammalia; order Rodentia; family Muridae; genus Mastomys; species Mastomys natalensis. The sequence goes on from JAJTUV010000391.1 coordinate 1,134,394, forward strand.
CAAATTATAACACAACTAAATGGCCTAATGGTATTAATATAGACACTGATCAAGTCCGTATCCCAGGACTACATCCTACTTTATCATTATACTACTTCAAATTCCTAAAGGCTCAGGCAGGCATTCACTGTATACATTAGAATGAATGGATGAAGGATAGTTTAGGTAGATGGACAGATAGACTAGACAAAGGGAAAAAAAAAGTCAAGACTCTAATCAGTTCCCTGGGAGAGACAGACTTGCATATGGTAACTGATGCAAAGCAGAGTTACATTTATTACATTTATGTAGGTCACAGCTTTCATTTCAAATTCACTCCCTCTCCCATTCCTTTTGCCTGGAGTCAAGAGGAGATTTCTGATCCCATCATTGTATATGTGCGTTGTTTTCCTTCTCACAAGGATGACTTTTTGATGACTGACGATTGTTTAAATAACTCCAACTAAGCTGTTCTGCACTTGGGATTTGGGACTTTTGAGCTATGTACTTTGGAATAGGATATGGTATTATTTCAAATACAACACAAGCCAAATATCATTACTACCATGTCTCCTGAGGAACCAGATGTTGCCAGTGCTTAGTTTTACTTAATTCAAATAATCTTCAACAAAAATTATACCCTTGTAGCATACTTTGGAGAGAATTTTAGAATTTGTTATTATAGGATTAACTCATTATATTAATTATTACTAAGAGTCGCGGGGAATCTCCTTGTGTTCACAGTTAAGAGATGGGATTGTTCACTTTGTTTCTGTATATTTAATTTTTTCCTTAATTCAGAGGAAAAAGTCTGCAAAGCATCACTGAGTAAGGAGCTGTGCCTGATACATCTCCAGCACTGATACAGGACCTGCCACTAGGTAGGCATTTAAAGAAGGTTAGCTGTAAAAGTGGAAGGCAAGCAAGGAACGTGAGTTCTAGGTAAAACCTCAGTCTTGGTCATTGATCATTTTAAATTATGGGTTAATATTATTACTTTTAGACAGAGAGAACTTGAACACGCATTACATTTTATTTAACTTATTAATTCAAGAGCCAGACAGCTGTTATAAGTAGGTCAAAGGAGACTCCAGAGAACTGGCATATGGATAGATGAGAAACATTGAAATGAATATGCAAATCAAAGACAAACCAGGCTTCTCTACAGTAGAAGAGGAATCAATGGAACCTCTGTGCATAAGGCAGAATTTGCACATCTCCTTGTATAAAACATCTTGTGCATGACTGTCAGCAGTCTAAGAGTTCCAGTCTGACAAATGACTTGCCCATGACTCTGAATCAGGTAACCCAGAAAATGTATGTAGGCGGTGTGGCCTTACTCATGACAGTACAAAATTTCCCCTGTAGTTCGATCCTGTGGCATGCTCACCAAGGGAGGGGCAGTCTGCTTAGAGATAGCAGTACCTGCAAAGGCCTGGAGTCATGAAGCATTTTGTTGCTTTCTGTAAGGGGAAGGAAGATGCTAGAAAGAGGGAGTGAGCAAGTGGGTAGGATCCAGATCATTATAAGTTCTGTAAGTCAAGATAAGGAATTTGGATTTAAGGCAAACTTTTTGAATCATACAACCCTTACAAAAGAATAGGCTGGGCATGCAGAGGCTCATGCTTATAATCTCAGTACTGGTGAAGCAGGAGGATTGCTGTGAACTGATTTCAGCCTGGGTTATAGATATTCTCTCTCTCTCTCTCTCTCTCTCTCTCTCTCTCTCTCTCTCTCTCCACTCACTCACACAGACACACACACACACACACACACACACCGATTCCCCCAAATACACATGATATTGATCAAATATCATGTGTTTACTTAAAATTATTCCCATGTGATCTTATTGTGATCCCAGAAAAACTCTAGAGGTAGCACTGAGGTTGGGAAGATAGACAGGGAAGTGCAGAAGCATCCTGGGCTGTGCAATTGTCAGGGCTGGGGAATTAGTAGACACTGCTCCATGCTGCAGTGCCCATGGCAGAGCCCAGCCTAGCCTGTTTTGCTACAGGGTACAGTGCTTCTAACTTCACAGGGAGAGCATCCCCCTCCTGCCATCTTGGCAGAAAAACCTTTGAGGAGTCTCATCATGCCCATTTTATGATGAGGAAACTCAGATTTACAAAGTCTAAGTGGCCATGAAATAAGAATCTCTGTTGTCAGCACCCTCTGGGTATAGGCTGGCCATGTAGAGCCTTCAGCTAAGGCTTCCAGCTAAGCCAAGAAAACACTGTGCTGTTCTACATCTTCCTGGTCACTCCAGTTCTCTCTGCTCTGTTACTTTTGGTACTACTGCTGAGGCAGCGTTTAAAGAGCAGGAAGTCTTGATGTTTGTTGGGAAATACCCCAGGATCTCAGTCCTCATTTCAAGAGGCACGTGGAGGCAAGGAGAAGACCAAAAGGGTCCTGAGAGGCTCAAGAAATCTAGAGAACACCAACTGCCTAAAAAGACTGGGCTGCAGGCAGTTGGTAGGGCAGGAGATGAGGGAGGTCACAAGGGAAGCTAGTCTTTTAATAGTCCACTCACAAGACAAACTGAAACTCTCAAGGAACCCAGGCTATGGCAAAGGAGGAAAGGCAGTTGTCTTCAGGAACCCTCTTGTGAAAGGGCCAAAGTCTGTCTGTTTGGTTCTTTCTTTCTTTCTTTCTTTCTTTCTTTTTCTTTCTTTCTTTCTTTCTTTCTTTCTTTCTTTCTTCTTTCTTTCTTTCTTTCTTTCTTTCTTTCCTTCTTTTCCTCTCTCCTCCCTCCTTTCTTTCCTTCTTCCTTCCTTCCTTCCTTCCTTCCTTCCTTCCTTCCTTCCTTCCTTCCTTCTCCCCTCCCCCTTATTCTGTCCTGTTCCTCAGACTACCTCCATCTATTATAAAAAATCTTACTAATTTTTTTTAAGATTTACTTTTATGTATCATTATGTGTGTAGTGTGTGTGTGTATATACATATGACTTCAATGACCAAGGAGAATAGAAAGGGATATGGAATGACCTGCCAGATCTGGGTGCTGGGAACTGAACTGGAGTTCTTTCGGAAGCTTGTACACATTTTTAACTTCTGAGCCATCTCTCCAGCCACAAATCCTACTGTAGTCTACCATGAAGTTAAGTACATATGAATATTATGTGCAACTTTAGAACCTGTTTTGCCTCAGGGCTGGGGAGATAGCTCAGTTGGTCAAGTAGTCACTCTGTAAGCACAAAGACCTGGATTTGGTTCCCAGAACATATGTGAAAGAACTGCGTATAGTCATGAATTGTGTTTTTAAGCCCAATTCTGGGAAGGCAGAGATAGCTGTATTCCCAGGGCTCACCAGGCAGCCATCATAGCCAAAGTAGTGATCCCTGGGCCAGTGAGGGACCCTGGCTTGCACATCAAGGGTGAACTGACTCGAGAAGCTGACCTCTGGTCTTCACACACATATGCAGCTTGCATATGTATATACACATGCATGTTTTATCATCTCAAACATGGAACTACAATTAGAGGGTGAATAAATAGCACAGAACCCTGGAACTCATGTTGATGAAGAAAGTCAAGATGGTTTATAAATTGAGCCTTTCACCTGTTTATGACCTTAACAGTTAACAGTGCGATATCTCACTATTAGTGAGTGCCAGCATCTAAAGGTTCATAGACAGGTGCCTAAGGTGCTCCTGTGCTGCCTCACCTTGCCCTGGACTTCCTTAGTGAAAGGCTCTCAGCCTTTTGTGAGTGATTATGTGGATGGTCAAGTGAGTGAGTCTTCAGGCACACCCTTGACTGAGTCACGGTAGACTCTCAGAATTGCTCATAAAAATGTTATCTTATAGTAGACCATGTGCTGGCTGGAACTGGATTAGAATGAATTCTAATGAACTATTTTATTGAAACGTATGCTGTCAGCATTTATAAATTGGTTATATAGTGGATCATGATTGTGATGATGGCTCCGTTCACTGGGTTTTATCAGCATTTAAGATTGACTCAATTATTTGTCTTCTATGGGTTGAGATCAGTCTCCCATTGCCTCTTTACATTTAATGAATTAACTTTTTTTTTTTTTTTTTTTTAACAGAATTTCATGTGGCTGGGGCTAGATAGAGCCTGAGGTAGACTTGACCTCCAGATCCTCCTGCCTCTACTTTCTGAGTACTACAATTGCCTGTATGCTATCATGCCTAAGTTCTCTTTGGATTTAGAGGTTCAGAGATACCCAGCTTGTTCCAAGCCTCACCAGTTTTTGCTCGTAGGGTATAAAGCAGAAGCATCACCTTCCCTCTATAGCCAGAGCAGCTTCTCTCTCTAAAAGGGACATTGTTCTTTCTGTTCTCTAAATAGGATGTTCTGGCCCTTTGAGGGCCACAGAAGTCAGTTCCAGATTCAGGGGAAGCAAGATACAAGTTTCTGATGCTTGAAAATTTTTTCCTATAGACTCCTCCCTCTCCACCCCCTCCTCCTTCTCTCTCTCTGTCTCTCTCCCTCTCTCCCTCTCTCTCTCTCCTCTCTCCTCTCTCTCTCTCTCTCTCTCTCTCTCTCTCTCTCTCTCTCTCTCTCTCTCAGCATGCAGCAACTCTGGTAAACTCAGAATGTTTTAAATTAGGACTAGTCACTCTATAGAAAATGAACAACACCAACAAGAGCAAAATAAAGCAAGTCAGTGTCGCAAGCCGCTTTAGTGCGTAGTTGTGAAACAGTGTTGGCTTTTGTCAGTTGCGATTGATGTTTTCCATGAATCTGTTCTGGTGTCACTTTTGTCCCTTGAAGCAGATGCGGCAAGCTCTCAGTGATAAGAGACAAATGGGAGTGCGCACAGTAACAACAAAGGCTCGCACTGGCTATCGAACAACATTGGCCAGGGAACTCTGCTCCAGACAAGTGATCTCATAGGTGATTGCACATGTTTTAGAGACACCACAGAACTAGAAGCTTCCCTAAGCCAGTGCTAAGTCATATGGAGTGAACTAGAAAGCATAGGAGAACAGTGTTGAGTTGGCCCATGAGACATACCAAGATTCTTGTCTTAGAGTCGCTTGTTCCAGGAATAAGAAGGAGTGTGGTAGGGTAGGACCAGGGAGCTTCCAGCTCAGCCTTCTTTTGTACTTCACATCCCACATGCCTGAAGTTGACTTGGAGGACTCCAATCTCTGGACACTCCCAGCATCTGTTTGCAACCTCATGGTTTGAGACAGATGCTCCTTGAGTGTGGAGCTAATTGATTGGCTGGCCAGTGAGCAGACATCAATCAGACTGTCTCTACTTTCCCAACGCTGGGATTGCATAGCACACTGCAAGACCCAGCTTTTATGTGGGTGCGGGGATCTGAACTCAGGTCCTCGTGCATGTGTAGCAGACACTCTACCTGCTAAGCCATCTCCCCAGCTTCCAGAAGCAGATTTCCATGTAAACAAAAATGCTCCATCTTTGGAGTGAGGCTTTGGGATATAAATTGTGGCACCAAAATTCTTTCTGCGTGCCAATCGCTCACCAGGCTGGAACAAATGGAATCCATTTTATTTCATTAACACTACCCCTATTCTTGATGAGATGGTCAGCTCTCCAGGCATATGGAGAGCTCCAATTTGTAGCCTCTTCCTTTTTCTTCTGTTTTATTTTAGGCCCACATCACTGGGCCTTTTACCTTTTAGGAGCCTTCTAGAAGGAAATGTACCCAACTGGACCATTGGCTGTATTGAGGGGAGAGACACCAGGGAGTCTGCGACATTCCTCCTCACCCTGCTGCTTTAAACTCTGGGTGAAATGACAGAAGATGACACAAGGATGCCATTCTGGTGTCATTTGCCCTTCTTTCTTTCTTCTCAGCTGGCAGTGAAAGTAGACCAGAAAAGGCAGAGGACTGGAACACTGTGTCTCTCACATGTAGAATTTGGAGCTGTCTCATTGACTAAGCCTTAGGGCTGGCCAACATGACAAAATAGGAATTACAGTTGTGATTCCAGGTAAGGTTAGATCTTATGCTCGCTGCTCACTGCACCCCAAGCCCCACAGGCAGCTCATGATATCTCCATGCTCTGGTTCTGATGGTAGATCGTGTGTCTATCCTTTCTAAGTCTTCTCTATTCTTCCATGAGATCCCCAGACAGGGTAGAGCTAGACAGGGGCTTTTTGACCCTTGACCCTGGCTGATCTCCCTGGATATTAAGAATGGTGAGCTAGTCAAGAGAAGCCAAGAGTATGCTGACTGCATGGGTGTCAGGCATCACAGCAAGGAGGCTTTCAAGGGACCTAGCCTGGATGGTACCATGCCTGCTTGCCTAGCCTCTTCTCGGCATCCTTGGGTCTACACCATACTCTGGCTGTTTCTTCTCAGATTCACCTTGAGCCACAACACTGCCTTGGACTCCTCACCCTATTAGCTCCATGGAGGATGCTTGTGTGCTTCCTACTCTCAGCCACACTGATAGTCAATGATTAGCCCAGGATCTGGTACCCTGGAGAGGCCAGCGCCCATTCCTGGGATGAATTATTTGAGATGTATCTAGTTTATAGTCTTTTGTCCTAGGACTTGATGTCCTTAGTAACCTTTGAAATTCCCCATTAAGCTCTTTAAGGAAGACCATAAAAGTTTACATCCTACATGGTTTAGCTTTGGTCCACCTGGGAAGACAAGACAAAGTATATAGCAGCAGGTGTGGAAAGACTTTCAGAAACCTGTGATATCTCCTTGTGTTACAGATGGTGACAGGGATCTCTAGGATTTCAGGAGATGGTGTATAGGCTGAAAGAGGTAGCAGAGGCACCACTGAACATTCAGAAACGATGTATTCATTTGGCAAGGACCCCTCACCATGAGAGACATACTAGCATACTGTGTAGATACTGCTGACTCTGGACTTGGGGTACAGCCTGGTGACAGAGCGCCTTGTTAGGATGCATGGGGACCTGTGCTCATTCTTCCAGCATCACAAGCAATAAATAAACAAAACGTACTAAGCAATTGTTGGTTCAGGCTTTGCCATGTTCTTATTAACTGGGTGTAGGCAGGTCATAAACCTGCCTGTGCCTCAATTTCTTTACCTGTACAATGGGGACAATACTGAACTTTAAGATCCCTAGATGATTCAATGAACATCGAAAACCCTTAGAGCAGTACCTGCACTCATGAGTCTAGTGTACCATTTCTTAGGCTTGTCACTACATTCTTTAAGGATCTGGATAATCTGAAAATCCTATCCAGTCTTGGTTCTTGGGCTGTTCTGTGCTGAAAGCAGTGTGACTATGGATGGGAGAATCCAGATGAGCCATGGCTTTAGCCTTAAGCTGCTTACAACATCCCTTTAATGGGAATATCATGAATGAATGGTGAACCTGAACCAGTCTCATGCTCTGAGGGAGGCAGATGTCTGGAAGGCCTAGGCCAAGTTCAGACACTGTAGCTGTCTTTATAACAGAGATGGGAAGGGTGAAGGCCTGGGTATGACAGGAATCTGCTGTTGCCCATGACAGATTGTTCTCCAAGAACAGCACTACTGAAACTTCCTATTCTGCATGTTTTTCTTGATCCTTGGCACCTTCCCTTCAACACGTGGCGTCTAATTCCCCTCCGCTTGCATCTGGGCAAGGTTCCCAGTGTGCTTGGAAGGAATAGAGGACAGAATGCCACCATGGAGGAGTGGAGTGACTGCTGAGGTCAGGTCACAGAGGTTCTGGCTGGGTACCCATGAGGATATTCTCCCTCCAGCTGGGACTTGAAAGCCTGAGTCTGCCATGCTGTGAGGAAGCCCACATGGGAAGGACACACAGATTCTCTGGCTGACAACCCAGATGAAGGCTGACCTCCCAGCTGACTGACAGATGAGAGAGAAGGTGTCTTCAGATGACTTCAGTCTTTGGCTACTGGACCCCAGATGTTGCAGTTTCCTGGATGAAGCTTTAGAACTGATGAACACATAGAGTCAAACCCGCTTTCTTTCTAAAATCCCTAACTCAGAATCTGTGAGGACACTGTAAGTCAGCTTCCCACCACTGGGACAAAGTACCAAAGAGAATCAACCTAAAAGGAAGAAAAGATTATTTCAGTCCCTGGTTTCTTGGTGGACCATTTCCTTTGGGCTTGTAGTGAGATAGAACATCACGTGGGAAGCATGTGATAGAGGAGCACTCTACCTAGTGGCAGTCAGAAAGCAAAGTGAGAGACGAGTTGGGAGTGAGGTTCCAGTAACCCCCTTTAAAGGCATGTTCTCAATAACCTGACTTCTGTATCCTGTTAGCTCTATAAAGCCACAGGCTAGAGACCATGCCTTTCTAACATGGACTTTGAGGGACATTTAAGATCAAATATCGATCCCAATGCTGTCCTATTTGAAGTCATTGCATGTTGGAGTTATTTGTTATGTGGCAATAGCAGCCAGAACATAGCCCTCTAACCTTCTTCTGCATGGCTCATTCCCTTAGGATTCCTGCAACAAATACTTGGTTCTCTAGAGGTCTTAGAGGAAGAAGAAAACGTGCTTCCAGCACAGTTAATAAGATTCATTACTTTAGCAATCTAGAGAACTCCCAGTGATCAAAGATCAAACAGCTGGAAAAGTTTCTAGAGCTGTCATGCTTGCCAACATCTGGTTGTGATAACATCCGAGGGAGTCATCCCCGGCACCCTGGATGGGAGGACCATGCAGGATGATGGAGCCCCTCATCAGCCTGTGCTGTCTCATAGTTCCTCTGCTGAGCTGGCATGGATCATGGCAGCTGGTAAAGATGAAATAAAGTTAACAAAGGAGAAATGTTAAGTCCACCTGGAGGGACGGAAATCCCCTTAATGAGAGCCAAGAACTCTTGATCTGCTCCACAGGATGGCTCCCACATTTTCCCGATCTGTGCTGTTGTCTGGTGCTTATCAAGTGCTCTGTATTTTATGTCTAATATAGTGTTCAGTTTCCACAAACAGGACAACCCATTTTAGAGTAGTGTTGTCGATACTGAGGTTTAAAAGATTACAACCAGCTGGCATGTCCAACCTGTAATTGGGTCACATGTGGCCATGGATGGCTTGTACACAACCTAATCGTGAGCTGACTTAAACATTATGAGATTCTTGTTTTGTGATTTTTCTTTTGTAACTCTACTGTGGAGTTATTGAGCATGAGGTCTGTAGATGACAAAGTCTAGTGTCCAAAGTTTGATACAATTTTATTATTATTCAAATCAGCGATGAAGGTCAAATTTAATCCTGTGCCTTTTAATCCTAAATCCAATTTTCTTGTTTTTCTGCTCTGAAATGAATCCCTGACTTGAGGAGAACATTGATTTCTGTCTATTTCAAAATAATCAGGAGAATGTCATTAAAAGAATGTGCTGATTCTCACATTTGAGGCCATTTCGAAGTCCCAGAATTCTATGCTTCATTTGAGTGATTGGATTAATTTTCAGTTCTGAGTGCAGGATTTGTGTTACTCCTCCCAGAAGTGATGTAGTCATAATTTTCAAATTCTTTCCACCAAACTGATACAAAGTCATTGAGTATTTGTCTGCAATGGTGTAAGATGGTATTTGCTCATGCCAATGGTGTAAACGCTCCCAGTATGGCTAACTTTGAGCTACTAAATCAACATCATTCACTGCAAAGCTGAACATAGATAGTATGCCTAACTTTCGCAAGCCAACATTAGCCAATTTCAGCAGTGGATGAAACCAATGCAATTACAGCTACTTTAGGACTCTTTCTTTTTTTTTCCCCAAAGCCTTTGAACCCCTTTTATTCAAATTTTCATTATCAGAGATAGTGTGGAAGAACAACCCATTGTTTATGAGATAGGAAGTACTTTGCAGACACATCCGAAAAAGATCACTGTTATGGAGCAGTGAATTGTCAGCTCCTAAGAAACCCTTGTAACTTCAGTAGCCCTACAGTGCAGACACAAGCTCTGAATGCTGACTCCATAGTGCGGTGTGAACACGTGCTCACATTGTTACAGGGGTGGAGGGCAGAGCTGTAGAGCTGGATCTTAGCAGAGGACAAACTCACAAACCAACCTGGCTTCACAAGCAGGCCGGATGCTCACAAAGTAGCGTCTGGCTCCCACCTTGCTGTGGCTGTGGAAGAGAAAGGCCCTCAGCTTCTGCTGGTGCTCTCTCAACTCTCTTAACTGAGTGGGATGTACCATCTTCATTCCTGCCCTGATGGTTTTCCCAGTGCCTCCCTTCTCTCCATCTGTTCTCTCTTCGTCCCCAGATACCTTGTAGCATGCCCTTTTCTTGCAGGAGAGTGGAGGGAAAGATAGAGATGGAGTCTTCAACATAGACACCTGGTCTAGTCGGAGACCAAATTCCCAGAGGTGCTGGTATGCATGCATCCCAGGGCACAGCAAGTGGTTGTGAGTGAGGTTCTGGCACTAGAAAGGGCAGCTGGTTATTCACATCTCATGACAAGCTGGCATAGGAGACAGAGGACATTAGGATGAATTTGAAAGCCAGTGATCTGATATGTACCTTCCTGCATGTCCAAAGTGAATCAAAGTGAATTTCCAATTCCTTCAACACACAGATGTCTTACCTTTGTGACTACGAATCAGTTCACTCCCCAGCAACCGTGTCTGTGCTAACTTCTGCTTACCATGTGAGACATAGCTTGGTTGTCACTCACTGAAGGAGCCTCTTTTGACTCTGCCTACACACACACACACACACACACACACACACACCACAACACACACACACACAAATACTAGAACTGTAAATTCTGGCCTCAGCATTGTCCTGGCTTGATGGTCTCAAGTCACTCCCTCAACCCACATTTCCTCATCTGTGAAACCAGGGGCTGGGTCACCACTGAGCTATTCTGGAGTTCTGAGGAAGTGTGTGCCCTGAGTGTCTACCCACAGTGGTGCCCAGCAACCAGTGTAGGCTCTCCATTCTGTTCTAAGTAGAACGAAGAGCCTCGGGTCACAGCAATTCATTTTCTGACACTCAGGATGCAGCCGTGCCTTCAGTGGCTCCAATTGTATGCTGACATTTTCGATGGAACCAGCTTAATGGAGAAGAATGACTCTATTCCCCAAACAAGACAGACTTTGGCAGGGGCCGGGGTGGGTCGCGGCGACCTTTGATTTACATGTCACATCTCTCTAATTCTGAGGAATTCAAGCATCGGCTCTGCTGTGCCTCTCATTCTCTACCCATCCCGTTAATAAAGATTAATAGAAAGACTCCACTCTAGTGAGGAAAATAAACCAAAATAGCAATTTTCAGTGCATTGGTCTTGGAAACATGGCACGGCCCAGTTTGAACATCTCATAAAATGCCATCCAGTTAAATCTGTGGTTATTAAGCAATTAATACTCAGTTTTGGTTCTGCTTAGACTCTGGAAATGGTATTTTCCAAAAGCACGAATGTTACAGGAAATTTCTTCACTCACTTATCCTTGGTAGTTTAAATACTGTTTCATAACGGAAAATAGGCTTTACTTTTCTTCTGCATGCAGGAGAGAACGGGTCTTTTGTTTAGTTATTTTAAAAAGCCGGTGTATGGCTGTGTTATTTATTTCTTCCCAGGGTGACAGAGATGTAAGTGGACTTATGGTTAAGAAAAGTCTTTCCAAATTCCAAGCACAAATATATGGAGGCAGAGTGAACAAGAGCCACCTGGAGATGGTTATATCTAGAAGCACAAGTGTGTTTAAATACTTCAATCAGTTCCCAACCCTGAGAGAATAAGTGTGGCAGAGAAAACTGTAGGATGAGGCCAGATTCCAGAATAGAAATGCCACCTGCATGGGTTAAGAAGTCCAATGGACACTCGTGCACCAGATCATGGCTTTTCTCTGTTGTTTCTTTCCCTTTGTAAATTATTCTTGTGATTGTCCCTTTACCCTCTGATAAAGAAGTGATATTTCTGCCAGTGCAGTTCCTCAACCGGAGTTCGAGGAATTTGCAAACAGTCATCTCATATGGCACACGGCCTCAAAGTTTCCTCATGAACTTGGCCATCCCACGTCTGACGGGATGCCTGCAAAGTGTGGGCCTTGTGACTGGGAGTGGAGTTCAATGGCACAGTGCTTGCTCAGCCTGTGTTGAGTCCTTAAGTTTTCTCCCCAGCAACAGAAAGCAACACAGAAGGAACATGGGTAACAGTGCTTCATGGGTAACTGAGTCCCACACTGCACTGGAAAATATAAATACCAAAGTCACTTTATGTGTACCTAATCTGTGAGATGTTTGCATCTTTGAGGATAACATCTAAGGGCTGAAGAGCCTCTCCCTCCTATTTGAGGAAGTGAGTTGGCTTTGAGAGATTTCAGACTCGGAATAAATAAGATGGTTTTCAATTGAGGATTCTAGAATTATTTCTTTTTTTATTCTAAGTGTGATAAAGTCTTGAAGAGGCTCAGAGGAGAAATAAATCCATGCAGTTTTGTTCTGGTGCTCTGTCCCACTGAAGGGAGAGCTGTATGTTGCTTCTACTTGGAATGAAATATAGTCCTTCATGGTTTTCATATGAAAAGAAAATCAGCCCAGGCAAAGAAACGCTATCTAGATCATTCTCTTTATTTTGCTCGGCCAAAATATTACTACCTCATTGCTCTACATATTATATAGCCAATGGAGATCAGAAATATCCATTTTGGAGGGCATACCAATAAATGTTTTAATTTGAATAATATTAGAAATGTTCTTTGATGAGCCAAGTATATTTTTGATCAATTCCCTTTTGGGGCAGGAGACTATGAAGTTGATTTAAGGATAGCCCCATGGTAAACTCTAAACTCTTGAACTGAGGATAAAGCTGGGCGATATAATATCTGCTTGGCCTGGGTCCGATCTCCAGTAATGAGGAGGTCAGGAGCAGAAGAGAAAGTCAAGATAAAAATCTCACACTTGAATTGATTTTATAATTTTTGTCCAGCACCTCTCTCAGTTTCCTGGTGAAGTTGGCAAGACAGTCCAGTTTCCTGCTAAGTTCATTTAAATACATTCAGACATCTACAAACACACAGCAGTCAAGGAATGCACGTAAGTATTTTTGTTCTGTCATCTGACCGTTAGTAACTGTCCTTTTTTCATGTGGAATAATGAGGAGACTGAGGCTCAGTGTTTGATAGAAAGCTGGTGGCAGTGAAATCTCTGAACCCGAACCCTGTGCTGCTGGGTCTAGCTCTTGAGAGGTGGTTCCACGGTATTAGATGGACCTCAGATGATCCCATGACGGTAATTTGTAGGAGGTGCTACCAGGGAATGGCAGGGCTGGGAGACCTTCCACTTTATCCCTAGCCCCACCATTGTAGGTCCAGTGTAAACTGGATTTCACAGACAGTTTCATTTGAGTAAGTGCTTCAAGATATTTTATTTTTCAATTTATGTTTTTTTTTTTCAGTGCTAGAGGACAAAGTCGAATCTTTATGCATACAAGGGAACATGTTAACCACCTAAGCCCCACATATTTCATACTTGCAGAAAATCAGCTTGCTGCACATGCTAAAATCTATGATTTCCCCACCTTTTGTGATGATAAGGACTGAACCCAGGGCCTTGTGAAGACGGACTCTACTATAAAACTACATGTCTAGCACTAGATACCCCAACTTTTCACACTGACATTTCCAAGTAAATAAGCCAAAGATCTTGGTTACTTTTTTTAAAAGTTGATTTGATTCTGAACAACTTCCTATTGATCTCTGTCAAATCTTGTGGTCACTGGGGCCCTACTGGCATGTTGGGAAAAGTCTCCTGGGGTGATGAGAGTGGGTTGGGTCCTGGTTGTACCATCAAATCCCTGTGCAACCTTCAAGAAGTTACTTCCTCTCGGGCTCAGTTTCGATATCTGTAACATGAGCACGTTGGACTAGATCGACTTCCAGGCTCTGCAAGTTTGAGGAAGACCTGAAGACTGCCCCAGTCTTCTGCAGTGAAGTGCTCGTGGTTTCTGGAGGGAGGCTTGGAAACTGGCTTAGTAAGCACCCAAAGCACAGCCCATCAAGGTGATGTGAACTTCAGGTGCACATACAACAAGTTTCATTTTCTTCTTCTTTTTGGATATGTATGTATATCCAGCACAATATTAAGAACTTGATATTTTTTTCATGTGCTGTGTGGGCTTGTGGGATGCCTCAGCCAGCAATGGCACTTAGGTCTAGCATTGCAAAAAAGAAGGTAAATAATAAATAAAATATCTTAAATCACAACTCAGATGAAATTGTATACGAAATCCTTGTGAGCTAAATTCTATCCCACATAAAAGTGGGAGAGAACAATCTCTACAAAGTTGTCCTCTGATCTTTCTACACATGCTAACTATATATGAAACTGACACAAACAAAGCACACATTAATAACGATTTTTAAAAGTCATTAAATAGGTTGTATATTTGAAATTTAAAATTTTCCATCTGCCCTGTATGCCATTCATTTGTGTTGAGAATTATAATTCTGAAGTGAAACTTAATTACAATATTTCAGCATATATACTGTTGTTTTTCATATTTGTTGATATAACTAAAGCTTTGGACTTCAATGAACCTTTTTCCTTTTTACCCCAAATACATCTTTTTTGACTGGAACACACACTGGCATCAGAAAGAATTCTGTTGACTGACTGTCGCTGGAGTCTCCTCATATCTTCTTAACACACACACAACACACACACACAATGCAACTGTGGCATATGCACACATGTACATACACATAAATGTGCTTGGGCATACACAAACACATACATAGCATATGCACACACATAAATGAGTTTGTGCATACAGACATGCATGTACCCTCACATATATGTTCCTCCAATCCAAACTTGCACTTGCTGCTTTCCAGCCAGTGATTGCATGTGGCTGGTGGTTTCTGTGATTGTGAAATAGTCTTGAAATACCAGTGAAGAAAGTGTTCCTCCTGCACTTGTGGCTACCCCCCACCAGGAACTTCAGGTTTCTTTCTGCCCTCTTGGGTACGGAAGCACTCTTGGGGTAGCTTTGTGGAAGGAAGCACAGGCTGATAAGAAAGACAAGGTATCTTCCCCAACATATACACACACAATCCCCCTGTAGCTTCTGATGGTCCTTTGGTTCTAGTGGGAATTCTATGCATACTGGATAGAACTGGTCATATATCAGTGTGGGTAGTACCAAGCTAATTCAGGGAGATGAGGGGGGTCAGGAGCCCTGGATCTAGGCAGGGAGCCCCTCAAAAGCAAAGATAGTTGAACAGCTTGTGCCTGGCGTACACTCAGCCCCATGAAGGAAGAGGAGAGCTTATCACAGACAGAAGTGAATCTGGAGGGAAGGCTGATTCTGGAAGCTGCCAGAGAGAACAGTGAACAATGATCTGAAGCCAGAGTAACTGCCAGCATTTCCTTAAGGATGGCTCTTCCAAAAGAGAAAGAGAGAGTCCATGAAAGACTATTGTCAGGCTCAGCAGCATCTAGCTAGGAAATGACTTCTCTGTTATGACTCCATTGTGCTGGCTATCAGAGGACCAGATAAGGAGAAGCTACACGGAAGGGAGTGGGTCTGAAGGTTGTGAGAACTGTTCTTTATTCCTTGGTCGACTGGGAGCTCACCTTGGGTCTCAAGGTCTATGTATATTGTGGGTTGGTTGAACTGATCCCAACAAGATGATCCAGGATTGACTATTCGTTATTTCTGCTTCTCTGAAATAGTTTCCCCGATCCTCCTCCACTTCCCCTGCACACCCCTCCCTTTAACCATTATCATTCAATAGTCTTCCGTTAGAATACAGACTTTTAGGAACAGCAGCAGAGTGTGTGGTTCAAGTGATGATGTGTTGTGTGTTGTGTGTGTGTGTGTGGGTACCCACCTAAGTACATGGACCTGGCTCTACTTAGGGGACAAAGGTCCTGCTCTGGGGATCTCACAGTCCAAGGTGACAGAGAGACAAGGAAACTGGCCATCTGAGTAAGTGATGATACCAGTGGTGGTAGAGAGCAGGGCAGAACTCTGCAGGACCTGAGGAAGAAGTGGTTCATTTGCCTCTGCTGTTTCTCTGTGGAAGTGATATGTGGGGGCTGCGGGGGACTTGGACTATTGAGGCAGCAAATAGAGGAAGTAAATGCTATCAAAATAGAGGAGCAAGGAGGAAATAAAAGTTCTCCTAATAGAAATGTAGAGAGGCTGGGCAAAGCCAAACGTTGCACTACTTTTCCTGCTTGGTTTTGGAATTAGGATTGTTCTCCAAAGGACAAAAATGACAAAGGAAAGAAACATCCCTTTGGCAAGTGTGACACTTGCTATTTGCCAAAAAGCAGACATGTAAGTATTCCTACATGGATCATGAGAGGATGGGGAGGATGCTTCCAGAAGTTTTGTGTTCCTCTTTAGGCCACCTGGTTTGGCCACTACCACAGATGAGGCTAGGCCCATGGTTGCCTTGTATACTCAGATCCCTATAAAGGGTGTGAGGCCACCCAGGCCAAAGTGCGCATCTGTACATCTAGGTTGCATAAGTCCATGGAGAAAGGAAGTGCTGATTGGAGAATAAGCAGCTAGGTTATAATCATGGCATGGGGCTCCCAGAGTGGGCTGTCTGCCATGGAATAGAAATATGATACACACAAAATTTCCCTTGTTTCAACTCCATATGGACCTCCCAATTAGATCTTTCAGCATTTAGCCGCAAATCCACATACACTTCTCCCGTCTAAGAATTTACAGACTAATACATTTACGTATTTGTCTATTCATCGCTTCTACACACTGTTCTGTCACATGTGTCTGTTACCAGTAGATAGACAATGGTTGACCAGATGGTTGGATGGATTTAGAAACTGAATAAAGATAATAAAGAAAGTCATTCCAACCAAATATAATGGAGAATCTTGGAGCTATATTATAAGAAGGAAGTGTCTCAGAAATCCTGGGCTCTAAAGATCTCCCTTCTCTAGATGCAGAAGACAGGGAAGCACCCCAAAAAGTGAGAATGGGAAAAAGCCACCAGGGGTATGCTTAATCCTGAGATCTGTTTAGGGAATAGGAAGTCATGCCCAGAGTTGAGGAAATGTGAGACTAGAGAGGATGATGGAAGACGAGGTTTGAAGTCATGCCACAGTGATGAGATTTCCTCTTCTTATGTATGGAAACCACACAGATAATGAAAAGACTTTGTTT
The DNA here is from genome assembly GCA_021653895.1 of Mastomys natalensis. Taxonomy (NCBI): domain Eukaryota; kingdom Metazoa; phylum Chordata; class Mammalia; order Rodentia; family Muridae; genus Mastomys; species Mastomys natalensis. The sequence continues at coordinate 1,151,422 of JAJTUV010000391.1, forward strand.
ACATTGGATCTCAAGAGTTTCCTTTGAGAATGCTTTTAAAATTGTTCACAACAGTCTAGAGTTTACTCTAATATTCTCTAGTCATCCTGAAAGGATTCTGTGTTTCTGCTGGACACTTTCAGGCACCCCTCAGTGTGGGAATGCCGTTTGTTTTCCTTCTATAGATGATAGACCATATTGTGGTACTGTCATGTTTCTCTCTTTCTCTTCTGACGTGCACAAAGTTGAGGATGATAGAAATAGGTCACAGCAGCCATTAAAGTTTTATTGAATAACATGCTCATTTTATTTAAATACTGACAAGGTTTGACAAGAGGCTAACAGAATACTTCAGAACTCAGTAGCTCTTCACTCTCAACTCAGAGAGATCTTTAAAAAAAAACAAAAACAAACTTTGCTTGCCTTGAGATAATCTCTCTCTCTGTCTCTCTCTCTGTTCTCTGTCTCTCTCTCTGTCTCTCTGTCTCTCTGTCTCTCTCTCTCTCTCTCTCTCTCTCTCTCTCTCTCTCTCTCTCATGGTGTGTGTGTGTAACATACACACACACATAATTGGATGATAGAAGTCAATCAATGTCAGGTCTTTTTCTTGAGACAAGATCATTCACTGCATCATGAACACACAAATTCAGTTAGGCTGAGTGGCCAGAGAGCCTAGAGATTCTCTGTCTCTACCTTCTCATTGCAGGCATTGCACGTGTGGGCCACCATTTTCAGCTTTCTATGCAGATCCTGGGAGCACAATTCAGTTTGTTCTGCTTGTATGGCAAGGGCTTTACTGACCAGTTCATCTTTTCAGTCTCCCTATTTTCTTAAATAAGTCATTCTATATTGTCACCAAGACAATTACAACAAGAAATACCTGTAGCTGGGCATAAAATGATGACCTTTAAATAGTTACCATAACATTTAATCTTTAGTGCACCTTTGCCTATAACATTTTGAGGATCAAGGGGTTTGTACGGATAAGAACAAAGGACATTTTATGTTTGAATATGGATTAGATATTACTGAACTGTGCTCCCTCAAACACAGTTTTGAAGTTATATTTTGAAGTCCTCCCTGTACCTCAGAATGCAGCCTTATTTGGTAACAGTCATTATGGATATATATTAGTTAGATGAAATTATACTGAAGTAAATGGATCCTCAACCCAAAGATGTGTGGTCTTCCAAGAGATACTCAGAGGGAACAGCATTTGATGGCAGAATCAAAGACTATTGTGACAGCTACAGTCTAACTGATGCTTAGATAGCCAATCATGGCTGGCAGCTAGGAAGGAAAAGAAGGCATCTGCTCAGAGTCACAGAGGGCGCCTGGTCTTGCTCCCACCTTGATTATAGCATCTTAGCTTATGAAAGAATAATAAAAAAAAGAATTACAAAATATCTTTTATCATTTAAGCTGCATAGTATATAGCATTCTTTTTAGCAGTCCTGAGAAACTAATAGAAGATATATAGTCTAAAAGAGATTGAGAGCCTTTCTAGCCAGCCTTGCTGTCCCAGGGGCAATACTCTCACTGTAGTTAAAGGTTGGATCAGATTCCCAGGCAGCAAGGTCCAGGGAGTTCTTCTGAAGCATTTGTAAGTACATTGCTGAGTCCCATGGGTTCTCAATAATGCCTTAATTAAACCAGGTTTTAATAGAAGAGAAACTTCACAACAGTGAGAGGAATTCAAAATATGAAAAACATTCAGCACATTCAGCATCATAAAAACTCTCATTTTAAATGGCGCTTTCTAGCGTTCTTCCATTTTTACACCTAGATGTGTTTCTGCAACCTCTGTCCACAGCCATCACTGCAGAACTGCTTCCATTCCCCACATGGTACTGTTAATAGTATCTTACAATGTCTCCCTATTGCTCCATCTGGGCAGGGCTCCCAGTCATTTCATCAAGGTACACCCAATGTCATTAAGTTGGATGTTTTAAATTTTGTGAATTTATTACTGTCCTTGCATTTATTTATTTGTGTGCATGTGTGCATAGGTGTGCATGTGCCTAAGTGCACATCCAAGATCAAAAGGTAACTTGTAGGGCCCAGGAACTGAACTCAGGTCAGCAAACTTGGCAGCAGTCACTTTCCTTGCTGAGCCATCTTGCTGGCCTTCGGCTATGTCTTTCTCCCTTTATTACTTTATGTAGGTAACATTTCAAAGGACATTTCTCTGCATATAAATTCTTTATTCTTTTGTGTTAATGTACTTTGGAGATTATGTTCTGGGGCAGGTTTACCAGCTCCAACAATACAAATAATAGTAAAGATATTTACATATAAATAAAATATGTATATATATGTACATATTTTATATTATAACTTGATGCTGTGGGATATGTATAAACATCAAAAACTTTACCGATTTAATGAGGGAAATCCAGAAAACTATTGCCTCACATTGTCTCTCTTCCTTTTGTGAGTATGTGTGCGTTGTGTGTATGTGCATACGCACATTTATGTCTGTGTTTGTGTGTTAATAGCATTTTCTCACTTAGCAGGAATCCCATGCCCACCTGTGATCTTCCTGTTGTACTTCAGCTCTCTGGCCTTGTTCATCCCACAGTGAATAATACTATTTCCTACAAGTGCAAACCGAAGTTTATTGCCACTAGATAGTGTGTGTATTTTGTCCCCTTAGCTTGGAATGTGTTTATTTCCTCGGTAGCATTGGCCTTGTGCTAATTAACTTTGCTCCTTTATTCAGTAAATAAAGGTTTTGTGTTGGGTGGTTATGTATTATGCAGCATAGATATTAAATAATACCATCTGTGCCATATTTTGGGAAATATCTTTTGTTTACCTTAGTGACTTTAATTTCTTTTTCGTTTTGGAAGAAAGTTACATTTCCTGAAGAGAAATTGTTAGTGAATTTGAACTTTTGTTTTGAAGCTTTGATGGTTACATTATTTATTGGGTACTCCCAAGAACTACTTCTCCACAAGTATTATCCAATACTTTATTTTACTCATATTATTTCTGCGATTCATTCGAGTAGTTTTACACTTTTGCTTATTTGGGGTTTTCTTTTGCCTACCATTTAAGGGCAATGCAAATGAGCTAGTATGCAAATTGTGATCCAACTGCATAAAACAGCCAATTAAATATGCACTAAATCGTCTAGCTCATTTTGATGCTTTCTTTCTTTAGAGTAATTTACTATTTTAATTTTAAAGAAAAATTTAATGATTTATTTGTTCTTATTTTACATGTATAAGTGCTTGTTAGCATGTATGTCTGCTTACCACCTGTTTTCCCAGTGTCTTCAGAGACAGAAGAGGGCATATGATCCCCTGGAACTGGAGTTATGTATAGTTGTTAGCCTACAGGTAGGGAAGTGCTGGAAACCAAATCTGGGTCATCTGTCTGAGCAGCAAGTGCTCTTTAATTGCTTAGTCTCTCTCCAGCCACGAGATGCTTTCTTGATACGATACTAAATTACCTCATAGACTCTTTTCTCTGTACAAATGAGTTTTCTGTACTCTTGGAGTATTGCAACTTTTCACTCTCACCGTTATGGTTCTCATCACCATTATCATCATCAAGTAGTTGAATTCCCAGTGCATCTGGCTCTTCCATCATTGCTTACTCGTATGTGATCTCATGGACTCCCTTTTCCTGTGAGCTCTGGATTACTGTTTTTGGTTCTAAATAGAGACTAACTACCTGCTACATGGGTAAGGCTCATTTAAATGTACATTCTCTATTGGGTGGGTCAGTGGAGACTGCAGAGGAATAATTTCTTTGAAGTGGTAGCTGGGTAGGAAGGGCTGGATTTATAATTGAATCATCATTGGCTATAAATCCCATCCTGCCTCCTGCTTGCTTGTCGAAATTATTGAGCCACACTGACTTAGTCTTCCTTTTAACCCCACAGGCACAGTAAGGCCATCCTCGGAGGGTACCTTAATTGAATAGAACATGAAACCATCAGCACATGCCTGCCTCAGTTTAAGCCCTTAGTTGTGATTTTGTTGTTGCTTGCTTCCATTCATAGCTTACAGCTTCATCTGACCATAAACTTATTCCAAAGCCTTAATGTACTATGAACATTGTATTATATGTGTACAACTGCTTAGCTGCTTCTTGCTGGTGAATCAAGATGCTATAGAAGTTTTCTTTTCAGCTTATTCTTATCCTTGTTCTGAACATCTTGCTTTTTTTCTGATTCTTATGAATGTTTATGTCGGCATAGCTTGGGGTTTTTTTTTTTTTTTTTATCCCTTCCCTTTTCTCTTTCTTAAAGCTGTTGGCTGTTCCCAAAATGATGCCTGAGAGACCCATCATCCCATGTCAGAGGCTTCTCTTTCTGTGCTCCTTTGAAGACTCCGTCCTTGGGTCTCTTGACTTCTCACTAACAGGGACTGACGGGAGCTGAAGGACTACACGTTCTATGCTCCCTGATGGCCATCCAGGTCCCAGCCAGAATCCAAGCAGTTGTGGAGACTTGCAGTTTCTTTTGGTCTCTTGGTCACCATAGCACATGTCTGTTTTCCAAGCCATCAGGCCACTTGTGAGCAAGAGAACATAAGGAACGATAGCTAGCTGAGACATCTATAATCTGAGTCCTCATCTTGACTGCTACTGGCCAGTTGTCACTCACTAATACATTTATACCTCGCTCTTTTCCAAAGAGTATCTAAAGTTTTTTATTTTTTTTTTTATAACTATAGGAAATCAAAGTAGAAATTATGAAGATAGGAGGGGATGGGGCAAGCAGACTCAAGAATGACAGAAGCACACATATAAACCATTTGAATAGTTCTTTCTGGCCACATTTGACCTTGGGTTTCCTAGCAATTGAGGGAAACAAAGAAATGCTTTAGGTGAATGATATTATCTCTAAGTCTGAGTTTCACTGTGGCTAAAATGAAACCAAAAACAACATTGACATCATAGGATTGCCCTGAAGATGAAATGAAGGTGAAATGTGAAACTGTTACTTGTCAATATCTTACTATGGGAGCTGTGTTTAGGTGTGTGAATGTGGTGTGTGTGTGTGTGTGTGTGTGTGTGTGTGTGTGTACATCCACACATGCATGCATACAAGCATGGATTTAAGAGGATTGTCTCATATGTTATTCCCCAGAAGGTGTCTACTTTGGCTTTTGAGATAGTCTCCCAATGGCCTGGAGCTTGCTGAATAGCCTAGAGTGGCTGGGCAATGAATCCCAGAGAGCTTTCTGTATGTACCTCCCTTGCACTTGAATTATAACCACATGCCATCATGCTTGACTTCTGTATGTGGCTTCAGATCATCATACCTGCAAGGCACTTTCCCCTTATCTTCCCAGCTCCGTATACTGTTTTACTGTTATTGTTGTTTCTCATACTGTGTCTGTTTTGAAGACTGGTACATTAACTGACTAAGTCTCAGAGCTCATATCCCTTTCTCAGAGTGGTACAGGATAAGTCATGTGGATGCATAGTTAACTGGAATCCCAATAGACACGTGCAGAAGGAGAACTTGTCTCCAAGTCGGATGGGAGGTAAGGACAAGGATGCTCCTTTGTGTCAGTCCTTGTTCCAACCACTTGCCAGGAAGAACTGACCTCAGTGGAACAGAACTGTGGAGTTGGAAGGCGTCGAGCTGAGCCCATCAATATCTCTTTTCACGATGGAGGTGGGGTAGGGGAGGAAATGAGCTAGAGTTGATGTTCTCACTCCATTTTTTTTTTCTTAAAGGACTCACTCAGAGGAGGGTACAAATATGGGATTAAGCTAAAGGGGAGAATGCTGCTTTATTTATAGTTTAGGGAAGTGAAAGTCAGTCTGTGCTCTGGCTCACCGTTGCCACACTCAGCCACCCGAAGATCCTCTATGCCTCTCCTCCCCTCTGCTGGCCCTGGAGAGCCAGGCCCCTGCCATGGCACAGCCAACAGCAAGCGTTCAACTACTCTATACAAAGGACTGCTGTGAGACGAAACTCTTGGTGGAGAGGAATGTGGGGTTTTAAAGGGTCTTGTTTTCCTAAGTGTTTCTATGTTTTGACACAGCATCTTCTTCAAGCCCAACTCTGGGCTATTTAAAACTTGGAGAGGAGTTGCCTTCCAAGTGTGCACATGTGCTCTGAAACCTCTGTGGAGCACTGGTTTATTTTGAGTGGCAGTCTTTGACACTCTGATCCCAGGCCAAGTTCACCATGAGGCCCTTTTCTGCCTGTTCCGAGCAACTGAGAGCCCACATTCATGGCAGTGAACATGAGTGAGGAGCACTCAAGCTGGCTATGATGAGGCCACACCAGCTGAGTGGTTACATTTCACAGGAACCTTTCTCTGTCCACCTTCATCCTAGTATCTCATCAACCAGGGGAAGTGAGTATTATTAGCAACCACTCTTATTTGCAAGATCATACAGAAAAGTGGGCCAACCTACTCAAGGTCATGGTCAAAAGCTCACAGAGGTGCTAGACCCCATGCTCAACACTGTTTCTTTGATACCATTACATTCTACTTTTTTGTGGAAAGAAAAACAGGATCACTGGGAAAGAAACAAATAAATGTAAACCCAAAGATAGTCAAGAAATTTCCTTCAGTCTGTGATGTGGTCATTCAATGACATCTCTGGTGGCACCACTTGCATTAGCAGACTGCGTATCAGGGAGAAGAATACCGACTTGCATTTCTGGGCTGGGGTCAGTACACCCTGATGACCCTAAACTGTTTGTTTGTGAAATCCTAAGCAGCAAAACCTGTCTCTCTGTGCTTCCTCTCTTCTCTGTCCCATTTCCCTTTCTGAGTTGGTCACTTGGGGTGCTCAATTCCATGCACATCTGTGTGCACTTGAGATCTGAAACCCCACCAGCTGCAGAAGCATGCCACTCATTGTCATTTTTGGAAACCAAAAATGACCGGTCACACAACAGTGATTAGATAAAGCTTGTAATTAGTGTTTGCTGTAGTCAGCGACATGGTATTTTAGGGACAAACAGCCACTCCGTGCTACATATAGCTTGGAATTTGTGGGTTTGGTATAACCCACCATTGTATGGTCAAGGAAGCAAAGGAGAGAGGGGAGACAGAGACTAGATAAAAGGAGAGAGGTTAGGAAGGTCCCTCCCCCCAGCAGACTTAAAAGCTTAAAGGACCCACAGAACTTTGGAGTGGACTTGCCTCAAAGTGGTACCCATTAGATGTCAAATGCTGCCTGGCTCCTTGATGGAGCAGTGCTTTCCAGACAGCCGGAGACACTTGATTTTCAGTGAGAAACTCAACCTTTAACAGGCTCAAGGAATACTTCTAATGAGAGCCAGAATGTGATGGAAGAATCCCAAATTCAATTCCCTGGTGACTCATCTTCCCAGGCTGACTTACACTCCTACTCTAATCTAGAAGGCTTACCTGCTTCCCTACCCCCAGTTCTGGAAGCAATGTATCTCAGCTGAATAAAGCTTTCTTTTTATTCACGCAATATTATCTGAGAAAACTCACATACCAGGCTGGGAAGGGTGCTGGTGGTGTTGAGGCAGTTTACTTGAATACTGTCCCTTCAACCATCCTCCTCTTGGATACTGGAAGGCTAAGACTCTTTGGGAAGATGCTAGTCTTGCTCTAAGGAGACCCCACTGGGAGTGTCATTCTCACGAGCAAACTGGGAGCCAGCATCCCACCAAAATGTCTCCACTGGAGCTGGCCAAAAACAATTCCCCAGGAAAGTGTGGTGCTGTTCTATTCTATACAGAGAACTAGGGAAAGATGTGTGAACATCTAAAAGGAAACTTTTCATCGTCATGAATTGATAGCCCTCATTAACATGATCAAAGACTAGACTCTTCAGGGAAAAGAGACAATGCAATGAAATGATCAACATTCAGGGAATGTTTAAAAAGAAAAGAGATTAATCTGAGCAAGAAAAAGAAAGTACTCATAAAATAGTTCCTAGTCTAGAAATTTCTTTTCTTATTTGGAAATGCTGGCATTCTGGTTCCTGAAGGTGTGGCTTGAGAGCTCCATAGAGAATGTGGTTCTTACTTGTTGAGGTAAAATACTGGCTCCTTCAGATAGGGTTGCTGCTGGTTTGCCATGATTGAGGTTTCCTCCTGGGCTCTGGAACTCATTCTCTCTGCTTTTGACACTGCTGCTGCTTCAGAGATGTCAGTAAGTTTATTTACAATGAGGTGGGTGGGAATGAGTACTTTCAGATGCATATATAACTCAGGTAGTTGCATGCATCATCAAAAAGCCTTTGCATCCATGAATGCTGCATTCCTGCATATACTAGTTATTGGTGTTTATTTTGTTATGGGTTTTTTTTTGGTCAACTTAACACAACTGAACTCATCTTGGAAAAGGAAGTCTTAGGTCAAGAGTTGCCTCTATCAGATTGTCCTGTAATGGAATTCTTGAGACATTTTCTTGATTGACACAGGAAGGCTCACCCCATTATGGGCAGTGCACCTCCTGGGGAGATGGTCCTTGGTTGTATAAAGGAATAAACTGAATAGGGCACGGGAGTAAACCAGTGAACAGCATTCCTCTATGGCCTCCGCTGCTTGAGTTCCAGCCTCCAGTTTGCTGCTCAAGACTAAAGACTATGCCAAAATATCCTTTCCTCCCCTAGTTGTTTTTTTATTATTTAAAAAACAGTAATTTAAAGCAAACTAGTATAGATTAAACTTATAAAAAACATTTCTGATAGCTTCATCTTCATGTCTTCTTTAGGGGATGAATATGTGTATGTGTGTGTGTATGCATGTTTTTATATATAGGTATAAGTATATGTGTGTATGTATGTACATATATATGTATATATTAGATTTTGCCTATTGTGTTAGTTATTTTGCTGTAGCTGTCATAAAACATGGTAGCCAAATGCAACTATTCAACTTAGGGGAGCAAACAGTCCATTTCAACTTGTGCATTCAGGTCATAATCTATCACCAAGGAAACTCCATCGGAAATGGAAGCAGAAACCATAGAAGAATGTTAATATCCTGGCTTTATCTCTGGTTCATGACCAGCTAGTTTTCTCTTATAGCCCATATCCACCAGCCTAGGGATGGTGCTACCCATAGTGGGATGGGAACTCCCATATCAATCATCAGTCAAGGCACTCCCTCAAAGTATGGTCGTACTTTACTTGATAAAGGCAACTTTTCAGTTGAGGTTCCACTTCCCAGAGACATGTAGGTTGTGTCACGTTGACAATAACATCTAACAAGAACATCCTTTTAGCATTTCCTACTTGTGGGAGGCAATAAGACAAGTATAAAAGAACCCTGTTGCAAACTGTTGACCTTCATTAAAGGAACAGAGGTTGTTGGAAGAATTTTGCTTCTAGATGAAGGTAACTTTCTATAGGCAGCAATCATCTGCTAAACATTCTAGAAGGATTTGGGCACAGAGAGTGTGGACAGAAGACAGCAAAGGAATACTTCCAACTGGGCCATCTGGGAAACTGAGTGTGAGTATGATTTGGGAGGTGGATAGATTTGGAGAAACATTTTAGGCAAATGAATTAGAATAAACTGTGGTACAATATAGATAATAAATATAGTAGTGTTCTATTATCTATCTATCTATCTATCTATCTATCTATCTATCTATCTTGTGTGTGTGTGTGTGTGTGCATCACAGTAATTTTATGTCAGTCAGAAGACCATTTTCTGAATTTGATTCTCTCCTTGTGGTGATTGAATGCACGTCTTTGAAGCTTGTCTGCCAAGTGCATTGCCTGCTGAGACATCTCATTGTCCTCCCCAAACCCCAGGCTGTGATCCCTGGGAGGTGATGTGGAACCACAGTGACTTGGAGTCTACTGGGAGGATTTTAGATTGTAGGGGTCTTCTCATGAAGGTGATTGTGGTCCTTTATTCTGTGTCTTTCACATCCATTCATGGCATGATTGAGCCTCCTTTATTTCTTGTACCTGCTATAATTCATTGAACTTCTTTAAGCCCAAAGCAATGGAGTCGGTTAGCCATCAACTGAAACCTTCAAATCTGTGAATCAAAAATAAACCTTTCCTTTTTGTATGTTGATTTATATTGAATATTTGTTATATGCATGGAAAGCAGACTAACTTTTTGGCTTGGAGATTTTAAGTTATTGGCATGTTTTGAAAAAGAATCCTGATTATCCACCATGGTCAAGAAGGGTGGGAACACTTGGGTAGGACTGCCCCTTCAGAATACTACTGGGTGGCTGTTGAAAGCATGCTGACTGAGGACCTCTCTGGAATGGCTGAAGTTTTTGACAACGTCACACCTCTTAAATATATCTTCTGGATTCTTTCCTTCCCCTTGTCTTTAAGTCATGCCTTAGCTTTGTTTTAGTTAGGGTTACTCTTGCTGTGGTGAAACATTATGAGCCAAGCAGTTTGGGGAGGAAATGATTTATTTGGTTTATACTTCCATATCACAGTTCATCATAAAAAATGTCAAGATAAGAACTCCAGAAGGGCAGGGACCTGGAGGCAAGAGCTGATGCAGAAGCCATGGAGAAAAGCTGCTTGGTGGCTTATTCCTCATGGTTCGCACAACCTGCTTTCTAATAGAGCCCAGGACTACCAGCCTAGGGATGGCCCGCCCATAATGGGCTGCTCCCTCCCCTATCAATCACTACTCTAGAGGCTTGGGTACAGCCCAATTTTATGGAGGCATTTTCCCAATTGAGCTCCTTTCTCTCAGATGACTCTAGGTTGTGTCAAGTTGACATAAAACTAGCCAGTCTAAGTATCAGTTGGTTAAAGCTGCTATTTCCATCTTTATGGAATTTACAAGTAAGTGTGAGATCTGTTTTCTTGATATCATATATCTTGATAAAACATGGGCAAGACATGGAGTTGTTTGGGTTATATCAAGGAGAACATCTGGATATTTAAAAACATCTGGTCAGTTTTCAAAAGAAAAATAAAACAATATTTTGTATTTGAGCAACTGGAATTATGGGACACAGGCAACATCTGAATCACCAATGTGCCTCTCAGAGTTTGAAAGTACAGTTCCATAAGAACTTAGGAGTCTGTCCACTTCTGTCTCTTGCCCACTTTCATCTTCACAGTATGGCAAGCTATTCATTCAAAATAAGCATAGAAACGAAGAGTTTATCATTTGGCATTTTGTTTCTGGGAAGGAAATGAAATAGGCTGCCTCTGATAACAGTGATACAGATTACCAAGGGGAAATTGGGTTGCTTCTCCACAATGAAGTCAAAAGAAAGTATGTCTCCAGTGTAGGAGATACTTTAAGGTGTCTCCTGGTGCTATCATGTCCTGTGATTAAAGTCAATGGGAAACTACTACAGCCTAATCCAGGCAGGTATACAAGAGCACATTCCCATCAGGAATAGAGATATGGGTCACTCCTCCAGGAAAGAGCCAAGACCTGATGAGGTGCTTGCTGAGAGTGGAGAAAATGCAGAATGGGTAGTAGAGGAAGGTATATATATATATAAGCTTTAGCCATGTGGCCAGTTGCAGACATGAGAATTATAGTTGACATGAGTGTTCTGCTGTATCTATTAAGAATATGTTTGTACAGATATTTGTGTTTTCTTTCAATTTCTTTATCACATGTTGTAAAATAAGTTAAGAGAATATTAGTGGTTATCATATTTAAGTTTTAGATACTAAAAGAATGTCCCCCAGTGACATTGATATCTATTTTAAATTTATAATGCATTCATAGTTGTACTAGGGATAGTTATATACTGTTAGATATAGTTGTGACCTGGTTAAACATATAATGCATTTGTGATTGTATGTGGGGTAGTTATATTATGTTTAAGTGTTATTATTACCTGGTTATTGTTTTCATTTGGAAATTATTCATGACATGAGAAGATATGATTGTGTATCAATATGATAAGGGGTAGACTTTAATAGCTTTTATCAGTTGTCAACTTGACTACATCTGAAATGAACTACAATCCAAAAATGGAGGGCACACCTGTCAGACATTTGTTTGGCTTGGTTTGAAGTGGTGGCTCCACTTCTACTCTGGACCTTTGTGGCAAGAAGACATACATCTTTGATCCTGATCCTGAAGTAGGAAGACTTACTCTTACTCTGGGTCATACCTTCTGCTGGAAGTCTATATAAGGACAGAGTAGAAGGAAGCTTTTGCTTTTTGCCTGCCAGCCCTCACTTTGCTAGCACATCCATTCCTTCACTGACATTGGAGTCTACTTTTTTTGGGATTCCAGTGAATACAGAGGACCAGTTGAGACATCCAGGCTTGTGGGACTGAACAATTACCAGATTCTTGAACTTTTCATTCATAGTTAGTCATTGTTGGATTAGCTGGACTGCAGCTTATAAATCATTCCAATAAATCCCATATGTGTTGTTGTGTTGTGTGGTGTCGTGTGTCTGTGTGTGTGTGTGTGTGTGTGTGTATGTGTGTGTGTCTGTGTCTGTGTGTGTGCTGTGTGTGTGTGTGTGTGTGTGAGATTGAGTAGAGTGAGAGAGAGAGAGAGAGAGAGAGAGAGAGAGAGAGAGAGAGAGAGAATTTAATACATTTGGTAAGCCATTTTCTAAATTGAGATCCTATGTGAGACTTGAGGACAAGTAGGAAACCAAGACAATGAAATAAAAATAAAGTTTAGGCAACAAAATAATAAAAACCTAAAGCAAATAAATGTTGGACTCTCTCTTCCTTGATTTCTTTGGGTGCCAAATTTATAATGTCTACCTCCAGAAATGCTTGTGATAGGAAGAATAATGTAGAAGGCAAAGGGCACTGGAAAAGAAGGGCACCTGGCCATCTCCAGGGCACCATTCCATGGGTGAAGCTTCTGAGAGTTGGAAATATGGAGCAGTCTTACATAGAAATCCACGTATAACATTCTACAAAATTTGCAAAATTGTAGACTGGACCTCTCACCCAAGTACAAAATGCCTTTTGATGGAAGTAGTTTCTTGTTTTTTGTTTTGTTTTGTTTAAAAAAAAAAAAAAAAAAAAAAAAGCCTTGCCAGCAACTGCCTGGTTCTTCTACGTAGTTTGGAGGGACGTGCTCAGGCAAGATTCGTCAGCTGAGCTGCTGGAACCAGAATGTGTGGATGTAACATTCTTTACTTTGATGATTCATTTTCTTATCTAAATTAAAAATTCTTAGTAGTCCTCTTAAGCAGTTTATTGACTTCAGAAAAAACTCACAAATCACAATTGAATAGTAAGTTTAAGAACCACAGAAAATAGGAAATATGTATTTCCCCCCATTTTATCAATATTTTATGAGCATTGAACAGTCATTGGCCATGGGATTGAATTATAAGAACCTGTCTGAATAAAATTTATATTAAGAGAAAATCATTTTCATCCACACCACCTCCCTAAATAAATATTGAACAAGTGTTTAAAGGATACTGTTGGGAGGTGTCACAAATTAGGATCCTGCCAGCTCTCACCTCCCACCTCATAAAGATGAATTCAATGCGGTGGTAGAAAAATATATCCCGAGAGAACTCGAGGAAGCAAGCAGTGCTCACAGGACCAGGACAGCTGTGATTGGCAGAAGGAATGGTGGAAGTCAGGTTTGGGGAAAATAAGCTTTGGAGAAACCCTGATTGTGCTTGGGAATCATGTGAGTCATGTCAAAAATGCTGATGAATTCCCAAAGGAACCAGTTGATTATAATGTCCAGCCCAAAAGAAGATGGCTGTTTTGAACTTCTAGTAGGGGAGTTTTTTTCTAAGTACTATCAAGAACAGCGATCCTTAAAGGTTGTTCCCAGATCATCTATATCAGTGTCACCTGGGAACTTGTAAGAAGTATGTATTCCTATGCCAGCCACCCATGACCTACTGACTCAGAAAGGTGTTGCAGTTGTCTGTGTTTAAGTCAGATGCAATAAAGCTGAGGCACTACTGATTCAAAAGAAGCTGATGCAAATAGGATGCATTCAGGTGACAAGTTGACAGGAGGTAGACTGGTGATGGTTAATTTTCATTGTCAAGTTGATCAGATTGAGAATTGCCTAAGAGCCACATCTCTGGTCTTTAAGGAAACTCTAGAGAGTAACTAGAGCAGGAAAGACCCACCTTCAGTGTGAGTGGCACCACTCCAAGGGCTGAGGTCTCAGACTGAGTTAAAAGGGAAAGGAGAAAGCTAGCTGAGCACCAACATTCATGCATCTCTGCTTCTTATTAACTGCAGAAACCACGTGACCAGCCACCTCACACTCCTGTCCCATGACTCCCTTGTCATGATGGACTATGCCCTCAATCTGAGTCAACATCAGCCCCTTTCTCCTTTATTTTCCTCTTGTCAAGTATTTTGTCATAGCAACTAGAAAAGTCACTAATAAAGTGCCAGGAGATGGAATACATGAGTAGAGCATACGAGGAAAACAATGCAACATCCTCAACCGTGAGACGTAACAGAGTGCTCTAACCAACCAGGACTTGGCATTGGCTTCCAGGCACACTGAAGCAGATGGAAGAACACGTGCTTTCTTGTCTTATACAGGAAGCTTCAGACTTCTTCCATGGTCTGAGAAACACAGCTGGGGTTCCTCACACAGTAGGAAGAGAAGACCTTGCCCTAGTCTGTAGACACGCTGACAATAGAGACAAAGTCTTGCTACTTACATTCCTGCTTTTGTCTATGACCCACTCTCAGCATGGGAACACTGAGGACAGTCCTCCTCAGAACCAGTGACCTTAGAGAGGGTAAAGAAGAGAAGATGAAATTTACAACAGGAGAGCTGCATTGTCTGGTCGAATTTATTTTGTCCCATTCAGCAAATATTTCCAGCACACCCAATCTGAGCCAGTCCTTGGCTACCTACTAGGGAACAGAAAAGGTTTCACAGACAACCTGGCCCTTAGGACATATGTTGTAGAAAAGATTTGTTGGTGACAAAGGAAAGTCCAGGGATCAGTGTGTGGGCCACTGAGCAGCACCTGTAAGAGGTCTTCATTAGAACGAGCTTAAGCTCATACCCATATGAGGACATATTTGACAGCTCTATTGTTAGCCATTAACAGTTGTGCTAGAATAATAGGTGTCAACAGGGATGTTTCATGGCCATGGTGTCATGCTGTGTAGTGGCTACAATACTGGTTGGTAGAGGTTGGAGATCCAAAGCATGAGGGTTGTACCACATTTGGTGTGCTGTCTTTCCAAGATTCCTCTGTATGTAACTTGCTTCACCACACCAGTTTCTAGAATCAGTACTAACCATAGTCAGAGGGAGGAGGCAATAGCTTCCACCCCACACAGAGCACACGATTCACTTCTATGAGGAGCCACTATAGCTTCAACCTTCCCTGGCTTCTTGATTGCTGTCCCCAGCCCTCTCTGACAATCTGACAGTACAGTGTTGGGCAGGTTGTGAGGCTTCTGGGAGTATCCTCTGTCTCTTCTAATTTTACATGGCTGTGTCTGGGGAGTCTATTTCAGCATACTCATGAAGACCTCTTTTCTTCTCTTAAGATCAAAGTTAAACTCCATCTATCTGTTACACAGTACCTTTTACACTGATGCCCTCCTGACTCAGATACCCGTTTTCTCATTCAGTAGTTATCAGGTATGTAGAGCATGATTAGACTATTAATTTATTTTAAAATGTTATTTACTAAAATTGCATGTGTGTACATATGGCATGTGTGTATATGTGTGTGCGTGCATGTGAATACATGAGCATGTGTAGCCAGGAGTGTGGAGGTCAGAAAACAGCTTTCAGATGTTTGCTGTCTCCTCCCACTTCGTTCTGGAGGTACCATCTATCTTGTTTCCACCATGCTGCATTCTCCAGGTGAGCTGGCCCCTGGAACGTCCAGACAATTCTCACATCACTGCTGCCACCTCTTGCAGGATTACAGATGCATACCCCTATATCAAGTTGCTTTAGTTTTTGTTCATTGGGCAGCCACTGGGGACTGAGTTCAAGTTTTGCTCCTTGTTTGTGAGGTATGTAGGCACTTCTGCCTGCTAGGTTGTCTCACTGGCCCCTTCTTAGCCTATTTGATATCAATAAGACTTTACGTATTGGTTCAAGAACCTCTCCCCTGTCCTCTGCTGATCATCTGGAAGCTGAGGCCTTATTTAGGACACTGAGGCAAGCTTGTCACATTGCTTTATTTTACTCTGATTGGGGATTAATTTACAGTAAGCCAACTATTTAGGAGTAAAATGGAATAGTAAACCGACACCTCTCCCAAATTCAGATGTTGAAGTCCGAAACACCTGCTCCTTAGCATGTGGGTTTGGAGATAAGGAGGTATTTAAGTCATCCTTAGGAGGAGAGAAATCTAGACACAGATAAGTCCAGAAAAAAGACTGTATGAAGATATGGTGAGAAAGACACTTTCTTAAGTCTGTTTTGGCTCCTTGGACAAAATACCAAAGCTTAGGAACAAAGGAAACTTCCTTCACTTAGTTCTAGGGCCTGAAGTCTAATATAGAAGCCAGCAGATTCAGTGTCTGGTGAGGGACAGAGTTTTGGTTCACAGTACCTTTTAGCCTGTCTTCACGAGCTAGAAGGGGTAAAGGATCTGGATGTGTTCTCTATAAAGGCACTCATCCATTTGTGAAGGCTCTACCCTCGCAAACTGATTCCTTCTCAGAGTCTTCCTACCCTCATACCATCTCTTTGGGAGCAAGGTCTTCAATATGTGAATTATAGGATACACAAATACTCAGACTGTGTTCATGACCATCTGCAAACCATGGAGCGCTACCTCTAAGGGTATGACTATACTTTCTAACTTTAAGAATTGTGAGAAAATCAATTCTTTGCTTCAACCATCCATCTCGGGTGCTTGGCTATGGAAGACCCAATGACTAAATGTGCTCCAAAACATACATCCAACGGGACCCGGAAAGACACTACCTACCAGTCAGCTTGGGAACATAGCCAGACCAAATCTTGTTGGCAACTGGTTGCTCCCTTAGTCTCTCTGGGCTGCTGCCAATGCCCCTCCAAGTTTCCAAGGGACTGAAGGTAGAAACAGGCCAATGGGGTCCCAGCTCTAGTTTCTCAGTTTTCAGATTCATATACTCTACCCCTCTCAGCCTCATCAGTCTGTCTCATCAGACCTGAGATTCTCACCATTGGCATGAGTTACTATGCCATTATTTAGCCACCTGCCCCCCATCTCCTTCCTTCAAAGCGTCAGTTTAATCTTCTGAAAATATAGATCTAATCATACAGTTCATGTGCTTTATCTTTCTCCGTGTGTGTATGCATGTACTCACACACAGTAGATCCTGGTGTGCATGTGGAGACCAGATGTCGGTGTGTTTGGTATTTTTTTTTTTTATCACTCTCCTCCTTACTTTTTAAACATTAAATTACAATTTTATGTATTTATTTTGTGGGTCTAAGTGTGTGTGTGTTTGTGTGGGGGGCGATATGTGAAAGCATGTGTGTCATAGTGTTCACGTGAAGATCAGAGGACAACTTGCCGATTTATATTTTTGAGATGGATTCTCCCACTGAATCTGGGACTTGTGATTTTCGCTAGATTGGCTGGCCAGTAAACCCAGGGAATCTACTCATTTAGTTCCTGCTTAGCGCTGGGTTACAGACACATGCCATTACATCTAGCTTCTTATGGGGGTTGGGCTCTGAACTAAGGCTCTCATGTTTGCACAGCAGACATTTAACCTACTAGCTCTTCCCTAGGCTCCCTATTTCTGAACCTGAGGTTAAAGCCCAACCTCAGCCTGTGTCAATCTGCCACCCATCAACACTAGAAGGCTATGTCACTCTCTCCCTTTCTATATCCATCACTGAAGTCTTCAGAAAACTATCTATCTTCTTCCTCTCATGTTCCTCTTACTTTCTAAGCAAGAGCTGTACCACTGCTAACCCTGCTGCTCCTGTCTAATGCATATGTGTCTACCTCTACATGTACAAAATTCTGTTGGCTTCCCAAGTACAGATCACATTCCACCTCCTTTGCAAGGTTTTCTCAATCTTTTCAACTAACCTTTGTGGTGTCTGATTCTCAGTCCCCCCACACTGCATCTCAGGGCCCCACATTACAGTTATTCATGCTCACCCTCATGTCTTCCACATGTTTGCATATCTCCTAGACACTTTTTGGAAGGAAAGCAGTCTGGTGGCTTAAGATGCAAAGACCCATAGCAACTTAACAATTTGGATAGTCCCAGCCAATTGTGAACCAAAGCAGGATGGAGACACATGACATTTAAACTTCATTGACTGGGTTGTGAAATCACCTGGGAGACACATTTCTTTATTTTAAAAAAATACTCATTTAGCACCGGATTCCCTGGAATTGGAGTTATTTATTGATGGTTGCAAGTTGCCAAGTTGTTTATTGATGGTTGTAAACTGATCTCAGGTTCCCTGGAAGAGTAACAAGTGCTCTTAATCACTGAGCAATCTCACCAATCTCAAGAAAACACAATTCTGAGGTTTTTTTGAGCACATTTCCAGAGATGCTTAATTGTGGAAAGGTCTACACTAAATGTGGGAAGAGTCCCGTAGACAAGAGTTCCAGCCTGAACAAAAAGGCAAGAAGCAGAAAGCTAGCTAGGCACAGTGCTCGTTTATCTCTGCTTGCTGACTGAGGATACAATATGAACAGCTTTACCACATTTCTTCCAACATACCTTCCATGGCACGATGAACATGATTCTCTGAAACCTTGAGCCAAAATAAGCCTTTCCATAAGTGGTTCTCTTGTATTTGGTATCTATGGAAACAGGAAAAGTAGTTGCTGTAGGATTCTCATCTCTCTCAGCCTAAGTAGCAGCAACAAAGCTCAGGGAATCACACAGGACTTAACAGGAAAACAAAACAAAACCTCACTTCGTCTCTTTTTGCCCTTGCTTCCTCTTAAAAAAAAAAAAAAAAAAACAAAATAACACACTTATGACATTAATGCAAGCTTAAAGCTTGTGCATAAGCTTTCAATATTTATGAGACGTGCTTTTACAAAGAATAGAAGTCTTCATAAATATTCCTTGAACGTTCTGTGAAAGAGTAGGCGTATCTCCATCAGGCCAGGCATATATTTCCCCCAGAACCCTGATGCTGCACTGGAGTGTTTAATTTGTACACTAATGAATGCACGGCATGGTACAGAGCCCATTCAAAGTGCTGTCCAACTAACTTATCAGTAACATTAGGTAGACACAGGTGTTACTCCCATGTTGCAGAAAACAGGGGCTTCTGATAGGTCGAGCGGGCCATTCTCTGCAATGTATGATCAGGGAGCCTTCTGGGCCCAATGGGAACTAAACCCAGTGGGAGGAAAGCATTAGAAAACCGAGCCTCCACGGGTTAAAACTGGAACAGTGTTTCCAGCTGGGCAGTCAGATTGAGTTCCAGGATTTACTGAGACTATGTTCCCCAGCTGGGCTGGACACAGCCTTGCATCCTGCCTCCATGCGCCTGGCGGGTGACTGGGAGGATTTGGAATTTCTGGGGTTGAACTGGCAGCGATCTCCTCGAGCCAGGAGTGGGGCTGCTCTGATGAGTAGATAATTAGGATGCTTCTTTCAGCTGCAGATAAAGTCCAGAGCTTCACTCCAGCCATTATCCTGCCAACCCTAATAGAGTCAGATTGATGGATACAGCGCGGAGGGAATTTGGAACATTCTTGCGCACACTATATCACACTCAATAACCGCTCGTGCACAATGTGGGACTTTTATAAGCCATTACAAAATCCATTTTGAAACGTCTCTGGGTGCGACAGCCAGCTGCAAAGCATCTGAAGTATCCCTGACATTTGGGCTTTGGTGGAGCTTGTGAGAACACGGGGAATGGAGAGCAATAGCGGGAGCACCCGAGCTGGCCAAGAGAATTGCATCGTAAGCTGAGCAGATGGTAGCACTACAGCCCACTGCTCATCTTAAAGTGTACCTCAGCAAGAGCACTAATCCTTCTTGTTAGACAAGAACAGACCCCCCCCCCCGAAATGCTTTCCATATGTTCTATTGTCTTCCCGGCCCTTTAATTCTACCTCAAAAGCCCCCAACTTAGCAACCTTCGTATTAATGCTAAACATATTACATCAGTTCTAACACTGATATGTTTAATATGAATACAATTAAAGTTACTCCAACATAATCCTGATGAGATAAACAGCACTGCTTTATTATAAACGTCCCTGCAAGGTCCCTTGTAAAATATTATCAATGCTAATAGGAGCCCCCTCCACCCACCCGGATACTTGGGCTAAACAATGCCACTGCCTCCCTACTAATAACAAATATGTCCAGCGATTTAAACATCGGTACATCCAATGTAAACACCATTATAGCTAATGTAAAACAGTTACCCAGCCTCAGCTCCACAAGCCTTCAACCAGAAAGCTTCGAAAGAGAAAGAACTGTTTCCTCAACAAGGATGCATTACAGCCTGCTGGTGCCATTTGCAATAGATTACTTAAGCCCATAAAGAAATGAAAATTGCAGGCCTGCTTTGAGCCAGAAATGATGAAATTGGAGAGCACAGGCATAGTATAGCATGGCATAGGCCTGCTTCTGCCCAGGGAATGTAGGCCCTGTGAGGTTGGGGCGCACCCTCCCTGAGTACACTATACAGCCAGAGAACCCCAGCACCCAAGCCTCGTTGGTCCTGCCTCTAGTTCATGGCTTCTGCTCCCACATGCATGAAGCTCAAGACTGGCCTGTCCAGAGCTAATGACTTTCCAGGGCTGGGTCGCTCAAATATGTGCATAAAGTTAGCATAGCATGACCAGGAGTGAGGACCATTGCTATGGTTTCTGCCTTCCATTATGGAACTTTTCTTTCCTTTTTAGACTGTAGAGAAAGTCAAGACTTTTGGCTAGGGACCTCGACCATTTTCCAGAACCTCTAAAATGAGCAGGGAAAGCCCCACACAAGCCTCATCCACAACAAACCTTAGTTTATTTCTTGCCCATTTCCCCCTTTCTCTTCATTTCTGTGATTGGCAGGTTCCCCATCATTTTTGAGCACTTCTTATTTCTGGAAACTTCTTGAGTGTGGTTCCAGTTTTCCATCCTGGCTTCTTTTCTTTTTCTCTATTCTTCAGACCCACTCCTTTTATATGTGTAGACACCACACTTTGGCTTTGGGGCCTCTGAAGAGCAACCCTAGTAAAAAACAGTTTAAAAAATCTCAATTTTGCACAGGTGTATGAGGTGTCTATGTGACACTATGAACCAGCTTTCCTGACTTCCCTCAAGATGTTCCTGAGAAGTTTGCAGAGGGGAATATTGCCCTTGGGGGATGATCTATGATATTTACTATAACAGCCACAGAATTATAAGGTTCCATTATGACTCAGAGAACAGGAAAGGGATTTCCAAGTGAGTTATCCCTCAAATATTTTTAACAAACATTAACCACTTCATGTTTTTAAGATCTCTCTCTCTTTCTCCCTCTCCCTCTTCCCTTCCCCTCCCCCTCTCTCTGTGTGTTTGTATATGTGCATATGTGTGTGAATGCCCACAGAGGCAAAAGAAACTATCAGCTGTCCTGGAGCTGCAGTTATAGGCTGTTGTGAGTTGCCCAGTGTAGGTACTATGAACCAAGCTTAAATCCTCTGCAAGAACAGCAAGTGCTCTGACCCACCGAGACATCTCTCCAGCCTCTACCTCACTGTTAAACTACTTTTATCGAAAATGGAAGTGCTCATTTCTATGGATGAGAGAGCTTTCTACAGCTGAGAAATACTCATTTTCTTGGGGTGACTCTGAGAACAGGAATCCCGAACATACCCTTCAAATCATCATATACTGGGGTGCTCAGCCAACACTCATAGTTCAGTAAAACTTGAGATAGTCATCTTTGGTGCTTTTGACATTTGGGACAGCATTGTTCTTTGTGGTGTGATCTGGAAATGAATGAAGGCAAACTCAGATGTAAATTCTTATTTTCTTCCTTCACTGCCTGGGTGGTCCCCCTCTGCAGGAACGTGCACCATCTGAGCATCAGTTTCCTCACTTGTACAGTGGGGCTGGTGGTACTGTGTTTGAGGCCTGGTGTCACACTAGCTAGGTTTTACATATGTTTATTCCTGATGCCAAGTTATGGCTGTCATGCCTCTCACTTGAGACCTGTATCAAGCACCTTCTCTTGGAATGAGCCTGTGAGTGTGCAGAGCCTGGACAGGGTCTCATTTCCCCAAAGTATGGAAAAATGGAGAGCTGGGATTTTATTCCTGCTAAACATCATATTATTAATGCCAGGCAACTCTTTCCTAATAAAACCCCAAGCCATGTAAACACCAGTATAGCTTTCAATTTGTAGTCAGATTAAACGCCAGCAGCGTTTGGTTCTTATTTTATTTTACTTTTTAATTTTATTTTTATTATTTTTAAACTGAAATCTTTACAGTGGATTTGAAAGCAAGCTATTTTCTGCCTTTGGAGAAATGTAGGTTTTGGAAAGTGAGTTTTGGAATGTTTCAGTTTCAATCAGAGTGGAAGGGAGAAGAAAACCAAAAAACCTTAGTCAACTCATATCATAGAATTTCTGCACCTGGATTCCTGATCTCCTTCAGGCAGTGCCCTATAGACTGAAGTGTGCACAGA
Organism: Mastomys natalensis; assembly: GCA_021653895.1. Lineage (NCBI taxonomy): Eukaryota > Metazoa > Chordata > Mammalia > Rodentia > Muridae > Mastomys > Mastomys natalensis. The sequence goes on from JAJTUV010000391.1 coordinate 1,173,859, forward strand.
AAGGAGCTGAGTTTGTTCTGAAAGCTATTTTATTTCTCTGGAAAAGCAAGTGTCTATTGTTGTACTTTAAGCCCTACATTTAAGCCATTCCAGGGAAGAGGTTATTTCATGGGGAGAGGAGACTAAGTCCCCCACAAATTTATATCACCATCACGGTTTCTTCTGGTATAAGAGCCCTACCCTTTATCCATATTCATTGAGCATTGAAGGATCTACCAAAGAATAGTCAGATTTTTATTCCTAGGTGCCCTCATCCCTATATCTATCTCTGCTCTACACCAGGTAAGGAAAGGCGTGGACAAGCTTTAAGAAGGAAACGATGCCTGTTTTACTCTTTGTCTGGAAACTTTGGGGACAGCTTTGAGCTTTATTCAGAGACCAGGGACAGAGGCATAAGGTCCTTGCCACAGAGGTAGCTCCAGCTGTTCTCAGGAGGGATGGATGTTGGGCGGCTAGCAAGGCACTCTCAGGAAATTGTCAGCTGGCAACATGGTGGCAGCTGATCTTGGAGCATAACCAAGAGCTAGGGGAGAGCTCTCAAGAAAGAGAAAGCATGCATTTTAAAATTGCATGCAACAAGTGGGAATTTAGCAGATGTGTGAAGTTATAGTGGGGACCTCCACTTGCTCTTTGGTGATGAAGAGGCTCATAAAAATGGGACCTTCATCCATTCCCACTCCCTCCTCTTTCCAAATGCCATGATAATCTACCAGCCTAAGGTTGGCTTGCCAAAGTGGGTGGGCCCAGGGCAAAGCATTTCACATTCATTACTGTTTGGCCCACCTATATCGTCCTGCATGACTTCACACATAACTGACACTAATAAAGTTCAGGAAGACCATCTACCAGCTAGCATGGTGACAGAAAGTAACAAGAAATCAGGCGATTGGATGAAGAGTCACAACCTGCAACCCAGATAAGCTTTCTCCGTTGCTCCATGGCAGGAAAAGCAAAGTCTGCTGAACAGGGTGGGAAACTGTCAGGGAGTGATCGAACAGGGATTGTGCAGCAATCCTTGATATTTTACTGGACCCTACCAGAGTACAGAGCACAATTCTGGAAGGTCTTTGCTCTCTTGGGATTGCTCACTACCACATGGCTGTGTGCTGTCCCTGGTCAGTCTGTTTATACCAGTGCTTAATGTGGGAGTAGGGAAAAGACCCTGATTATACCTCGGAAGTCACAGAAAGGTTTTGACCGAAGTCTGCACTGACAATGTGGAATGAACATGAGATCATTGTTTAAAATAAGACATACCTATGTTGCCATCTGTAAGAACTTTCCCCATGGTTGACAAATACTGCCGATTTTATTTGGTGAAAAGACAAAACTGCAACAAATATAATTTGAAGAACTTAATTGTCTTTATTTCTGATGCTAGAATGTAGCAACACCCTGTTCCACAGAGTTCTGGTGAGCTAAAGGAAGAGGGCTGGGGAAAGCAGATGTGTTCATCTCCCTGTAAGAGGCAACCAAGATAGAACAATAGAAAAATTAATTGATGAACATAAAGTAGCTTCAAGTTTCTTTTATAAAGAATGTAATGGAAGTGGGATCTGGGTATGAGGGTGCATTATCATGCCAATTTAATGACTGCTTTGGGAAAGCTGGCTTCTATCTCTTTTGGTTGCTTTGACCATCAATGATCAGCATCCCTGCTTCTCCCTTTGATGACTTAGTTCTTCATCATGAAGTGACTTCAGTTTGATTTTGACCATGATCTCTTGAAGTCCCAATGCAAGAGTTTAGTTAAAAACAAGAATCTCTTACAGTTTTAATTTCACAATCTTAAAAAATATTTCTACAAGAGATATACTATTAATAGTCCCATTTTACAGACAGAAAACTGAGACATAGTGCATTGGAGCCTACTTGGTTCATAAGTAACAGAGTTGGCTATGGGATGACAGCTTTTTCCTGCAGAAATGAAATGCACACATGTCTACACACAACAGATGGGGAAGCTACTAAAGTACAGATACCACCAAAGTCCAACTTGGTGAACCAATGAGTTCTCTTGGGGTTATTTATAGAAATATGGGTACGGAGTTACTTAAAGAAGTAGAAATGACTCAGAGGCAGATGCTGCATCACCAAAGCCCAGATCAGCATGGGTGAAATCTCACAAAAACTGAAAACCTGGACCAAATGCACAGCCTACAGAGAGCTCAACTGTTTGGAGAATGTCTTTTCAGTGTCACAGTCTGTTTGTGTCTCTCTTGGTCTCTGCTTTCTCTAGGCTGCTTTGCTCGTCTGGGAGTGATATTCTTGGGGACAGAGGGACCCAGTGAATATGGTTAGTTTCAGGGACTTCCTGAAGCTTTTTTGAATTCTTTACTTCAGGTCTTAAGGAGCTTCCCTGAAGGATGGAGTGTTTCATTTCTCCCTAGAACATCTTGTGTGTTACCTCCTTGTAAACATCCTGTCCTGAAATACATAATACTTTCACTTTCTATTTAGGTACCATATTTTAAAATGTTTACCTCCAAGATGGAATGTTTTAACTTCACAGGAAACAGCTACACAACATCAGACTTAGCAAGCTATTGTTCTATGCTTCCTCATATACATGGTAGATACACAATTAAAAAGTTGTACTTCCCCTGATATTTTTCAAAAATTCAATTTAATAAGAGCTTGATCAAAAGCCTAGTCTATATGACTGTGTTAGGATTTATACAGGTTATGTGCAGGTTATCCATTTATGTGTTTTTAAATTTTCATACATATATGCAACACACACACACACACACACACATAGACAGACAGAAAAAGACAGACAGACAGACAGACAGAACGATAGATAGATAGATTCTGTACTAAGGACATTCCCTTCATTGTACTCTCTCTCCAACCAGGTTTTCTGTTTTGCTATTGTGGAAAATTACTTGACTCTTTTCAGGGGGCCCCATTGTTCTTATTACCCAGCATGCCTCTTCCCTAAGAGTGGAACTTCATTATTGGCTTTTGATGATTGGTAGCCTGCTAATGCCTCTGGCTCGTAATTCCTTCTAAATTCCAGGTCAGAGATGAGTATTGCTTGTCTGAGTCCATTCAGGTTTCTATGGCAAAACAACATAGACTGAATGGCTTATAAACCACAGACACTTATTTCCAATACTTCGTCTGGGAAGTCCTGGATGAAGACATCATTGGTCTTGCTATTTTCAGAGAGTCCACTTTCTGGTCTTAGTGATAGCTTCTTGCTGTTTTCATAACACTAACAGGGCAAGGGATCTCTCTGGGGCACTCATCCGGTAATTGAGCTGCTCCACCCTCATGACCTAATCAGTTCTCAAAGGTCCCACCTTTCCATATCGCCACATTGAGGATTAGGATTTCAACATGCTAACGTGGGGAGCTGTAAACACTCAGCTCATTGCAATATTCTTCACATCTGTTTTCTCCAAATATTCTTGGGAAAATATCTACCATATAATGCATACTAATGCAGAATGGCTTCTAGCTTCCTGTTCTCACAACGTTGGAATTTTGTCTTTGTCTCTAGTCATAACTCTCCATGTTCTCCTGATGACTGCCTCTTCCTATATGGCTGTGGATGTGGTAGGGGTAATGTAGTCATTGCCTCTATGTGGCCAGCATCTCTGTCAATCTACAGCCAAACATCTGCAGAGAGCTGAGTCAGGGAGAAGGAGAATACATGGCAGTCTGTGGAACATCTATGTGTTCACATGCCATCATATCCGGTCATGACTGACTTCTGTATGTGTAAATTGCTGCTTCACCTTGGCCTTCAGCATCCCCTATCAGTTCCTCTTTGGAGTTTCTTCTGAAGCAGTACAGTGAAGATGATTCTTGGCTATCTAGTTCAGTTTACTGAGCCTTGAATGACAAAAATAAATACACTATTGGGCTTCTTTGAACAGTGTTTCAGCCACACCCAGGACCGCTGTTTTGGAGGGATGTAAGGCCTGAGCAAATAACCAGATATCTATACTTTGAGTGTGATGTTGGACTAAGGTGATTGGATGAATGATTTTAAGGTAGTTTGTGTCTTAGTTTTGTTTCCTGTTGCTGTAATAAAATCCTCTGACAAGTTAACTCAAAGGGATGAGTGTTGATTTGGCTCACCACTCCAGAGCACAGTCTATCAGTGTGTGGAGAAGTCAAAGCAACAGAAAGTTGAAGTAGTTAGCACACTAGATCCACAATCAAGAGCAGACCAACAAAGAAATACATGCAAGCCCATACTAGTTCCTGTCATTTTATTCAAGTGGATTCCAGTCAGGGAATGGAGCCACCCACAGTGGGTGAATCCTCCCACCTCAATTAGCATCATAAAGAAAATTCAGCATAGAGTAGTGGTACAAGCCTTTGATCTCAACATGTGGGAGGCAGAGGCAGAGGCAGGCAGGCAGTTTCCTGGGTATTTAAGGCCAACCTGGTCTACATAGTGACTTCCAGGACAGACAGAGTTACATAGTGAGACCCTCTCTTGAACAGCTGTCTTCCTACAAACAAACAGACAAACAAACAAACACAGTCCTCCATAGAAATTACTGCAGACCAATCTAATCTAGACAATTTCTCTTTGAGATTCCCTTCCCAGGTGATTATAGTGTCAAATTGAAAATTAAAAGTAACTATCCTATCATAACTTCTCTAAGGTAATTTGATGAGGGTGGGCGGATGTCCCTACCTCCATGTCTGATATGGCCAGCCCTGAGAGTAGTACTTCTGCTCCTGAGACATATTTGCTAGCACACGGTCTTCCTTAGAAACTTCTTGGAAGAGTGCTGCCAGTGGCTGTCTCTGTTAATGAGAATTTTATCTTTAACTGCTAAATTTTGAGTCCAGTCCTTTATTAAGTGATCCATACATAGATATTCCAGTTTTGCTTTGGTCAAGAGCTCTGATTTAAACTAAATACATTATCTGGGCATGATGATGCAGGTTTATAATCCCAGTACTTAGAAGGTTGAGGAAGGGGGAGTATGAGTTTAAGGCCAGATTAAGCTATACAGTAAGTTCCAGGCAAGTCTGGTCTATAAAGCACAACCCCATTTCACTATGTCGCCCGAAAAACCCACCTGGAACTTAGAGAATAAAGAATGCTGTCCAATTGGATAAGAGTTCAATATTGGATTTATTAATTTCTGCAATGAGGCTGGACATTCTCTAGTCCTTTTCTTGATTAGCCAATACATGTAGTGATGGGCTCTTCTGTCATTAGGTTGGGTTGGTAGGTCATAAACAACAGCATCTACTGACCTTAATGTCAGGGCTATTCTTATAAAATGTGCTAAGGGACTGTTAGTGTTGGAGGTTTCAGACTGTTACAGGATATCCTTTGGATGCATCAATGTGTGTGTCTCTTCCACTGGTACAGAAGCTTTATAATAGGAGACCATTTGCTTGATGTCAAAATAGTAGCTTACCCTCTTCCCAGTGCAGGTGTCCTTTGAACTTACAGGAAGGATTCGACTATATGTAGAACAGGAGAATTTGCAATGCCCTTTGCCATTCTGTTGACTATTATCTCAGACAGAACTTTTTAATTAATGAAAGGAGAGTGGTTTTGCAAACTGAAATAACTCCAAGGCTTATTATTGAGGAATTCTTAAAGAAGTGATGGGACTGATCTGCATGTCTCCTAAGAGCTTTGTTAATGGAGACTAGCAAGAAAGTATAAAATTGCTTTCTTGGGGTGTGATCTAGAGTCAGCTTATAAAGTCAAAGAGTAGCCCCTTCCGCTTGGATACTTAGCTCAAGATATGAGAGTGCTCACTGCATCTTGGATGACTATAGCCCCCTGGAGAAGTGAGTTTGTCTCTTCAAATCTTATTTTCCCATCTGATAGTGTAGCTGATAGCAGTAAACACCCCATGAGTGCACAGCAAGTACTCAATAAGAGAATGAACCTGCATGGCATGGAGACCTCACCTCTTTTCACCAGCAAAGGGGTTCCCTGGCATACACGAAATGACTTCCAGAGATCAACACGAGCCTGAGCAGCAGTCTCTTCAAGGATTGCAGTAGGCAGCAAAGAAGTCAGTGAAACAGTGTACCTACTGTTTCCCTGTCATTTTTTTTTCTTAATGGATTCTGCATTTAGAGCTTTCAGAAGAAATGAGATCAAAGGAGGTTCATTTTATCAGCCTTTGTGGCAGGTCTACCTGGTCCAACACAGAAAGCCTTGCTTACCATGGGAGGTTGGACAGGCAAGCAGAGACATGGCCTTTCTGGGGATCATGCTGTATTAGGTAATTTACTAATTCCTCGAACAAACTACCTGACATCTCAACTTCAGGAGGAGAACAGTATAGTCCCTCAAGGCTGGAAAGGCATTGCAACAGAGGCAGCGAATCGCACATTTCAAGAAGCAGGAAGAAAAGAGAAAAGAACCCTGGTGCTCAGTTCACTTTCTATATTTTACTCATTCCAGAGCCACCTCTACCCCTGCCAGATCATAGGATGATGTCTCTTTCATGTGGGTGGGTTATTCCTCCTCATTTAAACCTTTTTGGCAACCCAGACATAAACACACCTAGAGATTTTTTCTGAAGTGATTATAAGTTCAGTCAAATAGACTATTATTAATCCTCCCTTATCAACTTAACACCAAAGCACACTTCTGTTTTCTCTCGTAACTTTCCATATTGTACTTTGCAGTCTCACTTTCATCTCACAAGGCAGGATCTATTGCAGTCCATTGCTAAGACACTTCATGTCTTATAGACACAGCACTGTTCAAAAGTTCAAATTTCAAAGTGTCTGCTGATAGACGATTCAAACTCTTAACTGTGAATCCCTATTTTAAAAATAGAGATTAATAAAATGTCACATTCTTCCATCATACTGTAGCACAGATTAAGTATTTTCATTCCCAAAGACATCAAGCCAAAGTATGACTGAAACCCAATAAATAATAAATCTTGCAGCTCTACATCCAGCATCTGAGGAGGCTGTGTTGGAATTAGTTGTGCTCCAATAGCCTTTGTAGCCCAGTCCCCACCCTTTCAGCACTGTTGGGTGGCAAGAGAAGAGATAAAGAGGAGCCAGGTTGAAGGTCCAACAACCTTCTGGGAAAACCAGACTGATCTTAGAGCCTCCAAGACTTGTGTCCATTTTCATCCAAGCATCTGCTTACTGGGGAAAATGACTTCTAGCTTTGGCGCTCCATTAATTGACATACAAACAACATCAAATACTAATCCCAGAACCCAAAACAAAACCAGAGCCTCATCATCTCCATCCCCCAGGCTAGGAAAAAGTGAGTCTCCTGTTTTGGCTTCCCTCTCTCCCTGGTGCTCCTTTTCCCTACGCATGCTTTGTGGGTTCAGATGATGTTTTCTTGGAAAAGGGAATAAAAGGGGATGCTCTCTTGTTGAACATGAGCCAAGGACACAACCATGTAGGAAATCTGGTGACCAATAGTACCACTTTAATGTCCAATTCTCTTTGCCTGATATTTGCTTGAGACATAGACACTGAGAATACCCATTGTCAATCATATAGACATGCATGGTTTGAGAGATGCATGAGGTTGACCACACTGCTGACCAGGCAAGGTGAGAGCTGGGTATTGTGAGGATGAAAACTTCTGTCATCTTGCCTGGATAAGAAGAGAGCTTCAGAAATGCCAGTTTCCTTTCTTTATAGTAGATACAACAGAAATTGCAACCTTTGAGCTCACTGTATCTTCAAGGTGGGAAGGTCCTCTCACTTAACACAGAAACTTCCCTTTGGGTAGCCACCTCCTCTATGTCATACAGTGCTAATGACATGAGTTGCTGAGCCCTCATTGTCCTGTTATCTAAAGTCATCATGAGACAACAGAAGTATTAGACAGAGAGAGAACTGAACGGGAAAATCAGTGTGGGGTTTTGGCTAAGACCTTTCTCTGAGCCTCAGTTGTTTTGAAAGTATAATGGGTATATCAGGAAGACAGAAGTACTGAGCATAGTGTTTGGCTCATGGCAAGTTACTAATGTTTGTTTTCTTGTTCACTCTGTTCTAGACAGCTATGATTTTCTTGTACTACTTCAAATAAAAAAATGTGTCTAGAAGACACAGATGGCTGCTTCTAGGCTACCTGTGCTGGATACTAAGAGTAGACAACATTTCAGTCCCTCATTCTGGCTATGCTATCCCAACTAACACACGTGACGTTTGAAGCATTTGTGTTAATGAAAATATCCCTCTGTTAGGCTGTTCATTTCTAAGTATAATCTTCCAAATGAAGTTCGCCTTTACTCTCTCCCTGTTCCTTCACAAGGGCGTTAGAATTGGATGAAGAGAAATGCCAGAGTTAGTGTGACAATTAGAATTCCACAGCTAGGTTTGGAGTCCTGCTCTGCAGTCAACATGCATGAGAAGTTTTGAAGCAACCATGAAGAAAAGAGCAACCCATGTGGCATAATCTACCTTTCCAAAGTTTTTCTTACCTCAGCATTTAGAGACTACAATGCCTGTGCATGGTTGAAGGTAACAGCAGTTGCTTTAGGATCAGAGAGAAATTATTACTGAAATCATTTGAGACAATTCCATGGACTTTAGTTTCTATAGCTAGACGGGAAAAGTCAGCGATTTAGCTATAGCCTGCATCTTAGTTTGCTTCAGGACTTCGACTTCTTGGAGGTAAAAATCAACTAAACTCAGCTATGAAGAGTAGCATATGCTATGGAAACAGGGAATAAACTAATACTGAAGATCTATCTCTATCTATCTATCTATCTATCTATCTATCTATCTATCTATCTATCTATCTACTTTGTGAGGGCCGGTAGTTGTAATTTTTCTAAAGGTCTAAGAATCTATTTTTGTGTTCACACTGACTTTGGTAAGCACAGCTTGTTGTTTGTTTTGTTTTGAGACAGGGTCTCATGTCACCTAGGGTGGCCTTGATCTTGCTAGTTAGACAAAGATAAATTGGAACTACTGATCCTCCTGCCTCCACCTCCCAGGGGATGAGATTCCAGATGAATTCTTCCAGCTTCCAGAGCACGGTCTGAAATCAACGGGCAAGCTGTGCCAGAGGGCAAGCTGTGCCAGAGGGCAACCCTTTTGGGTGCAGCCTGGTGCAGAGGAACAGGTACAGCTTTGGGAATGAGGAAGACTTGTTTTAAGTATTTGTTCTACAAATTATTATCTTTGGCACTGGAGGCAACTTGCCAAACTTCTATGATTAAAAATGAAGGAATTCATACCCTACCTCAAAGTATTGTGAGGCTGATAAAAGAATATATTGATAAAATCACACAAATACTATAAAACCAACTATGTTCTAGTAAGTGTAAATCTATGAGGTTCCTGGCAACTCCTGTTTCAACTAAATGATTCCATTAGCACCTAAACTCTAAGAATCAAGATTCTTAGAGTTGGAGAGATGACTTTTCAGTGAATTATCACTAGTTTCTCATGCAGAGGGCCTAGGTTGGGTTCCTAGCATCCACATGGCAGCTCACAATCACCTACAACTCCAGTTACAGGGTGATACCCTCTTCTGGTCTCCACAGGCTCCAGATATGTACATACATACATACATAGATAAAATAAATGGTATATTTCCCAAGATATCGCATCTGGATATAAAATAAAATAAAATAAAATAAAATAAAATAAAATAAAATAAAATAAAATAAAAAATAAAATAAAATGTGTTGTCGATATTCCTTTTGAACAAGAATGCCTTCTTTGCTCTGTAAAAGCAAAGCCACTTGTTTCACTAGCCCAGCTGCATCAATTCATTGGAATGATAATCTTGCCTTAGACAGTTGCTGTTTATAAGAATGTCACATAATTCTTCTCTGTGTGCTACCTTAGAGATGCTTGTTAGTGTTTTGGTTTTGGGGATGGCATCTGTAAGTTTAGGCACTCGATCTATTACTAAACTACCTCCAAGCTTTGTATCTTATCTTCATTGAGTCTCACCCTAACCTATGAGTTATAAGAAAAAAAGATGGTTAAGAATAAAGAAAGAATATAGCATGGGCTGAACATCTAGTGTATACTGAACAAGTGTTTTACCATGTTAGAACTTCAGAGGCAAGATTGAGTCTGAGGCAAAATTCATATGGTGATGTTACATTGGGATGTGTGAGTCCTGTGGAGAAAAAGTAAGAAAAGATGGAGAACTGAGAATGAGCTGCCCAGCACCTCAAAAAACAAACAAACAAACAACAACTACAAAAACCTCATGATAAGCTTTATGGTCCTGAGGGTTGGGGCGTGTTAGAATGACCTGTACACTCTTGAGATTTAACCCATTCTCCACTGTTTCCTTCCTGGTTCTAATGAAGACAGAGCATGAACTTCTTCACACTTTGCATTGTGTTAGGCCACCTTTCTAAGCAGCCACCAGGGAGGCCAGAGCCTCCGTGGGCCTGGTCAGGCCTAAGCAGCACACCCAGAGCTAAGCACTTATAGTACATACCACGCCAAGGCCCAGCTCTTGATGTGGAGTCACATTGAAGCACGAGAATAGGGAGAGGTGAGGCTGAGAATATTTGAATTGGGTTAAAGAGCAGTTCTGAAACACTGTAAGCAGTCTGATTCCATCTATACTTATCTCTAGAGAGAAACATTGCTCATCCCAATTTTCTATTGGGATTCATGACCAATAGGAAGATGATGAAGATCATATTTACATGCATGTACAACTAATGTTCTTTCCAGGTTAATTTATCAAAGTTTTTTTTTTTTTTTTTTTTCGAAGAAAGTACAGGGGGTAAGTATATGTACACTACATCCATATACTAAAGTTACTGACGTCTAAGGTAGTCACCAGCAGCAGCATGTCTAAATAAGGGACCGCTAAGATTCCATCTACTCAGGGCAGACAGCTCTTGTTAAAAGGGTTTGCACAAGGGTCTGGAGAGATGGGTCAGTGGTTAAGCACGTGCACATACTGCTCTTATAGAGGACCCAGGTTCAGTTCCTAGAACCCATATACCAGCTCACAATAATCTATAACTCACAGTTAGAGGGGACCCACACTCTTGATTTCTGTGGGCTCCTGCACACATGTGGTACTCAGGAATACACACACACACACACAGAGACACACACACAGACACACACACACACACACACACACACACAGAGAGAGAGAGAGAGGAGAGAGAGCGAGAGAGAGAGAGAGGAGAGAGAGAAGAGGAGAGAGAGAGAAATATATATATTTAAAGGGTGTCATGTAACTTTGCATTCAGCATCGAAAGCATTGGCTCTTCTTGGCTTTGGTTCCTCTCCTTCTCTAAGCTGTTTACCTGTGCTCTGTGCTCTCAAACTCAAGGATACCAATGACTTGCTACACACCCGCAGGGGGCCAGAAGTACCATTTTTAAAAAGCCATTAGGTTAAATTATGCTTTTGCCATAAAATCTTCCCATTTAAAGGTGACATTCAAGCCATATAGCCTGGAATGCAAGGCATCTTTCCTGTTGGCATCTCCTACCCACCTCATCATACTTACACCTATGTGCAGAGACAGAATAGCTCACATATGTGACAGATTAGCTCATATATGTTCATGCCTCTGTGCCTCTTCTTATGTTGCTTCTTAACTTTGAAAGAGCACTTGCCTTTGTCTCTGTGCACAGTTGGGCAATTTGTCTGCATATTAGTGCACATGGGTAGGTACACATGTGTGTGAGAGCCTGTGCACTTGTGTGCATGTGCTACATGTGTGTGATAGTCAGAGGACAACCTCAGGTATTATTCCTTAAGCATTGTGTACCTTGTGCTCTTACCCAGGTATCCTCACAGGTCTGGAACTTTCTAGAGCGGCTAGCCCAGCTGGCCAGCAAGCTCTAGGGATCAATAGTGAACATCAGCACTCCACCCCCTATGCACACACATCAACTCTTTTTTAAATGTTGCAAATCTGAATTCATGACTTAGTGCTTGCACTCAAGACCCAAGTACTTTACTGGGACATATCTCGGGCTCTGCTTTTGTCTTTGGAGTTGCCTATTTGTTCCTTAAATCCTTCAAGCTTCCTGTTCTGTGAACAAACTGTCTCTGGCTCTCCTCTCAATCAAGGTGAAATGTCCAGGTATTTTGGGTTCATGAGGATTCGTGAATTCCTCCTCAATGGACTATGATCACAGCATTGTGCTTGTCTGCTCACTCATTTCAGGTCGACTTTTCTTCCTCTACTTGTTCACTCCACTCAGATCCTATAGTTGTATATACACATACTAGTTCACACCGGGATTCACTTATGGGTGTTGCAATTTGAGTTTTCTAGACTCATCCTTCTCAGTGGCCAAGACTCAGCTTCCAAATTAGAAGCATATGCCTATGAACTGCCATTGTACCGTGGGTTCTGGGCTCAGTACAAATCCACCCCCCCCAAAGAAGTTTTACCAATGGTTACCAAACTAACAACCTATTATTTGATATGTTTTTAATCCGTGAAGATGCCCAAATCCACTGCAGGTGTAGTTTTATCAAGTGATTGACTTTCAACTCCCAGACTAGATAAAATTTTTCTCAAATATTTGGCTGAATGCAAATCTTCTTTTACAAAGGCTAAAATTTCACAATCCCAGGCAAAGAGAAGCTCCTTGGGTGCAGGAACTGAATAATACCAGAGCTCATACAGAGCTGGGAGACAGTCTGGTTCCAGCCAGTCACAGTGGAGAGAGCTGCTGAACATAGTCAATAAGGATCCAAGATGCATCACTCCTTAGCAGTAGGCACAATGCACAAGACCATGAGACAGAAATATGCCATGGAAACACTATTACACTAAACACGAAACAATGCAACATTTTACATGAAATAATGTAATGGTTTACAATTGTAGACTGTTGTAGATCATGAGAAAGGTCCATATTCTAAATACTACAGCTACTATTAAAAATATAAGCCAACAGAAAGTAAAATGTAATAGTAAACTAAGGAAATGAGCAAGGAAGGAACATAAATTTTATGGGACCCTTAAAAATAAATACCAAGATGGTAGAATTACTTCAGCTTACCAATAATTGCTTTAGATATGAATAGTTTCCTTAAAAGAGATGGTGACATGATAGAAAGAGTTGTGATCCAATAATGTTATCTCTTCAAGAAAGGGGGCTGGGGAGGTGGCTAGTGGGTAAAGTATTTTCTCTACAAGCATGAGGACCTACATTCAGAACTCTAGCACCCATGTAATAGCTGTGTGTTATAATATCTGCCTCTGAGCACAGCTCTGGGTGTTGGGAGAAGCAGGGATGAGTGGGTCCTGGTGGCTTCCTGGCTGCAGCCTAGCCAATCAGTGAGCTCCAGGCTCAGTGAGAGACCTGTCCCAAAAATTAAAGTGGAGAGAGAGAGAGAGAGAGAGAGAGAGAGAGAGAGAGAGAGAGGAAGTCACTCTGACGTGTGGACTTCTGGCCTTTACATGTTCACACGTGGGCACAACACCTATATACATGAGTACATCCAGATACAACACACAACAAAGATAAAAAGGAAATGATGAAAAGGAAACATACTTTAAAATAGCACCCATGAAGTTATAGAGCAGGACTGTGGAGACAAGACAAACTGCTCAAAATGCAAGGGTGAAAAGCCAGGTTAGCCGTGGAACTCAAAAAATACTATTGACAGTTTAGAAGGTTTCAGAGTGATGAATGGGTATGTTTGCCAGGAAGCTTTTGCCTCTGCAAGTGCCTTCTAATTACAGAAAATCATGAGAAAAACATTAAAGAACTGAAAAGAGGACACAAATCTACAGTATAATTATTATTATAGCATTAAACTGGTCTAAGCAGTCAGTAGAATATACAAATTCAATTACAGCAAAATTGGTGTGTTCACTGTAAATTCCTTGAGAGACCTTGACTCAAAAGGTCAGGTGGAAAATGACATTAACTTCTGGCCTTCACATGTCCCTCCTACACACATGTACACACACACACACATGTACACACACATGCATGTCTGCACACATGTTATCACAAATGATGTAAAGATTTAGAACAACACATAGATGTACTGGATGTAGTAGAAGTTTGAAATACGTCTTATCAGATTAAAATCTCAATGTCAGAGACTATGAATGGCCTCTTAAGCCTTAGTACCTTTGAAAGTAGGTTGTTATGGCAGAGTGGAGTTTCACATGGAATTAAAGATGATAAGCTGGCCTTGAGAAGGAAAGATCATTCTCCCTCATCTAGAAGGGCTCAATACTATTACAACAAAAGAAAGAGGACAAAGAGGAAGCACAGAGAGATGGCAGCTCAGGAGGAACCCAGACTAGGGTTGTTGACTCTGAAGATGGATGGACAAGACCACCAGCCAGAGACTTTAGCTGGTCCCTAGAAGCTGTAAAAGGCAGGAGCTCGATCAGCCTCCAGAGGATCCAGAAGGAATACAGCCGCTGGTGAAGAAAACATTAACATGAGGACTGACATGCTAATTGAGCACATCTTGAGTACTATGTGGTATTTTTTTCAGATTTTCTTTTCAGAGGGGTAGGCCTTCATGCTTGCTTGCTTTCTCTCTTTCTTTCTCTCCCTTTCTCTCTTTCTTTCTCTCCCTTTCTTTCTTTCTTCCTTTTTTTCCTTCCTTCCTTCCTTTCTTCCTTCTTCCTTCCTTCCTTCCTTCCTTCCTTCCTTCTTCTTCTCTTTCTTTCTTTCTTTCTTTCTTTCTTTCTTTCTTTCTTTCTTCTCTTCTTTGTTTCTTTCTCATACAATGTGCAATGTGGACCAGGATGGCCTCAGACTTGTCATATAGCAGGCAGACAGCAGTGATATCCAATATGTGCTAATTGAACTGAGACAATTAATATCATCACTTCTTTCTTTTTGTCAAAGAAAGAAATTTAAAAGAATTTTTAAAAAGTTAAATGTTATACCATGGTCACCAGAGGAATTAGTATCAGATCTACTAATCCACTACCCAGTGTGACCAAAGTCAAAATGTCAGGGTCTGTTTTTATTTAACTCTAAGACTTACTGAAACATGAAAAGCAAAAAGTTTTGAAAAAGACAAGCATTCAGTTTTAAGAATTAATGAATAACTGTAATCATTAAACTACAGGAAGGACTTAAGAGTAGACATACAGGTCAGTTGAGTGATCTAGACATTCCAGCATATACACTGATTGATTGAACAGAGTAATCTATGCTGTTCGGCAGAATAGGATGATCCACTTCACATCGGCATAAGCATCACTGGAAGATCGCATGATAATATATAATAAAGGTCGTGGTCTTTACTTCACAGAAGGAGCAGAAATTAAGATGAGTCACAGATCTAAATATGAAGTTGAACCTTTAGAGCAGGGAAAATATTAACTGGAAAATAAAAATTGGAAACCTTTACTTCATCAAAATTAAGAGCTTTTAATCTTTACAAGCTTCTGTTTAGAAAATGGAAAGGCAAATCACACATTAGGAAAAACTTGTGGTTACAAAGGCTGAGCCATCTGCTCTGCTGGGTGCAAACTGCAGACCCAGGGCAACTAGCGTCTGTGCTATCTGCAAATGCCTGAGACCCCAAGAGGCCAGTGGTGCAAGTTTTGGTTCAAGGGCAGAAGGAGATTGATATTCAGCTCTCAAAAGGAATGGCTTCTCCCTTCCTTGTTCTTTTGGTTCCATTGAGGTGCTCTGTGGATAGGATGGCGCTCACCCACACAGGGAAGCACAAACCACTTTAAGGAGTCTGAAAAGTCAAATGTACTCTTCTCTCCTGTGTGCCCTCACAGACAAACCCAGAAAGAGAGCTGAGCCCGTGTCCAGGTACTGGCACATCAAGTCCACAGATAAAATTATCTATTCTATTTGTAATCTCTCTCTCAACTCTTTTCTTTTTTCCCTTCTCTTTCCTCTTTCCCCTTCCTTTCTCTCTGCTTCCTTTTCCTTTCTTCCCTTCTACCTTCTCTCCTTCCTTCTCTCCATCCTCTTCTTTATATCCTTCTGTCTATTCGTTTTCACTGGAATTCATCAATAAGACCAAGACTATTTATTTGTTTGAAACAGGTCTTGACCATAATGTAGCCCAGGCTGGCCAGGACCTACCCCTGGCCTCTTCCACAGTGCTGGGACCATAGCTGGAGCCATCACTCCTGATCCTTGTCTTTCCTTTTGGCTTAGGTTTTTTGTAGCCTATTTTTATATACATTTACAAATGTATGACCAAGAAAGCTCGAAAATCTTTAAAAATTGGGTTGCTTGCCATATATAGTTGAGAAGCATTGCTTCAGAAGACAAACAGGAAAACCAAAACCTCCAAGATGAACTCAATCCATCTGTTTTCTTGCAGCTATGAGCTAAAAGAGTCATTTTTACAACTTTGAATGGCTGTCAAAAGAATCAAAGAAGAACACACTTTATGATGTACGGAAATTACATGAAATTCCAGTTTGTGTGCATTAATGCAAGTTGGTTTCTTTGACCAGGCAAAATCATCCATTTCTGTATCTCCTATGGAGTTTTCACACGACAAAACTATTATGTCCACGAAGCCTAAAACAGTTACTCTGTGGCACTCCTCTGAAATCGTTTTCCCCACCCTGCTCTCTATGTAGTTCTGATTTGCTAGCTTGCTTGCCTTCCAGCAATTCAAAGTGATTTGAAGGACATCAGAATTATACCACTTCTGTGGAGGTCGGGGCAGTTTTGGTAAGACTTGGTTAATCGCAGCAGGTCTGTCCTCTCAGTTGGTGCTCATTTTGGGGTTCTGCAGAGGTCACGCTCTGGATGCCTGATAACTGGCGGCATGTGGCTTGGCTCACCTCATCTTCTGAGGGAAAACGCCTGCTGCCTTTGTTGTTTTGGGCATTCCCATTCACATTTTCACCAGGCCTGACCCTGCCTGGCTTGTAAAATCTGATGGGCTCCCTGCCCAAGGAGGGATGGCCTCAGGCAGGTGGAAGTGCCACTCCAGAGAGGTGGTAACCAGTGAGCAGAGGGCAGGCTGCAGAAGGAGGGGCCAGACCTCTATGCTCTTCTGGCCTGCACTGCCTTCTCCACCTGCTGCAGGGCTTCCTCAATCTTAGACTCAAACAGCTCATTAGCTTTTCTGGAGAGTCTAATAATCTGGGTTTCTCGGGAGTCTGGTGTTATATTTCCCTAGGAAGGATTCCTGGGGACGTAAAAGACTCCACTACGTGAGCAGTGAGCTGGTACTGGGCAGGGGCAAGCCGGGCAAACATTCTCTTTACGCATGAGCCACGGGAGGAGGACTACGCAGATGTCAGAACCCGGCTTGGGATCCTGGGTGCTCGCCCAGTCCTTGGCCCAGAGTAGAGGCAGTCGAACTACACTGGCAAGAATACCAGTGTATGGTGCCAGGAGGATATGTCATTTACCAGCTGCGTCATTTCGGGCAGCGCTCATCACCTCTTGGAGCCTCCTCTGGGAAGCTGACTGGTGGGGCAGTTGGAAGGATCGCAGCATTAATCAGCGTAAGTGGAGTTTTGTCAGCTGCGAAGACTGAGGGGGGTATTCCAAAGAAATGTGAATCAGTCCTTTGGTGCCCCATACTGACAAGGGATAGAGATATGGCCAATAAAATGCTGCTCATAAGACTTTGGGTCTTCTGCCAGTTGCATGCCATGCTGTTGGGGATGTTGAAAGCCTCTAGCCATCCCAGTCTCTCCTGACCCCAGCTTCCTCTTGGTATTTGGCTTTCTGGTTGCAGCATCCCTGTTGTATGGTTTCCCAGGCTTTCCTTACATACCTCTGGTGATGAGAAACTCATTCCCTGATGAGGGAATCCCTTTTGTCTTATGCCATTGAGAGGTTCCTAATGGCCCAAAACATGTAAACTAAAGCTCACTTCCAGTCCTGTTTTCCTCCCTTGCTGAACAAATCCCATCCCAGAGCTGTAAGAATCAGTCCAATTCTCTTTATGAAATTCGTGGACTTCCTGTAATTCTTCACTTTTTTTTTTTTCCACATAGAAGTCCTGGCTGGTCATGAGCACCCGAGTTCGAGGGAATACGCTCATGAGTGATAGAGAACACCTGCCGTGCCTATTCTGGCTCTGTGCAAGCACACGTGCATACATACCCATGCATCCATAGCACGTGTATAGGTGTGTGCATGCACAAAATGCACATATAAATAAAAGAAAATGCCTTTAACCTTTTGACCCGTGATTTTCTTACAGTAGGCTCTTGTCTTCCTGTAGCACATAAACTTGAACATCTGAGAAGCATGTGCTAATACATATGGCAAGTAAGAATATGACTTCTGAGCAAACAAAGCAGACCTTCCGGTGACATCCACGCCCCTCTCTGCAGGGTCACATGGCAAATGGAAGAAGGGAGAGTGGCTTCAATTTGCTTAGCAACTCGTTCTTAAAATTGTAAATTCATTTTTTAAAAAATGTATTAAAAGTAAGCGCTGACGGCATGCTTGTTGATGACATGGACTGAGAACACGTGCCTGCCCAGGGCCTCCTGGAACATCCTCTGTGTCCCTAAGATATGTATGAACCACAGCTGCCTTGTAAGTTCGCTGAGCAGAATGGAGATGACATGGTCTAAGCAGGGCTCTGTCAGATGCTCTCCCCTAGGACCACTCTCCCTCTCTAGATGCATCAGCTAGCTCTTTAGGAATGGGACTTGATGGTTTTGTTCTCTTCTTGACCTCCATCTCATGTCCACTTTTATTCCTAACTTTTGGGTGTTTGTTTAGTCTCCAGAGTTGATTTTTCGCTACAGAGATGTAAGGTTTAAATTGAATTGGCCGCATGTCATTTACTGTGCTCTCATCCTGTTAGGAGGCTTACGCCCACCATCATAGTCAAATTCTCAAAGCAAGAGGGCAGAAAAGAAATTATCCGGCCCGGCGCACAGTGAGTATAAGTCTGCTTTTCAGTTTTCAAATACCTCAGTGTCTACCTCAAGTCCTACATGGGTGGAGGAGCCAGGTTTCCAGGAAGCTATCTATAGAAGAGGGTCTGTTCTCCAAATCTGTTTTGCTAATTGGTAGACACCCAAGACAATCAGAAAGCAGGGAGGAGGGAAAGCCGTACACCGAGACCACTCTTCACGTCCTATTGACTTCAACTGTAACTACACAGGCAATGTGGGCTTTTTAGCTCTAATTTTATAGGTGAATAAATGGAACCAGAAGAGTAAATGATGGTGTCAGACAAAACACAAGCCGGGGAGTTGAATTCAAATTCAGAGAAACAGAGATTGAGCCTATGTGCTACCCTGAAAAAGCAATTCCCTTTAAACTGAGTGTGACAGTTTGTATATGATTGACCCAGGATGTGGCACCATTAGGAGGTATAGCCTTATTGAAGAGGTGTGTCACTGTGGGCAAGGACTTTAAGATGCTCATCCTAGCTGCCTGGAAGCCAGTCTTCCCCTAGCAGCCTGCAGATGAAGATATAGAACTCTCAGCCGCTCCTGTACCATGCTTGCCTGGACACTGCCATGCTCCCACCTTGATGATAATAGACTGAAACTCTGAATCTGTAAGGCAGCACCAATTACATGTTGTCCTTATAAGAGTTGCCTTGGTCATGGTATCTGTTCACAGCAGTAATATTCTAACTAAGACACTGAGGTTCAAATGTCAGTGGGTATACAGTCTTTTCATGTACTCAGTCTGACAATCCTAAGAGTGAAGTAATTGAGCCAGGGACTACACAGCTAATAACTATCGAGAAGTCCTCTCTGCTCTGTCGGGAGGCTCCTGACCCTAATCCTGTACACTGAAGTCAAATGTAGGATCTGATGTCCTCGCTGGCTCTGTACAACTCATTATCAAAACAGAATCCTGTAGGAATTCCCTATAGGAGATGAGAACTTCTCTCCAGCCTTTGTACACATCTAGCTTTCACAGGTTTGATGAGACTTACAGAAGGATGTCCTCAGCACAGGCTCTTGCACGCAGGAGGCTCTGAACTGATGTTCTTTCTATTGGACTGAAGAAGGAGAAGTTCTAAAGAAGGAGCTTGCTTTCGGTGTCCTAAAAGAGGCTCCAGTTCTTCTGACCTCTGCTATTTTGGACCTGTATTCTAACCCAATTTTGAGGATGTGAAGGAGTTGTTTCTGTGGAAATATTGTGCTCTTGTTACATTTAATTGTGTGTGTGTGTGTATGTGTGTGTGTGTGAGTGTATTCCTGTATATGTACATCCATTTGGATGCCAGAAGTCATCTTCAAGGGTTGTCCTCCATCACTCTCCACCTTAATTTTTAAGACAAGATCTCTCATTGAATCTGGAGCTCAAAGAATAGCAATAAGTCCCAATGATCCTCTGATCTCTGTCGCTCCAGAGCTGGGGGTGTAGGTGCACATTGCCACGCTTGACGTTTTACATGGGTGTTGGGAATGGAAGTCACACTCATGCAGAAAGCATTTTGATGACTGATCACCTCTCCAGTAATGTGTTCTAACATCAGAGATGAGAACTCAAAAGTCCTTCAATGCTGCATCTCTGATCTTAGCTTACCTGCTGGCTTGTAAATTCAGCACTTAGTCTTAATCTCTGAGAAATAAAGGGGTTTGGCATTACAGTCCTTAAAAACTCTGAAGTCTAGATTCTAGACTGTAGTGATTAGAGATGGTTCTGGAGATGGGATCTGCACTTGGTAGGCAAAGGCAGCTGCCTGCAAATATTCTCAGTGCATTGTGTGGATTTTGCCATCTGGTTAGCAATGTAGCATTAGTAAGTTTCACAGTACTAGGTGTTTGAATTTATACTACTCCTTTACTAAAACATCTCTAGAAGAACTTCCAAGGAAAGGAAAAGAAAGAAACGGGTGAAGTATTTAAATTAGGTTTGAGGTGGCTTCAGGATCTGTTCTCAGCTTTGGACTAATTAGCTGACGTAGTTTTTGTAACAACTGTGCATGGCACTGAGCAATACTAAATACACTCAGGAGGTTGTTATAAATGTACATGTGTGTATGTATAACAATAATAATTCAAGGATAAGGAGCTAGGAATTTGAGGAGGGGGTGCTCTGAAGGAGTTGGAGGAGAGGAAAGGGATGTAGAAACAGTACTCATATATGAAATAATCAAAAGGAAAGATAAAAATCTGAACAGTATACACCCCGAATCCACTGTCCGTAAACTGTTCTAAACACTGCCTAGCGTAAACTACAGCTCACCCACAGTGTGTCCCATCTCTACCCATACAAACTGAGAGAAGCAGCACACACTCAGTAGATCTGCTCAAATCAGAAGCTACATCACCTGCAATTGTGCAGAAGATGGATAATGAGCATCATCTGAACTGTTGGAGGAAGGAGGTTGACGTCAGCTGGCAGAGTTGAGGGATGATTCAAGTTTACCAGGCATTTTACCCATGCTTGTCGAGGGGGCCACCAGAGCAGACGTGTGTCTACATGGTTGAATCTGTCACTTTAGGAGCATCTGCTAGAGGTGTGTGTCTGTGTGCGTGTGTGTGTGTCTGTCTGTCTCTGTGTGTTCTCTCTCTCTGTCTGAGCATTCTCTTCTCTCTTTCTGTGTGCATGCGCGTGCGTGCATGCGTCCATATATTTTAGAAAGCAGATTGGAGGAATTTCCTCTCGTGTGTGATATTTGTGCAGGCTGGTAGAAATCGCAGTGTCTTGTCTTTTATCTCACTGAATCCTTGCCACACTACAGTAGGAAGAGAATGCAGGGGACAATTTTATTGAACAGGAAACACACCCCAAGATTAGAGTTGGAAAAGATGGAACTTGGCTTCATGGCTACTCTAAATCCTGGTTTTCTGTTGCCTCCAAACTGCCCTCTTTGGTACTCTTCTTAAGATGAGTGGTTATGGAAACTGAACAAGTTTCCCAAGATGTCAAGACAAGAATGATCTAGGCATGTGCATGACATGAAAAATAAAATCCAGTATGAATCAGTTAAAAGAAACAACAGAAATATTCATCAATACAATCTTAATAATATTATGTCAAATAAAAAGTATTAGAGTTCAATGGAGTATTTATGTTATGATACCATTTTTACAGGTTTTAAAGCACATGCTTTTTAAAAAAGGAATTCAGAGAGATACAGACACCATAAAATCATAGATAAAGGAAGGGAATAAAGAGCATAGCCTTCAGGGAGATGGTTGCCATACATCCCTGAAGGCAGGGGAGGGAGCTGCTAGCGGGACTAGATGATGTAGGTAGATGAGGTTATTACTGAGGTCCTAGTTTTAGTTTTCAGGAATATTTCTATGAATATATACATTTTAAAAAAGCATAAATAGTTAAGTAGCTAATAAGATAAACGAATGGGATACATTCAAAGTGTACCTTGAACCACCCGGATTGATTTTATTTTGTTAATTTGGTTGTGATAGAAACACACACACACACACACACACACACACACACACATTCACCCCTTCACACATCTCTACTTTTGTCTTTGGCTTAGCATAATAGAGCTACTTCTTATTAATCCTGAAGGTCCTCTTCCATTGTGTGGCCACATAAACTGGATTACACATCTTCCCAGGTAAGCAGAGTCAATAGAAGACAACAACTTGCTATTTCATGATTTTAATGCTACACTCTTTGTCTCTACCACATTTCAGTTTTTCTCTTCTGTTAAAAATGAACACTATCTGGAACTGGAGAGGTGGTGCAGTGGCTAGAGCACTTAGTACTCTTGCAGAAGACCCAAGTTGGGTTTCTAATACTCATGTTGGGCAGTTACAACTGCCTGTCATTCCAACTCCATGCAACAAGACCCCCTTGTCTGAACTCTGAGGGTACCCGCATGTACATGGAAATCCTCCCCCCTCCATATCATACTTAAAAATAAAAATAAATCTTTAAAAAGAAAAATCCTAGGTAAGATTCTATTTTTAGCCTATCCTGCCTGTGAGCTTTCAGAGAACAAAATATGTCTTCATGAGAAGGGAACTTGGCTTGGATTTGAGCATACATAAATTTGTGCCTTAATTTTTCCTTTACTGACTTCAATCCTCCCCAATCTGTGAACCTGTTTCTCTTGAGCAAATTGAACATAATAATTCAAATGTTTTAGGATGAATGTAAGAGTGAAACTAGCCATAGCTGTACCCTGTCCACTAATATGTTGAACTCTCGGTAATTTGCTAATTGGTAGCAATTATTGCTAGGCAAAGCTGCTATGAGGTCATTGCTTATGTTATCTGAATCTCAATGTAGTTTTAAGGATGATCAACACTGCCTCACATCATCACTGCTTTTCAATTAAGCCACAAAGACCTTAGTCCTGTTACTGTTGTGAGCAGCTCCTGCCTATGAGTAGAAGTGTTTATGAATGTCTGAGGCATTCGACCAATGGACTTGGTGTCCCTTTCTTGGCTCATAAGTGCACTTAAGATTGCTCTCTTCAGATATGCAACTAAGTACACTGGATCCAAAGTGGTCTTGATAACATTCTTGATTGTTTTAAGGAAGTTCTTTATATCATTCATAATAAGCTAGGCATGTTTCCACAGTATACATTCCTAAAATGGCTTCATATCAGAGTACTTAAAAAAAAACGTATAAATAGTAAAACAATGAGAAAGAGAAATCAGATCTTCAAAGCCACACAGTATAATGATTGAGAGATCCACAAGGAAGCAGTTCTCAGTCGGATCAGCAAGTTTAGAGCATACACCCCTTCAGGTGACACAGGAGAGAAAGACATGCTACCAACAATGAACTAGCAATTGCACTAAGTGACACACAGAGTATTGTCCAAAATCAGTTAGCACTTGACTTTAGGAATAGTGGGGAAAATGAATGTCATGTCCAGAAGTAAAAAAACAAAAACAAAAACAAAACAAAAAAACCCCACTAAATATAGGGGTTGCTCTGGCAGCTTGCTCTAGTTATCCAGCAAGTTTATGTGAAGACAGAGCAAAGGGCAGAGTGTATGCTAGGTGAATTGCCTAGTTTACAATCAGGTTCCTTACTGGAGTATTCTGCTTCACATCTCTGTTTATATGATTCTGTTTTCTGAATGCATCCCTTCCCCACTATGTCACACTTTCACATTTCATAGTTGGAGGTTTCACATCCAGTGTCATCTAATCCCTGCCCCCTACCCCCAATCAGTGATTTCACTTACAGTAAAATGTTCCATTAGAATTTTCAGACATTTATTTTTCATCCTTTGATGTTTCCCTCCAATATTCAAATGAGTCAAAAGTAGGGTACTAAAGGAAACACATGGGAATCGGGATTTCAGACAACACTTCAGCCTGAACAAGAAGGAAGTGTAACCATGGTACATTTTGTCCTGACTTTTGAGCTTATCATTTGACTGGAATCTCCTCTCTTAAGCATAAAAGAGAGAAACCTCTCCTGGACTTACGAACTAGGATCATTATCTAAGGTAGTCAATTTATTTGACTGTGTATCTGCTCCACTCCTAGGAGTCAGAGCAGCTAGATGGGTCACAGTGTGACCAGCTCTGTATAAAGTAACAATACTCAGTAATCCTAAAATTGCTTTTAGAAAGTGCTACCTTCTTAGTTAAGATTTCTATTGCTATGGTGAAACACCATGACCAAACAGCGTGCTGGGGATGGAAGGGTTCATTTGGCTTACACTTTCAGATCGCTTCACTGTTCATCACCAAAGGAAGTCAGGACAGGACATTTGTTTTTCAACAAACAGCAGTTTGGAGGCAGGAACTGAGGCAGAGGCCATGGAGGAGTGCTGCTTACTGACTGGCTCTTCATGGTCTGCTCTGCCTACTCCATCAATCACTAATTAAGAAAACATTACAGGGTTGCCCACAGTCTCAATCTTATAGAAATATTTTCTTTCCTTTTGTATTATTATTATTACTATTAATTTATTTGCTTGCTTTACATCCTGACTGCAATTTGCTCTCTTTCCTCTCCTCCTGGTTTTATTCCCACTTTCCCTCCCCCATCCACTTCTCCCTTACTGTTCAGAAAAGTGGAGGAGAGGCATCTTCTGTTTGTTTGTTTGTTTTCCAAGACAGGGTTTCTCTGGAACTCACTCTGTAGACCAGACTGGCCTCAAACTCAGAAATCTGCCTGCCTTTGCTTCCCAAGTGCTGGGATTAAAGGCGTGCACCACCACTCTCAGGTGGCATTTTCTTAATTGAGGTTTGCTCCTTTTAAATGACTTTAGCTTGTGTCAATTTGACAGAAAACTTGCCAACCATTTGCTATTGTCCCATCATTTGTATGGCAAAGTTCTAATCTCTAAGGATGACAGTGGAAGGCAGGGCCTAAATCAGAGTAGATGGAATAGATTGCTCATAAGAGAAGCTCATGTGTGAGGATATCCCAGTGGAACCTGAGTGTCCTTGAACCCAGATGTAGCCTCCAGAGCTGTAAGAAAAAAAAATGTCATTGTTGAGAAGCTACCTAGTCTATAGGGTTTTGTTACAGCAGCCCAACAGACTGCCTATCAGTCTGTTGACTGATTCAAATTTGCTATTAATCATGACCAGGGCTATGGTGTTAGAAGTTTCCTATGCAGAGTATTTTTGGGATTTGAGAAAGAATGTCTATTCCCAATTCTTCTCTTTGTTTACCACATGTGTGTGAGTGTGGTACTGGGGATCAAATCAAGGGCTTCATAATTCCAGGCAAACACTCTACCACTGAGCTATATCCCAGCTCTGTTTGTCACTTATTGAGACAAAGTCTCCCCAAGTTTCGAGGACTGAACCTTGAATTCATTCTATATCCCAGGGAGGTCTTCCATTTGAACTTGAACTCAGTAATGGGAAAATTGCTCTTGGAGTTTTCCTGCCTCAGCCTCCCTAGTAGCTTAGATTATCATTTGTACCATCAGGCCTGACTTTGTTACTTTCTCTCTAAAGAGCAGATATTCTTTTCAGCCTTCCCCATGTGTCCACACTTAAGAAGTAGAACTTTCCTTGGCTCAGGCCTTGGTGGGTCCTCCCCTGTGACAAGCAATTTGGTGAATGTGTGAAAACCCAGACCAGCTATCAAGACTAGTCTACAAGGAACAAGATTCCCAGGGGTCTTCCCAACTTGCCCAGCACTGTGCCAATGTGTTCATATACTCATCTTACTTAAGCTCTAAAGCAGTTCTAAAAGAAGGGGAAGGTAAACTTTACTTATAGAAGAGATGGTTCAAAGAGCTGATACTCCAACTCACACAGGCTAGAAAGGCACAACTAGCCTGAGAGATGCATGAATTCTAAATCATAGTTTGTTCAAGCCTAGAGACATGAAATTCTGGAAGGGTAAGTGAGCATGTGTGGAAGAGAGGAAACGGAGCCAAATTCCAGTGAATATAGGGCCTCTGTTTTATGGAGCAATCTTCCCAGAGGCTCAGTGCTTCAGTGGCACAGAGATCACCCATATATTACCTCAATTAAATCCATAACCACAATCCACAAGGGAGAAGTAAACGACAGAAGCTGTGGCTCAGAGAAGGCTAAAGCAAAAGTTTAAGGGCACACAGTTATTTGAGGGTGGAGCTGGGCCCAAAACTATCCTTCTGCTATCATGGGAGTCTTCTTTGAATAGCCACAGTCGTAATGATAGAGACCAAGAAAGATGATGGAGACATATGAGTGTGATTGCTTCAGGAGCTCCTGCAGGGACATTCTTAGCTTCTCCTCAACAATAACATGTGAAGTGAAAGGAGCTGAAGATGAAGTAGAGACACCATTGAATGAGGGTCTTGGTTCTGATCTTGTCCATGGAACATGCCTTAATAAATATAGTTTGAACTATTAAGTTACCACCATAAGCATATTCCATTCATTTCCAGAAGGTTGGAAAGAGACAACTAGGGGTTCTGCTCTATGGATCCTAATTCTACATCATGTGTACCTCTATTAGGTCATGGAGGAGGGTAGATGAGCCTCCTGGGAATGCCTGGCTTTCTGTTTTCAGGGCAGCTTCGAAGAAGAAATGACAGAATTCATATCTATTAGTCTGTCATCTATCTATCTATCTATCTATCTATCTATCTATCTATCTATCTATCTAACTATCTATCTTGCTCTGGTTTAGAGTTGGGCTGCCTTTGCCGGAGCCTCAGCAGGCAGAACTGCTGGGTTCTCTGTGTGATGTTTGTATTTTGGCACTATCTGTTTTTTTCCAAAGCCCTCCGACTGATAACAGGGATTGTGACAACAATCACACCCAAAGTGAGCAACTAATGGCACTTTCGGTTGAGCTCACTTCTGGTAGAGAACTGGAGACTCTTCCACCAGATACTGGCCTTGTGATGGATTTGATCTAGGAGATAGGGGTGTTGGTTTCTCAGCCTCCAGCAATGTGGCAGAGCTGGGTTTCCAGGAGAAGTGCAGTTCTGCCTGTTCACCTGCTGCTTCCTTGTTTGTAGACCCGGTATCTTTACACAAACACTTTGATGTGCTGGCAGCTCTTCCTGGTAGGTACACT
This sequence comes from Mastomys natalensis, assembly GCA_021653895.1. Lineage (NCBI taxonomy): Eukaryota > Metazoa > Chordata > Mammalia > Rodentia > Muridae > Mastomys > Mastomys natalensis. The sequence continues at coordinate 1,201,127 of JAJTUV010000391.1, forward strand.
GAGATTAGCATACTGTTTAATCCAAGATGTTGGCTCAGGTTTGCACAGATAGTTCTGACCTTTCCCCTTTAAGACCCCAGGACTAGAATTTCTTACCTCCATATTTTATCCAATTTTCACCTTTATTCAGTCCTTTAAGGCCACTAATCTAAAATGAGAAATGTGACTTTAGAAAGATTACATTTCCTGCCCCAGATCATGAAACTAGTAAATGGCAAACCTGGGTTTACACACACACACACACACACACACACACACACACACACACACACAATCTTAATCTGAAATCTAATTTGAGGTCCAGTAACAAAAAAAGCCAGTGTGTCTCAAAGAAGGACAGATTTGTGGATTATCCTCAGTAAGCCAAAGGTTGCATGAATTTAATTATCTTTGCACATTTGTTTTGATGATGAGTTTTGAAATGATCTCATTTTGCCTATTGTACATTAACAATTGCTCAAAATGTGTTGTGGTCATTTCAACTGAAAATATTTCTTTTTGAGTATAAAATACACTTTTCCTCTTGCTTTGGTTTGTGGACCTCCAAGTGCAGACAGTACCTTGCATCTATAGTCACCTTTGTGGGCTTTTATGATGGTTTGTTTTTCATACCTTATGTGTTATGAGCTTATGTGTTATACAAGTTTCAAGGATTCTGACCTGTGTGATTCACAGCTTCCTTCTCAAGCCGGGCAAAAATTTCCACATTCTTTTTCTGAAGTCATTATTATCATGTTTGTAGATAAAGAGAAGTTTGTGTAGATATCCAAGCTCACCCACCTAGGTGCTTCAATCTACATCCTCTTGCTTTCCAATTATCTACTCCGTCTCTCACCTAAGGAAAAGACAGCTGGGGGTTTTCAAAAAAAAAAAAAAAAAATCAAAGAACAACAAAAGCAAAACCAGAGAGTGATGAGAAAGACTCCAATTCCTCCCTAAAAGAGCTAGAGGGGCACAGATCCAAAGTAGGTGGGATTGCAAGTTTCCTTTTGGTTGCTAACAGTCCTCCCATAAGAGGAATGCCAAATGATTGCAATCCCTGTGCTTGGGCCATTCACCTGTCTGAATGTAGAACCCTGTCAAGAATTCTCCAAGCTGACGATTCTCAAATTCCATCTCTGTGTTTACGGTTCTGCAGCCAAGCCCTCTTTGGATGTCCTTCAACTTTAACCAAAGGATAGTGGATGTTTGCATTCATTTTCTTATCTGGACTGTTCCTCCCACATCTCCTACATGTGCTTTTCATATGCTTTATAAATGCGCAAAGTCTGTTCCAGCTTGTTCTAATGTTGCTGTGTTTTAACTGCCATAACACAGTGGGTTTTCAACAGATAAATCAACTAGATACACTGGAAAAAAAATTATGGGCAGGAATCCTGTTCTCTTCACCCGGCCTAATTTATCCACGAGAAGAATCTGCCTTGGGAGTCACAGAGAGAAGAAGAGATATGTGGAACACACTAGAAAAATAAACCAGTCCAATGACCCAATTAGGCCCAAATTTCTGAACTGTTTTCACTTAAATCAATGGTGATTTTCTCTAGAGCTGCCCCCTCTCTGAACCTGGTGAGTCCTTCTTAACAGTGTTTGCTCAGATACTCTGAATGGGACTTCTTGTCGTGAATCATGGGGTTCAAGGTGCCGACTCATAATATTTTTTTTATCACTTAGGAGGTCTTTGTTCAGACCATTCTTTTCATCTCCCCAAAGGAGAAAGTTTCTACAAGCTGTTAGAATACACATACAAAAGACCTCCACTTTCTCTTCCAGTCTCTCGCAGTGTTCTCCTTGCATTGCTTTCAGCTTCTCATTTAGAGTCCAGTGGGAGAGCTGGGAATAGGGGCACGGAAGGGTGCATTTACACTGGGGAAAAAGGCTCTGTATTCCCTGGTCCCTGAAGTGATTTACAATAGGAAATACGAATTCCTGCTCTATGTAAAATGGTCCTCAGATGCCAAGAAATTAGTATTGGAGGATAATTTATGAATTACTTTCCATAAATCAGTGCTGTTTTGCCTACAAATCAGTTTGAAAAATGTATATATCTTTATAAAGTATGAGGCATGGACTGGGAATACTAAGGAGGAAATGTGGGTTATACGGGGATCCCTGGTCCTGTATACTCACGTAGTTTTGGGGGGAGTTTTAATGATTAAATTGCATTTTAAAGTGACTACTTTGTTAGTTGAACAAGTAGTTACTGCCTGCTGCCCCTTTGCCAGGCACCATGATGCAACTGCTTGAGTTCTCATGTGGAAGACAGAATTCTTGGTTATTTGTGTTCTTAAAGGACTTAAAGGTCTTAGATAGAAAGATAGAAAGGTCTAGCATCCAGAAATCAGAAAATTATCTTCTTTTGATATTTGTACTAACAACTATACAGAACAGTGGCAACATTTAATAAAGATTGAAAACTGTGGCTCCAGGGGTGGTGACTGGAGTCTGACTTGGAGCTCTCTAAAACTCACTGACTCTTTAAAGCCTTTCTATATTTATATTTATGGCCCTTTCTATATTCATGCTCAATGTTTCTAAGTGTCCCAAGAAACTTGAGAGTCAAGTCAGTTTTTAGAAAACAAAAATGGAGAATGAATTGCCTATTCTATCTCACCCTAGATGCTTTCTCTTATTGTAAGTGATTCCTTCAAACACTTCAAATGTACCCATTGGTCCTCTGCCTGAAACAAAGTGGGAGTGGCTTCATAGCCTTGAGTGTAGAGGCTCAGATTCTCCAGGCTGCCTGTGTATCTGGATGTTGGAATTTGACAGAGATTGTGTCACAAGTGTGAAGCCCATCTGAACACCTGTTCTGCCTTTAAGGCATCACAGCACAACAGGAGTATATGAATGCTAGAAACAGAATGGCTTAACAAGTCAGGAGGGTAAGCCCCAGGGAAGTAAGTCAGCTCTGGTGCTAGTCCAGAAGCTCTCTATTTCCCCGTGTTCTTCCAAGTCATGTTTAATGGAGACATTATCAAGTTAATGGCTTTAAGCTAAAGGGAAGACTTTAAAATTGATGGTTATCAAGTGACAAAATGTGTATTCATCAGTCTAAGTGCAGGAAAAATAAATAATTCTAGGTATTTTAAGCAGCACAAAGTTTACTATCAATGCTTGTATGTTTATAAAACAGTTGCAGAGGTTGAGAGTGTATAAAGCAGCTCTAGGTTAAGCTTCCTGGATACCTTCCAAGCAATGCATAATTCACCAGCCTGGACACTTCTGAGGGTGATTTGGAAGTAGGTAGATCTTCAGTGGTAGCCATCACCATAGTAATCACTGCAGGACAAGAAGCTGGACTGTGGATACATACAAGAGGATCCAGGAATCAGATCTGATCAAAAAGCCACTGCTGGAGGACCTTATAGAACAAATCTTAAGAGATGCTACAGGAAAATAAAAATTTTCAAGATGGCCTCTGTGGTCCTTTCTTTCAACGCAGGAGTATGTAACTCTGACCCTCTAACATCTTTAGTTACTAGAGAAGAAAATGAAATGTCAATAATGTTGCATGAGAGAGAGCAATAGCTGGGGGAGTGATCTGGGGAGTGATGCTTAAAATCTCCAGAGGAGAAAAATTACCAAACACAAATCAAGAGAACAACAAACTATTAGTTGTTCACCCTTTACTGTTTTGAGCACTGAAGTTGTTACTCATAACTCCATTTTACCATTTCCATTTTCTTTGTCCCACTCTGAAAAAGGTAAAGCCAACTCTACCTAGCTTGGGGACCAGTTTCTCCCTCTAGAGCACATTGCTATTTAATGCTGCTATTTCCGGTAGGACAGTCTCTTCCTATAGGACCTTAAGCCCTCTGAGAGTCCAAGTGGTTACTCCATCATCTTTCATGAAAAATAGATGGTGAATATCATCTATGTTTCAAGTCCTGATCTGGCCACTGGATGCAGAGAGAATTTGACACATATAATAGGAAGAAGAATAGACAATCACTAAATTATTATTATGTAGTAACGTGGACAGGGTAAAGGCATATGGTTAGCTTCGAAATAGAACTGATAGCTCCGAAGGAACCAAATCTGATCCCTTTTGCAGCTGATCTATATCTTTATCTGCATAGATGATGTCATGGTACAGAGCGTGATTTTTTTTTTTCCAGTTGACAATGGTGTTGAAGCTAAAGCAATGCTGGCAACTAACAGTGCTAGGAAGCTTCTAACATAACTCCCAATCATGCTGCTTCCTGATTTGGTACCTGTGCAAACTTCTTTGCGTGAGAGGGATTAGGCCTGTCCTCTAGCTAATAGGATAAAGAAGTGGGATGAGGTTCTGACATTGTGGAACAATCGCAAAATTTCAATGGCCAAGGGTTGAGACACTTTGAGATAGAACTTGGGCACTACCCCCTCGCAATCCTCACTATTCCTGTGATGTTCCTAATTGGCCTGATCCTGCATTCTCCCCATGACTATCCCACCTCCAGCCACTTTTGATGAACCACCTCTCATAACTGCAATAGCCCTATCTTCATGTCCCTAAACACATGGAGCAACTCTGGCATAGACTTTTGGTGTCCCTTAGAACTCATATGTAGAAGCCTAGTCTTCCTTATGACAGTATTAGTTGGTGGAGTTGATTTTGGCATAAGGATAGAGTCTTAGTGTTTGGACCCTAAAGAGACCCCTCTGAGTTCTCCTGTGACCTTCACCTCCATCACCATCGAGAAAGTATTCTAAGAATGAGGAAGCAAGCTATTAACAGCCTCTGCTACCACTTTGACCTGGTAGAACTTTGACTTTTTAGAACTCTGAGAAATACATTTCTGTCATTTGCCAACTACCTGGGCCATGCTAGAATAGTATTTGGATAGGACTAAGCCATCTTTCAGAGGACAGCTTGGTTCCATGACAATATCCTCTTCCATCAGCATTTCTTGACATTACCAGATCCAGGTAGAAATTCTTGCCCTTGTTTCTCCTGTATTCATTCTCCTGGGACCTGAGGAAGGGATACAAGTGGTCACTGACCCTCATCATGTGAGTTAGTCTCCAAAGCTGATCCCTTCAGCTAAAGTCTGTTTTCAGTTAGCTGTACACATGACCACATCCACTGGGACCCACTGAGAATGCTGCTGAGAGTTTCTGGTAAGGACAAATGCCTTTTTCCAGAAGAACACAGTGTAGCCAGGCTTTCTGGAAAGACACCAGGAAGACAAATACTAAAATGTGAAAGCAATGAAAGCAAAGCAACAACCACAAAAGCTAGACTCCCTTCCCCAGTCAAACATGGGATGCAACTGTGTATGCATGCATATGTGCATTTGTGTGTGTGCCTGTGCGTGTGTGTGTGTGTGTGTGTGTGTGTGTGTGTGTATAAGAGTAGACACATCATACTGCCTGGTCCTTTCTTTTATTTCTTCCAAAACCATTGACTCTTAAAGGATCTTGCTGCCAATAGCCATAGCATCACCTTCCGTATGAGGATTCTGAAGGGAAGAACAATGATGGAGTAATGAGCCCATGTGCAGACTGAACCTTGCATTTGGTTTCAGGAACAATGCTATATCATAGATTTGATCCTATGCATTTCAACAAACAGGAGTCCCGTTTTTATCTTCTCTCCCTTAGAGTATGTGAGACAACAATTTTGCCTCCAAGAAAAAGCTCATGCTCTCATTCACACCCTATCAACACCCCATACCCTTCCTCCAGGACTGAGATCAGCTTCTCACATTTGCACCTTATCTATTAGCTCAAGGTCGGACATGCAGTCCCAGAAGGATCCACTGAGAACTGTGTTTCCTAAAATAAAGTCTTAATCCCAAGACCATGTAGGTTTCTTCACCCTGAGAAGCCGACAGGGAAAGTGGAAGAATGTACAACTTGGATGGGTTTATTTACTTTTTCATTTAACTAACATGGAAAGCTTAACACACACCAGGCTCTGCTCCCAATGAAAGACGGTGAGAGATAGTGGAGACACAACCCCATACTCATCCCCCATGGTCTTTGAGATGGGCTGTGGTGTGGATGGAGAGGTAGATAATGAACACATGCAGCTCTCTACACAGTCAGAGAAACTTCTCTAGTAACGAACTATAGAAATGATCCCTGAAAGTATAGTCTTCACATGCAGCTCTCATGTGAACACAATGTGACAACTCTGACTAAAAATACCCATCCTAACATGTACTCTTGAACATGTTCTTCAGCTAAGGCTTTCCCACCTTGGGAATGTACAGTATAACATAAAAATTATAATATAGAATGATGTGTGGTTTATAGCACTGTTTATACTGACATGATATGGAACATTTTTACATATCCATCCTATGATATATGTTTGTAGCTCTTTAAAAAGGGAGGGAGGATTTGCCTGTGAGAGTTTAGTGAATGAGAAAAGTAATGTGGCCAAACATGTTTACAGCATGCTGTTAGTCTTGTAGGATGTTGGACCACAGCAGCATCTAAAGCAACCTTCAGTTACTTTACATGCACATAGGTTGTGTTGCGCCTTTACTGGTGGCCTCATGGGTCTACTTCTTTTCCCTTTGTCCTGGCTTTTACTGGCTGGGCCTCCTGCCCTGTGTTCCCTTTGGATTTTAGCTGCTGGAGCAAATATGGAAGAGCTAGCAAAGACGGGAAGGAGGAAAGCTCAGAGTGTTTCCTTCTCTCTCCTTCCTCATGGCTGCTGGTAGCTGCAGATAGGGGCTGTCACTTCAGTGAAGTTCATAGGACCTCATGTCACATTTTATAATCTGTACTTCAGGCACAGAGAGACATTGGTTGCATCATCATCTTCTGCTAGATTTTAGTTCCCCTGTTCACACCTGGAAAACTGTTCCATCATTTATTTAAAATCAGGCTGAGTACCATGTATGAATGTGTCCTCTGTTTCCAAGACATCGCTGCTGACAGCCCATAACTGAAGTGACGGAGGAGAAGAAAGAGAGAGAAATGGAGACCTAAATTAAGAAAACAAGTGCTTATGCCATCACATACATGAACACATGTACATGGATTTCTATGCAGTGAGAGTATAGAAAATAATGAGAGTAATTAAAAAACCCTACATTTCTTCTGTGTCCCCATCTTCAGAGCAGTGACATTGGAAGTTTATCTTTCAGTGCTGCTGTCCCTGAAGCTCAGAAGATGAAATTGCAATAATCTCTTCTTCCTTTCCTTCTCTACACTCAGTGGAAGGAACAGTAAAGGCTACTTGGTAGACAAGAGGGTCTGGCTGGAGAAAGAATGAACCAAACCAGTCAGGAGATAAGGGACCTCCCCCACCCAGGCCATTCTGCTCAAAGCATTGCATCCTTTGGTACTCGTTCTCTGCAGATTCTGTTTATACCAGTCACTCTGCTTGGCCCTACAAATTCTGTCTTGCATGGTTCTTTCCAAACAAAATCTTCCTAGACATTCTCAGCCACCATGACACATCACTTTCACTTTCTTTATTAACTGAAGTTTATTCTTGGTCTGTCTCAGCTCTGGCTTTGAGTCTATTCATAACTGTAGCACCTAATCCAGGGCCTAGTATTCAGGAAGCACTCTGTGCTGGTTAGTTTTTGTCACCATGATACAAGCTAGCGTCACTTGGAAAGAGGGAGCATCAGTTAAGGTTCTATCTCTATCAGATTAGCCTGGAGTCATGTCTGTGTGAATTGTTTTAATAGACTATTGATGAAATGGAGCTCAGCCCACTGGGCATATCATCTCTGGGTAGGTGGTCTTGGGTTGTTTAAGAAAGCAAGCTGAGCAAGCTATGAAAAGCAAGACAGAAATAAACCTCTAGATTCCTTGAGCTCCTATTTTGGTTTCCCTCAATAATGGGATATAATGTGTAACCCAATAAATCCTTTCTCCAAGTTGGTTTTGCTCAAGTATTTTATCACAGTCACATAAAACAAACAAGGACACACTCACTGAGCATGCAGTGGATGGACAGAAGAATGAATGGATGGATGGGTGGGTAGATGGGTGGAAAGATGGGTGAATGGATAGATGGATGGATGGGTGGATAGATGGATGGAAGGATGGGTGGATGGGTAGAAGGATGGGTAGATGGATAGGATAGGTGGATGGGTGGATGGATGGAAGAATAGGTGAATGGGTGGATGGTTGTATGAGTGGATGGGTAGATAGATGGATTATAGCAATTTTTCCAATGGATTGAGTCTCAGTTTGTTCTCTCATGTATGAAGACTTCTGAACAGAGTGAAAAGTAAATTCTGGAGTTGCTAGTGCAAAACCTACTTTGAGATCACGCACACAGTCAATCTGTATCTTTGAGTCCTGCATACTGTCAGTCCATATATTTCACTCCTTTCATTTATCTGCTCAGTGTCAGAGTGTCCTGGCTAGAGAGCCACATGACTAAAGTGGTTCTTTCCCTTGCATGATGAGCCCTACATGGCTCCCACTTGGCTTAGATTAGCTCATTTGTGACTGGCGATTTACCCAGCATGGTCAATTGCTATGGATACTACAGGGAGAAACATCAGGGCATAGCTCACTATAGCTCACTGAATCCTGATATGTAATACTTTCCAGAAACCAAGAGCAAAGCATGTGGAGTTGACAGTCCTGTTTTATTTCAGGACAGGAGAGGAGAGAGAGAAGATGAGAGAGAGAGAGAGAGAGAGAGAGAGAGAGAGAGAGAGAGACTACAAACTGCATGAATAACGAAAGAAGCTCTTATTCATCTTTTTCTGGCCTCCAGAAAATTTACATTCCTTGTAACTCAAGGCCTGTTGCAAACATCTCCCTGCAGAAATGATGAGCTTGGTGATTTATGGCTCTGAACTGACTCCCATCCAAAAGGATTATGAGATACTCTGGGCCTGAAAAGTAAGTTTGTGGCACACACACGTACACAGACCCCCCTCATCCCCCTAATCATCAGTTTTTCCTCCAGGCTGCAGACTTGTCAGGGCCCATGATGCCAGGAAGGCCCTGGAATTCATCTCATGGAGAGACTATTCTCCTGGGTGCTTTGGCCTCATGAATAAGGGTCACTCTGGACTGCTCTCTAGCAAGGTTTTGCTTGACGCTGCAAGTAAAGAATGCATAGATAATACTCTTCTCACTCCTCACCTCCATCCAGCCCCTTACCTCTGCTCTATCCTCCTGTTGCCAGGAGGAAAATTCCAGAACATAGATCTCATCGTGTGTTCCTCTTAGCACATTTTCATTGCCAACTCCCTCTGCTCACGGGATGAAATCTGAGATCTGGAGCATGTTGTTCAAGATTCCTTCCACCCTCATCAGACTCAGTTTTCTCTCCTCTCCCCAGGCAGCAAAAGCGAGGTGGGCTTGAGACTCCTCTTCTCTGAGTGCCCCTCTATCTTTCACAACGCTGCATACTATTTACATATTTCATTCCCACTTTCTAGATACTGTTCTTAGTTTTCTTCATCGATGGAGCTCAGGGCCAGAAATTGAGGCAGTCCTGTGTACAGATTTGAATTTTCTTTTACTGGTTTTTACCACAATGATAGGGTCTCTTACATCTCTCTGCCCATAGTTGAAAATCACGTTGATTTCATGTGGAAACCTAGATTCCTTCTTGAAACGTGAGTGTATACAACAGCTATGCCTGGTTTGGGCAAAGTGACAGTCTGTAGATTGTGGGCATCAGCTGGCCTACTTAGAACAATGTATGGAATACTGGATTCTTCAGCCATCCAACAAGAAGGCTTTTCTATGTGTGATTCCTAAGCTAGGCACAACTAGGATCCCCATTGTCACCTCTTCTAAAATATTTAAATTTCCATCATCTAAGCGTTCACAACTTTTTTTCGTTTCTGCTCAGCTGTGTCTACTCTGAAACCATTCTACTTTTTTCCTCTTACTGTGTAGCAATGATTGGCCTGGGAATTGTTATGTAGACCAGGCTGGTCTTGAACTTATAGAAGTCTACCTGCCTCTGCCACCCAAGTGCTGAGATTAAAGACATACATCACCATATATTTTACTTCTATAGTTTTAAAAGATACCATATTGTACATATACATTAGTTGAGTGCTCTTCAACTGAGTACATGATGTTCTGATGATTGTCTCTGAGTTCATTGTGAATTATGTAGAAATGATGATGATGTCATGCTTACCCTCAAGAAAACATCCAGTTTGGGGAGAAATTAGTAAAACAGCACATGGGAGCTTCACTAATATAACATATTGCAGCAATGGTGAGAAATAGAAGAGAATTATTGAGTAATTCTCAAGAACTATAAAGTTCTCTGTATTAGTTTCCTATTGCTGTTATAACAAGTTATGACAGACCTAGTAACTGAACATCAGGTTATGACAGACCTAGTTAATTAGTATCAATAACACTATATTATCTTATAGTTCAGCAGCCATGACATGAACCTGAAACTCAGGGAGCAATTTTCAAGGTATTGGCAGGATGTGTTCCTTCCTAAAGCTCTAAGAGAGAAACACTCCTTGCCTTTTCCTGCTTAGAGAGGTTGTGTATGGCTCATGGCCTTTGTTCCTCCATCTTCTAAGCCACACTCCTTTCTCTGAAATTTCTCTGATTTTATTGTTTGCGTCTTCCAGTTTTTAGTACCATTGTAATTACATAGGGGTTCTTAGATAATCCAGAATAATCCTTCTGTCCCAAGGTTAGACGATTAGCAACTTTAATTCTCTCTGAAATCTAATTCCTCCTTGTTTTGTAACATATTTAATTGTAAGCTCTGAGGGACACAAATGTCTTTTGGGTACATTCCTTTGCCTTCCACAACCTCTGCCTTGATTGGGATAGTCCATGGTCTTCTACAGTAATACACTCCAATCTCAGCCGTAAAATAGGATCAAAGCTTGATTTGTGGTCTAGATGCTGCCAAAACCAGGATCCTGTCTTGGAATGACTCAGGGGCTTCTATTTCAAATTATGGCTTCCTGGTGACTGGTGTGAAGGAAGCAAAAGCAAATGTGTGTGAATCCACATCCAATGCTTTAGAAAATTCTACGTCACCAGGAAGAGAACCAAATGTCCTCTGCTCATCAACCATTTGTAATTACAGTGTTGCACTTTAAACAAAAGGGTTTCTGAGAAATGCAGCCTTTGTAAGTGTTGTATTAGTCACTCCTTGCTGGGATCAAATTAAAATAAATAAATAAATAAATAAATAAAAATAAATAAATAAATAAATAAATAAGAGAGGAAGCGACATATAGGAGGGAAGCTTTCTTTAGCTCATGGTTTGTGAGTAGGTTCTACCTTGATGCAGTAAGCATGGCAGCTGGAATGACTCTTGGCTGTGCTGTCAGGAGAATAAGGCTGCTTGCTGGACATCTGGGCAGATCAAAGAACAGAGAGAGATAAATGCTGGCACTCTGCTTGCTTTGTCCTGTTACTGAGTACAGGACCCCAGCCCATGGGATAATGGCATCTATATTCAGGTGACTCTCCCTATTCATCACCTCTAGTTAATCTTATTTTGAAATGCCTTCAAAGATACACCAAGAGCTGTGTCTCACTGATGTCTCAAATGTTTGAGTTTTTAGTTTTTATTTTAAAAGATGAACAATTTATTTAATCTAAAGAGAAACTAGAATATAGGGTAAATTGATTTTAAACTCAATAACCAAGTTAGTAAGTAGTAAAATAATTTTAAATAGTAATAATAATGAACTTTTAATTTTTATTGTTTTATTAAATTGAATTAAAATACAATCATATTATTTCCCCTTCTCTCTTCCTTCCTATTTCTCCCATGTCCTTCTCTCCTGGATCTCTCTCAAATTCATATCCTTTTTCCCTTTGGTTATTATCGTTATACACTCTTATACTCATATATAAATAAATGCTTAAATACCAAGTTGTTGAATCTGTTTAGTATTGCATGTATGTATATGACTTAGGAATGACCACTTGGTGCTGGATAACCAATTGAGAGGTTCATCTCTGGGAAAGATTAATTCTGCATCTCTCCTATGATGGTTTTTAACCCAACCAATTTGATAATCAAATTCAAACTGTCTCACATGCTCAGGAAGAGGAAAAGGCAGTACACTTAATAATCACATGGTGCTGTTGTTTCTACCACAGAGATTCAGAGGCCACGATGGATGACTGAACTGAAATGGAAAAAGTATTTGCTCAAAGGTCAGGAAGGGACTGGTGTGAAGAAATGTGAAGCAAGATAGAGAGTCAGAAAATACTAGAATGTGTCCAGAAGATAACATGTAGTTACTAAACTGTCTTTGAAAGATTAGGTGAAGAGTGTTGGCAGAAGGGATAGAAGTCAGCATGGAAGACAGGTTTTTGTTGTGTAGCAAACTGCCAGTCACAGTGTACTCAGGAGCCTCTGGATGCTTGGGTAATTCTGGTTAGGTGAATGATGGAATTGAGGGAAGCTGAGGATTAACTCCCTTTTGAATGGTTATGTTGGTTTAGGCAAAATATGATAAGACCTTTGAACCATGGTAGGGAAAGATATAATGTGGAAGAGGGGTAGAGTCTGAATGGACTTAAGAGGAAAAATGGATTGATGCCATGTGGGAGTAGAAGGGGAAAAAATGACTTTCAGGGATCCAGGGAAGGTGGCTGGGTAGACCACATAAATGGAGTACATAAACACAAGAGAAGGAATGGGAAATGGTCTTGGGCAACCAGAGGTGTTTACTATGAGACACATAAAAGACTAGCTGCTCTGTGAGGTATCTGGAGCCCACGAGAGGTTTGGAAAGAAAATGGAAATGTGAAAGTCTGTATTAGATACATGGTCAGTAAAGCTCATCGAAAGCCTAAGATGGAGCCATTGGAAGAAATAGAAACAAGAAGAAAAATTGTGTGTGTGTATGTGTGTGTGTGTGTGTGTGTGTGTGTGTCCTAAAAAGTTCCAGAATTTTCACGACAGACAAAAGATTGGAAATCAAATAAGGAACTAAGAAAAAACAAGAGTAAGGATTCTAGAGAGCACTGGCATAATGGAAGCTAGTGGGGTTAAGGAACTAAGGAAGGAATCTTTGTGTTATAGATGGTATAGAAGACAACAGAAGGGGTGTACTAGGTGAGTCAACTAAGAGGTTTGATAGTGATGTCTGAGGGGACTAAGCTGATAGAGTAGTTAGGTCTGAGGCTTGAGTGTCATAGACTCACTGTTAGTAAGGAATAGTAAGGTGGAGAAAACTCTAGAAGGAGTATGATAGAGATGTAGAGAAAGTATGAGACAGAATTGAGTGGCAATGCCCAAAGCATCCTCAAAGCTCATAGTACAACCAAACCTCATCAGCACATGTATTTGTAAAGGTCTTAACAACCCCATGTGGCTCTGCTAATTTACTCAGGCTCCTGCAGGGACACTCAGAAGCTGCTGGAAAAGAGTGCCAGTACCCTCAGTGTCATATTGGTAAAACAGTCAGTGACTTGTCCAGATGCCTGGAATTTAGTCTATCATCACTATCTCATTAAGTTCCTGATGGGATAAAATGAACCAATGTACTTAAGGTGCTAAGTACCAGGCCTACTTTGTACAGAGACTCTCAAAGAAAGAATTCTCTTTCTCCACTGGGTTTCCTTATGCTCTTGCCCTTCTTCACACTGTTGCTAAACTTTGGCATTTGTTATAGCTGCTGATTTGACAGGTGAAAGAGAAATAGGATTACAGTGACATTTAGATTATTATGCTCTAATCTTAACCGACCACAGCGAAGTACTCTCTATTATTCCCACCCTATTGCCTACACCCTGAGTTCCATCCCCCACTTATGAAATTCTAGGTAGTTCACAGTGTTCCACCCCTCACTTTCCTTTAAGCCGAGATTTCTGAGAGCTAATTGGAAGTGCTCTGCAGACTATAAATCACTGTGCAAATCTAGGCAAGGATAAAGTGATGCTCAGGGTGCCTTCATCCCAACTGAATAACTGGGGAGAAAATGCTTGCACTTCAATTTCCCAGATGGTTGTTTACTCCCCCATTGGTTGTATTGACATAGAATTTGGAATTTGGAAATGATTCCTATTTCAAATATGAAGATATGTCATGTTTCATTCTCTTCTGAGAACTTTTTAGCTTCTTTAGGCTAGGTAGTGTCTTCCCACAGCCAGGGTTCTCAGATGACAAAGACAGAGCTACCTCTAGTTTCTTGACAGTATCGTTGTTAAGCTAATCCAGTTTCTCATACTCTAGAGAGTGAACATAGGTACATACAGTGCCTTTAACCACAGAGGGTGGTGCCTACCTTTTATTGACTAGGTAGGAAAGTGAGTTATCTGCTGGGCAGTGTGACGAAATTACATTGTGATTTCTCGTTCTCCAAAGCGGAAGAGGGAGCTCAATTCCTGCTTTGGAACACTTTGGTTTGGCAGTCAGGATTGTTTGAGCTGCGATAAGTACTAATATTTGCCTAACCAGCTTCCCAAATCTGATCTACCACTTGGAATCTGCACATTGGTAACAAAGTGTGAGTTATCTCTCTGTCCTGTTTGTTATCACAGCCAAGAAACCTGGCTGACATCAAGTACCCATATATCATCCTTGGAGGACTAGCTTGTTGAATCATGTGGCAGGGCCTCGAAGGTGATTTCCAGTTTAATTCAATCCAGTTTGTGCAAAGATAATGCACAGAATAAAGAACTCTATGAGGTGGCTGGGAACATGAAGACTATGTGGCATGAGCCGTGAATGTGGCTCATTTGGTAGTGTGATGGCTTAGCTGGTCTGCAAGCCCCAGCACCACATAAAATCTGGCATGGGCACACATCTCTGTAATCACAGTGCTTGGGGACGAGTGGGTAAGAGTAGGAGATTCAGAAGTTCAAGGCCATCATTGGCAATATAGTAAGTTTAGGGCCAGCCTGAGTTACATGAGACCCTGGCTCAAAAAATAAAACTAAACCCCAAAATATCAGCTACTATTTTCAAAACTGAGCAGATGAAGAGAGGTCCGTGGAGACTTAATGATTTGCCTGGGATGCTTGGCTGGTCAGTTTCAGTCTTAGCTAGAGTTGTCACGACGGAAGTTAACATTTATTGAGTAGTGATCATGTGCTAGACACTGGCAACTTGGTATTTATTCTTTATAGGCCTGCTCATAGGTTAATATGAATATTCATCAAAGTAGAAGCACAATTTGGAACAAAGAAATAACTCTTTCAAAGTCTCACATGAAAAGAAATCCCTGCATGTTCTAAATCTGAAGGCCTCCACTTGAAACAACAGAAGATATACTTTCAAATGCCTTAGTATACAAAGAAGATATATTGCTAGTTAACTACACACAGCAATGGGCTTCAATGTCTCAATCCAAGGCTCAAGTAATTACATTAAAACCTTAAATGCAATATATGTGTATATGTATAGGTGTGTGCACCATGCAGAGGCCAGAGGACATCAGGTATCTTACTCCAGTACTATTTTCCATACTCATTTGAGACAGGGACCCTTACTGAGCAGAGATCATAGTGTTTCAGTTAGACCAGCAGGCTAGTGAGCCACTGGAGTCTGCCTGTCTCCAGCTTTCAGTCTTGGGCTTATCTGCACAGGAAGCCACATGTGGGGTATAGGTGGGTGCTGAGGACCTAAGCTCAGGAGCCCAGGCTTACCCTTACCCACCATCCTTTCTCCAGCTCCTGAAGTCATTACATCTTACTGAAAGAAACACCCAAGGATAAAAATGTTGAAAAGGAAGGCTTCATATTGCAGATGTGATGTTTGTTTCAGAAAAGGAAAATACTGGAAGCTAGGTGAGCCTCAGGACAACAAAAGGTGGTTTAGACTCGACTGGGCAGATACAGACTGCCTTGTGTCTTCCCTGACTGCACTAGATAGTGTTTTGAGCATTAGGGCAAGGTTGGGCTCACTGTGGCAATTCAGGGCAATGGGAAGAACATTGAATTTGACATCAAAGATTCTGTGTCTGGATTTTATCTTCATCACTTCCCAGCTCCTTAGTCCTAGAAAAACAAACATACAACACTCTTTCTTTGAGCCCCAAGAAGAAAATGGAAAGAATTTATCCCACCTCCTTTTGTGTGATAAAGGTAAATTATGTATGAAGCATTCAAGTACAGGGCATAATAGATATATAAGTGACTTTTGTTGCCATTAACAATTTTTTCAGTTTAGTTGTTCATAGCAGTAATCCTCCTAAAAACTCTGCCAGAACTTAGAATTTAGAACAGTGGACCAGAGAAGAGCTAATTGCCCCACATCAAGTCTTCAACACTGACTGCTGCAGCATCTTTCCCCACTCTAAACAGTTCCCATGTGCAGGGAACCAAGTTTTCCTGCTTTATTTCCCAGGTTGGTCTGGGAAAAGAACACAGTATTGATAGCCAGAGGAACACAGTCCAAAGTCTATGGCATGAGACTCATTAGATGTCTGGTTTTGGATAAGTGATTTTAAACTACTGGAACTTAAATTTATTCTCTGTAAAATGTAGAAAATGCAAATTATTTATATCTATCTGTTCTTATAATCACGTATGTGTGAACTCTTATATGTATATTTGAATCTGACATTTAGATCATGTTCCATGTGAACATTTTATGATGAAATTTTACTTTTCCTGTAGGTATATTTATTTCATACGCAGGGACCTCAAAATAAGGAAACCCTTGCACTAAGCACACCCATGCTGCTCTGCAGTGGGAAAAACATTTGTAATTCTGGTGATAGAACATCAGGTGAATACATCCAGGATAATTATTGTCCCTTCTAATTGCAGCTTTTCCTGGACATAGCACTCCCTAGTATTCTGTAATTCTCTCAGAGTGACAATGGCAGGTACAGGTTTTGCACATTTGTAGTTTAGGATATGCTTCTACATAGCCTAATGTGTCACAACAATATGTACAGTATTTTTTCCACTCAAAACTTTGTTAGATGCCCTCATCTTTTATGACTAGAGACATTATGTCCTCTCCACAAACTTTGTCTGGAATGCCCTTGAACTTTGATGCTGAGAGCAAAGATTTCTTTCTGTATAGTTAGCAGGTAGAGTGATCTTCCCCCTTATGGCTACTGTTTTGACTGTGTGATTTTAATTAATGTAGCTTATTTATTTTGCTTTTTTGAGGTATAAACAAAATAAAAATTATATATGGTGTAAAAATTTCAAAATCATAGAGAACACTATTTTACTGGGGACTCTTGTATCTATGAGAGTAAAAGTGGATCAAGATCCCAGAGCCTCAGACTCTTGTGTCATCCTGTGCCAGTTCCACACAGCCTGTGTGTGGTGAAAGGCATTCTGGGTCACTGCAAGTCAAGAGACAAAATGAGGCAGCTTATGGTGAAGGTAAAAGTAGAGGGATAAAACTAGCTGGACACTGAGCAGACCAGGTGAAAAATGAAGGAAGAGAGATGGAAAGAAAACACTGTTTAGAGACAATTTTGTTAGTAGGATGCTGCCAAACCCCTTTATTCAGTGTTTTGATGAGTTGTAGAATACAGGTTCGCATTCACTCTCTGCGGATGATAAGAGCAAAGCAGTTACAGAACCCAACTGCACAAGAAATTGTTCACCTGAAGATGTGCCCGTTGTTTCTTGATTTCAAGAGAGCTGAGAATTTAACCTTATGCTTTGTTGTTTTGTTACTTTTTGAGATCAGACTGATGAAATGACAATAAAATAAATTATTAAAAAAGAAACAACCAGCAAGGAAACAGCATTTCATATAACTACAAATGTCTCAGTTGACAGAATCTTATGATTCATTATGACTTTTTCAGAAAATCATACAAAACTACATAAAAAAAAAAACTTTGGGGTTTTGGATTTGAAAAGTTCTGTGTCATTGACCTATTTGAAACATTAGAAAACTTGAATAATAAAATAGTCTTAATTTATGAGACAATTAGATGCTTTATATTTCATAGTTTTAAACGCCCTAACATATTATGGCAGAATAGCAATTTATACATTAACGCATATTACAGTAAAAACATGCACAACTATAGAGAGGCCACTACAATGTTAGCTCCAACATAAAAAAATGTAATTATAAAACCCTTTGAATTTACTGGTAAAATTATTTTCTTTGCAAATATATAACAGTAGAATTGATATTTCTTAGGCTAGTCCAATAAACCAATTTAAACTCTATAGTATCTAAATTACACATTTATAAATTTTCTCTTAACTTCTGACAGAGACATGTTTTATTTAAAATTAGTTTGTCTAAGTGAAATTCTTATAACTTCCCTTCTCTTTGATTTATATCTGATAATTTCTATAAACTAATATATAATTTATACATATATTTTAATTGTTCTTTCTGAAATGAAAGTTACTGTGTCATTTTATTTTGATGATAAGGTGTACTACATACTTTATATTCATGATCTCAAATCGTCAAGTTTCTCTCCATTCTATAACCAATATCTCTTAGACCCTCAGTTGTATTTTCATACTTTTTGTGTTTTAGAATGAATTCTGCATGATTTCCTTTGAATAATTCTCCACTTTTCCAATTTCCTCTTCAGTTCTATTTGAACTAATGCTCAGCTTAGACCTTGGGTGTCTAATTTCAATGGCTTTGAATTTTGTTTTATTTCTATACATGTATTTGATTATTTTATAATTGCTTGACCAATTTTAGAAGTCTTTTGTTATCTCCTTATTCTTCTAGTGGTCTTTTAATTTTCTAAAAGAGGTTTCTAAGACACATTTTTAAAATGCATTTGTGCCATAATAGAAAAATGTGAAACTATTAAGCCATGCTAATTAAATATGAGGATTCATATAATCAATATTTTCATTTGTGTATATTCATTCCAGATTTCCATAAAACATATAGATAGAAATGCTTATATAGCATTTATTGTGTACCAAGCATTTCTGAAGCTATAAGAGAAACTTTTTAATATAAGCTTCATGATAATTCTGTAATTTGAAAATTTTACATTCTATTTCTATTATTTCTATTGTTGCTTAAGGAAACTTAGCACCACAATAAACATTTTCTATTATAAAATTAATGTCTTTGTGTACTTCCAAATAATACAAGAATCTTATACTCCTGAATTTCAATCTCTCTTGCTTAGTTACCATTTATTTTCACCATCTTCTTTTAAAAAAATTTAGTTGTGTAAGACATTAGTATCAGCTTTGGTTTACATTTATGGTCTGATATTTTATTCATTCTTCACCTTCAGGTTTTCATCTGGAAAAATTTCTTTCTCTAACAACAATAAATGTGGATGTTAACACTTACATAAGCTATATTATATGCCAGACACCAGTCTAAAACCTTATGCCATTGTAATTCTTATGACCTACATATGAACTAGACTTAATTATTATTTTCACTTGTCAATGAGAAAATGACATTGTTAAGTCAACTGTTTAAATTATATTATCTGAATAGCATCCTTCAGAGTCAACTTTGAACTCACTGTATAGCCAAAGAAGGATGATTATTCATCCTTTTACCTTTGCCTCACAAGTGCTGGGACCCTGGGTGGATGTCACCATACCTGGCATGGGAAAGTCTTTATTTTGTTTCCATATATGGAAAATATTTTTCATGATGTAAGTTGAAAACCATTTGTTTACAAAAATAGATTTTATCTTTGTTGAGTCATTGACCTAAAGAGTCCCACATTGCCAATGCTTTTTTTAAAAATTTATTTAATCATTTAAATCAAGTCATAATTTACTTATTCACACAGGGGTTATAAACACAAAAAGTCAGGATGTGGGGAAGGGGATGACACCGGAGCATAGGTGTTCAGGGGGAGTACAGATACCTTTCAGAACAGGGTATCAGCTGGGTGTAGGTTCAGGGGACAGCTCACTATGACTCTGCCTATGATTCACTTGTCCTTAGCTAAGTTGGTACTGTCTGCTGAGGCTACCTATTTACAAGATCTATGACTACTCAGGCTGGTAAATTTCCACAAAAGCTGCCTGTTTACAATAGCTTATAGCCATCTGTTTCAATGTTTTTCCACAGAGACTCAAGACTTTGTGTTAGCATGTATGTATGTCAGGCCTACCACGGCCCTTCTATTCTTAGAGAAGGGAGGAGATGTAAGGGGCAGCTCTGCTTATACACTGAAGGCCCAAAATCAGCCATAAGCCTAAAATCAGCCAATGCTATTTTTTTCTCCACAACCTGATAGTAAGGCCTTATTGCTGAAAACATCACTTATGCCATCAAACTTGGAGAAATCAAAGCTGGTGCCCGTCTAGAAGCTTTACCCTTACTGGCTAACATGCACAGTGCTGGAGCTATGTATACTACCAAAGGAGAAAAATAATTATCAATATCACCCAGATATAAATCCTGTGGCCTACATCAGTGACCTGCTTGCAAGATATACTGATGTAATAGTGGCTGAAATCTTATGGGAGTAACCAACCACTTATTAATTCTATTTTAAAATACTGTATTTCTAAAAACTATATCTTAAGTTTCTAATTTAATTACTCTTTTTGGTAGTCATAATATCATTTAGTATATGTAAAGAAAATATAAATTGTATAATGTGTAATTATACCAATACAACAATGTAAAATTGCTATAACAGGCAATAGAATTATTTCCATATATACTATTCTGAACATTATATAATTTGTCATATGTAATCCAATATAATACATATTAAGGCATGCTATGTTTGCATTTTTCACTTATAGAAATCTATTTCATTCATTATAAATGGTCTTAATTTTTAAATACACTCTTCAAATCTCATTTCAATATCTAAAATTAAGTATTTATTCTTTGCTCTCCATTTAATATTTCTAACACTGAGTCTGCTTCCTTGTGCGTTGACTTCAACTGACACTCCGAGTACTTTGATTTCCTGTATAGGAGTTTTCTGTCATCAACTTATTAACTTATTTTTGTGAGCTTTTACAAAGTCTTTAATATGTAGAATTAATATTTGTTAATGCTGAGTGAATGTGTATTTTTGTCAGATGGTACTACTGGCATTAAAATATATCTTCAAATGGATCTTTAAAATAGCTCCCTACTTATGCACATTGGGCTGAGTAGTTATGAATTACTATAGAAGACTTTGCCCTCTATTGACACTAATGTGAGATTCTTATGGACACTTTAGAGTCCTAAGCTTCTGTCACCCATCTAACACAAGAGCTGCTGTCGTTGTCAAGTGTTCTTGTAATAAGAGACAAGATTTCTGTCTGTCTCTGAGTTCCCACCTTTTCTCAGTTCCATGTACAAATAGTCTTTTATACTTTTTTATTGTCTGAGAATTTCATATATGCACGTTAAAGTCTTTGAGTCTTTTTTTTTTTTTCCTAGTGGCTCCTATTAGAAGTCCTAACCACAGCAATTGGTCAAGAGAAAGAAAGAATAGCATCTTCATTGGAAAAGAAGAAGTAAAAGGATCTGTGTCCAAAACAACAAAGAGGAAAATAGACAGCAGGAAATGAACAAAAGCCCCAGGATCTTCAGGGCTGTGGTAATAACAGTGAAGAAACTATTGCTGTGTGGAAGAATGAAGATGGATCTCTGGAGAGTCACACTTAGGGAAACACAGACTCCAAGAGGTTATTTGGTTCCATTTATGTAACATTCTTGAAATGGCAAAACTGTAAAAATGGAGATCAGATGAGTAGTTGACAGGAAGTAAGGGTATGTGGGTAAGAAGGAGGAAGTATGGCCACAAAATGGTGGCATGTGAGATCCTCTTTCTGACTTTGATGTTCTATATCTGGACAGCAGCTATGCTAGCCTCGAGGATAGAATTCTGTACTGTAGTTTTGCAAAAGGTTATTAGATACAACTCATTAAAAGAAATAGTGGTTTTCTCTGCACTATTTCTTACAACAGTCCACCAATCTACAGTTGTGCAATGAGGAAAAGCTTCATTTAAAAATAGTATCATTTGAGATACCTGGGTTCGTTCTGTGAAGTGATTTGACCATTGTTCTTGATAGCAAGCACAACAGCCCAGAAGTGCCAACAGACGCCATTTGTGCAGTCTGTTTTGTGATTACATCTCATGGCTTCCATGGTAATTACAGTGAGACTTACACTGTCTTTCCCATGATGGAAATCACCATGTTCTCTTAGTAATTACTCAGAACAGAACACCTTTGGAGATGGATGTTTATAATTGGTGGATATCAATCTATCAGAAAAACCAAAGAAATCCTCTTCTACAGTGTTCTTTGATTCTTAGAGGGAGTGATAGAGAATGTAAAAGCCTTGAAATCCTGTCATTTGGATCTGGCATGACAGCATACACAAATGGATATCAGCCTAATAACTGTACAAGACTGGGTCTACCAGCATCCCATAATGGATGAAAGAAAGGTTCCTAAGGTCTCCAACCTCTGGAGGAGCTATAAGCAGTTAGTGCTTGTTGTGGGAATGGGAGTTTTGTTCCTCTGGGTGCCAATGATAAATGGCACTTGCTGAAGTAAACAACCTTCTGTTTGTGCTCAAGCAAGCAACCCTAATTAAACAAGATAAGTCGGTAAAGAGCAGAAGGAAGGCAGAAAGAAAAGGAGGGAGGAAGGTAAAAGGGACATCTTTTGGGGAATAAGGAAAGAGAAACACATGAAATTGGGAGAATAGGGAGGTGGGGAAGATGTGGGAATTGTTGCAGAAGGAGAAAAATTTTATACACTCACACACATACACACACACATGTATGAAAAAATGATTTAAATAAAGTATTATAAGTCTAGCAAGAGTAGTAAATGTAAAAAAGGAAAATGGAAAGATGAATATGGCCAAAGAATAGCACACATTGTATGAAATTATCAGGTAAGTTTAATTCAGGCATGCTGGTGCATGCCTTTAATCCCAGCACTTGGGAGTCAGGGGCAGGAGGTTCTCTGATTTTGAGGGTAGTGGGTCTATGGAGTGAGTTCCAGGACATTCTTGGCTACATAGTGAGACCCTTGTCTTGAAACTCCAAACCAAAACTAAACCAAACCAAACAAAAAAATCAGGTCAACTTAATGCTTAGTCAGGACTTGCAGAGCAATGTCCTTCAAGCCTATGGTTCATGACTATGGTCCAGATATCTGGGAGGAGAGTGGAGTATCCTAACAGTGAGTTTGACACTCTTGTTCAAGAACAATGACAAGACAGTGCCTGGCTTTCCTATTTAATGCACAGAACTTAAGGCAGGCAGGTCATGTTGACAACTTCTTGGCATATGCCTATTGTTTTTCTTCATTTGTCTGCAGTAAAGGGATTTTGGCAAGAAAATGTAGCATGGGATTCTTTAGAGGAAAGACAGTGCTTGCTTGTGTTGACTGACCCCACATTGCAGGAGAGATGGCCAATGTTAAGGCCGTGTAGACTCACAGTTCACAGGTTCCTGGAATAAATAACTAAGCCTTCAGGAAGTATTGCTATCTCCCTGGGTTAGCAAGGGAAGATAACGGGAGGTGAAATTTGGTGTTGATTTGCTACAATCACAACCCCTCCCTTTCCCCTATTGTAGCAGACATTGCTTTAAATTTTCCAAAATTTCCAAGCTAAGGAGTAATAGGCAGTCTATACAAGACTGTCAGTGGTAAGGAGGAAGGCCCTGTCTTCTGAAAGAGCCCTAGATGTTGAGTGCTAAATCCTGGATTCCCGTGCTGCCTTTAGTGGTCAGGTTATTGCGTCAAACTTTTCAGCTTTATGAGCCTTCATTTCTAGTGTAACAATATAAAGCTATGAAGGAAAGGTTCCTAGCATAGAGTTGATTTATAGGTGTTGTTACTAAGAATGCCCTTGAGTTCAGGACATGGCCTCTTGTGTGCAGAAGGCCACTTACTATTCTTTGTAGGCTATAGGCCCAGGGGATAATTTAGGTTGTTTATGGTCAACCTGTGTCCTCAAAGGGGAATCTTGCTATCTTAGAAGCCTTGTTTCTAACATCTCTTAGTTCCTCTTCCAGCCCTCATTTAAGCCAAGCTTCAATGACTTTCGTTGCAGTCCTGTGACTGTCTCTCAGTTGTACTAGCTTTCTAAAAGCAGCCATCTGCTTCAGTGCTGTTTCCAGAAGCTACCACTGGACTAACAATGACAGGGCACAAATCCTTGTTTAGATATAAATGGGCAGCCATGCCTAAGCGAGGCCTTCTGGAGCCTCTGCTGAAGTTTCCCCTCAGACTGTTCATCAGGCAGCGCTCACCACACAGGTGGTGTTTAGTGTCAGACGTGATGAGGCTGTGTGACCATCTCAAGCATAGGCACCTTGTGTTGGACAAACAGGAACCTTCCCAGCAGATCTGGTCTTATCTTAGGACACCTGATAATTTTCATATTTGACATTAATATGCTTACACATAAGCATGTATAAGGAACCTTTCATGTGAGAGACTCAAAACACGTGTCTCTCTCATTCACATCTCCTGTTCACCTGCTTTATGGATGCAGCCAGCAATACATAGGACCCCAGAGGTCAACAGTCATGGTACACAGTAAAAACACATGATTCTTCACACACTTCTCACTCTGTGCAATCATAACAGGGGACTGAGGTCATGCTGGTTGGGCAGCTTGTTGACGGGGAATCTCTTCTGTGGAAAAATATTTCCTGCTTTGTCTTCCCCCCTTCCTCTCCAAGGAGACATTGTAGCCTTAAGATGCACCTCTGCCTCTCTTTGGTAGTGGACTTTGCACATGTAAATTTTCCCTAGAGCTCCTGAGGTTTGAAAAGAACTATAATCTATTCACTGAGCAATACTGACATAGAGAACATTTATTTATAAACAAGTGTTCGCTGCCTGCTACTACATTCTAAAAGTTCTCCACGTGATGGCATATTCCTACATCAGGGCAACTCAGTCTTCAGGCTCTCGTATTCTAGAACAAACTCTTCAGACCTTTTCTACGCATAACCCCTTCAACCTGGGAAGCTCTGATGATCTTGAGCATGTAAATACTTAAAATAGATATATAAACCAAATATTTATTGACAATATACAATGTTTTAAAAAGAAATTCTCTAGCATGCATATAATTACATAGTTCATTAAAGATAAAGTCAAATTTTCACATGAATAAGATGTACATACTTACTTATTTTTACTTGAAAAATTATACCTTAGCTGCATATTTGCTACATTCGGGTATAGACCATCTTCTTTCCTTTTCTGAGTCAGTAGCTATTTTAGTTTTATAATTGTGCTGAGAACATTGCTTCACATAAATATGTAATCTAAAATGGCAAAAAGCATGTTGAAAATGTAGTCCTAATCCAAGTCAGAATTCATTCAACAATTTTTTTGTGAAATTTAATATACTCCTAAGACATATTAATTTGATACTTACATGCAAAGGAATGCCAGTAGGAAAACATTAAAGTCTCTGTTTTCTGAAATCACATCAACCCTCTGCTGTAAGAGCAGAACACTTTGTACATACAATAAAAACACTGCAGGCCACACCATACAGTGCTCTCTCCTTGGAGCCAAAGTGGTTTTGGCAGCACAGGTTACCCTTGCCTGGTGAGAGGCAGCACGTACATGCAAAGTAGCTCCTTCTATGTTGAGAACCAGGACTGTAGTGAAGTCATACATCGCTTCACAGGATAAATGTCATTAGCAATGCACTATGTGTTTAATTTTTCAAAGTCAATTTTTGGACATTGTGCAGTCAGAAATCATTCAGTGTTACCAAATATTCCATGACCCCTTATGCTGTGTTTTATAATCCTATAAGGGGTTGTGACCCAAAAGTTTAAAAATTGATGTTCTGGAAGAAGGAGACAGCAAATGAGCTACACATATCATTAATTGTAAACTATATTAGAAGAAGACAGCTGATATTGGAGAAAATAATAGTAGCAGGGGTACCCAGAACAGTGTGGATGATAGGCAATAGTTACGAAATAATACTGTGGTTGGAAGGAGTTCACTGGGAAGATGATATTGGAGTAAAGACTTGACCTTGCCAAGGAGGTAAGCCAGTCCGATGCCTGTGGGAAAGCATTCCAGCAGGAGGCAAGAGGCAGTGCAGAGCCTTGGGACTGGAGTGAGCCTGGAGTGTTTTTTAAGTTGCAAAGCTTAGTCCTATGTGTTAATATATAATTATATGTTAAAGTGTAATTAAAATAAGAAAGACGATTAGGACACCCAGTTTCATACGACAAAAGGGCTAGTCAAAGATCAAGGAGAACATCAGAGGGACATTAGGTCAAGGAGGTTGGGCTGGACATAGAGAATCTGTCCATCACTCTAAAGCCTTTGTGTGTATCCTGACTAAGACAGGATGTCAGACCAGCCTTTTGGGCAAGGGAAGGGCTAAGTAACTTGACTTTGAGGAGGATGTTTGTGAGCGCTGTAATGAGGGAGACAGGAGGTTAAATAAATAAATAAATAAATAAATAAATAAATAAGGATACCTGGCCAGTTGATCAGAAAATCTCTATGTAACGTGTTTAGAAGAATATCCAAGCAAGTGTCTGGCAGGTGATGAGGACTCCATAAATGCTAGTATTAACATTCTATTACTGACAAAATTCTCCACTTGGTGTGTTTGGTCTGGGTGACTGACAGCTACCACTTCACCTTAGCCATGTAAGTCTGATGTGCTTCTTAGGGGGACAGTCCCTTTTGCAAACAGGACATATTAGCAAGAAATCTATGACTTTTACAGTGATATGAATTAACTCTTGGCTTTAAAACATTTTCTAAGAACTTGACATTTTTCTCATCTTCCTGAGCAAAGCTTTGCTACAAACCATAGAATCACTGAGCCCTCCATAGGAAGTCATCAGGAATACTTGTTGTTACATGTGTGGGACACCCAGCATATGGCATGCTCCAAAATGCTGGGTCCAGTCTCCATTCTCCATGTTCACC
This sequence comes from Mastomys natalensis, assembly GCA_021653895.1. Taxonomy (NCBI): domain Eukaryota; kingdom Metazoa; phylum Chordata; class Mammalia; order Rodentia; family Muridae; genus Mastomys; species Mastomys natalensis. Next base: position 1,227,839 of record JAJTUV010000391.1, read on the forward strand.
CATCCTGGATTTATTTATAGTCTATGCGTCTCTAAATTGTGTTCAGATCTTTTAAGTATTTTCTGATTCAGAGTCTTTCTGAAATAAAGTCTTTCATGTTTACTAAACTTTCAAGTTCAATAAAAGGAGTCTCTTTAATTGTAAAAGGACAAACGTTGGGAGCATGTACTAATGGCTCTTGGCCACGTGCCTGTGGGAAATGTGTTTGCTCAGATTGTAAGGCTGACTCTGCACCTCCCCAAGTGAAGGGCACATGATAGATGCTCAATAAATATTTACTGAATGAATGTGTGTGAGGCTGTAATCAGCAATCCACTTCTCAAGTAAGTGATGACTTCTTACCCTAATGATAGGCAAAAAGGAAATGGAGGTTAATTACAATAATGACTCACATAATACTTTGTGTTGTTTTTACTATTGTTCTTATTTTTCGAAACAGATTCTGTAGCTCAGGTTAGCCTGGAACTCACAATGTAGAACAAGACCACTAGGCTTGTAGTCCAAAGCTCAGTGTTGCAAATTTGTAAGTCTCTCTCTCAATGCCTACAGAATGAGCTTCTCTTGATGTCTTCTGTATAGACTTAGACACGTAAACTAGAAAGACAAATTTAAAATATATAATCACTCCACATGCCAAAGAAATGAGAGATATCCTAGAAGCAGATGGGTCACAGACACACTCTAAAAAGGCTCAAATCATCTTGGGCAGGCGCAGGTGAGGGGAGTTCATTCAGTAATTTACATCAAGGTGAAGAACATTGAATTCCAGGAAACTTTATTTGCTATAAATAATTTTCTTTTCTGATACATTTCTGGTTTAAAAAGCAATACATGCTTTCCTTAAAGACCAATGGTCCAGAGGTATACAGTATCCCCTCCCCATCTCCTATCCCAGATGGTCACAGTCAGCACATCAGGATACGTTATCCATTATTCTCTCCTATGTCATTAACACACAATCAAACATACATGAGTATGTGTAAAGTTCCATTTTACCCTAACATGGAATTATAGTGCATTTATTGCTCTCCACAGTATGCACAGAACATAGCTTTCTATGCAGTGTTATCTGTAAGAGATTCGTTCAGTTTAAACTCATATGTAAACTTACACTGCACAGGTATTTACATGAGTTCTGTCATCCATCTTGCAAAATTCTTTCCTGAGTCACTTGGTATCACTGCATGTTGAACTTCTTTTTCTGTGTGATGTACATTGTTTTGAAACAACTCAACTCTTTCCTGACCAATGGACATTCTCTTTGTTTCTCTAGTTCATTGCTTTTTTTGAAAAGAAATTTGATTGCTAGAGCCTATTTCATTGGGCTGCTGTATGGATTAACATATTCCATTAAAATAGTAAAACTCAGTGTGTTCTAAACTCAGTAAGTACAATTTTTTTTTCTGTAAAATTCTTACTGGTGTGCACAATCCTATTTCACATTAAAATATGAAAAAATAAGTTGGATATTTTCCCTTTCTGTCTTTTGTTTCCTTTTTATTTCAGATGATACTACACTGATGTGTCTCTCTGTAGCTCTTTTAACTACTGCTCTTCTCTGTCATCTTAACTTCCTTTTGCAGCACAACAAACCCTCAGCCTGAACCTTTCTTACTTTTATTGCCAAGTAAAGATTCTGAGGAAAAAAAAGGACTCTATGGATAGGGAAAAAGTCCCTTGGTACTAGCATTCTTGGGCAGAAGAACTGAGAGAGTTCATGGTCCAACTCTAGAGAACATTCAGTAGGGAAGGTAAGCATGTTCAGACTGGACTGGACACTTCACCGAAAGCAGCCACAAAAGGCCTTGTAGTAGGCCATGACAGTATCAGCTGAGAGATTCTTAGTCCTTGTCACCTCATAAGCAGAACCTCACCCATCACTGTATCTATTCACAAATCCAGCCTCAGAGATCTGGTGTGAACAACGTAGTTTCTTAAGAACATAGTTTCCAATGGCTACAGGGAAATAACATACGTGTAGAAAGTTCTAGGAAGAAGCTCAATAATATTGTCTGTACAAATGGGCAGGGTACAGGAAACAAGGGAGGGGGTATTAGTCTTCTTGGCCATTCTCTGGGGCTGGATCACAGGTAGTTGTCCAGAGTTGAACTAAGAAATGGAGGGCACAGGCAACTCTAACTGGGTGGGTCAGGAGAGGAGAGGAAACAGTGCCATTGTCTTAACCAAATATTCCACCTAGCTGCCTGTCGCCAGGCTGTACCATGCAGACAGGTAAACAAATAATGATACCTAGTGTGGTACTTGCTGCAATAATCTAAGTGCCAAAGGCTTATAGGACTGTAGGACAGAGTTCCCATGAGAGCCGTCAACAAATATTTGTGAACTGACTATTGGATGAAGCCTCTGTACTTTGGGACAAAGTAGGAGAGAGCCCTTGCTTTTTTCTGAAGGAGACTAGAGGTCTTCCAGAATAGTTAGGATTCAACAGGTCGTAACATAAAGAAGAAAAGAAAATATCATCTAGCAGGGGCTTGCCACAGGTAGAGTGATAAGAATGTGTGTATTTGGTAAAGACTGAAAGATTGACATGCTTGGAGGAGAGAAGATGAAGGAGGATGAGAGAAGGGATGAACTGGAGGGAGAGGACCAGGCCTACAGGGCCTCTGTTGACTTGTTAATGAGTAGCAGTAAGCAGTAGCATCGTGGAGTACTTCAAGACACAGAGTTCTCATAAATTGCCTGGTGGTCAAACAGAAACATACCCTAGTATTTCCCTACATTGTTTTGGTATACACTGAGAATTAACAATCACAAAATTCAAAGTCCAAAATGCTCCAGAATTTGAAAGTTTTGGGCAATTAGATGCAATGTGAACAGAAAAATTCTACTCCAGTGATATATTTATCATACATCCCAAATGAAAATGCATACAATTTCTTGCCATTTTTATGTAGAAGATTTTTGTGAAGTAAAATGAATTTGATAGGCAGACTTGTATCATTATCCCCAAGATACTTCATAACCAAATCTGAAACACTTTTCCTTTCAGATATTTCAGATAAGAGATAATCAACTTGGGCAGCATTTTGATTTTGAGATCTATTTAGATGGTGCTGGCTTCTAGACTCTGAAGCCTTTCATGGCCCTGTCTTTACTATCTTCAGATTTCACCAAGGCATTCTGGCCAGTGTGGTTGAGTACAAGAAGGTCAGCGAATGAAACTAAGACAGGACTGTGAATAGAAAGACACTGATCTTGGACTTGGGAGAGTAACATACTCTTTACTGGGGATTCTAAGAGCAAGGCAGTGGTGACTGTTTACAGCCTCTGAGTAGTTGAGTCAATGAACTATCTGATGATCATATCAAAGGGGAAAAGAGTCCTGGAAGACTGGGGCCTAGAGTTCTCCTTCCCTCTGGTACAGGTTCTTCATATCCTTTCCCTTCACTCCCATGTCAGCCACAGCTCTTCCCAGATGTCTGTCTCTTAGCTCTTTTATGCCTTGAAGAAATTTTCCTGCACTTACCTCTCCACTAATGTGGTAAGTTCTCCCCCAATTTTGAATCACATTTCACATCACTAAAAATGTGACTATATCTTATCAATATTAAATACATTAATACACAATTTTATAAACTTAATGTTTCCCTCTAAGATACGTTTACAAAAATAATTTTAGAATATTCAGATTTGGGGAATGGCCAGTTAAATGTTTCGTGTTTTTCTTCTCAAACCACAGACGATTTTATTACCCATCAGTTGCTAAAGTCATTGTTCACACTGTCTTCTGTGCTGAAACACAATAACACTACAGATACGACAAGGTGTGTCCATGCTCAAGCTTTCTAACACTTTCAGCTACAATCTAGTCCTAATACCTTCCCTAGGAGCTAGCCCTTTCTCTAGCTTTATATCAGGATTGCTGTGGTTCAGCTGATTGGCTGGTTTCTCTGAACAAACCCAACATGGACCATTCTCCAGGACTCAATTCTATGTTCATCCTGCAAGCTGAGAAGCTGTCCTTATAGCACCCTGCCTCCCATTCTAGCCTCATGCTCAGTACAAGTATATCATGCTTCAGACCACAAAACAGCATACAATATTGTGTCAAGTGTCTGATGAGCTTTACAATAATGATTTTAAAACCTCTTGAACATATTCATCAAGTTTCCAGTATTCAAGTGATTTTGGCATGATACAGCACAGTCTTAGATAATCATGAGCCAATGAGGTTGTAGTTATCTTCACTTGCCCTTTCCAAAGGAAAGACACATTTCACTGAAGTTGGGAAACTTGTCTGAAGTCACACAGTAGACAAGAGACCCCTTTGTATTCAGATACAGCTGGCTTTGGAGCTCCTGCTTCTGCTCTAGATGTGGCTCCTACTGTAGAACATTAAGGAAATCAAAGTTTTAATCATGTTTAGTTGGTCTCATCACCTTCCCCATTTCACACCAGCTCCCTCACTGGTGATCTCTTCTCTCTCATATTCAAAGTTCCTAAGTGGGGATAAGACATTCACACCTACCCACTTCACAGGGTTGCTGGCTGGATTAAAGAGCTAATGTTTGCAAAATACTTTGAGCTTCAAGAAAAGCCAGGCGCCAGGAACTACAAAGGGTTTTAAGATGCTAGACTTTAAATCTCCTTAACAAGTTTCCATCTTTGGAGCTAATCTGGTACAGATCCTTTTTTTTTTTTTTTTTCCCTTTCCAAACCTGGATAGCAGCTTACCTCTGTCCCTTAAGAGTGAAAGTGATGCCTATTCTCCTACTTCTTCCTCTTCCAGAACTTTCGCCCCTTCTAAGACCTACCTGCAGTTATTTTAATATGTCTTATAGAATCCTTCTAATGTCTCCAGTCTTAGCTAATGAAGGCTCTTTAAAGAGCACTTCATCATCTCATTGCAAATATGAGGACACACAGCCCAGGAGAAGCAGGCACATGCCCAGAGATGAATGGAAAGGTTGCTTAGAGGTCACGAGTCTCAGGATGCACACAGGGCACAAGTTTTGGGAGAGACAACTTAACTCTCATTCTCTCCCCTAGACAGCTCTATCAGCATGTACCATGACTGCATCCATAGTAGTGGAGTGTATCTGAGCAAGAACCGTCAGTGACAACACAGGGCCAGATGCCTAGAACAGGAGACCAGCACAGAGGATGGAATTCGTACACAACTGGCTTTGTTTCCTTGGGTTCCGTCCTCAGCTCCGTCTTTTTGAAACTGTGTGATTTGGGACTGGATTTGTTCCACATGTTTGTTGATCTGACTCCTTATTCTATGGCACTAATCTCACTATGTGCTTCATGAGATGATCTATAGTTATCTGAACCTTGTTAGTATGGCTTCTCCTCTGCTCTCATCATAACATGTATTAGCATTTACATGCACAGACATGAGAGGAAATAGTTAGGTTACAGCTAAACAGATTTGGCTGAGGGGGATTTTGCATTTTTAAGACAAGAAGGTGATTTGGTTTTGTTAACCATTTGATAAGAGACCATTGTTTTATTTTAACAAGGCAGCATGGAGTTGGTAAGAGTAGGTACCATGAGATCAAATATTGAAGGGGGACAGTTAAAAAAAAAACAAAAAACGAAAAAACAAAATAAGAGATTTAGAACAACCAGTTGTAGAAGGAAACCTGGTTACCTTAGCCAGGATAAGGGAGCCTCTTGTGTCTTCATTCTGTAAGGAAACTTTGAAATGAGTCTAGAAGACAATTTTATTGGCTTTTCTAAAGATGGGATTCATGTGCAGAGCTTGAACTCACCCTGTAGCCAAGCCTGAGCTGGAACCCATGTTCTTCCTTACTCCACTTCCATGCTAGCATTACAAGAGTGTGCCACGTTGTCTCTCCTAGCAGTATCATTGATTCCTTTTCTGGCAATTGGAAATCACTGTGTGAACTAAGGAAAGCAAAGGTGTCTATTATTGAGGTTGTAACACATCTGAATGTTTGTTTCTATCTTCACTGAGGACAAAAGCCCTCTCTGTTGATACACAGAGGCATCTTCCTCAGAGGGCCATCTATGTGTATTTATTTCAAGGAAATAAAGCAAATATACAGAACTCATCTTGCATCTGCTGAGTCTCTGCTGCCTGTAGCTTATTATAGCCATTACACCCAGGCAGCACATTTTGAGGCAACATGTTCTTATCCTGTAGGAGAAGGTCAGATCATAGAAACAATAAATCTGAAATTGTCAACAATTTGTCTCAGCATCACACAAGTTGGGCAAGCATGCCAATATGCCCAGTGGGGATCTATTGTTAATGTAAGCACTGACTTCAAAGCTGCTCTTCTTCTTACTTGTACAAAGTTTTACTGGTCCACTGATACCTGGAAATGCCATACTTTTCATTGTTCTGTTCCTCTTGCTTCTCTTTTTCCTCCCTTTCCTCTACTTCCTCCTCCTGTTCTTCCTCCTCCTCTTTCTTTTCCTCCTCCTCCTGTTCTTCTTTCTGGTTTGTGTTTGACTGTTTTACCTGATCTGACTCTATCCCACTCACTCTGTAGCCTTGAACTCATGTTTATCCTTCTGTCTCAGTCTTCTAAGTGCTAAGATAATCGTCATGAACTGTGGAACCTGCTCATCCTTGCTCGTCCTGCTTCTTGACTGACCATTTTTCCCTTCACCCTGGGCAGTAATCCCCCATCCTTAAAATAATTCCATTAACCTGAGTGTGGCCTGTCCATGTCAAGTCTGGTTAGGATCCAGGAAAGGACACATACATGAGATCTGACTTCTCTCTGCAGACATAGCAATAGGTAGCTGTAATTCTGAGTGCTAGGAAGAAACATTATCACCAGGCAGAGAGCAACAAGAATCAAGAAAAGATACCTAAAGGAAGGAGGCCACTGTGAAGCTGGTCAGACAAGAAGAATTGAACCAGGGACAGGGGAGGCTATGGGTGGAGTGATCCAGGCCAAACAAGGACAAAGTGCACAGTTGAAAATCTCTCTGCTTACATCCCTGCCAGTACACTCTCACCCTAGCCAGGCTGCAAGGCTGGCAATAATAATTATATTCTGTTATTTTCCAACATAACCTGGGCCAGGGATCAACCTCAGAGTCTGAGAATATATCTAGCTTACCTCTTATTTTTTATAATTCATGATGTTGTAAGGATTTTATATTTTTAAATGGCTAAGAAAAATTACCCAACAGCTCAGGCCTACTTCATGACACATAAAAAAGCTATGCAATTCAGATGTCAGCATCCATGCATATAGTCATATCAGAACCCAGCCACACCTGCTTATGTATGCATTACCCAGCACTGCTTCTGAGCTATTGTAGCAGAGATGAGTAATAGCAGGAGAACATTTGGCTCATGAAGTCTAAATCATTTCTTATCTTGCCCTTTGCAGGAAAAGCTTGTTGACCTTTGGCTTAGGCTAAAGAATCAGACTGCACAGGCTCCAATTCTGAACTCTCTTTCTCCCACCCAAGTGACTTTGGACCAATGATTTTATCATCACTCCCTGTCACTGTTTTCTCATTTGAGGATCAACAAGTGAGATGTTATGGAACCCTGGAAGGTTTAGAGTAGTATCTTGCACACAACAAGCTCTCAATAAATGTTTCTTACTCCCTTTGAGGCAGAGGAGCTCAGCTGCAGGCTTGGCATCTTTTCTTATTCAAAGGATATTTCTTGAAAGAATGAGACAGTGAGGAAGCACATCGAGGTGTGTCCTCGAGATCATCACTAATTCTGTGCTGCTTTCCAAAGGTTCAGAGAAGGGAACCCCAGCCACCAATGCCTATTCCACTTTCCAGCATCGCCAGAACATCTGCTAGTAATCTTGGTCTTGTGGCATTTTTTTCCCTTTCTTTTTTTGTTAATTTTTAAAAGAATCTTTGGGCTGTGGATGATGGAGGGAAAAGTCCAGGGTGAGGGGCAATGACTGTGGAGTGTGTGCAGTGGAGAACAACTATTGTGGACTTTTGACATGAGAGATAATGTTTCTAGAGAGTAGGGGGCCCCAACATAAAAAAAAATTCTTCAAGAAAAAGAGAACTAGTAACTATTTCTTAGTGTATCTTTGGAGCCCTGTAGACAGATGGTGCGATTTAACATGAGAGATTTGTTCCAGCTTCCCAGGGCAGCCAGCACATGGCCATGGGTCCAGAAAGGCAGCCTTGCTCATCCCTAGGCTGAATACTTCTGTGTAACAAGACTCTCTTGCGGCTTAGAAAAGTCTCCTTGAGACATCTGTTTTGTAAAAATCAGCCCAGCATGCTCAGAGCATCACCAACGGAGTCTGTATTCATCCTTCAGGGGCAGTCTTATCTGCACACTGTCTGACACCCTAAAAACTCTGAGCCAAATCCTGTCCTGCATCATTACCCATCGGCTTCTTGATGATTTTTGTTTCTATAATCAATGCAACATTATCTTAGGAACCTCTCAAAGAGCCGAGTATGGATTCACATCTCATTGGCCACAGAGTTCCAAACATTAGCACAGAATTGTCGAGTGGGCTTTTACCAGTTAGTGTCCAGTTTCAGTGCACAAGAGGAGAAACGAAACCCACAGCCGCAGTGTGGCCAAGTACTTGCTTTCAATGTACTGAACAGGCTGAGCCCTGTCTCAGGACAAGCAACCCAGCCTGTAGGCTAGCTTGACTGCACTTGAGCTTGCTTCAAGCTTGTTCCTTGTTTACAGTTCCACAGCTTATCCCAAGAGGGGGAAAGGGCACAATTCATGACTCTTATGCACTTACCTCCCAGTACATCCCGTACATCGAGAACTGGAATCTTGCTTGGACGGTAATTACCGTGATTATAATTCCCCCGTGGAACTTGTAGAGTGAGCTCCCAAAGCAATTCCTTAAGCTTGTCAAACCACTGCCTTGATTTGCTTATGAAAGGCAGTTCTAATCAAAAGAGGTAATTACAATATTAAGTGCCAAGCCTTGGTGTGCAAACTCTTGAGTCATAGGATATTAAACTTAATTGAACTGCATTGAAGGAGGCATGCGGCATCATGTGCAGGACTCTCTGAGCTAATGTGAGCCCCAGCCTAAACCTTTACTCCAGGAAAGTGGACAAATTACTTGATCTATTAGTTACTCCGTAATCACTGTGTCATAGAAGCCAGTGCACCTGCTTCAGGAAGCTCTTTCCTGAAGTTTTAATGCTTTACAGATTGATGCTTGAGATATCTTTTTTTTTTTTTTTTTAAAGTCCTGCCCCATTTTGGTTGTGACCATAAGACTGGAGTTGGCATTAGACCCATAATTCACTTCCTCAATCATTCACTCATTGAGTCATTCATTCATTCATTCATTCATTTGATATATATTGCTGTCTTCAGTATTTCAGGTGTGGTGAACCATGGGTACTGAGATAAATTGTGTTCTAGATCGTCTACAAATTTGGCATTGCTGTGAAAACTGAAGTCATGAAAAGATGATTAAGCTCTAATGTGAAAGCACTGTAATAAGAAAATGTTCAAGAGACACAGAGGGAAGAGTCATACTTTAGAGATGACTGAGAAGATACTGGCTGGAGGCACCAGACTCAAGAAAAGTCTGACCAGGAGTGAAAGACTCTACCATGTCCCAGGAAAAAGGAGCAGAATTGGAAAAGTATGAGAGGGAAAGACTACAGTGTATTTCAGGATGCTTTGAAAACGTCATGGTGATTCTTAAATCACACATTCATGTATATATTTATCTACATCTGGCTCTGCATGTCTTCACACAGGATTTGAAGTCCATCAGAGGCTCTGAAGGTAAAGTAAAGCAGACTGAAGCTTAGTCACTTAAAGACTCCTCAGGAAGGTTAGGATTCAAGCACTGCATTTTAAGGAATCTGTACAAAAATATAGAGCCAACTAGGTAGGATTCACAAACTCAGAAGTAGACCATCACTACTCACAATGATACCATAGCACCCCCACACCTCTACAAAGAGGTTTTCTTCTGGGTGTGGCCACCATCAAACTTTATATAGCCTTTAACACATATAGAAAATGACTCGAAACCCTGTAGGATACACCTTTATCTTAAACACAAATCTGATCCAGGTTCATTAACAGAAGAGGATGTATTCTCGTTACAGAAGCAGAGTGATCAATCACACCAGCTGATGGATGGCTTGGCCCTGAGTGTGCCAGCTAGCCTATAATAACATGCTTCTACTGCCAAGTGAATCACCCTCAATTTGGCTATACTAAAAAGAAAGAAGGGCCCACATTTGAATCTACTTAATTCAAAACTGTTTTGTTTGTTTTGTTTTGTTTTGAGAACATAATTTAAAGGTTCCAAGAGAAGAAATGTCATATCCTTTTAATGTTCTGTACTGGTAATATATTTTTGAAGCTATTTTCTGAACCAACACCTGAAGAAGGGAAATTGCTATTCTCTTTTTTAAGATGAAGAAACAGAAGATGAGAGAGACTGAACAGCTTCTAATTACAGTCACCTTAAGAAGTGGCCAAGGACGGGAACTCAGGATAGTCTGATCCTTAATCCTGGTCCCCTGCAGTAAAAACGTGCTTTCTAGAGGTCTGTGTGAGGACTATACTCCTGTAGTCTGAGGATATAGGAGGCTGGGGCAGGAAATCATGAGTTAGAGAACTGTCTAGTTCTCTAACATGAGACCTGGCTTCAACCAACCAACCAACCAAACACCAACTAGCCAGCCAACCACAAACCAACCAAACAATCAAATAACAACCAACCAACCAACCAACCAATCAACCAATCAACCAGATAAAGGTTCTTACTCTTTTGACAAGAAGAGATGAGAACAATTCCATTCCTCATCAAATTAAAAAAAAAAAATTCCTTCACATTAATTATTTGAAGATAGTCTCTAGTTTTTGACCTAGGGAAGTTCAACTTCCTAGTTTTTGGCATCATGCTGATATAAAAGTCATATATGCTCAGCAGAAGAAATTGTCTCCAGTATCTTGAATATTTATGTTTTTTGTCCAATGACTTTGTAGTAGAACACTGTCAGCACTGAATCACAGCTGCTAGCCAGTTACACAATCAGTAACATGATCAAAAGGCCATACAGCCAAGATCTTAGAATTTGCCAAGTTGATAAGCAATGTGTTTTCTAAATTAGGAGTCGTAATGCATTTAAAACTATACTTTCAACTTCCAATAACTTGTTTGAGATGTATCCCATCAGAAATAAAAGAGTAGCAACATGGCCCAAAACAGTAGAAGAAAATGACGCTTGAGTTATCCCCTCCTTCCATAGGAACCTGATTGGTTTATAGGAGCCAATGGGTACCAGCCATTATTCTGGGGCTACCCTGCCCCCAAAGTCATTGATCCAGAACATTTTTTAACAATGACACCTGCTTTGTGTTCCAGGATAAAAGAGCAAAGCCCAGATGTTTGATCCTTTCCTAATCCATTTGTCTTCTTCCTTGTCCACTGTGCAACAGAGGCTGCAGAAACAGTGCCTGCCTGTGTACAAATCACTGCTCTTCAAAAATAAGTGCTCTGTGTTTGGGGTCGATGACAAGACATTAGTAACCATCACAAAACTGATGGGCTGAGAGAGAAGAATCCTCAAAAGACTACATCTCCAAAATAAAACTGTATTTTTCTGTCCCTTTGATGTTACTTAATAGCCAATGGCAATTTTAACTTTGCTCAATACTCCCTGATGTCATAGATAGCATTAACCTGTGCCTTAGAACCAGACTCTTTTTAACTATATTAAAAAATGAATTTTTCCTTTCATTTTTCTCAGTGCTAATGCTAAGTGAGAAGAAATCCAAGGCAAATTTGCTATTATAGTTCCTGGATTGACTATTTGAAAGTATGACTTGTCTAATTTCATCACATAAATAAACCAGGGTGGATAGACTGTTGGTTGGGAGGATGTAAGGAAGGGCTTTGGAAAGATAATCACATACATACACTAGGCCAGGGTTTCAACCTTCCTAATGCTGTGACTCTATAATATAGCTCCTCAGGTTGTGGATATAAGCTTACTTTATTGCTACTTCATAACTGTAATTTTGCTATGAATTATAATATAAATATCTGATATGTTACCCCTATGAAAGCATTGTTTGACCCTCAAAGGGGTCATGGCTCACAGGATTTGAACTGCTGCACTAGACTATAGCTCTCAAACCTTTCTTATAGTGAGTTTCTGGGGAGGCTGATATCTGATGGGCTTGTTATTCTCAGACTTTGAAAGCTGGTGTGGAAAGAGCAGTCTGAGGTAAGGTAAGGGACAGTGTTTCTAGATTAAGGTTTGCCCCAGTCATTCAGCCAGTGACCTTGAATAATCCATGTCCACCAACTGCACTTCTGTTTCCTTATCTTTAAAATAAAGGTAACTTCGACTTTTGCTCATGAGTTTAGCATGATAGCTAACATCTGTAGAGTAGCTTCTAGGTTGGGAACACTGATCTAAATGTTTCAAATAGAGGGGCATTCCAAGTGTCTAATCTCTAGATAGAAAACCTAAGATAGAGTACCTAAGAGTATCAACCTAATGTATTTGGTGTTAGAAATGTATATGATCCAAGGATTTGGGAGGTGCCTCGGTTAATAAAATACTTCCCTTTAACTCACTAATCAGCTAGCCTAGTCAAATCTATGATAGATAAATTAGATAAATTAGATACTCTGTCTCAACTAACAAAACAAAACACCAAGATGGAAGGTTCCAGAAGAATGTCTCCTGATGGTGACCTCTGACCGCCACATGCATGTTTTTACACATATACATGTGTACACACACACTTCACACACAAATGAACAAAGAGACACACTTAAAGAAAGGTACAAGAGCCATATTCATTGAAGTGCTCTTTTATTTACGTTCACGGACATTTTTTGTTTTCAAATCCATGGTGCGAAAGTAAGTTATGATATGAAGACTTCAGAAACAGCCTTGATTTTGAGTCACAGAAAATTTGACTGAATTAAGGAAATCCTTTCTGTCCCCAGGTCTGACTTTTACCTTCGTGCATCAGATTCTTCTGTATAAAGGTGATGGCAAGCCATTCAGGTGGAAGCACCATCAACAAGCCTGTTATTAATCATTATCATAATGATCTGGGCCAACCTGCTAAGCTTTTTGATGTGTGTTCATCTCCACGGATTAAGATGAAAATCTGGGCGTGATCACTATCATTGCAGCATTAGGATTGGGGACTCATTAATCTCAGGCTGCAAATGACCAGAGGTAACCTCGAATAGACATACGTCAGTCCACCCTCAACCCTGGGGAGCTCTACACAACACCATTAGTCCCTGTACTGGCTCCTATAAAACAAGAGGAGGGTTTTCTGGTTGAAATGCAGCCAGAACCACTGGACTCTTCTGTCATTCCCGAGTCATCAGAAATGCTTTCCAAAGGGATTCAGATTCAATCCCCAGTGGCCATGAGGGCCTGCCATAGGATGTAAGAGAAAGGTTGAGGAGGGGACTCAGGTGTCCAGACATAAAACCTAAGATCTGAATACTTAGTGAAATGATGTGAGAAGGCTGCTCTGGGGGACTTCTGGCCAGCTATGGGACAAGTGAAGGAGACCTGAGTTCTAATCTCTGCTCTTGCTTCATAGATGACTCAGATAATGCAGTAGTTAGGAATATAGAATTTGGAAGCCAGTAAATCTAGCATTTGTTATGAGCCCTGAGATTTGGCTCACATAACTTGTTGCTGTCCCTTCTGTCAATTAAGGATGTAAATATATACAGCCCTTTCAGGGTAGTGTGAGAAAATGGAATTTGTATAACCATTTAGAAAAAAAATGGGAGGAAGTTTTGTCACACTGGTAAGCTGTCCAAGTACAGGTAAAGCTATGGTGAGCAAATGTGTCATGTTCAGAAGCCCTGTCAGCTCTCTTGTCTCTAGTTCTAGTTCCCAGGGAGGTACTGCAGGAAACTATCCATGTCTCTCTAGTCTCAGTCATGTAGCTTCCCTTTGGTGATGCTGTGAACACTGATGGACTGGCTGATAACAGAGTGGTCAGGCCTGAAGTTTGGCTCTGAGTAGGTGATCAAAATAGAAGGTCAGGTAGGTGGTACTCTTGTGGACTTCCTCACGGAATTCCTGATTTGACCATGCCAGTTAAGTTTCTATACTTCTACCATATTCCTGCTCCAAGCTCCTCTGCTAGTTCCCACTCTTCCTTGAGTGAGTTATCAAAAGTGTCCCTGGGTACAAGGGCCTCTTCACAGAGATCTGGAATGACTATCCTTGTGTGTCTGTCCACAATGACATAAAGCCCTCTGCCAGAACTTTGTTTCCTGTGCATTTTGTGTACAAATAAAATAACCCTAAATGGCTCACAGAGCAGTGTTAAAACAAACTCAATAGGAAAATGCAGGGCAAAATGGAAAGAAGGTTCCACTTCTTAATTTTAAGAAAGACTTATACTAGCTGTGAAGTGCCTCCTCACATGGCATCACACACTACCATGACCTACTGTTCTTGATCTCATATATGGGTAACATGAATGAGCTTGGATTCTTACAAAATCTGGAAATCTGAATGGACATTTTGATTTTAAACTTAGATCTAACTAAAGGAAGATGACTCAATTTAGTGCAGCCTAAGAGACATCTCCTAGAAGTGGTCCTGTTTGTTTGTCTCCCATCTGTTTTGTAGGCCTTCCTAACAGAGTACCTGACTCAATGTAAGCAGTCCATGGGTCAAGAATTTTATTTCCTATGTTAATCTATGGAATATTTCCTAGAGATCACTTTTTCTTATTCATTTATTCATTAATTGTTTCTTTAAAAATATTCATTTATTCTTTGATAGTTTGAGACATGTATGTAAAGTATCTTGATAATATCAACTACCAACTCCTCTCTTCATCTTCCTTCAGAATCCTGCCTCCCACCTGCTCCACAAATACACTATGAAGATTATTGATTTACTTTTAAGACAGGATCTGAATCTATAATCCAGGTTGGCCTGGAGCTTGCTATGTATTACAGGCTATCATCAAACTCTCAGTGGCCTTAGCCTCCAAAGTGCTGAGAGGACAGGCCTGTGACCCCATGCTCTGCACCTTCGCTTTCTCGTTTATCCCTCTTCTCACACTAGCTATGTGCTAATCCATTCTATGTTTGTTATCAGTACTGAAGCTTACTAAGGTGAGAGCTTGTTTTATGGAAACCATGATTAGCTTGGCGGATCTCTTAGCTTGGCAGATCTCTTAAGTCAATCAAGAGTTTATTCCAGTTGTCTTGATATCTTAAAAAGATGGCTCTCTTTAAGTCTCCTAATATATGTAGGTGGCATGTGGGAACACGTGCCCAGGTCCTCATGTCTATGGAAATGACACTGAATCATTTTGCAACAAAGAAAGGGCTTTAGATGTTTGATGGAGGTGTGGCAGATGGGTAGGGCCTAGACAAACCAGTTGATTGGGTGTGTCCCAAAGCAGCCACGGCCTCCACTGGAAGGAACTGGGTTCTGGGACAAGGCTGAATCATTCATAGAGGAGATGCTAAGCATCCCTACCTACAATGCAGGCAAAGAGACCAAAAGAGACCTAATGCTGCCTACAGATTGGATGTAGTAGTGAGTATATGGAGCTACAGAAGTTTATGGAATCTCTTTACAAATATAGCAGTTGGGATTTATTCTCTTTTACATCTTTAGAGTCTTTTGATGATTTAAACAAAGAGCAGTTAATTCTTTAAAAATATTTGAAACCACTTACCTTATGGGCTTTTTAAAAAGATAGACAAACCATATCTCTTCCTCCCTTCTTTTTCTTCACCCTCCCCTTCCAATATACATCTATGAGAATGGAAACCTTGGAGACCTTAGACAACGCTTTCTCTCCAGTGCCCACAATGCTGTATAGTATGTGGTTGAGATCTAGAAGGTAATCTGAAAAATGAATAGAAATAACTGTCACAATGACATGAGCCCTGTCAGAATCAGGACTCTTTGATCTGGCTGCCAAATTGTCACATCACTAAGAGCAACATGAACTGATTTCATTCAAGAGTCTCTCTTTAAGTGTTTAATGGACTTATGTAATGTCTTCCTTTCCATGGAGAGAGCAGCAGATAAAATTCCTTGAGATACAATCTCTGGAGTCATGAAGATAATTTACTGTGCAGAAAGCAATGCACCCACTCCCAACTCAAAAAACACTTATTCTAGATCTATTATGTAAAATAGGTAAGCACTTTGATTATATGATAATAAGAATGACCAAGGTCAAGTCCCCATCCTCTCCTCTACATAAAATATACCTAAGCAAAAAGTTAGTAGACACAATAACAATATCTATCACTTACTGAATGCTCACAATGAATAAGGACCTCTTCTGATGGTTTAAAATATTTGACACATTCACTTATTCTAGCAATTTTAAACAATATTAGCCATTATTCTAATTTTTCAGCTTAGAAAACCAAGTGTTTACCCAAAGTCAGAAAGAAATGTGAAGAGCTTGCTTTCACTCATGGTATCTAGTATGGTATATTCCTCTGAGATATCTTGTCATTCATAAAAGTATGGAGAAATAAGTAATATGACACAGACTTGTTCTCTCTGTCTTTTCTGACAAGATGTTTCTATGAAGGATTTACTGAGGAAGTACAGCTTGAATTTGAATATTGCAAGATGAGTTGGGGCCCCTCAGAGATCTCATGGGAATGTTCCAAAGTAAAAGACAGTTTGTACACAGCCTCTGAATTGGGAAAGCATCTAGTCGTCACAGAACCCTTGGGTTTGATGTGTCTGGTAAGAAGTAGAGAAAACATGGGAATTAAAATTAGGAAGAAATGTAGGTGGCAGGACAAAGCTTATTCTCTGAAGATTATGAAAAATGACTTTGACATGTTTGTCACAGGGAGCTACTAGAGAGTTTTAATCCAAAATATGATAAAGTTTAAGCTTTCAGTAGAAAGGTCATGGGTCATGCAGAAGACAGAAAGGGAGAGAGGTTAAAAAACAATGTTAGTAATTTCATGCAGTTGTCTAAGCAGGATGCTGAGGGATGCTGAGGAGCCAAGTGGCATCAAACCCCTGCCTCCTGCAGGTGAGATAGGTGTGTCTGATTCTGTGTACAAAAAGAGGGGATGTGCAGTGACCTGGAGTAAGCTCAGCTATTTGCTTAAGATAAACATGTTGTTTTTTCAGTGACCAAGAAAGTGGGCATAGTCTGTGCAGTTGCCTCTCCTTTCATCTATAACTCTAGCAAGGGATCAAGGGACAGAGCCTGTTCCTCACTGCTGTGGCTTCTTAATGCCTGAGCCTCAGCTAGTGCAGAAGTGATGCTGTCTTGCCTGTCTGTCAGAGCTCTTTCACAATGGGCTTTAAAAACACTCTGAGTTCATAGAACAGCATGTTGACTTAAGTGGGTTATTACCATTTTCCTTCTTCTGTGAATGGTTGGATGGGATAGGTTTTGAAATGAAATCATAAAGATTTCAACGATCTCTCTGAAAGCAGTGAATGCACAGACACTATCAGAGAAGAAAATAAGAATTAGCAGTAGAACATTGATTGTCACTTGCCCTCTGGAAGAATAGAGATTCCAGATTTCTCTCATGGAATTCAGAATCAACACTAAGTTATTGTTTTCTCAAATTTTAATGCTTTCTAAATGAAGCTACTTCTGTTCAACATTACTATTTAAAAACTGGTTCACAATTAATTTTACAGAGAAAAAAGTCCTAAATAAAAAGAAATACACATATCTCGCACACACACACACACACACACACACACACACACACACACACACACACTATGAAAAAAACAAAGAATAAGCAAAAGAAAGTCACTGAGTTTACAGAAGGGATTCACTCTATTAATAAATACCTTGTAAGTGCCAATGGTGATCACAAGTCACCATGATTTTAAACTCCACGTAGAAATTGTCCTTTCTTTAACCTCCTTATCTCTACTCACCCAGGCATTTCCACAGACAACAGCATTGCAAATTTACCCCTGCCAGTGAGAAGGCATTTCAGGATAGTGTGTAAGAACTCATAGGAGTGGTAGAAGGTGACTTATTCCTAGAACCTCCTACTGATGATCACAAAGGTTGTCTTTCCATTAGGTGTCAATCTGGAGAATTGATAGTATTTTATATTAGTTGCCCTTCTGATGGTTCAAATATATGATGGCTACTGGGTGGGGGAGGGGTGGATGTTCCTAAAGCAACCTTGTCATCAGCTTGGTTGTGAGCTATGATTTGATCCAACTTGACATAGATGTTGAGAGAAGTATAAATGATTTTGGACCTGCAGATCTCTTGGATTTCGGGGATTCTGCATGAGGGAAGGACATGAGCTACAACATCAGTGGTTTCTTTTGCAGAAATGCAGATTCTGTTTTTCTTTTTCTTTTCTTTCTTTTTCTTTTCTTTCTTTTCTTTTCTTTTTTTTTTTTTTTTAAAACCATGCTTAAAAGGATAGTAGCTGGCTTTGTTTAAGGCAGCATTATTTTAAAGTTTGCTCCAAACACAAGTCATGGGAAATTCTTTGAGGAAAAAAGAAAACATTTCCATTGTTTACTAACTTTGGGATTTGGTACATATTTTTTTGCTTCACAGATTCACAGTGTAGTTAAGGCAATGTGCTTTGCCCAATCTTAGTTAAAACAGCATTTGCTGTGTTCTCTTAGACCACAGAGCCCCATGGAGGGAATGAGCATGTGAGTGTGTGAGAGGTGGAGGGGCGCATTGCAGGGAAGACTACCAGAAGCTTACAGTGAATGATCTTCTAATGCCTGCCTTAAAAAATAAATATGACCACAATTAATACACATCTTACATTGGAAAATTTCACTTGAGTTTCCTGTCAAAATTTCTTATGATAGATCCTTCCAGATTTTGAGTAGTAGGTTCAAATTCCTGTTTATAACTTTCTCAGTCTTACTGCTTCTCATATCGTGGCATTTTTTTCTACCAAATTTATGGGAAAAAAATGATCTAGGATTCTTCCTATTTACTTTGCACTCATCAGTTGATTGGTGAACACACCATCAGTTGGCTCCTAAACTGCTTTCGGGCTATCATTAGCCAAGTCAAATGTCAATTCCAGATGCTCCTCTGGTGGACTCATCTACTCACTCTCTGAGCCAATTGACAATGTTTCAGTGTAATTTCACTCTTAGAATTATACTTCTCTCTAACCTCAGGGGCTCAGCTACCGAGGCTGTCTTCCTGCTATATCAGCTACTCCTCTTCTCATGGATCCATTCTTCCTCCTTACATCCCTAGCAATAATCTAGTGACCACCTTCAATGTCAAACATGTATTTTATACTTCATATTATAGGATAGTCACAATAGAGTTTGACCATGTAGTAGAGACTACCAGTATTATTAAGAAATAAAAATCAGAATGGTCAAGAGACCCATGCAAATTTGCCTAGTTTGCAACTGGCAGGAGAGAAAGTTGATTTGGATGTTTTTTTAAGCTCTTAATTTAATGTCACTTGCTTTAAACCTGTACTCAAATTGAGACATGGAGAGATATCCCTGGATTAGGGAGTATATGAGCTGGCTGGCTTTAAGTTAAATATGTTTCTAAGGTGGACCAGGTCAAGCTATCAATAGGTATTAGGATCTATAATGCAGAAGAAACTTTAAAATGAAACTTATAAGCATGATAAAATGTTCTGACTTGTAAAAATCATCAGCTCTTTTATTTACTGTGAATCTATATAACACAAACCAAATTGTTTAGACTCTGACATTGCTCAGGGCATGAAATAGTTTATAAGTTTCTAAACTCCATTCTTACTTTTTTTTTTTTTTTTTTTTGCTATGGGATTCAGATAAGATGTATTTAAAGTACTTCTACTGATGGTATAAAATGAATACATGCATCCATCCCACAATTGGGGTTGCTTATGAAAATGGGTAAAGTCTTTGTTTTTATTCTACCTCAAATGTACTTTGAAAGCACCATTTTTTTTTTTGTATTTTTTTTTTTTGGTAGAATCTACAGGACCTATATTCTTTCTGCAATAAATGCACTGCTGATAAAAATGCACACGTGGAACCAAACAGGTATCTGTCTTGTACTCATATTTCCCACATTTTTACTATTTGAGAATTTTATACATGTATACAATGAAATATGATCACATCCATCCCATTATTACCCTTTCCAACTTCTCCCAATATCTTTTCTCATACTTCCACCCCGCAACTTCACAACCTCTCTTTACTTTTAAATTATAACCCACTCAAGTCCATTTTATGCTGCCCATATGTGCATGGGTATAAGTCATCCATAGGAGCATGGGCAGCCTACCAGTGGCTATCAACTGCCAACATTTGCTCAGCTGGAGGTGGGTTCCTGTTAGTTCCCCTCTCAGCTTTGCTAGAAATTTGGATGGCTTGATCTTATCCAGGTTTTGTGTAGGTCACCACAGAAGCTATAAGTTCATGCCATATTCAGAAATCAGCATTTTTACAGCATCTTTCCTATCCTCAGCCTCTTACGTTCTTTCTACCTTCTAATAATTTTTTTAAAAGTATCACTTTAATGATTTTACTTACAACACCCAGTCTCTACATTCCAATCTCTTTTGACATATGTCATTCACCTGCATTTTTATTCATTCATGACATCTTGAGTAAATAAACTACTCACAGAACATTTCTGTTTACTTCCTTGTGTATTTCTATTAAACCAAACATTTAAATCTTGCCATTTCTTCTCACTAGTCCCCATTCTCCCTTTGGTGAATGTTATTATTTTTTTAAATTAATCAAAGTTTAAAGATGAAAATCCCCCTGGACATTTATCACCTTTGCCTTTGTTGTGACATTTACAGAGCTTAAAGCATCTGTGGTCTCTGTGTCCCTCTCTTTCCCTTTGTGACTCTCTTGAGTCAGTACAGTACTGATCATTGCCAAGATCAATAATTTTCAAGGTACTGTGTCATGTATAACATTGTTGTGAATAGTTAGTGGTGTAGGGGGTATTATACTAGTACAAAATAGGTTGAGTCCAGGGATACTACTCAACACTGTGCAGTTCAACTCCCTGCCGTATCAGCCTCTTCCATTGTAAATTCTTGTTCATTAGTTCTTAGATCCCTGCATCAGTTCATCTATTACCTAGCTGACAGTTAAAAGTAAATGTCTTCTTTATGTCTACTCTTGAATGCTTCAGTAGTGCCTAGCCAGTCCTTAACCATGTTATTCAAGATTCTCCAAAATAGTTTCACTTTTAGTCACTACTTCCTCTCCTTAGGCCACACCATCATTGCCTACATACCTAGAGCTTGGCTCACTTGGATGAATCCTTTTTCCTGGGTATGCCCATATCTCTCACAACAGGCAAGTGTGCTCTATTGTTGTTGCTTTATATTTAACCCCCCTTGCTCTAACTCCCATCATAGTATGTCAACACTCTGCCCCATTCCATCCTTAACCCCAAAGCATCCTTTTCCATTCTACAACCTGATTATCTCAGTAGATGCTACATTTCTCCATCATCAAGCAGTATGTTCCCTTGAGGAACACAGGGTGTGCATGCCTAGTCTCCTCAAAGGTGAAACTGAAAGACTATGAGCATCTTTTCACGTGGCAGAGAAAAGAGAAAGGAAGAAATGGCAAAGAGTTTGCCATCATATGGAGAGTGGTCAAGATTGCTCGTAGGGCTGGGAGCAGGAGCTAGGCTGCTCTTCCTAGTCCCAGTCCCTCATCTTCCATCAGAAGACGTCAACAGATGTCTTTCTGTTTGCTCCATCCTCCTCCTTCCCTTTCTCTTTCCTTTCCTACTTTTTCTTTCCCACTTTCCTTCTCTTGTTCATTTTCTCAGAACATTCATTTTCAAAGAGAAGGACAATCATATTTCCATAGAAAGGACAGAAAGTGGTTGTGGGAATGTACAGAAAGGTACCTTAAGTAGTAAGAATTTTTGCAACTCTTCAAGGCCTGACTTGATATGACAAAATTCTTACTGATTTCTTTAAAAGTAATCCTCATTTTCAATGAACATAAATCAATTTTAAAAAATAATACTTTATATCTTTAGTTTGTCTTCTCTGTATAGGATATTAGAACACCAATTTAAAAACAAATATGGGAAAATGCTATTTCAGACCAATGTAAAAGTATATGAAAATGCATATACATTTTCACATTCTCAGGAGAAAACCACTAAGAGGTTCCATTCTCTCAATTATAAAGAAATATGGGAAAACATACAATATACAACATAGGATATGATTCACTCACATATTTCTCCAATTTGTCAAGAGGAAAATGAAGATCAGAGAAATGAAGCATATCCATTCATTAAACAGCACAACAGATTGCCAATCAATTCATGACCTGTTTAAAGTTTAAGAGAAAGCAAAATAATTCAGAACCAAGACTGATACCAGTTAGCCTGCTATCATCATCATCATCATCATCATCATCATCATCGCCACATCAACAGCAGAAGCAGTAGCAAAAATCACACATAGTAATATTTATTATCATTTTTCTCCATCCCAATATTTGTGTCAGGTTGTGGGAGAAGGTGACACTGGACAAAACTGGCATTGTCTCCATCTTAATATAACTCATATTCTAGTGGGTGAGACAGACAATCACCAGGCAAGGAACAATTGTCAACTGCTCTAAGTACAGGAGCCAGGAAATTATGGACCAGGAGGAACTGATTTGGTGCTGGGGAGGAGGGGACATGAATAATGAAGAGAGCTCCCTAGGGTAATAGTAATGAACTGAGATCTGAAGACCAAGGGAGCTGAGTGAGTGAATTAGGATGTGAAAAGTGCTCCTCTGGGAAAGTCCGAGATATATGGAGGCTGCCGAGCAGAAAGGAACAGACTAGACATCTAAAAGACACAAACACTAAGATACCCCAAGTGAGGAAATCGAGATGGGAAGTTGCCTAGGATGAGGAGGCAGGGCACCTATGTCACAGCTAGTAGAGGTACTATACATGGTGGTAGAAAACTTAGTTTTACCCTAAGATCTGTGACCAGGTATTAAAGGTGTAGATAAGTCATGCAGTGTAAGATGTCATGGAGCAGTTGATGGGAGTGACTGGATGGATGAAAGGCAAGAATGGAAGGACAGAAGAGCAGCGGTCAGTTAAGGGTCTTTGAGAAGTTTGGGAGTAATGGAAATGTAAACTGAAATAGATATGCAAATAGAAAAAGATTTTGATAGAAAACTGGGCTACTTTTTGGAGATGCACGACAAGGTACATCAAGGACAACTCTGAGTGTGGCATAGAAAATCAAGTGGACAGTGCTAGCATGTCTGAAGCCTCTTATAGCCTTGATCTCTAACCTATCCAAGGTGGTTCCTGTGGGTCAGAACTGACTTACTTTTGTTCCAGTCCTATTGTATGAAACATTGCATCCTTGGTATGGACCTATGGTAATGTTGCTCTGAAGTTTGGACCTGGAGTTATGGGATTTGCATTAAAATCTCCTGTGCACTCAGGACTACTGAGCAAGAATGCTCCTTCTCTGAGACAATACCCACCTCAACAAGTGGTACCTACTGTCACAAAATATGGGTTTGTCTGCAAGAGGTACATCTACGTCTGAATCTAAATGATGTATTTGTGATGTTTCCTTGTTTCATATAGCTATCTTTTCTCTTTTCTGCTGTAGGTTGTGCAGGTACTCTGGAGTCCAAGAAAAGCTTTTTTGATTGAATATCCTTTTACTCAACAATTACAACTGAAATGGGCTATAGTTTCCTGCATCTTAGAGGGTCAAGAGGGTTGAGATTAATGAGGCCCCTCACTACAGCTGGGTGGGCAGTGTGCTCTCCCACCTTTAGATCCAAAGCCAAAGTTTAAGCAATGAGAATCAGATTCCCAGCCCCCATCATTCCAGAAAGTCTTATTTGACAAGACAAATACGGTTAAGGAATCTCTTTTCCCCTAAGCTGCTAAGGTGATTCTGAAAGATTATCTAAGCTTTGTGTTGAAAAACATACCAGTTTAAGAGGTTTTGTTTGGCTGTGATTTCTTGAGGCAGAAACCTTGTCTGCTTTGCCACACCAGGGTTGCTAAAAACATTGACATTATACTGAGAAAACATTGAAATATTTTCAAAATTCAATTACCGTGCTGTGACCCTGTTTTCCTTTCAAGCCATCTCATGGCAAATTGTTGACAGATCTGTTATGATTTTTGGAATAGTACATTTTAGAGAATGTTCTCAAATGTTAGATTGCCACGAGAGACAGTGAGGTCTAGGAAAATCTGTGTGTGTTGACTACATGCATCTTTGTGTACATGACATTAAGAGTTATGGAACATCCTAAAGCATAGCACAAACTCTGGTAAGAGTTTGAGATTCTTGTTTGTAGAAACTGCTGCTGTGGAGACCTTATTACAACCCCACCATGTACTCAAGATTGACTTGGAAACAGTTAAAAATCAGTTACATTGGCCATAGACCAAACAAGGCACCTATCTCATTCCTAGGGGACTTTCCCTGGGTCAGGTGGCCAAATGCCAAGACTCCCTCCCTTAAGGACCTAGAAATGGTTCCTGATGTTGTCAAGTTAACTCTTTTTTTTTCTCTTTAAAAATGAATTAAATTTATTTTACATATAATATAAATTTTGTAGGTTTATTCGTTGTTTTTTCTTTTATTCCTCTTTTCTTTTCTTCATTGGATATTTTATTTATTTATATTTCAGATGCCATCCCCTTTCCCTATTTCCCCTCCTTAGAAATCACCTATCCCATCCCCCCCTTTTTTGCTTTTATACCATTTTAATTATTATGCAAGTGTTATGGTCAGTTCTAGGTTGGGGAACTAGCAATACAATAGATACAAATAGTCAAGGAACAAGCAAAACAATAAACACAAATAGTCAAAGAACAAGCAAGGCAATAAACAAAATTCCATAAACACTCCGATGATCACTGTTTCTAAGGGCTTATAAGAATGACCAAAATATCTGAGCCAACTTTCATGTCCTAGCCCAAAGTCATTTTCATTTCTAAAGCATACTTCCTTGTTCCAGCCTAAAATTTGGATTCCTGCCTGAAATTATTTCTTTCTTCTAGCCTAATATTTAGATTCCTACCTGAAATTACTTCTTTATTCTAGTCTAAGATTTAGATTTCTGCCTGAAATTGCTTCTTTGTTCTAGCCTAATGTCAGATTGCTGCCTGAAGCCCACTTCCTTGTCCTGGTCAATGCATATTTCTGTCAAGCAGCCCATTTCCATGTCCTTGGACCATGTCAGATTCTTGCCAAGCAGCCCCAAAAGCTCTCCACTTCTCCCCCTTTTTTATTTCGTAAATAAAACTGATCCTGTCTTAGGTTATTCTGACAAGAATGCCTTTCTTACCATCATGGAATATGCATTATCAAAAGCAATGCATTTCTGTCTTAGGTTGGTAAGGCTCTGTGCAGAATCTTACCTGTCCTTGGCTTGCCAGCTTATTAATATAGTAACTCTGTCTGGGGGGTCCATTTTCAGTTTCAAGTCATGTACTTTGGCTGTCAACACGTTGGTGTTGTTAAAGACAAGCTTTAAAATGATGGACAGGAATAAAATATTCTGAGGACAAAGAGGGCTAGCATGATCAAGCTACATATGCCATTCTTGAAGCTTGACCAAAATAGAAATACTGACCTCAAGCCATGGGTAATTTTATCAGCATTATCTGCAGCATCAAAGCTCAGTAGAGCAGCATTCTTTAAATTCATATGCTCACTATGCAAAGGTAAAACATCCAGAGAGGTGTTAGAATTATGCCAAATACACTGCACATGTCTTTAAACTTTTTACTAATTATAATGACTACCACTGTAAATTTTAGAACTTGTAAATTTTGAAAATGACTTTGGGCTAGGACATGAAAGTTGGCTCAGATATTTTGGTCATTCTTATAAGCCCTTAGAAACAGTGATCATCGGAGTGTTTATGGAATTGGATTCAGAGAATGAATCCAATGGTATTTGCATGACACTCGAGATGGCTCCTTATTCTTACTCTGAAGCTCCTTCCAATAATCTGAATAGGATAAAGAGCATCAATTGTTCCAAATGCCTATCTAAATCCTTTTGTATATTCAACACATTAGTAACATTGTTTGTTAAATGATTAACAAAAGTACCTGTCTTAACTTCTTGACCACAGGTTTTCATTTTACTTGCTGTGACTTCCCTGTCACTTCAGATAACCCATGCATCATCTTTATCCTCCTCTTAGAAGTACTTCTAAGTGGCTAGAGTCAACTATGGCAGATCTAGAGCACAACATGCCCATGAAGATAGCTGGTATACCCACTGCCTTCATGGTCTTTACAAACTTTTCCTGTGTTAGCTGTGTTTTGAAATACTCATTCAAAGCTGAATTTAAAGCCAAATCATACACTTCATAGTTGTGTGAGTGTAAAAGTACCAGGTACAGAGGGTGCACTTGTAGGAAACTCAGAATGAAGAACAAAATGGCTTTTTAAGTGACAAGGAAATCTGCTTAGTGATTCCTTTTATCTCAACCACAGGACCCATTAAAAGTTACTCCCAGAACTTTATCCCAGACACTGCTCCATCTATCTTTTGCAGACTAGCATATACTTTCTGAAAGATACTAATTTTGCTTATGATCATTGATGGAACAAAATTAATGTCAACATTAGCATATAGGAGGGCACTAGTAGGCAGGAAAAGCATAAGCACATGCAGAATTACTTTGGTATCCTGTGCCCTTCTTTCTTTGTATGAGTGATTGTGGATGACATAGTCCATCCTAATAAATACCCATGTTCTGCTCTATGCTTTCCAGATGTGGACATCAGGGTGAGGGAGGATTATGATGGCAAACTGGAGGACTGTTTTATATTAGAGCAAGCCCTATGAGCAGAATATTGGCTTGTGTATTTAAAGGAGTTGTTAGCTAGGCTTATTTTAGCTCCAGAATTCTTCTTCTTCCCCTTTAGAATATTTGAATTTTGAATAAAAATAATTTTTTTCTTAGCTGTATTCTGGGACTTTAAATATACCCTGTTGGATGTACAAAAGCCCTGAAAGCATTTGTTGGGTGAGCATCTCACATAGGCATGGAAGTTTTTGCATGACATTTATCAAACATGTTAGAGAGCAAGTTCTAGCTTGAATAGGTATGTTAATGTCAACAACTTTTCCTTAATATACTGTCCCCTTGCATTCAAGAGAGAATTTCTTCCATAAACTGAAAGCCACTCAGCAGCCACAGCCTCTGGCCTTTCTAATTTGTGGTTGGCCCTTTAGATGCATTCCAAGCTATTCAGAAGTGCTTCTGGAAGAAGGAAAAACAATTTATTGGCCAATTTCTCTTGTTAATACAGGCCACTCCTACCCAGCCATCAGACTCTTCTGTGTGAAGATAGCCTGTGTTCAGAACACATCCATGTGTTGGAAATGCTTCAGAAAAGGTATGGTCAGTCTCCAACGGTACAGACTGTTCCTCAGAGACTGTCTCTTCCAGAGAGGTTGGAGAACATCCTGGGCGCCATTCAACCCCACATGAGTAAGTAAAAGACTCTGATAGAGAGGAATCTTATCAGACAGGATTTTACTGGCTAATGTAAGCCAATGGTCTAAGCTATACCACATGACTATGGTATTCGACCAGTAAAAACCCATTTCTAACAAGCACCAATGATAATGCTGCAATATCTATATTCTAGGGATATGCACGCAAGCTTGGGTTAGAATATGAGTTATTTCTTTGAAATTATTATGTGCTTCATGCTAATCTAGAAGAAAAATAAGAAAACTTGTTTTTTAAATGTCTCCAGAACAGTGGCCAAGTCTGAGATATAGCTAATAATAAAAGAATTTTATTAGTTAGACATGGTGGCACTTATCTGTAATCCCAGTACTTAGGAGTCTGATGCAGGAGCATGGTAAGTTCAAGGTAATCCAGGATTACATACTGAGATGCTGTCTCACAAAAAACAAAACAAAACAAAAAAACAAAAGTAAAAGGGTATTACTACTGTTGTTGCTGTTGTTAGATATCAGAGTTCCTGAGCAGTAGGATGTTTACCTTGTGGCAGTAATGTTTGATATCCTTAACTACTCATTTCTTTGACTACCTTTCTACTAAGTTCCCCCACTATCCATTAACCACAACTTTTCTGTATCCTTCTCTGATAATGCCTCTTGGTATCAGAAGTGACCTCTAATACTATCCTCTTCTCTGAATCTCTCTTGGAGTGAAGATTTCTAAGGACTCCTGGCTTGCTATCACCTTCCCTTATATGCACTTCACTGTGGGTGTTCAACTGTCTTTGCCATAGTGTGGTTGATAGCTTACCCAACACTATCTCCCACTATTCTTTCATACAATGAGAGTTTGACAGTATTACTGTCTTCCATAGTGCTTAATGTATTTTCTCCACTTGCCTTATTGGTTACAACCTGCAAAATTCCTTTTTGGCAGGGAAACTTTTATTCAGTTTATTAACTATGTGTCCTGTAGCTGCTTGCTTTATTTCCTATTTAAATATAACAATTAGATTTTCAAATTTACCTTATAAAACCACTGTGTATATGACACACAAGGAGAACATATATGATCTATCTATCTATCTATCTATCTATCTATCTATCTATCTATCTATATCTAATGTATATTCCCTACATAATTTTTTCTTATACATTTATCTCTATATGCATATGTTGTTGTTACGATACATTTATGTATTTATTCTATTATCTATCTATCTATCTATCTATCTATCTATCTATCTACCTAATCTATCTGTGTCTTAGCTAGGGTTTCCATTGCTGTGAATAGACACCATGACCAAGGTAACTCTTATAAAGAACAACATTTAATTGGGGCTGGCTTATAGATTCAGAGACTCAGTCCATCATTATCATGGCAGAAATCATGGCAGCATCCAGGCAGGCATGGGGCTGGAGGAACTGAGAGGTCTACATCTTGTTCCAAAGACAAACAAATGAAGACTGTCTCCCAGGCAGCTAGGAGAAAGGTCCCAAAGCCCACCCCCAAAAGTTACACACTTCTTCCAACAAGGCCACACTTCTTGCAACAAGACCACACATCTTGAAAGTGCTACTCTTGGGCCAAGTATATTCAAACACCACATTTTACTCCCTGACCCCCATAGGCTTGTTCAAACACATGAGTCTATGGGAGCCATAACTAAACACAGCATAATGCAAAATACATTTAGTCCAACTTCAAAAGTATCCAAAGTCTACAGCAGTCTTAGCAACATTAAAAGTCTAAAGTTCAAGTCTTTTTCTGAGATTCATTCAATCACTTAACTGTAATCACCTATAAAGTCAAAATGAAAAAGCAGATCATATACCTTAAACATCACAGGATATATATTACCATTACAAAGCATAATAGAGAGGAATACTGGACCAAACAAGACCAAAAACAAGATGGGCAAACTCCAAAGTCTGCCTCTCAAAATGTGATGTCAAATTGCTCTTCCTATCTCCAACTCCTTTCATCCCTGTTGACTGTAACAAACTTCTTTCTCCAGGACTGGTTCCACTCCATTAACAGCTTTCCTCAGCAGGTATCCCATGGCTCTGGCATCTCTGACATCTTGGGGTCTTTAAGGTAACTTCAATTTTACAGCTCTTGTTCCAATGAGTGTGATCTACACATGATCTTCTGGGTTCCTCCAAAGGGCTTGGGTCACATCTCCAGCTCTGTCTTCTGCTTTGGTTGACCCCACTCCACTGTTGCTGCTGTTCTTGGTGGTCATCCTGTGGTACTGTTATCTCAAACACTCTGGGGATGGGGTGTCTCACTACAACTAGGTTTCACCAATAGCCTCTCATAGGCTCCTTTTATGGTGCCAAGCCTCAACCTCTTTGCATGATCCCTTCAGTCTTGGAACATCAACTGCAATTGAGGATGCACTTTCACCAATGCCTAGCTTCAGCTGCTCTCTATGACCTTTACATGCCTTCAAAACCAGTTTCACTTGGGTGATTCTTACACATAACCAAGTCCAGCTGAAGCATGAGGTAAAACTTTGGCTATTTCTAGAACACAACTTCTTTATGCTCCCAGTAAACACTTTCCAGAAGAGTTTAACCTCAGTGATGCTGGTCTCATCTTAATCACAGCTAATTTCTTAGCTCCAGCTAACCTGGATCAAGTGTCCCTTCTATTCTTGAGTCTAAAGCTAGAGCCACATGCTGAAGCTGCCTTTGGCTGCTTACTAGAGGTAGAACATGACCCCTTTGTTCTATTATATTATCACCAACTTCCTGTTTTCCAACTCCTTCACTGCCTAAGCTTGACTGTCCTGGAACTTGCTCTTTAGATTGACCTTGAACTCAGAGATTTCCATGGCTCTATCTTCCGAATGCTGGGATTAAAGGTGTGTACCACCATACCTGGACTTAAGCTTTTCTTCACCTAGTACTTGCTGTCCTAGGCTGGGCTTTAACTCAGAGATGTGCTTGCCTTTGTCTCCTAGAATTTAAGGTGTGTACCACCATGCCAGGGCCAAGCCTTTTTATAGCCACTATTCCTCAAGAACCAATCAAAAAAGTTTGTGTCTTCCAGCCTCAAGATCTGGATAACAAATGTGCCCTCCATTTCTGTATTGTAATTTATTCCAGATTAAAAGTCCGAATGAAAACAATAACCAGGTTCAACTGCAAACACATAAACAATAAGCTGCG
Organism: Mastomys natalensis; assembly: GCA_021653895.1. Classification (NCBI taxonomy): domain Eukaryota; kingdom Metazoa; phylum Chordata; class Mammalia; order Rodentia; family Muridae; genus Mastomys; species Mastomys natalensis. The sequence goes on from JAJTUV010000391.1 coordinate 1,258,402, forward strand.
TTTGGTGGGATCTTCCCTGAGGTCACCACTCTCTTGATCTGTTTATCTCCTGGATCAGATGATTCCTATGTATTCTACTTCTTGGGGCCCTTTTATTCTTTGAATTTTGTTCTTTTCCTTTTGAGGCTTGTTTTCTTTTTCTTTTTAAGCCTGCTGTGCTTGATCAGAATGCTCGTTAAGAGAGTAAACCAGAGGACAAAATCTACACTGAGAGTTGTTTTTGTCAATGCAATTAAGTTGATTGTCTTCATCTTAAACTTAGCCTCAGGCAGACTCTTCAGATAAGGACAAAAGCAGCCACATTCTTCACAGATAATACCACAAAAATAGTCTCTAGTCCACATACTAAAATTTTTCTCTTCTGAAACCTCTAGAGCCAGGCTTTCACAGTTCTAAATTACCCTTAGCAACAAAGTCTTCCATATTCCTACTAGGATAGCCCATTATGCACATTTAAAGCATCCCACTGCTTTCCAAATCCAAAGTCCCCAAATCCACATTCTTTGAAACAAAAGTATGGTCAGGCCTATCACAGCACTACCAGAGTCCCTGGTACCAACTTCTATGGAAACTGTTACAGACTATGAGACTTTCGAAGTTTGGACTAAATGTATTTTGCATTATACTATACTTAGTTATTGCCCCCAAATATACTCATATATTTGAACAAGCCTATAGGGGACAGGGAGTGGAATGTGGTGATTTGAATATGCTTGGTCGAGGGAATGGCACTATTTGGAGGTGTGGCCTTGCTGGAGTAGGTGTGGTCTTGTTGGAGGAAGTGCTTCACTGTGAGGGTGGGCTTTGAAGCTCTGCCCAATGTGCAAGAGTCAGCCTTCTTCTAGTGTCCTTCAGATAAAGATGTTGAACGTTCAGCTGCTCCAGAGCCATGCCTATCTGGACATTGCCATCCTTTCTGCTTGATAATAATGGACTGAACCTCTAAACCTACCTCGTTTAAATGTTGTCCTTATAAGAGTTGCCTTGGTCATGGTGTCTGTTCATAGCAGTAAAACCCTAACTAAGACTATCTATCTATCTATCTATCTATCTATCTATCTATCTATCTATCATCTATCTATCTATCTATCATCTATGTATCATCTATTTATCTACCTATCATCGCCATCTATAAATTTATTCCTGACTTTTTATCCATTGTGATATTAACTGCAGTAGGAACCTCTTTGATCTCTCTTCTTCTAGCCTATTAGACACATTATAGGAGATTTCAAGGCTCATATGTCCCAGAGAGTCTTAGAATCCCCATAAATATTTATTGAGTGTATACATTACAAAACAATGGATAAATCAGAGTGCCCAAGCATGCTAAGCTTTCTTCTGTTAATGTTTCTCTTGCTAGGCAGTCAGCCACCTCTCAAATTCTGTCTTTATTCTACTACTCCCTAGTTCAAAAGTACAAATGACTCCAGTGTCTTTTGGAGCAGCTTTCAAGCTACCCCCACCTCACTGCTTTTCCCAGCCTTATGTCATGCCCTCCTATTCCATTCTGCACAAATGATAGTTTCTTCTTTCAGGCACTGAATTCTGTAGGTTCATTCCTTCTGCATATTGCTGTTTGTCCAGACTTTCTGAATGTCAGCTAACCATCCTGCCCAGTTTCATCATCCAGTACTCACATCCCTGGCCTCAGCAACAGCTTCTAAACAGACACAGCTTCCTTCTTGAACTTCTCACACCCATGTTTTCTCTGCTTGACTCGGCACACAAGGCTGACAATTGCATAGTCAATTTATAAGGTTTTGAGACTAGAAACCATGCCTTGTGTTTATTTTGGATCTGGACAATTGTAAAGGATAAAGTTGATGGTCACTGAATTCGTATCAAAGCAAACTAAATGCAACATGAATTTTACAGACAAGTCTTTTCCAGAGTGTAAAGCTGAGCTTGGCTTCTCTTGGTTCCATCTAATCATTAAATTTACTACTTTACATGTGCAGTAGGTCAAAGTCAATTCTTTGGATCACCAGTATATCTTGCATGACACAAACATTAATAATGGTGACAAAATAGTATCACCTCATATATCTGAGTGTTTTACTAGCACCAATTGTGAGGCCTCATGCCAAGTATTTTAATTTTTTAATTTAATCATCTCAGCATTCCTAAGAAATAAGTTATAGTACTCCACTTTGCAGGTGAGAAAATAGGAAAACTTCAAACATGGATTGAAGCCTAAAGAAGTCCCATGACCAGTGCCAGGTTCCAGAAACACTGTCATTCACAAGGCACAGTTTAACCCTAGAAGAACTACAGATTAGGAAGGGGCAGAAAATGATTAATTATAAGTGCTTTTAATAAGTGAAGTATCAGAATTATTAATTACTCTACAAATGAAGGCAGCAACTAATTCTGCCCAGTGCCCAAGCAATTCCTTAAGAATATTGCCAAGGACTGAAGAAATGACTCAATGGCTAAAGTACTTATGTAAAAATGAGGACTTGAGTATGGATAGCCCCAGACCCACATAAAGTGGTAGCATGTCTACCTGTATTTCCTGACTGCCACTGGTCTGATGGGATGCAGAGACAGGAAAATCCTTGGCAATCTGTGGGTCAATTATCATGTTGTGCAGTGTCAAAAACCAGACCCTATCTCTAAACAGGGTAGTAGGTGAGGACTGATAGTGGGGATTGTTTCATGAACCCCACATGTGCATACATTATGGCATACTTGCTTGCACACACACACACACACACACAGAGAGAGAGAGAGAGAGAGAGAGAGAGAGAGAGAGAGAGAGATCATTATTTTTAATTGTCAGCCTGACATAATTTAGAATCACCTAGGAAAAGACACTCAATTAAGAATTGTCCAGATCAGGTTGGCTTGTGTGTAGGTGTGTAAGGAACATCTGTGAGTACATTATTTGAGGCTGGAACCCTGTCCATTGTGAGTGGCATTAATCCTTAAGTTTGGGTACTGGAATATATAAGTGCTCAGAGAGACCTGAGAATGAGTAAGTATGTATGCATTTATTTGCTTTCTGTTCTTAACTGTGGATGTGACTAGCTACTTTGAGCTCCTGTTTTGATTCCCTATAATAAAAGAGACTATAACCTGGAGCTATAAAACAGATAAACCCATTACAAATTCCTTTATGTCAAGGAATTTTATCCTAGTAACAGAAATGAAACATATACACACACACACTCACACATGCACACACAGAGAGATTTAAAAATATTTCTAGCACTTTATGTTTGCAGTCTTTTTCTTTTTAACCTACATTTCTTATCATTGTGATAGAATATCTATGATTTTCAGTGGAAGCAATATCTCTAACAGAATAGGAGTTGGAATATCTGTTCCTCAGTTGGTGGTGCTATTTGGAGTGGTTTAGGTTGTGTGGTCTTGCTGGAGGAAAGATGTCAAGGAGAGTGTGTTTTGAGGTTTCAAAATTCCCTTCCATTCTCAGTTGATTCTCTTTGCTCTCTGCTCATAGTTTGAGATGTGATTTCTCAACTATTCCAGTCATATCTACCTGATGCCTAACTTTCTAGCCATGATGGCGACAGACTCTTCGCCTTTAGAAGAATAAGTCCTAAATAAACCTTTCCTTATATAAGTTTTCTTCAAAGCATTTTTTATCACAGCAATAGAAAAGTAACTAATACAGAAATTGGTTCCAGGAACATGAGTTATTGCTGTGGCAGACTTGAAATCGTGTAGTTTTATGGAGGAATGTGGAAGACATTGGAATTTTGGACTAGAAAAGTGATTGAATGTTTTAAGCAGAACTTAATGGGTCATCCTAGTAGAAGCATGGAAAACAGTAGTGTTTGGAGCTATGTTGACTATGGAGGCCCATCACAAGTGGTTTCCATGGGAATAGTGTTTGCAACTGGGCTAAAGGCCTCACTTATATTTTAGCAAAAATTATGGCTGATTTCTTCCTATGTCCTAAGAACTTGCCGGAAACTAAATTAAAAATAAATAAATAAATAATTTCTTCAGTAGAGGACAATTCAAGACAGCCTAATATTGACTCACTCATAGACAAGTTTATTATGAACAAGAGCAAAAGGAACAGAAAGAAATGCAAAATATATAGTTTTAAGAAAAATGAGGAACAAAGAAACTTAAGGTTGCAGCTAGGAACTTTGCAGAAACAGTGAAGGAAAAATTAAGGAGAGGCCCTAGAAACAGTGAAGGAAGATTAAGGAGAGGCCCTAGAGGCAGTGTAATAAAGGGAAGAGTTGCTCTCAAGGTAAGACCCTGCCCAACTAAGCTTCCAACTCATGAAAGGAAAAGGTGTAAGAAAATGTTTGTTCCTACAGATGAAAAACAACCTTAAGCTGCTGTGATTCACAGTTGCCAGAGGTCATGACAAGCTGTCTGGTAAAGTTGGCAGTGTTGTCCAGGTGGTGTTGGCTTTAGAGTCTTGAAAGATACACAAAGAAAGGTGTTATGAAATTCTTATCAATGTTTTCAGAAAGTCTCTGAGTTCAGGTGTGTGACAGAGGAGTCCTTGAGTGAAGGCAAAGGTTCTGGGAGTCAAGAGGCCCTAAGAGAAACCTGGAGAAACCAAGACACTGAAGCTGTTACAACCATGGGGCATCTGCCAATATGAGCTCCACTCTAGAAGTGGAACCAGCCCGTTCAGCAGGCAACAAAGCTGGGGGTGGGGTGTGGAGCCAACTAAACCCTTTGACAACAGACATGGAGCTACTAGATTTGGCCTGATAGGTTCTTGTTTTGCTTTGGTCCAGCATTTTCTCATTATTCCCAGATTTCTCCCATTTGGAATGGTAATGTATATTATGTGCCATTATATGCTGGAAGTGTGTAATTTATCTTTTTGAGTTTATATAGGATTACCAACAATAGACTACCTTGAGTGTCAAAAGGGAATCTGGACTTTTAAACAATGCTGAGACAGTGAAATACTATGAGGACCAAATGCATTTTGCATTATGATATGCGACCTCAAGACTTATGGGGCCCAGGAAGTCGAACATGGTAGTTTTAATGAGATACCTCCCACAGTCTCAGTCATTTAAGTACTCAATTCCCATTTGGTGGCATTGTTTGCAGAGGTTTAGGAGCTGTGGCCTCACTGGAGGAAGTGGAGGAGTGGTCTTTGAGGTTTCAAAAGTCATATATGCCAGTCCCAGCCTTTCTATTTCCTGCTTCAGTTTGAGAAGTAAACTGTCAACATCTCTAGTGGCCAAACTGCCTGCCACCATGCTTTCCAGCTAAGATGGTGAAGGACTCTTACTTCTCTGGAACCATAAGCTCCAAACAAACCTTTCCATCTATAAGTTGCTTTGGTCATGGTGTTTTATGCAATAGAAAATTATTAATTTTCTGTAAAAAAGCAATTAATCAAGGCATAAACTCTATGTAATATGATAATGTGTCAATACTAGTTTACTTGAAGCAAACATACCAAGCTGATATGTTAATGATAATGGTTCTGAGACATGGGAAGTTACTATCTCCCCAATTTACATGTGTTTCTGTGTGTGTATTGGAGGATGCACATAGATGGGCAGATGTAATTGCATGTATATGCATGTGTATTACTGCTAAGATCCTATCCATCTTATTTTCTGAGATAGGTCTCTCAGTATATCAGACTCACCAAGTCAGCTAGGCTAACTATCCATCAAGCCCAAGGACCTCTTATCTCTACCTCTTCAAGACCAAAGTTATACACTTGTGCCTCTATGTGCAGCTATTTTAGATAGGTTGCTGAGGAGGCTGGGGGAATTGAACTTGAGTCCTCATGCTTGTACAATGAGTATTTTACCAATGGAGGAGCTTTCCCAGCTGCCGTCTTCATAAACTGTGTAGTATAAATATAAACCTGTTACAATATAAAGTACACTAAAATAGAATGTCAATCTATAAAAGAAGGGCTGTGGATGATCAAGAGAATGATGTGACTGATAATTTTGAGGAATATAAGCAAAGGATTTCTTTGTGGTTGGAGGCAAAAAGGAAGTGGATAGATTTGGTATTAGAAGATCACCTTGGTGATTCTGAATAAAGATCCGGAAGTCCAATAGGCCACTGTAGAACCTGATTTGGAGTCTTAGGGATGGAGGGGGAGACCAGGTTTAGAGGCACCCACTTGGGAGTCATTATGTACATAGGTGGTGGTTGAAACATTTGATGTCCTAAATACCATTCTGGAGATCAGTGGCCAGCAACTCTGTCATTACTGTTTAAAGGATGAGCTGGAGGAGGCTGGGGGTGCACATGGGAGCCAATCTGATTATAACTGCAGAGCAGCTGGAGACTCTCACCCTCGGGGGGGAGCCACCTCGTCCTGTGGGCACAGACACTGTGTTTTCCTGATTCTGGAAGGCATTTCCTGAGACAAACTCAGGATACGATAATTATGCTGGTTGGTAAGTTGATCTAGCCTCAACTGCATAGACCAGGAGCCCACAACAAAACGCTTCCATGTTATTCAATACATTGGCTGTTCTTAAAAAAGAAACATTTAAATTCTTTCTTCCAAGGCAGATCTGGGATAATTATGTTAGATGGAACTATTTTGATAAACATCTTTTTTGAGGACACAGCACCTCCGTCACTTTAAAGCCTAAGTTAATTAGATATCTGATGCTAACAAAAGCTTCCATTTAGAAGAAGAGTCCTCAAATACTATATCCCCCAGACTTCTGCTTTAGCCGAGGAGCCAATGCTAAGTACAGCTTTTATCATCAAACTGGCATTTTTGCATAGTTAATCATAGATGTCTGCTGACTCTGAGATGAAGAAGGCATCCCCACTTCTATACCAAAGATGAAAGAGTATCAACATGGTGAAATTTATGTTTTCCTCATGACCAGCCTATAGAGTGGAGTCTCAGATACACATTGCAAGGCATCTAGGGCCTATCTGATTTGTTAGGGGAAAGACAATGTGTGGTCACAAAAATTGTATACTCTTAATGACCTCAAGAGGAAACACCATGCTGGGGCCCAAAGGATGCCTAAATTACCTAGAAGTGGCCTAATGACCAACATCATGTGTATCTTCTTCATGAGGATTCTCTGAAGTGTAATGCTTCTTGTAAATTAGCAGATAAAACTGGAAAGAGAAAATCCTCCTTATCCCACAACACAAGTGTGCATAACACACACACACACACACACACACACACACACACACACACACACGGGGTGAGAAAGAGAGAAGGGGGAGGGGAGGGAGAGAGAGAGGGGGAAGAGGGAGAGAGGGAGAGAGGTAGAGAGGGAGAGAGGGAGAGAGGGGAGGAGAGGGAGGAGGGAGAGAGGGAGAGAGGGAGAGAGGGAGAGAGGAGAGAGGGAGAGAGGGGAGAGAGGGAGAGAGAGAGAGAGGAGAGAGGGAGAGAGGGAGAGGGGAGAGAGGGAGAGAGGGAGAGAGGGAGAGGGAGAGAGGGAGAGAGGGAGAGAGGGAGAGAGGGGAGAGGGAGAGGAGAGGGAGAGAGGGGTCTCTAAACTGGCAATCCAAGAATGATCTCATTAGCTCTCTTTAATTTACAGAAAGAAAAAAAGAAAAAGAAATATATTCAAGACTGTGTCAGAGGCTCCTGGAAGAGGCAGTGTGAGAGCCAGGAGCCCAGGAAGCCTATATCAGAGCTTCTGTTTCCAGTTTTCCAGGCTCAGTTTGGGCAGATTCACCACTTCATGTGACCTCATGTGTGTTTCCTGTTTCCTTGAATCTGAAGTCTCTGTTGTGAAGAACAGTGATGCTCATTATAACCTGAGATGTACATCCTAGGTATCTCTCACTTGTCAGCTCCTTCCCTTAGGAGACAGTGTTGAGCCAGGAAATTATGGTGGTCCCACTGAGAGATAAGAATGCTTTCAAAAACATTGCACAGAGAATTCTAGCCTATTGAGTTTGTGTGTAGCTTGCTGCCTAGTTGCCGGACAACAACAACAAAATCCCCTCAGTCTTTCCACAAGATGAGCAGTTCAATTTGAGCAAGAGGATAGTCTAATGACAAGACTGAGGAGCACGGGGCTTAGGACCAAAGAGTATTATTTTGCACAACTTCAGAAGACTTTAATAGCAAACACATTGAAGAAGCCAATGGGCTTTAGAGTCAGAGAGAGCTGCCTGGGCATCTTTGCCTTGTCCCGCTAACTATATGATAGGTTGCAATTTGCCCAATCTTTTTGAGGCTAAATTTTCTTATTTGTGAAGCAGAGGTACTGTTAGGTATATTTATCTGAAACTGATCTTATAAACAATAGAGGAAATAGTGTATGTGGCAAGCAGTCATTAAAAACCAAAGCAATGGCCACATGTTAGTTATTATTGATTATTTTCATTATTATTGAGTAATCGCTAGCAACAACATGGGCTGCCATGTGGTGCCTGTGGGGCTGCTGTTCTGGGCTGAGGATTGCAGCAGCTACATTAGCCCATCTCAGGCTCCAAAGTGACATCTGATCACTGGAAGGCTTTGTAAATAAGTCTCTGACCTAATTAAGAGCAGATCCACGGATATGGACTTTCTTTTACATAATAGTAGCAGAGACCATGACACAGAAAAAGCCTGGAGAGGAACTTCCTCAAGTTCCCACGAGCATTGTTGGTACATGCAGCTTAGGCAGCATGGCTCCTACTTAATTTCTCTCTCAGGTGACTTAACACGTCTGCATTTCAGGGATTGATAGGATGTTTAAGGAATACAACTGTCCATCATTCTTGGAACACATCCTCCTTAGCAGTCACCAACTGTAATCCTATATGAAGCCAGTGACTTTTGGATCTTATGGCTGGTCCAAGATGAAGTCCAGTCTTATCTGAGGAACCATCACAGAACTTGGAGAGAGGGGACATCCCTGATATTTATAAGCACATATTTCAACTGAATCTCAATGGTTGTGAAAAATTCAGTCACTCTAAAGGGTCAGCTTCCTCTTCCAAGAGGACACAGCATATTATGTATCTAAATCCTTGGAGCATCTCAGATGTCCAAGAGTTGGTAAGATGAATTGCCAATAATTCCTCTGTGTTATAATGCTACTCTAGAATTTTTCAGGACTTAATCATAGTAAAATCTATCTCTAGTTTCATTGTATGTTCTCACACATCTTTACCCTCGCTTTACCACTGCTTAAATTAACTATTTCTCTTCTTCCTTCCTGAAGATTCACTATTCACTCTATAACTTGAGCTCAGGGCTTCCTGTGTGAAGCCATCTCTGCTTCCTAGCCTCTCTCTACTCCACTGACCCATCTGGCTTCAGATCTCAAGATCTGCCCTGTGTAGTGAGTTCTCAAGAAGTTATTCTTGTTTTCTCAGTTCTAGAGCTGACCTCGTTTCTTCCCCAGCCTCTGACAAATAGATTCAGTATAATGCAGGAGGCTGCAAATCAGCTATGCAGTTGTGAAACCTTTGATTTGAGGCAATACTTTAGATTGCTCAAATGAGAGTTATGTAACCCGGGCATGGTGCAATGGGCAGGAGGACCTCACTGGGAGCAAATTTGAAGGCTAATTTTGATGTGACAGTATCAAAGCTGGCACACCTCCCAGCCCCACCAAGGGCTGTGCTTTATAGCAGGAGTCTCCTAGCTATTCTTAGGACAGAAGAAACAAATCAAGTGCTAGAAGACTCTAGGAATCTTTCCCTAATTCTCTACAACACTTGATGGTCAGTCAGTAAAAGCCCAGTGGAGGCTCCAGGGAAACAATTTCTCTGTCTTTAGATCATAATCAGGTCAAAGAAGGCTGTGTCATTGTTGATAATAAGGCTGAAGTATCAGCAGTAGGCGTTTGGGAGAAAGATATTATGTCAGGCCAAAGTTACCATATTCTATAGGATTATTATTTGTAATTTTTTGCTTTGCTTTTTAATGGTAGAAGAATTGTTTAGAAGATTTGGAAGTCATTCCTAGTATGATTTATTCTTTTTAACTTTCTATTTGATAATTCCATAATGATGTCTACAGAGAAAAGGGGCTCAATCAGTAAAAACTAAAACCCACACCACAGTCAACAGCTCATCTGGAGTAGTAGGAAGTATCTTCTTCTTCCTAAGAATCAGGACAGTTGGCAGACCCTGTGTCTCAATATGTCTCAGTGCCTCCTTCTGCAGGAGTTCTTTCCTGACTCTCTCACCAAAGCTAACCTTTTTACTCCACATATCGTTGTTCTAAAGATTCTTATCAGAGCTGTCCATACACAATATGACTCTTCATAAATTAAGAGCTCATGGGTACATATTTAAATGCATAGAACACATCTGGGAATATATACTTGAGTTAATTTTTTCTGCATCACAGCTGTAGTGTGATGTTAGACAAGTTACTCAGCCTTTCTGAATGGATTTCACCACCATCTGAAATACATGGATAATCTAACTCACTGTGCAAGGTATGACAACGATAGAGTAAGATAATACACATGAAAAGGGTGGTAGTACAGGCTCATGTTTTCGGATTGTACAGTCCCTCTGAGTCACTTACTGCTCTTTCAAATCATGCCTTTCTTTTTAAAAACTCCATTTTTTAAAAAATATAAATTTGTTCTTTGTTGACTATTGTCCTTCTCACTGTCTCATTTCTGAATTCCCCTCCAAGACTCTTCCTCCTTACATTCCCTTTCCCAGTTCATATCATTCTTCTTGTTATTGTTTTGTGTTGAGACTGAATTTAACCAGGATCATCCATGTACCAATAGGTTTGGAAATATGCATTGGAGCTTGCTAGGCTTCTCAGTAGATACTTAAATGAAGATAGTGTCTTATGACCCCTACCCCAACTCCATCAGTAGCCAATAAGGGAGAGTTGGGACCATATGAACTCTTCCCTAGTCTGTGATTGACAGTCGACAGGCTCAATCTTATGCAGGTCCATTGCAGGTTGCTACTGTATACTCATGATTGCATTGTTTTTCACAACCCTTTCCCCCAAATTCTACTTTTTCCATCATCTCCTGTGACATTTCCTGAGCCTTCAGGAGGGTGACATAAATGACTAGTTTAGGGTGAACATTCAGCCATCACTGATCTCAGCATCTTGAACAATCATGCATTTCTGTATTCACTGCAAAGAGAAGCATCTTTGATTAGGTTAAGAGTAGAATATATCTAAGAGCATAAACACAGATGTTTGGAGGTATGTTGTGATATAGAATAAGCAAGTTCTTGTAAGGTCCTAAGAGTATGAAATGAGCAAGATGAAGTGAAGAGCCCAGACCAGAGCTTGTCCTGACTAAATGAACAATGACCATTGACTTTTCTCCTCTCTGCATTTGGTTTCCATTCCCTGTCTTACATACTGATCTTCCAAGGTACCATACACATGAACTGTCAGAGAGATACTAAATACTTTCCAACTGAAATGGTGGGCTATTGGGGCTTATCACACAAAGGTAGGATGTTGCAGTGCTTTATAGTTTAAAAGTTGTTCTCAATTTTTAAAATTTAATTTTCATACTGAAAAAGAGGAATGTAGTTAAAGTGTCAGGATTAGCCAATTTAGATAAGAAAAGCAAGGTTATAGCTCAGCACAGAGGAGATAGGGTGGAGAGAAAAAAAGGACTGAGGTGGTTTGGGCTTCAACAAGAGGACTGACCATAGGAGAAAAGGTCACAGAGCAACTGTCATACCAACCTTACACAGACACAACCTCCATTTGAATGTCTGCATATGAGATAGGGCCACTGTCCCTAGACTGGCAGTAGTAATGAAGTGTAACACAATATACCTTGCTAGGAAGTCTTGATATCCAGGAGTCAATAAGAATGGATCTAAACTCACAGCGTTGCTCCAGGGGGCCCTGTTGGCTCTTCAGTTGGTAGATCCACTAGGCTTTTGCATGCTTCTGCAGAAACCAAAGTGTGCCATTCCAGTCAGAACTACGCCTTCTCAAAGACTGCAGGGGCCACAGTCAGGCTCCTGCACACCCAAATGGCAGCAGCAGAACCCAATTAAAAGCAGTTGCTGGGCTGTAATCCATGGAAGGCTTGATGGGTTCCCTTGGCATCCAGAATCAAACACGCTTGCAGAACGAGGACCAGGGCTCATTGGTGAAATTAAAACACATAATTGGAAAGTCCAACAAGATCTTATTTGGGAAAATTCTCTTTTCGCTCTCAAACCAAACCGAGAAGTTCTTAGAAATCCAAAGCCCAAGCCTACGGCAGTATTTCTTTCTTTTGTGTTAAAACCATCTCTGGGGGGGATGAAGGAGCGAAAAGAACTATGTCTTCCTTTGTTTCTTTCATCCCTAGACGTAAATAGAAACCCATGTCTTTCCTGGAAAGGGTCCTAAGGGCAAGCATACGGCATATTCTCATGGGAAGTTGCATCATATAAGAATTTTCTAGAAAGGTTAGAAAACAGCTTTGGGTTTCCCTGCAGTAAACAAGATACCACTTCCTTAAGGAGACCCTATCCATGCATAACGGCCCCAGCTATTTTGGCCATAACTTTGGATGAGATGCAGTTTACTTTGGCCAAGGCTTGCTAGCACAGTGGCCAGATTTCACTTTGTTCTTATAACACATTTCCTGAGGACACATGGGAGGTGTGCATTTCCCTCTCTCCAGGATGCTCAGAAAAGAGCGGATTTGCGGTTTTCTAATGACAAGCAAACTTCCCAATTTCTTTTTCATCCCATCTCAGAGCTGAGCTTCACTGTGAAGACCTGTACTGACTAGTTTCTCTCGCTATGGCCCGGATTCCTGTTTCTCTCCTCTAAGGCAAAAGTCCACCATGATCCTTCCTATTTGGTTTTTGCTGCCACTCTTGGCCCCATGATACAAAGAAGCACTTCTCATTTTTGTTTGTTGTTTTCTTCTAGTATAGTTCATGTCTTTTCTTGACTGAGATGCAGAACATAAGCAGTGGAATACACGAAGACCTGGTGTACAGCTCAGTGAGTTTTACATCCATAGTAACCCTAGGTTACAGGTTTTTTTGATCAACATATGCAAAATTTTCACCTAGTGCCCATGGCCATTAGTGCCTTCTTCAAAGATGATCACCCTTCTGATTTTAATTTTATTTGCTTTTGAGCTTTGTATATAGAGTCATGCAACAAATGTATCACTCTTGTAGATAGCTTCTAACACATGTCCACTGGGGATTACCTCTCTTCCTTGGCATGTGTTAGACACTGAATATGCAGTGAAGTGACTGTATAAAAAGCTCAATTTTTGATGCTACTTTTTAACATGCTAAAATAATGGTTTTTAATGCCATAATGAGATCTTTGCCAATGAGAAAATCAAAGGTACCTGTAAAAACATTGCCATAGGTCATCTTTTAAAAATAGAACAACATGACAAATGTCACTCAGACAATTCTCTTCCTCCTTGCAATCACAAATAAGGAACTAAACTGTTTATGTGGATAGTTGCACACTCTTCTCTCTTGTCAGATAATTATTTTCGAAGAAGTCATGAAGGATGCATTCTGAAGTTACTGGAATCTGGGAGTTTGAGTTGTTATCAGTGCAGCAGCTTTGAATCAGGAGCCTGCTGTTCAGCACCCATGCTAGGCCACTATGTGTGTTTCAGGAGTTTCTGAGCATTATAGACTCAACTTTATAATTCACAATCAATGTACTGAATACATTAAAAGAGATTACTATGTGAACACATAAGAACACTGTGAAGCTTTAAAGATTAGTCTGTAAACTCACTGTGATGGTTAATTGTATTATGCCATCTTGGTTGGGTCTTAGTGTCAAGATGTTTAGGCATACATTCTTTTGGATGCTTCCACAAAACTTGTTTTTGTGTATGCATGTGTGTGTGCATACATGTATAAGTGTGTGTACATGTGTGCATGCATGGAGACAGGATGTTGATGTCAATTGTCATTCCTCATTTTTTTCAGCTTACCTTTCTGAGACAGGATCCCTCACTGAACTTGGAGCTAGTTTGGCCAGCCACCTAGCTGGCTCTATCTCCACACTACTAGGATTACAAATGTGTGCTATCATATCTATCTATTTTGCATGAGTTCATGGGATCTCAACACGGTTCCTCATGCTTGCCAAAGAGCCATCTCCTAGGCCCCATGGTGGTTTTAATTTTGGTTAGTGTAATATTAAAATTCATTCAGTTAGAATAAAGTAGATTATCCCCATAACGTAGTTGGATTTTATCCAATTAAAGACTCTAACCTGACAGACCTTCCTTTCCTAAGCTAGAAAGAACTCTACCTTTGGCTTTGAACTATCTCTGGAAATCAGCCTGCTGGCCTGCCCTGTAGATGTGAAGAAAAAATCAAGCCTCCACCATCACTTGAGCCTTTCACTCTATTTGTGTTTGCTTTTATTGATCCTGAAGTTGTATTTCCCTGGAGAATGCTAATACATTATTTGTCCGTTTCAATTATTGACTGTAACATTTTCTTTTTTTGTTTTGTCTCCTCCTTGATTTCAGATGCTATCTATTTTATTCTTTGCTAAATCACTGAAGAAAAGATTTAAGAACACATTTTTTCTTGATACTGAATTTATTTCAAATATTTTTTTCTTTCTATTATTTTCTTGTCTACTATCTCTGGGAAAGGGGAAAGAAATAGCTTTTAACAGGCATCCTATGTGTCTCACAGAGCTGGGATATTAGTGACATTTAGCAAAGACACTTCTTATTACCCTGCAGATTTCAACACACTGTAATTCTTAGTCATGTCATTAGACTACTGGCACACCACTGGGTACAATGTAACTTACCCTCTGCCACAAGAAGGTCATGTCTGAGTTTCCTCAGAAAATTCACTGTAAATCCAGATACCAGCTGTGTCCAGATCTTTCTGACCACACAATCCATACTTCTAGATTTAAAAAAAATTCTTCAGAACATCCTTGTTTGTCTCTGATGACAAAGTTTCATTTGACATTTTTTCTCCCAAGTTTGTCTTGTCATGCCTAGATACCTGTGATTGTTAATTGCATTATGTCATCTTGGTTAGGTTTTAGTGCCCAGATGTTTAGGCATACATTATTTTGGATGTGTCCACAAGAGTTATTTTTGTATATGTCTAGAACTCTTGGTTCTAGAACTCCCTAAAATAATACACCCAACTGGGGACCAAGCCTTTACTCTTTGTTTGTTTTGGTGTGAGATACTTTATACTTAAACCGTAGCAGAGTTGCTTCTTTTTTATTGGTAAGCATGGAGTTGTTTATCATAATGCAGATAGATTTTAATTGAAAGACAACTGAATGACTTTGATGTTTCAGAATAAGAGGCTCTGAGGTGTATCAAATACAGGCATTCTCAGAAAACAAAAACAAAAACAAAAACAACAACATCAAAACCCAAAACTTTTAACTAGCTGGTAAGTGGGTAAAGGGATTCTTGTTCTATAATTGGAAAGAAGTATTTGTGCATATGAGATTAGAGAGTGGAATGGCTCCTTGGCTTGCACTAAGCATATCTTTCCATTGGGCCTACCATATGTGCCCTACCTTAATGATTGCTGCTTAGACCATCAATACTTACCCAGCTTCCCAAATAGCTGAAACAAGAGCCCTTCCAGTGGCTAGCTCCCAATGTCCTGTCTGCTGAGCAGTGGCATTGCCAATCCTATGCTAGTAATGATTTGTTCTTATCCAGCTGGCTCATTTCAAGTTATGACACACAAACATCATTATGGTATTCAGTACGTTTATCTTTACCTAGAAATTGATCGTGGTTTCATAAAATCCAGGATAGGTTCAAGTATGTGGGCCATGTATATGTGTGAAGTAGCAGAGGAGAAGTTTTCAAACTGTAAGTAGAGACTGGGATTCTGTATGTTTGGGGCTAGAAGGTTTCACATTCTTTGTCTTATAAGTTAGAGCAGCAGCATCCCAAGCTACAGGTTGGCTTCCCTCTGCTCATGTAGTGGATATGAGTGGATCTTCATAACATCCATCACCTAATGCCAATAAGCTCGAGCACTTGATCCCGAGTAGTAGACCCTACTTACTTGGAGAACTAGATCAGCTACAGAGTACATGGGTCTTGGGAGCCAGTGTCATCCCTTCAGTCTTGTGACTTGTGTGATTCATCAGGGACCATATTCAGGGCACTTGCTATTTATAAAACAGATCTTTGCCTTTAGATAAAGGTTGAAGAAGGGAATAAGAGGCTTTAAATATTATCTCTCTCCTTTGCTTTTGCTATAAACCTGAGGTATCTTTGTGTAACTTGAAGCAAGTTGAAAGAGAAAAAACAAACTGTGTGGAATGCTGTTAACCACTTATTTGGAGGTTTGAGATGATTTCATTTCTAGGTCTTTAACTTTTTAATTTTGCAAGTTCTGGCTACATGGGCTACCTGGAGGAAGCCTTTCTGGTATTATTGAAACCTGGCTGCTACTGTAACCAACCACTAGATAAAAAGTTCTCAACCTGTGGGTCACTACCCTTTTGGGGGTTGAAAGACCCTTTCCCAGGAGTCACCTAGACCATCAAAACCACAAATACTTACATTATGATTCATAAAAGTAGAAAATTACAGTTATGAAGTAGCAGTGAAAATGATTTTATGGTTGGGGGTGACCATGACATGAAGAATTATATTAAAGGGTTGCAGGCTTAGGAAGATTGAGAACCACTGTATTGAATGGATGCTTGGCCTCTGAGTGTCTTTGTTTAGGGCAAGGTTCTGGGCCTGACTCCTCCCAAGTCTGAGTAAATTAGCCATTATCATTCTCAACTTAGGAAGCTGCCCAGTTGCTCTTTGGGGGTGATGTGTCTCTCCGGATACGATATTTGCCTGGCTTTGGAAATATGCCAAGCCATAGGTCTTCTGAAGCTCCAGATGCAGCTCTATGGTTGTCAGAAGAACAGCTTGCTTGGAATGTATGCTTAGACACACACACACAAACAAACACACATACCACACACACATGTACACAAACATATACACTCTTCCTTTCAAAGCAGCCTCTCTGGATACAGGATTGCTGGTAGCTATGGGTGGGGTCAGTCTATGAAAATAAGCAGCTGCTTGTTCCAATAGAGATCCAGAAATATGGAAAAATGACCTTGAGTACAGTGCTTTCCAGGAACAGAGCTGGAGAAGCCCAAATCTAGAGCATCAGCCATGGAGTTGAGAGAGCTTAGCTTAGGACACCAGAGCTGCTACAACAGAGGGATTTTAAGAGTCAGTCTCTAGCTCTCAGACATTTTGATAATCCATGGAAATTTAAGCTCAAGGTGCTGAAGCAAATGCAAAATGACTCTTTACCATAATCTCATAACCAGATTATGCTACTGTGGAGCCACACCCCCAATCCAGCACAGTGCAGCACAGTGAGGCACTCAGCATACTTGGTACCATTCTGTGTGCTACCTACTTAAGAAGCACATTGATGGGGTTCTTTTACCACTATTGTTATTATAACAGCAACATCAATACCAGTCATACAGGACATCCTTTATATCAGCTGATATATTACCATTTGTACCTTCTCAGAAGCACTGAATCCTCGCTTTCAGATCACTTGAAAGGCATTTAAAAATACCAGTGCGTGGGCCTTACTAAAAGGCTCTAAGGGACATCTCAGAATGAAAATTAAGGCTTGTTTTCTACAGGTTTATGTTCCATTTGAAGAAACTGAAGCTCAGAGAGGTGAACTGAATTGTTCTAGGAAAACAGCTAGACAGAACCTGGCTCAGAGTCTTGGTTTGATTTCTACCACTGATATAAACACTGTGATCCCCAAAAAATCCAAACACCAAAACCAAACAAACAAACAAGCAAAACAAAAAACCTTGGGTAGGAAATAGTTTATTTCACCTTATAGGTGTAGTCCATCATGAAAGGAAGTCAGGGCAGGAACTCTAGACAGGAACCTGGAGGCAGGAACTGAAGCAGGAGCCATGGTAGAGTGCTGCTTAGTGGCTTGCTTCACCCTAGACTGCTCAGTCTGCTTTCTTATATCACCCAGGATCACTTACCTGCTCAAATGGCACATCCTACAGTTTGCTGGGTGAATCAATCATTAATTTACGGAGGCATTTCCTCAGTTGTGTTTCTTTTCAGAAAACAGTAGCTTATGTCAAGTTGACACACAAAACAAAACAACAAGAACAAGAAAAACAGCCAACAACAACAAACAACAACCACCCTAACGGGAACAGAGACCAATCTGGATATTCCAGATTCTGGTACAACAGCCTTGTCTGGAATCCTTCTTGTCTGGTTCAAGGAATAAATGAGGCTAAAGGAGTGTAATAGTTTATCTTCAACTATCAATTTAACTGGATCTGGAATCACATAGGAGACAGAACTCTAGGTGTATCTGTGAGAAGAGTTCTCGAGATACTTATAAGCTAGACTCCCAGACTGAAAAAAAAAAACAAGAGGAAGTCAGCTGAGGGCCAGCCCAAATCTCACTCTAATCTCTGCTTTCTGTCACAGTGTAACCAGTCGCTTTTGCTTTCACCACCCTGCCTTCCACCATGATGGATTGCATCTGCCCTAACCCAAGAATTAAAACAAAACTTCCTCCTTTAAGTTGTTCTTGTCAGATGTTCTGTCACAGTGCTGAGAAAAGCAACTAATATCAAAACATATCCTAAGAGTTGACCTTTTATAAGACAAATGTCAGAACATCTTTATTCCCCAGACAACTCTTGTGCTGTTCGCTACTACCAGGGCCCAGGCTAGGCCCTTCTGAAATGCAGCACTCCCTCAGGAAGCTTGTGGTTATTCTAGGACGGGAAGCAGACAAGAAGGGACCAGTCAACTGCGATGCCCCATTTTGTGACCACTGGGATGACCATGAGCTAGGGTGGCTCAAGGAATGCAGAAGAGGCTCCTAGCCATAGAGGGAGAAGTTGTGGAACTGACAGAGAAGATTTTACTTGGAAGCAACATTTAAGCTAAGTTTTAGAGGGGAAAATGAGTTTTCTTGGTAAAATCAGAAATGCAGTGTAACAAATCCACACTTAAACCGTCTAAACCTAAAATAGTCACTCGGAAAATCTATGTGGAATATGGAGAGGCTGAAGCACTGGAAAGTGTGAGAGCCTGTACCTGTGGGAGAGTTGAGGTTGAGAGATGAACAGGTTATCCAGAACCTCAACATGCCCGGTAAGAAGTGAATGATGATACGGTATAGGCAGTGTGTCTAGTAAGAAGTGAAGGATATAGTGTAGGGGCTGAGGGCACAAGGACTGGTGAAGTACAGTGTGTTAGAAGCATCAGGTCACAATCTGCACAAAGTGGTTCTGATGGCCACATGGAAGCTGGACTGAAGTTGCCTGTCCAAAGGCAGAAATACATACCTGTGGGAAAGAAACAATGGAGCCTAAATTAGCATAGGAATCTCAGGGATGGAGAGGACTTTGTTGAGCCCTCTGGAGAAATCCTATACCAACGAAAGCTGATTGGAGAGGGACTCGGTTAGAGACATTGGGACAATGAAGTTAGGCAGACAGAGAGTCAAAGCTATTCTTCAAGTACCTGGCTTGGACAACAGGGTAGATCAACAGCTCTTCACCTTTTTTGTTTGTTTGTTTGTTTTTGATATTTTTTTTCTTTTTTTTATTGGAAATTTTATTTACATTTCAGATGTTCTCTCCTTACCCCATTTCCCCCACTCCCTCCCAGGAACTCACTATCCCTTCCCCCCTCCTCCTGCCTCCACGTTGGTGTACCCCCACCCACCCTCCCCCATACCTCACCTCCCCACCCTTGAATATCCCCCCCACGACGTCCAGCCTTCATGGGACCAAGGATCTCTTCTCCCACTTATATATAGCTCCCTTGCATATATAGCTGGAGCCATGGGTCCCTCCCAGGCTGATGGTTTAGACCCTGGGGGCTCTGGTTGGTTGGTATTGTTGCTTTCCTCATGGTGTCTCGAATCCGCTCAACTCCTTCAGCCTTCACTCTATCTTCTCCATTGGGAACCCCATGATCAGTTTAGTGGTTAGCTGTGAGCATCTGCCTCTGAGTATGTCAGACTCTTGCAGACTTCTAAGGAGACAGCTATATCAGGCTCCTGTCAGCATGTACATCCTGACATCCACATCAACCTCTACTTTTGGTGACTGCACATAGGATGGATATCCAAGTGGAATGGTCTGTAGACGGTCCCTCTTTCAGTTTCTGTCCTGCACTGTGTCTCCATATTTGCTCCCTTGAGTATTTTGTTACTCCTTCTAAGAAGGACTGAAGCCCCCTACTTGGTCATCATTCTTCATGAGCTTTATGTGGTCTGTGAGTTGAATCTTGGGTATTTCAGGCTTCTGGGCTAAAATCCAATAATCAGTGAGTGAATATCATGTATGTTCTTTTGTGATTGGGTTACTTCACTCAGGATGATATTTTCTAGTTCCATCCATTTATATATGAATTTATCAAATTCATTGTTTTTACTAAATGAGTAATATTCCATTGTATAAATGTACCACATTTTTTGTATCCATTCTTCTGTTGAAGGGCATCTGGGTTCTTTCCAGTTTCTGGCTATTATAAATAAAGCTGCTATGAATATAGTGGAGCATATGTCCTTGTTATGTGTTAGAGCATCTTCTGGACATATACCCAGGAGTGGTATAGCTGGGTCCTCAGGTAGTGATATGTCCAATTTTCTGAGGAACCACCAGACTGTTTTCCATAGTGGTTGCATCATCTTGCAATCCCACCAACAATGGAGGAGTGTTCCTCTTTCTCCACATCCTCGCCAGCATCTGCTATCACCTGAGTTTTTTATTTTAGCCATTCTGACTGGTGTGAGGTGGAATCTCAGGGTTGTTTTGATTTGCATTTCCCTGATGACCAAAAATGCTGAACATTTCTTTAGGTGCTTCTCGGCCATTCGCATTTCCTCAGTTGAGAATTCTTTGTTTAGCTCCATAACCCATTTTTAATAGGGTTATTTGGTTGTCTAGAGTCTAATTTCTTAAGTTCTTTGTATATATTGGATATTAGTCCTCTATCAGATGTGAGATTGGTAAAGATCTTTTCCCAATCTGTTGGTTGCCGTTTTGTCCTATTGACAGTGTCTTTTGCCTTACAGAAACTTTGCAATTTTATGAAGTCCCATTTGTCAATTCTTGATCTTAGAGCATAGGCCATTGGTGTTCTGTTCGGGAACTTTTCCCTGTGCCTAGGTATTCGAGGGTCTTCCCCACCTTCTCTTCTATTAGTTTCAGTGTGTCTGGTTTTATGTGAAGGTCCTTTATCCACTTGGACTTGAGCTTTGTATAAGGAGATAAGAATGGATCGATTTGCATTCTTCTGCATGCTGTCCTCCAGTTGAACCAGCACCATTTGTTGAAAATGCTGTACTTGTTCCACTGGATGGTTTTAGCTCCTTTGTCAAAGATTAAATGACCATAGTTGTGTGGGTTCATTTCTGGGTCTTCAACTCTATTCCACTGATCTTCCTGCCTGTCTCTGTACCAATACCAGGCCGTTTTTATCACTATTGCTCTGTAGTACAGCTTGAGGTCAGGGATGGTGATTCCTCCAGAAGTTCTTTTGTTGTTGAGAATTGTTTTCGCTATCCTGGGTTTTTTGTTGTTCCAAATAAAGTTGAGAATTTCTCTTTCTAGTTCTGTAAAGAATTGAGTTGATATTTTAATGGGGATTGCATTGAATCTGTAGATTGCTTTTGGCAATATGGCCATTTTTACTATATTAATCCTGCCGATCCATGAGCATCGGAGATCTTTCCATTTCCTGAGATCTTCTTCAATATCTTTCTTCAGAGACTTGAAGTTCTTGTCATACAGATCTTTCACTTGCTTGGTTAGATTCACACCCGAGGTATTTTATATTATTTGTGACTATTGTGAAAGGTGTCATTTCCCTAATTTCTTTTTCAGCCGGTTTATCTTTCACGTAGAGGAAGGCTACTGATTTGTTTGAGTTGATTTTATAACCTGCCACCTTGCTGATGTTGTTTGTGAGGTTTAGGAGTTCTCTGGTGGAGTTTTTGGGGTCACATAAGTATACTATCATATCATCTGCAAATAGTGATATTTTGACTTCTTCCTTTCCTATTTGTATTCCTTTGATTTCTTTTTGTTGTCTAATTGCTCTGGCTAGGACTTCCAGTACTATATTGAATAGGTAGGGAGAGAGTGGGCAGCCTTGTCTAGTCCCTGATCTTAGTGGGAATGCTTCAAGTTTCTCTCCATTTAGTTTGATGTTGGCTATTGGTTTGCTGTATATTGCTTTTACTATATGGGCCTTGAATTCCTGATCTTTCCAAGACTTTTACAATGAAGGGATGTTGAATTTTGTCAAATGCTTTCTCAGCATCTAGTGAGATGATCATGTGGTTTTTTTCTTTGAGTTTGTTTATATAGTGGATTACATTGATGGATTTCCGAATATTGAACCATCCCTGCATTCCTGGGATAAAGCCCACTTGATCATGATGGATGATTGTTTTGATGTGTTCTTGGATTCAGTTTGCTAGAAGTTTATTGAGTATTTTTGCATCAATATTCATAAGGGAGATTGGTCTGAAGTTATCTTTCTTTGTTGGGTCTTTGTGAGGTTTAGGTATGAGTGTGATTGTAACTTCATAGAACGAATTGGGTAGTGTTCCTTCTGTTTCTATTTTGTGGAATAGTTTGAAGAGAATTGGTATTAGGTCTTCCTTGAAGGTCTGATAGAATTCTCCACTAAAACCATCTGGTCCTGGGCTTTTTTGGGTGGGAAGACTTTTAATGACTGCTGCTATTTCTTTAGGGGTTATGGGACTGTTTAGATGGTTGATTTGCTCCTCATTTAATTTTGGTACCTGGTATCTGTCTAGAAAATTGTCCATTTCATCCAGATTTTCCAGTTTTGTTGAGTATAGTCCTTTGTAGTAGGATCTGATGATTTTTTGAATTTCCTCAGTTTTTGTTGTTATGTCTCCCTTTTCAGATCTGATTTTATTAATTTGGATACTGTCTCTGTGCCCTCTGGTTAATCTGGCTAAGGGTTTATCTATCTTGTTGATTTTCTCAAAGAACCAACTCCTGGTTTTGTTGATATTTTGTATAGTTCTTTCTGTTTCTACTCGGTTGATTTCAGCCCTGAGTTTGATTATTTTCTGACGCCTACTCCTCTTGGGTGTATTTGCTTCTTTTTGTTCTAGAGCTTTCAGGTGTGCTGTCAAGTTGTTAATGTGTGCTCTCTCCAATTTCTTTTTGTAGGCACTTAGAGCTATGAGTTTTCCTCTTAGCACTGCTTTCATGGAGTCCCACAAGTTCTGGTATGATGTTTCCTCATTTTCATTAAATTCTAGAAAGTCTTTAATTTCTTTCTTTATTTCTTCCTTGACAAAGTCATCATTGAGTAGACCATTGTTCAGTTTCCAAATGGATGTGGGTTTTCCCTTGGTTCTGTCATTATTAAAGACCAGCCTTAGTCCGTGGTGATCTGATAGGATGCAAGGGATTATTTCAATCTTTTTGTATCTGTTGAGGACTGTTTTGTGACCAATTATATGGTCAATTTTGGAGAAGGTACCATGAGGTGCTGAGAAAAAGGTATATTCTTTTGTTTTAGGATGAAATGTTCTATAGATATCTGTTAAATCCATTTGGTCCATAACTTCTGTTAATTTCAATGTGTCTTTGTTTAGTTTCTGTTTCCAGGATCTGTCCATTGGAGAGAGCGGGGTGTTAAAATCCCCCACTATTATTGCGTGAGGTGCAATGTGTGCTTTGAGCTTTAGTAAAGTTTCTTTTATGTATGTAGGTGCCCTTGCATTTGGAGCGTAGATGTTCAGAATTGAGAGTTCATCTTGGTAGATTTTTCCTTTAATGAGTATGAAGTGTCCTTCCTTATCTTTTTTGATTACTTTTGGTTGAAAGTCGATTTTATTTGATATTAGAATGGCTACTCCAGCTTGTTTCTTGGGACCATTTGCTTGGAAAATTGTTTTCTAGCCTTTTACTCTGAGGTAATGTCTGTCTTTGTCACTGAGGTGCGTTTCTTGTATGCAACAAAATTCTGGGTCCTGTTTATGTATCCAGTCTGATAGTCTACGTCTTTTTATTGGAGAATTGAGTCCATTGATGTTAAGGGATATTAAGGAAAAATGATTGTTGCTTCCTGTCATTTTTGTTATTAGAGGTGGAATTATGTTTGTGTAGCTACCTTTTTTTTGGGGGGGGGGGGTTGTTGGAAGATTACTTCCGTGCTTTTTCTAGGTTGTAGTTTCCTTCCTTGTGTTGGCGTTTTCTGTCAATTATCCTTTGAAGTGCTGGGTTTGTGGGAAGATATTGTGCAAATTTGGTTTTGTCATGGAATATCTTGGTTTCTCCATCTATAGTGATTGAGAGTTTTGCTGGGTATAGCAGTCTGGGCTGGCATTTGTGTTCCCTTAGGGTCTGTATGATATCAGACCAGGAACTTCTGGCTTTTATAGTCTCTGGTGAAAAGTCTGATATAGTTCTTATAGGTCTGCCTTTATGTTACTTGATCTTTTTCCCTTACTGCTTTTAGTATTTTTTCTTTGTTTTGTGCATTTGGTGTTTTGATTATTATGTGACGGGAGGTATTTCTTTTCTGGTCTAGTCTGTTTGGTGTTCTGTAGGCTTCTTGTATGTTTATGGGTATCTTGTTCTTTAGGTTGGGAAAATTTTCCTCTATAATTTTGTTGAAGATATTTACTGGCCCTTTAGATTGGGAATCTTCACTCTCATCTATACCTATTATCCTTAGGTTTGGTCTTCTCATTTCGTCTTGGATTTCCTGGATGTTCTTCTTAGGAGCTTTTTGCATTTTGCATTTTCTTTGACTGTTGTGTCAAGGTTTTCCATGGTATCTTCTGTGCATGTGATTCTCTCTTCTATCTCTTGTATTCTGTTTGTGATGCTTGCATCTATGACTCCTGATCTCTTTCCTATGTTTTCTATCTCCAGAGTAGTCTCCCTTTGAGATTTCTTTATTGTTTCTATTTCCAGTTTTAGATCCTGGATGGTTTTGTTCAATTCCTTCACCTGTTTGGTTGTGTTTTCTTGAAATTCTTGAAAGGATTTTTGTGTTTCCTCTTTAAGGGCTTCTACCTGTTTACCTGTGTTCTCTTTCAATTCTTTAAAGGATTTTTGTGTTTCCTCTTTAAGGGCTTCTACCTGTTTACCTGCGTTCTCCTGTATTTCTTTAAGGGAGTTACTTATCTCCTTCTTGAAACCCTCCATCATCATCATGAGAAGTGATTTTAATTCTGAGTCCTGTTTTTCCTATGTGATGGGGTATCCAGGGCTTGCTATGGTGGGAGAACTGGGTTCTGATGATGTCAGGTAACTTTGGTTTATGTTGCTTGTGTTCTTGCGCTTGCCTTTCACCATCTGGTTGACTCTAGTGTTACCTGTGGTCACTGTGTCTGACTGGCGTCTGTCTTTCCAGTTATCTTGCTTGTGTCAGATCTCCTTGGATTCCAGATGTCTGTGTGTTCCTGTGATCCTAAGCTCCCTCTGCTCTTGAAGCAGTAGGTCTTCTAAGATGTCTCAGGATCAGATGTTTCCACAGGCGCAGACCAGCTAAGTGTCCTCTGCTCTGGATGCAGTAGGTCCTCTAGGTTGTCTCAGGATCAGGTGTTTCCACCAGAGCAGACCAGCTAAGGGTCTGCCCCAGTCAAAAGAACCAGGGTCTGGGCAGAAGGAAAGTGGTATGGGGGGGTGGGCTTTGGGTGCCTGCTAGTTCCTTAAGCCCCACCTGGCTCCCAGTTGTACCTCTGGGGCATGGGGTAGTGGGCAAGGTGTCTTACTCTCTGCTCTGGGTGCAGTGGGTCCCTCTACGATGTCTCAGGATCCAGTGTTTCCACAGGAGCAGACCAGCTAAGGGTCCGCCCTGGTGCAAAGGACCAGCTCTTCACCTTCTTAAAGCTCTGATCTTTTGGTACAGTTCCTCATGTTATGGTGACGCCCAACCATAAAATTACTTTCATCAATACCTCATAACTGTAATTTTTCTACTGTGGTGAGTCATAATATAAATATCTGATACACAGGATATCTGATATGGGACCCACAAAGAGGTCATGACCTACAGGTTGAGAAATGCTGGTGTAGATGATGGTGTCAAATAATAGGGAAAAACAGTTCTTTCTACCTCCTGTTTTAGACTGGTCTGGCATCATGAAGTATCATAGACTGTAACAGTTGAGATAGTTTCTCAGAATTACAGAAGCAGCTAGAATGGTTGGCTGTGTGTTGCGATTCTCTCCATCCTACAAAAGGAGATAGATGAGAACATGCCTTCATAGGGGGGTTAGAGCTAACCTGTAAATTAATAATGAAGACTTCCTACTACAAATATAGAAAGTTAGGTTCCTGAGGATTCATTTGTGCAAGACCTTGAACTAGAACTTGGGAGTAACAGATGAATGGGAGGCACCCTTTTCTTGTTGACCTTAGACCTTAGTAAATTATAGATCAGTGGTAAAGAACTCTTCAAGAAGTTCAACCCTTTAGACTTTAGATAGCCTCAGGTCATGGGGATCCTGCCTCTGAACATAAGAGTTGAGGATGTTCTTGTCACCCTCTTCCCTTAGATCTACCTCTAATTCCTTAGGCTGGGGCTGTCTACTTACTTGAATCCTAAGTGCTTTGTTAGTGTGAATCATTTTCTAATTTTTAAGAGGGTTTTACTTGTTGGAAAGTGTGTCTCCTTTGATCTCAGATTAGAGTATACAGGTTTTGTTAAGTTAATCATTTATCTGGCATCAGGCTTTCCAGACTTGATTTCTTTGATGCTGTATGATATTCAAAGAGTTTGGGCCTGGCCCTGTAGCCGATATGGCTTGACTTCAACAGCAACTAGTGTCTCCATTTTTCTCCTTCTCTTTGATTATAATTCATCATTCTGGGAGTTCAAGGAAAGATCGATGTTTCTAAAGAGGCCCTCATGTCTAAGAAATTATTGATGGGATAAGACATACTCCCAGCCCCAGAAATGCTAATAATGAAAAACAGGACCCGGTACACACTACACAAGAGTTTTGCCACTGAGCTACAGCCTTGCTCAGGTGAGTCCTTAAGAAAACTTGGTTCTCTCGTTGATCTTGCTGCCATGTAGAGAAAACAAGCATCAAACAGACTTTATTTTTGTTCTAGTGTTCTTCTTTTCATGAGCCAAGTACGTTCATGCCATCTTTTTCTTAACCTCTCGAATCAGTCCCACAGAGTAGAAAGGGGTACATTTTAAAAGAATTTCTAAGACTGATTGCAAAATTTATTCACTATATCATGGGTGGCAGACATGGGAGAAGCAAGCACTTGAGATTTTTGCATGACTTCTTCCATATATGGACTTACTTAATTCATAGACCCATCCTTGAAGTGTTGCTGTGTCCATTTGAAAGATGAAAACACCAATCAGCCAGAGATGGAAAACTGTCTCAGAGTTGCCCAGAGGTGTCTTCACTCCCCACTGACCCCACATTATCTGATAGTCAGAATGTTATGTTGTGTTTAAGTTTCTCAAGCCCGACTGAAACAGGATAGCTGCATTTCTTCTGAGTTAAATTTTGGAAGAAGAACCAGAGCAGGAAAAGTGGGTCATCTCTTGTGTTTACAGATAGATTTGGAAATGTGCTTTTTTATATATAAAATGAAAGAAGTCACAGAGACATAAACCAGCTGCCTGTGTGCTTCTGACAGAATTCGGAGCTTTCCAGCAATCAGTCATCCTAAACCAAGTCGAGATTCCCAAGCTGGATTGTGCTGCTCTAGACCACAGGCCAACCCTGTGTGGAAAAGGCCTTGTTTGCTCTCTGCCTTTTTGTTTATTTCCCTCTTCTTCTGCACTCTGTGGTCTGGCGGAGATCTGAAAGTCTCAATGGAGAAGCTAGTATGGCAGCAGTCTTACTTGGTTTTGGACTGAGTGAGCTTAGCTCGACTTCTCAGGCAAATAGAAATACCTGCAAGTCAGAGCATTCGTTAATTCTAAAGGCAGGCAGTCGTCAAGGTCACTGGACAGGAAGACATACTTTGGAGAGCTGAAAGAAGAGGGCAAAGGCTTCCACTCTGTACTCTAGATACTCTTCTCCATGCTTGTTCTTGGATACTATGTCTCCCCAGGGTTTCCCATGAGGTCATTGGATCTCAGCTTTGATGGACAGCAAAAGAGAAACAAGCTAGTGCTACGTCAGGCCAAGAGTTCTCACACTTTGTCTTGTTTAATCTCCATCTAACTCCTTTCTGAAGTGGCTATTATGACTGTAAATCCAGCAGAGGAAACCAAGGCTCTGAGTGGCATGGGATCATGCCTTAGGGAGCCAGCTGATCTTGACACCATGACTCCTAACCCTGGTCCATCTCCAGTTCTATTCCATGTCACTCACAGATATAATTTTAATCTTTTCTGAGACTCATAATACTCTATCCTACTGGTATTTGAGAGCTAAACCCTTTTTTAAAAGTAGCAATGAGTAAGTAGTTCAAAGGCAATCACCTTCTTAGCCTTGTTTTTTTCCTTCATCAGACTCAGTGAGTGCCACAAAAGTAAAAGACACCAAATAATTGCTCATTTTGATAAAATTCAACATTTTCCTGCACATATACCCTACAATTGCTTCTTCTTAAATAAAGGTCAAACTCTGACATTTTGGGGAGTGTTTTCCTTCATCTCAATGTAACTGACTCTTACCACTTGTGCTGGTCTTCTTCCTCATCTTCTTAGGGTGAGATCATTTAATCTGTGACTTATTCCATCTCAACTCTAATCAGAAGTGCAAAGGAAAGCTGGGTTATCCCAGGCATGTTGTATAGGGAAGTTATACTTTGGACTCCCCTAATTCCCAAAGCTATGGTTCAGAGTCTGGTTTTCATCTTCAAGGATCTTAGGCATCTCCTGGGGCTACAAGAAGAATGCTCTAATTTCAGGACAGAATATAGCCCAGAGCCAACTTGGCAAAGGCCAGAGGGATATAAATTCAGAGCGACAACTTAAGGAACATGGTTTTAATAGAAACGTACTTCTATTTCTTCTCCAATCACATGTCAACTGTCTATTTGCATGGGGAGATCCAAGCTAAAATAAGAGTTGTCAGAATTGGTAATTGAGGGGCTCTGAGTTTTCCCCAAAGCTCCCCTATCCTCCAGATGACAACTTTGAGAGATCCTGTGGGTGGTTGGGGACTTTGTAAAGTCAGCATTATGTAGCAGCCAGAGATTTTCTATGTTCTTTGTTTTATGCCTTGGGATATAATTCTGAAAAAAAAATCATTAAAAAAAACATTAACTGACCCATGAACTGAATTGCATACATGCTGGGTGGCAAGGTTTCAAAAGATTATAGTATATTTCCCTGAGGATCATGCTGTCCAATGTAGGCAGCAGACCCCAAACTGACCTGGATTTAGAAGTACTGCAGGTGACTGTAAACATCCTCAGACTGGAGTGAGAAGTGAAGAGAAAACAACTTCTCAGAAGATATCTAGGGAAGTAGAATAAGGGTTTGCTGTTTGAAAACTGAGGAAAAAACATTCTAGAAAGGAGGCATAAAAAGTGAATGGAGAGTTTGGGGAATTGCTACAAGGTAGTTTGTGAGAGACCAACATTGTGTTTTCACACACAATAGAGAAGATGCTTTGTACTCAGTGATGATTCTAAACTGGACCATTTGTGAAATGAGTTGCTTATAGCACAATGTGAAATGAAATTTCAAAATTTGTTCCCTAGAATTGCTTATTCCAGTTCAGCATAGCCATCGATGGTGAGCAAGAGAGACTTCAGTATCTGCTTTCATCTGCATTGATCCTCATCTTTCCAAAAAGTCTTTGTCAGCATGATAAAAATAAAACTGATGTCATTAGATTAAGTTTTATTTCTCTACCAGTGATGTGCTTGGAAGTTCCCATTCTCAGTTCATGGATGAACAGACTTTGTGAATGTGGACTAGTAACATACTATACCACAGATGTGGTAAGTGGTTGATAGTGGACATCAGGTCTGTCCAGGAATACTCCTTGGCTGATGATCTTCTGAGTGTCTATTGTGTCAAGAGATGTCCCATTTTCTCTGAGTTGACAACCTTAAACTTGTTCTTTGTTTCTTTTAACTGAGACTAGACTCATAGTCGCTCACTATCAAGGCTAGACTATACTTACAGACTTCTTCAGTTCACAGAGGACCCGGAGTGGGGCAGTCAGACACTGTTCTACATGGAGATCATAGACATGATTGAGTTTGGGTGCCAGGTCCCTCTCATGGAATCCTTGCATAAAAAATAGCCTCAATAATTCAACCTTATATTCTTTCTATGAGAGCATGGTCTTCAATCTTCTATTGAAACTCTATGGTCTCCAGAACTTATTTACCTATCAAGTCAAAACTCTGACATCTCGTACTAGAGGCCATGAGGACTGGCCTGGTCTATTGTTACCACAGGCTCATGCCATGTTCTCTCATTCCAGAATTGCTAGCTTATTTTATTTGTTTTGAATCATCTTTTGTCTTTTGACTTCAGTGCCATCAGTCCATCCCTCCTCAAATCCTCCTCTAAGAATGTGGTCTTCCCTATTCAAGAAAGAGGACTGATTTTCATCATCCTTTTTCTTATCAGGAAGCTGAAATGTAGGGAGACTGATAGCATGTTGATACCCCACAGAAACCTACAAAATTCCATTTGAAGTTTGCCAGATCATTGACTCACAAAAGAACATCTTCTTGAGTATAGACTTTTGCAGTAGGATCTGATGATATTTTGAATTTCTTGTTTCTGTTGTTATGTCTCCCTTTTCATTTCTGATTTTATTAATTTGGATACTGTCTCTGTGCTTCTGGTTAGCCTGGCTAAGGGTTTATCTATCTTGTTGATTTTCTCAAAGAACCAGCTCCTGATTTTGTTGATTCTTTGTATAGTTCTTTTTTGTTTCTACTTGGCTGATTTCAGCCCTGAGTTTGATTATTTCCTGACTTCTACTCCTCTTGGGTGCATTTGCTTCTTTTTGTTCTAGAGCTTTCAGATGTGCTGTCAAGCTGCTAGTGTATGTTCTCTCCAGTTTCTTTTTGTAGGCACTCAGAGCTATGAGTTTTCCTCTAGTACTGTTTTCATTGTGTCCCATAAGTTTTGGTATGATGTGCCTTCATTTTCATTAAATTCTAAAATGTCTTTAATTTCTTTCTATATTTCTTCCTTTACCAAGTTATCATTCAGTAGAGTGTTGTTCAGTTCCCACATGTATGTGGGCTATCCATTGTTTTTGTTGTTATTGAAGATTGGCCTTAGTCTGTGGTGATCTGATAGGGTGCATGGGATTATTTCAATCTTCCTGAATATGTTGAAGTCTGTTTTGTGACCAATTATATGGTATATTTTGGAGAAGGTACCATGAGATGCTGAGGAGAAGGTATATTCTTTTGTGTTCGGATGAAATATTCTATAGATAGCTGTCAAACCCATTTGGTCCAGAACTTCTCTTAGTTTCACTGTTTCTCTGTTTAGTTTCTGTTTCTATGATCTGTCCATTGCTGAGAATGGGGTGTTGAAGTCTTCCATTATTATTATGTGAGGTACAATGTGTGCTTTGAGTTTTAGTGAAGTTTCTTTTTATGAATGTGAGTGCATAGATACTCAGCATAGACTTGGAGCATAGATACTCAGAGAATTCAGAGTTCATCTGGGTAGATTTTTCTTTTGACGAATATGAAGTATCCTTCCTTATCTTTTTTCATAACTTTGAGTTGAAAGTCAATTTTATTCTATATTAGAATGGGTACTCCAGTTTGTTTCTTGGGACTATTTGCTTGAAAAATTGTTGTCCAGCCTTTTACTCTGAGTTAGTGTCTGTCTTTGTCACTGATGTGTGTTTCTTGCATGCAGCAAAATGTTCAGTCCTGCTTATGTATCCAGTCCATTAGTCTATGTCTTTTTATAGGGGAATTGAGTCCATTGATATTAAGAGATATTAAGAAAAAATGATTGTTGCTTCCTGTTATTTTTTTTTTATTAGAGGTAGAGTTATGTTTATGTGGTTATCTCATTTTGGATTTGTTGGAAGATTACTTTCTTGCTTTTTCTAGGTTGTAGTTTCCTCCGTGTGTTAGAGTTTTCCATCTATTATCCTTTGTAAGACTGGATTTGTACAAAAGCCTGTACTCAACAAAACTGGAAAATCTGGATGAAATGGACAATTTTCTAGACAGATACTAGTTACTAAAGTTAAATCAGTATCAGATAAACCATCTAAACAGTCCCATAACCCCTAAAGAAATAGCAACAGTCATTAAAAGTCTTCCCACCAATAAAAGCCCAGGATCAGATGGTTTTAGTGCAGAATTCTATTAGACCTTCAAAGAAGACCTAATACTAATTCTCTTCAATCTATTCCACAAAATAGAAACAGAAGGAACACTACCCAATTCATTCTATGAAGCCACAATTAGGCTCATACCTAAACCTCACAAAGACCCAAGAAAGAAAGATAACTTCAGACCAATCTTCCTTATGAATATCAATGCAAAAATTCTCAATAAAATTCTCACAAACCAAATCCAAGAAAACATCAAAACAATCATCCATCATGATCAAGTAGGCTTTATCCCAGGTATGAGGGGTTGGCTCAATATACAGAAATCCATCAACATAAAACACTATTTAAACAAACTCAAAGAAAAATATCACATGATCATCTCATTAGCTATTGAGAAATCATTTGAAAAAATTCAACACCTCTTCATGGTTAAAGTCCTGGAAAAATCAAGAATCGAAGGCCCATACCTAAACATAGTAAAATCAATATACTGCAAATCAATAGTCAAAATCAAACTAAATGAAGAGAAACTTGAAGCAATCCCACTAAAATCAAGGACCAGACAGGGCTGTCCACCCTCTCCATGCCTATTCAATATAGTACTAGAAATCCTAGCTAGAGCAATTAGACAACAAAAAGAGGTCAAAGGGATACAAATTGGAAAGGAAGAAGTCAAAATATTACTATTTGCAGATGACCCCAAAATTTCTACCAGAGAAATCCTAAACCTCACAAACAACATCAGCAAAGTGGCTGGATATAAAATTAATTCGAACAAATAAGTAGCCTTCCTCTACTCAAAGGATAAATAGGCTGAGGAGGAAATTAGGGAAATGACACCCTTCACAATAGTCACAAATAATATAAAATAATTTGGTGTGAATCTAACCAAGCAAATAAAATATCTGTATGACAAGAATTTCAAGTCTCTGAAGAAAGAAATCAAAGATCTCAGAAGATGGAAAGATCTCCTATACTCATGGATTGGCAGGATTAATATAGTAAAAATGGCCATCTTGCCAAAGCAATCTACAGATTCAATGCAATCCCCATCAAAATTCCAACTCAATTCTACATAGAATTAGAAAGAGTAATTTGCAAATACATTTGGAATAACAAAACACCCAGGATAGTGAAAATTATTCTCAACAATAAAAGAACTTCTGGTAGAATTACCATCCCTGACCTCAAGCTGTACTACAGAGCAATAGTGATAAAAACTGCATGGTATTGGTACAGAGACAGGCAGGAACATCAATGGAATAGAACTGAAGACCCAGAAAAAAAACCCATACAGCTATGGTCACTTGATCTTTGACAAAGGAGCTAAAACCATCCAGTGGAAAAAAGACAGCATTTTCAACAAATAGTGCTGGTTCAACTGGACGTAAGCATGTAGAAGGATGCAAATCGATCCATTCTTATCTCCTTATACAAAGCTCAAGTCCAAGTGGATCAAGGATCTCTACATAAAACCAAATACACTGAAACTAATAGAAGAGAAAATGGGGAAGAGCCTCAAACATATGGGCACAGGAGAAAAGTTCCTCAACAGAACACCAATAGTTTATGCTCTAGGATCAAGAATTGACAAATGGGACCTGATAAAATTGCAAAGCTTCTGTAAGGCAAAGGACACTGTCAATAGTACAAAATGTCAATCAACAGATTGGGAAAAGATCTTTACCAATCCTACATCTGATAGAGGGGTAATATCCAATATATACAAAGAACTCAAGAAATTAGACTCCAGACAATCAAATAACTCTATTTAAAAAAATGGGTACAGAGATAAACAAAGAATTCTCAACTGAGGAAACTCGAATAGCCGAGAAGCACCTAAAGAAATGTTCAACATCCTTAGTCATCAGGGAAATGCAAATCAAAACAACCCTGAGATTCCACCTCACATCAGTTAGAATGGCTAAGATCAAAAATTCAGGTGATAGCAGATGCTGGCGAGGATGTGAAAAAAGAGGAACACTCCTCCATTTTTGATGGGATTGCAAGCTGGTAAAACCACTCTGGAAATCAGCCTGGTGGTTCCTCAGAAAATTTGACATAGTATTACCTGAGGACTCAGCTATACCAATCCTGGGCATATACCCAAAAGATGCTCCAACATATAACAAGGCCACATGCTCCATTATGTTCATAGCAGCCTTATTTATAATAGCCAATAGCTGGAAAGAACCCAGACGTCCTTCCACAGAGGAATGGATACAGAAAATGTGGTACATTCACACAACAGAGTATTACTCAGTTATTAAAAACCATGAATTCGTGAAATTCTTAGGCAAATAGATGGAACTAGAAAATATCATCCTGAGTGAGGTAATCCAATCAAAAAAGAGCACACATGGTATGTTCTTACTGTTAAGTGAATCTTAGCCCAGAAGCTTGCAATACCCAAGATACAATTCACAGACCACATGAAGCTCAAGAAGGAAAACCAAAGTATGGGTGCTTAGGTCTTTCTTAGAAGGAGTAACACAATACTCATGGGAGCAAATATGGAGACAACATGTGGAGCAGAGACTGAAGGAGGGGCTGTCCAGAGACTGTGCCATCTGGGGATCTATCCCATGTGCAGTCACCAAATGCAGACACTGTTATGGATGCCAGGAAGTACATGCTGGTATAGCTGTCCTGAGAGACTCTACCAAGCCTGACATATACAGTGGCAGATGCTTGCAGCTAACCATTTAACTGATCACTAGGTCCCCAATGGAGGAGTTAGAGAGAAGACTGAAGGAGTTGAAGGGATTTGTGGCCCCATGGAGAGAGTGACAATCCCAACCAACCAGAGCTCCCAGGGTCTAAACTGCCAGCCTGGGAACACACATGGAGGTACCCATGGCTCCAGTTGTATATGTAGAGGAGGATGATCTTGTCAGGCACAGGTGGGAGAGGAGGTCCTTGGTCCCGTGAAGGCTGGATGCCCAGTGTTGGGAATTCAAGGGCAGGGAGGTGGGAGTGGGTGTGGGCATACCCTCATAGAAGCAGGAGAAGGGGGTATGGGATAGGGAGTTTCAGGAGGGGACATGGGGAAAGGGGATAACATCTGAAATGTAAATAAATAAAATATCCAATAAATAAAAGAACATCTTCTTAAGGGCTTCAATGAATCATCTATCACTAGACACAGATCCTCTAACAGATACTCTCCAGTTCCACAAGGAGCAGAGTCTGCTTCCAACCACGGTGTACATGGTTCTCAGCTGTTTCTCTTTAGGAAAGTACTCAGCAAAAGACAAATTCCATGATCAAAATTCCATCCCCTTCCTGTAAGCAACCTTCATGGAAGACAGTTGATGAGATGCTCAACTTTCTTGCTTCTATTTGGGATAAGACGGAAGAGCCATCTCTATGCCAAGTTCTCCACAAGACCAGCAGAGTCCTTTTGTCTACTTCATTGTATCAGCTTCTTTGTCTGTCCAATCCATTTACTGTTCCATCTTATAGGGGTCAATTCTGAAGCTCCTTTCCAATAACTGTTTTGTGCACAAAGTTCTACTTCAGTGTCTGCTTTTTATGGAATTTCATCTGGAATGATGACAAGCAAACAGATGTGATGCCTGTTCACACGGATCTTGGAGATGCCTTTGTCCATATTACTTCTGATCCAAAGCCAATAGCTTGGCCATTTGCACCATTAATCTAACACTGAGGTCCCATAGAGGATCAATGGGCTCATCCAGAGGATCACTTCTTTCTCTGAGGCTCCACCACCTAAGGCTTTCATAGCCACCCAAAACGGTGTCACCCACTGGGGACCAAATGTTCAAACACGTGAGTCTATGGGGAACTTTTCATAGGAAAACAAAGAATAGTGTGAGGATGGAATTAATGGAAAAGAAAAGGAATTCTGATAGAAGAATTGTATATAAACACACAAGAGCTCTGAATGAACAAATATACTTGGCAGATATGATGTTGTCTGGACTCAGCAATGACCACATGAGACTGCCTACTGAGATCATTGTCCATATTTACTTAGCAACTGAAGGATTCACTGCTGCGATGCTGGTCAGGGGTTTATGAACTGAACACACATTTTCTCCATTAATTAACTGATTGATTCATTTTACATACTGATCACTGCTCCCCTTTTCCCCCTCTCATACAGTCCCTCCTCCAATCCCCTCTCCTTCTTCTCTGAGAAGATGGGGCCCCCTCCTGGGTATCCCCCCCACCCGAAGCATCAACTCTGCAGGGTTAAGCACATCCTCTCCTACTGAGGCCAGACAAGGCAGCCCAGCTGGGGAACAGATTCCACAGACAGGAACCAGTTTTAGGGACAGCCCCGTTCCAGTTGTTGGGGGACCCACATGGAAACTGAGCTGTACATCTGCTATAAATGTGCCAGGAGCCTTGGTCCAGCTCCTGTATGCTCTTTGATTGGTGGCTTAGTCTTTGATAGTTCCCAAGTGTCCAGGTTAGTCAACTCTGTTGGTCTTCTTCTGGGGTTCCCATCCCCTTCAAGTCCTTTAATCCCCGCCCCACCCCACCCCCACCACACTCTTATGGAAGAGTTGGATTCTCATTTTTTTAAAAAAGATTTATTTATTTTTATGTGTATCAATGTTTTTATGCCTACATGCATGTCTCTGTGAGGGTACCAGATCCCCTGGAACTGGAATTATGTACAATTGTGAGCTGCCATGTGGGTGCTGGGAATTAAACCCAGGTCCTCTGGAAGCTATTCAACAAACATTGAGCCTGTCTTCAGTCCTCAACATTACAACTAACAAGTAAAGGAACACACTATCAAAGCTCTGAACTTGAAGCCTTTGCTAGAGGATTAAAAAAAAAAAACCAACTATCAAAGGGCAAATACTAAGATGAAGGCTATTTCTAAGTTCCTGGGATGAGAGCAGAGGTATGCTTCTGAGCCCTGTTTAATATTTGGTATCAGTAATTTAGACAAAGATAGATAAAGTTTGCTTATCGCATCTGTGGCTGACACACAGCTGGGAGGGATAGAAAATGATTGATGACAAAAATCAAACTTCTAAATGATCTCAGTTGGCTGGAATTGTGAGCCAAACCCTGCAAGATGAAGTGCAGCAGGGGTCTTTGGGAGGCTCTGTATTTCCATGCAAACCATCCATTGCTTATGAGTAGGAGAGGGTGCCTGGCTTGGCCCTCAGCCATTAAGCAAAGCAGGGATACCACCATCAGGTCTCAAATCTAACTGACATCAAGTGAGCAAATTAAAGGTCTAACTCCTCTCACCTCTCACACCAAGAGCTTGTGGTGAGACTATATTGAAGCTTCGGATCACATCTAATGGGACATCTTATGAAATCGTTTGAAGGTGATTTAATGAGACATTTTATGAATCACTTTGAAGGTGGAATGATGGCAGAGGGACAGTATCTTTAGATGAAGGTGGATGCTGTGGATTGTGTCCTCCAGGCAATGCTCTGCATGCACAAGCCAAGTGTTGGACAGCATATACTGTGGGCCTGGGATATCCTGGCACCTTGTAGAAGCTTCACTTAAGCTCTGCTAATTACTAGCTGTATCTCCTGGTCTTTGGAGAAACAGACCAGTTACTCCATTCTCACAAAGCCTGTGTGTTATGAATGAGCTCATATTCATAAAATGATAAGGACAGGATTTGGGCAGAAGTTGGTATTTAATAGTACATACTCTGGCTTTCCAGGAAAATAAAAAGTCATTAAAAACAAACAGCCCGATCCATGGACCTGGATTCAGGGTCAGATTTCAGTTTTTTGAAGATTTCTGTCTTTTTTGGGGAAAAAAGGGACCAGTTTTCTTTGTTCTTTCTGTACATAGGCTCTGTATGTAAGAGAGAAACTTAGATTTCAAGAAAGCACCCAGGCTTAGAATACTTGAGGTATTTATCAAAGAGACAGTTACACCCTACAGGATTGGTACTCAAAATTAAAATAGTATACCAGTACAAAGGAGGTAGGTCATCATGCCCAAATTAAGGCCAAGTGTTAGGGATATGTGGTAAGCACAAAGACAAGGCGCTGATTTCTGTAACTATGGCCTGAGAGTCCTTTGTCACATGGTACTTCAGGTAATGTTGATCTTTGGGTATCCCAGAATCTGTATCTGAAAACTGTGAAATGTGAACCAGATTTGGAGGGAGGAAGGGAGGAAGGAAGGAAGGAAGGAAGGGAGGAAGGGAGGAAGGGAGGAAGGGAGGAAGGGAGGTACGTGGGGAGGGAGGAAGGGAGAGAGAGAGAGAGAGACAGAGAGAGAGAGACAGAGACCGGGAGAGACACAGAGACACAGAGAGACAGAGTTGGCCTGTATTGAAGTCCAATCTATGATATCCTGTTTAGACAAATTCTTGACAGTTCCATGTTGGAGTTCTAGGGAAATGAATCTCTCCCTTTAATCATGAAGCATTTAAAAAGTGGTGACAGTGATTTTGCATTACACGTGAGCGTCTCTGAACACTCCTAGAGCAACAGCAATTGGATGAAGTAGTAAGTGTTCTTGCCTCCCATTTTCACATGTGAATTTTTGAAATTTAATTTTTGATGACAGCATTGATAAAGATGTGACAAAACTCTTTGGAAAGTCAACATCACTATAGAGTGCGGCACAGACTGGGACCTGGGAACTCTGAAAGTAAAGTCCTGCACTCTTTTTGATTGATTTTTTTCTCTTTCCTTTTCTCTCTCTTCTTTCCTCACTTTCTTTTCTGCATGAGAGAGAGAGAGAGACAGAGAGAGACAGACAGAGAGACAGACACAAAAGAGACACAGAGAAAGACACACACACACAAGGAGAGATAGAACAACTGTAGGAACACTACAGCTTTAACTTTATCTTCCTTCAGAAAAAATATGGGATAAGTTGAATAGAATTGAACACTTCTCCCTAATTCATTTGACTCAAACAACCCACACCAACTTTCTTGGTCTTAAATCTGAGTAGGAAACCTCAAAAAAAAAAAAAATCAAATGTCATCTCTTAATTCCTGTCCTCTTTCTTTGGACTGAGAAAAAGCTTAGCATGAGCTACTCTGAAATTATTGTCTTTGGCTAAAACGATGACAAGAGCTAAGGTGTGGTTAAGAGTAAAAAAAATACAGAGTTTTCAGATCTGAAATACAATAGGAAGTGTTGGTGTGGGTTTTTCTGGGGTTTGCAATAAAGACACGTTTGGCCTCATTTTAGCTCATCATGGCTTGACTCTGAAAGATTTCCCTTAGGCTCGTGTTTTAAATACCCAGTTCCAGCTCTCGGGGGTGTTTTACAAACAGTGGCCTGGCTAGTGGAAGCAGGTTGCTAAGAACAGACCATTGACAGTTTTGCCTATTAATTTCTTTTCTTGTTGCTGTGAAAAGTATCCAAAGAAATGCCTTAAGGAAAGCTTGACTTTGATTTTGCCCTCATTTACTCTGAGTCTTCATATCTCAAGTAACCCCACATAGAAATCCTCATAGATGTCTGTCCCTTAGGTAATGCTCATTCTGTCAAGTCAGAACTATTCAGTATCACAATCTGCATCTGGTTCTGGTCTAGTCCTTTGCTTTTTGGTCTGTGCCACATGAACAGTTGTTGGTGCTGTGACATATGTGTGTGTGTGTGTATGTGTGTATACATATATACATATACACATATATGTATATGTGTATACATATATATGCATATTATATGCCACAAATGAGCTGCTTCCACTTCCATACACTTCCAGCCATGCTCTCCTTAACATGACAGACTCAAACCTCCAAAATCATGAGTCTGAATGAATTTTTATTTCCTTAGTTGTTCCAGTGAGGCATTTTTGTCACAGCAATGCAAAAGTAACACAGTCACAAAACTTCTACGTTAATACAACTCAGAGTGCAGATGCAGAACCCTGGGGCTGGACAAGGTGGTGTCTTTGCTTGCTTATTAACTACTTGCTGCTTGGCTCAGCATTCAAAGGTTCTTTGCCTGCTGTTACAATCCATTTCTTCTTCTTCAGCTCATAGCACTTGGTTCAGTGCAACCCAGACATTTGTATATGGCACTTGGAAAGGCAATGTTAATACCAGAATGGCAATATCAGACCATTCTTTTGAAAAGGACCATATTTGTGGGTTTTCTAGAAGAACTGATAGTATTCAAGCAAGAAGAAGAAACGGCTGGCACAGGTGAGACTAAATTGCAGCCCAGAAAAGAGTGAAACCTCAAACAGAATTGGCCTTGGTGTTTGTAGGGCACATAACAGACAAGCAAAATTTGTTTTAAAAATAAATGTGAGGTAAGGAGATGGGTAAGTAGGTAAAAGTATGTGCTGTCCAAGTATAAGACCTGAATTCAAATCCCAGCACTCACATAAAAACTTGATTTGTCAGTGTGAGTCTCTAGCCCCTGCACTGGGAGGGCAGAAGCAAGCAGATCCCAGAGGCTATCTGGCCAGTCTAGAATAAACAACACACCCCAGGGCCAATGAGAACCCTGTATCAAATCATCAAGAGCAATAGGGGAAGACAGCCACTAATAACCTCTGGCCTAAGAAAACATACAAACACACATAGACACACAGCACACACACACACACTTATGCGAAACTGTATCTGCACAAACATATATATATATATATATATATATATATATATATATATATATACACATATATATACACACACACACATTCAGACATAATACACACAAAAAATAATAACTGAAAGAAAGACTGAATGAATAAAGTGAACAAATGAATGAACTTGTATTGTGGTGATAGCCACATTTTATACAATGGTAGTTGTGTTTTATATAAATTTTCGTCCAGTTACTTAATGTCACCAAACTACGGCTTATTCATCTTTGAAATACACGATAGCGTGCATGTAGCTCTCTCCAAAAGTATTTTCATAAACAGCAGGTTAGATGGGCTTGGAAAATGGTCAGATCTGATTTTGTTTTAGCAGCTTTCTTCTTCATCACATAAGGCAGGATTAGACATTCCGTAGGGGGAAAGGTTCTCAAAGCATCCACCTTTCTCTAAGTTCCATCCACACATAGGTGGCCTCACAGAGGTCATTTTATTTTTTCTATCCCTTCTTTCTGATTCAGAGCACGGGATAGATTATACTCTGCCTTGTGTCTACATCCTCCAAAGATTGAGAGCAGGATTTAGAACTCTAGTGAGCACATGTGGAGAAGAAGACTGCAGGATGCTGACAATTGTTATTATCATTATTATCCTTCTTTCCACCTCTCTACTTGTTTCATTATTGTTTTAAAGTTTTAACTTTGCCAAAAGCAGATTTTCATAATATTATTTATTTTCTAAGATTGGTAATATTTGGCTTGGAGAACAAGAGTGCTTGACTCTTATGATGGGCCTGGCTTCTATTTCCAACTTGGGAAAACTTACCACCCTGAAGACTAAAGAAATCCTTCTTTGTTTGTTACTATGTCAGTCTTTGACAGCCCAGCATAGAAGAAACCTTAGGACAGTGGTCAAGGTGCCTAGGTTGGGATACCTGCTCTGTTCTTTACTAGCTATTTGACACAGAGAAAACAAATTGCCTCCTCTGCTTTCCAATTTTCATATACATAAAATTATAACAGCAGCAGCTACTTTACAGAATTTCTTGCTTATACTTTATGAACTAAGACTAATGTTCATTAGCTTGCTCTTGATAGAGCTCGTGCATTTGGAAATTGTCTCCTGGAAAGCTCCTTAAGCTCTGTGAATCCATCAGTGCCCAGTGGAAGACACGAACCCCTCCTTTTTATCCCTACTCACTGTCAGTACTCATAGTGTTTCATAGCCTTAAATACAACTTAACATTTATGATTTCACTCACTAATCCTCTTCATTTCTGTTTGAATGACTGCTGCATATCTGGTAAGCAGTCCCTGGATCTCCAAACTCTCCCCATCCTGCTTCACCTATAATTATTCCACTTCTGAACGTTACTTCTTTAGTTTCTTTGGTTCTAACTTAGATTTTTCTTTCCTTCTATATGACATGCAATCATCACACAGGCTGTCTCTCTTTTTGAATCACAACCATAGCAGCACTCACCTTTCTATAGTGCTGATCATCCCTCACCGGATTCCCACAACTGCTCCACCCTGCAGTTCGTAATTGTGTAGAACCCACTCAGCAGAACAGCACAGATCCACTGATCCTCATGCATCTGTCTATTTCCCAAGACTTTCATTAGTCTGAAGTTGAGTTCTGCTATAGCCGACCCAGTACCTCTGTAGTCTTCACTCATCTCCTCAGTCTGTTTGCTGTCCCTGCTCCTCCCTCATTCCTACTGCTTCCTTCCTGATTAGGACTTTGATTCTAGTGTTATGCAAATAGGTGCTTAATAAATATTTACTGAATAGATAAATGAATGAACAAATGGAACATTTTACTACATAGAAG
Organism: Mastomys natalensis; assembly: GCA_021653895.1. Lineage (NCBI taxonomy): Eukaryota > Metazoa > Chordata > Mammalia > Rodentia > Muridae > Mastomys > Mastomys natalensis. The sequence goes on from JAJTUV010000391.1 coordinate 1,300,909, forward strand.
AAACATCAACACAAATACTCTTCACAATAATTATTGGTTATATTATTTTGCTTTTATGAACTGATAAACACTCTCTTCAAATTAAATATTCACTTCTCATATTTACATGGTCATATTTATTGTGACATTAAAATAATATACAGTTTTCAAGCCCAGACCTTTTCTATTATACGAGTAAAAGATGACGCATGCACGGAAGCATAAAAATATGCTTAATTAAAAGAATTAAATGTCTAGCCTTACCTCTATTCATAGTTCTTTGGGTTCCTTCTCTGTACCGACATGGGCAAGTAGAAGCTTCTATGCCTAGGACACATCCTAGGCAGATCTGTACATATCCTGAACTATATCTCTGTACTCTCAAACAGTTCTTAAGCATCCCCTTGCCCCCAATCCTGACTGGCACAAGAGCATGTGGGAGCCTATGCTTGCAGAGGTCAGGCTTCATAAAAACATCTGTACTGTCGATGAGGCCCAGGATTATGTCTGTCGAACCTAAATCCTTCTCCACAGCCAGGCAGGTCCTAGCCCCTCCTTCCACACAGCTTTGTCTTGTCTTCTAGCTCTTAGCTTTTCATTGCATCTGGCCACAGAAGCCGTGTGGACTGTTTTTACTGACAGCAGCCACCAGCCCATACGGTTCCCATTACCACAAACTGTTACCTTCATTGAGACCAGTTTGCAAATGAGGGGGTTGTAGATAATACAGATGTCAAGTCCAAGCTGCCACTCCCAAGGCTCCCAGGATTTGCCTTGGCAGGTATGTTGGTCTCAATGAATGTCTTCCAAAACCAAATTGGAATGGACAAACCTCTGATTAATTTGCTCAGGTGTTTTGGTTTTTTCCGTTTGTTGTCTGTTTGTTTGCTTCCATGCTCAGCTCCATAGAATTTCAAGAGCATCAAATTGCAAAGGTCTATTGCTTTATATGGGGAGAGAAATTTGAGTTCTATTTCTTTCCAGTATCCAAGTTTATGCTACCATGATTCTATCACATTAACTGTTTAGGACAATACCATAGTCTCAATGCAGAGTACATGTATGTATACTGGCAGGAAGCAGTTCCTGAATATCCCATCTTCTTCTGGAAAGATACTGGGTGACTTCCAGGCTTTCAATATATGGATAATATCTTTTTCTGCATGTAAAACACTTTCTAAAGACATAAACCACTTTTAAACATAGTGTCTTGGTGGAATCTTACAATGTTGGGCTAACAATGGACTTTTCCTTTTTAAACATGTAGGAGGAGAGGTTGCATACTCATTTATGTGTAGATGTGTGCATGTGCATATGTGTGCATGTGCATATGTGTGCATATGCCTGTGGCGACCAGAGGTTAATCTTGCTCCTTTTAGCCATCCACATTGAATTTTTAGACAAGAGATTTTATTCTGGGACCACTGAGTAGGCTAGACTAGCTAGCCAGCAAGCTCCACAAATCTGCATGTCTCTACCTCCACAGCATTGGAACATCAGGTAGGCACTACGATTTCTGGCTTTCTGTATGGGTGCTGGAGATCTAACTTAGGTCCTCAAGCTTGCATAACAGGCAATTTATTGGTTAAACTAATTCTCCCCTAAGCCCTATACATTTTCATAATGAAGATGAGGAAACTTTCAAAGACAAACTGACTTGAATGAAGTAATATGTCCCTGAAGAGCCCATGTTGGGACTTAACCTCAGTTCTGTGGACTGTAGACACAGTAGATCTCATGCTCCAACACCATAGATGCCCCAGTGACTTAGAACAATACTGGGTAGGGCTCACTCAAGGACATAAGCTACCAGCTTACAATGGGGCCTGATGGGACATGTTGCATCGAAACTGGAAGTTGGCATTGAGACTCAGGTTCCCTGTGTCACAGCAAAGCTACTGCCACTCTAGCTAGATGACATTGAAATGGTCGTGAACAAGCAGTTTCTTCCTACAGTGGTTAATGCCTCACTTCAAAAGCTTAGGGTATATTGTCGCAACTGAGAAGAAACCTTCCAAAGCAGTGGGCAGATGAGAGAGAGAATTCGAAGCTGAAGATGAGACAGGAGGCAAGGATGCAGCTTTCTGAAACTCCCTGTCCTATTGTGTGATTTCTGGTTCCTTGTCCAGGAGATAATGGTGGATAGAGGAGTAAAGAGGGGCAGAAGGATTGAGTCCCTTGGAGAACTACTGGGTAGAGGAGCTGAGGCAGGCTAGCCTGCTGCCTGCTAGGCTGGATGCTGCATGACAGATCATCTTTCATTCTTGTCACTGCACTGTGACATAGACAAGTGTATTATTTCCATGCCATGACTGAAGAAACTGAGGCTTAGAAAAGTTATTTATTCTCAATCATGGATCCCAGAAGTGATAGAGTGGACATTTAACAGTAGTCTTACCTTCTTCATTCCCACATAGCTTTCGCCTTCTACTTTCTGCTTTTGATTCTCTTCTTTGCTGACAGATATTGTCTTCCATGTCCTTTTGGAACAGTGGGAAGATTTCTTTAAAAACATTTATGCTTGCTTTTTGTAACCAACATTATGGGATGCTTACATAGTTCCTGAGGCCAAATGAATGACAGAATATGCTAGAACACCCATGCTGCTCACTATAGGGAAACCCCGCTGATACGTAATATGGTCCACACTTTGGTTTAAGCATGTGACACATGCCAGCCATCTAGTATTGCTAAGTCGATGCTCTACACTTGATTTTATTTTACTCCACTACTGTCTTAACTCTGTGTGGAGCCTCATAGCAAGGCTCTCTTTTGGTTTTCCTTCATCATCGTAAGCTCTGATGGGGAGTAGAACAGACATGTGCCACCCCACCATTTTCCACCTATCAGCTGGCTCCTTTTATTGCTCTGTTACTATCTATTTTGTTAGCACCAGGAGCTGGAATGAGACAGGTCATCTGTTCCAGAGCTAATGCATCTTTTAAAGACAGGCTTCAGTTTCTCCAACAGGAGTAATGGTCATGACAATTATAACTATGACATTCATGATATTAACAGCTTGTGTGTATTCTGTGTTTATTATGTGCTATGTGCTGAGCTAAGGATTTTCTTTATATTATTATCTTTTTATTGCACTTCTTTATTTCATGTGTGGGGATACAATGTGACATGTCAAATGTGTGAATGCCAGAGGATAAATAGAGAATCTGCATTCTTTTTCCCTCATGCTTGTTCCATGTTGTCAAACTTAGTAGTAAGCTCGTTATTTACTGAGCCATCTCACCAGTCTCAGATTATATTTTAATCCTCCCCCCAAACCTATGAATCTACATTTTAATACATGTGCAAAGATACAGGAACAAATAGAACTTACACGTAAGCACACATAGAAGAATTTAGTGGTTTTTTTTGTTTTGTTTGGTTTTTTTTACCAATCATAGTAGTTTATGTATGTTTCTGAGCAAATGTATCTACATGGGGGTTCTGCCTGTAAGACTGCATGCCTGATGAGTAGAGTGTGGAAGATTTCAGAACAGGTTCCTTAGAGTCAGGGCAAAGTTATATATGTTTGTCCTGTTGGATTCATGAGAGGGACATGCACTGCCTTTTGTTCAGGTCAGTAAAAATTCTAATTTTTTTTGTCCTTGGCCAGTTGTTTGTCATTGGGAAATCACTAAAGCAAGAGCCACCAAAGAAAAGCTGGAGGGCTTTTGCCTGGCATTCTTCCTTGCCCCTAGTAGGTCTAAATCAATGTTCCCTTACAGAGACAAACCCACACACAGGCTCTTACTTTATCTATTGCTTCCCTGCACAAATGCAAAGTCAGACAGACTAGCACCTGATTGTTCACAAATCTTCCTTGCCATGGACACAGGTTGGCATCAATGTGGCCATTACTCAGACAGGAAAGGAATGCTCATAACCCAGGATCATACGATTCCTTAAGCCTTTTACTCATGCTTGATAACTCATAGGCAATGGGCTCCTATGGCCCTGCTCTAGGTTTTAAAATTATTATTATTAAGACAAACATAGTGGGGGTATGGTGTTTTAGGCTACATATGCCAATTTTATTAGAAACACTTACTTTCCTTAGAAGCCAAAAAATTCCTGGAAATAGATCAATATATACCCAATCACAATAGCACCATGCATTGAATTATGGAAACAGAATGTATGTGCCTAATGAAAGAGACAGCTAGAGTGCCTGCTGTTATATATTCCATCACACAATTGGGAGATCATATCATTTGTTTTAAGTGAGAAAAAAATCAGGATACAAAGCAGCATAATTATACTAAACAATACATGGCTATATGGAAAGTAAGAGCATAAGGAACTGTGCTGTAACTATCAAAATTCGAATTGTTTTTTTAATTGGATATTTTATTTATTTACAATACAGATGTCATCCCCTTTCCCCATTTCCCCTCCTTAGAACCCACTATCCTATACCCCCTCTTCCTTTATGCTTTTATACCATTTTGAATACATGAATTTCTAATTGTTTTTTTCTTGTTCCTTTATTCTTTTCCCCTTCCACATCTTCTTCATGAGAAGATTTTTGTAAGCAGGAGATGCTCCATAGGAAAAGCCTCACTCTTGTCAGACTTATGGTTCCTTGATTGAAACTGCCTCTACACACACACACACACACACACACACACACACACAAACACATGAATACACACATACTCCAAAGTCTACTTCAGCCTTTGCTTAACACAAGATTTAGAATACAAACAACGGGACAGGGCAGGCACGGTCACTTGCCTCCAGGCTTACTGTGGTAGAGTGACATATGCCTTGATTTCCTCCCAGTATCCATGCATGTTTATTAATTTCTGTTCATTCCCTTTCACACGTCTCTGCTGTATATGGCTGTGATGGCATGTGTATGTGCCAAAACAGATTTATTTTCTCTGCCAATTAAAGATTTGAAAGGCATGAAAGAGACATTATTGGAACTCTTGGGGAATCCTACTTGGGCCATTACATGATACCTGAGAAATTAGAGTCCCATCTTGGGGTTATTAGTCTCATTAATAAAAGAGTTTATGTACAGATACCACTGTGAAAAACTGAATCAGAACCTCCAGGACAGTTTATTTAGAAGGAAAAGCCTACCATGGGCAAGGTGTAAGGAAGCTCAAAGTGCTAGTTACAGAATTTAAAAGCATATTAGATTTTGCCAGCATCTGAGAGAAAAAAATGTCAACAGAGAAGAAAAAGAAGCAGTCAGGCTTCAAAATGATGGGCAGACCCAGCTGAACATGGAGTCTCAGTTCTAGGGACTGCACTAGGGGGTGGGAATTCTGGGAATAAGTTCATTGTCTTAACCCTGGGGTATGGAACTACTTCCATCTTGGAGGGGTTGGCAAGACGTTTACTGGAATAGATACTTACTCTCGTTATGGGTCTTCTCTGCACATAATGCTTTTACTAAAACTACCATCCAGGGCCTTAGCGACATGCAATTCCACATAGGAAGACCAGAGAACCCACTTTCTAGCTAAGAAGTGTAGCATTGGTGCCTACTCACGAAATTCACTGATCTTACCATGTCCCCCAAGTTGAGTTTGGTCGCTCTTTTATCACAGCAATAGAAACCTAATCAGGACAGGGTGGAACCTGATCCACTGGATTAACCCTTAAGGGATGAGACAAAGGCACAGCACATTCTTTACAATAAATTATGTGTTCAGTTTAAATGTGGGGGAAAGGTAGGGCTTTCATCTCTGAAAAGCTGCCTATCAACCAGTTCTGCAGGCTTTGGTGCCCTCTCCTACACCAAGAGCTATGTGCTCACTTCACTCAGAAGCAAGAACTAGGGTTCACTTTTGCAAAGTGACAAAATCAAGCCTCATGACTGATAGGCAGAAGCCAATGGCCAGTCCTTTCTCCTTTCACAAAAACTATGATGAATATTTAGGAGTGCATATTCAAGTCAATAATCTTTAATACTGATAACTCATTTGCTCAACTTAATCCACAGGTTTCTCTAGGCTCGACTTGGAGGAGCAAAATAGCAGATAGGCATGTTGGCATCAAAGTCAAGGTACAAAAAGAAACAGAGTGGTGAATGGCATAATCATGGCTTATTTATATACATGGCCATGCATGGAAGAATGTGGTGGGAATTAGCAAAGGAATTAAGTAGCTTGAAAACATGGGTGTCGCTTCTATCACTCAACGGTTTGCAGGCAAGTGGGCTCTCTGCCAGGGGATTCTAACATATACTTGGCAGCTATTTGAAGTTCTTTTTAGAAAAGGTCCAGGAAGAAATACTGATCACTGAAAAGCCCTTTGTAAAAAATGACCTAATGCAAATCTATGAGAAGCAAAGGGGCCAAACTGACAGATCGCAACTCCAGACTGTAGACCTGGAACCCCAGGCCCTGAGTATAAACTCAGTAGACACGTAGGTCATGGAGTCACATGCTTGTGAAATGCCTTAGTCTTACTCCATTTTCACATTTCTCTATATAGACCCTTTTTCTTCTAGTTAGCCAGGAGGCTCCATTTCTCTGGGAATGAATTTTTAAAAAGCAAGCAAAAAAGTCACAGAGGAATCCAGCCTCCATGTTCAAGCTTTGACATCTCTGCCTGGAGATTGCAACCCAAAAGTATCAGAAGCCAGTTTTGATCGTGAAAATAATAAGGTTTTCTTTCTTTTCCTCTTTATATTTTCATTGTTTGAGAACTTCTTCCAGGAATATAATGTGTTTCAGTCCAATTCTTGCCCCACTCTCTGCTCTACAAGTCCTCCCTTATGACCCTCCACTTCTCAGTCCTAGCATCATGTGCTTGCTGTTGGCTTTTTAAAGTCCCAAGTCCACATAATGTTGTCTGTACATATATGGGTTTAGGTCCATCTGCTTGGGCATGATAGCCTTTCATGTCCCGGATTCCTAAAGAAAACTGATTGTCCTTCCACTAGCAGCTATCAATTGCCAATTGCTTTTCAGCTTAGTAAAACAAAGTCACTACAGTGGATTTCTACTACATGAAGAATGAGCTAAAATCCTTGATTTAAGTATCAAGACCCATTGCTTCTTGGTCACAGTGTGAGTTTACACCTATTGGAAGTAAGATGTGTCAGGTCTCACTTAAGATGCTTTATAAATAAGGGGTTAAGGGTGGAGCTCTGCGGTGGAAGTGTCCTGGCATACACCCTGATTAAATCATCAGCACCTCTAAACAAAAACAGGTATCTTATTTAGATAAAACAAAACAAAACAAAACAAAAAAAAAAACAGAGTGCAACATTATTATTTTTCCTACTTTACATGTCAAGAAACAATAAAAAAAAAATCTAGAGAGTTCAAAAATTCATACAACTAGCCAGAACCGACACAAGATTTTAGTCCAGGAAGTGTGAGTCTAAGCACCAGGGAATGAAGCTGAGCCTCGGGATCCTGTGTATCAGAAAAAAATATGTATGAAGTAGCCACTGAGTTCTGATGAATGAGAGAGGAGCCCACTGACTACCCACTCATACCAGAAGGTAACAGCTCTAGGAAACCCTTGAGACTAGTCTGTAGATAGAATTTATCTCTACCCAATTTCTGTACTGAGCATAACAACTGAAATAACAAGAGGACAGTACCCACCTCCACCTCTTTTCTATCCTCACCAAGGCTCACCTAGAGTGGCACAAATACTGTAGCCATCTCTGTTCCTTTCTCCAACATTATCAAGCCTTGTCTTGAGTAAAGAGGAAATGTACCCACTCCATTACTTCTTAACGTTACCATGGACACTATCCATTCTGTTCTGATGTCCATCCTCATCAGATCTTGCCTGGAGTGGGAGAATGACTGTACCCATCCTGTTGTCCAGTTTTACTAAGCTTCTCCTGGAGTGATTGACAGAACTGTATCCATTACTATCCCCTTCTCTATCCTCAACAAGATTCAACTGGATTAAAAGGGGGACTATACTTATCCCACTTCCTCCTCATCCTCATCAAAGGATGATAGACTAACAGAAGAAATCACCCATCTCCCTCTTTTCTTTATTATATTCAAGGGTATTCAACACCCACAGAACAGACTCCCAAATGGTCCCTTGTCACTGTTTTCTACCCACCTCCATAGCCCATATTTTATACTGACACTGTAAACAGAAGTCTGCTTCTTTTACTTTTCTTGTTGTAAACATTCAACTCTCTCGATCAATGCTGTTCCATGGAATATCAGGGATGTGTGAAATGGCCTGCATCTACTCTGCCGAATAGGACAGACAATATACAAGCACAGCTTCAAACATTCAATTGTTACTTGTGCTATTGTAGATCTTGACTTTAATTATTTAAATGCCTCCTGTGGCCATCAGCCACAGTGTTGGGCCTTGGAAATCTGGTGGACAGATCTCTCTGATGATGCTGCCTGTCATATCCAGCTTACAGTGTATTGACCATGCTTGTTCCTCTGAACCTGCAGCTGGGTGCTGCCTTTGATCCAGCTGGCCTACATCATGCTTCTTTGCTTTTGTACACATTGCTAACTTTCAGGAGACAAATGAAGTGGCAAAGCCAGTGCATGCAACAAGTCACTCGCTCTCCATAGCTTGTTTCTGTGCTGTCTAGAAAGCTCCATCTCAATGCATTTTCTACTAGGGGACCTGAGCCCTGCCAGAGACGGATGCTTCCTGGCATCATCCCAAGACTCTACAAAATATTTTCTCTTCTCCTATCTGCTTTCCAACCTTCTCCAACACTTTTTTCATGTATCCCAGATGCTCTTAAGTCGTGAGGATGCTCATTTAACAAATACAAACAGAATGACTGCATCAAATTCTCCTGGACAAAAGAGTTCTTCCATTCACCTGGCTTGACCCACAAGACACTTCCCTCAGACTCTCAGGTGTATTTTAATTTAGAGTTAAAGAGGAGATACAGGACCACAGCAAAACAAAGGGAGGAGAGGAGGGCTTATCACTCATGGCTTAAATCTGAATTCTCTTCTTAGTCCAGTAACCTTCATCCTAAGAAGGTTCTCCAACCACTTCTCCAACCACTTGATACTGCATCTCTCCACTTTCTCTCCTCTCTCCAACCTTCCTCCAATGTGGTCCTGTGGCACCGGGCTCTGGAAACTTTGGACTCTATCCCACCACCTCCTACTCCAGTAGGTAATTGGATGCTGCTGGTCTTGGCAGAGATCTTGAGGCTACACTTGTTCTATCAGCCCTAATTAGCTATTAAATAAACAGCAAGAGAGCCTCAGGATAGGCCTCATGCAGGACTCTCAGTCTGGGTGGAAAATGTCAAGTTGTAATGAAACGTCTCTGAATCACGTCTGGAAAAATGAAACCCCAAAGAGAGCCAAGTCTTGAAACACATGAGAAAAAGAGGAGAATGGAGCACAGTTCTCTGTGGAGGCTCTGCATCTCTGGAAAAGCAAGATGAGAAAGTCCACTCTGATAGGCAACCCTGGATGACTTGCTCTGGGTTAAGCTTTATAGATACTCAATGGATGCACTGTATTGACTGAAGTCGTTATCCATAGAACGTCTGTAGAGGCAGAAGGAGTGAAGATAGACAGCTTTAAATGTGGGGTACCAAAGGCTGGACAGGAAACTACAGCAAAGTGAATCGCTTGAGAGAGTCACTGTAATACAATTACTCTTGGTCTGAAACACTGAGGTCCAGAGAGGGGTAGTAGCATTCTTGAGCACACAAACATTATTGTTGTAATGGAGTCTTTCCTGGATGCAGTCTTCCGAGCCTCTGGGCTCTGCCACAGCTTTTCAACAGAGAGCAAAGGAGGTAGAAACCAGAGGGACCGTTTTCCTTCATTACTCCCCATTCTGTCATTCTCTATGCTTTGTTTGACAAGAGGGAGGGCAGAGAATCTGCTGATGGGCTCTGGGGCCTCCAGTCTTTTTGGTAGGGTAAAAGCAGGAGGAACCAAGATCTTAAAGACAGGCGACTTTGAGTCAAGTTCTGATTCTAGTTTTGGTCTTCTCCTGGTTAGAGGCACATTACTTAAAAAAAAAACAAAAAACAAATTCATGTAACATACCCATCACCGGCCTTCCTCTCCTCCAAGCCCCACCCTTACAAATCCCTCACTGCCATTGCCCCTTCCCCCTTCTCCTCAGAGAAGCGGAGTCTCCATTAGAATTTCTTTCCTATGTCTAGCTCTCACCTGTGGAATGGCCCTCACAAACCTGAGGGGGAGGTAAATGAGATATTGGATACAAAGGAGCACATTCCACGGCTTCATTTCCCAAATGAGGTGGCTATCCTGTGCTAGCCACCCACACCCAGTGGACATCCATGAGAGTTGCAAATCCTGGAATGGGTTTAAGATACCAGCGAAGGTGGCCCTATTAACTTCAGACATCTAAAGACAAAATGTCATTTTCTCTACTTGTGTATTCCTGTTGTAACCCCATTACAGGCTGGGCTGTGCTTTTGTTGGCACCGGGCCACTCCCACTCCATCCTCCTCTCCTTTCTTTGGCTCCTCCTGCCCCCAGACCTCTGGAGTATCTGAGCTCAAGCAGCAATGAGATAATGTGTTTATTTGCTCCGATTGTTTTTTGTTTATAAAACAGGACTCCAGGGAGAAGTCAGTTCCAAATGTAGTTCTGAGACATGAAGGTAGGCTCTGAGGCTGACCACAGGACAGTGGGGCTTCCTTCCAGCTGGGAAAAATACTAGGCTACCACCCCCAAACAGGCCTCTTTCCACTGCTTTGCCCTGCCTTGACTGTTACAATGTTGCTGCTTTCAGCCTGGATTTGGCCCAAAGGCTAGCAAGGCTGTCAAGTACCTGCCCTTGAGATCACAGGGGCTCTGAAAAAGAAACAATGTTATCAAGTCACCGTAACAGCAATCACAGGCACGCCTATAACTAAACTCATTGCACCAAGTCCTCAAGAAAAGTTCTTATTCTTCTAAAGCAGAAAACTTCCATACTTTCAAAGCAGCAATGATTATCAAGCCCAGATTTAATGGTTGAGGCATTAGGTGGGGTGACATGGGAAGGTATGTAGGCTGAGATGGACCTGTCCCCCTACAGACTTATATGTCTTCATTACATGTTACAGAATTTTCCTTGCCTATTATTCTATGTTAGAATTCGTCCTCAATAATATTCTATGGAAGTTAAGGAGAAGTGTAGGACTCAACCATTGATTCCAAATGCCCCTAGATCTTCTTATTAGGAGACAAGCAGAATTCCACAATTGAGTTACTCTTGCACAAACACTTAACATCATAGGCTCCTGAGCCTCTCACAGACTCATTGTCCTTGTCTGGAGCTGTATCACTGATATCATACCTACACACAGTCTTACAAAGCTGATGAAATAGGCCATGTGAAGCAGCTAGCAGAGTCCTTGCCTTCTGCAAGAGCTCAGTAAATGTTGGTGTGAGGATAAGTGATGGCTGACACGATGTTGTCATAGCAACTAAAGTAGGGGGCAGCTGAGGTGACATTAGAGGAGCTTATGGAGGTACTATATGGAAGGAGGTATTCGTATTGGCATACAGTAGCTGAGTAAGAGGCCACAGGCAGTAAGAACTGTATGGAAAGGAGTTGATAAGGAAGTACAGGATGGTCTTGCTTAGAAAACAGTAATAACCTAAAGAATATCTGTGTGGAGTCTGAGTTTCTTCTAAAGCACCTATAGGAGATTAGAAGGGTAAAGATATTCTTCATGGACTTCAAAAACCTTGAATACCAGGATGAGGACCACAGATATTGTCCAGAAGTCTAGAGCCTGCCTCTCTTCCTTCCTTCCTCCTTCTTTCCCATTCTTCCATATCAATCCTTTTGTTGGTGAATCCATTTGTTTGAAAGCAACATAAATATAAGCAGTCTTCAATGTAAACAACAGACAGAGGTGAAACATCTCTGTTTAAAAGACAGCCGTGGCGCTCTCTAAACCAGACCTAGGTTACCCTAGGAAGCACAAGCTGAGATGAGTATATAGGCACACACTTGTTTTTTGAGATATGACCCCTATGAATAATAGCTGGAGGGCTAGGTTACAGGAAAGGACAAAGGACATTATATAGGATGCCATTCATTAGCTGATCATCACTATGAACTCTTGCTATGGAATATTGTCCTCCAGACATAACATGCTACCACCTGAAATCAGGTCAGCTGTGATTATCCACAGTAAACACCGGGAACAGAAAGCCTATGAATAGTTTCTCATACTAGGAATTGGGGGAGAAAAATCATTAGATCCTCATCTTCTAAAATTATAGTCAGTGGCTACTCCCCTCACAGCTCATATATATTCAGATCATCTGTCCATGTCTGTGCATTTGCTAGACTACATAGAAGGTGAAGGTTAACTGGAGGAAGGACCTCATCCCTGTGCTTTGGTGAGACCATCACTCAAGATGGGATGCAGCTGGTCTCCTATATTCTTGTAAGCCTAGAAAATCCAATGGATCACCAAGCTTGTCGTGGAACTATTTCTTTGGTGTTCTTGGAGAGTGTGGATATTAGGTCACACCTCCCTGGGAGCAGAAACACAATACCAGTCTGTAGAGGTTGGATGATGGTTAATGTTGCTTGTCAATCTTAATAGTTCTGGAAACAACTAAGACATGCCACTGCATGGGTCTATGAGGAAATTTCCAGGAAGGAACTTAGCTGCTGTTGCCACCATCCTTGCCTGATACTGGAACCCAACTTTTCTGGCCCCTGAGTGTAGATTAAAGACCCGTAGTTTTCCAGTTCTTCAGTGCCTAATTGAAACTTCTACATCTAGCTTCCTACACTAAATAGTTACTAAGCTCCAGTCTTTACACTGTACAGATAGTAATTGTTGAACGACCTAGCCCTATCATATAAGCTAATCTAATACATTCTCTTTTATTATGCATATGCTGGTTGTTGGTTTTCTTTCTCTAGAAAATTCTAATGCAGACCTCTCTGGAGATCTAACCCATGTGCTATTCCCCGTTTTCAGTTTTGCCCAAGCAGACGCTGAGCAGCTTCCCATGAGGCACCAGTGAGGGTGTTGGAGACGACTGGGTAGCTGCAGCCAAGTAGTCTCAGATGCTCTCAGTGACAGCTAGAATAAAACAATTAGGAACGAGGGAAGAACACAATCAGGCAAACACGATCAAACAAGATCTCCTTGACATTATGGACATGTTGAAGGGAGACGATATTAGAAGTCATTGAGATAGACCAGGAATGTCATGATGGAGAAAAGATGAACACTTGAGGAGTAAAACCATTTTTAAGGATTGCTAGGAAACAATAATCATCAGAATTTGGGAAATGCTTGCGAAGGGAGAAACAATTACTGGAGTGAGTCCCCTTCTACACTAGCTACATGTGCATAGTGCTGTTCACTAAACAGGGGCTTCAGAAGGTGTCTGGGAATTTTATTTTTCCCTTGGCTTGAATAGAAATACTTTCCTTTTCTAGGTGGAGGGGAAAAGAATCCTCAGTTTTCCCGAAAGCTAAATAAATAAATGCACTGTATAAAACAGAAAGATAAGCCAAAGTCATATAAACAAGGTTGAGGCAAGGAGAGTGCTATGTGCAGGGGACTTGTGATTATTTTCTGTTCCATAAGCTCCAAAGAGCTTCTTGATGTGCTTATAGCCTCAGGAAATAAGATCCTAGGCATTAGACATACCTTCCATCTATTTTGAAGGCAAAGGTGAATTCAACGAAGTGATATACTTAGAAGGATGAAACGATAGACATCTAAGGATGAACTGATGAATCTGTGAGGATGAGGTGATGGACCTGAGGATCAAGTGATGGGCTTTAAGGATGAACTGACAGATCTAAGAGTATGAAGTGATGGTCCCAGGGAAACATGTCCTTCATTGGAATGGGAATCTTCACTTAAACCTACACCCAATTCTCGGTCTTCAGCCTCTCCCCTAGCTCCCTTTTCTCCCTCACCACCAGCTTTCTCATCTTAAAGAAGCCCAGGGAATGCTTTATGCGATATTTTTCATCATCCTCTGTTCAAAAAATAACAAAGCCTTGCCTCCACATATCCAGTGACCTTGCTTAGGCATCACACCTCTCTGATTCTGTTTAGCATGAAATGCAAATGCAAATGTGCCCAAGATCTCATGACCAGTGAAAAGTGAAACCTGTACCTCCTGAAATCAGGTTCCTGACTTGATGCTCATTTCTAATATGGAATTGGTATCACACCCTCGACCAGCTCCTTACCCCAAAGTAACAAATGTGAACACTAGTGTATAGCAGATATCCATTTGTTATTTCCTCTGCCTCCCAACTGTTCTAACCTATTATGATCCTATTACGTTGTTTCTCTCATAGTTCACCTGGAAAGTGCTTTCCTGAGGGTTCCAGCATTAATGTGCTCCATTTTAAGGAAAAGAACAGCACAGAAACCCTCTTCTGGAACACTTACAACTCCTTCGAGCCTACCATTCACTGCACTTCGTTCTTTAGCCTGGAATCAAACCCTTTGTGTGGATCTTGGCTCTTCTGGTTCCACATGCTTCCAGAAACTACACTGGCTATACTGGGAAGAGTTCCATGTCTTGACAGCTATGGCTTCATAGTGAGTGGATTCATTGTCATGTTGAACATGCTTATTGCCATATTGGAGAATTATATACAATTAAGACCAAGCTTCCTGAGAGTCACACAGGTATTATTCACTTCACGTTCTCTGTGAATTCACATCGAGACTGGCTAACACTCAGCACATAAAACTTTGAATTGATGCAAAAGGCCAGTGATACCTGTTTTTAATGACTTTGAAGAGTTACTATAATAAAGATACACAATATGTGTAAAAGGGGCACAGTAAGAAGTTCTAAGTGATTATGGAATATTCACACAAGTTTATAAAACCATTTTGAAAGGGGTGAAGGAACATTTCCATTTTCTTTATGGAAGGAACTGTGTTCAAATTCTAACTAGGGTTTAACATATGAACACATTCAGATCATTTTCAGTATTCAAGGAACATTTCAAGCCAGGAGGCAGTCTGCCATTTTTGTTCAGTGGGTCACCAGAAAATTCCAAAAGGCTCAAGTTGACCTTAACTTCTACCAGCTGAGGCTCATTTTTCTCAAGTGTAAATGGAGATGTCATGGTGATTCCCACTCTGAGTGATTGTACGGATTATGCAGATTTAGAAGATACAGGTCTTGGTTTCTGACCCAAGTAGATGTTAAATAACTGGCAGTGATGCTGGTGACGATAACGGTATTGACAGACAGGTAAGAGATGCTTTCTAGATCTCTGCTCAAGACCTCACTCATAGGTCAGCCTAAGTGATGCTTCTTAGGAACAAATAAACTCAGACCCTCCAAAAGAATTGGATCCGACTAGATGAATAGACATGTGGAATGAGTTATTGGGAAAGCAATTAAAGCCAAGGCTAAGCTCATGAGAAATGAGATGTCTTTTATTTAAAGAGATAGATAAAAATATGCTGTTATATAAATGAAGGGCTTGATGAACCAGGGAGAAGGACCAACAGATACAGAAAAAAAAGTCCAAGTTATTTCTTCTGTGCCTTAGCATTGGATCTCAAAATAAACAGGTCTGTAGTGTACGGTCACTCAGCTGGACTACAGTGCTGCCTGGATGCATGCCTGACAAGGTGATACGATGAGGCTGCTTCTCCATGGACTCCTATATATGAATGGAAGGTAACTACCAGGTGAGAGGGCCTCACAAGTTGTCTGTGCACTCTGACTGCTTGCTGTGGTGACAGATGACTGTATCAGGTATTCACATTCTTCCTGGTAACTTGGCAAAGGTAATGGGTAGTGTTTTACTATACGGTGTAGTTTAAGAATCTATTCTAAGGGATATACTATTTTATCATATGCTGTAAAGATCTGTTAGAACTTGTTCTTCAGTAATGAGCCCAAAACAGTATGTCTTCTACTTCAAGAAACATAGTTGACTCTGGGCTTATCTGGTTTAGGAAATACTCCATGCATTGCCAAACGGTTTGGAGCTGGAGGAGAACTCAATTCTCTAGAAGGTTATTTAAAAAGATATATCCTTAGAATATACCCAAGAAATGGTATCAGTCAAGGCAGTTGTGCAGGCTAGTGATGAAACTTGTGTTAGGAGTGTGGGGAAAGCTTGTACTATCAGGGTACCCCTTATCCCAGAAGACGGTATGCTCTGAGCAAGGAGGTACAGATCTGTCTATAGATGTACCCAGCCTCAGCAGAGCAGCCATGAGAGAAGTGATTAGTACTGGATTATTGTTCTCTAAAACAGGCTGATGTCAAATCATACTCCTGTATTACAATCTCCACTGCTGCTTCTGTGATGTGGGCTGGACTTATGAAATGAAGTTTTTGAGATATTTGGGTCTGGGGAAAGCAGAAGTAGGTGCCTACTACTTTCTTGCACATTTTGCATTTTTATGCAAACACTAGTTATACACATTCTCTGCCACAATCCAATATATGGTCTTGACAAGGACCACATATCAGTCTTCATCTGCCTTGAAAAATAGATTTCACTATACAACTGCTCATGAGACCTGTTTTCAATCTTTGACTGGGGAACTCTGGAATAAATATCACAGCTGGGGAACATTCATGCACGAATTGGGAAGTGACCTTGCCGTAAACCACACTTACCTTATCAGGTAATCATGGGAAGAATTAATTCATATGTATCACATCTCAACAGAGGTAGTAGTGACATGGGAGTAGCAAGTCCTTTCTTGGAGACCTGGGCTTAGATCAGAAGAACAATAATGAAAGCCATTATAGTGAAAGTTCACTGTGTCTCTGTCCTGCCTTTTGCCTTGACCCGTGTACCTCTTGGCTACCAAGAACCATTCTGGGCTCAGCATGGCTCTTTCTCAAACTAATATGAACACCCACAAGACTAGCTTGGATCAGAGAGGAAACTACCCATGATCAACCACTCCATCTCCTTAGGAGGAGACAGTGGTAGTCTCTAGCAGCAGAGCACCAAGTATGTGAATCTGTCACTGAAGGAGCTTCAGGAAGGGAGGCATTCATAGAGGGAGGGAATCAAGAGTGTTGGTTGACTGACACTTCCATCAGTAAGGGACTTTTAGTTAGCCAGGGCTTTAAGCTTTTGCAAGTATCACTTGAGTTAGAAATGTAGATTTAGGTTTGCCAACTATACATTAACTAAGGCAGAGATGATGGATATAGATAGATCATGCAGTAGACAAATGGCAGATCATTGTGGCTTCTTTGTATCTTCCCTGAGAATACTGACATCAGACAGCAGCTGTAGAACACACAGAGGCTCACATGGAGGACTGCTTGATATCTAGAGGCTGATGCAGCAGTGAGGAGAGAAGGGTAGAAGAGTCATGTTGGCTGATTGCAGTCAATTCTCGCTCTCCACATTTAAGCAGTAGCTCTAAATTGTAGATGTTCCTCCCTCTTTTTCAATGGAATAGAAAATTATATTCAGGATGAAAAGTAATCCTCCTATATCATGCTGCTAGTAATTGTCCAAAACATACCATCTACTCTATCACACTACCCAGGAGCCTTTGGGTTCATAAATTGCATTTTCATGTAACTGCTTATACTAACAAAAGTCAGTGAAGCAGAAGAGGTGAACTTTAAGATAGTGGTGAGAATATTCTAGGTTTCTGATACATGCCGATACTCAGTTTGGTATGCCCCATAACAGACTATATGCTCAATCTGTGACTTTATAAAAAGACTGAGTTTTTCTTAATTATCTCCAAAGCAAGCCATTGTACTAGTCTCTCTCTCCACGTGGTTGACTCCCCTGCTTTCAACTACAGACTAATGTCACAGCCTCAGTTCTTCTCACCTTCAGAGAGTCTCCATTATCCAGTGAGAGAGCCAAAGTGATATTCCCAGGGTCTAGCTCTACTGAGTATCCCAGCTTTACTTCCACATCTGGAAGGTCTAACATTGATGACCACGTGTGGCACGAGTCAGTGACATGGCAATCTGGCTTATCAATATTCTCATATTTCTACACTTCTTTGACATATAACAAGATTTTGTGTGACCCAAAGTCATGAATAATTACTCCCATGTGTTCTTCTAAGAGTTATTTAGCTATTGCAGTTACATCTAGGTCTTTGTAAACTTGGAAGTGTTATTTTTTTTTTTTTTACATGTGATGCTATAAAACTTGCTTTTATAAAGCTCAGAACACTTGACCTACATAATGAATTTACTTTCTTATTAACATTCCAATTACCAGTGTAACTATGTGAGGAAGTTACTGATTTTTACATATTTATTGTAATGCGTAACATTTCTGAAATCTAACAAGTTTTCCTTCTTAAGAAACAGAAAATAGTGAGCCCCCTTTAACAGCTCTATCCATTTGCACTTCATTTCATTGGCTTAAATTTCTAGAAGAATATTTAATGGTAACAGCTGATTGGGAGCATTTGTGTGTCCTTGAGTTTGATGGTCATATACTTGGTGCTTCCTTGAATTTCATTCTTGATATTCAATACCATGTAAGAACTATCCTTTGGACTATTTATTATTTCATGAGGACACCATGGTAAGTTTAACTGTGATGACCTTCTATTTCTTTTTTCTTAAACCATATGATATAGTCTAGATATCAACATGTTTGTGTGTCTAACCATCCTTGCCTTTCTGGCTTGAAGCCTGTGTAGCCAGAGTGCATTGTTCTCTTGTGGTACTATTAGTTTGAGACTACTAACCCTATATTGTCACATATTAAGGATTACAAATTCCAAAACTATATTAATGAAAAGGATTTTTATTCATTTTATAGAGTCTGCCATTGTCTATATGACTAAGTATTTGTATCAGTGTTTTATACTCTGAGGCTCTGCCTTGTTTTAACAAAGCATAGAAGTGCTGAAGCATCATGAGATAGTCCTGGTAACATGGATCTGCAAAGACCATGTCTTTATATATTATACCATTTGGGTATTTACAAAATAACATATTGTCCCTGACATGTCATATATATATCTTCCTCCCATTTCTTATTCTTGGCAAGAGAAAATGTATTGGGATTGTAATTTGTGTTTCTCCTGTGTCAAGAGTTTGAAAAAAATGCATCTAGAGCATATGTTTCCTTCCCTTGAGGGACTATTAATGGCTTTTGTGATAGCTCCCTGAAAAGAAGAGGCAGTTAGAAAACACTCCATTGCTACTCCCATCCTGGAACCTCTGTTTGAGGAACTTCTTGAGAGAGGGTGGTATTTGGGTGGAGAAGGAGGCAAAACTGGCCCTACAAGGTAAGAGACAGTTGTCATTCTGTTGTAGAGCCTAGGGTGAAGGAGCATGTTGTGGCAGGTCCCATAGAGTGTCCTGAAAGGTGCCAAGATCTTTGATGTGGTGGTATAGGGTGTGGCAGATTCGAACATCGAAAGCCTCAAGACCTTTGCAAATTAGCCCAGTCTTCACGCTTAGCATAGTGGCAACAATTCCCTTTAAGTGCAACATTTTTATGTTGTGTTTTTGTCCCTAGCTCTGAGTTTCAGAATGCAGTCGAGTCTTCCACCTCTCGTGTGTCCTAGAAGCTCTTGTATGAAGGTGAAAAGGTGGGGGAAGTTCCCTGAATCCCACTTTTCAAAGGTAGTAGTTTGTTTCTTGCATTTCCCTGTTGTACACGAGTTAAACTCTTATAGTACTTTAAGAAAAAGTTTAAGCATTGTTCCAACTTTCACATGAGGAAACTGATGCCCAGAGAAGGTAAGTACTTGGTCCAAGGTTAGAATACTATCTCAAGTTAGCTGATCTGGTTTTAGAGTCCACAGCTGAACTATTACACAATGCTACTTTACATGAAAAAGAAGTATATTTCATACAGAGGGACTACTTTATGTCATACATGGGATTAGATGCCGTGTGTGTGGACACATATATGTCTCTGTGTAAATAGAGATCTAAAAAGTTAGTGTGTGTGTTGGTGTGTGGTTGGGGGTACATGTGTATGTGTGTGTGTAGCCCAACCCTTACAAATAACTTTCAAGTGAGGTCTTCTTATTATATTAATTACCTCATCTTATTATAAAGAAGATGGAAATTAATTCTAGTAGTTGTAGACGAACTCTCGTCTTGCAATGATATACTTTAGTTTATTTCTCTGCATCCTGAGTATTTTCCTTTTAATATTAATTTGTCTTTTGCCATTATCATGGGAACTAAGCAAGGTTCTGGAAATAGGAAGATTTTGCTAACTGTAAATGATGTGCTTATTCCTGCCCTACTATTGAGATTGCAATCTGCACTGGTCACCTCAACTGAAAGCCTCTTTCCAGAAGTTGCCAGGATACTGAGGCATACATATAGTGCGGAAGGGATGGGGACACCAGGACTTGGACAGTGGCCTTGGAAACTGATTGTTGACATTTGTTTGTGGTTTTCTTGAAGTAGAAATTAGATCATACTTCTCCTGAACCTGGCAGTATCAACTGACAACTGTTGAAGACCAGTCATCTCACCCAATATTGCTTCTCTCCAGTTTTTCTGTGCATTCAGGGAAGCCAAGCAAGATGTGCTTCAGTCAGTTCTCTGAGGACTTTCAATTTGTTGGGTTTTGCAGGCAGTAGAAGTGCTATGAGTCTCTCATGGGATCAATGGAGAGCGTGTCATTCCGTCATTACTCCAAAGAGACTTGTGAAGGTTTCTGTATTTGAGATGACATCAAGCACCTGCCACTGCTCTGAGGTCACACTGTGGTATTAGCTCCGGATAAAATGTTAACCCATGCTAGTGAAGGAGGGAGATGAAGTATTAGTCAAAGTGTCACTTCAGTCCAGCCTCATTTAGGTCGCAGCTATAAAACCTTAAAAAAAAATAAAAGAGAAAGAAAAACAAACAAACAAACAAACAAACAAAACCAGAGTAAATCCAAGAGAATGACATTTTCAGAGAAAAGGTAGTAGGAAACCATTAAAGTTTAAAGATGGATTCTTTCCCTGTAAACAATGCAGAAGTATGTCTTGGGAAGAAGGTGTTTTGAGGACTTTGCAAGGAATATGAGAGTGAAGACTTGCCTTTACCTCTTCTTATCCTGCACACATGACTCTCTAGCACCTTCATACATCTTCACAATATACCAGTTGAACATCGCTCGGATATTTTATGCTTTATTTGTTGGGAAGCAAAGATTGTGCTAACCTCCATATTTCCTCAAGTATTATGATGTCGAATATAAAGGCAGAAGTCACCCTGTCCTACTCTGTGTTTAGGAGGTTTGGGGCTCAGCTCTTGGCTAGTTCTGAACTATGAGTTTTGAATCTTGCTGTTTCCTTTACATTTTTTTCATTAATTTATTTACTAATTCACTTTACATCCCAATCACAGCCCCCTCCCTCCTCTCTTCTCAGTACCAATCTTACAATACCTATCCCCAAGTACATTCTTCTCAGAGAAGGGGAAGCCCTGTTTAGGTATGGTCCCGTCCTGGAGCATCAAGTTCCAGCAGGACTAAGCACATTCTTTTCCACTGAGGCCCAATCAGGCAATCTAGCTAGGGGAAGGAATCCAGTGTCAGGGAACAGAGTCAGAAACAGCCCCTGCTCCAATTGTTAGGGGACCAACATGAAGACCAGGCTGCACATCTGTTACAAATGTGTAAGAGACCTAAGTGCAACTTCTGCATGATTTTTAGTTGGTGGTTCATTCTCTGTGAGCCCCCATGAGCCCAGGTTAGTTGACTCTGTAGGTCATCTTTTGTACGGCCATGGAGAAGTCGCATGATGATGTCAGGCTCCTTCCCTGAGAATCTAGGTGATAACCCATACCTCAGGTGACTTTTTTCATAATTCAATGTAAAAACATGATCTGCCGTGCATTTTATCTGGGAAGTTGCAGCTGAGAGTGAGGGAATACATTCTAGCACCAGGGTGTGTTTGGTCCTGAAGCAGTGCTTTAGAAGTTGAGTGTCCTTGCACTTAGTGTCTCTCAGTCTCCTATGTCCTCATTTATAAAGGTTCACAGGAAAATGAATGGAGCTGGAACATATCAAGTTAAATAAAGTGACCCAAACTCAGAAAGCCAACAGCCATATGTTTTCTCTGCTATGCAGGTCTTAATAGGATATATATATATATATATATATATATATATATATATATTTGCTCATAAATGGGTACAGAGTTCTCAGATTATCCCGGGCTTCTGAGTATCAAGTTTATCACTTGATTTCTGACTCACTGTCAGCAAGAGGTTGAAGATGGCCACTGAGGCTAATATTAGGAAGTGTCCCTCTGAGCATAGTTCTGGTCCCGTCTGCTGTACAGGGTCCTCCTCTGTCCAGCCCAGTGGCTCACCTGTACTGCTCAGAAAGCTGATGATGAATCGAGTTTTTCTTCTCTGCCCATTTTAAAATGCAATATTTCCACGCTCTTCTTGAGCCACAGCTCATGCCCCTCTTTGCTGGTTTCAAAGTCATATTTCAGTCACATCCTCCTTTCTCACAATCTTGTGACAGGCAACTGGCATCCCAAGGAAAGGGGGGACTTGCAAGGTCTGGCTTTACATCTCCTGTTTGTCATTTTCCCTTGTTTTCTGCGTGTTTTAACATATGGAAAGTTTGAATAAACCCCCTTGTTTGAGATTAAAGATAAAGTAGAAAGAAGAAAGCTAGAACCAGAGCAGATTATTGTCTCTGTCATTGTTTGTGCTGAAAATCAAGAAGACTAGTCACCAGGCTCTCCAGAGGCAAGGCTGTTCCCAAACACCGTGTCCATGTTGGACCCCCTTGTTGGGCCAGATGCCGTTCTGGGACTAACTTTATACTTTCCCAGCCCAGTGAGATTGAGATGGTTTCCTGTTTTTTTCCAGGTTAGATAATAAGGGCTCATGGAGACGAAGCAAACTTCATCTGAAATCATTCAGTAAGCAGGGGAGCTAAGTTCCAGTGCAAACCTGCCAGGTGCTCAACCCGGAAGTTCTCTTTGCTGTTTTAGACGTTTTCACCACAGCGCGCTAATCAAGGCACCTTTGCAGGCCGAATCTCAGAAATACATTTCCTTGGTAGTAGAGACACATTTTGAATAGGAAGAGGATTTGAACGTTTGGTTTCTCTCGGACCTCGAGCCTGGGAGGATGAGTGCTGGTGCTTGCAACCATGGAAATCAAGCAATCTCATCCCCTGAACGGCTTCTCGCCTCAGAGACCCAGAGGTGAGTTCTGATATTACATCAGCAGCCTCACAAAGCCAGCTTAGGATCTTGAAACCATGTGTGTGACTCACATATCATTGTTATAGCTGTCGGAAATACACTAGTGTGGCTTTAAAAGCGCTCAATGAAAGTTGGGTTTCTAGAAACTAGTTTCTCAATATGCTTAATGCACATGGTTTAAGCCTTTCTCCTCCTGACAGTGCCGTGCTGAGGCCCTTTATGTGACCAAACAGCTTAACAAGGCTATATCTGCTTTTATAGACTCCGTGTCTCAACACATTCCAGTGAAGTTATAGCAGGTGACTAATGAGGATTTCGCCACCAGGACATTTTGAGTTTCAAGCTACAGGAACTGTCATTTGGTGGAACAATGCATTAAACATGTTTTCATGAACTTGGATTACAAAATAATCCTTTAGAAATCATAAACAAGAGTTCTTTCGTTCTTTCAGTCTAACTCATGACTGACAATAATGCCAGTTGGTTTCTTATAAATATTTTCAAATATAGGAAGAGGTGTGTCTCTCGGTCCAAGTGTTTGCTAGCTGATGGAGTTAGGTAAACATATCACGAGGGTTTTTCCACCCCTCAGAGTTAGATCATCTATTTAGAGGCTTAAAATCATTTTTAAAATATTAGATTTACTTGTCTTATTCTGTAGCTATAGGTATTTTGCTTACATGGATCATATATGTGCCTGGTATCCATAGAGGAAAGTAAAGTTACAGAGCCACCATGTAGGTGCTGGGAATCAAACCCATTTCCTCTATAAAGAAACATAGAAGTACTACTGAGCTATCTCTCAGGTACCTCAAAACTACTTGACACCATATGGTTCTGCTATGGAGTTGAAGACCCAACGTGTATTCTAGGGAATAGAAACTGGGTAGAAGTTGTGAGACTTAGATACAACTCAGAATGAACTCAGTGCTGCCTTGTGATGCACTCATGGCTGGACCACCTTGTCAGAGACGTTGACTAACTCTGGGCCTCAGTTTTCTTGGGGATATGATTACACTTCCGAAGGGAACTCTGTAGAGATCAGGTAAGATGACACATAGATGGTGGTTGGTACATTGTGAAAACACAAAAATATGTTTCCATCTTTTGTGTATATGTATGCATGTGTATTCATGGGGACAGTGTACAACCAGATAAATAGTGAAACAAATTGTGAAGGGGCCTGGAATGATAGGACAGAAGAATAAATTTGATAGAATGAGACCTGTTAAAAAGAAGGAGACAAATAGCTTAGGAGCCCACCCTTACCAAATCAGTAATTTCGCCTCTACCTGGGATCAGGAGACAAGGAAAGAAGGACCAGATCTTATATCTGGTTATAAAAGGATAACATGGTCAGGCTGGCTGCAGCTTAAGAGTCCTGTTCTCTAGAGTTTTTCTGTTGTGTGTGTGTGTGTGTGTGTTGTGTGTGTGTGTGTGTGCATTTTTGTGTGCATATGTATGCACATGCATGTGAAACCAGAGGACAACTTAAAATGTCATTCCTCAGGCATTATTATTATTATCATTATTTTCACTGTTTTATTCTATGTAGGGTCTCTCATTGGCCTGCAGCTCATGGTGAAAGCTAGTTGTTGGACAGCAAATCTCAAGTATCTGCCTTTTTGCTTATAGAAATCTTTGTCTTCTTTGGGGAGGGGATTTGTCGAATCAGATGGTTTGCTGGATAGATGTCCCTGCTACTGAGACTTCAGTGTGCTATCAGGCCCAGCTTAGTTTTTTATAAGTTCTGAGAATCAAATTTAGGTCCTGGTATACTTTACTAGTTGAGTCAAGTCCCCTGTCCTCTTTTCTGTTTGTTAGTTCTTGCTTTGTTTGTGATTTGAGAAGAAAGGAACAGATGATTTTATGAAAGAGAAGAGGTAGGGAGAGGAAAAACAGCTTCACATTGACCACTAAAAATCTGATAAAATTAAAACAGCATCATCTTGAGATTTTCTTATGGCAGTTGTTCCTGGACATAAAATGATGGAGCACGGGGAGTCTAGAAGTTATTATTGAAAATTAAACAGAAACATAGCCATAAAGATAAAGACATGATTTAGTGCTCTACTGCATTTTGGACTGTTTACTGTAAAGTTAAGAGCAGTTTTCTTCAGATTTCTATTTGTCTTTTCACAGGAGTTCCCTGTGTGTGATTTTACTTAACACGAATCTGCCTTCTGAGAGGTAGGCCATGCTGCAGAGCTGAGCGCTGGATTCCAGGATCACTCATAGAAATCTGTCTTCTTCTGGGAGGGATTTGACTGAATTTGATGGTCAGCTGGATAAAAGTTTCCAGTAAAAGAAGGGATGTGACCAAGCACACATTCACAAGGAGACTCACCAAACAGGACTTCACAGCAGCCTCTATAAAATGCTTCTTTAAAGATTTATTTGAATAATGCTGATCAAAATATGAATGCTATGTTTATCTACCTACTCAATGGAGCCTGAGATTGGCAGGACCTTCCTGATCTCACCAGTCGGGATCACTTAAATACTATTGAATAGTGGTAGTCTGTTTCTTAGGATACACAGACCAAGTTATGGGTAGAAGGACATAAATTCCTAAGCTAATAATGGTCATTGTTTGGAAGTGACATGTCAGAAAGAATAGACATGTTGATGTCCTGTACAGATTCTCTTAGATCTATTTACATTTCTACATATTTCTTCTCTGCTTACAGGAGATCTCTGTCTCTAGCAGATGGATTATGAGACTGTTGTGAACACTATACCCAACTTTTCAGATAATTCTAAAGTCCAGGATTGTTTTCTGTTTGTTTTGCCTTGTCCGAGGACTGGCAGGAGTAGAAAACAGAGTCCTTGGCTCTATATACTCAAGTCTGAATCAATTCTAGGCTGTGATTTCTTCTCCAAAGCCTCCCTTTGGGACCAGGCTGAAGTTGCATACTGTCTGAAGTTATACCCGGACTTGGCTTCTTCCCCTTTGCTCTCCTGGTTTCCGCAGTCCTTTCATTCTCATAGAAACATGTCCTTGTAATCACTTGCTCTAGAATTGTCACCTACAAGGTTGCTTCTAAGAAATTGACCCAAGTCAACCAATTATCCCAAATGCTTCATGTAAAATTGTGCTTGCCTGCTTGTATAATGTATATATTCACTATGTGTGTGTTTGTCTATCTGTCCATCTCTCTGTGTCTGTCTGTATCTCTCTCTCTCTCTCTCTCTCTCTCTCTCTCTCTCTCTCTCTCTCTCTCTCTCTGTGTGTGTGTGTGTGTGTGTGTTGTGTGTGTGTGTGTGCAGTTTTCACTCCTGTGATCTTGATATAATGGTCTGGAGAGAGCCAGTGTGATAGGTAGATTTGTAGTCCTCCTTGGAGAAATAAAGTAATCCTTTCTATGTGAATTAGGAATAAGGCAGGGGTCCCTTATATGGCCTCAGGTTGAATGTCAAGCTTATCAGCTCTGCCATACTGTGAAGGAGATGTATGGACCTACAGTGATAGGATAGAGTGAGAAGGTGCTCCAGTCAGATCTAATATCACTTAGAGTTGAGGTACTATAAAATGGCAGTATCAATTGTTTTGAGTTTTGACTCCTGAATGTGAATACAACTAGCTACCTTCACAAATATGTAGAAGAGGGGTTTCTTTACCATTTGAGGATTCTTGAGAAATCCAGCGGATACTTGGTTTCAACAAGAGATTAATTGCATGATCCCCTGCAGATAACAAAATCCACAGATGGTCAGTCTCTTACATAAAATGGTATGGCACTTGAATATGTTCCATTAATATCCTTTTATACCCTCCACATAAGGTCTAGGTTACTTACACGCCTGATACAATGTGAAGGGGTTATTTATAGTCATGGACTCTACTTTAAGGGAGTAATGGCCAAGTGAAAGAAAAACTGTCCATGTTCAGTGCAGATGCAGTTTTTCAGAATATTATTGATCCACAGTGGTCTTGAGCAGGAGTGTGCTCTGGGCCGAGCAGGGGCTGCAGGGGAGTGCAGGGGAGTGCAGGGGAGTGCAGATTAAAAAATGCAGACCACCAAGGCACTGCTCATTTCTCCAGTTCTGATCCTCCAGTCCTGGATCCAGTTAGATCCAGGGGTCTAATCAGACCTGTGTCTGCCTCCCTCCTGGGTAGACCAGAGGCCCCATCTAAACAGCCTTCCTGCAGCCGCTCCCCTCTCCAGGTGGCTAGACAGGAATTCCAGATCAGTGTTATCTCCCAGGACATCGACACGGCAGCCAAGTTCATTGGTGCTGGGGCTGCCACCGTTGGTGTGGCTGGATCAGGGACTGGCATTGGCACAGTGTTTGGTAGCTTGATTATTGGCTGTGCCAGGAACTCATCTCTCAAGCAGCAGCTCTTCTGCTATGCTATTCTTGGCCTTGTCTGAGGCCATGGGACGCCTTCCTCATCTTCTTCGCCATGTGAGACTCCATGGGGTCACCCAGTTGTCCCTGCTGCTTTGACTCCATACCAGTCCTGGTGCTGACCTTTACCATTAAACAATGTTTCTCTAAACCAAAAAAAATTTTTTTTTAAAAAACGTGTAGATATGGAATCTACTAGTACGTGCGGGGACTATAACAGCATCATGGCAACTCAATATTTTCAAGAGAAGACTTTCAATTCAACAGGCACTTAGAACTCCCTGTTGCACAATTTTAATAATCCAAACAGTCTAAGAATATGATGTAGGCTTATAGCCTAGGTTGCTTGTGGGTATAGGCAGCCCACCGCTAATAGGAATATCCATAAAAGAGATGGGAGGCATACAATATGGTACCTGGTTTCTGGATTTCCACTGAGGATTGACAAGGAATTCACTGGTGATTCTTTCAACTCCTGGGACATTTGTAATTCTTTGAAATATTCCTTCTAACTACTCTGTTGAAGCCCTCTGCAGAGTCACAGGAGTTGAAGTTGGGCCAGACAAAAGTCCAGAATTCTTCGACTGACCAGGCAGGCAGGAAACTGACTCCCTCTTTCGTCAGCAGATAGAGTTTCATCATTTACCTGATCCACCCAACTTCTAACACAGCTTTTATTGCAAAGAGCTGAGTGTTCTTGTAGGTTTGATTCACAGGCAGGTTTGATTCTACCACGTGTTCACAGGAGACAGCTATTTGTCACTCTGTCCATCCCTTCATTCTTTACAGTGGCTTGTCACAATGGCACACTGAACTCTGCTACTGGTCACCTGACTTCAGCAGGGTTGCCTCCTCTTTTCCTGCTCTTTGTATGCATTTCACCATGGGGATTCTGGGAGGCTGAGCCTGTGCTCTTTGGAGGGTATAGAAAAGTTAGTGAACAAACAGAGAAAGTAAAAGGACAAGGCTTACAAAACAAAACTGACACTGGATTTGGGTGACCCTCAATGTCTTAATGTCTTGACTTTCATTGCGTCTTTGGAGACATAAGGCCAGCCAAGCCCAGAGCTCATTCACGTGAGCTCAACTTCAAGCCTGTGATATGCCTTCTCTTTGCTGCAAATGTTTACCTCTGGCTTTGAGATGGGCATGAAGGTCACTTCCCTTAGAAATTACCAGAAGAGCTAAAAGTTTTGGAAAGACTGAGAAGTGGGATAAGCAATCTCTTTGGGCTTTCTGGGAGAAGGAAAAATAGGAATGTGAGGGTCTGCCTTTCTTGTGGGGAGAAAAACAGGGACACAAAGCTCTACCTCACCTATCGGGGAGAAACAGAGACATGAGGGTTTTCCCTGTGAGGAGATAACATGGACATGAGGGTCTACCTCCTTTGTGACTCGGAAAGCAGAGGCTCAAGAGTGTATCTTTCCTGGGAGAGAAGAGTCAGGAGCCTGAGGGTCTGCCTTCCCTCTGAGGAGATAAACAGAGACAGGAAAATCTGCCTTCTCTGAGAGGAAGTCATAAGATCTGAGACTGTCAAGACCCAAAGAGAAAAACTTATAATGGGCATCACCAATCAGCTCAGCAGTGAGATAAAGGCATTTCATAGAGAACACCCAGCTGTAGGTCATTCCCTTGCTTACCCTCAGAGACAACCAGTCATTCTGGAGAAGGGAGGATTACTGTATGCAGAGGAGTTTCATTCACTGGAAGTCCACTGGGATATTCTAACCTCCTTGGAGCATGCTGCATCGTCCGCACGTTTAGCATGGCTTCACATTTCAGATGACAGACGTGTGGAGAAAAACTGATTGTTTTATGGACCTGGCCAAGAGAGGAGCCAGGGGCCCTCTTACAGGCAGAAGACCTGCAGTGTGCAGAGAGAACCACTAAATACTTAAAGATTTCAGAGACTTCAAAGGTGGAGGAGGAGCCAGAAACAATAAAAAGAAAAATGATAAACATTTCAGCTCAAAGACAATCCCTGAGAAATCACACCCAAGCAGAGTGAGGGGCCGATTCTCAGAGGACTGTGGCAGTGTTCCACATGGCCATACAATAAACTGAGAAGCAATTGCTGCCTTTTGTGTTTATTCTGATTAATATATTAATAAGTCAAGAACTTGGAGAAGCAAATGGAGAGGAAATGAGGAGGACAAGACCAAGGAAGGGGTATCTGCTCTGTCTCAAAATCTCCAAGGAAGACACCCGACTGTCCCACTTTCCAAGGATGGTGATAAATTCATTGTAAATTCAATTTTGGAGACATTTCATAAAGAAAACAAATATTTATAAAAGTAACAAAATGCTTGTGTAGAAGGGGTCATCACTTTTCTGTGGCATTCTGTCTGGACTCTGCCTCCTTAGAGATCTGTCTATACAAAGGATCCCAGAGTGTGTAGTTGAAGTGTTTAGCAATAGGATATTGGAAGTACTCAGCCTGACTATTTGGGAGAATTTAATCCGTCATTCAATAAAGTGTAGTCAGTAGATCCAATGCAATCCAACAACATTTGTGAACATTCACTACCTACCCAGTCCTCTTTTAGGAACATGGGATGCCATTTATGATGGCTAGCACTCACTGTCAGCTTTGTCTGCCATGCGTATCTGTAAAGGCTGGTGAGTGCCATGGTGACAACTTCCTGGGGATCAAACTCAGGTCATCAGGTCTTTTTCATAAGCGCTTTTGACCTGCTGAGCCATCTTGATAAGACACACTTTTATAGTAATTACATTTGCTGTTACTAGATTTAGAATCACCTTTGGGCATATCTGTGAGGATATATGTAGTTCAGTGGGCTGGGGTCCTGTGCTGAAGGAGAGAGAGAGAAAGGTGCAGGAACCATATTGAGCACAAACATCCATCTTTCATCTTCTTGACTGTGAAATACAGTAAGACCAGTTAGTTTTTTTCCTGCTGCCATGCCTAATCACCACGATGGAGTGTATCCCTTCAAACTATGAACCCAAATAGACCCCATCTTCCTTAAGTTACTTTTGTTGGTCTCTTACCATAGACATGAGAAAGTAACAACTGTACCAGTGAATCTCAGAGTCTGTCTGTCACAGAACTTGCATTCTAGAAGTGAGAATCAGGTCTTAAATGAAAGTCCCAATATGAAGCTGAAAGTTAAAAGGTGCTTAGTTCCCTGGAAGTGAAAATGCAAAGCATGGGAAGAAATGTTGGGAGTTCTGGGGTTCCTAGGAGGAGATAGTAGAATTTAACGAAGGACAAATTTATCCTCATTAAGATGATGGAATCCCCAGAACTAGACTGAGTAAAACTAAAATAACAAAAGAAAGCAAGAAAGAAGGGGATGCTACTAGCCTGTATTTTTAGGAAAAGAGCATTCCAGAAAGAGGAAGAATATTCCTTCAGATATGCACAGCATGAGTGTCAGAACAGAGAGGAAGGAAGTGGGGCTGTGTAAATGTGAGAAGTGAGATCTAAGGATAGAAATGTCAGGATGGTGAGGGGAGCTGGTGGAATCTTGGAGCCACTATGACATCCCCAGAGTCACACGCAGGAATCCCTGAGTCTGAAATCTTAAGACTTGAACAGATCTGAAAACATACCCTCAGTGTGTGCGTGCCTGCGTGAGCATGTATGTGAGCACATGTGTGCCTGACTGTGTGGTGTGTGTTTATACAGTCTTGCCTTGATGAGTTGCACAGCCCAGTGGGAGAGATGGGTAAATAAACATATAATCAGAATTGTCCTGTGACAAGCAGATGCTTCAGTAGACAAAGACGGTGGCTTGAGGACTCAGAGGAGAATCCATCATTCTGTTGCAAGAAACAGGGAGGTTCCAGAAAGGAAGACAGTAGGCCTGTGGATTATGGTGAAGGACACATTCATCAGGCATTTATTTTATAAATTTTCCTGTGGGTACACTGAGACTCCAAGGATGTGGATTTTACCTGAGTTTACTGGCAACAACATCACAAAGGGGCTCTCCTTCCTATTTGAATGGGTACTCTGTAGATCACGTGTGTGCTGAAGCCAGCTATTATGTATCTTTCTCTAGAGACCATCAAACCATTGGAGGCTGTGGCTACCAATCAGGGCATCTCAGGAAGCTCAGAGCTCCCATTGTGCTTCCAATGTCACTGTCTGCCCTCTTTTGGAACATTTCTTGGTTGAGGACTCTCCTTCAATAAAATCTAGCGTAAGCATTATAAAGACAGCTCTAGGCAAATGAATTCTTCATGCTTGAAAGTCCTAGAGCAGAGCAAGAAAACCTCCACTCAGACAGAAAGTACACTCATGGGCAATGAATGTGAACCACTGGTACCTGAAGTTGACATGGTAACTACCCAAATCACTGAAATGGATTCTCCCTGATAGAAGAGAGTTTGTAAAATTCATTTCAGCCAGGTTTGGTTTGAAGTCTGGGTACATTCATTTACAAGCTGTGTGATCACAAGTCTGTTTTCCACCTGATAATGTCTTTCCAAATCCTAGGATTGTTTGAAAACTGAGTATAAGTTGATGTGTGGTGGCTTAGAAAATACTACAATTACACTATATGCTTTCATTTTTCAAGGTGATATTTAAAACAAAATCATTGGTTGCACCATCAGTGGTTATTGGAGGATAATTTACAACACTTAAGTTAGCAGAGCCCACCTAGGTATCTGCTAACAGAGGGGAGAGTAAAAAGAAACTTAGAGTGTATATACACCATCCATTTTCTTAATCCATAAAGAAGAGCCCTGTATAATAATCTTTAATAAAATAAAAATAAATATCACTGGTTTTTGTCAATAGACATACTTTCCTAGTATTTTAATTCCATACCATCTTTGTATCATATACTGTAAAAACTCAGAGAAATTCTTATCTGAGACCAGCCTTCATATAACAGGTGTATAGGTAGATATATGGCCAGATATTCAGACCTATAGATATATGGCAAGAATTTCACCATGGCTTATGTAAGAAGCACAGAGCAAATTCACAGTAGAGCAGGTCCCAGGTCCCCTGACTCATCCTTCCGTGCCTTCAACTAGATGACAGTGTGCAACTGGCAGAGCATGTGAGTGCAGCAGATTCCTCCTGCTTCTGGCTGAGTCAGAGACAGGAAGTACGGCTTCCTCCTGGATTCTTCCATGCCACCATTGCATTTCTTCCCTTAACAAGGACTCTCATTCAGTTCATCTCCTTCATTGAAGACCATTTTCAAGCACCTGTTCGCTGCCAGGCTCATGTGGTTGCTTGAATTTACATTACCCTCTTCAATCTTTCTTAACCTGGTGCATTATTGGTAAGCCCATGCTGCAGATGGGGAAACTGAGGCATTGGAAGCTGAAATAAAATGTCTGGGAGACAGTAAAGCTGGAGAGCTCATTTTGAAAAGCATAATGCCTTTGCTTCCTTCCACCACACAGTGTATGCCAACTTTAGAAGGTGGGGCTCCATCAGAAATAATCTTTCAAACCGTCAGCTCAAAAAGTAGAATCAGTCTTCACAAATAAACCTTGGTGGGCAGAATTAAGATCACAAATTAGACTTCTAGGGTGGCAGGACATTTTTTTTTTTTTACAAGATTGCAAAAAAAAAAAAAAAAATGGCAGTAATATTTTCCACATACTCAGTGACTCTTCTCCAGAGCAGTTTCACAAATTCGACGGAGATGAATCACAGGTAGGATTTACGAGTGTGTCCAACATGCAGCAGTGTGGGAGGCCCTATTACAGACAATGTCTATGTAATGACAGGAGCGCTGAAACCAGGCTGCTTAAATCACAGACGCTTGGCAGATAGGATGGATTCATTACGATTGTGTAAGAGGGCAGAAAGAGGAGAGTGAGTAGTAAGCCTGGCTTACTCTACAAGTGGCTATTCATAACGATGTGTAGTGTTTCTCTTCCTTCTTATCCTTGGACATGACTTAAAAATATTCTTCCAGAATTAGACCATGTAAATATGTCTTTTCTGCCTTCACAATTGGTTGCCATGGTGTTATTTACAGGTGACTGGGATCAGAATCTATTATATGTATGCGTGGTATTCTCAAAGAATTACTTAAGATATTACATTGCAATGATATTATATACTGTGATATTAATTATTCCTTTAAAATGATATTTCGTGGGTAGAAATATTCCTAGTATGGGAATAAAAGAAAAAATAGGGAAGAAGCATGCAAGAGGTGAAATTAAAATTCAAAAGAAAGGAATGGAGACAGGAGGAGTCCTGTGAGAGAAGATGATACGAACTATCTTATGCCAATGATACCCCAGCCTCCCCAGTACCAGTTAGCTTTTTCATGGCATCATTTGGGTGGCTCTTAAACCCACTGTGAATCCCTCTTCGGGGCTGGCAAGCCTTGTCTGGAAAGGGCCAGGCAGTATGTAGCTCACGCTTTGTCAGAATTATGATGTCTGTGGCAACTATTCAACTCTGCCCTTGGAGAACCAAATCAAAGGGAGACAAGACGCAAACTAACATGCCTCCCCATTCCAATAACGTTCATTTGGCACAATCACAGCAAGGACGGGACTTCCCCCACCACAAGGTGGGTTCTTTTATCAGTTCTCATCTGGACTCCAAATACCTGTTGGTGGAGTTTTTGTCTTTGTCCTCAATCACCTGAGAGAGATTTGAAAAATTTTATGGAGAAGTCAACATGATGCATACAATGTGCTGGGGCACCAGAGAGACGGAAGCCAGCTGATGCGCCTCAGACAACCAGGCAGCCTTGTAAGTGGAGAGATACTAGCCTGAGTGCCTATGATTAGGCAGAACTTCATCTATATGTGTCTATAGTCTGTAGTGTTTCTTCTCTCAGATGACTTAGGCATGTCTCCATGGAAACTCCCAAATCTTGGCTTCACATGGAGCAGTAAAATTTCCCAAGAAACTTGTGGGCACTTTCCAGGGCAGACATTACCAAATCATCACTGTGGCTTAGTTAGCAACCTTGTCTGATCACTGCGCTAAAGCAGCAAACACGGTTCTTCTTTGAAGTCTGTCTGTGTTGAGTTTATTTGGTGTGTGCATACATGTCATACAAGGCACTAAAGATGAAATCTCAGGGAGTTGTTTCAAGATACAAATTCCACCCACAGCTCTGGGCTGTGGGGCAACCGATGCCTCCATTAAATCCCATGAGGAATGCCTACTGTGTGCAAAAGGCAGTTTTCCTGGGCTGCTGTCCAAGATAATTATCACCCCTCCTTTTCAAACACCACCCCCACAGGAGCTGCAGGATTATTGTCAAGAAGAGGAAGATCTTTCTTAGGATGCTTAGGTGCAGATGAAGTAAAGAAGAGGAAAAAGGGATTATTTGGTGGTGATGAGCTTTGCCTTTTAGCAGGAGTCCAGCTTGCCTGTGCAATGATGATTCTGATTCCATTCTTGTTAAGAGTGACGAGGCTCTCTAATAATTACTGAAACAACTATGCTATCAAAGTCCATAGTATAATCCATACATCGGTATGTTTTAATCCAAGCTCTTCCTAAATCATCTGTTAAGAAACAGCCAGAGAGGGACGAGCGAGATGGCTCATGACTACAGGGTTTATTGACCTTGCAGGGGATGCAGGTTCAGTTCCCAGAACCCACATGAAAAATTACAACAGCCTGTAAGTCCAATTCCAGGGGATTGGATGCTGTCTTCTTGGACTCAGCAAGCACTAGGCACACACATGCAGGTCAACACTCATATACATAAAACAAAACTAAATAAACCTTTAAAATGGAAGAAACACTGAGAGCAGATGTGATTAGATTCTCCTTTAGAGCAGGGACACAGGAGAGATAAGAAGGGGGAAGGGTGCAGGAGTGTGGGTACACTCCTCACTTCGGCGCTGAAAGCATTTACAATTTTGTGTAAAATAGGAAAAGAGATTCGATGCTCTGTCTTAGGCTTGAAGATGAGGGAGCGCACAGATTTTTAAAGTATATAAGCACTGAACATGTAACAGGAAGTTCAGAGAAAGATGCTGAGAAGTGGAGGAGACTGATTTGGAGAAGAGATAAAAGAGAAATGACTGTTTCCATAGACATTGGCTGTGGGTGTGGGAGACAGAGAAGAATGAATCAACTCTCGGAAAAAAAGGAAGAAGAAAGGAGAAAATATTAGAAGGAAAAAGCACATCTAAAAAAACGTACTCCCAAAATCTTTGTGGGCTCCCTGTTTCCCAATCTTCCCTCTCAGACTTCATGTTTCAGAGACTCCAATGTTAGTAGGATGGCTACTGCCAATCCCACAGGGAAGGGCTTGTTTTGCATGGTCATAGCATTCCCAGGAACACCATCATTCCAAGGGTTTTACAAACCAAGGGCCAGCTGTTGATAGGTGGTGGGCATACATTCAGAATCGCTGGTTTTCAGGTCAGAATCCTGTATGTGCTTTTCCTGAAAAAGAAGCAAAATGCTGGGCATTCAAAGGCAGTTTAGAGCAAAGACGTATATCTCCCCTTGAACTAAAAAATAAGTACATTAGGGTCAACAAATATTTATTGAGCAACTACCTAACACCATACCTTTATCTTTATCATCTTTATCTCACCTGCTCTTCAAAACAATCCTGAGAGGTGTTATTACTTTGACATTTCCTAGCAGGGAGACTGGAGTTTGGTTTTATAAATCATTTATTCAAGGACCTTTACCTACTAGAGATAGTGTTTACTTACTGTTCACCTTCAGTGTTTTCCATCATGGCCGTCTTCTAGCTACTTGCTACTAACCAGTTAAGGCAGAGAACTTGGTCAAAATGCCCACCAAACTTGATGGAACACTCTTAGAATGTTAGTAATGCCTGGAGATAGTTTTGGTTGTCACAATTGGCTAAGGGATGCTACTGGTACCTAGTTGATAGATACCAGGGACTCTTTTAAATATGCAGGCACAAGATAACCCTTCTAATAAGGAACTTTCTGGGTCCAGAAGTTTAATCATGTTACAAAATCCTGCTTGTGATAGAAGAGCTGTTCTGACTGATTACTACAAGGACACTCACCCTAGCCTGGTGACACACATTTTAATATGTTGGGTGCATAGAGGTCTCCTGGAAGAAGGAAGGGAGGCAGCTTTTTTGTTCTACTTGTTGTCTAAATACAGACTTTAAGCTTTGTAAATTCCAGTCAGTTCCTTTTAATATGGTATATTGGGAAGAAATAGAAGAGGCTGGTCATGATTTAGTGTTTTTGTTTGTTTGGTTTGGTTTGGTTTGGTTGGTTGGTTGTTTTTCTGCCAGTTTTCAGCATGTTTATCTACTACCTAAACTCCTGGCATGGTGACTGGATTGTCCTCTCCCCATTTTTCTGTTTTTGCTTTAAGTTTACTGTCACTGTCACATTTTCAATACTTAGGATTATTCATCAGACTCCTAAAAGAACTGGCTCCCTTATACCAAGGTCTGCAGAAGCCTGAGTTCCTTGTACACAATGCCACGGCGTTACTATGCAAATTCTAAATGCTTTCTATACCATATTGTTTAGATAATAATAACTAAACAATGTTTGTACTAGTCCAGAATAGATGAATTTTTCTCTGAACATTTTAAACCTGTGGTTGTTTGAATTATGAAAACATGCACATACAGAAGGCTGACTGACTGTGTAGCTAAAACCACATCACTGATAAACTTCCCAGAAGTCCTTCCCACCCCCTCTATGGAGATGCTTCATCATTCCCAGGCCTCCTGTGATCTTCACCCGTTATGATGTTCCCTACTTTATATCCAACAGGCTCCTTTCCCAACACTCCTTATGTTCCCAGGAAGGTACTGGACAGATTCAAATCTAGCACTGTCTTATCTCTGTTACTAAAACAGTAATGTTTACTTGGAATGCCTTTTGATTGTCAACTCATGACTAAATCCTTCCCCAAACAACAGCCCAATATCTCCTCATCACTTAATTCTCTGATTTCCCAAATTACAAAGAAACCCTTCTGATGGTAAAATCTCACAAACCTTCTCAGAACCTCCAAATTTGAGTGAATGCATGTGCTTACCGATCAGACTTGAAATATATAAAAAGTAATTCATATAAAATATTATACAATATATCATATTGTCATAGAATATTATAGTATATCATATTGCTATAGGAAATAGAATAGTATTTTATATTGATTCAAGAAAGGGTGGTTATCTGAGGAGAAGAGTATAGAGACTCTACAAATGGATATGAGTCTATGAGTCTATACATTGGCATGAGTTTAGTATATAATAAAAGGAGCATTTTAAAATAAGCAACTGTCTATCCATTAAATACATACAAAACTTTTTGAAAAGTAGATGTAGCTATACTAAAATCTAGAATATAAAAAGATTTATTATAATAGTGTAAGAATATGTATTCTTGACCATAGCTAATCCTTAAATGATGCACAAAGAAAAATTAAAAGAAAAAATACGTATGATTAGTGTTTTAGGAACATTATTTGAAAAAAAAAAACTAAACAAAATAAGATTTAAAGATGAGACACACAATAAAACTACTTGTGCTGTAGAATTCAAAGGATTGTTATGAAAAATATTTTAGGAGCTCCAATACTTTAATAAGTAAAAAAGTGGACCAGTCACATAGTAAGTAATTGATGTAAGAAAGCTCATAGCTTTAACAACTAAAATATACAAACATGAGTTTTTTACAAAATAAATAGTGGGCTTCATTAATAATTAGCAAAGTGTGATACCATATGTTACTTTGAGTTATGCAGTTTATATTAAACAGGAAAATAATATCACATCATTGTTGCATGTAAAAAAGTGGCTACTTTTATATACTGTGGGTATAAATACAATTGATTATAGTTTATACCAAAAATGGTTTCTTGAGATTTTCTAAAATGTTAAATGTTCTAATTGTTTGAACTAGAAATTCCACTCTATGGCAGGACTTTTCTTAAATATTTCTACTTGTACCACATAGGAAAAAATCATCTAAACACATGCCTATGGTGGTGATGAAATGTCTACTAAATGGTAGCACATAGTGTTTGTGTGTGTGTGTGTATGTGTGTGTGTGTGTGTGTGTGTGTGATGTAATTTATGCAGGCACTAAAAGACATGGAACATAAACACAAACATTGACCTGAAAATTTGTTCCATCATTATTTTATACTGAAGAAAGACAACAATATGTAATCGATGTACAAACAGAAAAGTGCTTTCTGGATGAGGGAACATCAGAGGTTAGTTTGAAAAGGGACATGAACTTGAGAAATGACAAAGACTTTTTTTTTATTTCAAGTTTTCACCTTTACTTCTTAACTTTTACAAAATGAGATACAAGTGCAACCTGATAATTTTGAAAACTAATGAAATTAAACTCTACAAAGATTATCATAAAGATTATTACATGTTAAAAACTTAGGTTACAAAACATCATAAAACTTTAATTGCAACAGAGGTGCCATGCTTGTTCTCTTAGCTTCTCTATAAAGAATGGGGTTGGTACAGAAGATGTGTGTCATTGTTGCCTGAGTTTTTATTATTCATTCCCTTCCTTAGATATGTCTGAATCTCTCTGCATAGAAATCAGAATCCATAAATCCCACCGTCAAAACAAAAATCATGTCATTGGAATCTAATGGAAACAATGACGTCTCCTCTCCATCACAAGAGTGGGAGCAGGAGGAATGCTTCTAGAACAGATGACACTCTATGGTTAAGAAGCAGACCAGCACCCCAGCCAGAATAACAGTCATCAAGAACACAAATACTAATAAATACTTGTGAGGATATAAAGAATGGTCACACATGGCTTGAGGAGGGGTAAACTAATCTAGCCACTATGATAATCAATATGGAGGTTCCTCAAAAGTCTAAAATTAGATTTACCATATGACCAGGCCAGAACAATCCTGAGTGCTCACCCAAAGGATTCTAAGTCAACAGACCAGAAATATTTGCACCTCACTTTTTTTTTCGATTGAATGATTTTTCATTAAAATATAATCACATCATTTTCCTCTCCCTTTCCTCCCTCCAACTCCTCACATATTTCTCTTTCACTCCTTCTCAAATAGATATCTTTTTTCCTCTTTCTACTTTAATCATTATCCTCTCTCTCTCTGTGTCTCTCTCTGTGTCTCTCTCTGTCTCTCTCTCTGTCTCTGTCTCTCTCTCTCTCTCTCTCTCTCTCTCTCTCTTCCCACACACACACACACACACACACACACACACACACGGCTTTAGGACTGACCATTGTTTATTGGACAATGAATTAAAGGGTCCAACAATGACCAGTATGGCAAGATTATGCCAAATATGTAATAGTCACACTCATATCTTGGTAGTAGCCAACAGCTGCACATCTCTTTTTATTATAGCGCTATTCAAAATAGCTAAGTTATGGAACTAATCTATTTGTCTTCAACAGTTGAATGAGTAAATAAAATAATGATGCATGTACATGATAAAAAATTTCCATCCATAAAAACTTTTCATTGCAGGAAATGGATGCAATTGGAAATAATCACATTAAATAGATCGAGTTGGTTTCAGGAAGACAAATGTGTGGATTAGGGCTTTTTTTTTTGGTTTGTCAACTTGGTACAAGCTAGAATCATCTGTGAAGAGGAAACCTCAGTTGAGAAAATGCTTCCATCACATTGGCCCATAGGCAAGATTTTGGGAGCATTTCTGGATTAATGATTGATACAGGATGGCCCAGCCCACTGTGGATAGTGCCACCACTGAGGCATGGTGTCTTGGGTAGTATAAGAAATCAGGCTGTGCAAAGCCATGAGGAACAATAGAGGAAGTAGCACTTCTCTATGGCCTCTGCTTCAGTTTCTGCCTTCAGGTTCCTGCCTTGAATTCCTGCCCTGACTTCTTTCATATGGAACTGTGACCAGGGTTTGTCAGTCTCCTAAAACTCTTCCTTTCCATATGCTTAAAAATGTGTGTGTGTGTGTGTGTGTGTGTGTGTGTGTGTGTGTGTGTGTTCAGGAATAAACTCCTGGAATCCAGCCCAATCCTGACTTAGTGATACAAAAGTCACTGTAATTGCATACATTTTTATTACAAAGATAATTGAATCATAAAACATAAAGCACACTGGTAAAAACTAGATAGGACCTAAATGCATCACAGGAGGTGGTTAGTCTCGGTGGGGTGGAAAGGAGTGAATTAACTTCCTGTCTTCATAGTTAATGCTGTCTGTGTGTGTCGGCCTCATTAATTATGACTTTTAGCCCTTGAAATCTCATGATGTAGTAGGGATGCGTGAGAGAGTTCTGGTATTTACACAGACACTCATTAACAGCAAGTAGGATGCCTGACAGACTGTGAGCAGAATGATGTTAGAGTAGAATGTGCTTTAATTCAGCAAGAATGTATTAAGTGTTCTTTATCTCATTGTATTGCTGGATCCAGCGGGGAAAGGATAGAAAAGACATTTCTGCCTCTGCCAAACTCTTAGTCCAGTGAGGAAGGTAGATTCAAAAGAGTTAAGGTGGTGAGCTGAGCTCAGGACTAAGAGAACTGTAAGAATAACATTAAAGTTCCACTGAGCCTGCCAGGGTGGCTTCCTAGAGGAAGAATATCTTGTGAAGAGTCTTTAAGGGGGTTGGGGTGCTATTCAATTGGTAAAGTGCTTGCCTAGTCCACAGGAAGCCACAGGTTATATCCCTAGCGTGGCATAAACTAGGCATGATGATGATGCCTGTAAGCCCAGCACCCAGGATGAGAGGGAGAAAGATCAGAAGTTCAAGGCCATCTCTAGCTCCAGATCTAGCTGGAGACCAACCTAGGCTACATGGAACAGTGCAAACAGTGTAGATGAAACAGACTAAAAACAAACAACCAGTCATTTATAAGGATTTGAATGAGATAACCTAGCACACTGAACGGGCTTGTGCAGAGAGGGAGGAGGAGGGGGCACAGTGAGGGCTTCCCATTGCATTGTCCTTTATTTTAGGATTCAACTTGTGGTCAGCCCTGGGAGCAACACTGGGAGGATTCCAGTGTTTCCTTCTTTCCTTTAGCACGCCACACCCTCACTTGGCAACGCCTATGAACTTTGTGCCTTGCAAAAACTATCCTTTTAATGAGTCTGCTCTGTGTACGTCACAACATGTAATTCTTTACACTGTCTGGGGCCCAGTTATGACTTTTTGTAGTGCACACCCAGGTGAATCTCGAGCTTCTCTGTGTTGGGGAAGGCTGGTTGCTAGACCTTGCTTGGGGAAACCTCAGTTATCTGAGGCTCCCTGACTTGGAATTTTATGTCATAGACAGTGACTGAAGACGTTCAAATGATCAG
This sequence comes from Mastomys natalensis, assembly GCA_021653895.1. NCBI lineage: Eukaryota > Metazoa > Chordata > Mammalia > Rodentia > Muridae > Mastomys > Mastomys natalensis. The sequence goes on from JAJTUV010000391.1 coordinate 1,342,535, forward strand.
CAGATGAATAAGAGCAGTCGCTAAGATGCTTAAGAGATGAGATATTTTGAATGGCCGCAGAAAGGGGCAGCTTCCAAACAAAACCATTTTGAAATATCCAGATAACTAACGACATACAGATTTATGCAGGCTCATCTAATTCAAGCCCATCCATTCCCTGGAAAGGCAGTGTTTGGTACTTGGAAACAGGCATTCATATGATGCATGCCCACTGTGTCATATTTTGCCTCTTGATGGCCTATCACAGGGTCTTGAACTGTGGACACTCCAGCACATTTGAACTTCCTCCCTGAACAAGTGTTTATAATTCACAGACTAAATGGCCAGCCTATGCAATGCTCCACATTAATGCTGGTTTAAATTCGAAGGTTTTCACGTTGACACTGTGTCCCTGCTTAAACATCTCATCTTCATAACATTGCTTTTCTGCCTAACTTGATATGCCTTATTTTATAATTTAGAATCTCCAAGGAAGGCCCTCCCTTTCCTTGGTTACTGACAGCTACGTGCATGACTGTAACTGGGGCTTTCACTGCGGTGTGATTCCACTCTCTCAACTGATAACCAGTGACTTATTACTGTCTGACTGTGACAAAGATAAAAACAATGGGTAGGAATGTGTGGAGAGTTAGAAGAAAACTTAGTTACTAGATATTAAAGCAGATGTCTACCTCAAGTTTGGGATGCATTTTATTTCAGTGTATGCGTGTGTGCATGTGTGCATGCATGCTTTTGTGCCTGGGGATGAAACTCAGAGCCTGGAACAGGCAAGGCCAGTGCTCTACTCCCAAACTATTTCCTAACATAGTATTTTCATGGTACGGAAACCCTAGTTCATGAGAATAGAATTTCATGTTTCATTTATTTAATACGGAGAATGAGGCTCATACCAGACAATAGGTGTTTGTTTATTTGTTTATTTGTTTTTATGAATGAAACTCAGTCTCAGCTTAAGGTCTCCGTGGAATCAATTACCTAAGCAAATGACTCCAAAACAGTGTGGCAAAGCCAACAATAAGTGGAGTGTTTTCAAAACACAAAGAAGACAGGAAAAAAAAATGTTCTTTGTTCTGCTTAGGAACTGGAAAAGGCTCAAGAAAAATAATATTTGAGATGAGCCTTAGAGGACAGCAAAACCAAATGAAGGATGGGAGAACAACGTTGTCCCAAGTAATGTCTGCTCTGCTCCCTGCAACTCATGATTATGGTTGGTACTTCCCAGATGGCATCAAGAATAATGACCTTGGGGAAGAGAGTGATGGCTTAGCATTTTAGAGCACTTGCTGCTCCTCCAGAGGTCCCAATGGCAGTTCACAAATGTCTGTCACCCCAGTTTTTGTGGATCTGACACCCTCTTCTGACCTCTGCAGGCAGCAGATACACACAGGGTATACATACATGCATACAGGTAAACAATCAAACACATAAAATAAAACAAAAAGAACGTCGAAGGAGAGAGTGCTGTGAATAAACTGTGTGACTGATCTCAACTGAGTCCTCAACAAAGCAGACCTTCCCTCAAGCACTTCCTTACCTTTAACTAGAGAATGATCATAAGAAAGAAACGATGGGAGGATTCAAACAATTGTCTCTGACATTGAATATGGAGGAAAGAGCTATGAGCCAAGGACTGCAGGGAACCTATAGGAGTTGGGCAAGGCTAGGAAACAGTTCCTCTCCTAGAGCACCAGAAAGAGGGACAGGCCTGATCACTGGGATTCAACCAAGGAGACTAACATTAGACTTCCGCATTCCAGAGCTTCAGGATAGTCAGTTTGTGATAATATGCCACAGTATTAAGAGTATGCTCAACATGAGGAAGACTTACAGCAAATGGAAACACGGGAAAAGGCCAGAGGCATGAGAGAGAATGATGACACCTGGTGATTTCATGAGACTCCATGTTTCTGAAATGCAAATAATTCTTGAAGTGGAAGACAGACAGAGAGTGCCGCAGATAGATAGCCAGACCCTTAGAAACAGCAGCAAGGGCAATGGCAGCTAAATTTCCTCACATTGAATACATTCATACATTAGAGCATTTTACAAACATTGTAACTCAAGGGCATGCTGTAATGACTCTCACAACCTACACCGGTGCAGGGAAGAACCAAGGGGCAGAGGAGGCAGAGGAACCCCCTCAAGTTGAAGAAGTGGGTACGTGAGCAGATGAATAACTAGGAGGGACACGGGATGGTGGTATTGGGAGAATGAAATTAACATTCAGAGAGACAATGTCAAGATCTTTCTAGTTGAGCGTGCTGCCTGTTTCACAACTTCTGTCATTGCTGCCCTTCCTCCTGGTGAATGGGAATTGGGAATCACTTTCCTGTCCACAGTCCCACAGTCTGTCCATATTCCCTGGCACCACCTGTGTGTGTGTGTGTGTGTGTGTCTGAGTATTTCTTTACAGTTTTTAAAAATTAGCATAGCAACAGAATAGGCTTCATTATGGCATTTTCAAATATGAGAGATTTATAACATATTCAAAAGAAACAATATTTGAGGTAAGTCCTGGAAGATGGCAAAACCAATTGAAGCTGAAGTGAGCAGAACTTAAAATTGTTTTTGTGCATGTGTGCGCACGTGCCCATGTACGAACACACACACAGACACAGACGTAAACGTTCATAAAGGATAGAATGTGTTCAGGTACAAACAGCAGGCCCACTGGGTTCCCTTATGGAAGCAAATCTGCCAGTCCTTTCCTGGATACAGCCGCATCTTACTCCACAGTCGAAGCTCTCCTGGCTCTCTGCTCCCGTGTTTGTAGGGAAGAATGAATGGGTGGACGAACGAGCTCTGTAGTGGAGTTTCCACCAGCTCAAGATCAGTGGAAAATTCCTTTGACTTCTCTGTAACCAAACACAGGAAAACAGGGGGCATCTTAGAGAATCATCTGGGGGATTTCACACTGCACCCGGCATGAAACTTGTCCCACAACCAAGAAGACAAGATCACAATGGGTGGAGTTTCTTATGTGTGGCTTTTTAAAATGCTCTGCCCTTCAGATGAATGGAGCTCTCTGTATCAATTGGAAGAGACCACTCTAACCTGTAAATCCTCTTTCACCATCTTGGAGATGGTGTCAGAAATACAAACAGATTTTTTTCTTTTATTTTACTCGTTTCTGGAGATTGTCTCATCTTTCTATTCTTTACTCACAGAGGATGGGGGTTGTTTTGTTTGCTTTTGCTTTTTGTCTGAGACAGGGTCTAGTCCAGGCTAGTCCCGAGCCTATCTGGCTTCCTGTCTCCACCTCTGAAATGCTGAGGTTACTGGATGGGCTATTGCTTTCTGCACACACTTAAGAGGTTTTTTTTGGGGGGGGGGGTGAGGGGAGGGGATCGAGAGGGTTAAGTTACATTAAATATGTGAAGCAGTTAGCTGGCTTTGCTTGACCCAAGTTTTGACTTAATAAGTTGTAATTAGTGTCTCCTTTCCCCCCTACCTCTTCATAAATCCACAAAGGGTTTGCACTGTTTAAAAAAAAAAAAAAAAAAAAAAAAACTAGTTGTCCCCTCATCATCTCAGGGCCTCCTTCCTGCTAGATGATAACTATGCTTTTGGTCCAGGTGCCACTTGCTGTCCCCAGCACTGACTGGCACCTGTGCTGGACAGCTGATGCCCAAACTCAACCCCACTGCCTCCAAGCACATAGGACGGAGCTCCTCCCTCTTGCTCTGTACTAAGGGAGGAAACAGCATGGCTCCTCTTCTGTAGGTTAGTTCTGCAGTTGCTCACCTTACATCACTCAGCCTGCTGTCCTGCTACCTGGGAGCACCAGCCTTGTATCCAGGAATACTAGCTGGTGGCTGAATAAACCTTTTACCTGCCACGATTTTCTCAAGATCTAACGAGAAGCCATCATTCCCCTGCCTCTGCTACAAGCAAGGGTTCTAAGGAACAACCTCCTGGCTGCTCTTGTTACCTCACCCCCCTCAGGAGATCACGCCTGGATAGTCTCCCAATTGACCTGCATGAAGAACGGTTTGCAAGTGCTCCTGTGCCACCAGAGGAGGACAAAGCACGAGCACTGCTCCTCCTATGACTTAGATGTGTCACACCACACTGGGACACACTCACGCTAGCTTACCTGTGGTGTTCACACATGTTATAGTTTAGAGATGTTTGGATTTTGCAGGCCAACTTCCTGTGATTCTCATCCCAAAACACACTTGGGAAAATGGAACAAGGATTGTTACAACCTTTCTATTTCACCACCACCAAACCAAACTAAGCCAAACCAAACCAAACCAAACCAACACACAAAAACCCAAGCAAACACAACACAGCAAAAATAACATTTGTGAAGCTCAGAGGCAGACTCCAAAACAGTTTTTCTCTCAGCAAAACACACAAAATCACAGAAATATACCTCTAGTGTTAGGGAACAGACCGGGTTTATAATATACAGGCTGTTATTGCTAAATGGTTCCGTTGGGATAAGTGTCATTATTGCTTTTGAAAAGTGATCAATGCCACAACCTAGTCCAATGCAGCTGGACAGTGACTGAAGTGAGGCTGGCCACACTGTCTTGCTCTAAACACAACCACAACACAGACGGTCTAGGTGTGGGCTTTGCTGACAGGATCTAGAGATCTGATCCTGCTAGAGAACTGATAAATGCCATCATTCATTTGTTGGCTGATAGACAGAATTTCTCCTCCTCAGCTATTTCTCCTCTGGCTTGGATTTGTGGATGAAAATCACTCCCCATTTGGAGATGCCCAATGCTTTCTTGGAATGTGTCCCTGTTTGGCAGGAACTAAATCAAGACTCTTTCCTGGAGCTTCAGCCCTAGCCTGAAACCACACTTTTTTTTTTTTTTTTAAAGTAACTCAAATGAGTAGCAATCCCTGGGGTGCTGAAAAGCATACAATTTCCCTAGCTCTGACAACTGATGGGTTTAGGTTAGAACTGGGGAACACACACACACACACAAATCACACAAACACAAACACACACACACACATACATACACCGGGGCGGGGGAGGGAGAGAGAGAGAAAGACTCATTACTTCTGGAAGCATTAAGCTGCCTTATTCATCTCCTGGTGAGAGTCAACAAATCAACAGAACTTTCAAGACTTCCTTGGGCTGTCAGCTTTTCTGTCTCCCAGTGGAACGGCCTACCTAGGTCCAGGGAGTGTGAGAACTGACACACTTTAGACACGAAGAAATGATTTTCGAGGACAGAACGTGCTAGCTGATTGCTGATGAGGAAGGCAGTAGCTTGACAATGTAACTAGATAGTCACCCGTAACCCCAACTGATGCAGCAGTACCAGGTACAAGAGGAAGCCGGGGCGTAGAGTGAGGACCATTGCTAACTACATAGGCACTCCAAAGCCACCCCTGAGGTCACATGACTTCACAGCAGTCTCTGAAGGAGGTCATGGTTTTCTCATCTCACAGAGGCAAAGTTAGAAAATCAGAGATACGCTTGTGCACAGCCTCACACAGCCCCACATACAGCTCCGCGTGTCTAAAATCCACCACAGGCTGAAGCACTGGAATGAATCCAGTTTCGCTCCTGCAGCAGCAGATAGCAGGTAAGAGGAATCCTCTTGGCTTTCATTGCCAGGAATGATGAGAGAATACTCGTTTAGTACTACTGTGCTCTGAGTCCAGAGGTAAAGGCATCCTCTGGGAGCCTTGGAGCTACTCAAGACCAGTGCAAAACCAGTCAGCAATCCCTCTTCCCCTTTAGAAAGCAGTGATAGTTAAAGCAAAACTTCCTTGGAGAGCACACTGTCATCTCTGCCATCAGTTGGTAAAGCATGCGCAGTACAACTTGACCCTATCTCCTTTTCGCTGATTCTAGATTGTTTCCACTCCCACATACCCAGGAGGAAGCACACAGTAGGAGAAAATCATAAGCACTCTTAATGAACTGTCATTTGAGACGGTCGTGTGTCAGTGAGCCGACGGGTGTGATTGTGCATCGACGAGGATCTCCACAGGCTACTGGTTAGCAGAAACTGTGTTCCTTTCTTGTAATACTGGGATGTTTTCTCTGAGGCTCCTAGCCTGAGCAAGCATATTTTATGATCGAATGCTTTTAAGGATTTTCTCCACTAGCGCCCTGGGCTGGGGGGAAGAAATAATGAAAAGTAACGATTGCTAAAGCGCAGTGCCAGGAGACAGTGAAAGATGAAGAGAAGGAGGAGATAAAGCTAGGCTGGAGAAATGAGAAAACTGGGAATACAAACACAGAGACCCTCCGGGTCTGATAGGAGACAGTCAAGTGAGTCAGAATGAACTTCAGCCTGGGGGACTCATTCTTCCACACTGGTTAGCAAGGATCTAATAGCCCTTCCCTGGAGAAGGCGCTAGGTCAGCCTTCCAGCCCTCCCCATGATAAATGGATACGTGGCTGTGCCCTTTTTAGTTCCGCCAAGGCAAATGGAGTTAGAAGAGACGTGCCCTGCAGAGTCACCACTTCTGTTTTCCCAGTCAAAATTGGGACTCTAAAATTCATAAGAGGAGAAAATGAACAAAATACCAGATAGCTGGGAATGCTTAATCTGGGCTCCTGGTTTCAAAAATGTCCATCCATGATGTCAAGGGAGGCATGGAGGGGTGGCCCATCTATGGTAGCAGTAACTTGTATGTGATGGAGGAGTGGCTCATCTGTGGTGGCAGGAACATGCATGTGATGGAGGTGGAGGGAGCAGGAGGGAATTGGAGAGTGCATATCTTTTAAAGACCGGACTTTACTGGCATTCTTCAGCCAGGACTTACCTCCTGAAGGCTCTATGGTCTCCAACAACAATGTAACAAGCTGGGGGCACATGAGCCAGTGGGAAGCATTTTTGCTTCACACCTAACAGAGGGTATCTTTGGTTATAGTTTAGAATAAGCTCTCTCTCTCTCTCTCTCTCTCTCTCTCTCTCTCTCTCTCTCTGTGTGTGTGTGTGTAAGTGTGTGTCTTACACACTTACACACACACACAGACAGACACACAGACACACACAGACACACACACAAATAAGAGACAGAGGCAGAGAGAAAGACAGAGACAGAGCCAAAGAGTCAGAGAGACAGGGAGAAAAAGAGAGACAGACAGTTACACGCACATGAAGACACACACACACACACACACACACACACACATACACACACACAGGTTAATCTCTAGGGACTTTGCTCACCAGTTGACATCCTTCTCTTACATCGCAATTGGCCACCATTGGCAGTTACTCCTCCAGCAAAACTGGTAACCATCACAAGCTTCTTTCCTTTTCCCATTGATAGGTGGCTGTTCCTTATCTATCAGTACTACACTGACTTAAGATTTCATTCAGTGCATTCACGTGGGAACCTTGATTTGTGTTTTCCAGACACTCTTTCCTCTTCCTCCCTCAATGTGCTTTTCACTGCTTCTCCTCGACCCTTCATCTGTGTGGGCTGTGTGCTTCTGGAGACAGAGCAAGGAAAGGGGTAGGACCCGGGCCCTCCCCTACCATCTTGCTGCTCTGAAAGTCACAGAAACACCACCAGACAAAACAGTCAGGGCAGACTGTAGGCAGCCTGAAGTTGCTGAACTCCAGGGAGAACAGAAAGGGCTTTTATGTGGTTTGAGGCTACAGTCTATGATTCTTTATGTAGAAGCAAATTGTCCTTTTAATTATTGTGTGGGTTGTACTGAAATAGATGAGCATTCCTTGAGCCACTGGCAGCAGCCAGAGTAGCCCAGGTGTTCAGCCTGAAGACCGGCCAAGTTGCAGGCTTGATGCTTGCAAATGAGAGCAGAGTGTGTGTTTCAAAACACAATGTTTTGTTGTTTTGTTTTTTTTCAAAATCAGCTTTTGGAATATTATAAAAGGAAATCACAATAGAAACAAGCCATTCATGGCGGATTTCTTTTATGAGAAAGAGTTGGGGACATGTCCTAGTGGGTAATATTCGTTCTCTGGGATGTTAAAACACAATGACCCATCTCAGCTTGAGAAGTTTACAAATATGGTTCATCTGATTGAGTATCTGGGACTGTCCAATTTTGAAAATCTCTTTATATATTCTTTTGTAATTCAACACAGGAAGGAACAATCGCCTGCATAAAACTGGAGTTTACAATCAGCAAAGGAAAAAAAAAATCAGAATGTCAATTATATCTTCTTTATTCTTCTGCATGAGCCAAGTATTGATCATGGGTTCTGAAGGGAGACTACAGACAGTACAATCCCCACCTTCTCTACTTCTGCCCAGGCTCAATGGATCATGAACACACATTGCTTTGTTGTCTAGTAAGGGCTTTCCACAGACAAAGACCCAAGATCGTGTTCCCTTTTCTGTCCTAGGCACCCTTGAGGGTTTTCTGAATCCTCACTTTACACTCTTGCCACCAGACACTTTGAAAAGGAAGTGCAGCTGACTCAACAAACTATATGATAACTTTCCTATTACTCTTCTGTGGGACACAGCTAGAAGCAGGGAGTTCACACAACAACCACTAATGCCCTTTGCTACACCATCCATCTTGGGCATAACACCCCTCAAGTTACTTTCTAGGGAAGTTCTGTTCTGTCAGTTGGGCTGTCTTTGTAAGGCTTTGAGTCACTCTTTGGTGGTGTGTTTATTTAAGAGAGACACCAGACCCTAGTACTATGTATGACTCAGTTTCTCTCACAAGAACCCTAAGCATGAGTGGGAATACTCACAGGGCTCATTCTTCCCCAATTAAATGTCAAAAGCCTGTGCTCCGGTGCTTACAACCTCCATCTGTGCCACTGTCTGATTGGAATAAGCAAACCATACAGCTGTGGATCCAAAGGCAAAGACTTCGGTGAGGACTGAGAGCCAGGCTGCCTGAGGAGAAGCTGATTCCCTGAGATACTAAAAGGCAGCCACTTTCTCCTGTTCAGTAGCTAGACTGAGGGAGGGAGAGTTGCTCAAAAAAAATCAGCCCCTCTCCTTTTGTGTTTCAGGAGAGCTACACTTCTCCTGGCCTCCCAAGAAGGACAGCCCCCAGCACGTGAGAACCCAAGACCACACAGTGGACCTCCCTGGCACCTGCTTTTCTCATAGCCTGTGTTACTTCACGAGACCAGGACACACACCGCAGGAAACTGCTTAGCAACTGCACGTAGGAAACAAGGATTCCAAAGGATTCCTGTGCACTCCACCTCCCTGGCCCTGCTCTTGTTCTCCTGTTTTGTTTCCAGTCCTTCGTGATTCAGTTAATTGTTCCATCCCAGAGCCACTAACCGGTTCTGCAAGCCCCAGGATCTCAATTGGGATGGGGCTGGGGCTGCCTGAGAGTCTGAGGATTACACGCAAAGGCGCCCCGCAGCCTGCCAGGGTGAGCCACAGAGGCGCGGGCTCCTTGGGCAGCCCCGTGGTGGAAACTCTTAGAAACCCTGGTTTCTCTGGAAGTGACTGTTTTCCTTTCTCTGTTTTGTTATGCCCCTGCCTCTGACCTTCACCCTCACATCTGCAGCCTTGCCAGCTCTCAGGGTTTGCTTCGACCCTTTCCTCTAGGAAGAAGAGGGCTGACCAGTCAACCCCAATATGTAAATTCCATGTCCCACAGTATGTTTTAAAATTCCGTTGTATTAAGAGAATCCGCATCATGCGTCCTCCCATGGAGTCAGTCTCTGAACATGCCTCTGAGGCTGTGATTTCTCTTCATCTCCGTAAATCTATCTCTCTGTGTCTCTTTTTCTGTATCTGTTCCAGTTATTTTCTCTTGTTTTCTCTCTCTTTCTGTTTCTCTTTGTGCCGGAGAATGCATCCTCATGTGTCATTCTGTCTTTGGAAGTATCCTTTTACCTTAATTCACTCATGTGTGGGTGTACATATGTATATGTTGTGTGTATGTGTACCGATATACATGGACATTTATGCTCATGTGTGTGTGGAAGCCAGAACGCAATATTCAGTGTCTTCCTTAATCAATTTGCACCTTGTATTTTGAGATATGGTTTCACTGAACCTGGAGCCCACTGGTTGGCTAGATGGTTGATCAGCATGGTGCAGAGATTCACCTGGCTGTGTCCCCAGCACTGTGGTTACAGATGTAGAACAACCATGCCAGGTCCCCTGAAAGAGTCTATCTCTCTTTACCTCCAGGCTTCTCATTTCTCTTTCTTTCTTTGCTTGCTTTCCTCCCCCACCCCACAACTTCCCTTTCCTACACTGTATTCTGTTTTTTTTTTTTTTTCCTTAAGCCTGGTGACTTTGCCCAGGTCTCAAATGAGATGTGATCTGTTTGCAGGACAGCTAATTTTGCAAACCGAGGGTTGATTTTCCCTCATCCCTAGCAACTTGCCTTCCATTGCAGAATCCCTTCCATCTCAGAATCCCTGAGTCTTGCCAAAAAACACTTCCTAGAAACAGGCCCACGTGCCATGGCAGGAGCCACCCAGCTGTACGGCAATCCTGGGTGCTCCAGAGGAGACAGATTGACAACTGCAACCCACAGCTAGCTGGGATCGCTCTGGCGTCGCTCCAGCTAGTCAGAGGCAATTCATATGAAATCAATAGGCCAAATCGACATTTTCAGAAGTTAACTCAAAAAATCCCGAAGATTAACCAGCCTGCGGCCTTTGCTATGAAATTGTTACCACACCACTTTCTTTTCTTTTGAAAATCCAGATGGGCAGATAAATCCAAAATGGATCAGTCACATCTGCCATTCCTCCACACAAATTATACCCCTCCCAGCACTCCGCTGTCTAGCACGCAGCAATACTCAGAGGCTGGATGAGCGGATACTTCATGTATGCTGTATGTTTCAAATTCTCGTTGTATGAAGAAGAACCACATTGTGATTCCCACTGAGGCAGAGATGACAAACTAAAACTTGTCCTTTGGAAATGTAAGAACCACAGCAGGAGAATGGCTGCTGCCCTCAGGCCCACACGTGTCAACAGTGGTAGCCAGCCCATCAGCTCCATTCTCCAAGGGACTGAACCACTGTTCAAATAAAAATCCAGTAGGCAGCTTTTCATTTACAGAGCCCTCTACCCTCCACATTTGCTGAGTATAACAGTATTAATATCATGTAGAGGTGAAGGCCTTTGTTGCAAGGACATAGGAAGGGAAGGAAGAAGGACACAGGTGGTATGGTGATGGGAGCTTCTGAGATCAGCACCTTGGATGTAGAGTGGCTGACATAGGAATCAAAGTAGCCCCTGGTATCCAAGAATTAAAAGTCAAGGCTGTGATTCGGAATGTCTCTATGAGATAAGGCTCTAAACCAAGAAGGATATAAAGCAGATACAAACATTAAAATCATAGAGAGAGACAAATTAAAAGATCTTTGGGAATGCAGCATAAGAAATACTTGATAGAATGAAGCTGGCTCATGTCTGCTTCTTAGATGAGGTGCACAAGGCCTTAGAAGACTAGATTGGTAGTGTAAAGTGATAGATATGCTAATTACTTTGATTTTATCACTACTCAATCAAAATATCTCTTTATATTTCATGAATATGTGTCTATCAAAACACTTTTTTAAAAGGTAAGCAGAATCTAAAGCAAGGACAGGAGGCTTTTCAAGCCTAGATTGTCTCATGCTAAAAACTCATATTTTTTTAGGTAAAAGAGAATTTCCAAAGGTGTCTTTATGAAGAAAAGAGCCTTGTATTTTGAGACAGCCAGGAAGTCAAAGCTGTGAGTTTTCTGTCAGATCAATAAAGAGAATATAAGAAATCATGTTTGGTGTAAGATGGGGCTTGGTGAAGAATTAAGATTATACATGAAACTTCACTGTAGCATTCTACATCCGAGAGAGCAGCAGAGGCTGGCTCATCCCTGTGATGTGAAAGGTGATGACACAGGTCGGAGATGGAGTGCTCGATGGAAGGTCTCACAGCACCTGCTTCCTCCGGCTGACACAGTAAGGCCATCAAATGCTTGCAGCATCTCTCAATGCCATTTTCAGAGGACTGAGGAACAGAGATGTTTTGTCTGCAGAGAGAAGTATTCCTTTGGGGCTATGACATGAAAACCCAGCTGTTTGGAAGTTTGAATGAAGATAAACCAAAAAAGTGCCTTGGGCTTCACACTGTTGTGTTAGCATGAGACAGCAGATCTGGACTTCCTTGAGGCTCCGGGTCAGCAAGCTGTCAGGCTTCTGACCAGAGAATGGCTTTGGGATTACCCCTCCTGGAAACTCCCTTGCTGACTGACCTCCACCATGTCGATCCTCGTATGCCCAGGCTATGTGCCAGCAGCTTACATGGGCCTATAGACTTTACCAGATCTATCTTCTCTTTGCTCTGCTTAACTGAAAAACATCACTGCCCGACCCTCGCCTTGGAATATTTTTAAACTGAACAGTCTTGTCACAGTTCCTGTCACAGGTTTAAGGTTGAACAATGGAGAGGCTGTGTTGATGTTTAGAGTTAGACTCTTCTGTGTGACATGCATCTCCTTGAGGGCTGAGATACAGTGTCTAGACCATTGCCCTGCCAACTGCTGCGACTATTGTCTTCCTCCTCGTCCTGCCCTGCAGCAGTGAACACACCTTTGCACATATTTTACAGGTTAGATTAAATTTCCCTAACATCTGTCTCCTTTCATACTTGCTCCAAGTACATGGTCCACTGTGACAAAGGGACAACTGGGGGTGGAAGCAACATCCTAACAAAATCCCTTTCTGTTTTCATTTCTGATGAAGCCAAGAGGTCATAGTTTCTAACCCACATATTCCACAGGGATATACTTACTTTCAGTCTCGGTGCTAGGTGATATCAGCTCAGCAGCCAAGCCTAGACTAGACCATTTTCTATGGCTGCAAAGTCACACAAAATAATTTTGAAAAATATTCACAGTTGTACAGCCAGGATCTACTAAGTGCTTCCTGGCTCCATCTCCAGTTTTCAGCATTTCATGTGTACTAATTTACGTAATCCTCACAATAGCCCTGTGAGGTACTAAACATGAAGTACTGAAAGCAGAGGAGGAGAGTGATAACCACACCAATTAAGCCATTTCCTGGGACCATGCTGCTGTGAAATAGAAGAACTGGGGTTCAACCCGGTCTACCTGGCTCTGAATTCACACCTTTCTGTGCTATGTTGGGCTGTCAAAAACATTTTGGCAGCCAAAGAAACGGTCCAAATCAAATATAATTAGGTTTGAGACTTCTGGACAGCATTTTCATGGCCTCTCATACTGCTCAGATCTCAAGGATGTGTGAGACTCAGAAAGGAAGGTGTCATTAATGGTAGCTAGCAGAATCAGAATTTGAGCCCAGTCCAAATTAAGTACCATTTCTTCCTTTCCAACTTATATAAGGGGAAACACAGGCAGGTAGAAGTCCTGTGAGATTTGTCCGTCTCTTTGCAGAGAGTCCAGCCCTCTGTACAGGGTAGGTGCTGAATGTGTATGAATTCCTCTGGAGTCAGACCATGTCATCAAGCTGATTTCAAGGCTCAGAATCCATAGTCAAATTCACAAGAGTCTGGATTTTCTTTTGTACTCATACCAAGGGGAAGTTTACCCAGATTCCACCAGCTACCACTGTAGAATGAGGCAGACAAAAATAGGACACAGGTGGGCAGCCCTGGGCTCTCTGAGGATTTAGACGTCAGTCTTTTGAAAGCAGAGCATCATTGTGGATCCTTATCTGGAGGACTCTGGAGGACGACACAGAACTGAAGAAGCCAAGCAGCATGAGTTGCTCAGCCTTGGGCAGTCACTCTGGAGTCTCACTTGCTTCATTTGTAAAGTAAGGTCCAAAATGCTACTGATTATACTAAATTATTTGGCAATTAAATAATATGATAAGGCATTTCTCACTGGTGACACACAATGGCCCATACGAACATTTTTCTATTCACCACCTCCTTACTAAAAATATGTTCTGGGTAATGATCTAAAGAAAGTATCAATAGAACTTTATTTCCTTGTAAAGATGAGCGCAATAGAAATTGTTAACAGCATGTTATATTAGGGGTTTTCAACTTCCTTGTGTAATCAACAGTTAGATAGTAATTTTCTAACTTAGAGAGTAAACAGTGTGTCACAGTGCTTACTTAAGGGAGGTGAACAAAATTATCATCATCAGCTGGGTGTCTTGAAATAATCCAAGTGAGTTTTGTCACAGTTTTGGAGGCCAGAAGTCCAAAGGTCAGGTGAAGGTAGCCTTTGATTCTTTTTAGAGGCTCAGAGAGAAAATAAATTCTCTGCCCTTCTCCGAATCCCATTTCCTTCTGGCCCTCTTTAGCTTGAATTCTCATCACTCTGACTTTTGCCTACCTTTACGTATCAGTTTTTATTGTGTATCTGAGATGACTGTTCTTGGATTTAAGGTCTACTTTCATGTAAGATGATCTCATGATTGGAATCTTGTCTTAAATCTATCTGCAAAGAACCCTGAAAGCATACATACATTCTAAGGCCTCTGGTGAACATGAATTTGGAACATGCCACTACTATTCCATTGCAGATAGATTTTCCAGAATAAAGGAACATATGGTAGGCAGAAGAAATGACTGTGGAACCTGTTTGTTATCCAGTACTCAAGTGTGAGCACTCAGCAGGCACCAATTCTCCTCTCTAGACTTTATAAAATAGGCTCAATGTATCCCACACATTTTGCCAAATTGGCATCTGGATTACATCTTGACTAGGTCACGCTACCTGTCTGGAACTTACATTTCAGGCTTCAGCAAGGAGATTCCCCTGCCTGTTTATCCATGGTCCATAGAACACATGCCTAGATTATATAACTGCATGGATGACTAGCCACCTTACTTGAGCAGTGTGACCTGAAACCTATTCTGTTACTTGCTTGCAGGTTTTCTGCATGTATAGCAACTGCGACATCACACGCGTTCCAGATGTTTATCTCCTAATTACAAGTTTCTGATGTGCCAATTACAGTAATGTACTTATTCCATGCTAATATTTTCTCTTCTCCCAGAGGGAGCTGCCAGAGTGGCTTTGACGAAAGGAGAGACAGAGTGTCTGTAGTGTGTTTAATTAGTTAGTGGCATCCTGGTCATGGTAAGCACCAGGTGCCAAAGCTATTGTGAAACATTAAGACCCAATAATCATCCGCTAGTGTCTATTCTGACAGAAACAAGGGAGTCTTGACTTTCAAGGGGCCCTCAGCTTTCAAAGAGGAGATGTGACAGGCAAGGAACTGCTAATCAGCATGTAAGGCAATCTGTGTATTTTTTTTTTTTTTTTTTTACTTTTCAAAAGTTGGCTTCATTGTTTTTTTCAGTACTACTACATTATTATGTTTAAAAATTTCACGTTAAAATTTTTTAATTAGTTTTTTTGAGAGTTTTTTAGAGCATATTTTGGTCATATTGTATATCCTCCCCCAACTCCTCCCAAACTCCAAGTTTTCCCTACTTACCTACTTTGTGTCTTCTGTTGACTGGTAAGGGGTAAATCTATCTTATAGAACAGCTTGTGGTTGGGAAGTTGGAATTATACTGGAGGCTTGATGTCTAGCTGGACATATCCAGGCACCAATATGAATTTGTAGGGCAGCATAACTACATTGCTGCAGAGCAGGACTGAGCCTGAGCAAAGGAACAGAGGTGTAAAAAGCAGTGAAGTGTTTGTTATATAGTTGGCAGCTGGGCATTATGGACACAGTGTGGAGAGATGAGGTCAGAAATGAAGGTCCCAGGCAGAACTTAGAGCATCACAAAAGCCAGGCCAACTATGCTATAGACTGCAGAGGGAAAAATCATTTACTATCTTCCAAAGGCCTGAGGAGAGGAAGTCAAGGGGAAGAAAGAAAGAGAAAAAGAAGAAGAGGAAGAAGAAGAGGAATAATCATCTGTGCAATACTTCAAATGTGCAAAATCAAAGCAACCAGACTGGGGCCGAACAGGAGAATGGTTGAGAAGACTGACGTGCTGTAGGGAGAGGACACAGCTGAGAAGAGCAGAGAATATCTCTGCATTCTGACCTAAGTTGATTTAGGACATCCTTACTGAGATGAAGATAGCAAGGGGAGGTACCAGTCTGGGTAGGTAGAAGGATACAACAATGGAGATAACATAGAGTCATGATCCTAGCAGACTGCCTTCATGCTGGGTGGGACAGTTGTGTTAGGTGCCCAAAGGAACATTGAAAGCCCAATCTGATATCTCTGTAAAAAGTACTCCCAATATTTGTCTTAGTTATTTTTCTTGTTGCAGAGATAAAATATCCAATAAAGGCAACTGTACTAGTTAATTCCTTGTTGTTTGGGCAAAACACCATGACCCAAAGTGACATGTGAAGAAAAGTTTACTTTGGCTTACAGTTTCACAGGGATGAGAGTCCATCAAGCCAGGGAGGCATAGCAGCAGACAAGCATGGTGGCAAGCAAGGTAGCAGGCAGGCATGGCAGCAAGCAGGCATAGTGGCAGAACAAGAACCACTAACAGGAAGTAGACAGAAATTGAAAGTGTTGTGAGATTTTAAGCTTTCAAAGATCACCCCTGTTTACATGTTTACTCCAGCAAGGGGGCACTTCTCCACAACCTCTCCAAATAGGGACATCACCTGGGACCAAGTATTCAAATGCCTGAGCCTGTAAGGGACTTATGTCTTTCAGAACAACCCAGCAATATAAGGAAGGAAGGATTTATTTTGGCACGAAGTCCCATGGTTCAGTGGAGCAGAGCAGAGAAGTCATGGCAACAGGAACAGACACATGGTCACTTTACGGTGGCAGCTCAGAAGCAGGGATTGATGCTTGCTTGTGCTCAGTTTGATTTCTCTTTTGTATACTGTCCAAGAGTGAAGCCCTTGTGAAGGTACCATACCTTTTTGGGAGGGAGGATCTTTCCATCTTAGGTAACCTAATCCAGAGCATCCCTCAGCTGTATGCATGGAGGTGATTTCAGATCCTGTCAAGTTAACCATCAACACTAGCTGTTATAAGGTTTGAATCTGTAGCCATAGCTCTCTCCACTTCTGCCCAGGAATTATGGAAGCTCCCTGCTCAGCTGTAGACTTTTGACTTCAGATCTCAGCCTCCAGTCTCCCCACAGGCATAAGCAGCAATTGCCTCAACCTGTTCAGAGCATACCACCACCTCTGCAGTCTCTGTCTTCCACATCCCTTGCCCAGTGCATTGCTGGGTTTGCATGGGACAGAGATTCCTGAATCTTTCTCTGAGTCCATCACTGGTGCTAAGTGGATGCTAGAGAAGCCACAGACTGGAAGAGTGGATAGAAGCACACAGTCCCCCACTTTCGTCTTCCAAACTTTGCCATTCCTCTTACTATATTTATGCATCTGTATATTTGCTACCAAGACTTTATGGTCAGAGAAATATGCAAGTTAAGGCTTGTGGCGAGAGAATGAAAATGTTTGATGTGTCTGAGTCATTCTGGAGACTTTAAAGACTGGTTCCATCATGAGAGGTGGCTCTATGGTGAATTGCCTTTGACCAGCAAGTCTTTTCTCCCTGGTATCACTCAGTTCTTCAATTCTCCATCTTCCTTCCTTCTTTCAATGAGTAATAAACAGAAGAAGTAAGAAAACAGTGGCTGGAACCCTGGGATGTGGAGGCAGTCTCTCAGAAGATCCAGATGTTATAGCAAGAGAGACAGTTAACGTAGGTCCTCCAGGACACCAGATTCTACCTATTCTCTATCATTCTTTATCTTCCCTCTCTTCTTCTCTTGCATTTCAATATAAATGAGATACTAGTAAGAAGGTTTAACACAGTCTGATTTCAACACTTTGCAGGTATTAGTTTTACAGAATGCTGCCTATGATATAAAGCCAATCCTGGCAATTATTTCCACTAAGAAAATTTTGGTGACATACGGTGGCAGGTAGGTCTGAGACCTTGGGATTAGATGACAAATGGTTCCCTTCTACTGTATACACTACCTGCTTAACAGTTGTAAGAAGTCATGCATGTCTCTTTGACTCTGGGTAGATCAATATCCCTTGTGACTAGATGAGAAAATTGTGTGAATGGAATAAGAAATGATCAAATAGGAAGCCAGGAGAGTCCCTGGTATCTTTCCATCAGAACTGGTGAGGAAGATATGCTTCTTTGCTTTCTGTGTCCTGCATGTCTGGACACAACCAAGATGATCAGCAGTGCCACCCAGGGCCCTGGGTGCATAGTTTCTTGGAGTCACTTTCAGCTTAGTAGTTTAATTATCAGTAGTAAATTCTCAATAGTTTTAACAAGAAACCCTGTATTTTCACTCTGACTTGGGCATCACAGATATCTAGCTAGTTCTTCTCCGGAAGCTGGCATTTTGGCCATTCCCCTTCTCAGTGTCACTTTCCAGCTGCCTCCCCTCCCAGTGCTCTTCGGTCCGCTCCCCTCAGCACAGACCTTTCCTTTGATCTGAGACATGGCTGGTTCCTGGGTCCACACCAAACAGCAGAATGATGGCGTCCAGCACCAGATGCGATTACTCAAATCATTTCCTCCTGTGACCAGGACCTGCTTTAATACTTCCCAGGTACCAGGTGTTACCCCAAATATCTGCATGTGGAAGGGTTTGCTTGCTCTATTCTTTTCTGTTTGGGTAAGGCAATTAGGTCATTTGGAATATGAAAAGCTTTGAAACCATGAAAATATTTTATTTGAAGTTGAGAAAGGACTTTGATAGGAAAAGACAGCCATTTCCAGTTTAAACAAAGAAAGAGGAGACTTCTGTAAGACAGTCATTACTCAGACTCCTTTGTCTATTATGTGAAGGCCTTAAGGAGTCATTCTCGTAAAGTAGATTAGTTTCAGCAGGTAGAAGTTGCAGAAAGAAATCTTTGGACTCAGGATAATGAACAGCTCCCAGAATTCAGAAACATCTAGAACCAACCCCATAAGAGAATTTAGAAGTTGCCTTTTATCCTGGCACCTTGTGTTTGATGATTATAGTGATTCTGGGATAGTTGGATTTTTTTATTTGTTTGTTTGGTTTTTAGTTTTTTCTTTTCTAGTCCAATGATTATATATGTATATATATTTCTGCTCACATCTAAAAGCTAGGGTTACCAAATTTCTTTTGGTATTTCTGAAGGAACTAAATAGAAATGTATAAATAAACAAGGAGATATTGATTACTTTCAATTTGTGTCATAAACCAATTATCTTCGTTGGTGACCCTCTTCAAATAGATGGATGGGTGAATGGATGAACAAACCAAGGAAGTGAGAAGTTTATTACAGACAATTCTTCCAAAATGCACATGGTTTAGAATGTAGATTCCGGGTGGTGGTTTCCCTAGGATGTAGCATTCAGTAGTTTTACCAGCTCTTCTGATCTTGCTGCTGAGGCTCTAGTCAGTCTCTGGAGTGTCTACATTATCCTGTACAGAGTGGAGCTAAAAGCATTAGGTAAACCATGGGCTGTTTGTTGAAAACTCATAGAAATACCCATGACCTTTTAGCATCACAGTGTTCCCAGCACTTCCTCAGGGAGAAACCACATCCTGGAAACAAGTCCCACACAGGTACATGAAGATCCAGCTGGAAATGCCTCTGTTCATTTCCATGGAGGCAGGGACACAGGCCTGGAAGTCAGGAGGCCTGGATTCTCTGGTTCTGCCTCTAAACACTCAAGGATATTTGGCCAATTTCCATCTCTTCCCAGGACTGTTTTCCTATTTTTTTAAAATGTACCTGTAATATTAAAAACATATGCCAATACACACACACACACACACACATACACACACACACACACATACATAAGCGCACATACATGGGCACACATACTAATCTTACAACAGCCACTCCATATAAACATCCTCAACAATTCCACCTAAGAAATCTGATGCTTGGGTAGAATGTGTTGTGTGTATGGTCCTATCTTTAGCCACTGACTGACTTCTTCACTGTTAGGGTTTCATCTGTTATGAGATCATTCCCAATAAATTGACAGTTTTACCTGGATTTTTCCCTTGGTTAGATGCAGCAAGATGCAGGAAAGGTGTACTTTCAAGCTGGTCATTGAATCTTTTGCTGATATGAATAGCTATTGAACGTCTCAGCATTTTTCTCGGTGTGAGACATGACCTTGTGTTGACTCCAGCTTTGAAAACTCAGACTCACAGGGTCTCCTTTATTCCATGAACATAGCACCAATTGTAAATACATTGCAAGCTTCACAAAAATAAATCCTAGGTCCGATTGGTCCATTTGTCTTTATTTAAATCAGTGGCTTCAGCATCATAGAGGTTTCCAACATGCTAGAAAAGGCTAGCGCCCTCATCCTCACTTTCTCTTATATGTAATCAGTCAACAATGCTGTCTGAAAGGAGATTTCCAATGGGCTGTTTGATATCCCTGAGTGACTCTACTGTATAAGGTGTAAAGATGCCATGCTAACCTTCTCTCTAACCTTCATTCTCCTCCCATGGACTCTACAGTATCCCAGAATCTCTGCAGCTGTGGGGACCACAATAAGCTGTCCCTCTTCTCCACCAGGTCCTTCAGGGAACACGTCATCTTCCTCCTGTCCTGTCACCTGAAGTGTCATCCTTGTCTCGACTCTGGGTCTTGCCTTTCTCTGGTCTTGGGAACCATAGCTTCTGTTTTTTTTTATTTTTTCATTTATTGTTCATTTTTTCATTCCTTTTTTCACTTTTAAAAGTTATTATTATTATGTATTATGTACTCGCATGTGCATGCATATTGACTATGTGGGTGCAGGTAGCACCCCATGTATGCCTCCGTGCCTGAGCCACAGTGTGTGTGTAGAGAATAATTTTGTGGAGTTGGTGCTCATCTCCACTTTTATGAGTTCTCTCACCCCAAGCCTTTATGCCTTTACCTTGCAAACCACCTTGCTGACTCTCACTTCTCCCATTCTTAAGTGTAAATGTCCCACTTCTGGTTTTTAGAAAAGTTCTCATTGCTCCTTGTGTTTTTTTTTTTGAACTCCACACATCCAGCCTTGTTCATTTTCTCCCTCCTGCTGATTCCTCAGTCCATCAGAACCTGAACTTTCTATTCTACTGGCATCACTACTTGGTTCCTGTGGATCCATTTCTTGGGAATCTAAATCTAATCACTCCCAAGGTATTTTTAATTTGGCTTCTCAAAAGTAGTTGACACTATCAATTACTCTCATACCTTCAAAGACCCTCTTCCTTAGACCAAAAGTTGTTAGCTCCTTCCAATCTCTCTGGCATGCATCTTCACTGCAGACTTGTCTTCCTCTGGCTTCCTCCATACTTGGATGTTATGCTTTATGCTTTATAATCTAGGTCGATGTACTATGTCTTTGGTACATATTTGCTTTCTGTTTGATCATGGCTTCCTGTCAAAGCAAGGAATACAGGTGCATCTCTTGAGACACAAGTTGAATAACTACCCTTGACTTGAGCAGTTTTGAATTCGAATTTGAAGAAATTCTAATTCTTTTCTGATTTCAGAAAAGTTTTGGGACAACTATTTGATAAAAGTTATGGAGCGTAGCCTGGCTTGTTCTTCATTCGTATGGTAAGGGAAGTGCCAGGATTATTGCTACTCACTTAGAGGAATTGAGGTTGAAGTGCATCTGTTTACAACTAGGCATACAACTATAGGACAACTCACTGACTTACACTTTGACTTATTAAACAATTTGGATATGATGGCAAGACTCTGGACTTTACTTTGATGCTAGAATTAGACATTGAGTCTTGGAGAAGCATGAATCTGTTGCTGGAGGATGGGAACCATCAAGGGTTGAGGTCAAATTCATAGCTACATTTTTGACAGCTCTCTGAATGATCTCAGTCTGTGACATTCACATCCAGACTCTCCCAATATTAGACAGAGCAGGCCGGCACCAGAGCACTGGAACCACAGTAAGCTATTTCAGATAAAATAAGATTATGTACTTGTGACCTTCGTCATAAAATAAACTATTCTTCTTGTTGACCTTCTGTGGGATTGGTCACATGGAGAAATTCAGATGTGATGTCAAATGAGCACTGGGTGGCAGTGGGGTGAATTCCACATGGTGCCAAATGAAAACTTCCTGCTAACAGCCAGGCAAGTCTGCCATTCTAGAAGCATATCCTCCAACCCCAGTCAAGCCTTCAGAGGCAGCTGTTGTAGACTCTCTGAGAAACCTTGAGTCATAGCCTTCAGATAAGCCCTTCCTGGATTCCTAACCCCCAATACAGAGATGGATGTTTGTTAGGAAGCTTTATTGTCCCAGACTGGCCAAGTCATGTCCACTGGTATCTTAATCTTGGTAGCTACTTTCCTATCTCTTCCTTTCTCCAAATTCCCTTTCTTCATGGAGACCTGAGCAAACAGAAGAACATAAACCTGCTTAGACTCCATTATGGATTTCCCATTCATCTCAGGACAAAACCCAGGCCCGACTAGACCTAAACAATATGACCTCTGATCACCTTCCTAAACTTTTCTCTTTTGGCTCTTTTAACTCCAAGTTCAGACCAACCGCCAAGATTTCTTTCATTGTACAGCAGGCCTTTGTTCCTGTTTCTTGGTGTGGCTTTTCGTACAGGCTTCTTTCTTCATGGAACACTCCTCTGACCTTTTCTCCTTAATCTGTTATTCATTTCTCTTTGACCATCACATCTGTAAGAAACCCAGTCCGATCTTCTCTGCCTATAATTGGAGGTGACCCTTTATTTTTTTGTGCTTTGTGGCAATATATTCCGTATTTTACGATAGTTACTCTTTCCATCACTGTGACAAAATATCTTGGACATAAACAAGGAATAGGGTAGGAGATGTTTATTTTGACTACAGTTTCAATATGGCAGAGAAGTTTTTGAGTGTGGTGATGGGAACATGTTAGCTGCTGCATCTTCCTATTACAGTATACAAGAATTAAAGAGCTACAGGTAACCAGGGTAACTACAACCTTCAAGGGGATGTTGTGAAACATCCCCACTAGCTTAGCTTCATACTCAAAGGTCCAGCAATGTCACCAGGAGGGGACTCAGTGTTCAAACACATGATCCTGTGGAGGACATTTTAAAATCAAACCATAAGTTACCTTTACCACTCTACTAAACATCCTGCGATATGATTGGCTTGTTATTGACAATGGCGATAATAATTTCTTATAATTGAAGCTCTCTAGATCTCCTGGTAAATATGCTCTGAAGAAACTTCCTGTACTTAGAATTTCTACACCTTGGTTTTGATCTCTAGACTTATCTGATTTTACTTAGGGCAGCCTGGAAACATTGAAAAGCTGAGCTCAATCAACAAAGCAAAAGAACTGGCAAATAAATAGTTCATTTTCTTTACCCTAGTATTTACCTTATCTCTGAGAGGTGCTGAACAATGTGTCTTGGAGTTCCAGTAGAGTTGAGCCTTCTGTGATCATTGAAATTCTCTCCACATGAACACACCCTTAGTTTTACTTTTTTCTTTCCCACTTTCCCTTCTAACCCCTCTTACAGCTTGATACATCCTTCTCAAACAACTTTCACACATGTCCCTTCTCTGAGGGTCTGACTCCATAGCAGGTACCCGCCCCAAGTTGTAGTCATTTAGTTAGCATTTACTATGAGCTGTTGGCTAGGCTAAGCTTTTTGTTTGGATTAAATATATTAATTCTCTTAGCAACACAATGAGATAGGTACTAATCCATGAAAGTGAAGTAATAGTGCTTAGTCATAGGATTGTTATGAGGATTAAATGGAGTAACATGGGTAAAGAGCTTAGTGTGTGGTAAGACTGGGGGAGAAGATGGGCATGAAGGGCTTAGTGAAGGCCTCAGTGCTGGTCTCTATGACCAATCAATTGCCCAAGATTACTTGGACGCTAAGTGTTGGATTTTTACTGAGTTCTGGTAGATTCTAGAGTGTTCATTCACCATTCAATAAGTGCATGTCAGTTATTTTTCACAGCAGACTATAAGGTACTTAAGAGCAAGAACTACACTTAATATATTCAGCTTTATTCCCAGAATCTAGCGTTCAGATGATACAAAGAAAAGAAACTTGTGTTGAAAAACATCTATCTTTTGGCTCCTGTTACACATTCAGTTTGTATTACTCATTCTTATAAAAATTTGTTCTGTGATCCATTAAAGTAAGCTGAAAATTCCTATCTGAAAACAATATGTTGTTTTTTCCTCTGTTCAGGATAGCTTGATTGTTTTGTAAACAGAAGTACCTGGCTTTGTATTTTTCTCACATATAAAAGAAGCAGAGATCACATTCCCTATCATTGTTATTGTCTGTTGCACAGTAAATCACCTTGAAATTGAATAGCTAAAGACAACACATGTGTATGAACTCATATGGCTTCTGAATTCAAATAGCTGTGTTGCATGGATCTGGCTGTTCAGCTGAGAGTGGGGGCAGTCAGTGGTCAAGTTGTCTCCCTGGGTTGCATTCAGAAGGCTGACTGAGGTTGAAGGTTCATTTCTAAGCTATTCATACCATTGCTGAGAATGACACTCAGCTCCTTCTCAAGCAAATCTGCCATAAAATGGTAGTTACCTTTTCTGAGGGAAAAGGAGAAGGACAAAGAGAGATGCTCAAGATGAAAGCCATAGATCTGTTGTGACCTAATCTCAGAAGAGACATGTGATCACTTTGACCATGTTTGATGATGGTCAGAAGAGTCTATAAACAATTGTTTGGGGATGGTTGTTAAACTTTGGATAATCTATCTGATTTACCAACCCTGATGCAAGAAGAAGAGACCAAATAAGACTATGAACACCAGCAGACAAGTTCTCCAGAGAGCATCTTTGAGACTGGGTGCAATACCTCACATACTGAGGTACAATGAGGATTTTATGTGCCTCATATCCAGTTTTTCCTCAAATGTATTAAATCTGTTCTGTGGGCTCAAGACTAGATAATCAAGTTTTGGACCTAAAGAACAAAGTTTGCCAGCCAAAGTTTAACAATCATTCCAAGGCGATTGTCCCTAAATAAATATGGCTATTGAAATTCACATCCTGCTGAAGACTGAGCCAGCAATACTTGGGACAGCCATCTGCAGGACACTTCATTTTATTTTCGTGTTTGAATAATAGCTTGCTGTGTATTTTATTAATCTCAACAGTTCTGTGGTATACATACTTCCCACATGAGAACAGTGAACTTTACAAAGGTAATTTGTCAAAGGGCACAAAACTTACCTGTGATAAAAATCAAGATTCAAACCTGCAACTCAAGACTTCAAAACCCATTTTTGAAAATTATCGTTAACTACAGAGTGGAAAGTTACTCATGTTATTAATTAAAATAAGAAGAATTGTTATTATTATTGTTATTATTATTGTCTTTTGTGGAAACCTCTATGTTTATGAACAGCAGTTTCCTCAGAGTTCTCCTGTTGTTGTGCATGTATATGGGGTATGTATGTGGATACATGTGTGTATGGATACACACGCTATTGCATCCATGTATAGAGGTCAGAGAGCAAAAAAGGATTCTTCCTCTATTATTTTCTGTCTCATTTGTTGCTGTTGTTTTGCTATTTTGAGACAGGGTTTTACTACATAGGCTTATCCTGGACCTTGATTCATAGATGAAGCTGACCTAGAACTCATTTTTTATTTAAGTTATCTCACTGAATCTAGTACTTACTGATTGGCTAGACTACCTAGTCAATAGAATTTCAGGGATCTGCCTGTCTCCACTGCCTTAGTGAGAGGATTGCCCACTGCCATACCCAGCTTTCCAACATTAGTACTAGGGATTCAGACTCAAGGCCTCAAGTTTGTCTGGGAGGCTTGTTACCCAGTGAGCTATCTTCTAACTTTTCTTCATGGTTCTTTTGCATGTAACTGTCAACAAAAATGGTCTGCCACCCTCATAGAATGTGTCTAGTCACTACAGAGTCAGAAGGTCCTGATACTGCAATGGTAAGTTATTTGAATTTTAAAGCATGGCAAGCCATACTGGACTATACTGTCTGGTCCCCTTTACAAAAGGATAAGATAAACCACTTAGAAAGCAGATTCCTAGTAGTCTATGGTATAAATGGCAGGCAAGACCTGTACAAGAAAGCACTTTGGGCTTCTAGCCAGCAAGGAATGCAGCAAAACCAGCACTAATCCCCAAGAATCCATAGTGACAGAACTGGTACTTATTCCAACGACTGGGTCTTCAATGTTCATGAGCCATGATGAAAGTTTGATGTTGCCATGTAAAGAGGGACCACCACTCAGTCACCTAACTACAGGAGGAAAGGGACAAGACCATGGATGCTTGGGATCCTAGCTAGGCCAGGGAAGTTACAATGCCTGCATCATTGTAGCCAGCTTCTGTCACATTATGGCTTGTTGTCATCTTAGCTTTCACCTGCAACCTACTGCAGTGGCACAGGAGGGGCAAGCCTTATCCCCATCTGACAGATGAGGACACCGTGACTCAGAGAGGTGAACAACGTGACCAAAGTCTAACAGCAAAAGTAACCACAGTGTACTGATTTCTAAGCTATTAATTAACTTTCCAACTGTTTGCCCCTAAGGACCTGCCTTCTGCGGTTAGAAGCCATTCCTACGTCTCTGCCCACCACTTACCACTCTCTGCACAGCCATCCTCTGGAGTCTGTGCTCATTCTTTGAAGCTTGCCCTCTTCGACTTTTAAGTGAAGGGGAGGTCTTCCCAGTACTGCAACTCAGCCATGGTAGCTAGCTGAAAGGGGTCTGGTAATCCTTAAAGAATGTGATGTGTCAGAGTCATGGGACCGTGTGGAAGGACTGAGGGACTGAAGAGAGGGATGAAAACTGGATTGTAGCAGCCAGCTGTCCTTCCCAATTCTCCCCTGTTGAACCTGTTCTTTACATCAGTTTTCAAAGAATCTAAAGGAGATCCTTGCTAGAAGAAGGTGCTTTGTGACCTAGAAGCAACGAGGAAGGGCACCCTGCTCTGGAGAGCAGCCACTTCAGGCCTTGGCACACCAAGACAGATGCTCGCTGGTACCTGAGTCTCCAGATCTCCCTTAAAATAGTTTTATGGATTCAGGCATGATTATCTTGGGTAACATGAATTTGCAATCCCAAGTAAGTAATGGGGAATTAACTAGTATAAAAGTCAATGCTTATAATATACAAAGCAGAATTATAAATGGAACAGGAATGTAAAATGTAAGTCAACATTCTCAGGAACCAATGGATATTGGAAATAGGCAATGCAAGTAAAATGTAAAAAAAAAAAATGAAGCAGTCATTTTAATAATAATGAATGCAATACTTAAAAGATACGAGATATGGGGTTAAGTTGATGGAGAAAAATGGAACTGAAAACAGCAGGAGAAACATTTAGAGGGCTTTAGGATCAGGTTCCTTCCTACTGGCATCATTAAGGAAGGAGGAAAAATATAAAAGAATGATAAGGACGTGGAGAAACAGAATGGCCACAGTTGAATGATAGTACTTCGAGTGATTTTCTTGTACCCCAGTGGCCTCTCACTGCTCACTTCCTGGTAGGTCACAGTGCACTGGGTCCTATGGCTTGGAATCACAGTCTCAACTCTGATATGTAAATGAGTGCATTTCCCCAAGTTGATCACAATGCTGAATTCAGTTTCTAGTTCAGCCTTCCCCTTCCTCTATCCTGGGTTGCTTTGCTCTGGAGCCTTCTGTGACATGAAGGGAATGGTTCAGTTTCCTTTTCTCTGACTTGTGTTTCCCAGTTGCCTTCTATCCCAATTCTTACTGTCAGTCCCCTGTTGGATTTGATCCATCCGAGGTCTCTGGATGAAGAGGAAGAAAAAGAGAAAACAAGACACATGTAAAAAAAAAAAAAAAAAAGTACAACAGAAGTTGGCTGTATGTTCTCTAGATGATGCAAATACCTATAGCCAAGCTTTTTCTTCTTGAGTTATTTGGAGGTTTCTTCTAGGCCCCTCCAACTTGGAGTCTTTGGACATGGATGAATATAGCATTATACTGTTTGGTCCCTCGAAGCTCTTTCCCCATTGTAGAAGTCCAACAACCCTTGCCTCTCCATCTATCACCAGTTTCCTTCGCCACCTCAAGATGATACCACTAAATAAGTTAATAGACCTATTCTACTTACCACATCTAACATCCCCCCCCATGCACACATACACACACACAGACTGTCTCCTCCCATGCAGTCATAGAACCACAACTGAGCCATAGTAAATAGGAAGTTGCTGTTCTAGCAACTGGGGAAAGCAGATGGATGTCAAAGCAAACACATTCTGCTGGCTCTGTCCCAGAGCTCTTGCTGTCTCAGCCTTTGGATTTCCTGGAATGGGCTACATCAAACCCAACAGCAACTGAAGTTGGGAACTTGTTTCAAAGCTTTCCAAACAGTCCCAGTGATGTTCTCATTATTGTCTTGAATGGAAAATAACTTAGACCCAGAACAGTTCCCTCTTTACAAAATCCCTCTCTTTATTTGAGAGAGGTTGAGAGAGTCAACTGACGGATTACAGCTTGTGCTCTCCATGGCTGATTCCGAAGGCTTGTACCTCATAGTTTTGGGTGATCTCTGTCTCAGTTTCATAATTTGTAAAATGTAAATAGATCTTAGCCATACAATTAATAAAAGATTAAGTAAGATGACACATGGAGAGCATTTACAAATATACTGAGGGTTCCAGCTGTTGCTCTTATAATGTAAAATCCCCATGTAAACAGTGGATGCTATCATTAAAGCAGGATGACCCATAGGTTCCACATTATGATTAGTGGATCAGAGTTTACAAATTTTCCTGAATCCATGAGCTTAAGTATGAATAAATATGGATCAGTTTGAAGAAAAGACCTAGACAATATTATTATTATCTCTACATAATTTGCTGAAAAATTACACATGGTTGTCAAAGTTTTAGATTGTAAAGATGACATGTCTAGAGAAGATGACAAGAAGTTCTATCCTCACCTCATCTGATGATCTTCCTGGCTACTGGGAACCACAATGATTGGGGCTTAGTACTTTTGAAACTAAAAACTACCAAATGCAGCAAAATGCAGGCAAGCTTTGTCACCTTGGGGAGCTGACCTCTGCCAAACATCTCTGAATGGAGATGGGTTTGTGCTTCCTCAAGAATCCAATAGAATTTTATGTAGTCCTCTCTTCATGTTCCAAGGTATCTGTTTTCTACCTGTCTGTGACCCCTTGGATTGAATTTTTGGTCTTAGTTGTAAGTATAACGTCAGCTTTGGATGTTCTTCAGACATTCATTTCAAACACTGCTAGTGGCATCTTGAGTCCATAAATTTTTGTTTTATCTTATCATTTTGATAATTTAATTTTGGCTTTCAGTTTTCCCTCTCTATATAATTCTGACACTGTGCCTTATCCTTATCCCAAATGGAAGTTGATAAACTAAATAAAGGCAGAATTGAAAGCTAAGATAACATATTAAAAAGAGCACTTACACCTCAAAGTAGAGAGAAGAGAGAGCAGCAGAAGACAAGGAATCCAAGAGCTAAGACTTGAAGGTTGAGGTGTTTTCTGGGAAAGATGGACATTTGAGTGTATTAAAACAGACAGAAGAACACTGCAAAGCACAGAGACACTGGCAGTGCTGTTGTGGTCTGTAAACACAGCTGATGTGTGGGAATGCAGGACAAGGGAATGGTAAAAGATAACCCTGAGAAGACATAAGAGTCAAGGAACCCTCTTAAACAATTTGAGTGTTGTCACTTTGGGGGAACATTCTTATTAAATGAGACAGGGAAGGGTGACATAGTGGGGAGAGGTATTTCAGAAACATCACTATTTGCCAATGGCTAGACACCCTCAGGAGGGCACACTCTGTGTCAGGTACCTTCTTGTAATAGTCAGCCCTTCTGTCTGTTATAGTATAAAGGATGTCAACCATGCCTGTGCTCTGGTCCACTATGCTATGGCTCAGTAAATCTTCAAAAATCAGATCTGTTAGAAGAAGTCTTTGTGGGGTGAGTACATGTAGAGGCTAGGGAATTACTGAGGGTGACAGGAAGGTTGAGTAGGATGTTTGCCCCAGTGATTACTGGAAAAAAAAACCTTTCAGATCTGTGGGATTTGCTTGAATGAAGACAAGATTAGTGCTGTGAAGAAATGACCTAAGGAGACTAGAAACAGTGAAGAAGGAACCAGAGAGATGCCTATATGCTCTCCTGAATTTTGGAGGGGAAGATTAAAACTACACTTGGCCAGTCTGCGTGTTTATTTTCATCTTGACTCCTCAATCGAGCCTCTTATGTCTGCTCCTCTACAGAGAGAAATGCCATCACTCAGGAATGGACTTTCTGCTTCCCAGAGCCCTCTGTTCTTGGTTCAAGACCACGGCTCCAGTCTAGCTTTTTTGGTTAGAAATGGTAGCTGCTTGGAAGAGTTTTCTGGAAAGCCTTGGAAGAAAACTAGACTGAGGCTTCCTATATATATATATATATATATTTATTTATTCCTATGTCCTAGGGCTCATAAAAAATTTGCACAGACTCAAATCCAGATATGAAGTTCAAAAAATGCTTGTTTTAAAGATAATACTCTCTGTTTTGTTTCCAGGTCCAAAAGTAAGTACAACTAGGACCTGATCTTAAGGACTGTAAATTAACTCTGAGGTCTCCAGAGTAAAGGAATTACCAGAAAGCACTTTATCAGTATGGAATCATAACTGTGGCTCCAGGTCATTAGGGATAGTAAATCAGTGTGGCTGGATAGCAGCTTCAGAGACAGCATTTCCAGGAGAACTGACAGGATTATCAGAAAAGCTCCTAATGACTGGTATCTCAGGCAGAATCTTAATTACCACAGAATTCACAGGAAGCACCTGATAGCTCTACAGATGATTTGATTAGAAAGCACATTTTTAAATCTCTCCCCATGAATCACTGATAGTCCATTAGGGAGCCGAGTCTGTGTGCAGAGTCTCATGCACACAGTAAATCTCAACGTGGAAGGAAAACAACATGCTTTAAAAACGTCCATCTTTAACTTCTACTCTGAAAAAAATGACTTTGGTCTTTCCTCATGGGAACTTTATAGCCTATGACTGTGCTAAAGGTAAAATGATTTTCTAGTTGGTCTTTCTTAGCATTTATGAATCATTACAGCTAGAGGTCATTCATCCCATGCTATAAGATACTTGATTAAACAGAGGAAGAAGCCAAGCTTTGTCATCAAGTGTTTATTTGGTCACAAATAGACATTGAACCCTGGGAATGTATATGATAACTATTTTATTGTATGCTTATGAAACAACAAAGGTGAACAAAAATGAATATGATATTTTGATTTTTTCATCTTGTAATTTACTGGAGCAGACATAGTGAAGCAAAGAATTACCCAAATAAATGCAAAGGAATAGATACTGCTGAGCTGCAACAGATTACATGTGATATCAAGTCCATTGATCAGGGAAACTAGCTTTCTGAGAAATAATTACCAGGCTGAAGGCTGTAAGAAGAATCAGGATGGCTTAATGTGCCATTTAGACATACTAGAGTCACCTGGAAAAATGGGACTACAATGTGGGAGTTGCCTCCATCAGATGGGCCTGTTGGCATGTCTGTGGGGGCATTTTCTTGATTAACAATTGCTATAGGAGGGCCCAACCTACTCATAGTGGTGCCATTCCTGAGCAGGTGGTTCTGGGCTGTATAAGAAAATAGACTAAGCAAGACATTAAAATTAAGCCAATAAGCAGCATCCCTCTATGGTCTCTGCTTCAGTTCCTGCCTTGAGTTCCTGCCCTGAGTTCCTTCTCTTGACAAAGGACTATAACCTGTAAGCTGCAACCCAAAGTTAATTTTGGTCAATGTTTTATCATAGCCATAAAAAGCCAAGGAGAGCTTTAATGAAAGACAGTTGAGGAAAAAGATGGGTGGTGGAAATGAAGCCAGAAAGTATATTGCAGGAGCAGAGAGAGATGGTACAGTGTCCCAAGATTAGGAATAAAGTGAAAGACAGTTGGAGTGATTGGAGAACAAGGGAAGTATGTGCTGCCATGGAAAACAGAAACTGAAGTGACTGTGTGGGCAGTGCAGCCAGATGAGCGAGGTCGACAGTCACTGTCGACAGTGAAACAGAATCATTTAGAAAGGCATACAACCTGGATGGTAGGAAATGTGGGAGTTGTAGAAAGGTGACAGCTATTGGATGGTAGAGTATCAGGAGGACATCCGTGGGAGATGTGGGAATTGTCAGTTATAAGTACTAAAGGGAGTCATGAGAATCAGGTAGAGCAAAGAGCTAGAGCAGGAACACACCACACCCATTGCGAACAGTCTCATGAGTTCAGTTTCTGAAGATGAGTCAGAGGAAGTGTGTGAAGGCAACAGAATGAGAGGCCCTGAATGCTGATCAGTGGCCTTTCTACTGCAGACAATGGTGTGCATCAGTTTGGAAGTACTGAGGCTAGGGTAGGCTGCAGATGACCTGCCTGATCCAGATAGTCTGTTAAGTCCATGCATACCACAGAGATTAGTACACAAAACCATGCCCCTAGCTACTTTCTCTCCTTAAACTAGAGAATGCACCTCATGAGAAGGAATGGATGAAAGGAGTTTGCTTGGAAAGGAGCAGAGTGTACACATGTGCATACACATGCACAGTGTGTGTGTGTGTGTGTGTGTGTGTGTGTGTGTGTTCTGTATGTGTGTGGATGTGAATATCAAGAACCTAGAGAGGGAAGGAAGCCTAAGAAATAGCTTCAGGTGTGTGGCAGCCCCTGGATTTAGTATGAACATATTCTTTCAAATCCCTTCAGTGGCCAAGAGAATAGTGCCCAAGTCTATTTCTGTATTAGTTACTTTTCTCAGTGCCCTGAGCAAATACCTTACACAATCAGCTCAAGGGAGAAGGCAGTGAAGTAAAGTGAATGGTCACACTGTATCCACAACAGAGAACTGTGGGCCAGGGATGCTGTTGCTCAGCTTGCTTTCTCCTTTTCATTCAACCTAAGGCCCTAGTCCACGAAATACTGCCTCACACACTCCACTCAATTCACCCAGTCAAACAACTCCCCAAGGACATTCCCAGAAGGGTTTCTCCTAGGTGATATGAGATCCTGTCAAGTTGACAGTCAATGCATGTCACAATCCTCTTTATCCTCCTCTTCACCACCCTCCCCATCATCTTTGTCACTCTGCTCATAGCAGACCATCTGCCATCTTACACATCTTTCTACATCTGCTTTGGCATCTATTAGAAATCATACGGGACTAGCTTTTGAAATCCTTGCAAGTGTTGCTTGGAACATTCACTCCAGGAAACCTCCAGATTCCCTATTGGGAAGAATCCCTTTCTCTTGGAACTAACAGAGTAGTTGCAGTCTATTCTGCATTGTGTGTCAGGAAACTGTCTGACAGACAACACCCAAAACAAGGTCAGCAGATAGTCAGGACATAGTTTTAAGTAAAGGAATATGAGGAAAGTCATCAAATATTCCTGCCTTATCTTTATCTTTTCTTCATTCTTGCAATAATGTTTTTTCTCTGTAGCCTTTGAGAAAGAGACACACGGAATTCTCAATCCATTTCCAACCAAAATCAGATTTGCTCAGCTCATTGACTAGCTCTTGATTGCAGACTGGATAAGGCCACTGGAGAGAGGTGTTCGTAAACATGCAAGGCATGTCTACTCCTTTTGTTGGCTACTGAGAGCTCTCCCTGGATTGGGTGGCAGTCAAAAATGAAAAATACTTACAAATCAAAGAAGAATCCACCTGACAAAGTATTTTTACACCCCAAATGCCACTGCAATATTTAGAGAGAACTGCCTGTTTTGGAACATGCTTAAAAAAACTAGAAAATATGTTAAGAAAGCTATTAACCCTTCTTTTCCAGGGAAATGGAAAGAATATAGGAAAACATTGCCCTGCTAGCCAGTTTCAGCATTGCACAGTATTCAGATACTGAAATCCTTGGAAATATAGAATCCAGGCGAATGCTGCAGACTGCTGACTCAGACTTTACTTCTCTGGGTGCAGTCTCAACCACGATTGTTGCTCCCATAGAGAAGGACTCATGGTTAAACTGGTCCCATCTAGCCACATGAAAGGCTGTTCTCCCACGAATTTGAATTCTGGAGGAACAACCTTGAGGAAATGTATACAACTGACACACAGTGGTTGCTACAGGGTATGCTAGCAGCTCACCCCAGAAAAAATGGAAGGTAACTGAGATGCTTAGCAGAAGGTGGCAGAACTTCTAATATGGCAGCCTTGTCTGGACCCTGTGAAACTTTATCCTCACTTTGCCAGTTTGGAACTAACATTGCATACCCTGATAAATTCATTAGATTTTTTTAATGGTATAAATATTAAGAATACCATAAAATTATGACTATATTAATAAAATGTAATATAAATTCTATTCTCAATAACCCATAATTTCATTATGAAAAGTGGTTTGTTTTAATTATATTATATAGCAAATATGGGCATAGTGGTGAGGCTTATAACTCCCTCACTTGGAAAGTGGAAATAGGAGGATTACAAGAACAATGCCATCCACGTATATACAGTGAGAGTTTGTCTTATCCTCCTCACAAATATTACACAAAGTTGTATACACAATGTTAACAATACCTAAAGAGTCAATGTACTATTGATATTTATTGTCATGATTATCAAAATATGAATTTATTGTTATTCATGATAGT
This sequence comes from Mastomys natalensis, assembly GCA_021653895.1. Lineage (NCBI taxonomy): Eukaryota > Metazoa > Chordata > Mammalia > Rodentia > Muridae > Mastomys > Mastomys natalensis. The sequence continues at coordinate 1,376,983 of JAJTUV010000391.1, forward strand.
TTCTTTCTACAGCCCTGGAGTTTCTAGAAAATATTGAGAACATTACATTCATTTCTAAGCTCCCAGTCCCGAGAATAGCTGTTCACTATTTTTTATACTTTTTACCTATCTCTTTTATTTCTCAGGAGATATGGTTTAAATCTTGTGTCCTCGCACAAGCGGTAGCACAGTCTTGAGAGCAGAAACAATACCTTGCTTACATCTGTGTTTTCCAAAGCAAGCAGGATTCCTGTACTCAGAAAGGGTTCTGAAAAATGTTGCTTGGAGCCAATCAAGCAGGAAGGTGAGAATAAATGGAATTTTGAGACCTCTAATGTAAAGTTGGGCAAACTCTTTTGTCATTGAAAGAATAGGTTTAAGAAAAGGGACTCTTGGATTCAATAAAACACTCCCAACATATATGTCGGGAGATAAATTGAGCTACTTGAAGGGAATGGGGTTCTCTTTAAGAAGGGTGCTGAAACTAGGAATGGAAGCTAAGGCAGAAGAGAGCATTGATCCATCAACCTGAAGAATGGGACCAGTTGTGCCAAGAACCTGATCAGAAGTGTTCCAGGAATAAAATACACCTCTTTTCTTCTTTCTTTTCATAAATACAGATTAAGTCATGGAGCCTCTAGATTGTTCCATTCCTGCAATTGTTCCAGATCAACACACCAGAGAAGGTGAGAATACTGAGAGGGAGAAAACATATTTCCCTTGACCTACAATGACTCCTAAGACCACCTTTTCCTCTTGCTTGAAAATACAGGGCACTTATTCCTAACCTCTGTAGATATGGATTACTGTCTCTTAAAATCAAGAGCATCTGGACTAATGGAGGCCAATGCTATTGATTTCTTCAATGAATCATTTTTTAAAAATGGGAGAGTTCAGTTTCTTTAAAAAAAAAGAGAGAGAGAACAATGATTGTTTTAAAGCAAGAAAAGCCCATTAAGTATCATTTAATTTCCCCTTCACTTTAAAAGAGTGCTTTCAGGGTGTGCAATTCCCAGGGGTGTCTGAGAAAACTTGGTATTTTTCTATTCAGTGCTTTAAAAATCAAGACCTTCTGAAGTATGGAGGTTATTAATCATTTGGGTTGATTGTTCTCAATCAACATGGAGCAAGAAAAGGTCTGCAGAGAAAGAAATATCTCTTATTCCTCCTCCCTCCAGTGTCTTAGATCTTCCTTTCTGAGACTTTAGAAGTTGAGGTGGCCTCTTCCTGTTCCTATTGTGAGTGAAGGAAGGAGCCAACGAATATACATGTTAGACAGTATACATGTGGACATTCCCTTGGTCCACAATAGGTAAGCTTAGAGTATTGCTTCACTGGTTGGTGTATCAGCACTGTACTGCAGGTCACTTCGGGGATTCCATTGATTGTAGCTATTCATCTATTTTGAATAACTCTTTAAACATCAATAACCATCAATGCTCATAATCCATTTGTGGCTTAACGATACCAATAATGATTATGATCTGGACTCAGATATAATATAGTATATTCTATGGAAAGAATTGTCATAGTGTTTTTAGTAGATTTCTATGGCTGCTTCTGAGTTTTGTGTGTCAACAACTATGCAGTGTAAACTTGTGAAAAGAACTTCCTACTCCAAGTCCATAGCAGTTAGTCTCTCTGTTTGGTTATTCAAATTTCCTGTAAAAGTACAGCCAGACTCATATTATTTGATCTTCCAAAAGCAGAAACCTAATGCACACTAGGCAGGCAGTCGTCAAAGGCTCGCTCATCTAAAACACTTACTAGAACTTCTGAGTTCCCTGCTTTAGTTGTGATATCATTAGTAATTTGGATTTGTTTGCAAAGAAAATTAGCAAAATGGGCCTGATCACTGAAGTTAGAAATACAATGGCCACCAAAATGGCATAGAGCATCCATGGAAACCATTCATACCATTTCTGGATATACAATGGAAAGCAAGCAAACTCAGCTCACTCTACAGATACCAACACATCCACCTCTATTGTTAAATTCCTTATGGTTGTCAGATTATGGAGTCAGTTGGGATGCTCATCAGTAGATGGATGGATAAATAAAATACAGTGTACATATACAATGAAATGCTATTCAATCACAAATAAGACCAAATTCTGGTATTTGTAGGGAAGTCAGTAGACATGAAGATTCCTGCTAGATGAAATAAGCCAGTCTTACAGTGAACCTTTTCTTGTTTCCCTCACATTTTAATTCTAGAGAGGTCACAAGGACATCAAAATAAAACCATCAGGGGTATCTGGAAAGGGGAAGTGAGAGAAGGGACGAGAAAACAAGAAAGTAATGCTCATGACTTCAGGATGCAGGTATAGAAATGTCCCGATGAAACTTCACTCTGCACCATTAATACACCAATAAAATGGCAAAGAAAAGTCACTCTAAAAAGTAGCACTGGCTGAGCAAATACTCTATTGTAGACATTAGAAGACTTTTGTAAGTATTTTTGCATTTCCATTCAAATTATATCCATTTTGTAGATGAGAATACTGAAGCTGAGAAAGGTGACCTTCCCAAGGCTTCATCCAAGTACTACTTATAGAGTGAGGATTTAAAGTGTGGAGCCTGTCTTCTTCACTTCTCTCTCTGAATGCCTTCACTTGTATTTGTTGCATCTATGTAATGAACCTCTCCCAGGATAGACTGTCACTGTTTATTCTCCCACCCCCAGTTTCCAAACTCTTTATTTTGCTAATCTGTGTATATATTGCATATTACGTGACCATCCAGGGAGACTCAACAGACACTTTTGTCTACATAATGGAATGAATGTGTGGATGATGAAAGAATGCATAAATGAAAGACACATTGGAAACATCTACAACAAACAGTTACTTCTGTTTATTTTTCTAGCCTTCTAGTTTATCTTCTCTCAAATATGATGTAATATCATAAATCATACAACTTGGGGAACCTTTACAGAATAGAATTCAAGGATGGTCCTTTGGATTCGACTAGAGAAAGCCAAACTCTGATCGAAAAATGCTCACTATGGAGAGAATGCAGGAGGTCCATCATTTGCCAGAGTTGTGTCAGGTCTAAAAGAAACTCTGCACAAATGGCCAACTGAGAACCTGTTAGCATACTAATAAACATGCTGGTCTCCAAGCTCACTTAGCATCACAAGTATCTGTTATGGAGTCCATGCTGGCATCCTGGCTCTTCTCACTCTACTCTCTACTCTAAATTTTTCCAGCTCACAGACTTACATTTCCCTGGCTTCCCATTCCCAAATAACACTAGCATTCCAGCCATGCACTCTCTTGATCTTCATTTGTCTTCCTTTCTATTTTCTTTGCCTTTGCCATCCTTTCTTGGTCTTCCTCTCTCACTCTCCTCCACTCTCCCTCCTCTCCAGGCCAAGTCTACTTGCTGACCATTTCTCACTTAGCACTTTCTCATGAACTACTTTCTCATTCCACCCTGGACTCTTCCAGATGCCACTGTTTGCATTCTCCTTTATATTCACAATAAAACCTTTCCCTCAATCATATCTTAAAGCAGCCATGTCCTCACTTTATATAAGTTTGGTGTGTACCGAACATGTTTGAATGATGAATTGACATGAGTAAGATTAAGAATATGAAGTTTTTACTAAGTCAGCAGTTCTTTGAACCACCTGGGAGAAAAATGGAAAGTTCAGAAAGTTAGTGTTTCGCCATTGGGCTACTTCCTACTTTTCCTAGTGAGTTTCTGCTATGGGATGTTGAACATCATGACAGCAAGAAGTATTAATGTTGTAGACTGACCTAGGATGACAAGAGTCTATCTCACAGCTCTCTTTTCTGGGATGACATAGTTACACTTCCATTCCAAGCAGAAACCACCTACGTTGTCACACAGTGTCCTCAGTAACTTCCCTTGCCGAGAATACCAGCCCTTCCTCCATTCCATAGTGCATGGAAGTCATTTGTTTACCTTAAGCAGAGATCCTAATCAGAGAGGGAGGAGACAGTGAACCACATCTCATCATCCAATCTGCCACTGCCTTTCAGAGGTATCCATTATTATGTTATAACCATGGGACCCAGACACTTGAAACAAAACAGACCTATGGGTTTGCCATAAAATCCTGTTCCAAACTTCAGTCGCTATGGGCAGAGAAGGGGTCAAACAAGATACTCATTTGTTTAAGACCCAGTGACATGATAAAACAGAGGCAAGCAGAGGCAGGGAGACTTCATAGAGCTCACAGGCTCTTGGTAGTTTGCCCACATGCCTGGAGCCAGTGGAGAAACATGAAGACAGACTCTGAGCCTTCACGCTTATGACAACACTGGATGCAGATTTCTCTATGAACTTCTACCAAATACTTACAGAGCCTTGGTGAATGCAATTTCTGCTCCCTTGATACTTTAAGAGCCCCAGGATAGTTATGATTTTCTTCTGCAAACTGTACCTCAATTCCTGTCTTCACTATTTCTTGCCCAGAATGTGACAACATCTTCTGTTTTCTGCGATTCTGCTTTTATCTATCTGAAATCCATTCCACACAACACAAGAAAATCTATCCATGTCTGCCTTTGAAACTTGTCAGTCATTCTACATCATATATGTTTTCATTGGATGCTTTCAATATGGGAATTATAGGGAAATATGCTTTAGAAGCAGGCTTTACCAACTTTATTATACACTATAGGACAAACAGTGCAATCATCCCTCCTTTTTGTGCTCATCTACAGATTGTAGATAACAGTAGAAGGAGGGCCATGGAAAGATCAGATAAGAAAATACATATAAAACATAGTGCTGAAATCACTTCAATAAATAGTACATGAACACACATACACCAATGCACTCATACATTACCTACCCCTCCATCTCTTGAGTAAAGAATATTTGGTACATCAACTGTAATAACTTTATTGCTGTAACCTGGAGGCACAAGTAGGTGACCCACAGCTAGACCTCAGCCAAACCTTGTTGTCTCAGACTTTGGCATTTTCCATTTGTCTTGTTCATAAATCCAAAAACAGTAGGATGTGAGGCAATTCAGGCTAAGAAGATGGATTCCAGGTAAGGGACTCCCTGATATGGAAAGAGGCATGGCTAAGTAATAAAGTCAACAAATTTCCAAGATGGTTAGCTTCTTACTCAACCTCTCAATATGAGGCAGTTTTTTTCCCTCCCACCATCTAACTACCTGTTGATGGACAGGCTCAATAAGTTCACAACTGGGTCAGAATATGTCACATATAATTGTGAACCAATCAACCATCCTAGCTTTCTTCAAACTGACCAAGCCTAAATAACTGAAAGAAGATTATTCAAAAGTGTTAAAATTCCCAAACCCTCTAGAAAATATCATATATATTTTTTTACTTTCTGAGTCTCCCCAATGCAAAGCAGAGGGTCTTTTTCTCTGTACTTCTGCTGTGTGCATGCCCTGCCCCCATCCCAATAAACACCTTCTTTCTGCAGTGCTTGAGATTTCTCTGCTGCTACCAGTTGTGCTCTGTATTTTTCCTGCCTTTTAATTCTTTAACTGGCAAAGAAACCAAACTCAGTAAAGATCCCTAGACTGTATGATTTCTAGAATATATCACAGGCTTGAAGACTGGCCAAAACAGGATCCTAACATGGCCAACTTGGCTTTCACTTGCGTTTATTACTTACAAAGCTAAGCTGCAAGGATAATTAGCATTAACAAAGCTGTTGCTTGGAGCCTCTCTTTATCTTCCATCAAGATACATGCCAGATCTCAAAGTCCAAAGCCTCTGCAAAATGAGAAAGTAGCAAGTCCCAAGGGACCAGTATAGAATGCTATTGATTCATTGAAGGGACAAGTGCTCAAGAGTCTATCCTATTATGATTCAATCACTTTCTCAATACTCTGCTACAAATCCATTATCACCTATAATTTATTTGTTCTTCTGTCTTCAAAGGTATCAGACCTGCTGACCACCTATCCATGACCTGACCTAATGCCACAGGAGACATTGCTAATGCCTTTAAAGGGTTAAAAATGTTTCCTTTTCTCTTACTAAGAGTTCTGTTTAATCTCAGTGAACCCCTTTTCTTCTATGTAGAGGAAAGATAACACCAAAGGGGCTGTGTGAGAACCCAAATGCCTGGCTGTGAGTGTATTCACAAGGAGAGTAGAGAAAAGACTTCTCCCTTGATATAGAATTCATAAGAAAGGAAGGATCACAGTCTTTTGGGCTGATGCATAGAAACCAGTGTAGTATGGCAGCAAGGTTCCAAGGGCCCCAGGCATCCAGTCAAACATAAGGCACAATTAGACCTATTGAATAATGCCAGTGTCACTCACAGGCCATTTTGCTCTATACTTCTGAATCACTGAAAAGTCCTTCCTCAGTCAAACCTCTGTGATTCCCTATTTTCTCAGGAGAAGACTTAAGCTGAGAAAGTTGTTTTGGCTTTGATATCCCCCTACAGCCTCATGTTTGAGCACTTGCTATCCAGCCAGTGGCACGAGGTTATAGAACATTCTGGATAGGAGGCATGGCTAGAGAAAGTGGAGCACTATGGACAGGACTTCAGGGCTCTAATCTCTCCTTAATAATAGCTGCCACATGTTCCCACCTCCACTGAGTTCTTTTTCAACTCTTCTCTACCACCATTGACTGTACTCTCTAGAACAGTGTTTCTCAACCCTCCTAATGTTGCAACCCTTTAACATAATTCTTCACATTGTAGTGAGACCCAGCTACAAAATTATTTTTGTTGCTACTTCATAAGTGTAATATTGCTACTGTTATGAATCATAATGTAAATATCTCTGTTTTCTAATGGTCTTAGGCAACTCCCATGGAAGCGTCATTTGACCCCCAAAGTAGCAATCCATATGTTGAGAGCCTCGGCTTTTGAACTCTGAGCTAAAACACATCCTTTCTCCCTTAAGTTTCTTCCATCCAGTGTCTTATCACAGTAAAGTGACAAGTGACTGGTTCAGATTCCATGTAACTTGCTAAGATCAGGTGAATGTGAATCAAAGTGGGGTTCCCTTAGACCTTAGGGCATGCTGTCTGTGTTCTTCCTTCCGTAAGGGACATATCTGTTTTAGACCTGTATGAAAGGAAGGGGCCTCAGAGATAAAAGGTTAGTAATCAAACCACATAGGCTCATGATAGGTAGTTGTACTTTTACCTAGCAGGTATTCTGACTAATTTAAGGAAAATAAAGCAATTGACTTGTGTGTGTGTATGTGTGTCTGTGTGTGTGTGTCTGTGTCTGTGTCTGTGTACCAAAAGACATGTCTTTGTGGTTTATCTTCACTTTTCAGCTGTGTACTTTAGCAGCATTTAGTCATTGTACATATTTCAGAAAGACTAAGAATTTAAGAGCAAATGTAAATGCCTGGGTAAGCATTAAATTATCTAACTATTCATCCTGCAGCCACTTTTCCAACATCACTCTCTAAGCATGAACTCTATAATGCTTTATGTCATGCCCTGAAGAAGAGAACATAGAAAAGTCAGTAAACTTTATTCTTAAAGGCTTCCCACTTCTAATTTATTTATGAAATGGAATATATATCACTTGGCTCTTTGTATGATAGATCTAATAAACTATGAGCCATAATTTCTATTCCTAGAAATGGTCAGGATGGCTCCCCAAGTAGCTTCTTATCCTCCCATCCATAAATTCATAAGCTCATCAATAAATATAGCAAAAAGAGGACATGGCAAGAGAAGAAGGCAGAAATGAATAAATGTTACCAGTTCTCAAAGGGACAGTAACTAAAATTTATTCTTAATTTCATTAAAAATATCACCAAATATTTTTGTTGAAAAAATATATAGGTCACTGGGCAGATAGCTCAGTGGGTAGAAGAACATTCTATCCAAATGTGAGGACTCTGGTTCAAGTCCCCAGGACCCATGTAAACACTGAGTATCTTATGGGCATCTGTAAGCCCAGTGTTCCAGACGAGACAGGAGATGGAGATATGAGAATGCCTAGAGACTTATAGGGCAGCTAGACTGGCATATACAGTAGATAAACTACTAAGAGACTCTATTGTAAATAAGATGGAAGGCAAAGACTAACTGACACCCAAGTTTGTCCTCCATCCTCAACTTGTGTGCCATGGCACCCATCTACAACCACCCTACCCCACCCCACAATTTGAAAATAGAAACAATATATACATAGCACCTTAGCTCATATTAAAAAATTATATGAGTCAGTTTATATTAAGGGCCAATCATACTGGAAATTCACCAAGAAATAGTAAAGTGGAAATAAAGGAACTAGAGAGAAAGAAAGAGAGAGGAGAGAGAGAGAGAGAGAGAGAGAGAGAGAGAGAGAGAGAGAGAGAGAGAATTGGAATGCCAGTGGATGATGTAGCTCATGGTCCCGTTGAAGCATCACACTGGGCTGAGTTTTTAGAAATGCTATGAATATCTGTGGTTCTTACTATCTGAGCACTGGAAACTTAGAAGTTGCTACATGAATATAGGAACCTCTGTTCTAGGGGCGGGGGATAGTACAAGGGCTGCTGCTGTGGGAATTTTTATTCTACTTGGCAGGATTTTTCTTTTTTCCTTTGCTTTGTGGCTTCATTTTAGAATTAAATGTTAAGTTGGGAATATCCATAAGGAACCCTTAATTAACAAAAAAGCCTCAGAGCCTTCCCTTGGAGTTTGATCTTGTTGCAGATGGACCACATCATCATCCTTCATAGATGCCTAGAGTCCAGAGAGAGTGCAACTGAGTAGAAACTCAACAAGCAATTACTGGGTGAATGAATCACTCAGTGCATCCCAGATTTACTGACTGCAGTCTCACACCAAATGCAAAAGCAAATTTCTAACAATGGATGCTAGGAGCAACAGTTATAAAACTCTCAACATCCTCTTAGTGTATAGATGAAGGGCCAGGGTAAGTTCAAACCTCTCTATTCATCTAGTTCTGAGTGAACAAAGAACAGACTGCAGGAGAAAGGGATACCAGTCCTTAGCTCCACCAGGTCACAATAGCCACCCCACTTGTTTGAGTTAGAGCCCATTGTAATTAGTCAATGGATGGTCAACATTCCAAAATGAGGAAATGAGAATTGTACCATTCTTTCCTTCAATGCTTCTTCTTGCATTCATTTCATTCATTAAAAAGTAAACAATAGGGCTAGAGAAACAGTTCAGCATTTAAGAGCACTTGCTTCTCTTGCAGAAGACCTGGGTTTAGTTCTCAGCAAAAGACATGACAACTTAGTTTCAGGGGATCCAATGCCCTTTTCTGACCTTTGCAGACACCAGGGACATATGTGGTGCAAGCCCATAATTCAGGTAAAATCTCATACACTAAAATGAGATACATCACTTTATAAATTAAATGATACTAGTAACTTTGACTGGCATTCTAGCATACCACTGTAAGATTTAACACTATGAATCACACTAACGAATAGGAAGGTTGCTGAGTTTGTTCAACCGACCTGTTCTCAAAGATACTTATTCTATCTAGGATGTCAAAGGATAAGGAAGTTTCTGATTACCCTGGAATCAGAGTAAACAAACTTACCTGAATATTTTAGGTTATTGGTAGGTGCTCTCACTTTGGACTACTGATATTTTCCTTTTTAATATCCAAAATAAATTTTTAGACACAAAGATAAGAATACAGGGTGAATCTGTGAAGATACCCTCTTCTTTGGGGCTTCATTACTTTGCGGGACATATTTTTAAAGGTGCACAGAAGATTACACAAGAGCCAACCCTGACTTTTGTGGAAATCATATGTATCAGTAAGTAAAGGACTAAGCATCCAAACTTCTGGATTTGGTAACAGCAGTAAAGAGCAGAGTGTCCCCGGGGTTATTAGCCATTCTTATCTCTCCCTGACTGTCCTGGTTAAGGACAAGAGGAGTAGAAGTTAAGGTTGAGCTTTTCTCGAGAAAGGAGAGAAACCATAAAATCTTTTTAGAAGCCTTTCATGGATTAATTCATTGCAAGCACGTGACCATACTCCCAAAACACTGGATGGTCTTGAGATGCAGGGTGCTGCTGGATTTTATCCAAGACATCGTATGCTGAGAGCATTGGCTATTATCCTTGCCAGACAGGCTTGTCCATCTTCCCATCAGTTGCAAGACATTTAATAAAAACAGGCTGCGTTCATTCATGCTTGTTTTATGGACTGCTCCACAGGCCCTCCACTGGGTAAGCCTGGACGACCCAGCCGTGCATGGCAAATGGCTAAGCAGATGGTTTCAGTTTAGATACTGGCTGTCAATGGTTTGGTGCGAACAGCTCTTGCAAACCAGCATGAAGTGAACAGATTGCATGGTGGCTGGGAGAAGCATATGTAATTGGAAACAGTAGCACTTACAATAGGGGTACATTTTAAATCTTTATCTGAGTGGCTCGGTTTGGGGAAAAGAGAGTTGATTAACCAAATGTGTTCCCGCCTGTGATAAATCCAATATTTGGAAAGCTTGGGTAGCATCTGAGGGGTGGGGTGCCGGACTGGGCATGGCTGGTTTGCAGCATTCAATAAGGATGTCTGGATCTCAGAACTAAGCCTGTTCCCTCAGGATGGAAAGGCACTGTGGGGAATAAGGAACACACTCTGAAGAATCCCATAGGCAAGCTGGAAATAAAGTAGGTGAAGTTATGTGGACCAGACAAGCTACAGGCATGAGCATGAAAGATAAAGAAGGGGAAATATCAGCAACGGTTCTAGGTGGAAAGTATAAATGAATAGTTTGGGGAACCCTAACTGACAGGCATGTGAAAATCTGCAGTGCGTGGCCTGGTCAGGGCTTGTAGGGACATCATATAGGCACAACGAGAACACTTCTCATAGTAAGAATGAAGCGCCAATATTGACTGCATCTTAGAGAGGGGAAATGGGCTCAACTGTGTCATAGTCAGACGCCTCAGAGTCAACTTTGAGAAAATTAAGCTTTAGGTACAGGCAACTGCATGAATATGTTGTTACCATGTCTGACGCCCGACAGTCAGCTAGTGATGATGGCATCAGTCAGGCACAGCTGATCTTTAGCTCTCTTTGTTTGCCCCTCCTCCTGTCTCTTGGGCCCCATTACCATCTCTCTGAAGAGTTCTCTATGCTTGTTATCCTTGCTACTGAGTGCACTGAGCTGCCACTCCAGGCACTCGCTTTAAGTTTTCACATAGTAGATGGTGATTTGGCTCTTTTACTAGACTGTGTATGCCAGGACACTAGGGGCTGTCTCCTCTCTCTCTCTCTCTCTCTCTCTCTCTCTCTCTCTCTCTTCTCTCTCTCTCTCTCTGTCCTGAAATAAAACAGGACTGTCAACTTCACATGCTTTGCTCTTGGTATTTTTTTTTTCTTGTCTCTTAGAGAATATGCTCGTAAGGTGTTGAGTTGGTTTAATTTGTGCACAGGTAAGTGAAAGGGAAAAATGGATTTTCTTTTCCTTCTACATGCTCAGATTTAGGAAAGTTTTGGGAAAAAGGAAACTTGGGGGAAAAGGAAGCTTCTGGCTCAGCTTAGACCATAGCTTCTCCCAGTTTCTGGAGCATGATAAGAAGGATGGTCTAGTGATGGGATTCCCCTGACTGGTTATGGCTAAGGAAGACAAGAGGTGGAGGGACAGGCTCTAGGATGGCCTGCCCAGGACAGAACACCAGCTTTGTGAGTGACATAGTCTCTCTTGAGGAAAATATTGCTGTTCTGTGTCACCGGAGCTGAGAAGTGGCAGAGCCCGACATGTCTCAGGATCACCAGATCAACAGAAGCCCTTGGTTTCACTCTGGTTTGCCTTCCCACAGTGTCTTGCCATGGACCTGGCCTGTTTTCACAGTGTGTCAGAAAGGCCTCTGGTCCTATGGAGCTGCTGTTAGGAAGGCCTGAAGGGCTGACCTAACTGACATTCTCTGATACACTGCTTCTATCTCTTGGAGTCTCTTTCATCTGGTGATAGTGCTTACCCTGCACAGATGCCCGTGTGAAGGAGCCATTCTTCCCTAGCCTGTTTCCACAACACAGCGCAGTCAGATCATTTGACAATGTTTGGCTGCTGATGCCAAGGTCACTGAGGAGATGTGAGCCACATGTACACCCTAGGTGAAATCAAAGGAGGAGGCTTGATGCCATCTGGCCCAACATGCTCACTTCACAGTTGAGTCAAGTAAGGCTCAGGGAGTGGGAATGACAAGTCCAAGGTCCTGCCCTCAACATTGCCAGCAGAGAAGTGGGAGCCAGACATGTTTGAGACTTGTCCTTGAGGTGCTGGGTCACCAAAAGAAATGGACAATCAAAGAAATCCACCACAGTGTGACAGAGTAGAACAGCCCCCAAATAGGTACAACGTACTGTAGAAATGATGCCCTTGTGTCCTCTTCCCTGAAGAGTACAGCAGCATCTAGATCCTGGGAGACAAATTACTTTCCCTCTCTGAATTTGCAATTTGAGGATAAAAAATGACTAATTGTGCATCTCACACTGTCCCTGACCTTGAAGTATTCACAATTAGTTAGAAAAAAATAAAACAATATCAATGTGCAGTCTGGATATGTGTGTAAGACACACAGCTAAGTCAAGAAGCAAGAGTTTCTCTAAGAGGAAGCAGTGACAAATGGTCCCTGGATACTGAGTATACAGTGAGAACCTGGGCTGTAGTAAGCATCCAGGAGTATGTGCTGGGGCACAGAAAAGAACAAGTGCTGAGACACAGAGCTGAAGCAAGAGTCAGATCCTAGCGCTGGAGTTGAAAACATGCACTGTACTTCATCAAGTTCAGTGGCAACAGGATCGAGTTAAACACTAAACACAGTGTAACTCCGCAATCCTTGGAAACCCAAGGATTCATTTTTAATGATTCATTTTTCAAGACATCACACATGATTAACTCTAATGTTGTCTGTTTGAATCATGTCACTTTTGTAGTTGGAGTCTCACAGTTTCAAGGTACAAAGGTATGGAGTTAACAGCTACTTTTATATTGCATTTAAACCCACTTAGTCAAACTTTGTGAAGATTTGTGGAGGTTGCCATGAAATACTGAGTCTTGGGGCCTGGGGAAGGCGAGAAGATCAGCCAGTAGGATGTTCCAAATGCTCAAAAGAAATAGAATCATTTAAGTTCCAGGCTTTGATAAACAGTACCTGTGTTCCACTATCTAAAGATAACCATTTATTATTTACCTTGGATAAGTAAAGTCATTTTTCTAAATCTGCTTCCTCTTCTGAAACAGAGATAATAACATAGAGAGATTAAATCACTAAATGATAAAGATAACTAAGGATCCACAGAGGGCTTAGCATAGAAGCTGGAAAAAAGCATGTGCTCAGTCACAATGAAATTAAGGATTCACAGTAAGAAATAACAACAAACATAAAGTGAGGGCAAAGACGAGGGGAACAAGACAGTTCCTATGCTCCCTCTTTCTCTCCCTCCCCTCTCTGTGGTGTGTGTGTGTGTGTGTGTGTGTGGTGTGTGTGTGTCACTGTGTGCGTAAGGGACAAGGAGGTATGTCACATATCCAAGAATGATCTTGCATTTCCAATGTAGCTGATGATGACCTTAAACTTCCAAACCTTCTAAAGCCCCAACTCCCATGTGTTGGGATTATATGCATGTACCATCCACACTGCTTTTGCATGCTAGGCAAGCAATCTTATCAAATGAGCTTCATCTTAAGCCCCACTCTTGCTATATTTTGATGCCACATTTTTCTGTGTGAGAGCAAGGAAACTTTAGAGGTAAAATTTAGGAGTTAGGAATTTTGAATTACCACACCCAGCCTCCAAAAGCCTATGTCTGGCTCCTTCTGGGGCCATGAAGGCTAATCTTGATTGTCAACTGGACTGGATCTGAAATCAACTGAAATGCAACCCACTGGGCACTTCTTGGAGCGATTTCCTTGATCAGATCATTTGAATTGGGAAGATCCACTCTTACTGTGGCACCTTCTGGTGGCAGCTCAAATCAAAGAACACGGAAGCAGGTAATTGTCCTTCATCTGCCTGTCCTCACTCTCACTGCCATGTCCATCTGTCCAGCATTCCCTTGGTGATATTAAAACCAGCTCCTTCAGGCATCCAACATAGACTAGACTGTAGCACCAACATCCAGCAGCTCTTCAGGCCTCAGTACCAGATTGAGCCTGTTGAGACATCAAGGTCGTGGATGGAACAACTACCAGATTCCCTGCCTCTACAGTGTGAAGTCCCATTATTGGACTACGATATTGTGTGGGCCAATCTAACCTTTCTCTCTCTCTCTCTCTCTCTGGCTCACTCGCTCGCTAGCTCTCACTCTAGCTCTCTCCCTCCTTCCTTCCCTCCCCACCTCTGTGTATGTGTCCCTATGGTTCTGTTTCTTTAGAGGAGACTGATTAATACAGAATCCTCTGTAGACTGCTCAGTATGCCCAGGGGGTGAGTAAGGGACATAAGATGACACCTGTGTGAAAATGTTGCCTTCTCATTCACAATTGGCTTCCCCTCAGAGCATCGCTGACTGGCTACTGGAAAGTACACGATGAATGGGAGAGTCACTAGCCTTATGTTGAACTAGCAGTCCAGCTAAAAGTAAACAGGGCATTGGAAACATATTCCTCAAAGCTAGATGTTCCTAAATCATATTCCTACCATTTAGGACATCTTTTAGGCTGGGACTTGGCATTATTCCTTTGACCAGTAACACAAAGTAAGTTCTATTGAAAATAGAACAATAAATGGAGATTTCCTTCACAGTCCATTTCTTTAAGGGGAAGAAGATTTCACAGAAGTGGTTTTCTACTGCTCACTAATGTGAAAGTAGGTAACAGAGCATGTTCAATTTGAAGAGTGTTTATTAAGGAAATGAGTCTTCTCAGCAGATTTTGAATCATAGTTCCATGCATTTCTAGCGATGTGATCTGGGCAAAAACTTGAACTTCTGGGCCTCAGACTACTTTTGCGTAGGTTCTAAGAAGCAGAATGAGGATTACACGAGGTGCCATGTCAACGCATGAGCACAAGAATGGCCCATAAAACATCTCAGTCAATCTTCCTCTTCTGTCCTTTGCTCTTTGGGGATTGTCAATCTTCCAAGCAAAAACCAAAGTTTTTTGTTTTTTGGTTTTTTTTTCCCCAAAGTTATCTGTTTGGAAATTACAAAGACTAGAATCGCTTTACATGTTTGGACTGATATCATCAGTACAAAAGTATTATTTTTTCTTTGTTAAAATCCCCCTTGGCCTAGACCAGTGTTTCTCAATCTGTGAGTCATGACCCCTTTGAGACTTATATGCCAGATATCAAGCATGGCAGTTATTTACATTATGATTCATCACAGTAGCAAAATTACAATTTTGAAGTAGCAACAAAATAATTTTATGGTTAGGCACTTACCACAACATGAGAATCTCTATGGAAGGGTCAGAGCACTAGGAAATTTTAGAAATACTGACCTAGACTCTAGGACCACTTGTTCCCTCTTGCCTTTCAATATGGTAAACAGATAAAAGAGGAGATTGAAAATTTGAGAAATATTGATCAAAGTAGAACACAAGTGGCACACTAAAAATGGGAGATTGGATAGTCAGCCTTTTTCTTTCTGACAGAAGCATGCCTTATTGCACATGACACAGTTTTTTAATATATTTACCACTGAAATGGGAGTTCTTTAAGGTCAGACAACCATCTCATCTCCTTCATACTTTTTTGGCACAGGATAAAACAGCCACAAAACAATGCAGAATGACAATGGAGACAACTGCAGCAGAAAGGGGGCAAGAAGGGACAAGCATTTCCCATTCATATGCTTGCCTATGAATCACCTCATTCTGACTTTTACAGCTAAATGGGAAGCACATCCTACCAAGATTTACACGTTCCAAAAATTAGAGACAGCACTGAGTTTGGAGACAAAACTAAATGCAGGAGATAAGTCATCTAAGGTGTCCAGACTAGACATTATAAAGTGGGGTTCAAACTCAGAACTGAGCCCAGTGCTACTCAGCACATGTAAGACACAAGCTCACCAAAGACACCCTCTTGCACTAAATTAAAACAACAACTATTAACAGAGACAATGTTGGCTAAGGTGTTTTTTGCAAAATCACCAAAACTTGAGTTTGGATCTCCATCACCTGTGTTAAAAGTTGGCACACACCTGTGATTGCAGCACTGGCGAGGCAGAGACAGGACAATCTCTGTGACTTATTAGCTAGCCAGTATCCTGAATCAGTGAGCTCTAGGAACATCCTGGCTATCTTTCTACTGCTATGACAAAGACCACAAACAAAAGCAACTTGGGAAAGAACGGATTTATTACATCCTATACTTCCAGATAACAGTCCATCACTGAGGGAAGTCAAGCCAGGAACCTGGAAGCAGGAACTGAAGCAAAAAGCTATGGAGAAAGTTGCTTACTTGTCAGCCTGCTTTCTCATAGATCCCAGTCACCACCACTTGTTGGCTGGGTCCTCCCAAATGGATTATTAATCAAGTCAATGCCCCACAGACTCGCTTAGAGAGGTATTATTTTTTCTTAATAAAAATTTCCTTCAAATATGTCTAGGTTTGCATCAGGTTGCCAAAAACTAACCAGTACAGTGAGAGACCTTGCAGCTTTGACAGAAATTACAGATGGATTTATCTTGAAAAAGGTAAAAGAGGAGATTGAGAAATTGAGAAGTATCAATCAGACTAGAACATGGGCAACACACTAAAAAAGAGTGATTGGCTAGTCGGGCTTGTCTTCTCTGACAGCATCCAGGATGGAGTATCTAGGCCTATACCTTGAGTTGGGAGGCTTTAAAAATAAAGGGTTCTCTAGGGGATGTGGTCATTCCAAGAGAAGACTGTGCAAGCAGTGGTGCTAAGGCATGTAATGGTCAGTCTAGGTAACTAGATTCTCATGGGTAGCCCCACCATGTACACAGCTTTTCAGTATCTTACACTTAAATATGAGATGTCTGTGGAAAGCAATTCAGAGCACAGAAATCAAGACCAGTGAATACTTCAGAAAGGCATTCACAAGTTGAGATGTGATATTAATTTCAGAAACTGATTTTATTGTTCCCTATAAGGTGAAAAAGAATTTGGATCCATCAAAAAGAGCAGGATTTTATACAGAGGAAGCATTACACAAAAGGTTTGCGATGAAGCTTGAAATAAAAACACTGAATAGAAATATTTCAAGGTAAATCTGAAGAAATAACATAGGGGAAAAAAGAAGATATCAAAGATAAAAAAGTAAACAAAGGAACCATTTCAG
Organism: Mastomys natalensis; assembly: GCA_021653895.1. Taxonomy (NCBI): domain Eukaryota; kingdom Metazoa; phylum Chordata; class Mammalia; order Rodentia; family Muridae; genus Mastomys; species Mastomys natalensis. Next base: position 1,394,133 of record JAJTUV010000391.1, read on the forward strand.
AAGTTATAACATCTAAAAAAAAGAAACTCGGGAAAGAAAGATATTAAATGGAGGTTGAATGACTAAAGAAATAATTCAAGAAACAAATTTCAGATTTTAAAAATCTTTTAGGTTGAAACAAAACTAAGAGTAGTTATCACTACCACAATTATACTATGACACATCCCTATAACATTTTCATGCTAACATTCTATCACTGTCAACCACAATTACACTGTAGCATGTCACTATAACATTCTCATGATGATGTTATCACAAACATACCATTACACAATTTTATACCATTGAATACTAAGCAAAGCTCTATAATTTTTCAGAAAATTGAAAAGATATGTTTTTTTCTAGTTATGGACATTTTATTGGATATTTTATTTATTTACATTTCAGATGATATCCCCTTTCCCCATCCTCATCCCCAGAAACCCTGTCCCATCCCCCTCCTCCTGCTTTTATGAGGGTGTATCCCCACCTACCCACACACTCCCACCTCCCCGCTTTCAAATTCCCACACACTGGGAATCCAGCCTTCACTGGACTAAGGACCTCATCTTCCACCGATGCCCAACAAGGCGATTGTCCACTACATATACAGCTGGAGCCATGGGTCCTTCTATTTGTGTTCCCAGGCTGGCAGTTTAGATCCTGGGAACTCTGGTTGGTTGGTATTGTCACTCTCCTCATGGGGCCTGCAAACCCCTTCAGCTCCTTCAGTCTTCTCTCAAACTCCTCCATTGGGAACTCCTTGATCAGTTCAATGGTTAGCTGCGAGCATCTGCCTCTGTATATGTCAGGCTCTGGCAGAACCTCTCCGGAGACAGCTATATCAGGCTCCTGTCAGCATGCTCTTCCTGGAATCCACAACAGTGTCTGCATTTGGTGACTTCACATGGGATAAATCCCCAGGTGGTGCAGTCTCTGGACAGCCCCTACTTCATCTCTGCTCCACACTTTGTCTCCATATTTGCTTCTATGAGTATTTTGTTACTTTCTAAGAAGGACTGAAACGCCCACACTTTGGTCTTCCTTTTTTATGAGCATCATGTGGTCTGTGAGTTGTAGCTTGGGTATTGCAAGCTTTTGGGCTAATATTCACTTATCAGCGAGTGCATACCATGTGTGTTCTTCTGTGGTTGGGTTACCTCACTTAGGATGACATTTTCTAGTTCCATTCATTTGCCTAAGAATTTCAAGAATTCATGGTTTTTAATAGCTGAGTAATACTCCATTGTGTAAATGTACCACATTTTCTGTATCCATTCCTCTGTTGAAGGACATCTGGGTTCTTTCCAGCTTTTGGCTATTATAATAAGGCTGCTATGAACATAGTAGAGCATATGTCCTTGTTATATGTCGAAGCATCTTTTGAGTATGTGCCCAGGAGTGGTATAGCTGGGTCCTTATGTTCAATTTTCTGAGGAACTGCCAGACTGATTTCCAGAGTGGTTGTACCATCTTGCAATCCCACCAACAATGGAGGAGTGTTCCTCTTTCTTCACATTCTCACCAGCATCCGCTACACCTGAGTTTTTGATTTTAGCCATTCTGACTGGTGTGAGGTGGAATCTTAGGGTTGTTTTGATTTGCATTTCCCTGATGACTAGGGATGCTGAACATTTCTTTAGGTGCTTCTCGGCCATTCAGGTTTCCTCAGTTGAGAATTCTTTGTTTAGCTCTGTACTCCATTTTTAAATAGGGTTATTTGATTGTCTGGAGTCTAATTTCTTGAGTTCTTTGTATATATTAAATATTAGCCATCTATCAAATTAGAATTGGTAAAGATATTTTCCTAGTCTGTTGGTTGCTGTTTTGTCCTATTGACAGTGTCCTTTGCCTTATAGAAGCTTTGCAATTTTATGAGGTCCCATCTGGTAATTCTTGATCTTAGATCATAAGACATTGATGTTCTGTTTAGAAACTTTTCCCCTGTGCCCAAGTATTAAAGACTCTTCCCCACTTTCTCTTCTCCTAGTTTCAGTGTAGCTGGTTTTATGTGGAGGTCCTTGATCCACTTGGACTTGAGCTTTGAACAAGGAGATATGAATGGATCAATTTGCATTCTTCTATATGTCGACTGCCACTTGAGCCAGCACCATTTGTTGAAAATGCTGGTTTTTTTCCACTGGATGGTTTTAGTTTCTTTGTCAAAGATCAAGTGACTATAGGTGTGTGGGTTCATTTCGGGGTCTTCAATTCTATTCCATTGATCTTCCTGCTTTTCTCTGTACCAATACCATACAGTTTTTATCACTATTGCTCTGTAGTACAGCTTGAGATCAGGAATGGTGATTTCCCCAGAAGTTCTTTTATTCTTGAGAATAGTTTTTGCTCTCCTGGGTTTTTTTGTTATTCCAAATGAATTTGCAAATTGCTCTTTTTATTTCTATGAAGAATTGAGTTGGGATTTTGATGGGGATTGCATTGAATCTGTAGACTGGTTTTGCAAGATGGCTATTTTTACTATATTAATCCTGCTAATCCATGAGCATGGGAGATTCTTCCATCCTCTGAGATCTTCTTCAATTTCTTTCTTCATAGACTTGAAGATCTTGTCATACAGATCTTTCGCTTGCTTGATTAGATTCACACCAAGATATTTTATATTATTTGTGACTATTGTGAAAGGTATCATTTCCTTAATTTTTTCTCAGCCTGTTAATCCTTTGAGTAGAGGAAGGTTACTGATTTGTTTGAATTAATTTTATATCCAGCCACTTTGCTAAAGTTATCTATCAGGTTTAGGAGTTCTCAGATGGAAATATTGGGATCACTTAAGTATACTATCATATAATCTGCAAATGGTTTACATTCTAATATGTATCCTTTTGTATTCTAATATCTTCCTTTCTAATATGTATCCCTTTGACCTCCTTTTGTTGTCTAATTGCTCAAAAGCCAAATGGAAATAGTCTTTTCAAGGCATTCTTTTTCGTTTATTGAAATAGAAGTTTTATATGATATATTTCAATTAAAGTTTTCCCTCCCCCAACTCCTCCACAACTTTGCTTGCACCCCAATCCTTACTCTTTCTTTCTTTCTCTCTAAAATGTAAAAATAAAATAAAAACAAACAAACCAGAACAGCATTCTTAAAATCAGAAGAAAAGCAAATATAAACAATGTATTTGTAATTGTTTTTTAACCATGTTGGATCCAGTCAAACAAGTAAGATAATAAAATAAATACTTTTCAAGTTAAAAGTTCTCTGCTTTTGGAAGACAGCTCATTGAGTAAAGGACACAAGTTTAGGACCTGCACAATCCACTTAAAGCTAGACATGATTTTATTGGAGATTTGAGACAAAGACAGGAGACTCCTCTGACATTCCTAGGCTACCTACCTTGGTGTACATCAGTGAACCAGGAGAGACCCTGGCTCAAGCAAGCTGGAAAGTAAAAACTATTATCCAGTGTTGTCCTTTGAAGTGCACATGCCTGCCATGGCAATATGTGTATACACACACACACACACAGACATACACACACACATACACACACACACACATACACACACACACACAGACATACACACACACACAGACATACACACACACAGACACACACACACAGACATACACACACACACAGAGACATACACACACACACACACACATACACACGCACACACACACGTGCAACAAAAACAGTTCTTAGAAAGTTACTACTTACATACTGTGATTTTTGAAACTATTTGAGATCATCCACTACAACATGGAGGAAACTAAGACCAAAATGGGGTCTAGGAAGCCTATGGATCCACACAATATGGAATTCTGGCAAAGACATCCCAAAGGTGATCCTTTCAGAAGGCACTGGAGTGCTTCCTCAATAATTACTGGCTCTGTTTGCATATGCAAAGAGGAGATTACTTTCAGAATTTGGAAGAATTGAGGGATAAACTGGTAATATATGCTATAAAACTTACACAAAGGCAAACTTTGGAGATCAGAGTTACTATGCCAGAAAGGAAGTACTCCTTACAATAAATGATGGCCAGCACTTATGTAATCGTGTTAATACAAATACTGAAAGCTGAGTGAGCCACAGTTAACATACAGATAACTTATGCCAACAAGGGAACAGTATGGCTAGATTAAGTAGGGCAAGAGTGCAAGATCTGAATTCTCACTTCCCATAGTGCATGCTAACCTGAAATGAGTACTTGTATAGCACAGGACTTAGAAACCCCAGAGATAATAAGCACTAAATTACAAATTAATTTGTAAATCATACAGAAATTAAGGCAGGACTCTTCACTCACCATTGGTTCGCGGGAAGTGTTCATTTCTATATACTGGCATTCACCAACACTCCTCTCTTTGTTAAGGATTAAGGTAATCCCTGGGACAATATCACAATAGGGTTTGTGTTTGTTTGTTTGTTTGTGTTCTTGCAGTCAAGAGGCTTATATTTTAAGATTAAATCTGTTTTAAATCTGGCAGCTGTGATGCTGTTTGCCTTACTGAATTAAGTTACACTTGCAGAGTACAGTGTTGCCTCGCTATTCTGCCTTCCTGTTTACTCAGGTAGGTGCCATTTTGTGACAAAGCAGATAAGATCAGTTCCCAGGCCTCTAAAGGGTGACAAGTATATTATTTGAACTTGTGGGAAAATTATTTAAAATGTAAAATGTACAAACTTGTCAATAGCCCCACTACTGGATTTAAACAGGAACGAAATCAATGGCACTCTGCCATTATGTCCTTTGCAAATATTCCTCAAAAGTCCACAAAGGACAGAGAGGACAGAAGCTGACAGGGCTTGAGAATTTACCCAGGCAGGTGTAAGGAAAACAAAACCTTCCACTTACCACATGTGAACAAGGTTAAAGCATAGTGTCTAGTTGAGTCTTTCAGCCTAGCTTTTAAGGTTCACAGAGAAGATAAAAGTCAAAACAACTCATGAAGGAAAAGAGCTGAACACCAATTATGTTTCTGTGTCATGTAGAACACAGTATCAACATTTGCACTTACTAGGTGAGTGTCTTTACATCTTAATACATTGAGTTTGCACACATACATAGTTAAAGGAGGAAAAGTTTTAGAATCCTTAGAATAGTCTAGACTTTAATTTTGATCTGTCACTCTATGGTCCTTTTTGAGTCCTGAGGTATATATACTAAAGTTAAAGCCATACCTATGTGCATTCTCCATAACTCATCTGCTTTGGTCCTGCATAGCTACACTGTCCCTGGTGAGGGAGGCTGAAGGACTGGATAATGCCTATTACCTGGTTGAAGACACAACCTGTTGCATGCCCTTCTCTGGCCAGTTGACTAGCTGGAGGTTTGCTGGAAAGGGTAGCATTAGTTTCTAAGAGCCAATGGCTATGTTCTAAGGCATTTTACTGGCCCACTGAGATCCAACTTTGTAGCACGAAATGGACCATGGTAGAGAAATTCTGCTATAGAAGTCCACAAATGCTACAAATTAGAATTCCCATTTCTTTCCACTTTCTTTCTACTTTCTTTCCTTTCATTATTGTTGCTACGCATTTACAGGCCCATCATTGCTTATAAGGGTTCCAGACTCCCTGAATCTCATTATTTCTTCTGTAATATTTTGGTACATGTACACCTGTGCTTGGATGGCATTTACCTCCTGATAACTTCTTTGTCTTCTCTTTGCTCTTCCGTTTTCTGCTTTCTTTCCCCAAATAGCTCTGCTTCTGTTTTCACACCACTTTCTAGAGAGCAACCTCTCTCTAACTCCTCTTGCCTCATCACCTGCTTCTAGTTTGAGCTGGAACTTTTTTGATCTTTTGTTTAAAAGTGCCTGCTCTCAAAGATGGTGACCCAAACACTGAAGTGCCCCCCCTTCACTCTGCTGAATGGAGAGCTGCATCTTTCCAGAGCATAGCAATTCACTGTATAATTAAAAGCAAATCACGTCACTTATTGAAACCATGGCTTTGTTTGCAATGAAACAGAGCTTTTAACACCACCCTTTCAAGGATGTTGAGGAGAACAAATGTCAAGCAAGACAAATAAAAAGATTGTTATTGTTTTTGTTTTTGTCAATATTATGATTACGGATCAGGGTACTTCTGTCAGAGAAGATATTTGGAAATTCAAACAAATGTAATTGGAATTAGGCCACCTAGCATGGCGGCCCGAGCAGCCGTGTATTTGTTGAATCTTATAATTGTCAGCAGGCTCAGAAAAACATCAAAACACCATGCTGCTAAGGAGAAAATTAGCCCTCTCTACTGTCTGGAACAATAAAAAAGGGTTATCTTCCACTCAGACCCAGGCTTTGTTAACTTGTCCATACCACCTAAGATGTCTTAGAGACATACAGCAAATCATAAGTCTATTTGCAAGCTTATCCATCTCAATTGCTTAGTCAGGATTGTGGGGGAGTTAATTTTTTTGTTTGTTTGTTTGTTTGTTTGTTTGGTTTGGTTTTTTCGAGACAGTTTCTCTGTATAGCCCTGGCTGTCCTGGAACTCACTCTGTAGACCAGGCTGGCCTCGAACTCAGAAATCCTCCTGCCTCTGCCTCCCAAGTGCTGGGATTAAAGGTATGCACCACCACTGTCTGGTGAGTTAATTTTTAACCTGTAGCCCCTGAATCCATTTATCTTCCCTGAACGTAGCATGGATTTGTGGGTTTACAGGGACCTTGCCTTCATTACAGTCTTAAGACAGAAGTGGCTTTCCAGCTCTTTCTCTTGGGTAGTTGAATGCTGAAGATTGAGAGGAGAGATATCAATGAGTTTGCTCAGAGACAAGAGGCACTGCCAATAGGTTCCCATGTCTTATTGGATGACATGCTCCGTGGGATGATTGGGAGTGGGAGTGGCCAAATGCAAGACCTCTTCTCTGGTTAGTGCAAGTGAATGCACAGTAGAGATCAGAACAGTGTGCCGGCTGCATAGAGGTAGGTGTCTAAAAACATTTGTCCTTTAAGGGTCAGAGTGCCCCCACCTCACACACACAGAGAAATTCGGGAGCAGCCACTTATGGAAGCCATCTCTAACCAAAGAGCTGTCATGAGAAGAAATAAAGCAGGCTGGTGTTTTAAAATTCAGCAAATGTGCAGAAATTAAAAAACACACACACACACACACACAAAAACTGCTACGGTTTTGCTAAGGCAGACCATATGATTAAGAATTCAGAACACTGAGCTACTGTGGACATACACACACCAAGTGCTGAGTGTGGAGAGAAAGCAATTTCACATTTTACCAGGCATACCTAAACATATTTGGAAAGTTCTACTTAGGAGGGAATCTTCAAGAATGGAAATTTTCTTTAGGAAGTATAAAGGGGATTTTAAAAATATTTCTATTAGAGAGATTTTGCTCTTGCTAGACCTGTGAACTGCAAATCACCCCTGCTTTCTATAGCCAGTCACCAACATTGAATGCTCTGCCAATAATTCAAATGGAGCTTCAGTGTCCTCATATTTGTATCATGGATGGCTTTATGGTTTTGTTGACAATAATGATTGTTGGATTAGTGTACTCTGAGTCGCTCTCTCTCTCTGTATATCTCTGTCTCTGAGTCTCTGTCTCTGTGTCTCTATCTCTGTGTCTCTTTGTCTGTCTGTCTCTGTCTCTCTCTCTCTGTCTGTCTCCTCTCTCTCTCTCTCTCTCTCTCTCTCTCTCTCTCTCTGTGTGTGTGTGTGTGTGTGTACATAAAATAGCAAGTAAATGTCACATTTATTTTACTGCTTGGGAAACTGTGTCTGCCTGCACAGTTTTCAGACAGTATCAGGGTTGCATTCTTTTTCCTTTCTGGCCTTGACTGGCAAAAGACTGATCAATATGGTTCTTACGGTTCTTACCTAAAGAAACTGACCGTGGATAAGATTTTGTAGAAGATATCTTTTCCCCTGACTACTCTTAGAAAAAAAAAACTGGAATAGTAAAAGTCCCATTGACAATTGAATGATCGAGTAAAATACACAGGTAAAACGATAAATTTACTTCCCAGATGTTTGATCTGAGTGTCTGTGTTCCAATTTTAAAGCAGGATAATTTTCATGTTTTTTGCTTATTATAAGCTACCAGAAAAAGTAGAGAAAGCTGCATCATTAAAATTCATAATGTTTTAGTTTTCTCATGAATAAAATGGGACAATATCCATGCTGCCTTTAGTGTGCAAAAACATTGTGGAATTCCTAGGTTTGTGTTTGAACTCTCAGATTTCAGTTCTCATCTTTGTTGTACATTTTATTTCTTCAGCACAAAGAATAAACATCCCTGATTCCTGAGAAAAGCAGTACAGACATTTTTATGATGGATAACAAACATGCTGAGTATACAGTCGATTTTCACATCACAGTCTTGGCTGTCGACATGAAATTTTGTAAGGCCGGATATGAATTTTACAGTAGCTTTGTGAAAAAAGATGGGTGTTGCTTTTGTTAAACAAGCCTACCTGTGTACTAAAACATTCTTTGTTTGATAAGCCTTTTGTCACCAACACATCTTGATTAAATTATCGTCATGCAAAACATGGACTTGGCAGTGCCAGGGCCAATATTTATACTGACCTCACCTTGGCCACCCAGTACATAAGAACTATTTTTTTTTATTTAACTTGCTACTTTGGTTCATAAGCACGGTCTTGTACATATTGACTCTTCCATTCTCCATTGCCCTGTACCCACAGATGCTTGCAATAAATGGGTTCTCACACTTTCCTTGCAGCAACCAGCTCTGAGGAGCTTTTTATTTACAAGATGTGGCATCCATACAAGCAATTCACATGGATTACTGACATCATGATTATGCAAAAATTAATTTTCAAAATCACTTCTTATGGCCTACTCAGGGGATTCTAAGAACAAGAGTTTGATTGGGTATGAATAACACTGGCCAGACAACTCACAAGCCAGACACATCTGTAATTTTATTTTTTCTCTTAGGCTGATAGTGAAATGATAGTGTGGGTAAAACTCACATCTATTAATAGGTTGAAGAGTCTTGTTCAGGTTATTTGACTTTCTTTCAAATAATTAATATCAACTTAAATATGAACATTAATGCCTCTAATTTAAATTTAAAACAGTTATGTATGCAGATGAACATGCCCTCAGTACAAGATTTAAATGTATTATCTCCAAGATCATTTTTCAGGATCCAACTAGCCAGAGGATTAAATACCAATTGCTAAGCCTGGTACCAGGCATAATTCCTAAGCCTTTGAGAGTTAAAGTTATTTCATGGAAGCCATAAAGTAGAAGGTAAATGGAGTAGAGAGGTCCCTACTGGACTCTAACTAGGGGAAACAACAGTGAGACACACACAAACCAAAAGTACTTCCAGCATCATTGTTTTGCCCAATGTAAGGATAAAGAGATGAACTGATACTAAATGGCCTTGAATCTATAAATCCTTAGACAAAGAGTATCCCATTATCTCAAATACTTCATCTATAAACCATTGAGTCTACTATGCTATCAGAAAGTTGATCAGTGAAAATGAATGGAAAGTGTATAGTGTATGAAATGAGTTTAATGACCTTATTTTCCTCTTTTGATTTAAAGCCAATAAGCCTTGAAAGAGAGAAATTCTCATCTTTCTAATGGTCTTAGTGGGAAATGAACTAGAAGACGATTGAGAAGCTAGACTCAGTTTCTAGACCCTAACCTCTGTGAGAATTTGCTCATCTCATTTCTCTCTTTGAGTGTGTTCTCCCATCCACAAAGCATGCCCTTCACCATTTGACTTGTCTGCTTAGTTAGGTTACTCTAAGACATTCTAGGTCACTTGGAGTCTTCCCTGTTTCCATGTCTTGGAAAATTTGCTATTGAAAAAGATAGTTTCCTATGGACCCTTTATAAGAGTCATTTACTATAGGAAAGTTTGCTGCTCAGATTTTGTTATTCCTTGGTATCATGTGTGTGTGTGTGTGTGTGTGTGTGTGTGTGTGTGAGAGAGAGAGAGAGAGAGAGAGAGAGAGAGAGAGAGAGAGAGAGAGAGAGCATGCACTCGCGTGCTCTTACTACAGTGTACATGTGGCTGCCACAAGAGAACTTTCAGCAATCAGTTTTCACCATCTACCTTGTTGAAGCAGCGTCTCTTTTATGTCTGCTGTTTTGGTAGAGCATGCAGCTCCAGGCTGGCTGATCTATGAGCTCTCAGTCAACTCTTCTGTCTCCATCTGCTACCCCTCTGTAGGAGTGCTGGGAGTGTAGATACTTACCATTACATCCACCTTATAAAACAGCGTCCAGGGACAGAACCCGGGGAGGCAGGCTCACAGTTAGTACCTTCGCCTGTGCCATCTCTCCAGTCCTTCAGGATGCTTTTTGTCAAAATATCTTTTGATTGACACAGAAGATGCTTGTAGTCAGGACAGCAAAGCCAAGTGGCAAAGGTCTACCATCTGCTTGGAGCTTTCATATATTTGTTTCTATTCTCTTCTTAAGGTGTTAAATCTATTCCCTGTCTTCATGATTAAACTCCAAAAAACATCATTAAGAAAGATGTTCCTTCTTTCCCTTTCATATTATAATTAATACTCTTTTTTCATCTTTGCTCCCTGTGTCTGATCATTAGTAATATTTTCATATAATATTTGTTGACTAAATGAATTGTATAATTTACTGTATTTTAAAATTAGCCAAAAAATCATGATTGCATATTACTACAGTATCTGTCTAGTAGATTTTTGGGTGAATAACCCTCACAATAATAGATTCCTTCCTTTTATGGCTCTGTCATTTCTTAAGGCTTTGGAGTTGTCTGATAAATTTTCTGATGCAGAAAAGCAACAGATCTCAAATGACTATTGTGTATGTGAAATTGGATTTAGAATCTCTTACCTTTGCTGAAGTTTCTTTGACCCTAAATGTGAATAGACCTTCAACTTTCTTGCAAAGGACTCTGGGCAATGTAGTCCCCCTGTGTACCCAAGTAGAAACAGAGCTGAAGACCACACACTCAGTCCTGGCAGAAATCTTATGCACGCCGTACTGTAATTTTCTGTTTATGTATTTATTTCTCTTCTAGAATAACAGCTTTTTAAGATGAGAAGAGTGGCTTGTCCACAGTCATGTATCTATCGTCAAACATTGGGTAGGTGCTTGAGGCATGTTTGCTGAGCTGAAGGCTATTCTAGGAGCCCATTTCCTTAAATATCATCTACTCAGTGGACCGTGCATAATTACCATTCTCCAACACTGCAATCATATCCTGTGATTTGCACATGATTTAGAGATAGCTGGCTTCTTCCGCCATGCAGACACAATGCAAGTCAATGCAACCAGCACTTAAAGTACATTTACTATGAGTTAAGCTCTCTGCGATTAGTGATGAGAAAACACTGAATTATTGCCTGAGATTTCAGTCCTCAACTGCTATAGGAAACCACAGGAAATGTAGATTAACTGCTCTATCCAGACTGTGGGTGGTGAGACAACCCATGTTTTAAAGCATGAGTAGGGCTTTGACTTATAGAAAAGGGGACTGATACATATCCAAACCAATAGAGGGAAATACACAAACCCCAGACAATGTGAGAGTAAATACACAGAGTTTTCAGCAATACTAAATTCTGGAGTATAAACTAACTTAAGTGCGATGTTGCAAAGAGATTTTGTTCAGGCTAATCAGAGACACAATATACAGGGTCTTATATGCAAGTAGTTTGGAACCAATCACATTGTCCTTCAGTGCTTAATGACAGTTTTTAGTGTTTGGTCTCAATAAGATTACAATAGAGATAAACAGTTACTATTGATTACTGATGTCTTAGATGTTATAATAGCACAGTGTCATACTCAGAGTATTATAGGTTAATGTGTTTGTGTTGATGTTGATCTGAACAATTGTATTGACCTGGTCATCAAATATACATTGTAGCATATTAAATAATTTGCACTGCATAATGGTAGTGATAACAAATGACTGTTACTGATCTATATTTTGGTTTGTTTTTATATTTATGCTTTTGTAAAAATTTTTATTTAATCTTTTTTTTTTTACACACCAGATTTTATCCAGCTCCCAGTCTATCCTCTAACTGTTCCACATCCCATACCTCCTCATTTCCTTATTTTCTTTCTTTTTCATTTCCCCCAAGATTTATATTATTATTTTAATTGTGAGTGTATGTGTATGTTTGTGTGTGGATGTGTGCACATGAGTACAGATGTTTATGGAGGCTAGAAGCAACAGATCCTCTGCAACTAGAGTTACAGATAGTTATAAGCCTCTTGGTGTGGATCCTGGGAACAGAACTCAAGTCTTCTGTAAGTTATATCTGTGATCCACTGAGTCACTTTTGATCCTGCAAACTGGTAAGCAGCTGTACCCATTTTGAGTTTTTCTTGTTTTACTTTTTAAAAATTTGTTATTTTATTTATTTACATTTCAAATGTTGTCCCCCTTCCTTGTATCCTCTCTGCAAACTCCTTATCCTGTCCCTCTTTCTCCCTGCTTCTATGACGGTGCTCTCCCACCACCGCTCACTCACTCCCAACTCATTGCCCTAGCATTCCCCTACACTGGGGCATTGAGCCTTCCTAGGACCAAGGGCCTCCCTTCCCATTAATGCCAGATAAGTCCTTCCTCTGCTACATATGCAGCTGCAGCTATGGTCCTTCCTCTTTGGTTGGTGGTTTAGTCCTTGGGAGCTCTAGGGGGGTCTGGTTGGTTGACATTTTTGTTCTTTGTATGGGGTTGCAAACCCCTTCAGCTCCTTCAGTCCTTCCCCTAACACCTCCATTGGGGTACCCATGTTCAGTCCGATGGCTGGCTGCAAGCATTGGCTACTGTATTGGTCAGGCTCTGGAAGAGCCTCTCAGGAGACAGCTATACCATGCTCCTGTCAGCAAGCACTTCTTGGCATTAGCAATAGTGTCTGGGTTTGGTGGCTGCAGATGGATGGATCCCCAGGTGAGGTAGTCTCTAGATAGCCTTTCCTTCAGTCTCTGCTCCACTCTTTGTCCCTATACTTCCTTTAGACAGGAGCAATTCTGGGTTCAAATTTTTGAGATAAGTGGGTGGCCCCATCCCTCAACCAGGGGTCTTGCCTAACCTCTGGATATTGTTCTCCCTCCCCTTTGTTGGGTATTTCAGCTAATGTCATCCCCATTGGGTCTTGAGAGCCTCTTGCTTTCCTGGAATCTGGGACTTTCTAGTGGCTACCCTTAGTTCTCCATCCCCCACTGCTACACACCTCTGTTTAGTTTCCTAACCCTCTGTACATCTCCCCTGTCTCCTCCCATACCATGTCCTATCTCCCTTTTTCCCTCCTCCTCCTCTCTCCCTCCCAATTCCCTCCCTTCCTTTACCTCCCATGATTATTTTGTCCCCACCTTCTAAGTAGTACCGAAGCATCCACACTTTGTTCTTCATTCTTCTTGAGCTTTATGTGGTCTGTGAGTTATACCGTGAGTATTTCACGGTGTTTTTGCCTAATACTACTTGTCAGTGAGTACACACCATGTATGTTCTTTTGTGACGGGTTATCTCACTCAGGATGATATTTTCTAGCCTTCCTCTACTCTAATGATAAATGGGCTAAGAAAGAAGGGAAATGGAACTCTTCACAATAGTCACAAATAATATAAAGTATCGAGGGGTGACTCTAACCAAGCAAGTGAAAGATGTGTATGACAAGTGCTTTAAGTCTCTGAAGTAAGAAATTGAAAAAGACCTCAGAAGATGGAAATCTCCCTCTGCTCATTGATTGATAGGATTAACATAGTAAAAATGTCCATCTTACCAAAAGCAATCTACAGATTCAATGAAATCCCTATCAAAATTCCAACTCAATTCTTCACAGAGATAGAAAGAGAAATTCTCAAATTCATTTGGAACAATAAAAAACCCAGGATTGCAAAAACTATTCTCAACAATAAGAAAACTTCTGGGGGATCACCATCCCTGACCTCAAGCTGTACTACAGAGCAATAGTGATAAAAACTGATGGTATTGGTACAGAGACAGGCAGGAAGATCAATGGAATAAAATTGAAGACCTAGAGTTAAACCCACACACCTATGGTCACCTGATCTTTGACAAAGAAGCCCAAAACATCCAGTAGAAAAAAGACAGCATTTTCAACAAATGGTGCTGGCTCAAGTGGCAGTCGACATATAGAAGAATGCAAACTGATCCATTCTTATCTCCTTGTACAAAGCTGAAGTCCAAGTGAATCAAGGACTTTCACATAAAACCAGATACACTGAGCCTAATAGAAGAGAAAGTTGGAAAGACTCTCAAACACATCGTCACAGGGGAATATTTCCTGAGCAGAACACCGATAGCCCTGGCTCTAAGATCAACTACAGACAAATGGGATCTCATTTTAAGTTTTTAAATCATATTTTTCCCTGTACTCTTTCTCTATTTAGGTACATGCCATCTCGTGGCCAGTGCTTATACAGCCTTCAGTACACTGCCGTGTTGGGTGGGTTGAGCCTTTGGGGTAACAAGCTGAGCAGATAGCCCAGACATGCCATAGGCTTGACAATCCATATTTGTGCACTTAGTCCTAGTGATTGAAATCTCGTAACACATTTCTCAGAGCATAAGCCTGTAGTCTGGAGATGTGGTTGTTCCTTTACAGGCAGGGGTGCATTCATTAATTCAACAAGTATCCATAGAGTTTCTGTTTTCTCCAGGCACAAAACTGGAGGTCAAAGAAAAAGATGACTTAGAGAAAAAAGTGATCAAACTCCCATTCTATGGGAAACTTAACACAAGATAGAGGAAGAGACATCTTATAGGAAAACTCACATTCAGTGGAGCAAGGACAACTTAACTGCCACACCCATTCATCCATAAGTATGAATTGCTGATAGTTGTAGGAGAGGGGAAGGGGCCTCATAGGCCCACCCTCAGTCATGATGGAATGTTGATAGGGCCAATCTTGTGCAGATAACCACAGTTGCAGAGTGTTCACAAGTACAATGCCATGTCTAGAAGATATTTTGTTTTCTTATCCTTAGTTCTTATAGATTTTTAACCTTACCTTCTTCAGTGTTATCTGACGTTTGGAGACGATATTGTAGCCTTCCCAGCTAGGGTCAGGCACTTTCCTATTACTGATTTTGACCTTTTTGGCCAGTTAAAAGTCTCTGCTCCTCATCAGTTCATGCTTTATATCACATTAATTACCAAGCTGTCTTACTGCTGTAAGACAATTGGAGTGAGTTAAATACCTAAGACCAGAATTCAATTAATTAGACAAAAAATTCTTCAGTACATTTTTGAATGTGTCATGTGACTTTCAAATAAATGTTTCCATCTGCCCCATAAATCTTTGAAAGACATATCCAGAATAGCATTGTTTCATATCAAATAAAGTGGAGGTCACAAACTCATCTTTAATAAATTCATTGTCTGAAAATAGGATATCAGAGTAATTTACTATGACTAAGGCCAAGATAGTCTTTGGCTGTTTCTCTACAGTACAGAGAGTGAATCAGCTCATTAGGGAGAGAATATTTAGATCATTATTTGTGAAAAATTTATAATATATCATATATTAAATTTATTTTAAAAGTTCATGATTTAATACAAATGTAAAATTCCACAATATGTGCTGAAGAGGCCTAGACTCACTGAGTCAGCAGTTCTTGGTGGGGGCTGGGAAAGCAAAATCTGTTTGTAAAAATGACTTTAGTGCTGATGCTGTGGAAAGCCAGATGACTGAGCAATATGGACTGGGCATCTTTCACACGTGCACCTTTTGGAGTATAAACAAGAGCTGAGCTGATGCTCTGCTTCCCTGAGAACCTAGCATTTGCTCTAAAGGCATGAGAGCTTTATTTACTCCATTGCAAACCACACTGAACACTGCTTTTCTTTGTTCTCACTCTCAGGGTACAGCCACCACCACTGATCTTGTCTGAAATTCCAACAGCTCCCTTCAGGAGCTCTCCGAAGTCCCCCAAATAAGCTTCACTGGAGTTACATTCTCCAGACACACACTGAGTTTAAACCACAGTAATCTTTTGCCCAAAGCATCTCTAGGTAGCCACCAGGTCACAGTGGACATCACTGTGCATTATAGGAATGTCTACAAGGAGACACTAGACACTAGAAACCCTTGATTGATTTTCTTAAAAAGAAATCACTGGGTCAACATCTGTTTGAATGTCTGAAAAATCAAGAAGCCATGTAAAATGAGATTTGACTTCAGTTCTGCCCTACAGAGTCCATATTACTTAGGAGCCCAGTGCCTTCTTCTGGGCTGCTTTTTTGTTGTTGTTATTGTGTGGATTTCTTGTTGTTGATGTTTTGTTTGTGTTTTTGGTTGTTTGTTTTGGTTTGGTTTGGTGTGTGTGTTTTTTGTTGTTGTTGCTGCTGTTGTTATTGTGTTTGGTTTTTATTTGTTTGAGTTCTTTTTTGTTGTTTTTGTTTTCTGTTTTGGGGTGTGTGTGTGTTGTTTTTGTTTTGGTTGGTTAGTTGGGTTCTTTTCTGTTGTTGTTATTGTCCATTTTTGTTTTGTTGTTGTTTGTTGGCTCGTTCCAGGCGATGTTAGGAAGATCAGAAGACCCCACAAAGAATTCACTTTAAATGCTGAAAACTCAGACCACAAATATGCAAAGGGACAGAGTAAATGAATATTCAGATTTTTCATTCCCCAGTAGATAAACTGAGGAAATTTAATAGTCCAAATGCTCATTCATTATACGTTGATGTTTCAGTGGCTCTTATTCTTGACCAACCACTGTAGATGCATAACCACATAGGAGTATCTCCTGTCTTAGTACTTCTAGGACTCAAAGATTATTTACAGCTGTGAATAAAAAGCTAATACTTATGAGATAGCATTTGCCAAATTACAACCCATCTTCTGCTCTTTTCTATATTGGATGGAAACTACCTAGTCTTTCAGTATCCTTACCTGTACTTATTAGAAATTACTAAATTGGAGGTCTATCCAGAAAGAATCAAGAATAGATGTGGAAGTGCTTGAGTTGGCCTGGAGGAGAAAGTAAGAAATCAGAGGAATGTAACACAAACCCAAAGAACTTTCCATGAGAGACAAATAGACCTGTTCAATGCAGTGACCAGCCACACAGAGAGAAGCCAATCTTGGGCTGGGAAAGACCATGCTGTATACAAAGTACAACAGGAAACATGATGTGACTGGAGCAAGACCTCTAGAGGAAGTATGAGGTTAGACAAGTGGTCAGGGTGATATCAACAGGAGGCTAGGTACCTTACTGCATGAAATAGTGTTATTGAATGTTAGGTAGTATAAACTAGGTGGCATAATCACATCTATACTTTAAAGGGATCATTCAGATGTCAGAGTTGAAGGAAGCCATAGAGCTAACTATCTTCCCAGTATTCTGTTAAATAGAAAAGTTGACTGCCCAACATCCTTTCTCTAGAATGGAACCATTCCTGTAGAGATAAGAACAAATGTCTACTCATATGAAATCAATAACAAAAAAGTAACAATACCATCAAAGTCCAACTTGGGAAACTAATTAGTTTACTAGGCTTTCTTTCTTTTAAATTGGACATTTTATTTATTTACATTTCAAATGTTATCCCCTTTCTCGATTTCTTCTCTGCAAACACCCTATCCCATCCCTCCTTGCCCTGCTTCTATGAGGGTTCTCCCCCACCCACCTACCTATTCCTGCCTCCCTGTCCTAGCATTTCTCTACACTGAGGCATCAAGCCTTCACAGGACAAAGGGCTTCCCCTCCCATTGATGCTAGATAAAGCCCCTTCAGCTCCTTCCGTCCTTCTCCTAGCTCCTCCAATGGGGTCCCTGTGCTCAGTCCGAAGGTTGACTGTGAGCATCTGCATCTGTAGTGGCAGAGCCTCTCAGGAGACAGCTGTATCAGGCTCCTGTCAGCAAGCACTTCTTGGGATCAGCAATAGTGTCTGGGTTTGGTGTCTGCATGTGGGATGAATCCTTAGGTAGGGCAGCCTCTGGATGACCTTTCCTTCAGTCTCTGCTCCATTCTTTATCTCTGTATTTCCTTTAGACAGGAGCAATTCTGGGTTCAAATTTTGGAGTTGGGTGAGTGGCCCTATCCCTCAACTGGGGGGCCATGCCTAACCTTTGGATATGGTCTTGATAGGTTCTCCCTCCCCTTTGTGGGGTATTTCAGCTAATGTCATCCCCATGGGGTCCTGGGAGGCTATTCCTTTTCTGGTATCTGGGACTAGGCTTTCTTATAGGGGACTAAGGAAGGGTAACTTATATGTAATAAAAGACTCAAAGTCAGCTATTGCCCAAAGCTCATTCCAACCTGAGTAACAGCTCATGAAAGCTGGTAACTGGAAACACACTACACAACTTTTAGGCAACTAGACAGATTGAGGAGTATGTTTTCTAGGCAGTTAAGTTGGTCTGAGTCTCTTCCAAGCCGCTCTGCTTATCTGAAAGTATCTTCTATTATCTGAAGTATATTCTATATCTTCTATAGATATTTGGGAAGGGAGTGGCCTAGTGAATCTGGTCTGTTTTAGGAACTTCCTGAAGCTTTCCAATGTTTTATTTCCTGAGCTTAAGAAGCTTCCCTCCAGGTTGGAATGTTCACCTCTCTTTAGCACTGCCTGTACCTTAAGCTTTCTTCCAAGATGGAAGCTTTTATATTCCTGAGTAAATTGCCACATAACAAGTCTATTGTTATGAGGTAACACATGTTCTGAGACAAGATGAGAAAGGACACCAATAAAGAAAAATAAAATCTACATATCACCATCTTCTCCCTGTCTTCAGAAATGAAACTCACTTTCTAAGAAATCTTATCAGCAAATATAGCCTGCTGTTGTAGTGTTCAAAGTATTTGCTTAGCCTGGAGCACATTGCTCAAATGAAAAAGTTCAGGTGTAAGAGGAATAACAAGGAAATATACTCTCCCATATTCCAGGCCATATCTTGTATTTACTTCTTAGACTATGTGTTGTTCATGAGAGAGAATTTGATATACTAGGAGTAATTTGAACTTTGGCACCGAGAACAGCTGAGTTTTAGTTTGAGATCTGCCAGTAATGAGAAGTATACACTAAAAGAAATCAGCAAACCTTTCTGAAGCTTAGTCAAATCACTTATTTGGAAGCAGGAATAATGCGAAATATGGCATAGGGTAAGCAAGAAAATGCAGTGATCAAAAAATTTTGAAGTGATTAGGAAGGTGAGAAGGGGAACTCTTGCTATCATCATGTTCTCACCGTTTCACAGGGAATTGGCACAGTACTGTCCAAAGGTGAGATCTGCTCACTCATCACTTTCCCCACCTCAATAGCCATTAAGTCTTCTGATCTGGCATCTGAGGTCAGTTCTTCAGATATAAAATTCCAATCTCATTAACCTACCTCAAATTTACTAAACACTGATAGACTGAATACAATAGTCAAAATCATAAAATAAACCTAAAGACAGAGAGCCTTCTGGGAGTTGCAATCTTATTGCTGCTTTTCCAGATACCCACAAGCCTGGTCATCACTCAGAATAGCTGTAGTATATCTTATACATGTTTATCCAAAACTTAGGACTTTGATCCACCCAAACAAAGCCTTGGCGAGAATGAAACCAACATTCCCAATCTCTTACCCTGATTTCTATCCAGCAACAACACCTGTTAGGTTGTAGATGCATCTAGATAAATGTATTAGGTAAAGTAAGATTGGCTACCATAAAAAAATCCTTATAAAGTCATAAGATGAGTACAATCAAATTACTGTCCTGTGTAATTTCAGCATTGCAGTTCTGTGGTTCTTTTGTAAATGACTGGCCTGGTGTCCTTCTTCTTTCCAGAGCCCGGAAATCATGAAAACCTTCTGATGGTCAAGTCTAGAAATGTCTTACAATCTTTCGTCTATATTGGCTTGGTTAACCCCTAGACA
The DNA here is from genome assembly GCA_021653895.1 of Mastomys natalensis. Taxonomy (NCBI): domain Eukaryota; kingdom Metazoa; phylum Chordata; class Mammalia; order Rodentia; family Muridae; genus Mastomys; species Mastomys natalensis. The sequence continues at coordinate 1,413,915 of JAJTUV010000391.1, forward strand.
CAGGGCTCTGAAGAAATCTTGAGACAGGCTTTTCCTGTGGTTGCAAGAACAGAAAATGGGATTCATCATCATCTAGCCAAATTCAGTTCTGAGACACAAAGCCCGTGATCTTCATATCAAATATCACTTTTATTTTTGTTTGAGACAGGTCTCATATATCCCAAGCTGGCTATGTATTTGAAGAGGACCTAGAACTTCTTATCCTCTTGCTTTCATTATTTGGGTATTTTGGATCACAGGTATGCATCAACATACCTTTTACAGGGAATTAAGGATCAAACTCAAGGCTTTGTGCATGGTAGGTAATCATGCTACAAAGTGAAATTGGTCTTCAGCTAAATATCCCCCTTCTTAGCTTTTAGAAGCTTATCACTGGCTGAGTATACCACTGCTTAGACTGCCAAAAGAAAGCCTGTCATACAAGATGGAGCTGAAGTTAGCTACAGACTATCATAACCTAGATTCACTGACACTAGAACTTTTTTAACCCTTCCTTTTCCAGATGGTAGATTTTTTTTTTAATAGTAGCTTCCTTTTAGTTCACTTTTTAAAGGTTTGTATTAGTCATCTGTCCTGTGTTGTGACAAAATACGTGGAATCATCAATGTATAGGAAAGAAAGAAAGTTTCATTTGAGTTTACAACCTCAGAGGTTTCAGTCTGTGGATAAGAGATCAATCCTTTGTTTTGGAACTAGTGGAGAGGCAGAACCTCAAGCCTAGGACCATGTGGTCAAACCAAGTTGGTAACTTCATGACAGCTGGTGAGAACAAAGAAAGAGAGAGGAGGGTCCCAATAATGCCCTCTGGAAACTCTCAATGGCCTTACTTCCTTACTAAAGTCCCACCTCCTAAAGATCATCACAAATAACACTTTTGTCTGGTGACCAAACCTTTAGCATATGGATCTTCTAAGGAACACTTAAAACTCAAGTGTCACCAAGACTCCTGTCTCTAAATTTGGAACTGTCTTACGTTGTCCTCCATAACTTAAAACAATTCTTCAGGTAACCATCCCCTCTTCTAGAAGGCCTTTTATTAGTTCACAAATTACAGTAAATATCTTTTCTGTATATGTCCTTTTCTTCTTGTACCCACTGCTACATCCCTCATGTTGTTGACATCTTTTTTCTTTATTTTTATGACAGACAAAAGATTGGACTGTGTCTCCAACATACATTTCTTTATCCTTCACAGCTAACATACTATCTAAATCGTAATTTTTCAGTCTGTTGGATGCCAATCAGATGAGTGTTGAATAAGTGGAGAAGATGCAGAGAGTTTATAGATGTCATCCTTTCTGCTTTAGAATGCACAGGCTGGCTTTGGAATTCAGAAGAAAGGAGAGAAAGAGTGCATGTTTTATCCCATTGGTTCTCTGCCATGAGTTTCAGGATGAATCTTTTAGTTACCAATTGCTATTTTATAAATGAAAACACTTTAGGTCAAGGTCATGCTTTGAGTTAGCAGAAGAATTGACATTCCAATGTAAACCTCTCAGATGTGCGCCAAAGCTCTTTCCGTTCCCAAGACCAAGCTGCCTCCTTACTGCTCACTCCTAACAGCAACAGCGCCTCATCTTCTTGTCCACGGCACTTCACAGCCAGCACCTCCTTGGTGCTGGCATGGCAATTGTCTCATGGGGGATGCGTTGAGCCCTCTGCTTTGTGACAAAGCCAGCTGCAGAAAGCACAGCCAACAGCTTCCAATCAAAGGAAATCCTGCAAAAACAGCTTCAGCAATCTCCCGGGGGACTCTCCCCTTCACAGACCCTGGCAATAAATAACACACAAAAGCCATCTGCCCATTGGCAAGGTGAACTTCAAAAGGGGTGGGGCAACAGTATTAGAACCTTCCATTTGGCATGTGCTCTGTCAGCCCATTCCAGAAATTAGTTCACAGGGAGTAGATGAAGGGAATGCCCACTTCCCCAGCAGCTGACTCGTGGGAACTCTGAGCTTGAATTAGCAGGAGGAAAAAGCAGCTTGCTAGTCTTCAAAGACCATCTTCCCAGCTAAGCCTTGGACGGCTGCTTTGACATGTGTTCAGAGCTACTCCCAAACAAGCACAAACACAGCAGACTCCACTGATCAGGGCTGCAGGACTGAAGGATGGAATCTAAAGCATGAGCTCTGAGAACAGAAAGTCCCAGCACAGGCTCCACGCAAGCTGCTCTAAGCTCCAGCCCTGCATCCTGTGGCCAAGGATGGGTGGCCCCGGAGCAGGAAACTCTTGGCAGACTGCACTGCGTGCTTTGCCTGCTAACAAGAGCACACCCTGGCCTTGGTTATTGCCCTTATAAAACAGCTCGAGGAGAACACAAGCCAAACGTTTTCAATGTGCCTGGAAGAAGAATGTTAACTATGATTGCGCAGTCGAACAGTACAGTACTGCAACAACACGCAACGTTGCTGGGGGAGGGGCCAGAAGATGTGGCTCAGGCTTCCTGCCTTGCTCCTTCCTGCTCTCAACAGCAATGCTTCCAGCCACTGCCCTGACAAGGCCCTCACAGAAGTATCCAAGTGTTGGGGATTTTATGGCTGTAATTAAGAGTCAGAATCCTTTCCAGCTAGAAGCTAATAATCTCATTTGCATTAATTTATTTTTTTATTTTAAAACAGTGTCTCTTTTTTAATTAATTCACAAATAAAGACATCATGGAGCTAGTTTAGAGAAGCCAGTAAAACATTTGCCTATATCCAAACTTTATACATCCAAATGAACCCATACTAAAGGTATGGACTTGGAGGGGGGTTATACATTAACTACACATTCTGTTCATATTTACAACTTTTCTTCACTATTTGACAATGAGATCGTTTGTGATAAAAGAGAAGCAGACATTGAAGGCTCTAGCGGTCGTCATGAAGGATGATGCCTATTAACATTTCCCCATATTTTAACAAATCTCTAAATTGAGGAATTGTCACCAGAAGCTGAAGAAAAACAAATACCACAGGATATTCCTACTAAAACACACAACTTTAATCTGCCTGCTCCTCACTCAGGAGCATGTTTAGTGTACTAAATCCCACTCAGATCTCTCTCTCTCTCTCTCTCTCTTCTCTCTCTCTCTCTCTCTCTCTCTCTTTCTCTTTCTCTCTCACTATCAGTTTTAGTTCCAGGTTATTTTTTCTCATAATTTTAATGAGATTTAAAGAGTGTAATAAAAGCACATATTTGTCCCTCTAAAAGAAAAATAAAACACCGTCTTGCCTTACTTCATGATGAACTATCAGAAGGATTTCAACCAAAGGAAAGGACAGGTGATATCACTGTTTCTTGTTTCTCTGAAACTTTGAACCGCTATGGGAACAATAGGAAACTATTACTTTATGATGACTACTTAGATAAGTAAAAAGTAACAGTTGTCAGCACTATTGGAATCTGATTGAAGAAATGGCCCAAAAGGTAAGAGCTTGCACTGTTCTTTCTGAGGACTGGGGTTCAGTTTCCAGAGCCCATAGGGTGTAGCTACTTAAATGAAACTGTAGAGAATTCTAAGAGAAGTTTGGAAAATCCAGAGAAGTTTAAAATTCCCAGATAAGATGATCAGACAAGGTCACCGATCTTCCTAAAATAATGTGTAAGTGTAAGAGTAACAAAATAGGATTATTTTTACCACTAGGAAAATTGCTTATCTTGAGAATGATGAAGGAATGAGCAAATAGTCAAACCAATATTTAAAACAATGGAAATGTGGAGGAATTTGTCAAAAAAATGTTATTTCACATTGTGATCACCGATGGCATTGTTAGAAAACTGGGTACTTAACACTAGTATAACCAAACAGAACTTCTAAAGTTAGCCCTAAATACAGTAGAACTTCACAAAAATACTGAAAATAGAAAATTCAGTGTGGAGTCTGGAGAGACATCTTGGTGGTTAAGACTGCTTGGCCTTCTACAGAGGATCTGAGTTTAGTTACCAGAACCCACATCAGGTGGCTCACAAATACCTATAACTCCATCTCCAGGGGATCCAGTGCTCCTTCTGACCTCCATGGGCACTGTGAGCATATGCACAAACACACACTTACACACCCCTACATAATTAACAAGTATTTTAAAAAGTTCAAAGTGGAAAAGATTCAACACTGATCAAATGATCTTGACAAACGTGTCTAAAATTATCAGAGAAATAAAAATTTACTTGATCTTCATCTCTGGTACTGACAAATTCAAATTCCATATGCTTTATAGACCTATGTGACACCAAACATAATTATTATTAAAAGACTCAAAATGCAGTCAATGTCTCAATTACCTTGAAAGTAGAGTGTAATCTAAATATAAAATAAGTGGGAAATGAAAAATAATGGCTCATTAATCACAAAACTTAGATTTTAAAAAAAGGACAACATGTGGGATAGTTTTCTGCTCAACTGGACACAAGGTAGAGTCATTTAGGAAGAAGGAAATTCAACTGAGAAAATATCACTCACAGGATTGGCCCATGGGCAAGCCTATGGTGTATTTTCTTCCTTCATTATTGATATGGGAGGGCCCAGCCCATTGTGGGTGGTATCACCACTAGGCTGCAGATGTGGTTTAGACTGCTATAAGAAAGCAGAGTAAGCAGGCTATGAGGATCAAGCCAATAGAAGCACCATCTACGGCCTCTGATTTATTCCTGCCTCAGGTTTCTGCCCTGAACAGGGTGTGATAGTTCAAATGTGTATAATACATGTGTATCACTTCCATACTTCAAGTATTTAATAGCAACTCAGCTTAACCTTAAGATAACGATGCATCAGCCCATTTTAACCCACTGCTAAGGTTCACAGCAGAATTGATTATTGGTGTACATACATGCAAATGATGAGAGTAATTGTAGTGATTTTCACAATGCCATATATCTTGTAAGCATGTGTGCATGTGCATGTGTATTTGAAAACCAAATACACATGTCTGAAAGTGGCCCAAAGAAGTGCACACAAGTGTTTGGCTTGTTAAAATGTGACACTGTTTAGTTTCCTAGAAACTTGTCTCATAGGTGGATTCCACATAGATCATGGAGTCAAATAATCATGATTCTTTCTAGAAAAGAATTTGGAAAAATGACTGAAAAGTCTTCAAAATGCTCCTGTCAATAACATACCTTGGAATTGACCATAAGGAGATGCTAACAAACCCATACAGATTTTAATAAAATATACTTATGTGCTACAATTATCATATTGAAAGAAAAAAATTGAACATAAAGTTAGGTAACTATAGTTATGGTGGTCAAATACTGTACTGCCCCTCCCCCATTCAGGACATCCGAGTTCTCTGACCTGTGAATACACTGCATGGTGTGACAGTCAGAACTTTGCTGACATGGTAAAATTATAAATCAACAGCATGTGTCTGGGGAAATCATCATATATTATCAGAGTGGGTCAAATGTAATCACCAAGGTCCTTATAAAATGTAGTGAAAGGGTCACAGTCTAAGCTGATATGGCAACAGAATTAGAAGTGCTATGGTGACAGACACTTAGCAGATGGTTGTGTGGAACCACAAGTCAAGGGATATGGGGCAGCTGGACAAGACACACAGATCAAGCACTCAGTGTGGTTGAGCATACCAACAATCCTAGCCATTAGGATGTTGATGAAAGAGGACTGTGAGTCTGAAACCAGCCTGGTCTACAAAGTAAGATTCAGGCCAGCCTGAGTAACAGAGCAAAATTTCACACCATAAAACAAAAACTAAATAAAAAAGAAGAATGAATCAGAGAGAAGGGAAGGGAAGGGAGGGGAGGGGAGGGGAGGGGAGGGGAGGGGAGGGGAGGGGGAGGGAGGGGAGGGGAGGGGAGGGGAGGGGAGGAAACTTCCTTGAGGAAGGTTGCGGCCTACTGATACGGACTTGGTACTCCCGAGCCCCAGAACTGTCAGATAAGTAATTTATGCTGTTTTTTGGAAATGAATATACTAGGTTCCAGACACCTCTAAAATTATATTTTCAAAAATAATATTGGGGTATCATTTTCAAGGTAAATATTATTTGAAAACATGGTTATAAAATCTGGCACAGATGTTAAACTGCAGGTTTCAATCATCACCTAGAGTGACCAGATAATGACCAAATGAAGTGCAAGAGAGATACTAATTTCTGGGGGGGGGGGTGAGTGGTTATGTGCGTGTGTGTGTGCGTGTGTGTGTGTGTGTGTGTGTGTGTGTGTGTGTGTATGTGTGTGTGTGTGTGTGCATGCTCATACATTCAGTGTGACGGTACAACCAAACTCATTACATATCTGCTAGAAGAGTTTCAACTGAAAGACACAAAACTCTGGCCAATGGAAATATTGAGCTCAACAGCAGGAGCTCTAGGCTACTCCTGCAGTATGCACCTGCGGAAGGGATGCTTTGGTAGTCAGCAAGCACATCTCTTGGTCAGGAGAATATGTGCTTCTCACAAAGTACCTAGAAGAGTGAGGGAGAACCAGTGTAGGGCTTGACTTCTGTTGAACAGGTCTCTTGAAAGATGGTCTCTACCAGAGAGGAGCCAAGGGTAGCACTAGGTGATGAAGATGAGCAAAGAGCTGAGTCCAATAAATCCACCAAGTCAGGAGGCCCTCGGAGCATGTTCCTAGGAAGGAACTGTGTCTTAAGAATTCACAAAACCCAATGGGAACGAACATTAATTGCATGAATCTTTCTAGTCTCTAGTAGAAGCCTGCAGGGTCTGTGTCTAGCTCCCCCCTCAATTCTAACCAGGGAGGATTCAAAATTGGACAGAAAGTCAGAGAGAAGACTAAACACAGGATGGAAGACAGCCATATCCGTCAGCCCTCTTCAGGCTTTCCATGGCAACCTGCCTAACCAAGGAAGTGTAAAAGGCCATCTGAGATCAAAATCACAGTTCCCATTATGATAAGGGACTGGGGAGGGCAAGTTCTGAATTGAGACCGCATTTGTTGGGAAAAGGCCCTCTGGGCTCATAGCACTTTAGGGGTATTCTGAAAGTCAGGAGTCTGTCCAGTATTTTACTGAAAGAAAGAAAAGAGCTGTATCCCCTATCATACTTTAAAAACATAGAGCTAGAGAGGGGATGCATTTGCTTTGTGATTGTGTTCTAGGAGTTGTTCTTGGCTAAGATGATAGTTGCATTAGGCTTTTTGTCTAAGCAGTGGAAAGACAAGAAGCAATAAAGGAGGGTTAGAGGAAAGAAAGGGGGAAAGAGCAGGAGAAGGGAAAGGAGGAAAGAAGAGGGGGTGAGAGAGCAAAATAGACAAAAAGTGAAAAAGAATCATCAAAACTTGAGTCATGTTATTTGTGGTTTCAGGGCAGAATGAACACACTTTTATTTGCTGTTTTGATCTCTCTGTAATACTTTTGTATACCTTACCTTTAAGTCAGACAGCTAAATTTAACATACATTTATTCCCTTTGTGTGAAAAACTGCAGTCATTGTCTTATGAGAAAGCACATGGCTTTATTAAAGAAAAATTTCAAAGAACGTGTGACACATAAAAATGGTGAAGGGAGTTTCAGTTCAAAGTAACCTCTCTACCTGTAGTAATGACTCCATAAATGACATTCATCCATCCCTGGAGAAAGGGCCCACAATAGGGAGAAATCAGTGAAACAGTAAACTGCTAGGGGCAAAGAAAAAATAGTAGAAGTGGATGTTTTTAACATCCATTCATAAAAGCAGAGTGGTACTTGTTAATGAGACTCAGAGAATACCGAAAGAGATGCGAGTGATGGAGATAATGGAGAACAAGTCTTCTCAGCCACTCTGAGTGTTGGAGGATCCATCTCTATTAACCAACCATCTGCAGCCACAGCCAGCCTCCTACAGCATCAATGTCTGAAAACATGTCAAGCAACATGGACAGTTTTTACCTCCTAAAGGACTTTGGGAATGGTGAAATACATTAGGCTTCTCAAAGGCAGAGTCCATCTTATTGTAGACTTTTCATTTTCTTCCCAAGTCCCCTCCCACTCTTCAGCTGCTACACAAGCATGTGGGCACTTCACACATGTGGTTTGGCACCAGATGTCTCCTCATTTCTGCCTTCTTGATTCCATTTCAGACTCCTGGGTGAATCACCATGCCTGATACAGTTGATTTCAAAGCCAACTTTAAATGATGTAAAGAATTAAAATCATGAAACTCAAACTCTTGGGTAAAACATGTCTGAGTCCTGTACTGAGAGGAAATTTGAACGTTGAAATCAGACAAGAGAAAGCAAACCACAGCCAAATGAAAAGGGCTGGCATCTTAGGTACTACAAACAGTTAAACACAGCAAGCAGAAAGGCAGTGACATTTATCTTGTGTCTGAGCCAAGGGTAAAACAAACAGGCAAACACAAACCTCTGGCTCAGTGTGTGAGTCAACTCAGGTTTGGTAGTGGTCAGCTCAGTTTGGTGGGGGTCAACTCAGCCAGTGAGATAATCCCAACCAGGTGATAGACCGACTGTCTTCTAAGGCTGTGGAAGAGGTGAACATTTGAAGGCTCCATAGTGTCTTTAAATACAAGTAAATTAAAGGTCTTTGGGAAGACCCAGAATAGTTTGTGTAGGGTCCTGTGGTTTCCTAGTGCCTGTACCCTTTAATTCTGCAAAAAGCATGTGCTGAACACTTAGCAGAGATTCCCTCCTATTAGGCATCTGACTCTTGTGGGATCTGAGAGCTCCTTCCACACAACCAGAACATCCACAAGAAAAATACACACATGCTTATCCACACAGACACACCCACCCAGAGACCCACAGGTTTACTCCAGCCATGCATCAGAACATTCTGACAGTTAGACAAACTTGCCACACATTCACATTACATGAAACTCAGCAGGGAATTATGGGAACTAAACACTTAATATAAAAGCTAAAAATGTGATTTGAGGAAAAACCTGATCAGAGTCTTAAGTGTTTTCCCATACATTGGTTCTATTGTTTTTTGCAATAATTAGCACAGTTCCCTTTGTCTAAACTACAAAAATCCTCTCTGAAACTGTCTTTTTAGAAACATAACTAATAGATGTGCACTAGATTAGGTTCAGAGGGATAAGAAGAGCTTTCCATATCCATTAACATCTGGAATATCTAATAGTAGTCACCTTTTTCTGGCCCCTCTAATGAAAGTATACAATTCATTGAAGAAGTTTATTATCTCAAGTGGCTAGGAAAAGAGCCAAATAGAAAATCTTAACACAGTTTCCAATCATTTTCTTTAGGACAAGTCAGCGTCTGATGCATGATCAGGACATTGGAAGGCCTGTACAACATTAAGTCAATACCTCTTCAAGAACCCATTTGCTCTATATTCCAAGTGGCCCCTTCTGTGGACAGCCTGTGTTCAGATGTAGGCTTTGTTCCTGGAGGTTCCTTCCATGTGCTTACCCACTCTTTACTCCAAGGTATGGGTCTGTGGGAAAGAAAGAGGGATGGCAGTTTCCCTAGCTGCCAAAAGAGGAAATGGAAGTGAGTCATTCTGGAAATGAGAGGTTTCACCAGCATGCTGGAGCAAGTCTGACAACTCAGAGAGTACATTGTCCTTGCAATGACTGGATGTAACCCCTGTGCCTAGTCTGCTGCAGAACAATTCCCAAGCCAGCTTACAAAGTGCATCCATTGTAGACCTAGGCTTAACTCTGAAGACAGTAACATTTTATAAATCTAGAACCAACATTTAACTTCCTCATCTTCATCAATGGATACAAGCTTCCCATTCTCTGGGTTTACAAAACATCAGAGCAACACTGGAGAAGAGGGACTTGCTTGTTTAGGATGGCAATGGTTGCCCTGTGAAGCGCACAGATGGTTGGAGGATTCTGCCTGGGCTTTGAGTTCCAGGGATCCCCCACCACACACTCTCGAAGAGGCCATGCACTGCACACACACCCATGTACCTGGAACATTATCAAACACTACTGACTCACTGCTAAGCCAGGCGGTGGATACTGCCTATCGCCATGAGATCTTTATTTCAGATGCTCAGCTGTCATGGGCTTTCAACACAGCCAACAATGCGGCAGCTTGACCGCAATCTACCATATCTATGTTTTTGGTCATAATTTCCCACCTGAGATCTAGCCTTGTAGCTACACACTTCGGCTGAACATATTTGCCTGGCATGTTCTTCAGGCACTCTAAAGTCAGCATGTTAAAGAACTGAAGTCATCTGCCTCCACGCCCTACCTTAATTTTTAGAGTCTACAAAGCAAGATTCGACTGACAATGAGTCAAGAAGTCCTTTCCCCTCCTCTCTCTTGTTTTTCTTTTTGTCATTGAAGACCATATGGTCTTTGCCACAACTATCCAACTCTACTATTTAATAAAAGCAGAAATAGACAATATGTCAATGAATGTGTGTGGCTGTGTTCCAATAAAACTTTATTTACAAAAACACGCAGATTACATTAATCCTGTGGGCTGTGGACAAGCCATTCCCACTCTAGCTACAAACTCCTGAGTCATTGTAGACTTGTACCATAATCATCACACCCTCCAATTATTCTCTGTTTTACAAGCTTTTGCTTCTTATATACATCTCAAGGCTGTTTCTTTCCATTCTGCTATCATTTCCTTTAGATCAATAGTATCACTTTATGCTATTACCTTCTGTATTTATTGAGTAAATACAACTGTACTCAGAGAGCCAAAAACAAGCATACCACATAGCTGTGTCCTGTGGGTCTCCTCTGCTGTTCTCTTTCATTAACCCAGCACATTCTTACAGGGTACAGCTTATAAAGTACATGTACTATAACTGCTGCGGGATCGGTGATGAAAAGGAAGTACATAGTCTTTCTCCACACTGCTTCTGTAGCAGAAAAGACATAGTAGTTATAAATCTATAAACATCGTAGTCTTTGAAAGTGAGCTCATTTTGACGAACTCACTAAGAGCTCCTAAGTTGAAGGGGTCTATGACACCCCACTCTTCTCTGAGGAGCTGCTGGCAGTTCTTGATTGCTGAAGCAAGCAGGGTTATGTTTTATTTATTTTTTTTTAGTAGTGTAATCACTGGTTGGTGCCCATGCTCACATGTTTCTCTAGGGAGTCCCAATTAAATTCAGTGGATAAACAAAAAGAGACATGAAAGTAAAAGGGGAGCATGTTGCAAAGGAGAAGGGAGTCAAGCAGGAGCAGTAATTAGGTGATGAGAGAGGGCAATGGTGGTAAATATCATCCACATACATTATATACACTGCAAATCATCAAAGGAGTAGACTGCTTTCAAGGTTACTCCAAAATTAAAAAGTAATTAACAGAATATGCAAAGTGAAATTATATACACTCACATATAGTATATTTGAATATAAACAAGTTATTTTAATAATATGTACCAGGATAAAAATCATCTTACCTATAAGAAATAACATACTCACTGTAATTGCTTCTGAGATATGTATTTAGGGATTTGAGCACATTCGTACTTTACCCTTCAAAATTTCTGAGTATTCTAAATATTAATAACTTAGTTTGTATTAAGACAAAGATTAAGTAATTTAAACTTGTATAGAAATGATCAGGATGCCATACTAAATCTGAAATGTATTCCTATTATGGCAATTATGATTGCCATTAAGAAGAAGAGAGGAAGAGAGCCTCCCCTTTTAATTAAAGTGACCAGAATGTACATTTGTAACTAAGTGCACAGGATGCTTTGATACATAAAATCTTATCATGTTAGGAAGAAAACTAGGTCTTTGGAGTCTAAAGAAGTTAAAACCTTTCACTAAAATATAAAATTAAAGGAAATATAATTTAAAAACTTCTGTGTCTTTATATTTAACAGATAATGTACAATATACTTGTTAATATTCTATGTCACCATAAGCATGATACAAACAGACTATATATAACATATGTAAATACATGTGTATACACATATATGTATATATAGCTAGAATATGTTCTGGTACATTTAATACTTATTATTATTTTTCTATATCTATTTTGTATTCTTTCTTTGTTATATAGACAAAACACTGCCTTTATACCAAGTACCCAAGAATAAAAGTTGTGGGAGACACTCAGTTCAAGGATTGTTCTCCCAGATAAAGCCGAGAGCAGCCTTCCTGGTGGATGTAAGACACAAATATGAGAGGCTACATAGTCTTCTGGCATGATTCCATCATGAGTCTATCAGTACTGACAGGAGTTGGCTTTGCCTCCCTCCCAGGGCCCAATTCTCTAAGAGTCTACGATGAATTTATAGAAACAGCTATGACAGAAATGATAGTGGGCTAGAAATGTGGCTCATTCTTTTACTTAGACAACAGTGGTCCACACTCTTCACCACCAGGGAGGAAGGATTTAAGAACACTATGAACTTTGAACGGCTTGCCCTGGGATGTAGAAATTAGCACTTGACCCCTATCATGACATTTTATAGAGGTGAAAAGGTCAATCTAAAGTGGCCTTGGATTCTAGGATATTTCCCAGCATCAACTAGGTCAACAGTGAAGTAGAATAGTCAACTGAATGGGCTCTGGAGCCATCCTGAATTCAGATTCTGCCTCCAGAATCTACTTGCATTGTGTAAGTTAGCACAAGTCATGAATTATATTCTTCAGAATATACACTGGTTCTTCCCAGTGAGAGACTCATGTACCTTCTTCATGTTGGAATGGCCATGCAATTTGCTTTGGACAGTGAATTTCAGAAGAATTAGCTTGCACCCTTCCTTAATTTGTTTTTCAAAGTTCCATTTGTTCGACTTAAAATAGTTTTGTGTCTACCAAGACCAAGCAAGTCCAGAAATAAGGACAGCCTTTTCAATATGAGCTACAGAAAAAGAACCACTACAAATTCAATGCCATTCCCATCAAAATTCCAATGCAATTTTTTATCAAATTTGAAAGAGAAATTTGCAACTTCATATGGAAAAATAAAAAAATCCCAGGATAGCTAAAACAATCCTGTACAATAAAAAATGTCTGGAGGTATTACCATCTCTGATTTCAAGGTTTACTACAGATGAATTGAATAAAAAAAATATGATATTGTCATAAAAACAGACAGGCTGATCAGTGGAGTAGAATCGAAGACCAAGAAATGAACTCCCATATCTATGGATACTTGTTTTTTGACAAAGAAGTAAAATCATACAATGAAAAAGGGAGAACATTGTCAACAAATGGTGCTAGTCTAACTGGATTTCTGCATATAGGAGAAGGCAATTACATCCATATTTATCACTGTTAGTAAAACTCAAATCCAAATAGATCAAAGACCTCAATATAAAAGTGGATATGCTAAATCTAATAAAAGAAACAGTAGGGTATAGCCTTGAACACATTGGTATAGGAGACACCTTTCTGAACAGAACACCAACAGCTCAGCCACTAAGTTCAACAATGAATAAATGGAATCTCAAGAAACTGAAAAGTTATTGTAAGGCAGAGGACACCATCAGTAGGACAAATTGGCATCCTACAGAAGGGAAAAGATCTTCACCGACCCTACATCCAACAGAGAGCTAATATCCAAAAATATATACAGAAATCTCAAAATTATAAACCATCAAACCTAATAACCCTGTTAAAAATTGGGTACAGAGCTAAACAGAGAATTCTCACACAGGAAATTCTAATGGCAGAGAAGCACTTAAAGAAATGTTCAATGTCCTTAGTCATCAGGGAAGTGTAAATCAAACCAACTCTGAGATTACATCTTACACCCATCAAAATAGCTAAGATCAAAAATTCAAGTGACAGCACATGCTGGCAAAAGATGTGGTGTCAGAACACTTCCATTGCTGGTGGGAGTCCAAACTTCTACAAACACTTTGGAAATCAATTGGAGGGTTTCTCAGAAAATGGAAGACTACTTCTTCCTTAAGATACACTTAAACCTTTTCTAGGCATATACCCCAAAGATGCTTCACCATCCCACAATGACACTTGCTCCACTAAGCTTATAGCAACTTTATTGGTAATAGCCAGAAGCTGGAAACAACCCAAATGTCACTCAACCAAGAATGGGTACTGAAAATGTGGTACATTTAAACAATGGAATACTATTCAGCTATTAAAACAAGGATATCATGAAATTTGTAGGCAAATCGATGGGACCAGAAAATATCATCCTGAGTGGTAACTCCTCCCAATAGAATATGCATAGTGTGTATTCACTAACTAGTGGATATTAGCCATAAACTTTAGGATACCCACACTACAATCCACAGACCCAAAGTAATAGGAGTCACTAAGTAACAAACTATAAGCTAATAAGTAATAAGCTAAGTATCAAGGAGAGCCCAAGGGAAGATGCTTGAATCTTACTCAGAAGGGGAAACAAAATGAGATATGGGAGGTAGATGGAGAAGGGGGAATTGGTTGGGAGAGGGAGTAGGGAGGGGAACAGGTGTGGGTATCAGGTGTGAGGAGAGTGACAGAAGGACTGTGGGGGGAGAATGGAAATAGGTGTGTGTGGGGGGGAATCTCTGGGACAAGCTGGAGATCTGGGACAGGAGAGGCTCCTGGAAGTCTATGGGGGTGACCGTAACTGAGACACCTAGCATTGGGAGATATGGAACCTGAAGTAGCCACCTCCTGTAGCCAGGTGAGACATCTAGTGAAGAGAGGGGGACACAAACCCACCCTCAAAAAACATTGACCCAAAATTTGTCAAGCTTACAAGATGTGCAGGGATAAAGATGGAGCAGAGTTTTAAAGAATGGCCAGCTAATGACTGGCCCAAGTTGAAATACATCCCATGTAAGATAGGCAATCCCTGACACTATTAATGATATTCTGCTATGCTTACAGACAGGAACCTAGCATAATTGTCTTCTGAGAGGCTTCATCTAGTAGCTGATACAAACAGATGCAGAGACCCACAGCCAAACAAACAATAGCTAGAGTTTGGGGAGTCTTGTAAAAGAGTTGGAGGGAAAGATTAAAGTGGCTAGAGAGATCAAGGACACCACAGGAAGACCTACAGAGTCAGCTAACCTGGGCCCATGGGGTCTCATAGAGACTGAAGTATCAACCAAAGAGCATGCTTGGGCTGGATCTAGGTCCCTACACATGTGTAACAGATATGCAGCCTGGTCTTCATGTGGGTCCCCTAACAGTTGAAGCAGGGACTGTCTCTGACTCTGTTACCTGCCTTTGCATCCCTTTCCCCTAGCTGGGGCTGCCTTGTTTGGCTTCAGTGGGAAAAGATGCACTTAGTCCTCATGCAACTTATGTGACAGAGAGGGTGGGTACCCATGGTACTTCCCCTTTTCTGGGGAGAAAAGGGTGCGTGTGTGTGTGTTGTGTGTGTGTGTGTGTGTGTTGGATGGGAAGAGAGGGGGAGGAGTGCTGTGATCTGTATACAAAGTGAATGAATGAATTAATAGATGAATGAATAAAATCTCATCACAATTAAAGAATCAACCTTCATCTGTGATACATCACATGAGAGGGAGATGAAGCTTTACTATAATGAGTCAGACATACTTGGGCTTGTTTCTTCAGAATAGCTTATCCTATATTGTTTTATACATTGATTATGAAGCAGTGTTTGGTTTACGTCCTTGCAATATAAGAATATGGAAAAAATGTGTTTTAGAAAACTGTTAGGGAGCACATAGGGAGGGACCCATGGCTCCAGCTGTATATGTAGGGGAGGATGGCCTTGTGGGCATAGATGGGAGAGGAAGTCCTTGGTCCTGTAAAGACTAGATGCCCCAGTGTGGGGGAATTTGAGGGTGGGGAGGTGGGAGTGGATGGGTGGGCGGCAGGAGGAGAGGGGATGGGATAGGGGATTTCTGGGTGGGGGAAATTGGGGAAAGGGGATAACATCTGAAATGTAAATAAAATGTCCAAAAACAAACAAAAAAAGGAAGAAAAAAAGAAAACTGTTAGAATTTGGCCCAAGGTTAGTCTTAAATGAACATTTTTAATAACTGAACTAGGCAGAAATTATGAAATCAGTGATCACAATTGCTCAATACACGTGTTTTGATTATTGACTGACACAAGAGTGACTCTTATCAACAACGAGGAACAGCATACCAAACAGTTTCAACCAGCTTCTATGAAATATATCTAATCCCTAAAATAACATGCAAAGGGGAGAGGCACTCCAGCATGCTAGGAGTAAGGAACTGAAGGTATCAGTGCCCACCAGTACCCAGCATGCTTCAGTTTCAATGTCTTTACAGATGAGTGTTACACTAGATGAATTTTGATGCTTTGGCAATTTGTACATCAACGTCATTCTAGTGGAATACATTTCAGCTTTACAAATGATACATTCAAAAGAATGAAACAGTAGAAGGCTGCCTGGGAGTGCATTTATTTATTCTGTTCCAGCAGTGGGAAAAATTTGAATTCCAGGTGTCCAAGCAAAGTTCTGGAACCCAGAAGGGCTCTGTAGAATACCCAGGAGATGTCCTTCTCTCACTAGCTCCCAGGCCTGGCAGGAGATGGCAGGCAATAGGCCAGGCCTTTGAATCCCACTTGGTCCACAATCTGTGGCTAAGTCTTCTGGGAACTCTGAATGACATGTTTGACAAACATATTCCACTCATTTGTGTCCCCAGAGCACTGGTGTCTGGGTAACAGTCCAACACCTGCCACAGAGGACAGATCAAGCTGAAAAGACCCCTGACGTCCCTAATTTTATCCCTGACTTCATAGGCAGCCCCTAAGAGGCTACACAATAGCTGGCTGGTGATTTGGAGCCACACGTCCTCCCAATTAGAGGATTCATCCTTTTAAGAATTTCGACTTAAAAGAAATAAACACAGCACGTTGCCAAATTTATAGTGAAAAAAATGGCCCAAGAAAAAAAACAATACTTACATTAGCATAGATTAATAATGACTTAGAAACGTAGCTTGGTAAATCTACAACAACAGAAAATCAACCATCCATTGGAACAAACCTCAGGATTATTTTCAGGAAATATTTCATTAAGAAGTTTAAGGATTAAGTGGAAGCAATTACATTTATCATCTTTCACAGTAGGAGAAAAGATAGAGACAACTTTAAAACAAGTTTAATAAATTGTGCCTAGTTCCTTATGAATTAAAACATGACACATCCATAGAAGAATATCTATCATGAAAATGTATAGAAGACAATTTATTAAAATGGTAAAAATAATCTCCTTCCTCATTGAATGACTTCTGTCAATAACACTACTGAATATTCAAAAGTAATTATGTAGGAGAAAACTTCTGAAAGGAGGTCACATTGCTCTAGTCTTACATTCAGATTTTGTTTTATTTTTATTTTTATCATTCCCAGGTCTACATTATATATTCTTTCTGGAGGAAAAAGAATTTTTGCTTAATATATAGAATCATATAGACTTTTTGGAATTTTTAATGTGTGTGGTGTTTTTGGATGAGATCAGGCACCAATATAGTGAATTTATTTATTCCTCAATGCAGGTTGAGTAGTTTGCCAAGACCAAGTGAATATTCATTGCAAAGTATGGAGCATTGTTTTTTCCTTTTAATTTTTGCTACTGAAGTTAATGCTGACAGCCAAAGAGCCAACCGTAAAAGACAAGCAGGGCCATATTATCCTGGAGTCTCCATCATGATGGTCATTGTGTTCCAAAGCAATTTCACAGACTAAGGCCATGACATCCTCCCAGGCTTGCTCAAGCTAGTGATTGTCTCTTCAATTCAAGGTCCCCTCTTCCTGTTTTTTGCCATTTCCCACATTCTGCCATATCCCAGTCTGAAGCTAGGATTTCCATCCTCACTGGCAAAAAGGCTGCTAGAACCTTACTTTTTGTTTTGTTATGAAAAATGTTTATTTTGAAATGATTTTAATTTAGAATTAGAAAACCTCTTAGCAAGAGGAAAGGGCAATTAAAAATACAAAGTATGCAGACAGACTTATACTTCATGGCTTCTCACATGCTCGTGTGTTCACTAGCTCCCATGATGAGAAAGGACTCAGCCATCCACAATACTGTTATCAATAGGGCTATGGATCATTTTTACAAAAAAGCCAATTAAACTTACGATAGCAAATCTTATTTTGTGGCCATGGAAATCTCCTAGAATCCTTTTCTTTTGGAATTGGTGACTCTTTTAATCAGCTGAATTGAGTCCTTTATGAACCACTGACTTGGCTCAATAAACCTGAGACCTGAGAATTTGATGGATGGCAGTTTGAGAAGGCACAGACAACCTTGCTTTGATCTACTGGAAGCTTGCATCCGTCAGGACAACAACATCTCAGGTCTACACAAATGAGGCTGTGATCTGCTGGAAGAAACGTTCTGGGTCAGAGAGCAGGTGTGAAGATCTTAGTTTTGCCCATGGTTTGGTTTGCAAAGTTGACGAAAGTTACTGATGGTGTCCAAGACTTGATTTCCTCCTTCATCAAAAGATAAGGAACCTCCTTTCAGTCAAGTTGTCAAATGACTGAGCGATATAACTTATGCAAAGTAACTGACACATAGCAGACATTCAGTAAATACTATCTATTATTATCATCTCAGGTGTTTCAGTCAGCAAATATAGCCCTTGCGATCTGCTTCTTAATGTGAGAACTGGCTGTAAGACAACGCTCATACACTGCAGCAATGTCCAGCTATGGTGCTATCTATCTGTCTATCTGTCTATCTATCTATCTCTCTTCCATCCCTCTCTCTTTTTTGATGAGGTCTTTCTTACTTTGTAGTCCTGGATACTTGAACTAATAGAGATCCCCTTTGCTTGCCTTCCAAGTGCTGGGATTAAAGATGTGTTCCATTTGCCCATCCCCAAAGTAAAAGTACTTCTTGTCTGTATTTCCAATCTTATTAATTTTAATCTATTTTTAAAACTTACTTCTTCAGACTTTCATGAGTTCTGGAATTTTCTTTTTCCTTAATTCACTCAATACTGTTACTTACAACCAAGAAGGCTGGCTGACATGCATAGGGACTGGAGTTGGAGGAGTCAGACAGAATGATGTAAATTTCAGGGTAGGGAAGATGTTGGTAAAGACATTTGCTGTCAAGCCTGACTTGGGCTTGATCCCTGGGACCTACAGGATGGAAGGGGAGAGACTATTCCTGCAAGTAGTCTTCTGACCTCTATGTGTGTGCAGTGCCGTGTACCTACACATACACACATATACACTTAAATAAATACAACTTAGTAAAAAAATTTCAATGATGGATTTTGTATATTGGTGTTTAATAGTGTTGAGGCTTTCTGAAGACCTAATAAACTGTTTTGTCCTGTGTCTCATCACTGGCCTTGCTGTGTTTTGTCCTGTGCAAATGCTTATGGTTCCTAATTTGTACTTGTACACATCATGTCTAATTTATGCCAGTGTTTATTTCTCATGTTAGAATTATTGCCAAATTCTTCTAGGGCATTTGGTATATAACTTTATCATCCACTTGACAAAATAGCTCTTATAGGTTTGGAGATAGTTCTGTTTAATATTTTTTCCAAATTCAACTATCATGTGGTATCCACTGAGTATGGTCACCCTGCCAGAAATGAACTGCAAACTTTTCCCGGTAAACGTACAAAATCCACAGTTCAAACTCTCTGAATGGCATGGAGCTCCTGGCAGAACTTTCTAGCAAAGTCGATGTTTGACACAGAGACACTTGTTTCTGAGTTTCGTCCCCTTTTCTGTCACTTGGGAAATGTCATTCACTCATTCCAAGTGTAAAGGATTATATAACACGTGATTCTATACTGCCTCTTAACTCTGGCTCTAGTGGGTAGACAAAGTTTCTTTTTTAATTAATTATTTTATTTATTTACATCCCAAAATGGTTCCCCCTCCCAGAGTTCTTACCCCTAATCATCACCTCAGTCACCCCAGGAATTCCCTTCTCTGGGGCATCAAGTTTCTACAGGATTAGGCTCATCCCCTCCCACTGGGGTAAGACAAGGCAGTCAGTCCTCTACTACATATTGAAACTGTTGGTTTTCTGTTCCTTCTTGGTCTAATCCTTCTGTTATTTCTCATGTTTGTCTCCTGTTCTGAGGATCACTCTCCTGTCAGCCTCAGAAACTGCTATACTGTAGGTCTGGTGCAAAGGTCTGGTGCCATCACTCCTTCACTTCCTTTAATCTTTCCCCTAACTCTTCCATAGGGTTCCCAGACCTCAGTTCAATGGTTGGCTGTAAGTATCTACATCTATCTCAGTCAGCTGCTGATAGAGCCTCTCAGAGGATAGCCATGCTAGACACCTGTCTGCAAGCATAACATAGCATCAGTAATAGTGCCAGTGCTCCAATATGCTCATAGTAGCTTTATGAGTAATAGCCAGAAACTAAAAACATCCCAAATGTTCCTCAACCAAAAAGTGGATTCAGAAAATGTGATTCGTTTACACAATGGAATACTATTCAGCTATTTAAAAAAATGAAGACATTATGAATTTTGCAAGCAAATGGTTAGAACTACCAAATGGATAGAAAATATCATCCTGAGTGGGGTACCCAGACCCAGAAGGGCATGCATGGTATGTACTCACTTAAAAGTGAATATTAGCCAAAAAGTACAGAATACTCTTGATACACCCCACAGACCATTAGAAATTAAAGAAGAAGGAAGGCCCAAGTGAGGATGCTTCTGTCCCACTTAGAAGGGGGAACAAAATAATCATGAGAGGCAAAGGGTCAGGGATCTGGGTTGGAGAGGGAAAACAGAAGAGAAAAGAGGAGCAGGATCAAATATGGCGGGAGACAGGAGAGAAGCCCAGATGGCCAGGAGAATGAATGCAAATATGTAGCTGCTGGGAGTTAGGGGTACGGGGTAGGGGTTGGGGAGAACCTCTAGAAAGTTCTAGAAACCTGGGATGAGAGACGCTCCTCGGATTCAATGAGCATGACCTTAGCCAAAATGCCCAAAAGGACATGGAACCTGAAGAGCCTACCTCCAGTAGTTAGACAAGGCCTCCAGTGGGGTGATGGGAACACCAACCCACCTTCAAAAATTTCGACCCTGAATCATTCCTATCTAAAAGAAATGCAGGGATAAAAGTGGAGCTAGACTGAAGGAATGGCCATCCAAAGACCACCCCAACTTGGAATTCATCCTATGAAGTGGGGCACCAAACCCTGAAACTATCATTGATGATGCTATGTTGTGCTTGCAGACAGGAGCCTAGCATAACTGCCCTCTGAGAGGCTGTATAAAGATTTCTTTGAATAGTCTCCAGTTTTATGAAAGAGATAGAGAGCACGTTTGCATCTTCTTGCAAGTGAAAGTATACCTGTGTCAGAGCCAAAAGGTAGGTTTATCTGGAGACCTAAGTCTCCAGTTTTACTCAGGACTTTCTGGTGAGGTGTGGTTGCCATTAACTAAACAGGCTTCTGTGTCAGATAACTGATTCACTGTGGTCAAACAGCTCATCCAAAGTCTAGATCAAGGAACCAAAAAGAGGAAGCCAGTATAAGTCACATGCAGAATTCCTAGAATTACTATTTTGCTGTGCGCATCTTTGATTCAGCAAATTTCAAGCAGGATGCACATGTATGTGTATGCATACATGCCCAGTGCAGAGGTTAAAAGAGATACAGTAGTTGTAATGGGTTAAAGTCTGGTTATGTTGGCAACATCCCAAACTGACCAAACAACAAACAAACACAAGCCACCTCACTTTCTTGTTGAAAGTTTCATTGTCTTTCCCTACTACTTTTGAGCAATAACTGAGTTTCTGTCATGTGCTAAGCATGCATCGGTTGGCCTTTGCACCAGACCTACAGTATAGCAGT
Source organism: Mastomys natalensis (assembly GCA_021653895.1). Taxonomy (NCBI): domain Eukaryota; kingdom Metazoa; phylum Chordata; class Mammalia; order Rodentia; family Muridae; genus Mastomys; species Mastomys natalensis. The sequence goes on from JAJTUV010000391.1 coordinate 1,435,543, forward strand.
TTCTGAGGCTGACAGGAGAGTGATCCCTCAGAACAGGAGACAAACATGAGAAATAACAGAAGGATTAGACCAAGGGAGGAACAGCCACATAGAGAAGGACCCTAATGAAAATGTCATCTACCTATACACATGGCACAGTCTCAGACTTGCCCTAAGAATTATGGGACTTCACAAATGTCACTTAGGAGCCAGTCAGTGTGAGGGAGAAGCCAAATATCATTCTCTTGGTGTCATCAATTCCGAGTGGCATCCACTCCACATACAATGGTGTGTTGCATAAAAATCCTTCTGAAGATGGTTCTAAAATCCAGACTCATGTTTTTATGATAACATTTCTTATGATCTATAACAGTACAACCTACAACAGCATAGCTATAGCTACAAAACCTTTCTACAAGTAGCTACTCTTTCAACAGTCACTTTAGATATGACAGTGTGAGTCTTCATGTGCCTCTCAAAATTCCAAGAAAGAACACATTTCTGTGTTCCCTTTTAATAGAATTAAAGATGACTAAGATATGTCATTCAACCAGGCTTTCAAGATGCCCATTCTCAGTAGTGAAAGGGTGTGCTCTCTCCTCAAGACCACATTAAGATCTAGATGCCTTCCTGTGTGCTTCTTAGGGAGGCCTGCCCGTCTGATCTCCCATCCTTCACTGTCAGCATGAGCATGGTCACCAAGCCGGAAGTAGCCAAATTCCAGCTGTTTTCATGCCATTCATGGGAACAAGGAACTCTCTACTTCAGCACCCGGAATCCAACAGTCCTTTCTCTTCATTCTTTACTTCCTTTCTTCTCCTTGCTGTTTCTCCTCCTTCCTCAAATAGCCTCTACTTCTGCTTTCATGATGTGTATTCCAATATCCTCTCTCTTTCTATCTTCCATCTCCTCAAACTCCCCTCCCTCACAGTCTCCTTTCTACTTCCATTTCATTTCATTTAAACATATATTTAAATCTAGATTCTACAGATGCGGTTAAAAATTAAATCCATACATGGTGTCTGTCTGTTTCTGACTTGTTTTGCTTAACATAATGATCCCCAGTTCTACCAAGCTTTTTCCTCAAATGTCATAATTTTCTTTTTCTGTATATTGAACATTGTGTATATACACCACATTTTTTCTATCATTGCATCTGTTAATGGGCATCTAGGCTGCTTCATGTCTTGTCTGCTGGGAACAGTGAAGCAGTAAGTGTAGATGCACAAGTATCTCTGTTGTGCTAAGAGTCGTTTGGGTTTATACCTAAGCATGGTATGCTGGATCATATGGTGGTTCTATTCTTAGTTTTCAAAGGATGGTCCTTACTGTACCTTTCTTACTAGACCATGCAGCCAAATTCCCTCAGATATGATCCTTTCCCTAGGGAACAGATCCCGAATCTGCATTCATCACTGGTCTTACCATCCTCCTATTCTGTGAAGTATTGCACCTACTTTTGGCCCTCATCTTCCATCTCCTCCCTCCACCAAGGACTTCTGAAATACCTTTATTAAGGCTTTAGCAAAAGTCAAAACAACAACCCAAAGAGTTGTGATCCACTAGAAACTTCTATTTATCAGTAAAAGATGTGATAAGGCATGAAATCAATTTGAACTTCTGTCTGTCAACTAGGAGATCAGGGAAAAGGTTAAGGGCAAGATCACTCCCACAATGTCATAGGGGCCCTACTGTGACATGGCTGGACAAGGTGACAGTGGTCTTGCTAATGCAGATTCCTTTTCCTGGAATGTGATAATTCTGAATGTCAGAGAAAATAGCTGCTCTCAAGAGTTAGACACACCAGAGATTGATACCTTTGCCTTTGTTTTTAGAGCAGGGACTAAACAAATCCTCCTAAGGACAGCCTTCATAGCCATTGCTCAGGAGGAAGCAGAGCAAAGTATTGTTGGTGAGAATTCAATGTAAGGCAAGAGACTCCTTTGTTCTTAAGAGGACTCTAGACAAACTTCTTAGACCAGATGGCTCTAAAGTCTAATATTCTTGGTGAGGATTCCACTAGCTGGGGCCTGAGCCTTCTGAGCTGTTGGCATCTGGATAAAAGGGTAGGTTGAAATTGTCCCTCTGCAAAAACGTGAAGCCAAGAAACACTCAGGAGTTCAGTTAAAGAACTAAACCTAAGCTAGGCGTGATGTTGGGTCACACCTGTGATTCCAGAACATGGAATGTAGATTCAAGAGCACTAGGAGTTGACAGCCATCTTTGGCTAATGATTTAGAAGCTAGCCTGGACTACACAAAACCTCTCAAAGAGCCAAAGTGAATTAATTAACTAATGAAGTCATAAAAACACAAACAAAATGCAAGTACAAACTGGAAAAAAAACCAGAAGAAATCACTTTAAAAAGCACCAAGCTGGTGCATCCAGCCAGAGTGGGTTGTCCTAGAACATTGCCTGTCTTTCTGTCCAAAGGGACAGATTGTCACTTCACATATTGTTCAGTTTGGGGGCACAGAGTACTTACTATTCAGTTTGAGCCCCTAGGTTTGATACTCAGTGCCTCATAAACTGGGAGCAATGGTACATGCCTAAAACACCAGCATTTGGGAGGTAGGAGGAGGGAGATCAATGCATTCAAAGTCATCCTTGACTGCATAGTGAATTCTAGCCCAGCTGTAGTTGCATGGGATGCTATCTCAAATAGTACCCTGATGTTTATAACATTACTGGATAGGAGACTCTAAAAATGCCAATAATAGGAAGAACACATGGTTTACTTAGAAACAGAAAAGACTCACATTCATTAATGTGTATCTTGTATCTATCATGTCATGAGATCCTTAAAATACATCCACAAAGCAGGCATTCTCTCTCCTTCACAAATAAGATGGGTGTCTCACATAAGGCCACCTTCAATAAATGTGTAGAAGGGACACCAGTATCCTTACTCCCAACCAAGTGGTTCCATCGAATACCATGTCTGGGATCTGATGCTTATTTTGATGTCTGCATTCAGGTGTGCTGGTGAGAAACAATCTGTCATCCTGATTTGTAGTTACCCAGTATAGAAATGTCCTCATTATAGCCAACAGTCTGGGAATCACGTGGACCAAGTACCAATCATCAAATCAAAACGGGAGCTTATTATGTCTCTCCCAAGAAGCAGAAAGTGTGATTATATGGCTGCCTATTTAGTCCTCAAACCCCATTCTGAAAATTGTATTTGAAATTGGCTTGCAGAGTACTTTTAGAAAAACCCCAAAGTGCCGCAGCCTCCTCTGAGGTTTCCAGCAGGGTACAGACAGGCATCAGGACAGGTCCATGGGCAGCCTTCTCACTGGCAGGGCTTGTGCCAAGCAATCCATTCATGGTCTGCTGAAGGAACAGTGACTCATGATGTAATTGCATTATTTCAACTGCGGGAACCACAGGAACACAGGGTTTCAGAATAGAAAAGGCCTAAAGACCAGCAAGTGGGGTGGGTGGAAGAGAGGGAGAGGGAGAGCAGGAGGGAGACAGACACAGAGAGACAGACAGACAGACACACACACACACACACACACACACACACACACACACACACACACACACATAGACACAGAAACAAACACAAACAGAAAGAGAACAGAGAGAGAGGGGGAAGGAGAGAGAGAAACAGAGAAACAGAAACAGAGAAATAGAGAAAGACAGAGAGATAGAGAGAGCTCTTTGAACAAGATAAACATAAACTCTGGGTGATATCTAATTACAGGAAGCTGGATAATCCCTGGGAAAGGTATCAGTCACATCTCACCCAGGGGCTCAAAGCATTTTCATATTATTTCAGACCATGTTGGGGATGAGAACTTTTGAAGACCAGGAAAATGACTCTTTTCTTTCACTCATTCATTTGTTCATTCATTCATTCATTCGTTTCTTCATTCATTCATGCATTTGTTTATCCTATGTGTCCAGAGAACAAGTTTGTACAACTTCTAGGAAAACAGAGGTTGAAATGAACAATATTGGTGAGGAATATGCATACTTTTTATCCTGAGCACCCAATAGAGGTTATTTAATAAATGTTTAATGAGACAATGCTCTTATAAAATATGGTAAAACATTAATAAGTGCACATTGATTTACTGCTACCATAGGGTTGTATTAACAGTAGTTAAACCAACGGGGTAAAAATGATTGTGCTTTTGTTTGTTGCTGCTGGACTCTGAAGTACTTTCAAAAAGTGTACTGAAAAGAAAGATGATGGGTAGGGACTTTGAAAAATGGGTAAGAGTTGTGCACATTTATAAGATGGGAAAAGGAAATACAATCAGGAATGCTATGGACACAGACAAGAGAACTGTGTGCTTGGGTGGTCTCCAGCATCCATGTGACTCCAGCGTGCATGTATGTGTGTGGTGTGTGTGTGTGTGTGTGTGTGTGTGTGGTGTGAAGACCAGACTTAAACTGGAGGTATTGTAAGACATCTTTCTAGGCAGAACAGCCAGTGCAGCTGAGCAGTGTCCTACACAAATTCTAAGAATGTGGCTTTGGAACAAATGTAGGTGATTCAGCAGAATCCACTAGCATCTTGAGGAGCCAAGTTCAGCCCTCTCCCAGTATTGCTGGGTGGGCCTAGTGTCTTCGTGCGCGAGGACCACCCACCTGGTGGTATGGCACACATCTGACTTTCATGAGAATGTGCATAAGTCCCACGCCTGGGTAAAGCGCTTTTTATTTTTATTTATTTATTTATTTTTTTTTTTTTTTGGCAAAGTCCTCCAATGCCTTACCCATACTTTGGGGCATTTTCCTCCATTTGGTTTGCAGTTTTAAAACAGTGTGGTCACAGAATTACTTCTCTGATGCTTCTCTGAAGGAAAAAAGTCACCTTTTGCATAGTTTCTCTGACTGTGTCCTTTGCCTTACAGAAGCTTTTCAGTTTCATGAGGTCCCATTCATTAGTTTTTGATCTTAGTGCCTAAGCCATTGGAGTTCTGTTCAGGAAGCTGTCTCCTACACTAATACATGAAGGCACTCTCTCTTTTCCACTGTCTGGTTTTGGCTCCTTTGTCAAAATCAAGTGTCCATAGGTGTGTGGGTTTATTTCTGGGTCTTCAATTAGATTCCATTGATTAACCTGATAGATAACTTTTTATACTTCAATGCCCAGTTTAAATATGAACAGACATTTCAATCAGCAAATGGATCATGGCCTGACACCTTAATAACCTAAGAGCAGAAGGCAGCCATTTTCATAGGAGCCTCATGTTGGACCCCCACCCCATCGGCCACCCTGTGCCCATCTCCTCCAGACTCTAAACCAGTGAATCTTCCCACCGCAGCCCCATTATAACACCGACTCTGAACATCGTGTACACTACTTGAACTGAGCTAAAGGTGGGAACGCCTGAAGAGCAAGGAGCAGGAAGAACAAATGGAATGGAAGGGGTTGAGATTGAATAAAATAGAGTAGATCAAATGCAACACCAGCAATCATTTGTCTAGTATCACTTCTGACCCTGTCACCGCTTGGGGATTATTTCTGTACTTATTAACTCTTAGATAGGCAGCAACACAGAAGATCCAGCAAAAGAGGATGGAGAAGGAGGATAAATCCCTGCCAGGAGCAGTGCCTTTAGCTCTCGTCACAACCCTCTCTTAGCGTATCCACGTCTGCCCACATCTCTGCCCTGTGATGCTCTCTACTATTTCTCCACACTTACAGTTTTTTTCTAATGTTTTTATTTATGTGTCTCTTTAGTATTAGAATCCATAAGGAAGGGAGACTTGACCCACTCAGGGAAGGTTTATTCTTTTAGAAGAGCTTTAAATACTTCTCCAAGCTACTGTATGAAAATCCCCCAACGAGCCTCCATGCCCTGAAAAGACAGCTCAGAAGCAAGAAGATGCTGTTCAGATGTTAGAATCACCAGCCAGAAGGTGTATTTTAGGATTTTAAACAGAAGGCCCTTGTGTTAACAGAGCATTCTAAAAGGGAGCCCGCAACGATACAGAGAGAATTGGAGCTGTGCAGGAATTATTTAGCACCCATTCTATATTAGCTTAGGGGCACAGCAATGAAAGTGCTTTTCAGAGTTTCTGCCCTAAGGAGCCCAAGATAAAAGCAAGGCACCACTGAAGAGGCTAGGATGGGGAAACAGACAGTTGGCAGCATACAGCCATTCTAACTTGTTGAGGCACAGGGACAAAGGACTAGAGCCATCACCAAGGTTAGATGCAGCTTTAGCAGATACTATCTATGTGACTGAGTCTCAGAATCATCAACTTAATGAGGGAAGAAGCTGTGACTTTGCTTTAGTAAAATTTAATTAAAATCAGGGCAACTGCAATTGCTTCATTATGTAAATTTACCCAGTTTAGGTAAGAATTCAACTCACTCAGTTGCTTTCTTCTGCTATTCAGTCTCCCTCTTCTAGTGGCATAATCTAAGATCCAGTGCAAAGGATGCATTTGAACTTGTTACTCTTCTTGTAGCTGCAACAAAATGCCTGGTAAAAGCAGCTTAAGGAAGAAAAGGTTTATTTTGGCTCAGCCCATAGTGTTGAGAAAGTCATAGCCGCAGGCTTGAGACAGATAGTCAAGTTATATCTACAGGCAGAGAGCAGGGAGAGATGAAGGCTGCCACTCAGCTCCTCTTGCACATGTCTACTCAGTCCAGAACCCCAACCTACGGAATGCTGCCAGAAATACTTGAGAAGACTCCTCCTGCCTATTCAGTCCAATCCAGAAAATATCTCATAGGCATACTCAGATGTTTTTGTCCTGGGTAATTTTAGATCATGTAAAGATAAAATTCAGTATTAAGCATTACAGGTAGAACTGGGCTAGCATGTTGCCTAGCACTGGTATCAGACTAAGTCTGAGCACCAGCTAAGCCTTGTCCCCTGCCACTACCTGCCTGTTTTCATGATGACCCACTCCCATCATGCCCAAGTTCTTCCTGAGTCTCCTCTTCACTCTGTTTCCCAGATTCAGAAACTCAGTTTCCAAATTCTCTATCTTCAAAAGATGTAGAAAATAGCCAATTTCTCTTCTTTTAAAAAATAAAATTTATTTATTTATTGATTATCTATCTATCTATCTATCTATCTATCTATCTATTTATTTATTTATGTGTTTATAAATGTATGTCTGTAAGTGTGTCTGTGCATATGTGTAAGACATAAGGCAGTTTGAGAGAGTTATTTCTCTCTTCTCACTATGTGCGTCCCCTAACCAAACAGGATGTCAGCCTTGGTGGCAATTGCACTTGTCTACTGACTCTTCTTTTCCCTAACGGGGACTCCCTTTGCTTTCAATGTGCAGAGACAAATCTTCCCATTGTCTTAAATATCTTCTTTATACAAGGCCCAGGACCTTGTATAATTTGAATAACCAAAATTCCATGAATATGTTTTTAAACACCAAACAGCAACTAGTTCCTCTAACAGTGAACTGTCCAGAAGGATTATTAACAGGTTCAAGTTCTTAAAACAAACTGCTTCCTTTTTCAGTTATGTTCCATGGAAAAAGTCCAAAGTTCAACACTCCTGCCCCTGGACCACACTGTCATGAAACTATGAACATTGGTTTTCTGTAGAAACCTTTAATCATCTTCACTGCTTGGGTTGCCTGTTTTGGTTGCTCCAGCCGGGTTCCTAGGTGATAAAAGCCACATGGATTATGGGAAGCAAGTTTGCCTGTAGTTCCCACTGAGGATGATAAGGTCCTGAAACCTACACAACTAGTTGTATCTTTTCAGTGATTCAATTCTACCCATTATACTGTTATGATAGGGAGCAAAGATTGGCTTATAGTTATACCACATTTCTTCTCTTAGCATATAAAATGGGAAGGTGGCACTTCTTAGAGTTCTCAGATACCACTCTATCTCACTCACTAAAGATCATCCAACTACAGAGAGCTCAAGTGACTCTTACACTCTATTCTATGGTTAATTTTAAAACGGGAAATGTGTTTTTCCCCCATGTACAGCTTTTCATCCTGTGGAGGCATCTGATATGTGCTTACTAATTGAATTTCAAGATGTTGCTACTTGCCACCCAGCCACATGCCTCTAAATGAGGTAGACAAGATGGATGTGGGCTTTAAGTGCAACACAAGAAGAAGAAGAGTCTTGCAGCTAAGATCGAAGCTGAGGAGTGTTGCACAAAGCAGTCCATGGCAATTGAGCCACATTGTCAGGGCTTTTCCTAAGGAACTAAAAGTTCATTTTGTAAAATAGAAAGCAGGTATAAAATTATTACAGAAGACAGCCCTGGTCAACATACCAAAATGCAATCATGGTTCATAAATCCCTAGCCCTCATTAAAGGTCCTTATCATGTAGTCAATGGCTACTGAATTTTCATTAAGCTGAGGACCCTGATAGGATGACAAAATCTAAACAGTCAGCCCTAAATACTTATTGGGCTCAGTAGGGTTGTGTGTGTGTGTGTGTGGTGTGTGTGCCTGCACACGCACGTGCGTGCATGGCCACAAAAGTCAGCAAAAATAATTATAGACAGAAGAGGACAATTAAAAGAGGAGAGGAAAATGTGGTAGGGAACATGGAAGAAATTGGAGGGGAAAAAAGAAGGACCTAAAGGATGTAAAAACTGTATTCATAAAATTCTTTAAAAAAATGGTTCATGGATTTTAAAAGAAAATAATTCCAAAATACTGTGGATTGTGTATGGTAGGTGCCAACTAGGTAAAGCACTTTCCTGAGATCAATGGAGCACTGGTCCAAAGCTAGACCTGCTGAACACAGGAGCATGGACAACCTTCAGGAACTTCACCATAGGGCATATTTATTTGCCAAACCAACTCTCCACTGAAGAAACAAAAATAAAACATTTTACATGCAGTTACTTGACCAAAAGTCATTTGCATTCCTAAAACCATGTGGTCCCTATCACTCACCATCCCTCTTCTCCAGGCTTGTGCTAGGCTGTAAATGTTTTAGAAAGAGATTCCAGATAAACACACTCTGGTGTTTGGTGAGAGTTCAGAGTCCCTTTAAAGAATGATGAACAAATTTTTTCCTTGTTCTGCTATAGAAAACTCCCTGCCTTTGCACATATTTCAGGATGGAAAGCTACATGGTGTGCACGTAGTCACTCTAGCTTTGATGTTTGCCTTCTAAACAGTAGTGGTTTATACTACACATGCCCAGAGGTAGTCCTGGGATCTTGCATGAGAGTAGAACAGCCTTGGTGCTCTGTGCAGAGCCACATGCCCCAGAACGTTCCACTGGACATTCGAATCACTTGCCTCTTGGAAATGAAATGGAGTGGAGAGGTGAGCACATAATTCATCGTATCACATGGACTTGGGATTTTTTTTTTTGTACTGTTTGGGGTACTAGAATGATAGGATTAACCATTCTTTACCCAGTATTCTTTCAAGGCCATTGAGATGCTGCTCCTAAGAACCTAAATTCAGGTCCAACAGACATATACCCATCACATCCTGTGTCCAAACCTGCCTGCCAACAGCAGCAAAGGGAGGGTGAGGAGTGGAGATTATTCCTCTAGGCTTAGTTAACATTGGGCATCTTGGGACCTCAGCAGGTTTTCAATGATGGTCTTTGGGACAGCACTTGATTCTTTTGAAGTGAAGCTGAGGCAATGGGAAGCTCTGGCTTTGTTTTATAAATTACTTGTTATTATTTGGCACTCTTGACATGCAGCTTTTTCAAATAAAATGGTCAGTTTGCAAGACTTGGGCTTTGCTGTTTCTGAATAACCCTCTTGCAGCAGCAACAGTACAGAGCATGATCTCTGACGATTCAGAGATCCACAAAATGGTCAGTGACCCAGAGTTGCCTTTGTCCAGACCAGTACCTATTGCTGCTGAGGCTTTAAAGGAGCTGGTCTTCTTCCATACAAAATGGTGACTGAGAAGGGGACAGTTTTAGTTTTCTGTGGTCTGGTATTTGCTCTGCAGCTTCTGAACACTACCAAAAATAAAGTGAAGGGGTAACTATGTCTTATTGAACAACTCTGAATGAGTGGGTACTGAGCAACAAAGGCACAAAGTTAGTGATAACACATTTCAATAGTACGCCTATGAGATGAGATTCTTCACATTTTTTCGTGCACACGCAAGCGTTGTGTGTGTGTGTGTGTGTGTGTGTGTGTGTGTGTGTGTGTGTGTGCTAGGATGGGTCCAGATACATAGTATATGGTACTTGTATTTTCATGCATTGTGGCCCGGTGACAAATTTGGATGTCATCATTAGGAACACAGTCTACCTTCTTTGAAGAAGGGTGTTTCATTTGATCCAGAGCTCACTATTAGGTTACACTGGCTGTCTATCAAGGCCCAGAGCATCATCCTGTCTCTGACTTTTCCCTGTTGGGAAAAGAGCAGTGAAATTGCATGGATTGCACCATGCACTATTATACCTGATGTTTTAACATAGGTTCTAGGGATCAAACTCAAGTCTTCACGTTCACAAAGAAAACATTTTACTGAGTGGTCTCCCTAGCCCTTCGTCTGATATTTATTTTTAGGATGATGACAGTAATGAGGTAGAGATGGGAAAACTGAATTATTCAAGACCCCAGCTTCAGAGCAGCAGGTTTTAGAGTCTAATTCCAGATATGTCTGGCTCCAGTGCTTATTATAATTCTTTTACAGTTCCTAGAAGTCACACTTCATGTGTTTAGGATGTGCCATGTGCTCTAGGTTCAACTGTCTCATGAAAAGAGAGCAATAGAAGCCTGGTATTACAAATGAACAATGCCCAGTCACGTTGGCTCATTAAAATTCAAGACATGTCTCTTTTTTTAGGTCCCTGCTCTTCAACATGTGACTTGAAAATGGCATGATGACTACATTGCAAAGTAAGTACAGAAGTTGAAAGTACATAAACGTTGACAGCTATTGTCAGAGCAACTTCCAGCATGCATCTAATAACAAAAATTTGGGGTTTATAGTAAGCATTTTTCCCTTTTATTTTTCTCAGAATCAATTTTTATTATGACTTATAAACACATCAGTGCGTCACAGTTTTTAAATTAAATAAAAGTATGTTATTCACTTTAAATCTAAGAAGCAGAAGTCCCATATTTGAGAGATGTCTGAAAGGAAGGGAGGGTTTTTTTTGTTTGTTTGTTTTTGTTTTTGTTTTTGTTTGTTTGTTTGTTTTTGTGTGTGTGTGTTTGTTGAATAAATGCCTAGAATAAAATCTGGATAACGGAATAACCTTTCATGTAAAGAATGGCTTCTAGCTGAAACCAGTTTCAGAGTGTGTTCTGAAGAGATACAGTTCAGGGAGGCAGTGTAAAAAATAGGCACGGGCAAAGGCCACCGTCTTATTTGTCCCTCAGTGAGCATTCAGCATGCTGCTAATTCTGAACTACTGCAGACAACACCATAGCATTTTCTTGGGTGCCCAGATGTCTCTTCATGGGTCTGTTTTCAAATCTCTTGCATCTATTTTCAAAACTGGGCTTGGTAGATCATCTGGTAATTCCATTTTTGAGAAATCTCAATGCTATTTCCTGGAACACCTGCTCCATTTTGTACTCCCGACAATGGTGATCAGGGTTCAACAGTTCTCTGTATGGCACTCTCAGTCACACTTGTTTTCTGGCTTTGATCATGACCATCTGAACAGGTACTTAGTCCTGTGCTTTTGCAATGATGATGGTATATTTTTAAGAGTGCACCCAGCCCATGCCTAGAGTCTTGTACCAGTTAGATTCTCAGCAAAGTATCTTTCAATAAAGATAAAAAACAGGCTTTCATTTTGCTAAAGGGATAACCTAGATTCACACAACCTACCCAAAAGTTTGGTCACAGCACAACAACATTTACACACACCTGAGTATACTCACATGCACACACACCCATTTGTAAAAATTTAGAGAGGTAATCATATTTTTAAAATTATGAACTACATGATCATCTATCAAATTCGGCTGCTACATTGTTGTCAGCATCCGCTTACATGGTTTAAGGGAATGGGAAAACATTTTAAAAAGGACTATAAAAATAGGTGCATACACTGCAGCTTTGCACACCCACTGCAGTCTGACCTGTATGGCTTTGCCTAGAACACAGGCTTTGAAAAAATGTGTCAGAGGAGAACATAGCTAGCCTTTATCTCTTGGTGGGAAATTGATGGCAAGCGCTTACTTCTTATCATTTCCAAAGTGAGAATATATTACTTCTCTAAGCAGATAAAAGTAAAAGTGACTCCAAAAAAGCAGAGATAATCTTTCAGGAGTCAGGGGATAAAACAGAGTAGCAAGCTTCCTCCTTCATCCTGATAAGTCCACTGAGGGTTGTCAGCATGGATTGGTTGGGTTGGAGAGCAGAAGGTGGGTTCTGAGGAACCCAATGAGGGTCTTCACAATTCTCTGTACTTTCCAAATGTTCTCTAGTAAGCCAGTATTTCTTTCATGGTTTCAGGATGGAGATTATAATGAAACATTTTTCCATAAGGAGTAAGACCACACTGTGGCTATTCCTTGATCTAAAGGCATCAAGGAATCCCCACAACCCCTCTCCCCTTGTGTGCATGTGTATGTGTGCATGTGTGCGTACACACACAATTGGGGTCAGTGTCTTAAAGCTCTTTTTCGGTTGTTTTGATGAGTGGAGAAACCTGACTTCTAAGGTAAATGGAATACACATGTAGTAGCCATGTCTCTTCAGTTATTTTCCTTTGAAGTGGGCTATTCAGTGAGCCGAATGTCAAGGTTCTCCCCAAACTTGGACTCATTCTCCCTAAATCAATTGCTGTGGTTGGCTGGTGGTTGAGACACAGGCAGCATTTGGAGGGTGCGAGGAGATGCATTCAGTCAGCAACTTCCAATGAAGAAGTAATTTTGTACCAGGCACAAGGGAGACATGGAGCCTTCAGTGAGGGTTTCTGCTGATGCTGACCAGGAAACACAAGTAAACAAATAAATGGCATATGGCAGTCTTAACTAGAAAGTTAGAGAAGCATTCTAAGTCCACAGCCAGAGTCAGAACAATGAAGGAAAAACTCCTGTGGCTACCCTATAGACAGCAGAAATCCCTGGTAGCCAGTCCTCTCCCAACTCTCCATCTGTCATTCTCTGTCACATCATCGTGCACAATATCCTTCTTTGTTGAAGCTCCCATCATTGTATTTATTGGTTGGATACACTGTAATGGAAACTGTGGGAGTCGGGACATTTTGTCTTTTTCCATCCCTGTTGTGTGTCTACCATTCAAAGCCAAGCTTAACTCTGGGCAGCTCGGAGCATCATGCTACCTCCAGGATTTCTGTCTAAGAGTTACCTGTGGACAGCCGCCTGTAATAGAATGGGAAAATGATCAAATCTCTAGGTCCATACCAAACTCCATGTTTTTGTGTCCATGAGCACACAGTTTCTTGGTCAAGGTTTGGTAGGGAGACTTTCAAAATCATAAAAAATCAACTGAAAATATCTATTGTACCATGACACCACTGCCCCATGGTTCCTTGAATGTCAAGATGGGATTATATTTACTTTCCAAATTTTAATATGATTTAAAAAATGATGCAATATTATGATGAGATTACAAAAGTCATGCTTCATTTTAAGTATCTTCATACCACAAATCAATATCTCTAAGACAGATTGCTGGAGTTATCCTGTTAGTCACAGGATAATTCCAGTATTTTAAAACAACTGTCATAGTATGCCTGGACAGTATGTTCTAGCAATAGGGCATCAATTTAAAATTGCTCAATAAATGACTTGTCTCCTTTTAGGTAATCTCACTTAGAAGAAAAATGTCTCCAGTCCCAGTTTACCCATCTCATATCCAGACTGAGCAGTCTCCATGCCCCAGTTCATACCTTACCATATTCTTTGCAAGTCTCCTGAGACATCACAATGGCTCACCAAAAGACTAATGCACAAATGTTAAGGTGACGACACAAATGAAGAACTGGATGAAGTTGGGAACACAGGAGGGCACAGTTCAGTCTACAGATAGGAACATCACAACAGCAATTGGATTGTGGGAAGATGAACAGTTTTCCAGCTTAGCAGACAGGTGTGTCAAGGTATGGAATTGACAAGTAGAACCAAGTGTTCTGGGAAACAAATCAAGATCAAAGTACAGATAATGCAGGGGACAGAGTGTGAGAGGTGGCACAGGGCCAGGTCCCAGAGAGCTAGGGAAGAATGTGGAGAAGTACTGACAGCCTTGAAACAAACAAACAAACCAACAAACAAACAAAACAGATAAAATTACACTCACTACCATGCCAATGTAGAGCAGGGGCCAGCAAGCACATGGGAGGCCATCACTATAGGATCTTGAAAGGAAAAGTCTTGTTGAAACAAAATCCTATCCATGTGTTCCTGTAACGGCTGCAATGTAGCAAGTTTAGGTATAGGGAAAGTCAATAGGAACTTCGGTTTTCAAACTGCTGTGAGGCTTCTTGGGGACATCTAGATAACAATGTCTCCAAGGCAGTAGGACATGTAAGCCTGGATCATCCTGGAGATTCAGGTCTTGGAGTCCTTGGTTTTATACAGGGGTATAAGAGCAGGAGAGAAGAACTGTGTGCTGAGAATAGGGCTCTGGGAACTCTCAGTGTCCAGTAGAGACACACAGAAGCCAGAAAGGCGTAGGGCTCTGGGGAAATCTGTCTTCTACATAAAATAGTCCATAGCTGAAAAAGAAGTAACCTACTCTGTCCCAGCTTTAAGGACAACATTTTTTCTACTATAAAAGGTCCCCAACTGGAGACCTGATTGGTTTTCCTGTGTATTATCACCCTGAGTAATACTCCAGTCCACCACACAGTCAGTCTATGAGTGACATCACACACAGAATGAAAGAGGATGCTTAGACAGTGAGTTAGAAACTACTGTGACAGCCAGAATTTCTCTCTTTACATCCAAGCAAATTGTTACCCATGGGTTTCTTTTCTTGGCATCTCCACAGATGCCAAGCTAAGGACATACATGAGGCTTAGATAAGTCATACACATGAGACCTATATTCCTTTATATGAGGCATGTGACACGTGTAAATAGTTATAATATATATCGTACAATATGCAACATATGTAACAAATATATTTAGTGGTTTGTTCTAACTTAGAAGTTCATGTTCCAAAGGAGAGAAGCTGTTAAGAAGCAGGAAGAGTTTATGGCAAAGCTAACAATGTCTTGTCTCTACACTCTAACCCTAAAGCTCTTTCCAGCTCTAATTCTTCAAACCACGGTTTGAATGAACAAACCATAAATATCTACCATCTTGATATAGCTTTTGAAGGTTGTTACTTTCCTTTTTCCATATCATGTGCTAAAGACCTCCCTGGCCCAGGATGGTTTCATTCAGACACACATGCAAGAATGGTGTTACATTTGCAAGTAGCAGATAGCTTCCCTGAAGCACTTTGGCCTCTTGCCTACTCTCACTCCTCTCTTCTGAAGTGCTTTGAATTCGAGATGATGTGGATAGATGTGGTTCTGTAGATCAACGTGGACATCTCCATCCAAACCCCAAGCCTAGGGGTGTGTATGTATTCTCTCTGATATCGAAGAGTAGCAAGGCAGTGATTCCACCTTGGTACATCTGCTCTGTGAAGTGCAGTCTTCTCCTAGCTGAACTGGGCCAGTATTGGTACATGTGGATCTCATACAAACCCATGCACTCCAGCAAGATTTTATCACATTGAAAGTCATCTCTCGATAGCATCTTGCTGATACCTGCCTTTCTATTTGTTCCAAGTGTAGGCGGGGATCAGGAGGTTATCCACTGTTCAGAACAAACAGGGACGAAGCAGCTTCCAAAACAGAAATTGGCAGTATCTCTGTGTAAGACTTGGAAAGGAGAGAGTTGGCTCTGGTGCTGCCTGTGTGAGTTATTTATGTGAGACTCACGTGTCTTTTCCCTCTGAGAAAGGGAAAGTCAAATCCAAAGCTTAGAGGATTGTGTTTAGCTGAAGGAATGGAGCTGTCAGCCTGGCATCCTCCTGCCTCTCCAGCTTTCCTCACCATGACTACCTGCTCCACAGCCAAATTCATGTTTCCCATGGATGTGATCCAAACATTGTAGCCATCAGGACTTTGCTCAGACAGATCTTCTCAAGGCTTCCTTCTTCATCTTAACCTAAGCAAGGGTGTGAAGAACTTGATCCAGGTCTGAAGGAGACTTGAAGAAGAACAAGGTACCTTATTTCACAAACTCCCTGTGCCCATGTTAATAGTCTAGGGCTATCAGAACAAAGAGCCACAGCTTGGAGGTTAGAAACAATGGAAATGTGCTCTTCACGTTCTGGCATTCAAAAGTCTGAAACCTGGATATTGATAGTGTTAGACATGCCCTAGCATACTGCCTGTCTTCTTCAGAGCTTCTGGAGATGCAAGAGAGCCTTCTGATAACAACACTAGGCAGATCTGGCATGGTAGAACATACCTGTAAACTCAGAACTCAGAGACGCAAAGACAGGAGGCTCGAGAGTTCAAAGTCATGCCTAGCTGCATAGCAAGTTCAAGGCCACCCAGTCTATGCAAGACTCTATCTCAAAGTAAAAACATATATACAGCAAAAATTAAACAGACCTCTGGCCCCAGTGATGCAAGCATGTGATCCCAGCTACTCTGAAACTGAAGCAGAGTGACTGAAAGTTCTAGGCCTGTCTAGGGTACCTGGTGAGTTCAAGGCAACGTAAACAGTTTAGTGAAACCCTATCTCAAAATAAAAACACCAAATGGAAATTTACTTTGGTGATAGAGTACTTGCTTAGCATGAGAGAGGCCTTAGGTATCATCTCCAAACTGCAAGTAATAATTATCATTAATGATAAAATAATGATAAAAATAAATTAAAACAATTTTAAATCCCCCTACTATGTTGATCTCATCTCAGTTTATTTCATAGGCAAAGACTTTACTTCCAAATATAGTCACAGTCACAAATATAAAGCATTAAGACTTAAGCTTGCCTCTTTGTGGAAGGTCCAACTCAGTCAATAAGGGATTACATTCACTTTTAATAACATCCTTGGAGAATGATCTGTGTTGGCCCAACTAGGTAGAGCCACTTCTTCTTCTACGTGCCTCAAAATTGTTCTCCATGCCTATTATTCTTCCTCATCAATGTTGTAGTCAGGAGAAAATGAGCAAAAGAAATGGACAACTCAAGAATGTTCATTTGGGCTCCTTGATCCCACTCTGAGCCTTTCACCCACTCAGTTCCATATGTATTCTTTGGCCTTACTCTTCACAGTAATCTGGCTTTAGAACATCTCTGTCAGAATCCAGGGCTAGATGGGACAGAAACTCAACACTCTGACCAGAAAGTCCCATGTGCCCTTAATGGTGGTTGTCTCAAGGGCTTGATAGACCAATAACTTCTGAGGTTGCTGTTGAATTCCTACAACAGCAAACCACCTACAAGGCAGAGAAAAAAGTTTCTTCTGTCCAATCTCCTCTTCGTTCATATCCTGGTATTCATGGATCTGTACAGCAACTTAACTGGAAGGTTCTCCACCTACATTTACAAGCCATACCACCAGGCCAAAACAGATACTTGCAACATGTCATTGAGACAGAAGGATGTTTGAGAGAGTCTGTCTCTTTGGAGTTTGGCACTAGGTGACTTGGGGGTGAGTTCTGCACACCCAGACAGCTTCTGAGGTCCAGTCCAGGCCACAGGGCAGGGAGATGATATTTAGAATGCATCAGAATGATGGTTGGAAAATACAGCTCTGTCCTTTAGGCTCTGCCCTCAAAGGCATAGGATTCCTTCAATCTCTGGATAAATGCTGGCAGTAGGTTTTGTGGAGAATTGCTCGCAGCAATACTGGAAAGCAGCTGTGGTTGATAATGGGCAGCCTGGAGTCAGGCAGCCTAAATCAAACTCAGACCATCACCTTAGAAGTAAAAAAGAAATATCACTTAACTCCCCTAGTCTCATTTCCCAAATTGGACTGATCTTGGTAAAGTTAACCATTTCATTTTCTTCAGCTAGGCTTACAAATCACCAGAGACTCAGTGACTTAATCACACAAATTGATTTGCTTAGTTTGGTTTTCAGTGGAGTTCAGTTTTATTATGCTAAAATGGAGTTTCATGGGTCCCATATTCCTTCTGGCAGCTCAAGGGGAAAACTCCATTTCCAGGGGAAAGTATTTTTCAGAGTAGCGTTTTCAATATTCTGTCCACTTGGTCTATCTTCAAAGCAAGAGCATAATGGCACCACATCTTCAAATCTCTCTCTGCCTCCTTGTTGTATGAACTTTAGCCTTTTGTTTCATATATATATCATATATTCATATATATGTATATGTATATAATAATATATATATATATAATATATATATATATATATACACACACATATGCCTTTGCATATGTCTTCTGATAAAGACTTATGATTTGGGCTCTGGAGAGGGCTAAGTTGGTAAAGCTTTTACACTGCAATCTTGAGAACCTGAGTTAGGATTCCCAGCATTGTGCTAGCTAAATATGAACCTTGTTATTAGTAAACACCTGAGGGAACAATGCTCAAAACTGGATTCAAGAATTCTAAGTGCAGTGCCTGGCATAAAAGAAGTTCTCAAATGGTGCCTATTAACAGTGACCAATTATGAAACAGTGCTTCACAAGGGCCTAAATGCTGTTCTCTGTAAACTGGTTCCAGTAGAGGAGGGTTAACATCCCTTCAAGTTGCTTCCCTGTTCTTCCTCTAGGCATCATCGTACTAGCATAACTCTGTCATTTTCCTCTTGAGTCCCAATGTGCTGCACCATTTCAATTTCCTTCACCCTTCTTCTGAATGTGGTCTCACTTATACCTTTCCTGGATTTAGTATCACAGCTCTTTTCTCCAGAAGACACTGGAATCAGAAAGCTGGGTTAATATATCATCAGCTAGCAAGTTTTCCCAAAGAATAGATCTACCCTCTGCCTCATCATGTACATAATCTCTGTGGTCAAGAATGTCCTGGATGGCAGGCAAGTCTCATACCCAGAAGTAGTTGGCCAACACAAATTTCACACCATGGTTATTAAAGGCCTTTATGTGCTAGGAAGAGAGCTAGTACCAACCTTTCAGTTGGTATCAGTGCAGAAAGTGAAGGTTACCTTTATCAAGTAATCCTTTAAAAAATGTTGCCAACTCTTCAGCTCAAGTTGTCAAAGTCTTGTTTCCCTTTGTCCTTCTACACCTGCGAATGAAAACAATACCAATTCTCAAAAGGTTCAATGCAATGGGAGCATGCAGGATGGGGATGAGTGTACTCCCTACAGACAGCACAGGCTGATAGGAAGGTGAGACACAGAAGGTAAGTCTCCAGTGCCGGCAGGAAGGCCAGTGACATCCTTGAAGAATACCTACTTCTCGTGAGACAGATGGGGAAAGTGAGTCACTTAGAAACACATGCTCTCACAGTGATAATACAGAGGAGTGGGAACAAAACAAAGCCCATTCCTGTGCTTTTCAACCCACACAAGCTCTTCCCACAGCCTTTTTCCACTGAGCCAGTATTCAGGTTGCCAGATTTAGTAAAAACCAAAGAGGATAGTGAAGTCAACATGTATTTCAGGTAAACAATATGTTTATATACTATATTATATCATATATAACTTCGACTAAAAATATATGTAATCATATTTATATTGTATTAGTATATATTATGTAAAATTTCAGGTAAACAATATAGATTTATATATTTTTTCTTAAGCAAATAAAATATATATTTAGTTAAATTTGTACTTCATGTACACAGTGAATGATCTTTCTCTAGAGAATTTAACTGAATATATATTTTATTTGAAAGCTCTGTTGGGATGGATCCACTCAGCAAGGGGGCTTTGTGGAAGATTTTAAAGCTAGATGGGCTGGGTGGGTTGAGGGTGAAGAGCTGCAATCTTTTGGTTCCTTTTTTTAAAATTCTTTTGAACATTCAAAGTCTAGAGAAATAGTTCAAGGAGCCAGAGTTAGAGGATAAAGGAGAGAGGGTGTACACCATGGGACTACACAGACTCCAGTGGGTCAAAAGGACCATTGTCCTTACACAAGAACAGTTCCAGAAGGAAAGATAAATGTGGCTTTAGAATGCACCCAAAGAAGCAGAGGAAAGGGGAATTCTTCAGGGACCCTGTGTGGAGAAGCAGAGATCTCTCAAGAAGTGGTCAAGAGGACAATGGCATAGTGATGGCAGACATTGCTGGCAAGTAGGGCAACAACAAAGGTAGAAATCATAACATCTGTGGTGGTATTGGGTAGCTTGCAGTAACAACAAAATAGAAAACCAAGATTTGGCATGATCGTTTTAAGTCACGCTAGTACCCTGACACACTCTGTAACTTGAACACATTTACAGAGCATTTTGAATTCAGTTTTCCCCTCTACAAAACAGGATGGATAGAGCCATTGAGCACATCAGACAAGAATTACTCTGTAAAATGCATTAGAAAGGCCAGCTCAAATTTAAGCTGTTTTCTGTCTTTCCTGTCTTCATCAAAAATGTCAATAATGTAAGTCCTTCTTGTGAATCAAGTCTTCTGATCTGTTGTTATGCCTTGTTCTTCTAGTTGGAGAGCAGGATCATTGGGTAATTTGAGACCATTCAGGGGCCAGATGCTCTCAGTATCTGGTCTCCCCCATCTTCTGGGATGAGTGCTTGCACTTTAAAAGACACACACATGGGGCACTCTAATCCTTTCCTACAGCAGGGAGATGTCTGAGGCAGTCCTTTCCTGCATGATCGCTTTGAGGATGAGGTCAAGTAAGGATTATTAGTGTTAAAAAATAATTATGTGGATAGTTAGAAATGAGGGTTGAGACAATGGGAAGCCAAGAAAGATGGAGAAGGTAGCAGAGAAAGAGAAGCCGGAAAGATAAGAAGCAGACCATTTAGGGAATTACTCTCTTCTTGGAAATTGGTCACTTTGGGGCCTGAGACACATTGTTTTTGCTCCCTGAAGTATTTCCTTGATATATAAAAAGAAAGACTCCATTTTCAAAAGGATTCTGTGAATGAACAGAAAATATAAGACATTTGACTATATTTATGTAATGCTTTATAGTAAACATGGTAGGTTCTTCCTGATCATCTTCACTGAATCTTCAGTGGCTCTGAAGTTATCAAGAAACAATTAATTTTCTTATTTTAAACTGACATTCAAGTCAATCAATAGTTTCCCCAGTACAGTCAGTCTTCCCTATTCCAAGGCTCCGTGTCTGGAACTTTATGACAACTTTTTGTATATATATAGGTTTTATTGTCATTATTTCTTAGATAATGTAGAATAACTGTTCACATCACATTTATGTTGCATTAAGAAGTGCAGAATTATGTAAAATGAAAAGTAGGGTGTGTATAGACTGTATCCAAATATTAAGACATTTCTATAAGGGTCTTGAGCATCCATCAATTCCATAAACAATTTTCTAGATATGAAAGGTAATTTATATTTGGCAAGCAAGACATAGATAATGTTTGAGCTAATCACAGTTTTTATTGACTCCAGTGTCCACAGATGTCCTACCTCTAGGTATGTGTTAAGAAAGTGAGACTGGATATGGTGTCTACCTTCAAGGAGCCCACAGCCTATAGAGAAAGAGAAGCATCAAATAAAATGGCCCTGTAACAAATCGTTCAACTAAAATTTAATAAATAAAGGTACAATGGGATTAATAACCAAGTTCTGAGAAAATAAAACTAAAGAGAGTGAGGAGAGTGAATCCCAAGGTACTTCTTACAAAGGAGCACACAGTTAGAAACTTAATGTGTCAGCCAAATATACTTATACCCAAAGTGAGACATTCTAGGGTCTATATCTGTCAAACATTAAAACACAAGACCATAGACTCTAGTCTGAGCAGAGGATTTTGGTTTGGTTTGGTTTGTTTTAAGAGGGAAAGTAGTTAGAGATGAGAGAAAGTTATATTGAAATCCTCTTGCTGTTTCTCATCCTGACTTCACCCAAGAATTACTGACAAGATGTGTGATAAAAACACATATGCCCGGGTCCTTCTAAGTAAGGACCAGAAGAATTGGGCTGAAGTAGGATTTGAGTAAAAAGATGGTAAAAGCCTCCAAGATGACTCTCGTCTGGAGACAGAATTGAGAATCATGGAGCTGTGCTTTGCAGAGAAGCAGAATGAGTTTCTGTTTTGTTTTCAAGAGGAGTGAGAGAGCATTTTCAAAGAAGAGGTGAGCCAACATCAGCTTTGCATCCTTAAGCATCAGTTCGGATGTGATCAGGTGATGGAAACACCTAACTGATGTGTTAGAGACAACATAAACAAGCCAGGGTGTGAAATGTGGAGGCTGGAATGAGGGTGGCACCGGAGAAGATGGAGAGATAGGGAAACAGAGATTTGGCTCACCAAACAGTCCTCAGACTAAGCAGAGGACTCTGTGCAAATTGACAGTGATTGGCATTGTGGGAGTTAATGCATCTCAAGAGATGCTCAGGACTGGTGCCAATGATGCCCAAACCTGCCCCACCCCCACCCTAGCTTTCACAGTTTACCTCCCATTCCATTGTTTTAGTTATGAATTCATTAGCCTTGGTTAATAGAAATGATTTATTCATTCAGTAAATCAATATTAGGGCATACTAATATACTAATCGATTATTGCTGTTAATGCTACTGCATGGTTTTGCTCCAAGAAACCTCATAATTTTGCTTTGTAACCAGAAAAGGACAGCAAAGAGGTCATAGTTATCCACGTTTCAAAGATGGCTGCTGTCACCCCCGTCGGCCACAGCACACACTCCTGCTAGATACTGTAGAAGTACCAAGAAACCTGTTTTGCTTAAAGCTACTCTTAAAAGAAACCCATATTTATGTTTTCTAAGTAAGATAATTAGTCAGAAACTCACATGGTATAATTTCATAGATATTATGCTGCTGGCTAGTTACAAAAATAATCGAGTATGGCTCAGAAAGATGACTCAATTTTATAAATGAGTTGTACTGAAGTAAATATTTACTTCTAAATGTGATTTTGTTGAAAAACCTCTCAAAGCACTTTCATTAAGCCTGCGTGATGCACGGGCTGCATAGTTATGAGGCCATTATTCAAAGAGTGATCAGTTTTAAATAAGGAGAAATACACGCCTTCAATGCATCCAATACATTTAGAGCTATGGCTTGCCAAGACTTGAGATGAAGATGACGGCCTTGATTTCTGGCATTTATCATAGTTTACACATTCACATATAAATGTGTGTGCCTGTACACACACACACAACCACACACACACACACCACTCCATAAACAACTTTTAAAAAACCGTGGATATCCCAGCCCTTCCATTTTAAGACTCTAGTCCTTTATATAGATTTTCACAATCAATCTTCATTTCTAAGTCCTTTCTGGTGATGTTTTTCAATCCATTTTCTGCACAACCCTCGACTGAGTGCTGCAGAAAAATTAAACTGAATTGTTGATATTTACTTCTTAGTACTTTTCAATGACTTTGAGAACAAGGTCTGAACTCCTTACCCTGGACATGAAAACCCCCGACTCAGTTGTCACCATTCTGTCTCTTTTCCATGAAGCTTATTATACCCAGCTGCATGGAGCATTGCTTTCTGTCTCCAAAAGCTGGAGCTATCATCTCAATAGTCTTGCAATCCTGCAATCACTCATCTGTCTGTCTGTCTGTCTGTCTCTATATGTTTCTCTTTCTTTTTCTTCTTTCTCTTCTCTTTCTTTCTCTTTTCTGTCTCTTTCTCTGTCTCTTTCTCTTCTCTTTCTCTCTCTCTCTCTCTCTCTCTCTCTCTCTCTCTCCTCTCTCCCCCCCCCCCTCCCCCATCTTTCTCTCGCTCATCTTTCTGGATCTTCCCAGAGCTGGTTCATCATTCAGGCCTTGGCCATCATCACTTCTGAGCAATCTCTATCTGTATTCTACATTTGATAACAAAACTTCATTTTATTTTCTTCAGAGCATTGAGTTTCCCAGTGTTTACAATTGGCTTACTTACTGGTGAACATATTATTATTCCACTCCTTTGATTGAGCCATCCTGAAAGGTGATAAGGGTGAATATTTCTATTGAGTGGGATATCTCCTATCTCCATACTCTTCCCCCCTCTCCAATATCTTTGTGAGCATTCTGAAATTTAATAGATTATAACAAACATAAGTACCATAACATATAAAATCAGTCAGTTTTTAGTGGAAACTAAAGTCCAGAGATAGGAAAGAACTTGCCTTCACCACATCTGTAGTCAATGTGAAAACAGGGTCTGGAAGCCAGCCATTTGTACAACGGCAGAGTCCACTCTGTGCTAGGGAAGATGTCATACGCTTATCAGAAAGAGGCAGACACTTCAAAATTGCCCCAGCTCTGTGGAGGTGGGTATTTCTATACCCTGCATCTTTCAGCCTCACCTGTAATTTGATTTTCCTCCTATAGGTCCTGGGACCTTAAGCTACAGCCCAATATGGAACAAAGAGAATGAAACGCATCAATATGTCTCTTCTTTGCCACAGTCTCCATCTCAAGCAATGATGAGAGAGTAGCCAGGCTGAATTGAATGCTCTCTGCAAACTATACAAAGGTAGTGATAAGACTAAGCTGTCATTAGCACCATCGAGTCTCACTGGGGGCCAGTTAAAGCCAGTTTTCCATGTGTGCTCATTTCTACATGTTCTATATGAAACATCAGCTTTCACACTTTCTATGTAAGGCACACACGGTTTATATAACAAATCATTAACTCATCTGGTTCATTGATGAACATTCAGTGAGATACAGTGTACAGTGTGCTAGAATTCAGAGGAACACACTGTGGCAGAGGGTTTAGAATGCTTCTTTTCTACTCTGAGGAAACTTGCAGGTGTTTTTCATTCTTGTTTGTTTGTTGTTAGGTTTGTTTGTTTTTTGTTTTATTGTGATGAGATCATGGCTCGAAGCCGCCTCTGGGCTTCATTTTAATTACTGACTTTATTTTATTTGTATGTGTGAGTATGCCTGAGAGTGTGTATGTGCACACCATGTGTGCAGGTGTCAGAGCAAGCCAGAAGAGGGCATCAGATCTCCTGAAATCTGAGTTTCAGATGGTTGTAAACTACCTGATGTAGGTGCTAGGAACTGAGCAAGGGTCCTCTGCAAGAACAGCAAGTGATCTTAACTGTTGAGCCGTCTCTCCAGACCCCAGTCTGTATTTTTAATTAAGAGTATTTGTGGCATTTTACCATCTTGAAGTGAGTTACTTATTTTGGAAACAAAATAATTTAGTTTTTCTCTTTTATTTTTATTGTTAATGATGTGGTAAATCTTCTCTCTGACATGGAAATACTAGTCTGGACCCCAGCCCCAGCTTGTGCTCTTAGTGTCAATCATTAAAAATTCTCTCCTCCTGTCCTATAAGCATCCCCAACATTGCATTTGTGTCACTTGAGTGAGATGAATTTGCTTCCATGACAGCTGTGAAATTGAACCCCCACTGAGCTCCAGCACCTACTGCAGGGCCTGGTGCATGGTGGGTGGTGTCTCAGTGTGGCCCTGAGTGAATGTAATCAGACACAAATGTGTCTGTGCTACTGAAGCATTGTCTAATTCAAGAGAGCAACTACACAGTCTGGAAGACAGACGTGGGAAGGCAGCTGACAGTCATTCCGAGTGTGGGAAGATCTCTTGCTTTGGTAAAAGGACCTACTTGCAAGTTGAGATCCACTGGCTATTGCTGTATGTAGTCCCTGTTAGTCACCAGAAGAATGACTCAAAATGGGTCAAGATAGAGAAACATGGGAGGATGTTAATGAGCACTCCGGATGAATCAGACAGACCTGGTTTGCTTCACACTCAGTCTGATCCAGTTTCCACGCATCTTAGAAAAATAAGGACAAAGTGAGGGTGACATTTTAATCCAAATGTACCAAAAATGTTTTGTGATATACGCAGGGGTCAGTGAGGGAACATAGAGTGTATATCCAGTTCTCCTCTAGGGGCTCATTTAAACGAGCACTACATGCCTTGGAACACTTGGCAAGAGGACAGCTGAAAGCCTGTGCAGTCCATCCATGCATACCAATCCAGTCTCCCAGCTTATATAACAGAGAAGAAGCCAGGCCAGGCCTTCCAGCCAGAGGAGAACAGAACTGACAGGCATGTGGAGGGATCAACACGGGACCTGATTAATATTCCCAACACGACTTCCTGGCTTCTAATAAAATACCAGCCTGATGGCTTGCTACCTACCTCAGAAACAGAGGAGATGTTTGGAAAAGAGAGGCGCATGGCCCCACCAATAGGAGCGAAGCTTTAACTTGGTAAATGTTAGAGCCCTGAAAGGCATCAGGGAAGCAGGAGCTTAATTAGATACATATTGCTCCATCAAGTCATTATTTATTCAATGTGGTTCATTCAAACATGGGGAAAATCCCAAACAGTAACCAAACAAAAGCTCTCCCTCAGCTGCCCCATTGTACTTTACATAGGCCATGAATGAAACAGATGGGGGATTGGGGGAAGGACGTTCTTGACTGCAGAGAGATGAAGTTAGGTGTTCTCAACAGTGGCTTTTGGTAGTAGGCACGTGGCAATCTATTTTTTCTGCTAACAACTATTCAACTTTTACAGACGTTTTTTAATGAACAAGTATCTAAATAAAGGAGTTTAAACTTATACATATGGGTCTTAAAGTGCCACGGGCTATCTAGTATGATTGTTTACATGGTGTGACACTCATCTACCCTAAAAAGGTACCTTCTAGATAATGACATTCCCCACTCCAAAGGCTTACCTTCTGGTCGTTTAATTGTGATTCCATTTATATGTATTGTCTTCTATATCTTCGGAAGCAAGCTCTTCTTTGCCTGGTTTTACACTTTTATATACATTGAACTGGGAGATGCTCTGTCTGGATTTCTTGCCTTGAAAGAATGAGGTCTTGAGTTCAATCCCCACAACTCATGTAACGAAGCTGGGAGTGGCACTGTGGTGAGTGCTTCTCATACCAGTATTGAGGAGGCAGAGACAGTCAGAGAGCTGGGGTCACTGGTCATCAAGCTTAGCCTGTTCGGTTATCTCTAGGTTCAGTAAGAGATTCTGTCTTAAAAACCAAGGTTCATAGTGCCCAAGAAAAGACACCTGAGGTGGTATTCTGGCCTAAACACACACACACACACACACACACACACACACACACACACACAAACCTCACCACACACACACACACACACACCACACACACACCATGCAAGCATACATGCACACATACTCATGCAACATACACATACATATGCACAGACACACAAACTGGCATGCACACAGGCATGCACACACATACACAAGTGCACATACATTTTATATAAATGGATTCAAGTTGTCTGAGTGAGTCTGGCTTCTGCCCAATGTTACGATGTTATGCATTCAGATTCCCTTATGAATCTCAGCTGCTCACCTCCACCATCCAGTGTAGGCTTTTGGGAGACAGCCTCCTGGATGCTTAGGATACAGGCCTGGTGGGTTCTCCTGTCTGGACAAAGTGACAGAACAATAGAAGGGCATTGGTCTACCCATGCCTTTATATTGTGTTGGCTTTGGCTATGCAGCCCAGTTGATATTTGTGAAATCACTGGTTATGCCAAAGGAAATAGAGTGGCATCCATGGCTTCTGGATTCCTCTGCTGGAGCTTAGCAGGCTTGTGTACTCACCGGCTGTCTCAGGATCCCAGGAAGGTGTGACTTTTCTTAGCTACATCTGGAGCTTGGTTGTCACTATGGGAGACTCTACAACTCTGAAAAACGCATGGCTGAAAGTTTAATCACAGGTGAAATTTGTAGACAGTCTTCAACCTTGGATTTAGTATGTTGGGTTTGCTTCATTTTGAGGAGTCATATCCTGATCTGAGCATGTGAAGAATTAAAAATCACCAAACTTCCACATTTTCAGTATATAAAGAGAAAACATATAGCATCTTGACAGATTCTGATGTTAAAAAAATATTGTAACAGCCAGGCACATTTAATTCCAGGAATTGGGAGGCATAGGCAGAGAGATTCCTATGAGTTTGAGGCTATCCTGGTCCATATAACATTGCAGGATAGTCTGCTGGGAAATTATTATTAAAGTGAATAATCATTGAAAATATAAATATTTTATGCATGTATATGTACGTATGTAAAGATTCCTTTATGGTATTCTATGTATCTGTATCTAATGTGTTTTTTAATTTATATAATGTCCTACTAGGTAGATATCCCATGTCTACCATTGATCAACATGCACTGTTTCCAATTTGGGTTTGTTTGTGAAAGCACTATTAAATGTGTTTGTGTCATAATTTCTTAGAACACATGTGTACACACTTCTTTGAGGTACATACTTGGGACTTAGATTACTGGGAAATAGTCATACATACATTCAACAAATGTTGATGTGCATATATAATATATATCAAAAACTTTAATACAACATGTAATGCTACAGTACAAATAGTAATGAACTTATTTTAAATATATCATAAGTATAACAAATGTTAATGGAAAAATTATCTAAACTTTATTTGGACCCTTTTTTATCACAAGAAGGGTCATCATGTCACTGTTCCCACTTTACCAGGAAGCCACTGGGTCCTGCTCCAGGGTTTTGGGGTAGAAAGAGAGCACAGGATCGAAGTGATCTCTATGTTTGCCACTTAACAGAGAATACTTGTTTTCTAGACTTAGAATGTTTTTCTATAATGTGTAGAATTCAATATTGGGCTCCTAGAGCTCCTTCTATATAGAAGATTTGAGAAGAATGAAACATTAAAAGCTGTGACAAGTAAAAAAAATATTTGGGGAGACCTGAGATGAGGTCATGCATTGTGGAACAGGGATGACTTGGAGAAGTAAGACCCTGCATCTCAGTCTCAGAAGAACCTCAGCAGGAGAAAGCAAATAGACTCACAGAAATACTTTGAAAGCAGTGTATGTATATTTTTAACAAGCGTACAATGTTTGTGAGATATTCTGCTAGGGAGGCAGAATCATGTAGGTTTCCCAATAATATTCTCATTAATTAAAGAACCTCTGTCTCTGAGAAAGAGATTCAAGGACAGTCCATGAACAGTGTAGGCCAAGTATCCAGCACTTACTCTCGGCTCTCTCCTTACTGATTTCGTGGTCATAAGCAATTCACTTAACATCTCTGAGACTCAGTTCTATACACTTTTAAGATAAGCAAGAAATCTCCTTTCCCATAGTGGATTTTTCAGATCTCAGAGTGTGTATATATATGCACATGTTCATGTGTACAAATATAGTTCTTGGCAGATGCTTGGCACATGTGTATTCAATACATTGGTTTGTTATTGCATTAGCAGACAACACATTAAGAGGCAAGTACAGGTCTCTGTAGTATATCTTGTTAAATCTTTTTGGGATGGTAATTTTGCAAAAGTTGTAAAAATGTAAACAACCAATATCCACATTCTTAAGTGTATTCCTTACAGAGTGATCAAGAGAAAAACAAAGGCCAAAGAATAACAAAGAGAGTTTGCAATTGTATCTATTGTACCTGATTTTATTTATGTGTAACTGAGTATGCAAGAATAAAGGAAGAAGAAAAGGAAAAATAAATATTCTGTTATTTGCTCTGGAGCCCTGATAAATGATCACAACTACCCTAGTTAGAGTTTATTGTCAACTGGACACAATCCAAAGTCACCTGGGAAGAGGGAATCTCAGCTGAAGAATTGCCTCTATTAGGATGGTCTGTGACCATGTCTGAGAAGTATTCACCTAACTGGTGATTAATTCTGGTGGTCCCAGCCCACTGTGGGTAATACCATCTCTAGGCAGGTAGGCCTGGGGTATATTAAAAAGCTGTTTGAACAGGAGTCAGGTGAGGGTGGGGTTGAGATGTACAGGATACATCTATGATTTATGCTTCAGTTTCTGCTAGAGTTCCTTCCCTGACTTCCCTCAGTGATGGTTTTGACATGGAAGTATAAGCTGGATTAAAGGCACACCCCCTCCTCAAAGTTGTTATGGTTTATGATGTTTATCATAGCAACAGAAAACCAAACTAGCACAACACATTGCCACAATGGTTCAGCTCCTCTGATGAAACTTAGAAGGTAGAATTCTAAAGGATTTCATTGACATGTAAAATAAACTAAAGATTAGAATTTTTTTTTTTTTATTTTGGATAAAGTATAATGACTTTGATTCCTACATTTAAAAATTGTCTTTCAGTTTGGCTTCTCTCTCTCTCTCTCCTCTCTCTCTCTCTCTCTCTCTTTGTGTGTGTGTGTGTGTGTGTGTGTGTGTGTGTGTGTGTGTGCGCGCGCGTATGTGTGGTGTGTCTTTAACAAAGGTTCATCCAAACTGGAGCAAGTTTATTATCTCTGTCATCTCTGATCATCACAAACTAAGAATCATGTTTTTAGTGATTGGCAGTCATCAGATGGAAGGGTGCAGAGGAGGGAAGCAGGTAAAACTTAGAGCATCACTGAAGGAATGGAGAAAGACCAAAAGCACATAAATTCTGTTGAGAGGCAGCCTTGGCATCCCCTGGATTCTTGCTTTAAAGCATGCTATTCTTGGCAACTGCATTCAACAGCATATGTGAAAATATTATCCAGAGCACATTCTATATTTTCAGAAATGTGACATGATAACATACCCGAAGGAAAGAGATTTGGTGGTGAATATCCATCAGTTTTTGCTCACTGGACTCCCTGAGGAAAGACCTTCTGTGTCATGTCAATATTTTTCCCTTCTAGCAAACAGAACTAGAAGACTCTGGGAATGACAGTATCTCTGCATCTCCTCATCATTCCTTCCTTCCACCATCCTCCTCACCGCAGTGCAGGCAACGTGGCAGGGTGCAAATACAGTTGATAATGCTTTTTTTGAAGGGAAGTAGTATCAGAGATAAACAATCTTTATAGATATAACCCAAATGTTAGTCATAAAACAATCTTCCAAAGCTTGGATGTGTAATAAGGCATCCAGCGCCAAGCTAATACTGTCAACAGGAACCATGTCCAACTTTCTAAACTATTTTCATTTGAACAAGGGCAGCTCTCTGTATCTGAGGCGGGTAACACTGTAAAACAAGACCAACAGCACACTCGCCTGGATTTTATTCAGCTAGATTCCAATATGTGTTTGTACTATGGTAAGAGACTGGACGAGGCAAAGCAGAATCCCTGTTGGAGACTTCTGCAGAAGAAGTGAGTATGTGTTCAACCAGCATTGTTTTGTCTGTGCAGCATGCAAAGTTCTCTGGGAACCTGTAAAACTCTTGGCCTGCTTGGTAGTTATGCTCCATTCAGTCTTGCTACTGGGAAAGTTATGCACTTGGGTACACTTGAGCCACAGCCAAAAAACTCTTGAGGGTCATAACTTCCAAAGCTGGGGTAGATGATGATTGGATTGGCTTTCTTGTAGTGGTAGCCAAGTTAAGGGAGTGTCAACTACTGTACTTCCACAAAGGGAGCCAATGACTGTAGCTGGTTACCACTCAGTATGAAATGTCTTCATTGGACAAGGTGTCTACCATGGCATCACAAGAAGCTGTGGTCCCTTGTAGCCCAGCTACCTTTCCAGTAGACTGTGTTCAGGAGCAAAGATGTAATTTCTCAATTGCAAGGGCAAGTTATCATAAATTATGTAAAAAGCATTCAATTTGATCACTGTCTCATGCTGCTGGGCCCACATGCTGCAAACTATCAATCATTCTCTCTTTATGTGTATGTATATGTTGTTTTTAAATCCATAGTATATATTCATTGTAGATGGCACTCTATTACATAAGAATGTTTCTGTATGAGTGTATATTGTATGCTATGCATATTCCTGAATTTCCTTCTATACTCTCTTCCTTTCCCCAACCCTCCATTTAGTCTCCTTTGTTCTCCTAGATGGTTTTGCTTCTAATTATGTGTCACATATACATGCATGGCTGTATGCCTATATTAAATCTCAGAAGCATGGATAAGAGAAAACACATGATATTTTTATAGGGAAATGGTTCTATGGGTGAAATTTTCATCACAAGGCTCCAGTGTTTGTTTAGAGCTCCCCTTTGTACCTGAACGAGGAACAGGACAAACGGGAATTCAAATACAAAAGGACAAGCCTTGGGCCAAGGGTTTAAGCAAACATGGAGAGTAAGCAATGGTGACTTAGCCCATGGCTTCCCCTCCTGTTCTTCTCCCCTCTGGCTGCTTTATCAGTCCATTGAAAATGGAAATGAACAACTATAACAAAGTCTCCTGGAGCCCAGAGCATGAGAAAACAGGTGAACAGGGAGGGGACAGCGGGGTCAGCTGCTCACCTGTGATCGAGGGTCAGTGAGAAGCTGGGTTCATCCATTCACCTATTTTCAAGGTTGAATGATTGTAAATTGAGAACCTTCCTGATGAAATAAAAGCTCAGTCACGGCCATGAGTAATATCACACTGCAGGAGACAAAGGAAAATGTACATCTCAGACTGAATGTATTATAAGTAGAAAGGGCCCATGTCTGCTTTGTGCTGTCAATTAAATTCAGGGGAAATTCCTGGAAAACTAGGCCAATGACGCAAAAGAGGAAAGATGAGATGACTGTATCCCAGTCAAAGGCTGTCCACAGCTACAAGGTAGATGAGCTGGCCATTGAAGAGATGGCCCCTTTCACTCATTTCTCAGACATGTTTAAAATCAGGCTTACTAACAAGAGCTCAAGAGAATGAGAAAATGCTCAGAGATATTAGAATGCAACCTCAGACTGGGGAGTCACTTTTAGAGCGGTAAGGATAAAATCAACAGTGCAGATTCCTGCTGTGCATTCAAAGACCAAGAAACAGAGTTCAGAAATGCAAAACAAAACTGAGGAAGTGAAAAACTACTGGGGGAAAAAGACAGTAAGTATACAGGAAGGAGAAGAGTGGGACCCTGATTGGTGTTTATGACTAAAACTCTGGATGGAACAAGAGATAATTAATATATAGAATTTTGACAAAAGAGTTGAGGAGCCACCACTCACTTAATATGGAAATAGCAAAGATTCTTCTCTCAAAATAAAACATGACAAAGGAATGTTTCTCGTATCTTTTACTTTATTCCTCCAACCCAAGTCTCTTTTCACCTGATTTGTTCCCTTGTATTTCTACCCTGAAGGCCCATTCTTCTTCCCTCACAACATGTCATTCCAAGGGCTTTTAAAAATCAGCTTCACTGACTACAGCTTTTCTTTTACACTCAGAAAAATGCATTGCTTTTAGAGACACAAATTGCTAATACGACTGAAATGAAATGAAGTCCACCTCAGCTGTCCCCCACAATTTCCTCCTATGCTGTACAGGCAACTCCTCTGTCTTTGCATCTGAAAGTTATTACGTTTTCTTTTTCTTGCTAATCTTCCTTTTTCAAGATTTATTGTGTATACTTGCATGGCATGTCACATGACTGGCTTCCTCTAATTCATATAATGTTTTTTGAAGCTGATAAAAAACCTGTTAGTTGTATTAATAAATATATACTAGACATACAGTGTACTATGAAATTCATTCTGTATGACTATAACAAATTCCTAGAAGCTGCATAGTTTCTTTTTTAAAAAAATATTTATTTAAATCACATATTGGAGTCTGAAAGTCCAAGGTTAGATGACCCATCTCTTCAGAGTCTTCTGAGTGTCTTCTTACGGTTTCATTATACAGTATATGGCATCACACTGTACAGTACAGGGTATGTGTCAATCAACAATTCAGAAGGGACCAAACATACAGAGTGACCTCACTTTATCATAACCTGCTCCAATGGCAACTAATACAACTCTGAAAACCTAACCTACCCCAAGAGATGTCCTCAATCCCCTCTGAGATAATACACCCACTAACTCCCACAAGGCCCCACTCTGAAACATTTACCACCTCTCAGTATGGTCACATTGACAACCAAGCTTCCTGAACATAAAACCTTGAGTGACAAATACCATCCTTTCCTGGCCATCTTCTTCATCTGCTTTCTAGAGCCTTCATCATCACCCTTCTCCTCTTTCCCACAGCCACAATATCACCTGCTTCCCGATGGAGCTCACGTGCTGAGGCAGCCATCTTCCTCCTGTACTCTCCCATTCCTGATACATTCCTGTTCCTCCTTGGCCACTCAACTTGAAGAGCTTTCCATTATTAAGACTCACAGGATCCTCCTCACACATGCTCTCTTCCACTGCTCAGTCTTTTCTTCCCTGTTTTACTCTCCCCACCATGAGTGACTCATACACTAGGGTATGTACTGGGCTATAGCCAGGCTGTGTCTCCTGATGTCTAGATGTGAGCCAACTAGAGCGTTGCTACTTCTTATGAGTGTTCACTATGTTTCTGGACATGGATTTGAGTATATGTCACTGTACAGATGGAGAACTTGGGGTTCAGGATTGTGGAGACTTACAGTAACAAAGAATATAGAGCATCAGGCAAGGATGTTATAACCCAGACCACTCTCTTTTTAATTACTGTATTTCTTATCTACATATTTATATGTATGTGTGTTGACACACATATGTATATGTGCAAGTACACAAGGTATGAGTGTGTGTGTAGGTCAGAAGTTGACCTCAGGTGTCTTCCTTGATTTGTCTTTCCTGATTAGGGGTCTCTTACTGAGCCTGAAGCTCACTTACTCAGCTAATCTTTCTAGCCAGCTTGCCCTGGGGATCCTGTTCCTACATCCTGACCACTAGGGTTACAATGAACTGCCACTAATACCAAGCTTTTAAGTGGGCTCTGATGATCTAAACTACAGCCTCAAGCTTGTAGAACAAGCAGTTTATCCGCTGAGCCATCTCCAGATCTGAGTCGTTTTCTAAGAGCACAACTGTGTTCATCTCACTTTTCCTAAAAGGGAGTTGGATACTGTGTACCGATGACTGGGATGAAACAGTCGAGGCTCCAGCAGGAGAATGTCCTTGAGTATAGGCCTGAATGGTTCCTGCCCACTCGATTTCATTGATAGGCTTTAGGGGAGCATCTGGTCATAAAGTGTGTATCTTTTCCTATAACTGCTTGAAATTGTTCACTGCAGTGAATTAACTTTCCCTAGTGCCTTCAGAACACCCCAGATACATCACAGGTCACAGATCATGGACATTTAAATTATGCTCTATTCTGTGGTTCAGGAGACAAACCATAGTCAGGACATGTTATCTAGAAGGATGAGTTATCAGCTCAGAACCAAGATGATGCTATTTTCAAGGCCAATGCCCTATATAGCCTAAAGCATAGGATAGGGTCCAGGCTCTTTCTTCTGTTATTAGCTTCTCTGAGACAATTTTCACATCTCTGAAATCTGATCACAATGCTTCTGACTTTATGAAGCGACCTCTAAATGAGGTAACATTTCTAAAAGTGGTTTATAATCTGTCCCATACGGTCCAAATGTGAGCACCATCCATTAAGGTAGCAATCATCTCAGAGTTCCTTCCAATGGCTGACTCCCAGGCAAATGTTGTACCAATCAGGACAATGTCATACATCTTTCCTGATGTCTCCATCTTTATATGTCCATGCCTAAACTTCAAACATCATGGAGGCCATGACATTCTTAGTTCCTTTTTACTATGTCTGTCAGAGAAGCACCACATCTGAGCATCACAGAATTCTTTTTGTGACTCTCTGTTTACTTTGTTCACTTCAGGAATAAGGTGGCCTCTTGGTAAGCAGCACTTCTCAGGGTCTAGTGAAGCCCTAGAGCAGGGCACAGGGCAAGGCTACCAAATAATGTTTAAAAGCTAATCATGTCCTACTCAAATTTTCTGGCAGACTCTGTAGCCCTCAGACTTTCAGGTATGCAAAGTCTGTGATTGCAGGATAGCTCACACACAGCATTTGTTTACTACCTTCAATCTCCTTTCCATTTTTTTCCCACTCAATGGCATTCAGGCATCAGCCATGGCAATAAAGGGCTGTGAAGTCCATTATGATAATCCTCAGTCCAAAACATGTGTTCTGAGCTAAAGCTACTTTCGTCCAGAGAATGGAAAAGGAGTTCCTTTTTCTTTAGACAGCAAAAAATCCTTGGTTCCCAAGCCTTAACCTGGAGAGGATGTTGTCTACCCACTCATTGCCTGAGGGACAGTATACATTTAACATGCTTTATTATTCGTTAGTTATAGGTGCTGCCACCAAAAGGCATAAATAAGCATAAGAGGAAGAGAAGACCGAGCAAAGGTAAAGTGACTCCGTGAACTTCTCAACCTTGATCACAATCTTCCCACCTCACATTCAATTAGTTCAGGTTAAGTACTCAACATCAGCACCAAAGGAGATTTTACAACACAGAAACACAGGCAAAGACTGCAAGTCAGGGCTCTCCTGGTCCTCTTTGGAGACTCAGTTGTTAATTCTTAACCACCAGCATCTTGAAAGCAAGCTCTAAGGGATTTAGAGTTTATTAAGAGTCTTTGGTGTGGTCCCTGGCATCCATGCAACCTTCTGATACAGGGGTTATTACTTGGCTTCATGTTGGACATCATTAAGAGTCTTCAAGATGTTTCCTGCTTCAGGCCTCTTTAAGTTAGAGAGAGGCATGGCTAGAAGTCCAGTCAGCTTGTTCTGGCTGACTCTGCAGCCCACAGTCTTTCCAGTCTTTCCATTACTATCTATGTTTTGCTAAAATGCATGATTGCAAGATGGCTTACACACAGCACTTATTTAGAACCTTCCATCTCCTTCCCATTTTTTCCCCTCCCAGTGGCATTCAGGCATCTGAAAGGCCAGGACTGCACTTCCAGCTCATTCATCAGGCCAGTCCCATGATTCTGGAGTCAGCCTCCACAGTAGGCTTACTTCTTCAAAGGAAACTTCTGCAACTCAAGGCAGAGTTCAGTTCAGGTCTACTCTGAGCTTCCTGACACTGAGAAGATGAATCTCTGCACCTCTGGTGACAGCAGAGCACAGAGCATGCTTGCAGGAGTATTCTATCAATTATATCACCCCTCTGGGAGCCTCATTAACATGAAAATGTCAGAGGAGAAGAGCTAAAGATTCCAACAATGAAAAGTCCCCTGTGAAGGCTTCCTTTGAATTTATAGTTAAGAAAAGGTGTCCACCTTGCTTCTCCCTTTGCACATAATTCAAGGATAGGGGATACTTTCCGAACTATTTTAAGTAAATTATCTTAGCAAATGAGGGACCATCCAGAATAGATTAACTCAGGCCAAGATCCACACAGGCAGTGTGGAGATGGCAGAGGCTTAATGTAGTCCATCTTGTTCAATTCTCACAGCAGCAGAGCAGCAGGGATGTTATTCCCATTTTTAACAGAGCAAACAAAAAGCTCAGCTACCACAAGCATGTAGTACAATAGCCAGCTTCTAAAATGATCTTAAGGGCCCTGCTTCCTAATCCTTTGGTCCTTCTTGACCAATGTCTCACTTTTCTTTTGCTTTTCAGTTATAATCACACACTTTCCCAAATATTAAGGATAAAAATCCAAATATACAGAATTCACACATTTCTAATAGCATGCTGCTTCACCTTATCCTGCCCAGCAGATGGGTCAGCCATTTTCCCAAGGTATCTCTGCTGTGTGTGGTACCGATCTATCTTAGTTTTATTTCCTATTGCTATGATAATATCATGACACAAGCAATTTAGGAAAGAAAGGGTTTATTCTAGCTCATTCTTGCACATTATATATAGTCCACCATAGCAGGGAAATCATACCAGAAAGAGTTTGAGGAAGTTATTTATATCACATAATTAAGAAAAGAGAACAATAAATGTTGGGTATATATTTTTTCTCCATTCTTATATAGTCCTAAGAAATGGTGCCACCCTTAGTGGATAAATCTTCTCACCTTTACTAACATAAAATAATTCCCCACAGCTATAACCACAAGTCAATCTGATCTAGACAACTCTCAGGTGATTCTAGATTGTGTCAAGTTGACAATTCAACACACCTTGTTATTGACTTTGTAACTGCCTTGGTTATCAAATCAGTTATGATGATATAGCAGAGCTTGTATTCTTACATATCTTGTTAATAAGTGTCCCTGACATGGTTTGAATTTGAGATATACTACATAGAACTTCATGTGTTTGAATGCGTGTTCCACAATTAATAGTTCTGTTTTGGAATGTTATGAAACTTTTAGGAGGTAGAGTCTTGTGGGAAGTAAATCACTGAAGAATAGGCCTTCACATTTAATAGTTTAGGTCCACTTTTGATCCTCTCTCTGCTTCTTGCTTGTGAACATAGTGTGACCATCTGCCTCACATTCCTGCCACCATGCCTTCCTAGCAATGATGGACTATATCTCTGTAAACTGCAAAAAAAAAATAAAAATGAAAAAATAAAACAAACCAACAAACAAACCCTCCCTTGCTTAAGTTGCTTCCTATCAGTAATAGTAATTTGGTCATAGAGACAAAAATGATATAAAAGTTACAAAGCACAAGGTTATGATGCTAGAGACTCAGATCTGACAAGAAAAGATTGTGTGTGTGTGTTAATATATGTATATATGGCTTATACTATGCTTGATTTATCTCAGGCATCTGCTGGAAATGTGTTCTTCAGAAACATCCTTCAATTCTATCTCCTTTGCCTTCTCCACCTACCAGGTCTTACAGCAGAGATTCTCCACCAGTAATTATGCCCTAAGGAACAATCCACAGAGGGGAACTTCCAACCCAGGTTTGATATACTCCTCAGGGCTTCTTCTGTGAGGCTATAGGCATGGCCACTGTGTGCCACTTAGTGAGCATGCAGAGTGACTTGCCTAATATATTTGTGAGTACCATCAGAGACATTTCTATTTTGTTCATTTTCATGCGTCCCATATCTAAGAGGGGCTAGCTTTAAAAAGATCATCTACCAGTAATAGATGATTTAGTTCAGAAGCCAAATCCTCCCTAGACTATCGCTAGTGAGTTTTCTAAAAACCAAGGTGTTTGTCAAAACTTTTATTGCATAAAATTTGTCATTGTAGTAGCCATGTGGCAATGTCACTTCTATTTTGTGTCGTTCGCTTGTTTCTTTGTTTGTTTCTATCTCTTGCTCTTCTGCCCTGACAAGCCTGGTTTTTAAAAACAAAAAACAACAAACAAAAAACCCAGCAATTTCCCTCCCATATTTGGACCTAGTGTCTACTAGACTATGAATACAAAGAGGGACAGTAAACAACAATGATTTGTTCTTTTGTGAGCTAAGTGTGGGACTGCTTTAAATACTGAAGACATTCAAACCCTGTGAGTCAAGGCCTGCTTTTGCAAGAACAAATGCCTACCTCCCTGAACAAAACTAGTGTCCAGGTGCCTTGCTTCTAAGCCTCAAAGATGATATGTAAAATTTGAGAATATTTTTTTAAAGCTACTGAGAAACATCACTGATATTGACTTTAAATTTTACCCATTGACTTTTCCCAGGCTATAAATCCAAAGTATCTACTAGTCATAAGCTACTGTAAGATTAAATGTGTAGGTTATACCATCTGTGCACATGACCTAGAAATGACCATATTAGAAAGGTCATAATTTCATTTGTTCATTTCTTTTCTGCTTGTTCAGCCAAGTTGGGAAGCTCAGGAGTTAAAGAGAAAAGATGTATTCCATTTGAAAAATCACCAAGATGTGAACCATATTTTAGTATTAAAAACAGAACCATTGTATTAACAGAAAAAAACAGTTAGACTTGGAATTTAATATGTGTGCTGTGTGCACATATGTTCAAGTACTTTTCCTCTAATTGGCTCAAGAAACACAATCTCTTCATCTCTTAAAGCCTTAACTTTTTAATCTGTACAATGGACCAAAGTCTTATGAACTCGCTCTGGCCATGTTATGAGGCTTACAGGGAACATCGCCCATCAGCGTGCCTTGAAAAGCTCTAGGCAGATGGTAAACATTCATCTAATGTCATTATATCTCATTGTGAAGGAGAAAGGCTGCTCCAAAGAAACTGGATAGAAAATAGTTACGTAAACCAAGCTTTCGAATGTTGATGGTAAAAAGCAAAAATCTCCTTTGTCTCTTGACTTTCCTGTTTCACAGTAGATGTAGTGCTAGAATTAGGGCTGATCCATTTTTAATGGAAACATAAGGCTGGATTTATGAAAATAAAATAAATAAATTGCTACATTCAAAACATTGGTGTCATTTAAAATAAATTTCTAAACCTGTGGATTGTCCTAAGAAAAGCATATTACACATTCCACTCCTTCAATTTTTTGATGCACTCTTTCACTGGACCCAACTAAAGATATGACATTCAGAAAAAAAGGAAACGTGGACACTAGCCA
Source organism: Mastomys natalensis (assembly GCA_021653895.1). Taxonomy (NCBI): domain Eukaryota; kingdom Metazoa; phylum Chordata; class Mammalia; order Rodentia; family Muridae; genus Mastomys; species Mastomys natalensis. The sequence continues at coordinate 1,475,649 of JAJTUV010000391.1, forward strand.
AGGCGATGTGTTTATAAGGATGTCACAGATTCTTTGGGCAGTAGCTCTTGTTCCCCAGTGAAAAGTTGATCTGTGATCCACAGAAGTCTTGGAATGTTCTGGCTATGGAGGTGACCTCCTGCTTCAGGGTTCAAGTGTATCCTGCACAGATGACCTTGAAGCATCTCTGCCCAAGGCTCTACTTTCCCTCTACCCCTCTCTTTGAAGTATCAGTCTAAGCAAACTCTAACCAGGCTACAAACCCAAATCACTTCCCTACACTTGGCATTTCTCCAGAACCCTGTGTTCCAGGCCATGGTAGACACGTAGACACCAACTTCAATTATATACTCAAAGAAGGTGATTCTAGCATTCTTCATACATCTGGTTCAATTTTCTAAGATTGAAATTTTTATTCATTCAGGAACATGAATCAGAAACTTGGAAGTAAACCTAAACTCACCTTTTAAATGCCTTATCTCCCCAGGCCAGGTCTTATTGACCTATCTTCTAATACTTCTTGAGTCAAACCCAGGCTTCCCCATCGCCATCTTGCTTCAGGCTCACAGTACCTCCTTCATGCTGTATCTAATACTGTACTGTCCACAACCCAGCTGCATTCAAACATTGGCTAGATTACCTGAGGATAGATGAAACAAGAGGCAGAAAATGATGTAAGAGGGAAGCCCAGAGGGAAACAAACTTACCAACCAGGTCAAATATCCAGTGGTAGCAGAAAATATCTCTTTAACTAGCTAGGAAGTCCAACCAAATAGCACCTATCTCAGAGTATTTACCTCCATAAAAGTTCCAGGCTATCCCAGTAGCACCTCTCTCTACCATGTTGTCTAATCATGCCTATCAAATCTACAACACTGCTGAGGTCTAGGAGGAACATAAACCTTTACTTCTCTGCACAGTAATCCTTTATTGTAAGGCTTACCACAAGTAGAGAGGATTCACAAGTTAGGCTACCTAAGCAGAGATGTCATTGGCTTGTGTGCTTAGAATGCACTGCCAGAATTCCAAGGAACTGCTCACTGAGTATGCATGTAGGGAGGAGGTTCTCCTTTACATAACACTAAGTATGCTCACAGCCAAGTACCCATGAGAAAAGGACCCAATGACTCTCTAGGTAACCTTTATGCAAACATTCTGGTTTGTACCAGAAAGTATAAACCATAATGTTTGCACTTTAATCTCTTTCATTGCTTCCTTGGCTTATCTAGAGCCAAGAGAATTGAAAGGGGCATTTCAGATACTACACTACCTGATATCTTATTTTTCTCAGGGATCATACAAAGACATTCATAATAGGCCTTTCTAGCCTTGCCCAGTTTCAAGCCACCTTCCACATGGCAGCCATAGTGAAATTCCTAAAAGGCAAGTTTGACCAGTTGCTACCTACAGTCACTCAATATCCTGGGTTGTAGGCAAGAAAACTTAGCATCCTAGTTAGTTTTGACTGTCAACTTGGCACAACATAGATTCTCCTGAGTAAGGAGTCTCAAATAAAGAACTGCGTAGATTAAATTAGTTTATGGAGATGTCTGTGTGAGGATTGTGTTAATTATTAACTCATGTGTGAGGGCCAAGTCCACTGTGGGTGACACCATTCCTTAGGCAAGTATTTCTGGGCTATAAAAGAAAAGTAACTAAACATAAGACTGAGTGAGCCAGCAAGCTACATTCCTTCATAGTTTCTGCTTCAAGTTCCTGCCTGAATTCCTATACTGACTTTCTTCCACGATGGACAGTAGTCCATAAGTTGAAATAAAACCAGCCCTTCTCTAATTTGATTTTGGTAAGAGTGTTTATCACAGCTACAGAAAGGATAACAGATGTCATCTTACATATATTCCTATCAGATTCTCTATGCTCTGTATTGTTCCATTCATGACAAACACCCTCCAGTAATGCTAAGCAGTTATGTTCCCACAGTTATTGCTATTTTACCAACACAAAGCCACTCTGCCAGGCTTTCTATTCCTTTGTGCTAAGTGTCTTCTCTTCTTCTGGCACTCCTCCAACACTCACCTAGAGAATTACTTCCTTAAGGAATCTTAAGGTGGCTCTACTAATCCCCATCCCAAAGGGATGTCACTGGTCACCAAGAACTAATTTTCTTTCTGCATTAATCTAAGACCCTTCTTAGAGCAAACCATTTTTTTCCAGTTTCTTTACTTTTTAAAAAATAGTATAAGTATTAAATGCAATGGAGCTAAACAAGTTGAGACATAAAGGATGAAGGGTCGGCATGGAAAGCCATGGAGAATGAATGTATGAAAGAGTAGTGAGCACAAAGCCCCCACTGATGAGACATGAGGTGCTGAATAATTCAGAGCCTTCAGCCCAGCAATACTCACTCAGACTGGATTACAGTTTCTAAGAGAAAGCAGTGAAAGGCCCAGAGTTAACACATGGTGCCTGGCGGCTCCTCATTAGCTAAGATCTTCTGCTTCATTTCTCCTGCCCCATTTGGATCCTTTCCAGAATATACTATCACGTTTAAGCCTTGGGTGAAACGTCAAAGCCCCACAAAGTAGTGAAAGGGTTATATTGGCAAAGACTCAGGAGATAAACAAAAATGCTGAATGTAGCAGTCTGGCACAAGATTCTGCATGAGGGCAAAAACCAAAATGGTGGGCCTCTGGAAAGGCCTTATGGAGCATGTCCATGCAGGAATGTGGACTTCCTGTCAAGCTTGACACATCTTTAGTTCAGCATGAGATGCATTTGCCAAACGAACAGATTTGAAGTTCATACTAGCCTTAAAAATGGGTTTTGCTTTATAGAAAAGAAATAAAATGATTTATGAGTTTGTCAAAGAACGGATGTTGCTTTTGAGGAGGAAAACCCTCCCAGTTGCACAGTATCATGAATTGCAAATGAACCAATGGATGATGTGTATGTGTGTGCATACAAGTGTGCACACATGTATCTCGGTGCTTATCCTCTTTTCGCTCTGCTTCTGTGGTCTGGAAGCCAGCTCCGCTGTGTCTGTCACTGATGCTGGGAGCAAATTGTAATTATAATGCCTAACAGCCATTCTAGACAAACCAAATCTGTGTTCCATTAAAGGCAAGGAATAGTTAAACAGTATATGTGTATACACACACACACACACACACACACACACACACACACACACACTTCCCAACCATAATACAAAACAGGTTTCTCAGTCAGTCTGATGCCCCAGAAGCCCGAAGATTCCACACTGTCTCTTCTGGAATATTTGGAAATAGATTCTGATGGTGTCCCAGGCAATCAGCAGGCGTTCAGCCTCATGCACAGTTTATCATCTTTGCTGTGGTTTGGACAGCATTTCTGTGGAAGTCTCTGAGTAGTAATCGATTTCCTCCCCCAGGATGCCAAGATCCCTGGAGGGTCCGTGTGAGGTGTTAAATGCAGTAACAGAAATGATAGGCATTTCTATCCAAGTAAGAGTTAAGGAGCTGACCTGTGTCCAGGGTTGCTTCTAAAAGAAAAGGTACAGCTGCAGATTGTGTCTTGATTGGTTGGCAAGCATGGTTCAGATGTATAATTTTGTAATACGTTCTTTGAGATGAAATCTTCATAAATATTCACTTGCTCTATGATCCCAGTGTTCTAAGTACCTAGGCACTCAGGGTGCATTCTGCTGGCAAACAGTATCTCTTCAAAGAATATTGCAATCCGAAAAGCGATAAAGACTCTGCAACCTTTCGCTTCCTGTGGAAAGCTTAGCTTCCACTCAATATTTCCATTGTCTTTACCACTTTGCAAGCATGGTTAAAATTACCCCTGGATCTTAAACTGTAGCTTTAGCAATTTTTCTATAATCTTAAAATAAATGTATCACTGGGAATTTAACCTGTAACCTTATGGACATCCAGCAAGTATTCTGAACTACAGGTCTAGCACTTGAATTTAAAGTTTATAAACCACAACTTTTAAGACTAAACCTCTGCAGTTCTTCACTCTGAAAACCATGATCTATAGAGCAGGGGCTCAGCAGTCAGTCCATTTCTTCCTGTGTGAAATGACTCTACCTAACCTAGTCAACCTAGCTTCCAAACTTTAAGTGATAATTTATTTATTCTTAATGAATTGTGTGCATTTGTCTGTGATATTTCAAGTGATGTTTTCATATACAGATAGCTTGTGGAATGGCTGAACCAAGTTAATTAATGTGCTATATTATATATTTATCATTTATTAATAAAAACAGTGCCTACTTGTAGTAGTTTTCAAAAAAATATTAATTCACTTTTAAGTAATTTTCCTGGTTCTTTCAGACACAAAGAACTGTGCTAATGTTCTTGATGTTAAAATTTAATAACTTATTCTCTAAACTCAGGTTCAGCCTTTTGTGACACATTTATGACCAAAGCACATGCCTTCTTTCAAAGCACAAAGGTGAGCTAAAAAAACAACAACCTCCATTTTTTCCACCCCATCAGGTGAGCTTGATTTTGCCCTGCTGATGAGCCAGCCTCTAGTCCCAATCCAGGAAACAATTCTCTCAGAGTCACTGTCTGCAGGTTGCTTCAGTGTGCTTTGGGATTGTGGGTATGTTAGATAGCTACCTATCGCTACTATTAAATATTTGAGAAACTTTAAAGAATAAAACGTCTATTTTGGTTCATGATTCAGAGGTAGTAGTCCTCACTTGACCAAGACTCTACTAGGCCTGCCTGGAGGTGACACTTCATGGTAGAAGAGCATATGGTAAAGGATACTGTTCTCATGGGTGGCCAAGAATCTAAAAGAGAGACAAGTTCCAGTATGCAACTGAAGTCACACTCTCAATGACCACAATTACTTCTACCAAGCAACAAATCTTGAAATTCTCATCACCTCCCAAGCTTTAATAGATATGAATGTGTACGTTTATGCAGACATTTAAGAGGCACACAATAACAGAAACGTGTGTATATGTGTGTGTGTACATTTGACACAGCAGTTGTTAAAGTAGTTATTGACTCATCTTCTACTTGTTTTTAGATTGTTCATTTTGAACTTACCTCAAAACATCAGTTTGTCATCGACTTATTTATTTATGTCCTTTTCAGGCAATAGAATGTGGTCCACACAAGAAAGCCCATCCAACTGAGAAAGTGTTTTGTGGTGGACTAGTCCAGATCTCCAAAACTGAAGCCTATGTAGCATGTAGAATTCTTCATTTTTCCAGGAGTTTAAGTACATTGTCATGTTGGAACAGAGTCACAAACTGTAGCCATTTGCTAGTCAATGAAACTACATTCTTTGTGCTACATGTCATATCAATAGCCATATTTACCGATGCCCAGATGATCAATTAATAGATCACTGGGATGGAGTGTGATAAAAGATAGGTGAAAGAGCTGCTGACAAAGGCTCAGGAAGACTTTATTAGAAGAATGAAATTAATAGGTTAATAAGGAGGTAGAATTTTTATCTAAGTGTGTCATATGAAGACAATTTGGAAACATTGAAATTTTCCAAAGATCCAGAATTTTCTCCCCACTGGTACTCTTACCTGTTAGACTCTAGAGAGTCAGTGAAGACAATTGAGCAGGTAGTCGATGAAGAAGTTAGCATGCAAGCATACATGGAGAAAAAGCAAGGTAACCTACTTCTTTGTTGTATTAGTTGATGATGAATTGAGGTGAAGCTAAAAAATGGAATTCAATCAGGTACTCTTTAATAGTAGCTAGAAAAAAAAGCTCCTAATTTTTTGGAAAGATTTGTTTTTATTTTTATTTATGTGCATGTGGTTGTGAGGCACCCATCATGGGTTCAGGGAACAAAATTTGAATCCTCTAAAAGAGCAGTACTTACTCTTAACCCATGAGCCATCCTTCCAGATCCCACCACTATGACTTTATGACTTTTGTCATTGGACTCTCAGTGTGGCAAAATTGCAATCTTATATGCCTGTAATGTCTCTATAATGAGATCAATGGTTGACATGAGGACTTTGTAGTGATTAAAAGGGAATTTCCAAAGCTTAAAGTCAAGCTAGGATGCTCCATGTTCTGCAGGTCAAAGCTATCAAAATATCATTTTAAAGTTACTGTTGATTGCACTATTATATCCTGCAGCATCTGCAGACATTTTCTTTTATATATGGCCTCATTTTAATAAAGTTTACATGACTACTCTTGCCTTGAGATACCAGACTCGAGTGCACCCAATCATTGAACACATATAAGACCTTAAACTTCATTAAGAATATCCATCCTGGGACAGGATTCTTTCTTCTTAAAATATCTCCCTGTCTTTTAAAGCCATCCCTCCATTGGAGTATATCTAGTCTACCATTGTTAATGTCCATATCCTTAAAATGGAAGAACAGACCTGCAGAAAATTTAGCACCCTTACTCTGGTCATGCAGATAACACATAACAAATGGGTGTATTTAAACCAGGGTCTCCAGTGCTTCTTTACCCACTGCATTCTATTTGAAAACCTAAAAAGAACCAAGAAAGGCCAATGGAAAGAATAAATTATGTCTCTTGAAAAACAAATTTCTCAAATACCTTAAAGTGTTCTTGAACTGCTAAGTAGGTGCACCTTGATGCACCTTTTAACATCTAAAACAATAATTCCTAATATATTACTCCCCAGGAAAATAAGCATAGCTCTATAGGGAATTTCTGTCTATTATTATTCAAGGAGTTTGTATGGCAAGATTATATATTATATGACTAGAGTACCACAGGCAGAGTGAAGTATTTGCATTGCTACCATGACTTATGGTGTTTGAATCATATCCAGTGCTGGGATTCTTCACATAGCTGGAAAAATTGGTCACATGTTTATCCCATTTTGATAGTAGCTAGACTGAAATAATTCAGAGGCAAGCCCTATTTTTTTCACTAACTAGCATACCATGAAGTAAGAAAGCTTTCAATTAGTCCTTTTAAATGGCTGGAACAAATAGCTTAGATGCTTGCTGATAGAGGAATGCAGTGGACTCACAATGAAATACTCCCTGAATGATGACAAGGGCACTGGGAGTAGAAACTCTATCATTAATACACGCTGGATACCAGTGAACTAGTCTATGCATTGCCCAAATAAAAAGACCTGGAAGCATTAACCTTCAATTATTCATTTAAAAGTTGAAGTAAGCTTAGTCATGAAGAGGGTTTTTTCTTGGGTTATAACAAAGAGGCTTTAAAACCTATTTTCTTCAGGAGTCTGAAGAATTCACAGTCAATTGACCATATTATCCAAAGTAATCCATAAATTTGATGAAATATCTATGGAAAGTTCAAAAACTCTTCTTCCTCTTTCTGCAGAAATTAGGGGAAAACAGACATAAAGCCTGAGTAGATGATCCACTGATCACCACAATACAAGGGACATATTTGTCCTTGCCCCATATATAATATTAGGAAGTTGGATACATATATCATACACAAAGAATTGAACATTTATACTATATGGAAAGATTAACAAAATATACACTAAAAATATAAACTGAAGAACATGAAATTCCTAGAAGGAAAAAGAAAGGTAAAATCACATGCTGTTGGTCTTGGCTGTGACTCTTGAGATATGATACCAAAGATGCAGCAAAACCAAATTAAATATGAGTGACTGCATCAAGCTAAAATGTTCCTGCAATGTAAAGGACAAAACCAACAAAATAAAAAGGAAGTCTACAGAATAGGATAAAATCTTTAGAAACCACACATGCAGTGAAGAGTAATATCTAAAATATATAAGAAACTTAGACAGCTCTATAGCAAAAACTAAAATAACATGATATAAATGGCCAAAAAGCCTGGATAAACATTTTCTCCATAAAGACATACACCATCAATCAACAGATACATGGAAATATTATTCAAAATCAGAGATATGAAATCAAAACCACAGTAGAATATACCCTTTTAACTGGTGAAACAACTGTTTTCAAAAAGCCAAATGATAACAACTTTCTCAAGAAGTGGAAATAAGGAACTCTTGAATGTTGATTCTGAGAATGTAAATTTGTACAGCTATGATCAAAAACAACATGGCAGCTCCTTCTAAAGTAGATTCTAACTACAAGTGAGAATCTCTTTTCTGCATGTATATTAAAAAGAAACAAAGTCAACATGGCAGAAAGATGGCTGTACACCTGAGTTCATTGGAAAGTTATTCACAAGAGTCTAGACATGAACACAAGATAAGTGTTGACAAACAAATGTTTAAGGGAGAATGGAAGCACTCCTGGTGGGATGGTATTTGCCCTTATAAAGTAGAGGAGCTAACTGAGCATGGTTGTCAGTGCATACTTGTAACATAAGTACCAGGGAGAATGAGACTCAGAGATCACAAGCTTCATGCTAGCACTGAGCTACACAGTGAGTTCCAGGCCAGCCTGCATGACTGAAAGTTGAAAGGGCAGGGGAGAATGAAGCTGTTGGTGAAAGCAAGCAAAGTTTTGCTTGAACAAATCATAGCTTTAATATATAGTATTATGATTATACTTAATACTGAATGTGGTGGTTTGAATGAGAATGGCCCTCGCAAGCTAACACATCTGAATGGTTGGTCACTACTTGATGGAACTGTTTGGGAAGGATTAGGAGATATGGTTTGTTGGAAGAGTATGTCATTGGGATGGGTCTTGAGGTTTCAAAACTCCAATGCCATTCCCAGTAAGTACATTCTCTCCCTCCCCCACCTCTGTCTCTCTCTGTCTCTCTGTCGCCAACTTGCAGATAAGATGTAATCTTTCAGATGCTGCTCCAGCAGGTGCTGTCTGCTTTCCCTGATTATGGTCATGGATTCTATGGCCTTCTAAAACCCAAAGTTCCCAAAATAAATGCTTTCCTTTATTGGTTGACTTGGTCATGATCTCTTCTCAACATGGAAATGTAACTAATACAACAACTAATGCAGATTTTAAGGTGGCTAAGAGGCAGATCTTATGTACTCTTACCATTAATGTGGGTAATTGTGTGAGGTGATAGAGAAGTTAACTCACCCATCACTTCATAAAATATATCAAACCATATATACAGCTATAGTTACATACTCTAGTATCATTAATTGCAAATATAATATGCATATCAAATTATATATACATAATATGATGTATTACATAATTAGTATTATATATAACATTATGTACTATACATAGCTCATATATTTTATATAGCTGACATGGATGTTAACATTAAATATATTACATATGATTATACATTATAGCATTGTATATTATATACACTATGCAATTTATAATACAAAAAACATAATTTTATGAATCAATTATAACTAAATAATGCAGACTCTGTAGGATCAGGTAAGAGTTTCATATGAACAACCATAACTGAAGCAAGGATCCCACGGATGGTCCCTCCAGGGTTTCTGTGCACATTGTTTTATTATGTCAGAATGTAGACAATGGGGCTGCCTAAGCCAATGATCACAGCCCACTTGTAGGTTAACAAAATTGATTCATATTCAGGCACAGATGAACATGCTTTGTGTGAACCGATCATGACAACCCCATTCTGATTCTTGGCTGTTGTTATTATTGTTTTATTTTCTTTTTTATGGATGATTTACTCAGAGTTGAGTAAGTAAGGCATTTATGGCCAATAAGATGTAAGAAGTCCCTGGCAATCTTCATGAAGAGGATCGTGCACGTCCATCCATACGGCACACAGAGGAAGAGTGTCACCTTGCTCGTCAGCATTGCTTCCTCCAGAGGTTTGAAGTTATTCTGTGAGAACACAATGCTTAGAGTCATATCAGGCATGTTTTAACAATGGGAAATAAATTGCGAACTTGTTAAAGGTAGTAGGGACAAAGGATCAAAGGAATTAGTGTCCTTGGTGGCATTGTTTAGTTGTAGATCAAAGCTGGGATCTCACACCTCTAAACAGCCTACAGGCCTACAACAAATAATTTTGAAATCCGAGCCATTTTGTTATTGTAATTTGTGCTAGTGTTGTAATTTGTGTATTTGACTTTATTTTAAAAATAAACAAATGTGTTCACTGATAGCACAAACCTTGAAAAAGAATTCACTCATTATTGGAAGACTTTTTTTTTCCTTCATTGGCTCAGGGGCTTCTCCATCCTTCATCTTAGAACACCTTTTCCCAGATCAGTGGAGGCATCATCACAGGACTCAGCAAATGCATGAAGCAGACGTGTGTGTGTGTGTGTGTGTGTGTGTGTGTGTGTGTTGTATGTCAGTTTGATGCAAAGGAATGATGCTAGTATGAGCCATGTGCTCTCCCAGACTCCAAGCACTGTACAGAGCATAGAGAACTTGAAAACAGAACAAAAACCTACTGCCATCTTTAATATCATTATGGAGTAGAAATTCTAAACAGTGTCTAGAATAAAATAATCTGCTGCAAGAAGAGTGTGTTACTATTAGTGGAAGTTCTCAACAATTGCTGTGGTTATCATTGAGTTTTTAATAATAAATAGGTGAGCTTTAAATAAATACATTTTAAACTTATTCCTTAAAGGGAGCAGTTCAGATATGGGAGGAGATGGGGGAGAAGTACAGAGGATCAGGAATTTGAAAGTAGGTGTGTAGCAGTGGGGAGGGGTAACTAGAGGTAGCCACTAGAAAGTCCCAGATGCCAGGGACCCAAGAGGTTCCAGAACCTAACAGGAAGGCTTTAGTGGAAATAACCAACAAAAGGAAGAAAGAACCTGTAGAGACCATATGCGGTGCATAGGCATGGCCCGCAGTTGAGGGATGGTGGCACTCACCCACCTCAAAAATATTAATCTAGAATTCAAAAGGAGATGCAGGGATAAAGAGTGGAGCAGAAACTCAAGAAAAGACCATTCAGCGACCGCCCAACCTAGGAATCCATCCCATCTGCAGACATGAAACCCATACATTATTGCTGATGCCAAGAAGTGCTTACTGACAGGAACCCAGTATAGCTGTCCCCCTGAGAGGCTCTGCTAGAGCCAGACCAATACAAATGTGGAAGTACATAGCAAACATTGGACTGAGCTTGGAGACCCTAATGGGAACGTTAGGACAAGACTACAGGAGCTGAAAGGGTTTGCAACCTCATAGGAAGAACAACAATATCAATCAACCAGACCCCTTGAAGCTCCCAGGGACCAAACCACCAATAAAGAGTACACAGAGGGTACCCACGGTTCCAGTAGAAGAGGATTGCCTTATCTGACATTACTGACCAAGGGGAGCTCCTTGGTCCTGTGGAGGCTTGATGACCCAGGATAGGCTGCTGAGTCAGGAGCGGGTGGAGGTATGGGGAGCACCCATATAAAGGCAGGAGAAGGCAGGAGGGGATAGGGGTTTGTGAAGGGAAAACTGAGAAGGAGAATAACATTTGAAATGTAAACAAATAAAATAACCAATAACAAATGAAAAAAAAACACATCATACACAGAAGTTAATTCTGAGAAGTTTTTCCATCAGCCACCAACATGCACATACCCAGCTATAGGCATTCCTGTTAAGTAAGATACTATGACATTTGGAGCCTCCTAGCTGCCTTCAGGTGTGGCTCAGGTCCCAGCACTTGTTGTATTCTCCATGAAAGTGATAGCCCAGTGATGGGAGAAGATCAAAGAACAGAATTAGAGACAGCTCATTTCTGACACTATGTGACTACCTAAATAATTATTTCACATTTCAATGTTAAAACAATGAGTCAGAGTGAATGTACAGAATGTCATGTTCTTATTTGTAGGGTTGAATTTCTAAAAGATTTATTTTGGTTTAATTCATACAAGTGTTGTATCTACATGTATGTGTGTGCCCCACCTACATGCCTAGTGCCTGAATTGGCTAGAAGAGGACATTGGATATCCTGAAACTGAAGATACAGGTGCCATGAGCCACCATATGGATGCTGGGAGCCAAAGCCAGATCCTCTTTAAGAACAAGTGTTATTAACCACTGAGCCATTTCTTCAACTCCTGTTAGGTACAAATGTTAGTTCATAAGCACGATGTTCTGAATTTGAATTTTTTGATATGACACTGTTTTGTATAATGCTAATAAACTTCAAAATAAATCCTATGTACAAATAAGATGGGAATCAGCCCTATAAAAAATGCAGTAAAATAACAGCTTATAAAATTTGTTCTCAAAATGCAGCATAGAGACACTGTTGAGAGGCTTCTAGCTATTCTAGAATATAATGTGAAAAAATTTGAGTTTCCGGTCAATGCTAAGGGAAATAATAAATGATTGGGGCCTATATTGCCGGGAAAATCCAAGGATACAGAATAGTCAGCTGTCCCATTACTATTACAAGGAACTACTGGATATTTTCTTATTCTTAAGCCACAGGTCAAGTAGCATTAATATCAGCTACCATAAAGCCCCCTTTCCTGATTTTTAAATAGATTTTACAAGATATAGTAGGTATTTTTGGCACATATTTCTAGTAAAAGTGGTTTGGTGGGAACATCTTTTAAAGCTTGTGAAAAAAATTGTTGAAATCCAAAGTATTTGATAGCAAAGAAATAAAGACATGGCCAGGAGTACATTACATTCTCTTGACTTAATTGTGAAATAATAAATTTTAGGATTTTTGTGAATCTGGAAAATGCATCCACATATTAATATTTTTCTGTTTATTGATTCTTTTGGAAGAAAAAATTATAAATTAACATGAATAAAATACCTAAGTTTTGATCAACCATGAGGGATAGATTGAAAAGTTTAGCTATCTACCAAATTAAGTGGGCATAGAAAACCAACTTTGATGAAGTCATTGACCCATTTGTCAAAGATTCAAAATATTAATGGACTGTCATATTATCTACCAATGTGAGTCTTTCCTTTGCCAAAATATTCATCAATGTATAAAAATTCATCCATTCATTGTTTCACTTGTTTTACAAAGTAATATTTTACTTGTGTGTCCTTGGAAAAATATTTCCTGTCTACATTTCTTTTTCTCTTGGAATTATTCACCCACTTCACAATGTGTCATATGTGAAGATCATTGTGTGTCACATAGAAGAGAGAGTCTCACCATAAGCACACTGCCTCTGTGTCTCAAAAGCTTTACCCCACACAGCTGTGTGGTAGAGAAGAAACCCAGACACAGCAAAGTAGATGTCCAAGACCCAGAAGCAAAGAACTCTATAGAAGATCTTCCTTGTGTCTTCAGGAGAATGTCATTTTTAGAGGCCAGAGATCCCAACTCAGCCCAAGCAAGAGCAACGTTACATTCGATTGTTAGAGAGAATAGTGTGGTCAACTCCGTGGATAATCATAAATTCTACTCTAGCCAGACTCGCTTGCTTCACCAAAACAATTTTCCCACTAAAAAATAAATATCAACTGTGAAACAGCCTCTTCATGTAAGCAAAAGCATTATCTAATCCCCATTTATTATGATTCATGCGTATACAATGTACTTGATTATACTTTTTGGTCATGTTACATTTCTAGTAAAGTTTATTGAAAAACAGAAGGTTTTGGAAGATGTAAAGGAGTCACTACAAAAATCCATAGTAAAGCTTAAACCCTCAGCCCACTCCCTTAGTTAATATCAGACTTGAAGATACACACAGGAAGGCACAGGTCTTTTCTCAGTTGTGTTACACTGTATTCTGTTTCTATGAGAACACATAGCAAGAAGATGAAGTCATGAAGTACCCTAAGAGGTGCTAATAACTCAGTGGGGCATGGGAACCTGCTGAGAATACTTAAGTCACAGAAAATATGGCAAAGGGGAATAGTAGAATTTGGGAGTAAGGAAAAAATGAGCTACAAAATCATGGGTAAGCAAGTCGTTGTGCTGGGTTTGAAGATGTGCATTTTAAAATATAGGGTCGCATGTATTATTAACAGTGTACCAATTGCAAGTTAATTCATTCAGGGTTGTATACACTTATCTCTTTCTCGCTCTTGTAAACTTTCACCACTAAATGAAATTTGCCCATCGTTTTGATTATTTTCATTTTTATCTGCCTTATCAAATTTATCTGTCAGTTATTGCTATAAATGAATGCCAAGGAGTTTATGAGCTCATCTGTTTTGTATTTTAGGGTGTGTTTGTCATGTAGGAGTTACTGCTTCTGCTCTGCTATGAAGGGAATTGTGAGTTTGAGCCATCAGTAAACTCCTAAGGAGGGTTTAAGGATAGCCTTCTGGAGCATTCTCCACTCCTTCAGTAATAGCATTCTCATTCATTTGATTCATACTTGGGAATATACATATACACATACACATATACACCATATATACATATACTCATATACACATACATATATACACACATATAACATCATATACACATACACATATACACACACATATATACATATACATCATATACACATACAATATACACACATATATACATCATATACACATATACACACACATATACACATATATACATCATATACACATACAATATACACACATATATACATCATATACACATACACATATACATATATTGCTTTTCACTAGAAGAACAGTAATCCCAGCCTGGTTACAAGCTTCTGAGCCTAGTTGACCAATCAAGAAGAGATATGGTGCCTGTGAAGTCATCACTATGAATTGAGTCCTCAAATTGTTTGGATGAAGTAAGATCAGGAGGAGGAGAAGGAAAGGAAAAATGAAGAAGAACAGGAGGAAGAAAAGGAAAAAGAAAAGATGAGAAAGAGAAAGAGGGAGGAAAGAAGGAGGTACAATGAGAAAGAATGTTTCCTGTGGGGCCTCACAATCCAGATATGAGTCTTAGGGAGGCAAGGACTCCTTCATCAAGTGAAGAAAGTCCTTCCATGAAAGATGGTGAAATACAGACTCTGTAGGACATTGCTGGCCGAGCATAGAAGTGACCCAGAGTGCAAGAGAGTACCGTGCTCCAACTCAAAACACAAAAATGATGTGGCTTGGATTTGAGTTAGGGTTAATAACTGCAAGAAGAATTTAAGATAATTTAAGCTCAAAAAATATGTTTTAAGGTTAAAATTACTTAGGAGAAAAGAACAATATCAATTGAAGCTCCTAAGGATAAAGCATGATCTTGATTTATACACCCCACTTATGGTCTTCGAAGGAGTTTAATAATTATTATAAAAGTCTTTAACCTTTACATTCTCTGTTTACACCAAGTTGGGTTTTTTTTATTAACCTATATTTCTACGTTGAAATGTTCCCTATTGTATTTCTGCATCATTGGCTGGTAACTTTGGGTTTGTATATTTATTTCTCACATTCAACCTGAGTCAAAAAGCTAAAGAGATACAGCCTATTTGCTTTTCAAACAAGCAATCTTATTGATTTTTGAGATCTAAGAGCTTTGAAATAATTTACAAAACTGGAAATGACTTCTCAGTATTAGCGTTTCTTTATCTTCTTGGATATCTGAATGGCTAGATATTTTTTATAGCATAAGTAGTCACATCATATACAAGAAAGAAATAGAATATTAATTATTTCTCTATTAAAGTAATACTTGTGCAGAAGTATATAAATGAAATTATTATCTCTGATAAGTATCATTGCGAGTATAATATCTTCTAAGACAGGACATCCTGCATGAGTTTGCAGTTGGTAGAGTTTCTAAACAGAAAGAGAACAGGACTGATGAGTTTGCTCGGTCAGCTGACAACATATATGCCACACAAGCATGAGGACTTGAGTTCCCCATCCCCCAGGATCCATTTTTAAAAATGCGGTGTCACAGTGGGATGCACCTGTAGCAGAGATGGGAAGTGAGAGACAAGCAAGTCTCTAAGGATTGCTGCCTAGCTGCCTAGCCAAATCAGTGAATTTCATGTAAAAATAAGAGACTCCCCTCCCCTTCGGCAAACTAGAGACTCAATATAGATCCAACTAGGAGGGAGACCCAAAGTTGATCTCTTACATACCTACCTACACATATACATATGGCCACATGCACACCCTCACATGTACACATAAACATGTCTACACACACACAGAGACACATACAAGGTAATGGCCTTGATTTTGCTGTTTTCATGGTCTGTAACAGAGAAGCACATATCTCCTTTAAATTCTGTAAATACACATCTTCAGTGCTCTCAATTTTAACCATGTTATAAAAACAACTTCAGGGAACTTTAAAAAAAAAAAATGATGACATAGAAACTGCTCAAGGAGAGCCAGAACATCGCCATGAAATTGAACAAATATCAAATAATTGAGTGGAAAACCTCAAACCTCATTGTCCCAGAGATTTCTAGTGTGAAATCAAAATATAGATGGCCTTGGCAGGTGAGAGCTAGATACACAGTTGCTTCATAGCTCATACAAAAAGGCAAAGGCTGCTTTCAAAACTAATTTTTCCAGGCTTATGGAATCCTTCAAAGGGAATGAAGGAAGTCATCTTTCATGTACTTTTGCTTCTGCAAGCTTAGTGAAAGGGTACAGGAGAGGTACAATGGCTAGGTCTTTGGAAAACATAATTATGTGGAAAGGCAAAGAGTTCAAGGACTCATTTACTAAGCTGCTGTAGAAGAACTGGCTTATCTAGAGAGGATGAAGAACACAGGTATATCTTTGCCAGAAAACCAGAAAGAGGAAACCTTACTTGAGAGCTGCCTCCGGCAGACTGGGTTGTAAACATGTCTGTGGGGGCATTTTCTTGATTATGATTGGTGTGTGTTTTTGAGGGGGGTGGTGTTAGATGCCACCACTTAGACAGGTGGTCCTTGGTTATATAACAATGCAAGTTGAGCAACCCATAGGGAGCTAGCAACTAAGTAGAGTTCCTTCAAATCCTCTCCTTCATGCCTCTAGGCTCTTGTTTTGAGTGCTACCCTGATTTCCTTCTATGATAGACTCTAAGTAGTAAGATAGAATAAGCCACCCTTTGTTCCCCAATTTGGTTTGGTCAGAGTTTTAATGGAAAGCAAGCTATGAAACTGTGTCTCTCCTTGGCATTTTGTATTTTATAGATATTTGTTTTCCAAGTACAGTGAAAGAGAAAGCCATGTATTTGGATAATGCCAAGCACAAGAGCCTGTGTACAGCAGAACCGGTATAGAGAATACTCCTGATTATGTAGGTAGGTGGATGGATGGACAAATGGACAGAACAAATGAGTCACACAAACAAAATCTTTTGGATTCCTTGACAGTGTTGTTATAGTATTGATAAGGAGAAGAATGAAGCTTTAGTATATGCTACAGCTTTAGTTGGCATTGTCTCTTTAGTCCTCCTGATGTTGCTGGTAGGGAGATCTCATTATCCTCACTGAGGAGATAAAGAAGCACGTCTTAGTGATGTCAACTGACTTGCCAAAGCTCATGTGAAAGAGACTGGCAGGTCCCTGTAACATCAAAGACTGTGAAAAGTGTGGAGGAGATATGGGGTGTTGATAGGAATTTCAGTCCTAGTCACATGATCTGCTTGGAGATTCTGCTCTGCCAGATAACTATGAAGCATTTAGAAAAAGATTTAAAAGTGGGTGAGATTTCCAATGTTTTTTGAAATTGGAGAAAATGAATTGCCAAGCAATAAACAAACAGCGGCTCTGTTTTATGAGCAAGTGGATTAACTTGGAGCACATAGGCGGTCCTTCATCATGCACGGGATCCTGTCTTGTTCCAGGGCTTTGCAGCAGTTGGTGTCGCTCACACATGCTGCCAACTGACTGTGTGTTTCAAATCTCATATCTCAGATTGTGACTTAGCAAAAAGTAAAAATTGTGAAACAGTTTTAACAGCTCACAGATCTCATGAAGACCAAATAAATAGTTTCCTAAATGCATTTTCTTTTTCTTTAAATATAAAATTTGGGGAGGCAGAAACTCAATCTTTTATGTTCTTTTTAAAGTGCAAGATCCGAAGACTAAGTGTTCACTAATAGTTTGTTAAGTGAGCAGGGTTTAGCACAATTGCATTTAAGTGTATGTGCTCTGGTTACACTGGTATGCATCACCAAACACTACGAAATGCAACCAAACACTACTGAATCTGGCTTTCTTTAGGCAAGTCTAAAAGTCTCACAGGGGAAAATTCAAAGTAAGTAGTGTGAGAACAAACAGGAAAACAAGCTAGCAAGCAGAACTGGGCCACCAGCATATAAAGCCACTTGGATCAGGCCCAAAGCTGAAGAAGTCACTAGAATGAGTCCTTTAACAAATGGCATGAGTCATAGCAAACATTAATGACATTCAAACAAAGATGCAAACTGTTTTTGTGTTACATGTCTGTCTGGTCAGTGGCTAGCAGTATTCTGGAACTTCCTGCTGAGAAGAGTCTGAGGCCAGATGCAGGCTCGGAGAGGAAGGTGTGTCATGACCTATTTGTGACATCTCCTGCCCAAAATCTTAATGGTGTTAGAGACTCCATGATGTGTTCTATGAATTCACGCAAGATTTTAATCTCCAAAGTTATATGTTAACAACATAAAGAGGGTAGAAATAATCTAATGTGTTTAGGGGAGGGCCCTCCCATGACTGAGGACTGACTAGGGTCAGATGAGGTCATTGGAGCCGATCCCTCATAATGGGTCTCAGTGCCTTTGAAAGGAGTGAGACCACAAGTGACATACAGACTTCCTGTCTCTTGCTGTGTAGTGCCACATGTTGCCCTGGTACAATGGTAGTTAAAAACAAACAAACAACAACAAAAACCCAGTTTAACAGATGTGATTTCTTTCTGAAGCCTGTATCTTCAGAATTGTGTATTCAATAAACCTCTTAGGGACAGCAGGGTGGCTCAGTGGCTAAGGACGCTTAACACCAAACCTGACTTGGGTTAGATATCTGAGACCCACATAACAGAAAGAGAGAACCAACTCCACAAAGTTGTCCTCTGACTTCCACAGTGTACAATGTTTAATTAATTAATTAACTAATTAATTAATTAATGCAATAAGAATTTCAAACTAAATATCTTATAAAGTTGTGCCTCAGACATTTCTTGACAAGAAGGAAAACCTGACTAATGGGGAATAGTGAGAATAGTCAGAGAGCTGGTATTAACATACTTTTTCATGTATACATTTGATAATATAGGTTAAAAAACAAAACAAAAAAATGATGATACCTTTAAGAACTAGTTTGATCCACCTGACTCACTTATTCAGTTAAAAATCTTAGTAAAGAATTGATCAGTTTCTATAACTGAAATATATGTATACCTGTGTGTATAAATATATATGTACATAATGTCTTGCTTCTGGTGTTCTCACAGTTGTACCAACATTGTACCACATACACACACACACACGTATGTATGTATACACATACATGTGTGAGTATCAGAAAAATCATAGATGAAGGGCTTAATCATTTATATGAATTGATAATATGACATGTAGATGGTCAAAGTTTTGGCTTCCCCAAATACTACCCAACAAACATTCACACATTAGTGTATATTTACAAACACACAAAAGCACACACCCACACCCACATGCACACACACACAAACACACACACACAGAGAGAGAGAGAGAGAGAGAGAGAGAGAGAGAGAGAGAGAGAGAGAGAGAGAGATCCAGATCGACAGACAGACAGAAATACAGAGAGGCAGAAGAGCAACTGGCTAACTCATGAGAGATGTTTAAGGTACCAGCACGAGGACCAGATCATGGAGACGTCTAAAGTGATACAGGTACAGCTATGAACGCTTTGAGGGTCAAGTGACAAGCAGCATTCCAGGAAGAGCAGCAGCCTCACCATCCTCTTATTCTAATACCCGGAGTTCTGGAAGCTGAGCCCAGAGGTGAATGGTGTGACATACCATAGAGGAAAGGCAGTTGCTTTGACCTAGCTGTGGGTGTGTCTTTATATTTGACTACTTTACATTTACTACTTTTCCTTTTACACTTTATGTTAGGTATGAAAATGAAGGTAGATGTTCAACGATGCATACTTTCATCACAAAGCGGTCTCCCAGGTTTGCAACTTAAGTATTTATAGCTTTTTCTGTTGCTGTGATAAAATAATAGGAGGCTCAAAGCAATATTAGGGTCTATTGGCTTATGGTTCTAAATGGGGAATATCCATCACAAACGTGGGGGCAGGCAGGGCAGCAGGCAGTCAGTGCTGGCTCGAGCAGGGAGCGGAACGTTCACATCTCAATCTCACAAATGAAATAGAGCTAAGTGGGAGTGGAATAAGCCTACAAACTCTCAAGCCCACCCCAGAGATGTACTTCCTTCAGCAAGGTTGTACTATCTGCCCAAACAGTGACATTAACTGGTGACCAAGTGTTTCACACCTAAGCTGCTGGGGAACATTTTTCCTTCAGATCATCACATCTAACAAGGAACCACTGTATTAAACCTGCCCTCCCCTCTAGGCATCAACTCTTGCCTGAGAAGCGTTAATAAACTACTGAATACTCAACACTATTCTTATAGAACTAGCCTTTGCGTGATAGAGATAAGGTTTTAAAAAGAATAAAGTATTCCACATATAACTATGTGACTCTTAAATCCTTACCAGCTTGAACAAGTGTGTCCACTGTTTTAGGGCATAAGGTACAAGAGAATTTCACTAATAGACAAATAAGTCAACACTGTTATTTAATACACATTGTATTTCCTTATCAAAAGCTTCTGTGACTTTGATGGTTTGTTAGTCAAATTATAAATAATAATAAAAACCTAATTTCTTAGTTTATGTATGTGATTTGCTCAGGTTTTTATCCTAAGATGTGAAAACTTAGAAGAAATTCTCCAAATTATCCCCCTCCCAGTCACAACAGTTTGTCTACCTGTCTACCTGATGTTTGCTTCTCCTGGAATTTCCAGTGTGAGAGTCTCAAGATTTTGAAAATAGAATGAACACTCACATTCACCAGAAACAATCATAACCTAGCCATGCTAGCTGCAATCCAAAACTGTGATGCTTGCCTACTAAATGATTTGAATAGTCAAGAAAAGCAACCTAGGACTCGTATTATAAAAATCTCTCTAGGATGACCACATACTCAGTTGCACAAGGTTTGGGGTCAGATTGACAACTTTCTTGAGTACACACCACAGAGACCGAGTGCCACTTGATGCTACAGCACTGGACATGGTGCACATACATACACTTGACTTTCAACAGGGACTTGAAACATCACTCCAAGGTCCTCCTCAGTCCAGGCTTGCCAAGATGACCACTGGAATTACCACTTCAACCCACTGCACACACACTGACTCTTGTCCAATAAGTCACAAAAGCAATCTTTCTGCTTAAACTCCATTTGCAAACCTGGTGATGGCCTTGCAGCCTTAGCTCATGGTGGCACTACCCAGGGACCTCTGTGGGGTTTTTTCCCTGATTTTAATGGCAGTGTTAGTGGGACGGGTGGTCCCAAGCATGTTGAGGGGAGTCCTAATGGTCACTCTTCTTGACAGTCATGGGTGGGAGCCTTGGCCCTTCCATTAGGTGATGTGACAGAAGGTTTCTAAATTTTTCAGTTACCAACTCATTTTTTCTTTTATGCCTGAAAAGAATGCCTCCTCTCTGATGACAGTTTTCTTGCTCTCCTTTGTACTTCAAAACAAATTACTCTCTCATCACATTTCCTCATTATGTGAAACAGTTTTTGAGGTAAATGCCACTTTCCCATAAGATTGTAAGTTTCTTCAAAGCAAGGTTTTCCCCTGATTAATGAAGTTTCACAACCTTAATAAACTGTTTATGGCCAGACATGATAGCACACATCTGTAATCCCAGCTCTTACGAGCCTAAAGCAGAAAAGTCACTAAGTTTAAAGCCAGACTCAGTTGTAGACATGCATGGTATATACTCACCTGTAGGTGGGTATTAGCCATAAAGTACAGGATACCCACACTACAATCCACAGACCCAAAGAAGCTAAATAATGAGGAGGGCACAAATAAGGATGCTTGAATCTCACTCAGAAGGGGAAATAAAATAGACATCAGAGGTGGAGTGAGGGAGGGAACTGGGTAGGAGAGGGCATGGGGAGGGGAGTGGTGAGACATAAGGCATGGTCAGAGCTAGGGAAGGAGGGCTAGGAAAGGGAATGGAAGTTGGCAGCTGGGGGCATCCCTAGGATGTGCCAGAGACTTGGGATTGGGGATACTCCAGAGAGTCTATGAAGTTGACTCCAGGTCAGACTGATAGCAGTGTGAGATAAGGAGCCCAAAGTGGACACCTCCTGTAGCCAGGCAGGACTCCTAGTGGAGGGAGAAGGACAGCAACTCACCCACAGAATCTTTGACCCAAATTTTGTCCTGCCTACAAGAAGCGCAGGGACAAAGATGGAGCAAAAAGTGAGGGAATGGCCAACCAAAGACTTATACAACTTGAGATGTATGTTTTTATACTTATACCAATAGCACTTTTTCTTGCTTAGTATTGTCTTACAGTATGAAATATAATAGTTTTTTTCAATATTTTGTGCTAGATCTATATACTTATTTTAGAAACTGGGTAGGTAGACTAAGTCAGCTCTGGTCTGGGTCTCTACACATTGATTTTTATTTTACAAATAATAACAAGGCCCAGTGAGGATGATACAAGATGCCCCTAGTGCTGTCACTAAAACCTTGAGCTCCTTGCTTCAGAATAAAGCTTCCTACAGTCCCACTGTGTGCTAAACTTTGACCTTATTACCTGTGTGAGACCCTTTCATCATCATCAACAATCGTTACTTCAAGCATTCATTCTTCCCCGGGTGGAGAGAAACATTTTCCCGTTATACATACATGCTCTATTGTCTTGGCTACATATCCACAGAAGAACTCAGAAACAATGTATTTGTTAGACTTGAAACCTAGTGAATCATCAATAGCTCTGACTATTAAAATCCTGTGTATTTCAACTTAATACTAAAACAAATAAGAGATGTAGGCATGGTTCTCTACATGAAGAAATACCTTTCTAATTCAGGAAGGCAGATGCTTGACTAAGTACCCACAGTACACAGACAAATCTAATGAACCTTGCAGTTTGGAAAGCATCTTGGACATAATAAAAATGGTACTCAGTGAAGCTTCCCGTCTCATATGTGGTAAATCCTAAAAACCATCTTTGATATAATAAGTAGAGAGCAGAGTGGATTTTACACATAATTCCTGCCTTTATTTCTCTTTGAAGAAAATGAGTGTTTTAAAATGCTTTTAATAGAGATTAATGTAGTCATCGCCTTATTATGAGGTTAGCATTTTCTTTAAAGAGGAACATGTACCCCCATGAAAACACACACACACACACATACACACACACACACACACACACACACACACACACACACACACACACACCAGCACAAGCTTGATTTTTTTTTCCCTGATGGGAAGAGAACTCATTTATCCCTTTCCATCTCTGTGATCTCTGGAGGAACCTCTTTTGACAGCAGAATTTTCCAGTTGTAGTAGGGTGACGACATCACCGTCCTCTTAGGGTTTTGTTGGTTTAGATTAACCAGTGCAGCCACTGGAAGCAGCTGGAACATGGCAACCCTTTAGAGAAGGATTCAAGCGGGAGTGACACATTAATTGAGCACCTACTCTGTGAGACCTGCCTATATTTCATTTACTGTCTTGATAACTCTAGCTAATTAACTCATCTCCACGAAAATGTGTCCCCAGCAATCCCCCAGTGCTTCATACATTCCTATAGGCCAGTGATTAATGATTTAAAATTTTGCTCTTTGAAGAACTCTTCTGGAGGCACTAACACCTTCTCTTTTGTTGTACCTCCAGACACGTTTTCTGAAATTAACTCATATTGCCAAAGCACAAATTAAATTCCAGTAAAAATGCAAGGTGCAGTAAATCAACCCACGAATGCTTCGACTTCAAGGAGGATTTCATAAATCACACAGAATGGTAGTGTCTTTGTCGTGAAGAAATTTCCATATATTAGAGAGATCGTTTCAAAAGTGAATAATTTATGTTTGAAATAGACCTTAAGTTGCCATTTGAAAGCCTTTCTCTGAGTAATTAGCATAGCAATCTGGAGAAAGTCCCAGTTTATGCTTAGCCATGTCTTTAAAAGACATCACTTCTAGAAACTCTGCTGCCTTGCTGGGCGTCAGCCTCTCCAATGAGTGACAGCCTCGCTCTGCATGTGCTCCTGCATCCTTTACCACTGCAGGAAGTTGGAACAATTATTTCCTCCTCAAACATATTTTTCTACATCTTTTTTTTTTTGGCCATGCTAAGAATTTTGTGAGAAAGCTGAGTAAACATTCCAAATCATTATAATTTCTCTCACATAAACCTTTTAGTTTTAGACACTGTTTGGTTACTTCTTATAAGCCGGCTTGTGTGCTGATCATTGTATTAGGTTATTTGGGTCTGAGTATGCTAAGGGCTTCCATTGATTTTTCTCATTCAGTTCTCACACATCTTGGTATAGTAGGAACTTATTTTTATCACTATATTGTAAGAAAAGAACTGTGACCTGGAGAACCTAAGTAACTAAGCCAAGTTCTGACAATAAGGGAGCCAAGACACAAGGCCAGCAGTGGATGCAGAAGCCGTGTTTTTACCCCAACTTCATCTAGTCTCCAACGTCAAAATAATATGCATAGAGGGATCTCTATTGCAATAATTAATGCTATGGTATATGCAAGCATATACATGTGTCTGGCTTTATACAAAACAAAAATGATTATGTAGTGCTTTCTATATACTATATCTGCATGTACACAAGCATATATGTGTGGTAAGGTATTGTTTTTCAAAGGTAAAGTCTTTCTAAGTCAGCCTCAAATTAACTATTTCCATACCCCAGCTCCCCAAAATTCTGCGGTTATAAGCAGGTATTGAATAATCTGGCAAGTGCACATATTTTTAATTTTAAAGGATATAGATTTAGCTATCCTTTCCCATTACCAAATGGACATGAGAGAACTGAGCGCCAGTCTGAGTAATGTTATTTGAGCCCCTGAGAGACCAGTGCCAGCTCTGATGGGCCTAGAAGTTACTTTGCAGTTGTGTGTTTCTTGAGTGTGCTAGATCCCCTTCAAATTGGTGTGTTCTTACTCCAGCAAGCTCAGTGACTTTAGTGTGTCAGTGTCTTGTTAGCCTGAGAGATATTTTGTGTCTTTCTGACCAGGAGACTGCCATTCTAAGGGTTAGTATACCATGGTTTTGTCCATAACCTAAAAATATGGTCCATAACCTAGAATTGCTTCATCCACCCCTTTTAGTGTGAAGTTTTCTTTTTTGAGATGTCCATACACTATTGCAGGAATTACATTGTATCTACCTATTCCTTTCTCCCTTCCAACTTCTCCAGTGCCTTCCAACTCCCTCTCAAATTTATGACCTCTCTTTCTATGATGATTACATTCCTGAATATACACTTATGTTTATATACAAATACATGTATATACACTCATGCCTATATACAAATACATACATTATATATATATATATATATATATATATATATATATATTATATATATAAACATGTCAAGTCGATTCAGTGTTTCTTGAATGTACATGTGTTTAGAACTAACAACTGGGATTGGATAACCTACCAAGGCATTCACTCCTGGAATAAGCCAAGTATCCTCCTTTTAGCAGCCATTGTTTGCCTGTATTTCTTTATCTATGGGTGAGGCCATGTAGAGTTTCCTTTCTTAATGCTGACCTGCCAACTGGTAGTGTCATCATGCAGGTCTTGTTTAGGTAGTGTATGGCTGACATCTCATAGATACAGCATTCATGTTATGCCTAGAAGACGCTCTCATAGGAGTCCTGGTCTTTATCTCTTTCCATCCTTTTTCAACTCTGTTGTTCTTTGAGCCTTTGGTGTAGGGTCTGCATTATAGAATTGGGGAAATTACCTATCTGTCATCTCTGTGAAACTCCAGGTTCTTCTACTTTTTAAATAGTTAAATGAAGGACTAGGGACATAGCCCAGTGGCCTAGTGCTTGCTGGCATTCATAGGCCCTAAGTTCAACATTCAGCACTAGGAGAAAACTATCAAAAGAGAGCACAATTTCAGGTCTAATGAAGATTGCACAAAATTCAAAATTCAGTCTTTAAGAAATATTCATCAGAACACAACCTTGGCAGTTTATTCTGTGTTGGCTGTGGCTGATCTTACAGTAGAATTGAAGAGCTATTCACTAGAAGCACATATATGTATTCGTTTTCAACAGGGGAAAAACTCTAATACCTAGTCAGGATTATTCCCTTCCAGCAATGTATCCAGACATCTAAGAACTGGTCCCATTCATTCACATAGCAGCACTATTATGTAAACAATATCATCCACCAAGCAACTTAAATTCCATACACACAAATAAATATTTATTTACAAATACCACACACAAATAAAAACTTAAAAGAACAACACAGTTATTATTGTGCATTTCTGGAAATCAGAAGTACTATTCTCATAATTACCATGTAACTATTTCATTATTGCTGGGGATTCTAAGAAATAATCTGTTTTGTTTACTGTTATAATTATTCCTTGAAATTTTTTCATACATATTTTTAATATTTTGAACATATTCATCACCCTCACCTACTCCTCTCAGACTCACTCCCATCTAAGGAAACTGGACCCACTCAAAACTGTGTCTTCCATTTAAAAAAATGCCGAGTTCAAGTTGTGTTAATATACTCAAGTGTGTGAACAGCCAGTGAAGAGGGATCTACCTACCAGGAGCCACATCCTTAAAGTAAACTCATTCTCTCTATCCCTGCAACTATCAGTTGCCAGTGGCTCCTCAACTAGGCAAGGTCTTTGAGTTCACCTCCAGGTTCCATGTTGATTTTTTTGTCTGGGTTGACCTTATGCAGGTCTTGTGTATGCTGTCACAATATTTTTCTGCCACTGTCTTGTAAAACACTATTTTCTTTATGTTATCCACTGCCCATGGCTTTTACAATCTTTCTATCCCTATTTCTGCAATTATTCCATTTATGGTTGAACATTCTAAAATCATGATTCTCGGACCTTTACCAACTGTAAGTTCTCTGTGTTAATTGCCATCTACTACAGAAATATTTTTTTCCAATGAGAGTTGAGAAATGCAATAATCTATATGTGTAAAAGTAAGTAATTTAGGAGTCAGTTTAATACTATGTCTATTCATCAGAAGAATAGTAAGTTCTCTCCTAGGGCCTATGACATGTCTAGCCATGGGTTCTTGGACCCAGTAATGGTGCCAGGTCTAAGATCTATCTTGTTACATTTGGCATAGTCATAGAAGTCAGGAAATTGGTAATGAACCATAGTTGGAGGACTTTCAAGGGAACAGAAGTAGAATGCAATAGTATTAAGGCACAATGATGAATAATACATTGGGGGTGTCAAATGGTGTAGGGAATATGAGCGAATGGAGAACTCACGGAGTGACAAATGGCATTAAAGAACTTTCAAAAAGTGTAATATAGAAACCTACTACTGTAGAAGCTTACTAAATTATATGCATACATCTACACATATATAAAGAGTTTAAATGTATTTATTTCATTATGGGACAACAATGCTCCCACCAGACCCCACAGGTTAACAAACAAAAACTCCAGGCCCAGGAATGATTTACCTCTTTTGGAGTTATTTGTCAGTGGGGTAGACACAGACCACTCAAGCATTACAGACTATTGTCACTACTCTTGGTCATTCTCTAGAACTTAGTGATAAGACTCTAGAGCTGAAGATACTGCATATTTGAGTAACACAGCATGAAGAAATCGATCTTGTAATGGCCTTGAAGGCTCATCCTGACTGAGTAGCAGTCTTCAGGAAGTAGAATGTGGACACCTTTGGAGTGCCAAGACATTATTTTGTCTACTAACTCAACTCTCTCTCTCTCTCTCTCTCTCTCTCTCTCTCTCTCTCTCTCTCTCTCTCATTCTCTTCTCTCTCTCTCTCTCTCTCTCTCTCTCTCTCTCTCTCTCTCTCTGTCTCTACACACACACACACACACACACACACACACCCCTCTGAAGGGTTTGGTATTTGTGCTACTTTTCTGTTGCTGTGATAAAACTTCATGACCAAAAGTGACTTATGGGAGAAAGTTTATTTTACTTATGGCTTCAGAGGGACAAGAGTCCACCGGGCAACCAGACATCAACCATCAACCGACAGGAACGGAATCAGGAACAGAAAGCTGAGAGCTCATATTCCCAACTGAAAGCACAAAGCAGAGAGAGAAATGGAAGTAGGGCAAGGCTAGGAACTCTTAAAACCTGTGTCTAATGACATACCTCCTCCAACAAGGCTCCACTTTCTAACCTTCCCCAAACAGTACCATCAACTAAAAACCACATGTTCAAAAGCTCAACCTAGGGAGACATTTCTCATTTAAAATGTCATAGCATTTTATTTAGTTTTTTGTTTTTGTTTTATTTTTGCTATCTTAATAGAGAGGTGTCTTAGTCTTACTTTTCTATTGACACCATAGTGAAGGCAACTTATACAAGAAACATTTTTTTGGATGCTTACAGTTCAAAGGGTTAGTCCATGACCACCATGGCAGGGAGCACGGCAGCATGCAGAAATGCTGCTGGAGCAGTGGCTGAAAGCTAACATTCTGATCCACAAGCATGGGCCAAACAGTGTATGCGAACTGGGAATGACATGGGCTTTTGAAACCTCAAAGCCCACCCCTAGTGACAAACCTCCTCTAACAAGGCCAAGCTTCCTAATCCTATCCCAACAGTTCCAATAACTGAGGAAACAAATATTTAATGGCCCACTATGAGGGCTATTTTCTTTGAAACCACCACAAGAAGTGTAAAAGCAATGTCACGGAAATCTAGACCAATGTTTTATTGTTCAAACACTAAGGCAGAGTAACTGGCCCACGGATGGGGAATCAGAGGCGAAGGCTGAGTTACAGCTTGTCATTTCCTAACACGGTGACATCTAGTAAATTATTGAAGTTCTGTAATTCTTAGTTTCCCCGTCTGTAATATCTCATTTGTAAGTTGTCTACAGACTCAAACTGCAGTGACATGAGTATTTATGCTATTCATATGTAAGTCGTTAGCAACACAGTTCTGATTCAAAGCATGAGCCATTATATAAGCAGAGGCAGCCAGAGCCTGGAAACATTTTAATATTTAAATACTCAGCCTAGGCAGTCTCAGGCCAACATGCACCAACATGCCTGCCTCTTGATACAGCTCAAACACATCCAACAGGAGGCAACCTCCTTTTCAGTCAGGCTCAGGTAGACAGTAAGTTTTTAGACAATGAATATGTGGGGGTAAACTCTTTAAGTAAAAGATCACAGGATCCCAAATATAACATAAGTTATAGAAGTTATGTTTTGGTTACAGCAAGAAATTAAGTCACAAATTACAAATAGCTATTTTTGAAAATATTACAAAATTGCTTGAGCAGGAGAAAGAAGCTTGAGCAAGTGAAACAGCCTGAAGCTTAAATGTTAACAACTTCCAAGAAAATTATTCACATTTATCTATTGCTGTGTCCACACTCTTCAGGCATACTCGTAGTCTCGGGCACATTTCATTCCCATCCAGAATCCATGTAAAATAGGAACTATTGGAAAATTGAGCTTCTATATAAACTACTAAGAAATGTCACAAATAAATGTCACATGGATTCTGTGGCTTGCTAAGCATTGCGTTCCTGCTGCAAATTTATTTCAGCCCCACATTAATACAAATCTGGCTGGTGTGGGAATTCACTCTAAATTCCAAACAGAACTAAGAGGGAGAGAAATGCTCCTTAAAGGACTAGACATGAATACTGAGAGAAGATCAGACTGTGGAATCACACCAATTCTGGGAAGCAGGATGAAGCAGGCACAGAAAGTCACTCTTTTTCAAAGGCATTCGATTGCTGCATATTCACTAGCTATGGTGTCAGATTTCTTTAGGTAATTTCTTTCAAATATATCACTTAAAGAGACAATCTTCACCCTATTCACATCTCCAACTCCCTCCCTTCAGCACCCCCTATCTTTCACCATTAGAGTCCTCCTTCTCCTGTTTTAATCCCTCACTCATATGTATAAGTGTGTGTGTGTGTGTGTGTGTGTGTGTGTGTGTGTATGTGTGTATGCTTGTGTGTGTGTGTGTGTTTGCATGCCTGTATGTGTATCTATACAAAATTCTAGGACACACAAATGAAAGAAAAGCAGAGACATTTGTCTTCTGTATCTTGACATAGTTCACTTAATGTGTAATTTAGGAGATAATGCCAAGAGCAGACAAATGGGACTGTATTAAAAGCTTCTGTATGGCAAAGGAAACAATCTGTAAATCTTCGTCTATAGACGAGGGGAAAATCTTTGCAAATTATGCATCTGGCAGGAGATTAGCACTTGGACAACAACAACAACAGCGAAAATATGTAAGTACTGAAAGCCAAACAATTCATTAATAATCAAGCTCATGAAATGGAGATATCGTTCTCAAAAGATGAAGTACTAATGGCCAATAAACATATGAAAAAGTTCAACATCTTTAACCATTAAGAAAATACAAATTAAAACTTAATGTATATTCTATTTGCTTTTAAAAAATGGAATATGTGGAGTGAATATCTACAAGGTTGATATGTTATATAGCAATGTCTTAGATAAAAGTGACATTTTTTAACAAAAAAAAAATATGAAGGTGAGCACAGTCAAGGGGGCTCCATTGCCTTTTAACTAATACCACTAATACTACGCAGAATCTCAATATGTGACAGAATGCAAGAAGCAACAGTTACCATTCTCTCCCGTATTTTGCCTTTTGTCCCATTGAAACTTTAATTGTGGGACATAGATGAAGTCAGGTCAGGCTGTGCTTGTTTATCCCTCTGGAATAACATTTTCTTATATTTTATATTATCCCCCCTCCCCAATTAGTGTAATTCTTCAGATTGCCTGACAGGAAGTTACTCTGCATATCCACCTTTTCACAGTGTTGCAAATAGATGTCAGTAAATAAATTATTTCTGATATATTGCTGAAATTCCTAATGAATCTTATGTTTAGTTTTAACACTCAGAAATTCTGATTTAGCTCTATGAGTAGAGCTTATCACAGCTCTAGAGGTGCATAAATGGAAGACAAGATGGTTCTACTTTGTAGGCATCATAGGTACTAAGCAGGGATTTAATTTTATGGGCTGAATTGAAGCTATGATCCTTAGGTTCAAAGGAAGGTTTTGTGTCAAGGCCTGTTAGCCAGCTTCACCACCCACCCTGCAATGGCCTCTGACCAGGATTTGCTAAAATAATAAGGTGTTACCCAGGCAAAAGGACCCAGAACTCTGTAAGTCACTTCTGGCAGAGGTTACCTTTATTCTCCCAAAGTTGAAAGCGCATTGCAAGGCAGTTATTAAACATTTATGAACTTTTCATTTTTTTTCCTGAGGCTTGTACTGAGATTCGACACTTTCAAAACCAATTTCAAATAACAGAAGTTGTGTACATTCCTTGTACATTTTCAGAACTGCAGGGTCTCTCATGTTATGGCTTGTTGGGTGTTGGTTGGCCATGGTGTTCTCTTCAAACTCGACTAACCCATTCCCATATCAAGATCACTTGTGGAGTGATTAATGTTTGCATCACATCACCCTGACTTAGTTCAATTACAGACAAATTGCTAAGTACAGACAAGGACTTCTCATTCCTTAAGACTCAGCTTAAAAGCAGTCCTTCTGTGAGGCTTTCTCCAACCTCCTCTTCCACCCACGAGTTAGTCACTTTCTCCCATCAGCGATTCAAAGGGCACTATCTTAAAGGATCTTGCCAGTTGGCTGTGATTCCTGTCACTGTTTGTTTGTAGTCCCAAGAGATATCCAGGCTCTCAAGTGGAAGGACAATATATTATCCTCTTGGCAATTTCAGCATCAAGCACAGTGCCAGCTACCTCCTAGGTACTCAATAAATGTTTATTTAATCAATATGCAGTGGTCTTAAAGTTGTTCTATCATCACAGTTACATTAGATTTAAATTGGCTAAATTAAATGAAATTAAATTTTAAAATAAAACCTACTCGTCAAATTCTATTTAAGAGATTGTTGCACTTTAAAATGTCTTTAGAGACTTTGTAGTTTAATATCCCCTGATCTCCATTTAAGGTTGCTTGGGTGGCTGAATTCTGGGGAAATTTTAAAAAGAAAGAATTAGCTTCAGGCATCTATAAATGCTAAAGCCAAGGAAGGAGTTTTGAAATCATGAAACTTAAAACTCTTCCTCTTTTCCTGTTTAATTTTCTTCCTTGTGTTTATCATGATGTAACTTCAGTATTTGCAGGGATCTTGTCTACCTTAACTGCTGACTATACTGTCCACTTGGTGGCTTGATATCATATCCACTACAGTGCTCTTACCTCAAGCAATACCTGAGATTTAGCAATATCTTGGGAAAGACTGCTAGTTCTGTGGGTAGATGGGTAGATAGATGACGGATGCATGGCTAATAGGACAGATGGACAAACAGATCATGAAAGGATGGGTACATGATGAATGGGGTGTGCAGATGAGACTTCGTAGAATTTGTACTGAAGATTCTGATCTCCAGACTAGCATTTTATACTCCAGATTATTACTCCACCGTTACATAAAATAGCTCAGGTCCTCTTATTTGAGCCTCAAATTTCTCTATTTTATTCTTTATATTAAAATATTTGTGTTAGTTCTACCATAGTTCAAGCCCTAGTATTTTCACCTGTAATGTGTCTGTGCCTTGTAAATTATTTTCTCATTAGATGTCAGTGGAGTATGCCATCTGACACGATATATGAGCAGATGATCCAGAGTGAGATATAGGTAACCTCTTTCTGCATATGCTCCTTATGTAAGAAAATAAAGTCAAAGGGGATGGAGAGATGGCCAGCAGTTAAGAGAATACACTGTTCTTACAAAGAAGTCAGGTTTGGTCCTAGCACCCATGTCCGGCAGCTCGCAACTGCCTGTAACTCCATTTCCAGGAAATTCTTCCTTAGACCCCTGCACTAAGGTGCACATACCCTTATACAGATGTGTGCACCCATACACATACACAGATACAAATAATAATAGTAGTAAAAATGAACAATTTTAAAGTGCCTCTAGTGGCTTCTTGTCATTTACTTAAGGAATATTTTTTAGTAAATTCCTCTTGAGTGGCAAGCAATAGTTCTAAGTATTTGGCTTTATCAGCAAAGTTTACATTTTTATTTTCTTGGTGAAACTGAAGTTTTGCTGGAGGTGGGATAAGGAAACAGGAACAGTGAAGCACCCTAAACAAATGAGGTAATATCGCTGGACCATTGATGAGTGCTCTGACTCCTGCAGAGCAAAGCAGGATTGGAGATGCTGGGAAATGCTATCTTACTGAGCCAGCTGTGTCAAGAAGGAGCTCTGGAGAGATGGAGGCATAAACATGAAGACCAAAGGGAAGCCACTGAAAGTTCCTATTCCTATGTCTCCTATAAGTACACACATGTACCTGTGTCCATTAGCATAATGTATCCACAAAGCAAGCAGGCTGTGTGAAATCCTAAAGGAAGCCATTAGATGCTGAAAAAATAATCCCCGACTCAGCACTTCTTCAACTAGTTTGCAATCCCTTTTCTCCCAAGACATTCATTCAGTTCCAGGCATATAGAAACCAATGAAATGGGTATACAAATCAAACATTCAGTGATTAAAAAGAAATTATGAATAAATTTCCTTTAAAACAGTCCTTTCATATGCCTATAATTTTACCCTTTATCAAAGACAAAAGCAAATTTTTGTGTTAATAAAATAGATATCCTTATTTATTTTCAAACTAACAAATTAAGTCTTGGCAGAGTAGTTGTTTCTGTGGGACATAAAGCACATTTGACACTTTCCAGACTCGATCAATATTTGGGTTTTGTGATAAATGCTCAGCCCTGGGAGAACCACTCTGCAAAACACACTACAAAATGGCAGAAACTTTGTTTAAGGACATTTCAGAAATTGATGAAAATTCTGTCCTGATCTCAAGTCGGAATATATTTAGCTAAATCAGGTAAGTAACTGAAATAGCAACTTAAAAACAAAAAAAAAAACAAAAAAAACAAAACAAAAAAAACCACCTTTTTATTGATTCTTTGTGAATTTCATATTATGCACCCCAGTTCCACACATCTCCCTCCATATCCACCCTCTACCCTGAAAACTCTGACTCAAGAGAAAATGAAAAAGAAAAAGAAAGAAAGAAAAAACAAAAACAAGATAGAAATAAACAAAACCTCATCGCAGAAGCTGCAGTGTGTCACACAGTAAACCCTTTTGCCCAAACAGTTTTACTCTGATACAGCAACTTTGAAAGTCAAGCATTCTAAAACAACATTACTAAGAAGGTATACAAATTTGTGTTTATGTGCTAAAGACTGACTGTAAAAACACCCAACGTCTTTGCTTTCCATAATTAAACAATTGTATTGCTGTAATAGCAGACAGCTTTTTTGGTAAGGACACTACAATTCTTACAGTTCCTGACACCCCGGGGGGGGGGCATTGGGGGAGAACAACTATTCTTTTCCTCTAGTGAGAGATTTTTCAAAACACCCACTCTAGGCATAACTAGACTTCTCTTACACTTCCAACAACAAGGAACCTGCCTCTGGCCAGCACATTAGTTTTAGATAGTTCTGTTTGCCTTTAGTTAATTACTGGTTTGCCTTTTTTTTTTCTCTCCCTATTGCCCAGGTGGAAGTACATCAGCAGAAAATTAACAAAACAAAACAAAAGCATGAGCTTGAGAATAGTCAACGCCTGGATTTGAGCCACACGGTAGGTGTTTGAGCTAAGTCATTTACTGCAAGATCCATTTTTTTTTTCCCTTGAGTCTTAATATTCCTATCTGTAAAGGAGGGATACCACATTTCACAGAAGCACTGTGATGCCTAAAGCATTGGAAAAGCACTAATACTGAATACTGTATTTTGTCAAGATAAATAAAGCATGAGCTCTGCCCAGGGAAACCTTCTCCTTGAAGGTCACTGACACTAACGTCTTTTAGCATTGTGTTGGATAATTGTCTATCTCAATACACGTGGTCTTTCTATATCTACATAACCTTAGCTAACCTTTCCTAGTTTAGAGCTCAGCTGGGGCAAGGAAGCATCCTTTTGAAAACTACCTCTTAGCTTGAGCTGATAAAAGGAAGGTGGGTAATGGGACCAGCAGACTGAGATTCAGGAGGCTAGCTGGCCAGGTCCACCTCTGCACCCAGCTTCCTGTAGAATCCTAGTCAAGTCTTTTATATCCTTGGGCACTTGGTTCCCCTGTCTGTGACAGAACTAGCTAGAGTGACTTTGTACACCAGGATGCCATTATGCTCTACACACAGGATGTGGAGCCAGCTGGAGAGACGAGACCTATTCTGAAGTTCCACAGCGACGCATCAATTATTTGAATAATTATAGCAGCTTCGGGCAAAGTGTTCTCGGCATTTTTTTATAAGCATTCTTACTTTACTATTTTGAAACTTCACTGAGATTTCTAAGTAGTAATGCAGTGGCTTTTGGTTAATACCAGGAAACACGCTTTGAGCTTCCCGCTCTGCCATCTGTAACTATAATTGTCTCTTCAAAGAGAATGCCCTTAATTACAAGATCATGTACGAAACAGTAAAATTTAATCTAGCATGTGAAATGAGTAAGATGTGTGGATGTGAGGGCCATGGGGATGGAGGTATGCCCACACGCGGGTCATGTGTGTTTGTCTAATATTACGAAAATGAGTCAGAAGCCATTTAAACTTTTTTTTACTGTGATTGCATTTCTAAAATTATACTAATAGGTTTAATGAAAACACAGAGTTGAGGCAACCTGGCAAGATCAATTCGGAAAGACACATCTGCCATTAGAATATTTCAAAACCTGTTTTTCTACGTCCTTGAGTTTCTTCTCTACAGTTTGCTCAATTGTTTCTTTCCCATGGAAATCTGGAATTATGGGAATGGGGGTCCCTTGAGCAGAC
The DNA here is from genome assembly GCA_021653895.1 of Mastomys natalensis. Classification (NCBI taxonomy): domain Eukaryota; kingdom Metazoa; phylum Chordata; class Mammalia; order Rodentia; family Muridae; genus Mastomys; species Mastomys natalensis. Next base: position 1,511,396 of record JAJTUV010000391.1, read on the forward strand.
TATGGGGTAAAGGAAATGATGTGGCTTGGGTGTTTTGTCTATGAGCACATGAGAGGAAGCCATTAGATCAAATGTCCCTTAAAATGTTCCTGGGAAAATGACTCTAGAAAAATTGTAGTTTGTAGCATTGGTTGTTCTGACAAATAGCCCACAAAGGGAAAAGTGGGAAAGGAATTGATTTAGAATTGAGAACAGGTCACTTCCAATTTCTAGCCTCAATTTTCTGAATATGGGTGGTCGGAAAGGAATACTGATAGGAACAATATTCAGCATTGGAAAAACAGAAACTGCAGAGACGAAGTGGACACCTTCAGCTAGGGAGATGTATGTTCTTAGAGAAACACCTGACGCCCTTAACACTCATCAGTGCTGAGTGTGGGAAAAGTGCTGCAGCTGTGAACAACAAACCCACTTGACCCTGGACATCAGGAGAGGGAACTAATGTTAAATTCCCAGTAAAAGGCTTCTTTAGAAGGAAACCTACCTACTTTCACTTGCTGAGACTCCTTCTTCATCCCTATTAAAACCAGGAGAGGAGGCTACTTGTGAAAGGCTTTTAAGTCACCAACGGACCTTCTTCTAAAAGGAGAGGAGACAGGCTTGTGAAGCTGGAAATCAAGTGGTTGGTACCTCCATCCCCCAACATTTCCTGATCTTTGGGAAATCAACATCGCGTGGGCGCTCCTAGGTAAACACCCAGAACCATTGGATAACAATAAGGATTTCCCTTCTTGCTCTCTCCTCCTAACTCCTGTTTTGCTAAAGGCCTAGTTTAATAGTTCTCAAAGGACCATAACAGCCTAGGCCACTCCTCCATATTGGCTCAGCCTGCTCGGTGACAACAGGAAGCCTGAGCCTTCTAATGTCCAGGTCTCTGAAACTGACAGGGAGCAGAGTAAGAGTCAAGGACCAGGGTATGGTTTTCACAATGGGTGGGCAGCAGGCATGGATACAAGCTCAGTTCATGTGCACTATGTAGTTCAGGCCTCTATATTTGTCAGTGGCTCCAGAGCCACATCCATGGTCTATGTTCGTATCTAGAAAGGCCCCAAAGAGAATGTTTCAGATCAAGAGAAAATGGGTTGAACCATAAGAGAGGCCTTTTTGGTTCCAGGCTGTGGTAGGCAAGCGTAAGACAGGAACATTTGGGTAGTACCATCTGTTTTTCAGAGTGAATCTGGTACAGAAGCCAAAGGCAGCTGCTGGTGACAGGTTTTGGTTCTTACCTATGTCAAACTGGTTTCCCAGTGGTTTTGCCTAAAATTTTTGGCTGCTTCTTTCCCCAACTTCAGGTTGTAAGTGATCAGTTTAGATGACCAGGTATAACACAAGCTTTTCAGAACATGTCAGCAAGAGACTAGAGATCTGTTCTGATTAAATTGAGGATGGGAGAAGTCAACTCATCCATTCACAATATGAATTTTATTTTACATTTGTAGAAGTAACTAAATGCTAAATGTCTCTTTTACTCAGTAATACATTCCTGTAATAAATATATACAAATTGATTGACTGATTACCCACATCTTTCACAGCTTCTAAAATCCTGCATGACCTAGACACCAGCTACCCCATCATCCCTCAGGACAATCTCCCCTTCTATTACCTACCTTCCTATCCTTGGTCTCCTTCCATACTGAGCTGTGTGATGTGTCTTACAACACCTTTCCACCCTGAAAGGCCTCAGCTGGGACTCCATCTGAACAGATACCTGAAACAACACTTCCCTGCCTGGCTCCTACCTTCATTGGTGAATTCCTCATGAGTAGGCATTGTGTTTTAGAATTTTTCATTATTATGTATCCAACTCTGGCACCAAAATACAAGCTCCATGAGGCAGGGACTTGAGCCCCTGTTGATCCTCTCTACAGTGATGCTGCCATACAGAAGTCACCCAATGGACATCTGCTAGGATGAGCTCTTTGTTTTCCATTAAGGGTTACTTTTCAGACAGCCTGATAAATGTTGGCACAGAATATTTTCAAAACGCCCTCTCCGAGGTCCTTTCCTCATCCCCTGCCATTGTCTTCCCAGCTGGAAAAGCTTACTGCCTCATTAGATATGACTTTGCAGTGTGTTGTCTGCTTTTCACTCAGAGAACATGCCCTACTGTGCTGAGTTCTTCTTGTCCATACTTGTCCCTCCCTAGAAACTCTGCATTTGGAGGGTAGTCACGAGTTCCTATCATGTATTTTCCTAATGCTAAGCCAATTCTCAGACACATATTAAGTGTCCTGCAAATATTTTTTGTATCAATAAATATGCAAATAAATGGTATTCTAGGCAAAGAGGAAAAGGTCAAAGACAGTAAAAGGATAGGTGCCTGACTTTGGGTGGTGCTTTCAGGGTAGTTGGGAATGGAATTCAGTACCAGTATATCTATTTTTGAAGCCAGTTTCTCACACTTGCAAGTTCTTTAACCCAGAGCAATTTTACCTGTGCTAAGTCATGGTTTCCTTCCTGAAATCTAGAACAAGACCCTCCTGTTCACTGTACTAAGAAAACTGGAGGTAAGTACCCAGTGCATACTCTTTTCTTTTTCCTGTTGTCATTGTAACACAGTGTGCCTGCTCAGAGTGTAATAATCAATAAAGCATGAGAGTATAGGACACACATGCTGATATTTCTGTCAGCATGTGACAGAATTGCTCTACGCATTCTGTGTAGGATTGCCTTATGTGTGGTTTCCATTACTCTCAAGTTAGAGAAAACAGACACATTTCCCAGCCTGGGAGAATCTTTCCTAATTGTCTTAGCTCCAAAGGTCCCTTCAATATGACCCTTACAGTCACCCAAAACTTCTCTCTGTCAATGCAAAGAAAGCTGTACCTCACAGTTTTCCTGAGAGCATCACATGCCCTCTGCTCCCTCTCCACTGGTGCATTATGTTAATCATCTGTTGAAGGGATTATGCAGAGACCTTGGGAGGGCTGTATCTTCAGTCCAACATTTGGAAAGCAGAGGGGACATGAAATAATGCTGCTTATTCTCCTTCCTCTTTGAAGATGCCCACCCTCCCTCTGTATTATTCCATATATCATAATAGACTATGGCCACGAATGCCTGTTCTATTTTGAACTATATTCCTCATTCCTTTTTTGCATTCTTTTCCCTTTGGAAACCATTAACTATCCAAGTGAACTAATTCCTAAGTTCTGCCTAATGTCTCTATTTGCTGAGTCACAGAGTCCCAATAAGCAGTTCCTATGTCCAATTTTTATTTTGTGAGACTCATGAAGACTCTCTAGCAATAGAAAGACCCTCTCCATACTGGGCCTGATGCTTTGAGCTCTTCTTTTATGTCAGATTCAGAAAATAGCTCTCATCTCCCAAGTTCACTTTGTGCTCCCTCTGATAGTTTTTACTCAACTATTTGGTCAACCCCAAAGGTCAGGAATACTCTTAATTGTAATCCAGCTTTCTGGGGAAGGGGCTTGCTCTCACATCAATTTACGTAAGAGGGCAATGTAATGACTATACCCACCATTCACCGTTCTAAGATGTTAATTAAATTTCTCAGTACCTCCAACTTCCTCCAAGCCAATCAAGAGAGAAGAGGCCAAGCACATGATAAAGCCCAGACAGTATAGTTTCAAGTTACCCCAGAGGAACCACGAGAAGAGTTATGTGGTCCCTGTGATCAAGAGATGAAGGAAGTGGTTGAACTCAAAGGGGGAAAAGGACCAAAGTCTTTACAACTGTCCTTTGGAACCTCATAGCAAACATGGCATCGAAGATAATGACTACCTGTGTAATGTTATGTAGTGAGTCCTTCCTTCCCATGGGCAACTTCCAGTGGACTACAGTTATCTTAGTAATTAGAAAGGCAGCTGACCTAAGATGAGGCAGACAGTGATGGTAGCATCAATTTTCTGTCACTACTATTCTTCAGGGCTATGAACCTGGACCAATCACCTTTTCTCTCTCAGCCTCAGCTTCCTCACCTGGAAGATGGGTATAATTATACTCATATCACAGGGATGTTGTACCACTCACATGAGACTCAGAACACAAAAAATATCTTGGAGGCTGAAGTCTTACACACAGTAAAGATACTATTATGACTAATAACAGTTATTGTACCATCATTCCTTCAAGTCATATGAAGGGGTGAATATTGATTTGTCTATTTTATAGATGGGAACATAGAGGGGTGCAGAGCCTCACTAGGCTGTAATACTGGAAAATATCATGATTTTAAGATTCAGAGTCCTTGAATCCCATTCACTAGCTAAGTGACTGAGGATATATTACTCATCTTTTCTGAGCGTCTGTGCTTTCCTTTAAAACTGAAGTTGAGTAAATGGCCTGAGGTGGAATAAGTAAAACACCTGTCACACTATCTGCAGTGATGAAGCCTCCAAAAGCAATAGCTCTTCTTAGTACTCAACAAAGTCTGTGTCACCCCTAGTTTACTTGACATTTAATACTCTGTTTTTCTGTAAGATCAGGATATGCCCACTTTTCAACTACTTTTCTTTCCTGAATCAACATGTTTTTCATCTAAAACATTGTGAAGTGGGCTGGATTGTGTCTCAGTTCTTACAAACACTTCCCATTCTTGTAGATGACCTGACATTGGTTCCCAGTATCATATCTGGCAGCTTCACAATGGTTTGTATCTCCAGATATAGAGTATCTGATGCTACTATCCGTCTCACACTCCTGCATGCACATGCATTTGCCCACATACAGATATACACATAAACACACAATTAAATTTAAAAACCTTTACAACAAAGAACAAAAACCAGGTATTGCCACATAGAGAAGTTTAGGAGGTAGGCTAATATGTTGGCAAGACTAAACCACTTGTCTTTCATATTCACCAACTGTTATTTGTACAGGTGCTTATAATATCATGATAGTTGGTATTGGTAATACAGAATATAGATCTTTACCTACTGTTTAAAAATTAATGTTCTTAAAAGGAGGAATATTAATGTCCTCAAATGTTGCTTGGGTAGCACCACAGACCACCTAAAGGATTCTCTGGTCTTTCCCAAATAACAAAAAGAGCATGGCAGAGCCAGGAGAGGGTGAAGATACCAAAGCGTTCAAGGCTCTGGAATCTCGTGTCATGTGAATCACTGTCAGAACTCTCTAATCTCCTCCACACTGCCGTGATGAAGGACCACCCTCTGTCAGGAGGCTCTCTACAAACCCTTCTAACAAGATATTTTTCAGAGATAAGTCATTTAAAGCATTCTGAGCATCCTGAAGAAAGGGAACTTTGAGTATCAACAGTCAGGCACAGCTCTCAGGAGTGAGTACATCTCTGATCCAAGCTAATGAACTTTCTTTTCCATCCCTCCTTCTCTACTTCCATCCCTCCCTCCCTCTCCATGTGTTGTCATGAATGTCTGAGGTGTGAGTTTGGATATGTATATGAATACGTGTGTTTGTGTGTATGTGTGTGTGTGTGTGTGTGTGTGTGCGTGTGTGTGTACATTCATGCTAGCATATACACCATTTACCTTTCCAGAGTTGTAAAGAGAAAAACTGAATTGTGGAGGAGAGCCCAGAGTCCCAAACTGATTCAGACCTGGATCCCTAATGTAGCTACCACTGCTGGAGCCTGCTTTTCTCTCCTTACCCAATAGATATCTCCTGCTTATCTAGTTACCTGGCCTTTCCCCAAGGAAGCCATTGCTAGCCTCCAGGTTCACTTAGCCTATTATGGCCTGTATTGCTTTCCCTTGAGCAAAACATTCCCACCTGGTTTTTATTAGGAATGTGAGTTTATATTCATTCAGAGTTTATCTAATTCACTGAAAATCTGAACACGGGTAATATAAATTATTACTCTCAACAAATCCATGCCCATGGTAAATACTACAAAAAATACTGGAATGAATGAATGAACAAATGACCCATGATCCTCTGAGGTGGTCAATGAAGATGTTGTCTTAGAATATTTTCTTCACTTATAAAATGAGAATCCCAATTCTAATCTGTGTGTCTCATGGATAAGACACAGAACAGTCAAGGTCCAAAGGCACAGTAGAGTGATAATTTCCACAACATTTGTGCTAACCAGTCCGGGTCTGTAGTTTTGAATCACAGCTTTCTTCCCAAGAGATCTCTGTGTAACTAGTCGGTGAAAGTAAGTGACTATTTTGTGCCCAGATACAAGTCTTTCTTTCTTTCTTTCTTTTTTTTTTTTTTGTCTCTTTATTCCTGTTTCCTTTTATTTGCTGGCAGAAGAAGAATAAAAACAGATCCTGACATTGCAAAATTCTAAAAAGATAGTTTATTATAGAAGTTTTAGAAAGAGAAAGCAAGTTATCTGTTCTTGGTGGCTTTGGGAGATGACCCTTCTGGAGTCATACTCTATTTCATTCTGACCTACAATTCAGACATCACTGGGGATGCCTTCTGAGCACATCCAAAGATGCAGAACTGTGAGTCAGAAAGTATATTAGAGATCCTTGCACATCTCCTGGCTGCCATGATAAAGGCTGCAGTGAAATATGGAATATGGTACTATACTAAACCACTCAATTTTCATATTAAGAGGAGACAGGCAATCCCAGAATTCTTTTGTGGAAGAAGGGACCAAACCAACCACAATTAGCAAAAATAAATGTTGAAACACAGCTGAAAGATCAGCTTCCAGTGGCTCTAGTGGCTATGGTAGACTATGCATACAGGGACCTCCTTGGGTGTAGGATAAGTCAGCTGGTCACAGGTTAAAGGTGCAGATTCTCAAGCTCTGGGTTATGGGTAATCAGGATCTTTAAGGATGTTGTCCAGGACTCTGAGTTTTAACAAACCCTCAAGTCAGTGATTAGATGTACACTATAATTGAAGGTCCTGGCTGATGGCTGTTGGCATAAGCTGGAGGGCTTTAAACACACACACACACTATATATATATATATCATAATGGGATCTTTGTACATTTTACTTACTAGCAAAGAAATATGAGTTTTGAGCTCTCCAGGGATCCATCAGTGTTAAGGAGATTTACAAATGAGCACAGACAGCACCTGCGTCAGGACAGATGCTTTGCCTAACCAAGGAGAAAGAGGATGCTTAGTTCAGAGCACCAGGGTAGAGCATAAGCCTTCCCTAGCTACATCTTGCCAAGCCTGCCCATGGATCTGGAAATCAGGGCAAGGCAAGATTCCACGTATAAAATTAGATCTTGGAAACAGGTTAGTTGTCTTGGACAGACTTAGCATGAAGGAATGTTATCGCAGTGCCGATCTACACACGGATCTACATGAAACTGAAGTGAAATCATGCTGTCTTTCAGAGAGAAGCACCAGCCTGGGACAGCAGAGTAATGAATCCTTAAACAAACGAAAAAATTGAGTTTCTGAGAATATCTGAGACTGACCTCTCTGACATTCCGGCACTGCACTTCACCCCTTCCATTACGGATGGAGGATCTTCATGGGACACATTTACATGTACAGGACTTTTGTACCACTCTGTGGAGAGAAGTCTCATCATGTCTCTCAGAAAGAGGCCAAGTGCAGGCTTTTCTTTTTCACAGAGACACTTCATTAATCTGTGAGACGAGTGAATCAGCCGGTGACATGTTGTTGCACGGCAACAACAAAGGACTTATCAGATGCTGTGTAAATGTCCCTTCCCTCCTCTAGGTCATTAACCTGGAGCACCTCGTCAATTCAGTGTTTCTCTGTCCATGTTCATTAGTCACTTCTGTGGCCAAGAAGGAAAACATAACATTTTACAACTAGATCCGTATGAGGGGGGCCAAATATTTATCTGCAAGGTGACCCTCCACAACAGTCTTGATGACCCCTGAACATCAATTATTTGCAACATAGGGACGTAATGCACTAACATAATATGATGAAACACCAGGACACTGAGCACCTAAGTGTAAAATTGAATTAGTACAGTGCCTTTGTCTCTGTGAGGACAGATATGTAGACTACTGGAGAAACTAAACAATGCTAGCTTTAAAGAGATTATGATCTCTGCAAGTTACATTCATCCCTGTCTCCTTTGATGATCATAGTAATGGGTTAACTCTCCCCTTTCTACAGTGAAGGTAAGACAACTCTGTAGAGTTCCCTCTGTCTTTGGGCCTTTGCAGTAGACTCTCTCCTGCTCAGTCAGACATTGCTTCATTCCTTCTTTGGAAGAAGCCTTTAGACCCAGCAGCTCATGCCATGTGTGAACAAATCCACAAAGGGTCCTAGACCTAGAGGTTTAGAATGTACAATTCCTGAAACTCCAGGCAAGGCACCCGCCTATCAGTCCTTCTTTCCTTACACATAAAAACAAAACAAAACAAGGTCAAGATTCCCCTTTCCAGAGTGTCACACAGACCTTGAGTTTGACAAAGAACCCTCAGAGGCTGCTCTCTTGATGGAGTTTCTAACCAGGGCTTTTGTGTGGAGAAGATGGTGGAAGGGAAACCGGCATTTCAGGGGCTTAGTTCCTGTTTATCCATGAATCTTCTTGGAGTCCCTGAGGCTATAATATCCATTTAGAAAGATTAAAGAGGATGTGATCAGGCCAGCAGAATAAGAGAGGTGGGAAGGAAGAGGAAGAAAAAAATAGAATTCTCTGGAAGTTAGAATTAAGAGCCTAAAATGTCCCCTGACGAGGGTGCCTTCATAAAGACAAGGTGCTCCTTGGGAAATCTCCCGCAGGTGAAAGTTTTGGATGGGTCTTTTTTTTTTTTTCTCTTTTTTCTCCATGAACCTGGTTTTTCTTTCCCACATTCTCAGGTGTGCTGGGAGGCCCTGGGAAGCCAACAGACTTTTTCAAAAGACACTTCCACCTCCTAATCTCTTTGCCTACAAACCAAATATTGATCTATTTAGTAAACCAGTCAGTGGAGCAGAGCTTGTAAAGCCCTGTTTATTCAGCAGTTGGGCCCCCCTGACAGCTGTTCACTGGGGGATTATGAAGTCACGGCAGTAATTACACTATAAACAGGGGATGGGGGAAGAAGAAAGCCTGAAAGTGAACTGTGGGCTCTGTTACCAGGCAACATAAAATATGTAACCGGAAACCCAGCAAGCATGTACATTTCCCTACAAGCCTCCCAGATGTCCTCACTTTGGGGCCAATGTTCAATTTCAGTTTCGATTTGTTTATTTATCTGTCTTCAGACTGAAGAGTGGAGCTGAGAATGTTGGAAGAGAAAAGAAATGAAACAACAAAACAAAACAAAACGCAGGAAAAGTGGAGTTGTGCACTCCACCGGGTGTCCCGGCCTGCAGGAGAAGGCTGAGGCCCCTGGTCCGTGCTATAGCAAGCTGTAGAGATCTGTGCACAAAGAGGTGGCTTACCCAGGCTTCTTCAGCTAAGACAGCTACAGGAATAAGCATCGAGGGAGAGAGGAGAACAGAAAAGGAGAGAAGTGAGAATGAGGAAATAGAAACTGGAACGCACATAAAGGAAACCCTGGAGTCCCCTCTGCCACAGCCCCACCTAGTGGTTGCCCCACGTCGTCATCGTCCGAGCTTCTGGGAAGACTCTAGTCCCTAAGGTATCCGGCAGCCCTGACTTTGTTCCAGTAGCTTTACCAGAACATGTTAATGCTAAGCTCACATCAGGTACCCTGTTCTAGATACTTCTCCAAGCCTATTTATTAAGATTCGAGAGCTCTGGAAAAGGACTTCAGAGCCTCATAAAGATTTGTAGTAAAGACCAGGATGACCTGTGTTTAACTTGCCCTGGCTTCTCAATTCCTGTGTCGGCAATAGTTTCTCCAGCACCCTACATGGAATTTGTTGTTTCTCCATACACACATGGAACATGCAAGCCCACACATCGACATATTGGACCCTACCAGGAGGAACACTTCTATTGTAAACTAAACATTATCAAATTGAGAATATTCAATTTGGACAAGCTTTATCTAAAACAAACAACAAAATAAACATGACAAAAAACAAATTAGTGCTGTCTCTCAGGAATGCTGTTCACCTTATTTTTTGACAGAATAGCGCAATGGCCTGGAATTTACCAGTTAGGTAAGCTGGCTGAGCAGCAAGCCCCAGGAATCTACCACCTCCACCTCCCCTATGCTGGGATTACACATATACAACCATGACCATGTGGGTTCTGGGGATCAAGTGCAGGCCTTCATATTTTGTCCTATAAGCGCTTTATCTCCCCAGCTCCTGAGAGTCTGGTATTTTTAGCAGAATCAACCACTTCTCCCGATTCTAGTCCTCTCTCTTCAAAAGCTTCATAGATGTTCCAGAGTCAGAAGGAGAAGGCTTGTGGAGGCAGAGTTCACGTTTCCAGGAACTCTGCAAATGTATTCACCATTGGGAGTTTGAAATACATTATCATGAAAGTACTTACACCAAAGTGTAACCAAGCACAGCCAATCAAGTACTTCTTTTCTCACCCTATCCCAGAGTCATGGCTGACAAATATATTACTGACCCTGGCCAAGCACTTTCAACCTCCCTGCAGAGTGAACAAACATGTCATGGAAGCAGAATCCAGAAGCCCCAGAACTCTGCAGAGGCTTCCACACAGGAAACTACCAAAGTAGACATGACCCCAGTGCAGTCTGAAGAGCAGAGATAGAATTTTAATTCTTCTCAAGTGATTTCCATGTAGAGTCACCACGCTGGTTGACTGAGAACATTTCCCTTGGGGCTGATTCATAGTATGGCACAAACATATCCACAGAACTCTCTGAGATCCAGACACTGAGTGGCCAGGTTGTAACAATAAAGACATGTAATAAATAAAATCTAGGTCATCAAGCACGCTGCTGTCACCACCAGAGCCTTTAAGGTAACAGTGAACACAACAGCTGGAAAAACCAATGTCATTCTGTTCTGTTTTCTTTTCAACCTGAGGAAAGCTGTTAAATTTCTTCTCCTAAACTGTAGCATTAACCAGAGGATGGCAGTTTGATGACAGAGCTCACTGGGCACCTTGGTCAGCCACTCCTTTGATATTCAGAGGCTTGCTACTTTTGCTGTCTAGGCCTCAATTTCCCTCTCAGGCAGCTGAGACACTTGTGGCAAAGGCGTTCTAACTACAGATATTTAGGCATTCACACTCAGACCAGCTCAGCAAGCAGAACTCGGCCCAGTTTTCTGTAGTTCATTGGCCCATAGACTTCCTTCCCATCACTGCTGCTTGTTGTCCTGGGAATGGTTTGTTTGTTGTGACTGGCTTTGCCTGGGACGCATGACAGATGCTGATGCTGACGAAATTGTCCTCAGCATTGCATCCCTTGGTCATGTTATCTCACCCAAGCCAGGGCTGCTTTTCAGTCATTTTCCTAAATTAAGCATCTTCAGGCACCCTATCCTATCCCAGATGAAAGCAAGGGTGGGTGACTAGGGGCCTCTGTCACTCTGCCAAGACTCTCTCTTTTCCAAAAAGTAACAGTGGCTTGATTTTGTTTTGTTTTGTTTGTTTTGCCCAGCCTTGTGGTCACCAACAAGCATCCAGTGCTGCTATTGCACTTCTGCTGTGATCCATTCAAGAACTAAGTCTAGAGGCTCGAGGTTCCACAGGAGCTTCTGATACCCTCTACTGCATCTTTCTCTGTGTGATCTCCTCACTTACCTCCTCTTCTCTCAGCTCCAGTCACATTGGCCTCTGGCTAATCAGGTTCCTGGTTATTCATAAATCAGCCCTTTGACTGTTTTGTTTAGATGATACTTTGCCAGATTCCCCAGGGACTACCTTATATGAACTGAAACCTGCCAAACCCACACTCCCAAACCCACTCTCTCAAACCACTCTCAGTTTAGTTTGCCATCCCATTGATGATAGTATATTTCTCATACGCTACCCTTTCTCAAAATGCCAGTCTTCTCAATTGCCGAATCCCCAGTGTCTAGGGCAGCATCTGCAGTTTCATAGACACACCTGTTTGTTCTATGAGTGGGTAGACCTGTCTATCCTTGTTTTTCATGGATTCTATAATTGTGAACTTTCTCATTACAATATTTTTAATTCCCCAAATCAATGACTTCACAATTGCCCAGAGACATGTGGAACAGTGAAAAACTTGCATCACCAAAGTGCCTATCCCAGTTGAAGTAATACTGGTTTAATTCAATTTTCAACAACAAAAATTGTATCCTATTTTGGGTATGTTTGGAGCCATGTATTTTGTACATTTCTGCCTTTTGTTGTGTAAATTCACTGCCCCTAAACATATCTATTTCTCTCTCTCCCTCTCTCTCTCCCTCCCCCCTCTCTCTCTCCCTCCCCCCTCTCTCTCTCCCTCCCACCCTTCCTCTCCCTCTTCCTCCACTTCCCCCTCACCCTCCCCCCTCTCCCTCTCCCTCTCCCTCTCATAGTACCAAGCAGTGAACCATAGACCATATATATGATACAAGAGTGATCTGCCATTGAACTTGCTTATCCTTGTTTTTGATCAGAAGGATCAAAAACAGACCCCTGGTTATCTAGGATTAAGCCTATTCCACTACTTTCTGCTTGGCACAACTGTGTAGTATTTCTCTGTGTGAGAAGCTATGATGTGTCTCACATAGATAATTTATGTACCATAGAAAAGTTTTATTCAGAAATAGTAGAGCTTTATTGAATCCTGAGTTCAATGCTAGTAAGTCAGCCAAACATACTGAAGGATTATTAAATCAAAACACACATACATGTACAGGTATCCCATGAGTTACATCGAGGTTACATCCCAATACGTCCATAATATATTCAAGACTGTGTTTAATTTACCCTTCCTGCTGAGCATCATAGCTCTGTAATGCATGGGACGGTTCTACTCATAAGAGCAAGGCTAACTGGGAGCTGTCACTCACTGCTCTAACCAGCATGACAAGGTCACCACACCGTATACTGCTAACCTAGGAAAAGACCAAACTTCAAAAAGTAAGACTTCTACTGGATGCACATTGTTTCTGCACCACCATGAAGTACTGTAAGCCATATGTCAAGGACCATCTCTGTCCATGCCTGCTGGAATCAGCAGCAGTTTGCAGGAGCTCAGCCTTTTTACTTCTCCAAGAACAACTGCAGAACATTCAGTGGTTTAATGTTCTTGGAGACACAATAACTCTGTAAACCAGAGCCACTATGACAACAAAAATCCACCCAACTAGGTTTGAATTCTGAGTATTAGCTCATCAACTGTAGTCATGAGCTTGGCAAGTGACTCCAAGTCTCTGAGCCCTGTGTTCCTAATCCATAAATTATAGTGATCATATCTATATTCATGGTTGTTGTGAAGAATAAATGAGATGATTGATTTAAATGCTCAGAGCCTGACCCACAGAGAATACACCATGGACAGCGACTCCCCTCACATACCTCTTCCTCACAGATGTCTTTGCAAGCCACAAGGCAAGTGCTTTGACTTTGCTCATGTGGTTCTCATGACACTGAAACCACCACAGACAGTGCCAATCCACTCATTTATTGGCCAAGAGTCTATGCTGAGGTTTGAACTAAATCATGAGCAATATCTTTTAATGTAGTTTTTCCTCCTTCCTATGGAGATTTTACTTTTAAATAATCAACTCCCAGTAGTGGAGTTACATTTTCATGGGTATAAATACACGTAAAGAAGGACGGAGAGAGTCTTTCCTACAGTGGTGATAGGAAGAGGCTTCTTGGCAGACATGTGCCTGGGTGTGTACATCATGTAGAGGTCATTAACATGATTCATCCATTACCCTTCAGTTGTCGACTTTGCAGGAAAATTTAGACCTTGGGGAAGGGAGGAAGTCAAGGGTAGAGAAAATGAGGTGATAGAGTCAATCAGGAAAGGTTGAAGACCAGAATTCATCATCACTTTCTCCACACTATGGTTAGGGTAAAATTTAGGAGCAGTGATGGCACACACCTTTAATCTCAACACTTGGGTGGTAGAAGCAGATGGATCTCTGAGTTTGGGGCCAGCGAGGGCTACACAGAGAAACTATGTCTCGAAAAAAAACTTTCTCTTCCTTTTCTTCCCTCCTCTCCCCCCTCCTCTCTCTCTCTCTCTCTCTCTCTCTCTCTCTCTCTCTCTCTCTCTCTCTCTCTGTGTGTGTGTGTGTGGTGTGTGTCTGTCTCTGTGTCTCTGTCTGTCTGTCTCTCTCTCCATGTTTATGTGAGTGTGTGTGTGTGTGTGTGTGTGTGTGTGTGTGTGCATGTGTGTTTACCTAAAAAAAAAAATGTTAAGAGACTCCTACCAGATATAGGAATGCTGCTTTCCTGGTCTTTGAGGATCCTTTATTTTTATTTTGCAGAAAGGAGAGGAGTTAAGTCAACTTTGTTTTCCATTGAGAAATTAAACACTCTTCTATTCAACTTTCTTTACTATCTGTGTGAATATAGAAAAGAACACAAGGAAGGAATATAAACATGGCACATACAACATTGCCCTCACGTTCTCTTGTTCAAATGCTTCTCAGTCAGTTGTTGCCCATGTAGGAGGGACAGAGCTTCCAACTTTGAAGAAGTACTTTTCTGATAAGAAGATAGTGGCTGCATACATATAAATCATCATGACAGTAATGAATGGTTCCTAGAGAATGGCAGGGCCTCTGGGAGTCATCCACTCTATTAGGACAACTTTCAAGCTACTCTAGAACTTAGCTGTCTTCTGTGCCTTGGAAAGTCCCTGATGATATAAGGAGAACAGGAACAGGTTCCGCATGAAGTTGCTTTTAGGCTCAGAAGCAATAGTCCTCGCACAGTGCCAATCAAGAAAGAACAGGTTCCCTCATGGGTCTATTAATTATTACTCTATTAATAGTTCCCATGCTGGGCCCTCAAAAACCAATAAACCCCATTGACTCAGAGTGACTGGGTGGTCAATGAGAAAGTGAGAGGTTTACAAATACCTTCTTGAGCTAGCATCTTGAGTTTGGGAAGAGATGGTCCAAGCTGCCATCCAAAAACTGCTATCTACACAAAGACAGATTCTGTACTTGTTCTCTGTAGAAGGTAGCAGCCCTTCTGTTTTTACCTAGGATTTCTTGACTTTATAGAAAGAAATTGAGGAGGTAGAGAAGAAATAACATCCTTTGAAAAATATTCATTGTTCATAAAACATCTCAATTACTTTAAATATTCTGAAAAAAAAAACCCCACAAAGAGCAAAAACAATAATTTCCCCTCACAAAACCCAAATCCTTCTTTTATTTCCATGTGGATATGATTAAGTGTGCTTTTTCGCAGATGAGCAAATGTCATTTATGATGTGGGGAAAAGGTAAAGTTCTCCATAAAATCAGTTGATATTTGTCCACAAAATTACTTGGATATTCTAATGTTGATACCAGTACCATTTGCCAAGATTTAAGCAATCTTTTGCAAGGAGTCTACCAATAGCTGTTTATATGGTACATCCAGAATACTTACTACTCAACCTAGAGAAAGCCATGTACAAAATTTATTCAATTTTTTTAGCCTCCACTTCATCATGAAAAATGACAAAATCTATGCTACATTCTGCCCTTGAGGAATGTATAACAGAGATGGAGAGATCAGGGGAAATATAGTATTATGTCACGGGACATGGATATAAAGAAGTATAAATATAAAAAGAAAAATAATTAATTTTGGAGCAATGGAGGTGATTATTCATTGAGCAATTCTCTTCTGAGTTTGTGGGTTTTGAAGAATAATCAGGAGTGCTCTGGGTTAGTAACATGTCATCTCACATGTAAAGTACTAGATTGGAAGCAGAGAAAGAGAGCAGACAAAGACGACACATGAATGTCAGGGGAATACTTTGGAATGTGGCAGGAAGCAAGGAAAGATCTGAGAACTCTCTGAGGCAGCAGTATGTGGAGTTTACCAGGTAGGGAACAGGCACCAGAGATAAGATCTTACAAGAAAGATGAGAGTTTTCCCATGGCTCATGGACAGGCAAAGGAAGAAAGAGCAGAGGAAGGCATGTTAGGGCACTTGACTGGAGAAAATTGCCCAAGAAGCTGAAATCCTACATAGCAGGTTAAGATCTCCTAAGACAGATCTGGAAACAGCTGAGCTTGGTGACAAACTAGTAGGTCCTCTAATCCACAGGCTTTTTCCCCTGACAAATGCATTTGCAGTCTTACAGAAGAAGAAAGACAGAACCTGCTCACAGGTTCTTTCTGGACCCAGTGGGTAGATATCTCTCTGAAGCTGAAAGATGATATTAGTAGAAACCAGCCCAGGCTGAGCCTCACAGCTGAGCAAGTAACAAATCAAAGCTCTAGGGACAAGGGACTCTGATGTGACTGTTGTCACTCCTAGGCAATTCTGCTAAGAAATTAGATCTTAGACATGAGCTTCTTTGCTATAATCTCTTGTAAACGCTACAACAAATTGGAGACACTGTGCTTGCATGATGGATTTTCAGAAAGAAGAAAAGATAATGAGGTGATAAGAAAATTCCAAAGCTATTTTTTGATCCTATTTTGACTAATTTGTTGAGTTCTGTGTACCTTCCTGATAATGTGCATGCAAGAGAAAGCTGACAATGTATACACAGACAGGAATGGGCACCCAAAATGAAAAGAGTGGTGTTCCATGTATGACATGTAGACTTCTTCTTTTGATTCCTATTAATTCTATCAGTCTTCTTAGATAAACAAGAAAAATATCCTATTCATTGCCCCAGGCCACCTCTTCAGACTTAGAGATGTTAGTTACCACACCGTCTCTGTTGAATTCTGTCCTGAAAGTGTGGAAGGGACACAAGGCTAAGTGGCTTGGTACACAATGGAGTAAACAATGCTGAGAGTCATAAATCATCATTTTATGTGATGCACCATGGAATATACTAGAAGTATTGTTTAAAAGGTTTTATTAGACCAATCTTTGAAAGAGCATGTCTCGTAATTTTAATTTCAATTATTGTAACTCACAACTGTGGAGTCTGGTTCTACAAGCTCTGATCCTCAAAACTATTTAAAACAATTGGCAATTCTTTCCTTTTGTGGCACACAAATTATACTTGAAAGTATTGATAATTTCTACTAATTTTTTATTTTGAACATGACAAGAATGGAGGTGGATGTGGAACCGAATTATGAAGTTTCCAGTTTTGATCCAAAGGACAGATTTGTCACCACATGAAAGCACAGTGGGTAATTACCAGGTGGTTGAAATGACAATTAACCCCATCCTTAATAATTATAATTTGACAGACAATAAATCAAGATGGCAGCCATCTGTAAATAAACGCCCACAGAGCCAGCTGAATAGAGTTGCACAATAGCTACACTCATAAAACTAGCAAACTAGTCCTGACTAGTGAGCAAGTAAATCTCCTAAAGGCCAGAAAGAAACAAATTTTTGGGTCACCATGTTCCTACATTTGTCAGCTGGACACAATTGAGGACCCAAGTGTTGTTTTTTTGTTTTTATTTGATTGTTTTCTGGGACAATTATTGCTATTTTCCAGAAAATATTAGCTCATTTTAAAATATGAGATTATAACATTTTAGTTCTAGTGAAACTATCTGATTAAATAGCTGTACCCTGGAGCCCACCATGCTGCCTAGCTTGTCTGCCTCAGCCAGAGACCATCTATGGGGTCTGCTACCCTTTAAAAACTTTTGTTCATTTTTCCACTGTGAGGGTCATCCAGTTCTTTATATATTTTTAAGATTCGTTCTCACACTTTAGTAAGCATAATGATATTTGTCTCAATAATAACAACAGTCAATATTTGTTATCACTACTATGAACTGATTTGGATGCACATTATTGGCACATCCTCTTAATCAAAAAAAAAAAAAAAAACCCTTGGTTTATTTATTTGTTTGTTTGTTTGTTTATAACTACTCCTGAGACTCTGGAGGCCAAAAACAACCCAGTCATTCTCTCAGGTTACACAGCTAGTGGGAAGCAGAGAAAAGATTTTAGGTCAAATATTTACCCCACCCCCCAAAACATGTCACTCAACTCTTTCTGTTTCGTTTACAATATTTATTATTTAGTGAAATTATTTGGTGAAATCTAAAATTTTCACGAAAGATTTTTTTCTTTGATCTGTTGTAGTTACACCCACACAGATATCTCGTCATTGCTAAGGATTCCCAAATCTATCTTTAACCCAGATCTGCCTCCTAAATACCACATCCTCAGAGCAACATGCTGTGCTACAATAGTCCCTGCCTGGATTCT
The DNA here is from genome assembly GCA_021653895.1 of Mastomys natalensis. NCBI lineage: Eukaryota > Metazoa > Chordata > Mammalia > Rodentia > Muridae > Mastomys > Mastomys natalensis. The sequence goes on from JAJTUV010000391.1 coordinate 1,529,453, forward strand.
TTCATTCAGCAAATGCCTGTTAAGTAACTCCTTGTGGGCAGCCACTTTTCAAGGAGCAGTGAAATAGAGTGGGAAATGATGCAAGAGTCAGTCCCTCCTCGAGGTGTCTATTATAGAAGCAAGCAAGTGGAGGGAGACATATATCTTGAAGGTCAAATACAGAACATGGTAGGTGCTTACATATGCAAAAGGTGAAACCATATCAGAAAAGGGAGCTCAGAGGAGCATAAAAAGGAGCCTGCTCCTTAGAAATAAAGTAGTAGCAAGATGCCTCACTGAGAAGATAACAAGGAAGTGAAAGTCCAAAGGAGATAAAGGAGGAGACTAGATGGGTATCCATAGAAAAGTCATTCTGGGAAGCAGAGAAGTCATCTCAGGAGCTCTTGGGAAGGGGTAGACTGTACATGGTTGAGGAATATCAAGGATTTCAACATGGCAGGATGATGACAGAGAAGGCTGAAGTAGACAAAGCAGAAAGCTGGACTAAAGGGGTGGGCAGGGGTGTGTCACACAGATCATCTGAGTAAATACCTTCAGAGTGCTTTGGAGGGAATTTGTCTTCAGTAGGTTTCAGGGAAAGGGGTCATGACCTGGGTTCTCTGTAAGAGGGCACCCTGGCTGCTATGATGAGGACAGGTTGAAAGACTGCACAGAGGAAATGGACGAGAATCCCACAGCAACAGAGTATGATCATGGTGCCCATGAAGATGTTAGGAAGCAATTAAATCCTAGCCATGTTTTCAAGTGCCCAAAGAATTTGCTGACAAATCAGACACTGGACATGACAGGAAGGAATCACAGAAAACTAAACCATTGGCTGGGAAGGGAAGAGAGTAAGGATATGATCTTAGGCTTAGTACTGAACGTTCTTAGGTGACATTGACACATGTGTGCAAAACAGACTCCCACTGTTTCCTTTCACCACACACACACACACACACACACACACACACACACACACACACAATGGGGGCTTATTTCCCTTACCTCCATTATCCATCTAACTCCTTATATCCATCATCTACTTAAGCCAGATTTAAAGGATCTGATTGATGCTTCCCTCATAACCTAGTTTTGCAGCATCAGCCTTTTGAACCTGCATGACTTGCTTTTGGCACCAAGAACAAATCCATTCCTCAGTCTGGGTGATCCCTCTAATCATCTTTTAACTGATAGTCTTTGACAAACATCAAGTTACTTCAATAGATCTCTTCTCTAAGCGTTCCATAAACCCACTGGCAAAATGATTACCTGGTTCCTCTTGTTCAAGTATTACTATTCACCCATCTGATGTCAGTTTTTCCAGGATGAACTTTCGTTGGTACCCTTTGGTAAAGCATGCAAGTGGGAGAAGTGAGGTAAAAGGAAGAAGAAAAGGATGAGTTTAGGGTCTTGAAAGTCACTCTGAGGATTATCCTGCTTTGCCTTAAAGTAGACAGGGACTGATGGTGAAAATGTGAAGCAAAAGAGCAAAGGGCTAGGTCTACAGTGAGTCTTCAAAGCCTCACTCCAGTGAGTGTGAACTAGACGGTGCATTCTTCTGAGCTGGGTGAGTAGAACTGTGAATAACATTTGTTGATTCTTGGTATTTGTGAGACATTATTTTAGTCACCTATCATAACTCACTCTATCAACTATTCCACAAGAAAAATGGTGATTTTCCTCCATTTCACAGAGTCTCTGGATCAAGGTGCAAATGCATTGAATATGTTGCAGAAGGCACACTCACTGCTGTTAAAGAGTAGAGACTGGTTCTGAATATGGACATTGCTCCAAGGACCCGGCTCTCCCTTCTACCTCCTACAACATACTGAATTAATATGAAACTGTGTTTAGCTTGCTTCACAAGAACATTTTCCTAACCCACATCAGCCCAAACTGAATGTCTACTTCAATATTATTTTTGCAAAATTGCCCTTCCAAAATACACGGTTTGTGGACAGTACATGCTATATGACTTGTGTTTATATGGGTGCTCAGCCACCATGTGATGTTTTTCTTAGGCTTTTTTTTCACCTTCAGTCAAATGAAGGGAAACATGTAGCATATGGAAACATTTCTACACTGCAAGTCATGCTGAAGGGGAATATTATGCAATTTGCAAACACTGTCATATGAAATATAAATATGCATTAAAATGCTACATGGAGACAAAAATATCTTTGTATTGATGATTCATTCAGTCAATCATCCTTTCATTCAACAAATGTTAACCAGTCACCCATGTAATGGCAGGGGCAGTGGGAAGCAACGGGAAACAAGAGATGAATAAGACTCACCCCTTTCATGAGAAAACTCATAGTCTTGTTTTTGTTTTGTTAATTTTAAAATAGTCACAGCTAGATGAAAATATTCCAATTGATTCTCCTTAGCTGCTTCAAGATAAGACACAGCTTTGTGTTTTGATGGAGGTAGGTCTATGGTCTCTGGATCAGGCTTTGACAGCTGGACATGGGAAGCATCTCTTTGAGTCTCAGCTTCTTCAACTGAGAATAGTAGACAATGCATTAAAAGATGGCTGCAAGATTTAGGGCCTACTGCTAGCACCTAGAATTCAGTCTGAATCAATGAATATTCAATGCTCACTGTGACTTTTTTCTTTTCAATCACCAACACTTTCCCAATTTCCAACAAGCCAGTCAAAATTTGCAAGCAGAGGGTAGAGAGAAGGCTCCTTTTGTAAAGTGCTCACCTTCACACAGGAAGATCTCAGTTTGAGTACCAGAACACATGTGAAAAAAAAAAGTGTCCTGTGGCAAAATGCTCGTAATCCCAATAATGGCAAGGTGGAAATCAGAGACCAGCTGGTCCCTGGATACCTACCGGCCAGTCATTCCAGCTTACCTATGAAGTTTCAGGTCCATGAGACCTTGATTCAAACAAAGTGTGAAAGACTTCCAAGAGGAACAATTTCTTAGGCCTCCATGACCTATATGCACACATTTGTATCTGCACACACGTGAATGTAGACAGACACAATTCATGAGTAACCACTCATCCTCCCTTGCTTCTAAACTACAAGACAACATTGCCCACAATAAAGGACAATTCCTCTTAGAGGTTTGGAAAGGAGCAAACAATCCATCTAGGACAGAATTGCCTGAGTTCTTGGAAAAACAAATAACCTTGTCAACACTCAATCCACAGGGGAACAGGAAGCATTTATTGAGCATATTCTGCCCAGCATTAAAGGGAACAGTTACCTAAGGACCTATGCCCTTGTGATGGGACAAAATTCAGTTTCCCCTTTAGAAGTTTTAATGGGTTCACATTACACCGAGAATACCAGCATAATCTCTTGACAAAAGGACTCAATGAACAAGATTCCAGGAACCACATTAGTTCTCCCATCTCTCATCATTCCCGGTATGAATCAACGGGGACATCACAGGAACACAACACTAAAACATGATCACACTGGTTTTCCTATCTCCATATGGCAGGCATCTTGCCATTTAAAGGGTAACAAACATAAGAGCTAATGAGAAGAAGACAACAGATATCAAACACATGAGATCAGGTTTGTCCAGCTCGTGTGTGTGTGTGTGTGTGTGTGTGTGTGTGTGTGTGTGTGTTGTTAAATATTGTCCCAAACTCATTGTTTCCTCAATAAAAAAAATAGAATCAGAGAGCATAGCTTTCTCAAAAATCTCAATTCTTACTACCAGCAAATGAAAATTGGATCCCTATCTCCCTGGAACTAATCTATTCATTTTTACTTATTCACTTTGTGTCTTGGAATAAAATCTGGTGTCAAATAATTAAAGGTATCTGGACTGTTCTCTATTTCTTGTATTGCTTCTTTATCCCCATGGCAAGTTCTTGATCTTCTCTGTCTGCTAAAGACCCTGGACACTAATGTCTATGCCCTGTATTAGTGCCCCTTGCCCTCTTGGTTTGTTTGAGAGTGGTCCATGGGCAACACCAACAAAGTACCAGGGAAGAATAAGTATACCAACTGTCATGATTGCTTTGGTGTACTTACAGTTCCTAATGAATCACCTTTCCATTCCAAAGATCTAGCCTTCAAGTCCTACCTTTTGCCTCTGTTGGGGCAGTGACTCAGTAAGTTTCCTAAAATAGACAAATTTATTGACCAAACCTCATTGATTCTCTTGACTTTCTTCAAGTATCTATAGATACTCCTTTCCTGAAATCACATTCAGCTAAACCCATCTGAGTATGCTATTTGGTTTTCTGTTACAACTCTATTGTCATATTGTATATTCATCTCACTATAGTTTAGACTCACACTGGATCTTACATATCTAGTAAATAGCATCCACTTGCATCACATTGAAACAAGTCAGCTGAGATCACGAGAGGCATATTTTGTTTGGTTTTTTTGTTGAGCTCACTAGAGGGATAAAAATTCCCCACATGTAATTGGCAGTCACTCTGGTGAATGAAGTTTCCCAGTCATGGGAACGTGATGTTTATCCAGCAGCCTGTGCTACAAAGATGAAATCCAAAGAATATGGAAACACACTTTCCAGACTCCATCAGCAACGTTTCTAGAATGTATGCAAAAAGCTAAAAGCATTTTAACTGTCTCCTAGAAAGTGAGGGGGAATCAGACTGGGGCTGCCGGAGCACTGCCACCACTGGTTCTTGGAAACCATGACTGAGCAGTTTAAAAATGAACTGAGAAGTATTCCAGCCTCCATAGCTTTTGGAAGTTTTCACAAGGCTCCTTGCCAGTATTAGTTTATCCATGAAAACCCCACAAATCAAAGCAGACAAATGTGGGACATGAAGTCACACCTCAGTGGGTCTGTGAGAGAAAGGCCAGGACATTTCCACAATCCAAACAGTGAGATTGACATTCTTCTTCCAACATGCCTGTCTACTACATGAAATAAAATTGTATCCCAGACTACCCATCCTGAAAAAGATCAGCAAAGTCAACATTCCCTGCCTTACTCCACACACAGCCCTACATCATGTTAGTAGCAGAGGGCTTTCTCCGGGGGAAAATTTGGGTCAACTGTACTGTTGTTATTGGGTTTCTTTAGATTGGTGGTTCTTGAGCTTAAGATAAACATAGCAACTGCAATATTTTGCTTTCGTTGGAAAAGCAGAATATGTTTAGAAGGAAGAATGTCGGTTCTTCCTAACCCATCTGTGAATTCTTCAGGATCAATCCCCTCCTCAGTGTTGGGAATACAAATAGGTACCATACCACTCCATTTATGTGGTACTGCTAAAGGCCCCTGGAAGCTAAAGGCCCCTGGAAGCTAATGTCTGTGCTCTGTATTAGTGCCCTCTGCTCCCTTGGTTTGTTCGAGAGTGGTCAACAGACAACACCAGCAATCAGCAATCTTATGACTGAGCTAGTTATCTGAGTCTTTTTATTTCATATACACCACAATTAGAAGCATAATGCATCTGATTCTCCACAACCAGTAGAGATGATTCAAGTACCTTTTAAATCAAGTCCACTTAAATTTAAGCATTCTAAAATCACCGAGGTGAGTCAATGTGCTTAGGTTTATGTAAGAAGTAAGAGACTGAAGCAGAATTTAATATGCCACTTGCTCACACAAGTCAAGGATCAAAGACTGATGAGCAGAGTCTAAAATATCCTAAGTGACCAAGAACAATAGAAATAAAACTACACAGATGCTCACAGAAAGAAAATTGCACCAATTGATGGAAAATAAGAATGGATTGTGAGCTGCAAGCAGCATTTGACCCAACAGAAACTTGTGGAAAATTTGCCCATCAATGCATAAATGGAGATGGAAATGTGGTATGTACACATGACTGTATACATCCAATCATAGAGAAGAAAATAATTACTTTTGCAAAAAAAATGGATAAAATTAGAGATTATTGCATTAAATGAAATAATTTAGATTCAGAAAACCAAATATCATATATTTTTTCTCAGAGATGGAATCTCGATTTATCTTAGAGGCTTGAATGGAGAACTATTTAGAAAGAGAAAAGAAATTGTCAGGAGAGGGTGGGAAGATAAGTAAGAGGAAAGGATGGCAAGTAGGACCAAACATTATATACATGCATAAATAAAATTAAACCATTCTTATACAGAATTGATATATGGTAAAGTGCAAAGAACAGAAAAGTTTGTGTTGTAGTCAATGAGATGTCAGAAATGAAGTTTGTAGTGCTGTCTTACAGACACTTAAATTTCCATAGTTGAAAGAAGACAAAGACTTGTATATACATTTTCCCAACATACTTATCTACCCTGTAATAGGCTGGTGGGAGTTGTTTGAGTGAATGAGGGTATTTGACTAGAATGTTGATACTTCAATCTATTCCAACCCGATAGTCAATCCATGCCAAAGGGCCACTGAGACCAGTACCTCAGTATCTCTTGATTCCATATACTTTTCTGCATTTCTTGGTGCTTAAGGCCAAGAAACCCCTGTCTTACCACAGAATGTTCTAGCAACCTTCCAGTTGGTTTCTTACCTCTTGTGAGCCCTTCCAATCCATCCTCCACACTGATGCCAAGTAATTTTTAACACTGCAAATTGAACTTAGCATTAGGCTCAAACCTTCTCTTTGTCTTCCAAATTACACTTAGGATAAAATTCTAAAACAAGCCTTACCTTGTCTTAGGAGACTAAACAATCTACTTCCCACCCAACTATTTCTCCAGGCTCATGTTCTGTCTCTCTTTTGTGTTTTCACTCTGTCTCTCTGTCTCTCTCTGTTTCTCTCTCTGTCTCTCTCTCTCTGTGTCTCTCTGTGTGTGTGTCTCTCTCTCTCATTCTTCCCTAGAGCATGATCATTTCTTTCTGATTTCTGAGGGTGTTGTGTACTGTTTTCTCTTTTTCTAGTTTTTTTCTTTTAATTTGCCTTGGGCCAGGACTCCCTTTCCATCTCATTTCCAATAGTAGTTCTGTAGGAGTGATTTCTGTTGCTCTTAGACCAGATGAGATATTTCTAACAAATCCGCACACATACTTAATGCTTTGTCTTTTCTTTGTTAGTCTGAGAAAAATAGCAATTAAATAATTACATGGTTGTGTGCGTATGTGTGTGTATCCATGTAACCTGTACTCTCCAGACAAACAGAGACTATAGTGACCCTAGTCTTTTCTGTAATCCCCAGAACACTCAACAAGTATGCATATGCAATGCTTAATACAGATATATTAAGGTACCTCTGACTATAGAGAGACATTTGTCTTTTTAATGATGTGGAAGTGACACACTTTCTGTAGACACCACTCTTCAGATTCCAAAGTTTTATCTTTTTCCTAGACTTGTAATACATTTTTTATTCCTTTCCAATGCTGAACATCTACAGCTGCAATTAGCTACACGATTATAAGTGTGAACAAATATTATCTATAGTGATGAATGAATTAATGAATTTATTGTTCCATATATCTAGTCATCCCCTAATTTATAGGCTTGTTTATACCTGTGGTCTTCACTTTTCCATATAGTCTCAGCTATGTAACCTTTGTTTTTACCAGCCAGATGTCTGCAACATTAGGGTCAGGGATACCATCAGATTTGGCTTCTAAATTAGGCTGTAGATCACTTCATCAAGTCTTCATTCATATCAATTGCAATGGACACATGTGGTATGACAAGCCAGGAAAGGTCACAGAATGTGTCTCTCCAGACTGGGCATTGGCACAAGGGTGAGAATGGATGTCAGGAAGACTTCCAAAATAGGAAGACTCTGTATGTGAGCTGAGGACTTGTTTATGAGCTGACTAGAGGTGAGGAGAATCAATGCAATAGGCATTCCAGGCAGATGGAACAGCATGTGTAATAGCATGGAGGGAAGACTGAAAACAGCACTTCTAGGTCATTTGGTTTGGTGTGACTAAAGATTGGCCCTGAGATGAATGAGGGCTGAACAGGGGAAGGTCTTGTAGCCATGTGAGGAAGGCTAGACTTTATGCAAAGTACAACAGGAAGCCAATAAAGGAGGCGTAGCAAGGAATAACATGACCAGATATGAATTGTTAAACAATTGCACAGACCACTGCTCAGATGAAGAAAAAGGACACACACACACACACACACACACACACACACACACACACACTCCAAATTCAATTTGGTAAGTGTATTGAATTCAATTTAATACTTGACTCTGTTGGGGCATGTGTCTTGGGCTCCTTTTACCACTTGCCAAATCAAATATGCCCACAGCGCTGTGTAGCAGTGACATCATCAGCCACTTAACCCATTCCTTCTCTAGAGAGAGGGGATTGGAATGACTTTTTCCCTGGTGGCTTTCATATAAGACAGGGCTCCCCTCATGTTCCCTAGATAGCTGGGGTCTGCTGCTTGTTTAGTAGGTTTGATTTATTTACTGAAAGCTGGAAACATGGAAAACAACAGCCTGCGTGCACGTGGATGGGCTTCCCTGTAGGAGACTGAGCTGGCAGTTATTTTAATTAGCAACACATTTTATAAGGGCAGACTCTGCAGTGGAAACATGTCAAGGCCTCTTTAGCTATGGAGTTTGGCAGACTCTCGTGAGTGTGCTTGGGCACGGTAGTCAGTTCTTGACTTCTCTCCATCTCTCTCAAGGGTCTCATGTGCACAGAAAGAACTCTCTGTTTGTAGAACTACCCATGGGGGTTGGAGGACTTATCAATTTTACATACCATAGCTGAGGAGTCAGATAGACTCTTGAAACCTGAAAATAAGATACTCTCCAGGTAGGACTAACGTCATTCCTTTTTGACTTAGTACCAAACCTGCTGCTTCACTAATTTTCTTCCTGGAACCAAAACTTCTAGCTGAACAACACTGTAACCTCATTGGTCAATGTCCTCTTTGCCTCTGAAAAATTGTTTCTGTTTATATTGTCTCAATGTTTCCTCAAGAGCTGTACACATAACATATTTATATCCTGTGTGTGTGTGTGTTTATTGATGAGATCCATCTAAAACAAGGCAGTATATTCTCAGTAGCATACTGAGAATATGAGTAGGATACTGGGCTAAGGTATCCTAATTGGATGGATAAAGTCAACCGGCTACTACAGTCTATCCACTCAGCTTCTAGTGTAGTAACCACTGAGCCTGATGAATCCCAGGGATATAAGAAGGTGACAAGTCTTGAAAAACTCTCATGTGTTCTCTGGATGAAGGACAAAAGAAGGATAACAAGACTTATAGTCTAAGTGTACTTCCCAATATGCAGCCCATGAAAACCTGCTGTGTATATTCGACTTTTAGGCTAAAGATGCCAGGATTCTGGCTGATCAAGTTGTTTTAGCAACAAGTGCCAGAAATCCATTCAAAAACCATCATATTACAATGGGCTGGAGTCCTGCTCTTCTCATTTCTAGTTTCCAAGAAGCCCTTATTATGACCAACAGCCTCCTGAAAGCTAAAAGGTTTCAAAGGAAGGAAGGAAGGGAGGGAGGGAGAGAAGGAGGGAGGAAGGAAAGAAGGAAGGAAAGAAGGAAGGAAGAAAGGAAGGAAGGAAGGAAGGAAGGAAGGAAGGAAGGAAGGAAGGAAGGAAGGAAGAAAAGGAAGAAGGTAGGGGAGGGAGAGAGAAGGCAGGGGAAGGAAACTCTCCATCCTAGTCCATCAACCCACAAAGAATTATCCATGCCCCAGGAACCAAAGGAGTCAAAGATCTTGTTAATTTACATTTGCAATCAATTAGAGAGAGGGGGAGCACCTTAACTATTGGACTACTGTACACTTGACCACTCCCCCATTGAATCTTTTGTCCAGATATTTAAAAATTCTTCAAATACAAGATTACATTTTCTAAAAGAGGCCAGCAGCAGCTTCAGGCAATAAGCTCAGGTCCCACTGGGAAGGGGGACAATGAGAATGGAGATGTCCAGGCTACATACTCACTTGTGTAAGGTGGAGCCCACCCTCTCAAGCATCCATGCACAGCACAGATCCTCTTGAGGATACTCTTTTACATGAGGCTGTGAGAATAATCCCAAAATGAACAGAGCAGCCTCCAAACACTCACAATGAAGAAGGAGGGATGGAAAAGGTGCCAGACAGGTAAACAACAATGCAGGCTGACCTGAACAAGGGATAGATTGCCAGAGAAGTTTGGAAGAATAGGTAACAGGTAGGATCTTTGGCTCTGGATAATTGAAATATAAATTTGCATACCAGGCTAGCTATTTCTAGCTATGTGGCCTTGATCAAGATTTTTGTTTCATTTTGATTTTAATTTTAATTGTTTAATTGTTTAATTTTAATTGTTTCTGAGTTTGTAGAGTAGTGTCTCATTGCGCCCAGCTGCCCTGGAATTCATAATCCTCTAGTCCTTCCCTCCACAATGCTGGCATTACTTGTGTACCATTGACATCTCACTATTTTCATCTGAAATAAAAATGAGAATAGTAAGAATATTTCTTCACCTCCTGGATTATGGGGTCAGTACTTTATAAAGATTAGAAAATAACTTGTATTATATTTTTTCCATTGTGTTATAGGTGAAATAGCATTTTTAACAGGAGTCAGGGATGGGTTCCTAGTATAAAAAATCATGTAAAAATATAAATGCAGAAGATATATTAACAGCATACAATTTATAAAACTAGAAGAAACATTAAAGAAGAACAAGCCCCAGCCCCATTCCTAGCCATGAAAACTATTGACATCTTGGTAAACTACTCTCCCTTTCCCCTTGATGTATTTTCACCTGTGAAAAGTAGATGCGAGAATTCACTTTCAAACCAACCAGTTGTTTCCCTGTCCCTTTCCGTGATGTTTACTGTACAGGGATTCCTCTATCCTAGAACTACAATCTGTTTTAATATATGTTGGAAACCATAAACTATACCTTCTTACATATCTCCAAGATAACAACACACGATGAATACATACAACAGGAGTAAAATTAGCTAAGAAGAAAATAAATTAAGAAAATCCATTAAAAAAAGAAAGATGCATAATTGACTACATGCTACTCTTGTGCACACGTTCCTAGCTGCTGTGGTGAGCTTGGGGGATTCTAATCTAAATGGGACATTCTACCATGGAGAAATGGCTTTCTGGAAAGGTAAAGACTCTAAGAGTTGGTTCTTTGCAGTCATCTTAACTCAGTGGACCACAAACATAGAGACATCCCTCTGGAAATACATGCCATGGTCTCAGCACTGAGTTACCTCACATTTTAAATCTATCTATTCAACTTTGCTTCTGATGCTCAAACTGAAGGACAGAGAGGTTAAGTACATTGCTCAAAGAGACCCAGGCACACAAGTGCAGAAAGCACAAGAGCCCCGTGTGTCCACTATTCATAGCACACGGTCTTTTTTTGGTCCAGACTTCTCTAAAGCACACTTCTCTAAAGTGTGACTATTTTCCTTTGCCATCCTCAGTCCTTCCTAAGTCACATTCCAACACTGGCTCTATTTCATCATTATTCCTCTTCTACACACATTCATAATGAATAAGTGGGATTTTTGAAGCAACCTATCTTCACAACCAAACTACTTAATCTTGGAAGGGTTCTTGTGGGCTCTTCTAGCGTGGTCTAGCTAGAAGGAATTGACAGGTGGGTCAGACTTCTACTCTGACTCTCACTGGCTACCAGCATATTTGAAACAATGCCTTCCTGATCCTCCAGCCTTGTTTGTTGTTTCTTTTTTTTTTGTTTGACTGATTAGTTTACTATGTGTTTGTTAAATCCCCTCCAAATATTATTAGAGGTTAGTCACATCACACAATCTCTCAGTTATCAGTCTAGGCTGCCCAAAGTACAGGCAGAGCCTACTGTTGTATGGATATTGCTCCTCTTAGTTACAATTTTTGACAACCAAACAGAACTTTTGCTCTAAACAAAGTTGCAATTACAAATTCTTTTTAAACAAACAAACAAACATAAAAGGTGTGTGTGTCTGTGTGTGCATGTGCACATACATGCATGCTAATCAGTACCTAGAAAGGCTGTATTTCTGAATTTGATTCTAGAAGTGGGGCAGGGGGAGGAGCAGAGGAGAGTGGATTGTGTGTCCTGAAACAGAGTCATCTGGCCAGGCAGCCCAGCTTCACTTCTTCTCCTGAGAACTTTGGCTTCAGCCAGCATCTGGTTTCCATAAGGAAGGGAACTTGGCGAATAAGAGGCCACGTAACTACAGCATGTGCCTGTGCACCATGAACACACACACCAGTCAGGGAGGCCAGAGGGAATGGACTGAGTCCCTCTCAGCACAGCCTAGGGCAGGAAAGAATGGGACACTCTACAGCACTTCTGAGCAAGTTCACAAAGAACTGACCATTAAACTTCCTCAAGCAGCTAGGGAGAAGGCTCCGGGTGTGAGAGCATTTGCCACACAAACATAAGTTTAGATCCCCACCACACATGTCAAAAGCTGAGTGTGGAGATACTGTAACCCCAGTACTGTAGGAGATGGCAACAGGAGGATTACTGAAGCTATAGCTAAGCTGCCAGCCTAGTTATGCTGTTAATGACCACCCCTCTCTGAAGGGAGTTGGACAGAGTCACAGGACACTCAGGTATATGCACTTGAACACACATGTGATCATATACAACATATGCATGCACCAGAACACACACACACACACACACACACACACACACACACACACACACACAGTCAAAGAGTGAATATGTACTAATGCAAAAGAGTTTTCAATAATATAGTGCTACCAGAGTTATTCTAAAAGTATTAAGTCCAGAGTATTTTACCAGTTTCCAGTTGTTGCTAATGGATGTTGTCTTTGTGGTTCCTAATTTGTGTTTATGTTTGTGACAGGGTGTCATATGACCCAGGCTTTCCTTGAAGTATGATCTTCTGCTTCTACCTCCCAAGTGCTGGGGTCACCTGCATTTGCCTCCACTTCTAGGCAAGCCTGGGCTTTAATGACTGCAGTGAATACTGGGCAATGTGTGCACAAAGATGCAACAAGATATATGTGAACAACTTGTGACCCTTTCCTTCAATAAAACAAGAAATATACATGCAAATCTGAGACACCACTAGCTCATAGGAAAGGTAGCTACACTGCATTTCTCCTTAGTTCTGGATTTGGAAACATATTTATGAAAGAGCCTCAACTTACATCCAAATGTATGTGCCCTAAGCTACATGATTTAATACATCTATTATTGTCATGAAGTCTTGAACATACTCTTTAAGCTATTTGAAAACTATAGTGTCTCATCCTTTATGAAATTTCTGTAACAAGTACTGATAGAACATCCTGCTCACAGTTGGCCCCTGATAAGTAGCATTTACTAAAGTGCAAGGTGATGCTTTTCTCTAGATTCCAACTCATAAATTTAAAGTACACAGTGTGTCCAGCTCTAGGACACTGCCACTCATCATCTGGTTGTCCCCTGACCATACCCTTGTTATTTCTGTTACATCACTTCCAGTGGCTCAGTTTAAAGAATTATGAAGCATTCTATGTGAAAGAAACCTGTAGTCCCATCACCTATCAATGAGGGTGCTGATGTAGAAGAAAGACCATATCCATCTAGTCAATAGCAGATCCAGGGCATCCCCCAGTATGCCAACTCTCATATTTTTTTTTTTTTTTTACTTTCATGAGTCTTAGTGCAGTAGCAATAAGTACAGCCACCCTTATAAGAGCCTGGTTGCAGTGTCACAGGGCTGGAGAAGGCTTGCAAAGGTGCCTACAATGCTGTCCACAGCAAAGAGGAAGACAGTGCTGCTGAATGCCCAATGAAAGAATGCTACTGTATAAGGGGACATTGGGACTGGAAACAGCTCAGAGTTAGAGTGCTTACCTAGCATGCCTGAAGCCGTAGATTCAACTCCCAATACCCCAAAGAAAAATAAGAAGGGCAATGGAATGGAAGGGAATGGAGTGGATAGAGAGGGGAGGGTAGAGGGAGAGAGAGGATAAAAGAGAAAAAGGCAAAGGGGACTTTGAATCAGTGGTGAGTGAAGGATGTTGAGATGAAGTGCTAACTGAATTGTCAAAGCAAACCTGAGGTTATCACAATGAACTATATATGATAGGAAGCAAAGAGAATCTGAGTCAGGCAGAAGAGCATTTCTCAATGGAAGACCTGGTCTGGTGGGCTTTGAAGAGGACGGATCCAGGACTTAAAAGCCCAACCCCCCTAAAAACTGCAGCCCTCCGTCCCCTCCAGTGGGAACTAGACACTCTGATAGGTGGGCCTTAGCCAGGAATATTGGTTTTGGATTTCTGAGGTCTAAAGCTTTAAGAGGATAAGCATTTGTTGTTTTAACTGTTCTGAATATGTAGTGACTTGCTGTAGTGGCAACACAAAACTAATATGAAACTGTAGCATAGCATTTCAGAACCACTGAGCAACAAATGCAGTGCCCAATAAAAGAGAGTTAGGTACTGTATAGTGGAGTATAACACAGACTTTAAAAGTGGACTTACGTTTATTGAATAAGGAAAATATGGTTTATGATTTAAGTACAAGAGCAGTTTAGATGATTATATACAGACTATGGCATCATTTTGAAAGCACTTCCTGTATATTTATTGCTCTTTCTCTTCTCCTCTGACCCTGTAGCCAGAGGATATCCTCTATTAATTACCACCCCATCTCTCTTTCTATAAAGACCATTATGTCTTTATTAAATATGGAGGATTCCCCCAGCAAATGACCCAAGCATTGAGGGTAGGAAGAATGAAAGTCCTTGCCTCCAGTTAATTGACTTCCAATCTCATAAGTTAAATCTATAAGTTAAGGCTTCAAATCCTACATAGGGAGGGCATATTAGAAACTGTCCTAGACATACAAATACCCTAGACATACAAGAGTGTGCCAGGTATTCCATCCAGAAATAAAGATGAGGGAAAGGCATAGAAGTTACTAAACCCTATGCTCCAGGATATACTCTTTTCTCTCCCTCTGCTAAATAATAACAGAAGGCTTAGTCCCGAAAATTTCATTTTCCATATTCTCTTGCTAACTAGATGTGGGCTAGGTTGAGCCAAAGGAAAACTCAGAATATTGGAGAAGACAGGAAATTGGGATATGCCTGTGTCTGGTTGTGTTTCAGGTAGCAACGGGCAGTGGCTGAGACTCCATCACCTTCAACCCCAACTCGCACAGACGTGCACACACACATGTGCGCACGCGTGCACGCACACATGTGCGTGCACACACACATATCACTGCCATTCATAGCCACACTTCCTCCCAGGAACACAGACATCTTCTCCTACTTTCTAGTTTCAGAAATACTAGGATCTCCCTGCTGATGCCAATACCTCAGTTGTATTGCTATATGCTGTTGGATATTAACACCTTTTCCAAAAGTTTTGTGAAGGAGTCCTCTGATGAAATCTTTTGTATTAACTCTACAGGAGGAATCTGTCCTTTAGATTCAGCCCTCTCAAGTAATTTGGTTAAAACATAGAATTATCCATTGGCAAGGTCAAAAGTGTAAAAAAAGGAAAGCCTTCCATGTGATAAAGACAGTGTGACTATAGTCTAGAGAGGAGAAATGTAATAAGAGCAGTGGCAATGTCCCGGCGTCTTCAGGAGTAAAGAGAACCCCAATGACAATCCAGCCTGATCAGATCACAGAGGCCCTGGGGCCAGATGGAGGGTTATGGTTTTTACTCCAAAGGCCTGGAGATGTAATTTTTTGACCAGACCTGTTTTCTAAGAAGATCTGGAAATGGACAGAGAGTGAGTGCATTCTGCAAGGCTAATGAAGACTCAGGGTGGTGTGACTGCCAGGGAGTCAGCAAAGGAAAGTGATTTCAACCAGTGTGATTTAGCAAGAGGAGAGCAAGCTGTTACATGTGTCCAGAAGTTGTTGCGTTCCAGTGACTATGCAAGATGTCAGTCACGGTGACCAGAGGAAACCCAAGCTGGGATTAGTCTGGACATTATGTCAAGTTAAAGTTCATGCTTTTAGAAGGAAATTATCTTAGAAGACATTCTCCCTATGACAAATCAGTGAGTTTGATTAAAAGCAAACACTTGGGACACTTCTTTTTTTTTTTTTGTTTTAGAAGCATAGAATTTAAAGTTTATTGAATACTCAAGACTGATAGTAACTTTTTTTTCTTTCTTTTTTTTTAAATTTATTTAGTTATTTAAATCACATCATAATTTACTTATTTACACAGGGGTTATAAACACAAAAAGGCAGGATGTGGGGAAAGGAATGGGACCGGAGCATAGGTGTTCAGGTGGAGTACAGATACTTTTCAGAACAGGGTATCAGCTGGGTGTAGGTTCTTGAGACACTTCTGTTGACATAAGACAATCACCTTGGCTAAATTAAAGTATTATAATTATTTAAATAATTGTTTTATTAATGACAAGCTTGTAAGAATATAGCATTTCATAGAATCATAACTATTTATTTATACTAAATTTATTTATGTTGTGGAGGGGTCGGGGAGTGTATGCACTCTCATGCTAAATGGCATATGAGTGGAGGTCAGAGGACAATTTTCCAAGTCAACTCTTTCTTTCATCCATGGGTCATCTGGCTTGGCTCCAAGTGCCTCTACTTGCTGAGCCATCTCACCAGCCCCATGGCATAGTCATGGTATTATTAACTTGTTTTAGTTTGTGTTATAGGTAGATTGAAGAAATACTTCCATAGCCCATGTTTTAAACATTGGAATGAGATTACATTGTTTTGTGATAAGGGAAAAAAAAAGGCCATTGGCCAGATATTCTTCCTAAAGGGAACTTTCTTTTTTGTCCATTTTTTTTTTTTTGTACTCCAAACCATCACTAAAAGTGCACAAAAAGCTACCATGTACAGCCATCTGACCTTTTCATCTATTTCCCTATACCCCCAAAATACGTGTTATGCCAGTGGCTCCTAAACATCATTAGATAAGTAACCATCCTAGTTTAAATAAATAAGTGTTAATAATTTCCTTATAGAGAAGTGAGCAGTTTTAAAAAGGAATGATTTATTTCCCTATAATGCTACTGTAATCCGATCCCAAAGACTGGTATTTTAGAGTTTGTAAGAGATTTCTCAGAAATCAGTGGCTTTAAAACACAAGCTTTGCAGTGAGTCATGTCAGTGACTTATGTGCCGCTTCTAAGCTCCAGATCCATCCTGGGCAGATCCATTTGCAAGGCCTTGGCTAGAATTACTTACTCCCTTAGAAGTGAACAGCCTAGAGATTGGGAACACTTGGAGCTCTTTCTACCCATGTAAGGCACTATTGAAGAAGATCTACAGGGAGCTGTTAGTTACCCAAAAGTCATGGCTACTGAGACGCAGGACCCAGAACCATTGGCCATCATCCAGCATTCTTTCTATGAGCTCACATTGGTCTTTAAACGTTTTGGGATTGCGGTAGCCTTTGTCGATGCCGACAGGTCTCCCACAGATCTGCCAGCTACTGTCTTGTCTCTCCAGATCCAAGATGACTTTAGTCCCCTCACTGGTGCAAGTATTGTAACATGCACATGTCACAGAATAGTCAAGGGAGACACTGTGATATCTCAGGTCTGTACCAAAATGTGTGTAAAAGGTCTCTCTCATACAAGCTCTTATCAGGTTGTAATCCAACTCTAGTGCTGCTACAACCATAGTGACTAGTCCAGCTTTCTTCATGGCACAAACCTTTCAGAAAGACCTCCATAAATCACCTCCCTTTCAATTAATGGTCTCAAAGGAATGAGTAGTGGGCTGGAGAAATGGTTCATCAGTTAAAAGCACTTCATCCTCTTTCACAAGACATCCAAAGGTATGTATGTGCACATGCATCTATAGTGGATACAATCCTGCTCTGGCCTCCCACCCATCTACATATGTGTATGTACACTCACACAGATACACACATACAGATAAATAAAATAAATCATTCAAAAACAGTGAGTGGATTTTTCCCTCTCATAGAAGCAAGACTTCCTTTCCCTTGATGACTCAGAGGGGCCTTGGTTTTATACAAACCACAGAGAAGCAACTCAATTCTTTCTCTGCTGAGAGACCAGGAGAGAGTGCAGGTGGTTAAGGCCCTCATGAGGTTATGGACTTAAGGACCCCTGTGCGGAGCTTCTATGTTAAAACCCTAACTCCTAGTACCTCAGAGTGTATCTTAATCTGGGGTCTATAAAAAGGCAATTAAAGTTAAATTTCGGCATAAGGATAGTCTCTAATCTAATATGACTAGCATTCTTTGTCTTCGGGGTAGAAAACCAGTTTGAACCAAGGTCTCTCTGTAATGCAAGCTGGCCTGAACTCATGATCCTACCTGTGCTTCTAAGTTCTTACATTAGAAGTTTGAGGCTCCATGTTACCTAACATTCTTAAAAAGAAAAGGTAAGGACATTGGGATGTGCATGCACAGACAGAAGGAGTCATATAAAGACATGTGATCGTGGCTGTCCACAAGCCAAGAAGACAGAGGCCTTGGAAGGAAACAAACTTTCATCACATCACCTCACTCAAATGGGAAGAAGATAAATGTTGGGGATGATAATTTGCTTGCTTGCATGTTTGCTTGGTTTGGTTTGAGACAAGCTCTTAAGATGTAGTCCAGCCTGGCCTCTAACTCATGAGCCTCTTAACACAGCATCTTGAGTGCTGGGATTGCAAGCATGCACTACCATGCCTGGTTGAGTATCTGTTATGAGCCACCCAGACCATGGTAATTTACTATGGAAACCCTAACACTTCGATATATTAGCCAACTGGAAAAGTAACATGAGTCAGACCTTGATTCTAGAACCCCTCATCTACAGGGAGGGAATAAGATTTGTGCTCTAGGTCACTTGATATGATTAAATCTTGCCAACTTTCCAATCAAAGAAACACAAGCCAAGGTCATCAATCTTTCAAGTAATAAAAGAGAAGAATGGTCCTCAGAGCAAAGCTGATTTCTTTTTGGCAACCACAGGGCAATCATATTTCAGGCAGCAACACATAGCCAAAGACTCTCTTGCCCAAGAAAATATCCATCATAACGAATCTCCTTAGTTTGTATCTCACAGTCCTGGCAGAAGCAGGCCTTATTAATGCAAACTTCCCACTCATCTGGACTTCGTGATAAGAGTTATACTAGACTCTGTCTTCATACAGGAAATGAATGAACTCATGAAGGACATTAATCAATCAACTGCAAGGAACATGGATTCTCTGCTTACATAAGCTTCAAGCATATGAGAGATACCCACTTGCATTCAAGTGATGGATGCGCCAACTTTGATGCAATGATCTCCACCCATATTTCAGTTCTTCTTTTCCCACCTTGAAGGACCACTTCTTAATCTCTGCTCATTTTGAAAGTTGGTTTAGAGGAATTAGAAAGAAAACACAAACAGCAGATCTCAGAAGCATTAAAACCCAATGTCATTTATTGTGCTTAAACATCCTCCAACACTTCAATATATACATTGAAGTAGGAATATTCCATTTTCCTTTACTAATTATTCTAATGATGGATGTTTCACTATAGAAATTGATTTAAATCCTACAAGAACAAAAAGATCTAAGAATCATAAAATTACAGGTGAAGTTGAGACCACCAACACAAAGTACTGCAGTCTAATGTCTAGTAACTGTGAGGCCAGGAGACTTTATTCACACACCAGGAAGTCACTTT
Organism: Mastomys natalensis; assembly: GCA_021653895.1. Lineage (NCBI taxonomy): Eukaryota > Metazoa > Chordata > Mammalia > Rodentia > Muridae > Mastomys > Mastomys natalensis. The sequence continues at coordinate 1,548,949 of JAJTUV010000391.1, forward strand.
TGTATGACAAGGGCAGGGCTCCATGCAGAAGTGTTGTTGACAAAATCAAGACCTTTGACCTGCATTTCCTTCCATGCCCACCATAGTGCTAGCCCTGGATTAGTTTTGTTTCACAATTTACCACTGATATTAGACAAGTTTGTCTTGGTCTCTGGACGCATTTAGGATTGGCTCTACTTCCATGCACACAGTAGAATCTGATCATATAAAGATAAAAGAAGAAAGCAAAACTACAAATACCATAAAGGTCTTTGAAGATGCCAAAGCAGCAGAATCACTGAAGCATTCTGATCATAACAGGGTACCAGCAATTCTTAGTAAAGTGAATTGAATATGTAAGCATCAAATAGAAACTTTGAGAAGATCCTGGTAGTGTCAGCTACAGTGAAGGTACAGAGGTAGAAGCAGAGGAGCAGAGGCTGGGATCAAACAGTACTGACCCTTTCATGTGCTTCCTAAGTGAAGCTTAATAATCCAGCCTCGAGACTTCAGCAGAATCTATGAGAAGCCACAGAAAAGCTCCTACACTCAAACATAGACCAAGCACATCACTGTATATGCCCTGCTCACAAGCTGACCATGGCTTATTGTTGCCCCAAAGAAAGTAAAATGCAGCCAACACACATGCAAGTGTACCACACACACACACACACACACACACACACAGTGTATTTAGTGTTGTATATTGATTGTTCTGGAACCTACTAGAGATTTTAAGCAAATCTATTTTGCAGAGTCCTAAAACATTATTTTCTTTTTCAAGGACAGGAAAACAATTTAGTGGTTTCTTTTAAAGTTAAGCATACATTAATATATACCAACAACTACAAGGCTAGGTATTTATCTTCTAAGGAAAATGAAAGTATTACTCCCATGAATATACTTCATGTGAAAGACTTCACATGAATATTTAAAGCAACATTATTTATAATACACCATGCTGGAAATAATCCAAATGATAACCACCTGGTATGTATATAGCCAATTGTGGTACACTCAAATAATGGAATAGTCTTCACCAATAGAAACTAACAAATTACTAATAGACACAATCCCAAATTAAATCTTGAATAGTATGCTGAGTTAAAACAAAGTGAAGGAGTATATCTATTACGATATCATTTATATGATGTCCTCTGTGATGTCAAACTAATGCATAGTATTTGCTGCTACTCGAAGGTGCCACTCAAGCCTCCAAAGAAGGGAAGCAACCAGTGGTAATACTAAGCTATGATGCTTATGAATCGCAGCAATAGCCAGCATGGCATGATAACCCTAAGGGTGTGGTCATGGCACGAATATTTTGCTCATAACCAACAGCTCACTAATTGTACTTAATACCCAATCAACAAGAGGGAAGTCCTGAATGGTACAGGAAAACTAGTCAACCACCCAGGACTAGTGAAGTCATGAACATTCCTTTTGGGGTCTTCCTTATGTGCTCCTCTGGAACTATCCTAATTTGTTGTAATTCATGGTGGTTTTTTGAGACAGAATCTCACTCCTCTGTCTCCCAAGCTAACTGGAAACTCAGTAGGCAGACTAAACTGGATTCCATTTGCAATTCTCCTGCCTCTATACTGGAGTTACAGGAGTCAGCCACCCAAGCCCAGCTCACTCTTGAATCTCTATCCTTCATTATAAATTCATCATGACATTGTTACATATTTCCTGCTAGCCTGTGAGCACACTCACGAGTCTTGTACACCAAACCCTGAAGTACTTGGAATAGAGGGTGATTCAGTAAGTGTTTATAGACTTGAATGTGACAAGAATCCAAGGAGGCCAAGAAACAAGCTTGAGAAATGTCAGTTCCACACCATATTAGTAGGCTCTGCATCTAGAAAAGGAATCCTCAAGTAGATGGATACAACCTGTGGCCAGTGGAACCCATGCATCCTAGAATAGGAACGAGTGTAGCCCAACACATATGTAGATGACTGCATCATGTCACAAGTCAAGAGATGGCACATCTCTAATGGAGGAAAGAAAGCAGGAGTGGAAAAATCCCATAACCAGCTTTGTATGAAATTTTCAAAAGATGCCAGCACAAGGGGCCTACCACAACCAGGGTTGTGGAACCACCCCACAAAACAATGCTATCTTCTCAGAACTCCATGGGAACCCCAAGAGCCTCCTCATTGTGCTCTCAGGCCACACAATCTGGAAATTTACTGTCACATACTTCAGTCTGTGCTATGTGCTGGCCCACTCTACCGTTAACAGGAACAGCAGTCTTCAGGCACAAAGAGTATACCCAGACCCACTGATTAGGAATGTGTTTTTAAACCAAAAGGCTGGGGAAGAGTTAAGCAGCCTGGAAGCTTTTAGAGATGTGTAACAAATGGGATTCACACAGAGACCTCCCAGAACGAGGACTCATCCCAGACAGGAATCAAAGTTGTTCCAGATCTGCTACAGATTTCTAGGAGCTTAAATAATTATCAGAGAGCTATTTGCAGTGGGTTCCATTGTGGGTGTGAAGACTCCTAGGGTCTGTTCTCACATGACATCCATAGTGTCTTGGCCTCAGCTTCTGAGCAATGTTAGCAAATGCAGGCATAGTTCACAGATACCAGTGAATCATAGATACACCTGAACCCAAAGACTTTAGAAAATGCTCCCTGGCTGTGACATATACTTGTCATTGATGACTAGATCACACAAGTATTATTTCTTCATCACTAAAATACAGACCCACTGAAACTGGATTCCCAAGGAGCATACATCAGGACAATGGTTCTCACAGCAGGTTAAGAGGGTGACTTCTGGAGTCTATGGACCTGAGTTAAACCCTGGTGACACAACTTATGTGTGACTTGTTTTCTTGGACTCCATGCCTCAGTTTCCACATCTGCAAAATGGGGATGAGGAGGAGATATCCACAGTAAAAGTCTCATGTTAACAAATTTAAACTACCTTGGCAGTTTGAGTAGCCACAGAGCTAGAATGGAGTGCTTCTTGCAACATCATCCAGTGACCCTAGGACCTCGACTATAAGGTTACCTACTTAGAGTTATCCTCCCTTTCAGTAAGCAACTATTTACTGAGATGATATACCTAGCTGGTACTTGGCTCTGGGGCTACACAGAGCAAGGAAGAATGGGTTGGCCTTCTCTCAATTCACTGATGCCAGGGAAAGGGTTCATCATACAAGGTTCAGCCTGTGAGTGAGCAATGAGACAGAAGAGAGGGAAACAGAGGGAAGAGGGACTAGGGAAGGAACACCTTCTCCCAGAGGCCCACAATGAAGGGCTCTCTCAGAGCAGGGAGAAGACAGATTTGAGTAGCTGAAGGAGGAAGAACAGGAACAAGGCAGAAATTACAGCAAGGATCAAGGCAAGGGGAGCCATACCATCTGGGAGCTGTGGGGATGATCTGAAGAGAGGAGAATGGTTTGCTGTGGCAAAGGCCAAGGGGACACGGGCCGTGGAGTTAGCAGGAGCCACTAAAGAGAATTCATGGGCTAAGTGTTTCTGACCCTCAGCACCATGACATTCCCAGGAGACAGACTGCCACGAGGGCCTATGCTGGCATCGGAAGATGTTTTGTTCTGATGTTTTGCTCATAGGTATCGGTAGCAACCTCCTCCATAACATGATCCCTCCTGACATTTGAAACCGTCTCCATATATTGTTGAAAATCCTCAGGTGGAGAAATCGTCCCTCACACACCTCCCATGTAAGAACTGGATTAAGCTATGGACATTGAAGTTAGGCCTTGTGGATTAGAAACTTGTAAAGTGAAGGATCATGACCAGGTAGCCACTGAATTTAGATATTTTTGGTTCAAAAAAAAAAAAAAAAACACCACAAAGAAAGGCCATCTGGTTCACAGACAATTACAACAGTCTAGGCAAAGAATTATAAGGAACAATGGGAATGCTAATGAAGAAATGTGTGTATAATTGATAATTATCATATATGCTAATGAATGTATTAGCACATATGATGTGTTTATATATTGTACATAACTGGACACACACACATTAATTGGAACTACAAAGAAATGTGGGGTGGCTAAGGAAGAATAGAAGAGTTACTCTGTCTCCTTTTCAATAAATAGGAATCTTTTTAAAGATTCTTCACAACTCACCAGAAATTATAAATGCCACCATTGTACTTTGAATTTTTAAAGTATTTTTAAAGATGTATTTTTATTTTTGTGTGTATGTGGGCATAGAGTATCTACCTTCACGTTCAGGTGTCTGAAGTCAGATCCCCTGGAGTTGGAGTCACAGGCAATTGTGAGTTACCACAGAGTTGGGTGCTGGGAACCAAACTCGGATCCTCTACAAGGGCAGTGTGTGCCATATCTCCAGGTCCTGAAGATTAAAAATTAATAAATAGCATTTCACAGTTATTCTTACTTAAGAGCCTTGAGAGTCAATGATTTGCATAAAAGCATACATCCCGAGAGCTGTTGAGTGTGGACTCTTGTCCAAATGCCCTTCTTTGTCTCCTTGTCTCATGGAAACATAGCACTCAGCATCCTGACTCATCACCACCAGTTCAATCTGGGGCATTTTGAAATTAACTTCATGTAGTTTTTCAAACAATACATTTCCAAGCAAATGATCTCATAACAATGCAGAAGGAGGAGAACCAGAGAGCACTCTGGGAAGTGCTTTGTTATGGTGCTAATTAAGAATGTGTTGTTCCCCTTTTCTCCATCAGTCCAAACTCTGGAATCTGGAGCCCAGCAGGCCAGCTGAAGCCATGAGCCCACAAAGTGCCAGGTCCTGGGAAATCCATACATCTGTGCTGCTGGCCACAAAGGACAGCTACTCAAGCTGCTTCATGTTTATTTTCTTACTGAGAAATCTTTCTCTTCATGTTCAAATGGAGAAAAAAAGTGACTTTTTCACATGGTTTAATTTTATTTTTAGGCAACAAGTATTGTCATACTTGTACTTATTTATGATGGAGAATATGATGTTTTTACATTGTGTGTTCAATGTGGCACAGCTAACTCAGGCCACTTAAAAATGTGTACCCTTAAATTCTTGTCATTTGGGGCTGAAAATATTTACCATCTACCTTTTAGAGCATTTTGGAATGCATAGTAGTCATTATAATAGTCTGCACACAAGGTACCAGCCTTCATTTCTCCTGTCTAATTGAAGCTTTATACACTTTGACCAACATCTCCCCCTTTCTTACCAATTTCACCCCTTCCGTCTCTGGCTGTCAGCCTTCTATTCTCCATGAGCTCAACTCTGTTAGATCCCACACCTAAGTAAGATCAACTATTCTGTCACAAGCAGCAGGATTCCCTTCTTTTTAAAGGCTGAAGACTATTTCATTGCATATGTATATTGTATTTTTTTACCCCTTCACTGATAACAGATACTTAAGGTACAGCCATGTCTAAGCTACTTCGAATAGTGTCACATGAACAGGTGAGCATGTGTACCACTTCCCTACACTGAGTTCAGTTCTTTTGGTTATCCACAGAAATGGCCTTGCTAGGTTGTGTGACAGTTGTGTTTTTAGTTTTCCAATGAAATTACATATTCTTTTCCATACTGGCTACTTTTTTTTTTCTTTGTGCAAAACTTTCAGCTGATTAATCTGTTTAAATGCAGTTCACAGGTCAAGTGCCCCGGGGGCAGAGGACATGCACACTATTTTGCCAGTCTCCCAAGAAATATGAGTATCTCCCCAGCTGAGTCCACATCTCATTTGTTACATCATTTGAAAGGCTCAGCTAGTAGCTGCGGCTTCCCACACCCCAACTGGGCTTTGAAAGCTTGCCCCATTTTCAGAATTTTCCAATGATTCTGGGAGAAAAAAGTAGAAGTGGAAGGAGCATCAGAATTGCCCTACACTGGGGGCCAAGAAACATTACTGGCTGTGGAGTGTCCTCAAGCTACACAGATGCCTTATAACCTACACTTTCTTATGTATAGTAGTAAGCATAAGAGGCTACCTTGCCCACTGGAGATCAAAAGAAATTATTATTTCCATATACTTATGGTAGATGGAGTACTTGTATGCCACCTTAACCCAACCCTAACCCTATAAGAAGTCACTCTTCTGTCTTCATTTTCTACAAGGAATTATGAGACTCAGAGAGAGTCAACAAGCTTCCCAGGGCTCTCTCAAAGAATGAAGGGCGGAGGTGACGATATTCACCCTCTCATTCAAACCTTCATTGAATGTCTGATGTAACCAGGATCCTTCTGGACACCAAAGACACATCTATGACTCAAACGTAGGAGACCCTGTGCCCTTACTGCCACCCAACATGGAGAAACAGATTAGAATCACAGCATATGTACAGGGTATCATGGTGTACTGGTCATGGGTGTTGGTGCTTAAAGATATCTGAGTCTTGACTTTTAGAGAACAGTGTAAAGGAGCACTTCTGTAATGCAGTTTGCTTTCAATGGTTTAAGCATCTCCAGGCCAGCACAGGGGAGACAGCTCAGTAGATAGATAGATAGATAGATAGATAGATAGATAGATAGATAGATAGATAGATAGATAAGATAGATAGACAGACAGACAGACAGACAGACAGACAGACAGATAGATAGATAGATAGATAGATTAGATAAAACAAAAAAGGCACGTATGAGGGTCTAAGTTCCTGTTGCAACATTTATGTTGTTGTTTTGTGAACTTGCAATCCCAGTGCTAGAGGACACAGATGGGGATATCTGAGGTTCCCTGGCCAGACATCCCAGCTTATTCATTGGTTCTCTGTCCAAAAACCAATGTAGTGGATATCAGAGAAAGGATGCTGAAGATTAACTACTTCTGGTGTACACACACACATACACACACACACACACACACACACACACACACACCTGTGCTTCCATGCCCACCTAAAATCCAACTGGAGGTGCCCACTTTGTCCCAGACTACCTGTAAGAACCTCAGAAATGCTCAGAGAGAAAGGAGCAATACCATTAGGATGAGAGAAGTCCAAGTACTATGAGTGAATTAAAGTAATAGACATTTAGTTCAACAGTGCAGTAAGGGCTACTGTGAGTTCGTGCCTTGGAGTTCAATGCCAAGAGTTAGTAACTAAGACAAGGGGATCTTATGGTTCATATCCTCCTGTAGGAAGGCACAGTGAGGGAGATGTGGAAGATGAAAGCATCGTCAAAATCCTTTCCGTGCCATTAGTCAACTGAACAAACCTCTGTCCTTGAGTTAATATCACAACTGAATCTAACTTGTAAAGAGCAAAGCAAGACTTACTCCGAATCCTATTAAGAGCCAGACCAGGTGGAACATCTGAAACAAAGCCTTTCAAGCTGGAATTCTGTAACTTCCGGTACTGTCTCATCCCCATCAGGGACCATCCTTAGTCTCTTCCTTCTTGGAGTTGCAAATTCTGTGTTGTCTGCCTGAAGCTATGACATGAATTCTTGATGGAATTGTTGTATTTAGCCTGCCTTTCTCCTGTAAGCCAGGTTCTGTACCTTCCTCCTTTGCTCTGGTTTGTTTGTGTGTCTGCTTTTTTTTCTTCCTTCTCTTTCCTCTATTATTCTCCAGACTGCACACTCCCTTCAGGAGGGGTTTCAGGTTATGTAACAAGTAGAGATTGCTGGTTCTTGCTTCTACTGCCAGGTCTCATTTCTTCCCCTCATTCCTCTGTCTTCATGAGAAAAAGGTTAAAAAGATGTTTCCTAGCAGACTCCGTCTACATCACCCTTGCCTCTCATGGGACCCTGTCAGCCAACTAAAATATGTAATTGAATTAAGCAGGTTTATATCTCTGTGTCCTGTTTCCTGTGTAGTTTCTGTCCTTCATTACACATCTTTGACAAAAAACGGAAAGTGTCTTCATTGTACACAAAGAAAAATCAATTATCCTTAGTCTAAAATGAAGTCATGTGTTTTTGTTTGCTGGAAGTTTTCATAGAAATGAAGATGTTTGAAAATATTCAGTCCACTGTCCAACCTCCTAGTGTAGCTCTCAACGTGTGGATCTCAAATCCTTTGGGTGTCAAAGGACCATTTCACATGGGGTTGTGTGTCATATAATCTACATATCAAATATTTACATTGAGATTCATAAAATAGCAAAATTACAGCTGTAGTGTAGCAATGAAATAGCTTTATGGTTGAAGGTCACCAAAACTTAAGGCATTGGATTAAAGGGTCACAGCATTAGGAAGGTTGAGAACCAGTGCCTGGCTTCATGTTTTATCAAGGAAACATATATTGGTTCTCAGTTGGACACTAGGTATCAACTCCCAGCAAGAATAATCCCTCTAATGAAGCAGTTCAGTATCTAGGAAAGAGACACAATATGGCATGTTGCTCAAACAAAGAGAAAAGCACATGTGGCAGGGATAACCAAGAAGGGAGCAACTAAAGCTTCAGTGTAGAAGTGCTATTGTAGAGAGGGCTAAAAGAGAGAGGCTGGAGTAGAGGACCTGGGGACATGGAAATGGGGATGAGGAGAGATAGGCCAGACACATTAATTCATAAACAAAAGAAAACCTCTAGTACAATAAGATAAGACTGCAGAAGAGGGAGAGGTTTTATTGTCTGTTCCAAGAAAGAAGATATTAAAAGATTTTGGATATAGATATGAACTCCATAGTGAAGCTAGAGAAAAGCAATAAAAGCATGGGATTCCCTACACTCTGCTGGGAAATTAAACATGCTATTCTTATTTAATTCTTACATCACCACAGAAGATCCAGCTGCTCTAGAAAGTACTATGGCACCCATGCTCTCCAGGCAAAGACTATAGCTTGTAAAGATGAATAGGGAAGTGTAGTCCTCCATTTCCCAGCAAGGCTGCTTATGGAGACTAGCATATGTCTGGAATCAAGATGTCTTGCAGGCATAGCTTTGGGATTGAGATGTAGTCAAGTGTCCAGGACTAGGTATACACAGGAAAGCTCTTCCTTAGGCTGGTTAGAAATCCAAAATGTCCTACACTAGGGTTTTCATCACTAATGTGTCACCCATCAGTGTTGGATGCTTATTGGTTCTCAGTCTGACAGGAGTTACAGATCAGTGGTGGCTAGAGGAAAGATGGATTCTCTGGAAACTCTGCCATTACTAAGGAGGACACAGCCTCAGCCAGAAGTTCTAAAGTTACTCTCTCCTATTGTTTAAGCCTTCAATAGACACTCTAAAAGAGTTTAAGACTCAGAACATCAAAATGGGGTGAGCACAGTTTGACTGGAAGACACAAATGGTTTTTGCCCTGGAATACAGAGAGGCAAAGCAAATCCCATTATCTTCTTTATCTTTACCATTGTCCTCACCAGCTGGCCATGTGTCCCCTGGTAGAGGAGATGTGAGGGTTCCAAAATCCTCCCTGTGAAGGACAAATTCTCTAAGAAAATTCTTCTTGGTCATGGGTCACTGAGTAGAGAAGAGATCTCACCCTTGATCATGTCCATCCTGATTATCCAAGATCATGAAGACAATTGATCAGCGAGACCTGGATTATGTCTTAAGCCACATACTCAAAATTCAGCCTAAATTTTAAAAATTGTATCTATTTCTGTATTTATTTATCTGGGGGAATGTGGCATAGAAGCTGCATGTAAAAGTCAAAAACAACCAGTGGGAGTGGATTGTTCTTCTTCCCTGGTGTGGGTCCTGAGGACCAAACTTACCATCAGGCTTGGCAGCAGGCACCCTACCTGGTAACTATCTTACCAGTGCAGGAATGGTGAAGACTAAACATGTGGTTGTAATACACTGAATCCCAGCCACTTCAACAAGCACTTGGTTCTCCAAAACCTGAGTTGACTAAAGGAAGCCCATCCACACCACCAAACAATCATTCAATATATATGCAGGAGGGTAGGCTGCTGAGACAACTTCTCATGAAATGGTGTGTTAAAAGGTAGGAGGGACCTTCATTCCTCCTCACAGCCAGTCTAATTAGACACAATCTTATCAGATTGGGTATAACTCGTCTATTTCCTGTTTCCTTGAGTACTATTGTGCAAGTTCAACAATCCTGACTCCTACTGTGCTTGAAAAGAGCCCTGATTCAGCAGGTGTCCCTTTGGGTTGCTTTATTCCACTGGCAAACTTTTAAAATGCGTGGAGTAGGTAAAACCAGTGACCTAATGGGATAACAAGGATTCCTTTTCTTAATGGGACACAGCCATGGGACAAACGCAAACTGTTTTTCCCCTGGGTGCTTTGGGGTTGAACAGATCGGCCCTGCTTCTTGCTACTGTGTACTCAGAAGCTGCAATATTAAGCTATGTCGTGCCCCACATCTTTCAAAGAACCATAAGAAAGTGGTTGCATTATGCAGAGGTATGCCATGGAGTTCAGAGTCTATCTATGAGAAGGAAAGCCCCTCTTCACCTGTCATTAGGATAATGGGAAAAGGATATAGGTGGAGACTGTTTTCCTAATCTTAATGTCCAGGATTTTTCTTTTTCTTTTGAGCATATCTCAAGGCAAGGCTAGAAGTCGAAAAGAGAAATAATCTTATTTAAATTGGTTTTGCTCTTGTTTTTTTGAGGAAGAGTTGGTGCTTGGGAGGAAAGGAGAGAAGGTTGGTGGTTTGAATCAGTGTCTCACTGTGACTCAGGCTGGAATGGAAGTCACAGCAATCCTCCTGTCCCTGCTTCCTAAGTGTTTGGGTTAAAGCCACCAGGCCTGACCTGTCCCTCTTTGTTGGTCACCTCACTGGGGCTGTAGTAATAGTGTGGTTCTGGCTGTCTTGAGTTCCAAACTGAAACTTTAGTTCTGTTTCTTTATTTAACCTTCGAAGGACATAAACTACATCATTTTGAGGGAGGAAAGATGGCTCAGAAGATAGTCATTTGCCAACAAGTCTGAGGGCCTGAGTTCAGTCCCCTGAGCCCACGAGGTAGGAGCGAATCAACTCCTTCTAGTTGTCCTCTAATTTCCATATGCTTACCATGTGTGTACAACATCCCGTACACATGAAACACAGAGAATAGATACATCTATGTGAAACTAAGGGGTCATTTCAGGCAATGCATCGTTGTTTTGGTCCTGCTCAGAACAACCTCACTGTATCATTTTCATCTCTGAGCAATTCAGAGCATTAGACCCTCAGCATCTTAATCTCTTACCCTCACTTATCACACCTCTATAACTATGACATTAGACATTTTTCCAGCTCTCATACATTCTGACACTTCCAGTCCTCATACATTCTGACTCAAAATTATATGTTGTTCTCTTTGCAATACCAAAGGCACACTTACTTAGAAAACTATAACTTAAATCACAATCTACAAATATTTCCCTACATCTCTTAGTGAAAAAAGGTGTACCGACTCCTACAGAGCTACTGATGGTTAAAGACACAACTGAGATAGCAAATAAGATCCTCTGTCCTTCCAGTATTAGGCTTGGAAGCAAAGCAGAACCTTACAAAATTGTGTTGGATTTCATCTAAATTTGTCTCTGTGCTTGGATGATAAAATATGCCAAGTGGCCTCTATTTATGGTGAACTGTACCCCCCAGCTTGAGGTGCAAACAAATTGGAAGGTGACCTAATACTTTAGTAACCAAGCAACTGGGTCTCAACCAATCACCGGCTGCCAATTGACTAAACCATGCTCACCCAAGACACATGCCAACTGCAGGCAATCAGGATATTTTTGTATGTCACCTCTTTTTCTCAGACTATAAATACAGCCTGCACATGTGGTGGAGTGAGGAACTCAGAACCAGCTTGGTCTGGAACACTGCCCAGTTCTAGGACCTTCTTCTTGCTCAAATAAACGTTGTTAAATTTAACTCATATTATATATATTTTCCTTTAGCACCCTCAATCTTTATTTATCCCCTGAGGTTCAAATACTAAGGTTCCCTTTCAAACACTACCCTCAGACACACAGTTCTAGGGACACATGTGTTACTATGTTGTGTGTTCATTTATTTCACATGATCCCTTTCAAGTGGTTTGCTTATAAGGTATAGAGCATGCACAGGTGACACAATATAACAAAAGAATGCTAAGGGGACATAGGGGAAGAAGATAGGCAAGGGATGCAGAGAAGGGGAATGAATAAGAATAAAGTGTATGTGACAATGCCAAGAAAAAAACCTATTAGCTTAATATGCTAATTTTAAAATGAACTACAAAGGTAGTATGTTCATTTATGACCTGGATGTGATTGGTTTCGTTAAGAAATTGTCTATAGTGAATGATACATACAACAAGCTCATAGCCTGTCCTGAGACCCATCCACAGGGCACTATTTCTCCTGTGGCTAGATTAAAATGCTTTCCATTTTTGACGACAGGCTTGTCATTTTTCTATATACATTTCCCATTGTTCCTTTCTGACAGCGAAGCCAGCAGGCGTTAATTCTCCCAAGCAGACTTCATGGCATCACTTGCCTCTTGGCCAAGTAAGTGAGAGAATAAGATTTATGACCTTCAGCAGCATGATTTTGTGGGGGAGAGTGGCTTGATTTAAAAATAGATGGATTTAAATTGCTTGCTCCAGAAATACAGCTGGTTAATAACAACGAAGACTTGAGTGAAGTCTAGTTTTGTTCCAGAGCCTGGCTGCTTTGCAGGACTGGATTAGGAAGACATTTGGGTTTTGGAGCATGATCTCAGTTTTCCATTTTACAAAGAGAATAAAGTAGGTCCAAGTGAGATAGGGACTTCTCCAACATCTCTGGGAAGGTCAGTGGTTAGACTACAAGAAGCATAGACTCCTTGTAGATTCTGCCTTTTCTTCTTGGAAGATGTGGGGACATTTTATTTTCCTCCTTCATGGAAGACACTAACACTCCCTTAAGATGCTAAATTACTAATTCCAGAGGCTGAAAGCAACACAAATCAATATGTTTTTATATTTGTCTTACTGACACTTCAGGGGAAGAGATTCTTTTAAAGGGTACTGCAGTCAAGTGAACCCATTCAGCTGGAAGGCACTACAATAAAGGGTTTGGCTTTTCAAATCAGACCAATTGCATCTTACTATTTGGTTTTATCTAACTAACTGCTTGGTCTGAGCATCATAAGACATTTTAGCCCAACTGAAATTGGTCTCTAGCCTGTGGCGATGCTCCACTTCCAAGCCTAGAATCACCTTTCAATCCACACCAATCTGCACTGAGCTTTGTAGTACACACAATATGATTGAAAACTCACAGAGGAAAAGGGCCACCAAATTTCAAATGGAGGGGAAGGTTGCTTTGAAGCGAAAGGAATGTTATGGGTTAGTTCTAGTACCCAGTGTATGCACAGTCTATTCACTGCTGATTCATTTCTAGCTAGTTCTGGGGACATACAAAGGTTCTCAGGTTCTGTTGTCATTCTGCCAAAAGCATCCCTTCTACAACAGCTCCGTACCAGAAACAATCCCACCTTACCCATATTCTCAATAGTATGCCTGTCTGTAAATACCTGACTGCTAAGTCACTACTCATTGCATAATTGATATCCTGTCAAGTGAAAACACTGTCTACTCTAGGATAAAAACCATCTAGTATTGTCTAAGGGAAGAAGAAAAGAATAATTTTGGGTTGCAAGAAGTTTCAGTAGTTGAAGGCGTATGCCACCTAGACCAACAACTTGATTTGGATCACAGGGACCAACCTGCCGGAGAGAATCGGCTCCCATGAGTTTAATGCACTCAGACACATTACATGTACTCCAAAATATTAATTAGTGCAAATTATTATTTTAGAGTATACTTTCAGTAAATGAGAAACTCATTGTTTAATCTTAGAAAACACAAACTTCAAAACCATGTTTACCTTTGTGCTATTGAAAAGGTCCAGTTACCTCATGTATGTTGGTGTTCAGCTAGGAAAGTTGAAGCAGGGGGATTATAAATTCCATATGAGACTAGGTTACATAGCAAGACCTAGTCTGAAAGGAATAAAATAAAGTACAGTTAAAAGTTGAAAGCTTTTCTTAATTGGTTATAATTTGTGTTTTTTTTTCAAAACAAAATGTATAATGTTTTCTGTATTTCTTTGCTGTGAAAGTCTGACAAATCCATCAACATTTACAACATTCTCATCAGACAAAACAAATGTGATCACGATCAAATCTAGCCCAAATGAGCCACAAGACAGTCATGTTTTGCTTAGCTAGTACAGAAAGCCAATGCTAGTGTGACTATGGCTAAGCATGAGGACACCTTGAGGGTCCTCTGCTGATCTGCTCTTTGTCATTTGTCATTATGAAGAAAAGTTTCCAGCCAGAGCCACCACCCTTCAGCTTGGTATCTAACCTAGAATAGGCATCCTGTGACACAGATCTCCAGAAGTCCCCAGTAGCCAAGTTGAATTCCTTTGGGTCACCACTTTGTACATATGCACAAACCTTCCGAGCTATTTTAGACATCAGAGTTTAACACGAAGACTGCTAGTCACTGCTCTATTATTTTTTTCTGGAATCGGGCATCTGAAGCTCTGCCCAATTTCCTGTCACTTGTTAAGTTATACCAAGTGTGTCTTTACTGTCAAGTGTTATTACATTAAATGGAAACATCTGTACACATGATGATGCCACTGGAACAAAAGACATCTTATCCTTTCCCAGTCCCTTGTGTCTCTGAACATTCTAGCATCCTTAGGATAGAGAAGGTGTATTTAGATGAGTGAGCTTGCCTGTGTGAATTGCCATGTCCAGATCCATACTGCCTGGTTCCTGTTTTCTGGGACATTCTTCTACTGATAATCTCAAGTTAGGTGATGTTGATGGCACTAAGATCAATGTTCGCTTCATCTGGCAGTTCTTATTTACAGACTCAGGGTGTTTTTGTTTTTTTGAGGGGTGTGTTGTTTCTTTTTCCTGCAGTTCACTATTAGATTCCTTTCTTCACACCCTCATACCACCTTGCAATGAACTACCTTAATTTGAGGACTCAGTGTGGAAAGACTATTCAAACCCAACTGAATACACAATTTAATAAAAGCCTGACTGTCTAGTAGATGTTTTGAAGGAATTATAGCCCCAGAATTTTCTCATACATAAGAAATCTGGCGTATCTTGGTTATACATACATGGATTTATCTATAGCCGCACTGAAGAAATTCATACCTTTTCCACACTACAAATAACAACTATACATCTTATATAAAGTTGCCTACCTTAAGTGACTAGGTCTTTAGAGCATAGCAGTTCTCCACTATGGCCACAGTAGCAAAATGAATGGGACTCAAAGATCACATTCCTTTGTCTAGTAGATGTTCTTGTCACTGTAACACATAGAATTCTTATTCTATAATATAATTCTTATATTATATTTGAGTTGCAATTCTCATAATTCGCATAGTTGAGCATGTAATCCTGACACAATCCAGATATATAAGCCTAACTCTTAAAGACAGGATAAGGCAGCTGATTCACAAGGACCTGTTTCTGCCCCTCACCTCAGGAATCCTTATAGTTTCTGCCCCAAAGGCTCAGCTTTCACTGTCTTCATTTCCATAAGAAAAGGTGATGGTGGGAAGGAATGATCACAAGTGTGCTTTCATTTATTCCCCTGTTTCTGTTTTCAAGAGACCTTCAGCTCTCTACACTAACGGAAGATGAGCATCTTGAATGTGCATCTTAAATTCACAGAAAGGCAACTCACTAAAACCATAACTGTGGCTCAGGCTTGCTGGTGACAACAGTTGTTTAGTTACTGTCACAGCTTTCAGGGGATTTCCACTGGGACATAGCAGTGCTACCTTTAACCTTCAGCAATGGAGCCAAAGTTACCAATTCGACAACTTCATAAGCCTTAGATCAGGTGTAGCATGATCAGTTAGTGCATAGGAGAGACAAAGAGGGAGGAAGGAAGGAGAAAAGGTGTGATGCCACAGCTTCAGCAGCTTACCTTTCCCCTTAAAGAACTCCAATCTCCATTTGCTTGAGATGTCAGGCTAAACAGCATTTTGCAACCCAGACCCCTTTTCCCAATTGTGCTAAATTACCATTAATCATCACAATAAAATTTTTAGTCTATCTTTTTATCTGTCATTTTAAGCCACTAAGAAGGACAAAGGGGAACAGATAAGAGCTAAAAGTAGCTGAGTCGGAAATGGTGTTCAATGCTTGGATAGGCAGTCATAAACCAGTATAATTCTAAACTAGAGAAGAGTGCAGCTTCCAAAGAGCAGAAACAAAGGCAAGGTCAAATGGCTTACAGAGAGAAAGCTCACAGTGTCATATAAAAGTTCAAGAATTGTATTAGCATCAAAGTCATAAACAGAAATTTTGGAACCAAAAGCAAATTAAGTAATGCCTTTAAAATTCTGGGGGAAAAAAAGAATGAACAACTCAGTTATCAATCAAATGTAATAGCAAATAAAGCCGTATTTTAGACACAGATCTAAACAGTCAAAATGCAACATACATTTCCTAGGAAAATTACTAGAGGATGGGCACCGCAAAACAGAGTGAGCCAAAGAGAAGACATGATGCAGAAAAGGTCACAACCAACACACGACATAGTGTGGTTTGAACAAGCACTGCTGCCATAGTCTGGGGCATTTGGTGCTGTTCTGAAGGGCTTAGGAGGGCTGGCCTTGATAGATGAAAGATGTCACTGGTGGTAAGCTATGAGAGTTTAAAACAGCTGTTTTGAATTCACTCTCTCTGGTTTTACTTGCAACTCAAGTGTAAGCCCTCGGTTTCTGCTTAAGTTATCATGTCTGCTGCTGGCTGTCATGCTCCCCTGCTATGATGAACTCTTATCCTTTTGAAACTGTAAACTAAGTACACCTGTCTTTCCATAAAAATTGCCTTGACCATGGTTTTTGTCATAGGAACAGAAAAGTAACTAAGACAAATCCCTCACACAGACAGGCATATGTTGCATGATTCCATTTAGATGAGGTATCTGAAATAGTCACAGAAGCAGGGAATTAATGGTGTCTTTCTTTTTCACTTTATAGCTGGATTGCAACCCCCCTCCCTCCTCTCCTTCCAGTCCCACCCTCATGTCCCCTCCCCCATCCCCCATCCCTATTTGCTCATAGAAGCGAAGGTGTCCCATGGGTACAAAACCATCCTGGTACACCAAGCTGCAGCAAGACTAAGTGCAATCCTCTCTCACTGAGGCCAAACAAGGCAGCCCAGCACATCTGCTACATCTGTATAGGGACCTAGGTCCATTCAAGCATGCTCTTTGGTTGGTGGTTCAGTCTCTGTGATCCCTATCCTATCTCTCTACCCACCCAACTTTGTGATCTCTCTTTCTCAAAAACAACAACAAAAAAAAAAACCACATAAAACAAAACAAAAATAAATAAAAGACAGACAAATTAAAGAAGAAAGAAATCAGTAAGACGATATAAAGAAAGAAAGAAAAAGAAAGAGAGAAAAGAAAGAAGAAAGGAAGGAAGGAAGGAAGGAAGAAGGAAGGAAGGAAGGAAGGAAGGAAGAAGAAAGAAAGAAAGAAAGAAAGAAAGAAAGAAAGAAAGAAAGAAAGAAAGAAAGAAAGAAAACAAAGAATACAGAAATATATCTGTTTTGTATTGACCAACTATTCCTGAGCATTTGTCCTGACATAGAGTATGGTTGATATACTCAATGACTCTCCATTGGAGAAACTAATTTTCTCTTTCCAAATAAGTATCAATTGCAAATAGTTTCTTAATTAGAGGTGGGATTTATTTTATGTATATGAGTGTATATCTACATGCCTATTTGTATACCATATGTGAATAGGTACCTCCAGAGGCAGAGGGAACCAGAGACACTGGAACCAGATTACATATTTGTGTGGCACCTAATGTATTCACTAGGAACTGAGTCTGAGTCCTCTGCATATGCTCTTTTCTCCTGAGCATCTTGCAAACCCCAATAAAATTAATTCTAAGAGCAATGTGATAATATATAAGGAGACTAATGGGATAATAGCAGATGTCTGGGTACGAAGCATCTTGATGTTGCTCTGTAAGTTCGTGGGAAAAGTGAGATGAGAGGTGTAGATAGAAGGAAAGCTGTCCTGCAAAAGTGGGAGATCATTAAGAATATTTCCATGAACTGGGGATCTGATCAACCACAAGAGGTGCTTGCCTAGCATGCATGAGTTCTGGATTCTCACCCCTGCCCCCAAACTGCATAACCTGGTACAGAAATAGAAGAATCAGAAGTTTAATGTTATCCTTGATGAAATAGTGAGGTTGAGGCCAGTGAGTGATATATCCTATCTAAAATTATACAGCAAAATAATTATCTGAGATTGGAGATATGAACTCAGGTCTAATATGCTGGCTTTCTTTCTCTGAACAGTGTCATCTCCAAGATCCAGATGTGTACTTTTACCCCCAGAAACACTAGGCACAGAAGCCAAAGGCTGTGCTCTTCTACTAGCCCAGTGCTGTCATTAAACTGAGGGGAGGGTTGTGGTAGGAAACCAATTCCTTCTTTTGTGTGTTGTGAAGAAGGTTGAAGAAATATTTGCATCTGTGGGACACTCATGAAATTTCACATAACTGAGAGTTTCATTCAGACATTGAGGTCACTGAGAGGAAAAATGACAATAAATGCCTCTGAAGTAATGATGGAAAACGACTGCAGTCTCAAGGAATTGCAGGTTAGCTGGGGAACGTGAACGGCACTTCAGTCACTGTCTATGAAAGGAACAAGTGTTTCTAGAAACTTCTTTCTCCAGTGAATTCCAGTGAAATGTTGAGATCAATGTCAGATGAATATTGAAAGAGGACACAGAATAGATTTAGAGTAATCAAACCAAATGAGATTAGTTAAGGGGAAGTGTCATGTGACCCTTGTTTTCACTTTCCAGAACAAAGAATCATGATTTTCTTTTTGTCAAGGCAGTCCTGTTTGTGTTATTAGACATGATCAAATCCCAGACTGTACAATTGTGTGTATATGTGTGTAGTTGTGTGTGTATGTGTGTGTAGCTGTGTATGTAAGCCTGTATGTGTGCATGCATGTGTGTGAGCATGCATGTAGAGTCAGAGGTCAACCTCAAAGTATTTCAAGAAGGTGTTTCAAAAAGACACACCATCAATCTTTTTGTTGTTACTATTTTAGACAGGGTCTCTCTCCCTTCCCCTCCCCATTGTTTCCTTCTCCTTCTCACTCATCTTTACCTTCTGTCTTTGTCTGTTATTCCCAGTCCTTTATTCTTCTGGAGCAAATAAATGTCCTTTGTGCTGATAACCTTGTCTTGGGGAGTCGTGAGCCAATACCAGTCCTTTCAGTCACATCCTTGACCTTTGTGTGAAAGGGGGTAACGTATGTCTGGAACCATAGTCTATAGTGACTCTTCCCTGATCTCAGTGAAATACTGGATGAACTTAGATGAAAATACCATATTGCAATATCCACCTTCAGGCAAACACCCAAATCTGAGCCACCCATGCTCACACTAAGTCCATCAGGTCATCCCTCCCTATCTGTGTCGATACCCCAGGAACTGCCCTCCAGATGACAGAGGGGTCAGGAAATTTACTGGGTTGAAACAAAGGTCACACACTGTGCTTCTCTCAAGACTTCTCTCTGCAGATCAAAATCCCATTTTGAATGTGAACCCCAGAGAAAGGGCTCTAAATAAAGATAAAAAAAACAAAATTGAGGGTTGATCTCCCAAAGCATCTTCACCTCACTCAGTGGCTGTCAGCTCCCCAGGGACTTTGAGAAACTTGAGCATAGATGATCCACACATCATGCCTGCACCTCAGTGTCCCTCAGTGTTCAACACACTCCAAAAGCACAGCCCTGGGGACTTCTCCATAAATTGACACACATGTGAGCTATGATCATGTCTGATTATCAGATAGGAAGCAGAGTTGACTATAATCAGTATTATTCTCAGTAGCTTCCAACAGTGCAGTGCTTCAGTGGACAAAGAAAAAAATGTATTCTACTTCCAACTTGAATGGTGGGGTATTCATGTAAACTGTTGAATTGGGCAGATTTATGATAGTTCTGCAGAAGTGAAAGTTTACAAGGTGTTTTAAAGAAACTGATATCACAGGCTATATAATTTCCACAAGCATTAAATGTAAGACTGTGTCTCTCCTCTGCATCTGATGGTGAGGTAAGTGCAGGCGTTGAACACTCCGCCCTCCACCCTTAGTCAAATGGGATGATGAGTGATATAAAGTTAAGGAAAAACCAACATCAGCATTGGAAAATAGGAAGCGTGCCATACATATGCCAATATGTAAGAGAGTGTATACTATATATAGGCTGAAGGCAATGAACAGAAAGTACCATTTAGACTGTTCACAGCTCTCCTCATGACAGAAGAAAAGTCAAACGGAAGTGGACATATTCAAAAGGGACGAAGTCCTTGGGACAGGAAACTTCAACAATCCAAATTCTGCTGTTAGTTCTACTTACCAATTAATTATCTGTTAGTCTTTCTCTATGAACTGGGAGTCCCTCACTAGGAAGAGATTGTGTCTGTCAAAATGCTGTAGGCCATCACAAACAAGACTACCTTGGGGACCTAGGCTGTGTAAAAGATGCCCTAGTCGCAAATAAGAGCACTTGGAAGATGTGGCAGTAGAAAGGGCATAACTTTCCTCAGCCATCAGAAAACACCATGGCTGACAAATCTTATGGAAAACGACAAATTAGCAAGAAATGATCAGAGTACATGGATTTAATCAGAGCTTTACTTGATACCACTTCAGAGCCAAGGAACCATAGGCCCAGGGAAAACTATGTTTATGCTTAGGTCCAAGGAAGCACAGTGAAATTTGAGAGAAGCAAAGTATGAACAAATGATGATAACCTTATCCAGGAAAGCAGGAAGACCCATCTCTTTACATCTCTTTATGTCCTCTCTTATTCTTTCCATAGGGTATGAAGCAGCTGCCCTGAAAGACAGGTTGCCAAGGAAACAAAGAGCAACCTCTGTAGGATCACTGGTTTTATGGAACATATACTCTAGTGTCCATTGTATCCCTTGGAGAATAATTCTGGTCTTTAAAACTTCTATGAAACAAGAACAAAAGACAAAAATGAAAAGGACAAAAGACACACCAGATGGTAGAAGGAGAAAATCTGCTTCTGTGACTATTCAGTTTCCATTATGTCAAAGAACTTGCCATACCTTCCTGCCATATGTTAAGGTTTTCTGTTCTAAGAACCACGAATTATTTACTCCAACAAATGTCAAGATACCTATGTTAATTTCCATCTCAAAATGTTTCTAGAACCAGTACTTTTTAACTAGATCAGCAGTATGGATAGAAAACATAGGTGAACTAATCCAAAGTATCACCTGCCCATTGCATTCCTACCAGAGTGCAACCACATAGACAGTTCCTACCCCTGGTTAGGTTAGGGTTTAAAATGGGTTTAAATGTGAAGGGTTACACATGTGCAAGGCCTGCTTCTCTACAAATCATTCTGATTTGGTCAGCAGAAGAGAGAAGACTCAAACCTTTGGTGCTGGTGAAATGGCTCAGAAGGTGAAGGTACCAGCTTGCTGAGTCTGACAACCTGAGATCCATCCACATGACCCTCATGGTGAAAAAGAAAGGTCACACCAAAGTGTTGTTCCCTAACCTCCACGCAGGCTTTTACACACACACACACACACACACATAAAAGTATGTAATCATCAGGTATAGAAAACACCTGGAACCCTGAGCTGTCAGATAGAAAATATTAACTTCTAATCGTTATATTGAATGCTGGAGTTGGTAAGCCTACTGGGCTGTGTAATGGCTGAAGATTCTCCCCTCCCAATTTGTTTCCTACTTTTGCAAAATGACTTTGTTCTATTTTTTTTTCCAGGGGAAGGCTGACTCGATGAGCCTGGGCAAATCTTTGGACCAGTAGAATGGAGCACACGGAAGAGGTAACAGCATCTGGGGTCTTGGGTGTTCGTCACCTCTTTGAATATCTACATCACCAAGCAAGGAGCCTGTTGGATCATCTGAGAGCTTGAATGATGAGAGCACCTGTGACAGTCAGTACAAGGACCGTGCTGGAGGACACTCTCACCTTTCTAGCCCTATGGGAATGGCTGGTTGATATCACGCACTAGACTGGGCACCTAGAAACTGGGAGAAAAACGACACAATGGTAAAGCTTGGGGTGAAAATGTAGGCTGACCACAGATGTCCCTACATTAAAAACTTCTAGGAAACTGTGGAGTGACATCTGGTATAATGTATCTTAATCATTAGAAGACTGTGTAGGGAATAAACCTTAATATAGTTTATATGAGCACCACTGTATGTATATGAACACGTACACTTTATGAAATGGTACTTGAACCATGCAATGAATAAACTAAAAGTAAATGTCAACTTAAAATAAAATTGATCACATTTATCCATGAGGCAAATATGTCTTTCTTTCTCACAGAAGTAGCTGCTAGCTTGAGGACAATGATTGTGTTTGTTGTTTAGGAAATCCAGGTGTCTCCATCTGGCCATCCATAATTGTGATCTTTGGCTTTTATGGCTATAGTTGCAGAATCTTCTCCCCCTGCCCCCGAGTCATCCAGATAGAAAAACCCAAGGGGAAAAGGTGTGCCATAGGCTGCACTTCATAATGGCAACACAGATGTCCTACTTCATCTATTGATTATGTAACTGTTCTGTTGAAATCTGGTAGTAAATTCCTACCTTCTATGATATCCATCAATTGTGCTTGAGAAGACATGAATATGGGCAGATATTTGCCTCAACAAATGGTTTTAGAATTCACTAAAGCTTTTCAAGGGTTTAAAACTTCTCTATCAGCATTTTTAAGTGTGTTGATATGAGAGATTATTTTTATAGGTGTAACATTTATATCACTTTCAGCAACGTATCACATAGCAATGGAAACACTGGGTAACATTTCCAAACATCCGTTTGAAATGCTCTGTTACCTCATAACGTGGCTGATGGAGCATTCCTGCCAGGAAAGAGGAGAGCATTAGCTGGGTTGTTTTCAGAGGAGGGCAGGGGAGTTATTACCTGCCTTTCCCTCTCTTAGGTTTGTCTCATAAGCTTTACTGTTAACATGAGACTTTTATTTCTGGAATTCTGGAGATATTTGTCAGTGTTGTGAATTTGTTTCACAGTAAATTAAGCAACCCTCTGCTCAGCCACACTGAACACACAGTCACTCTGTTGAGCATTTGAAAGTGAAACAAGCGGGTGTCACTGCCATCACCTGCCTTCTTCCTCTGAGTCAAATGACAGTATCTGTCTTCAATTGGTGCCTCACTACAGAGCCAGCATCAAGTATGGCAAAGTTTAACATCTTTCTTAATTTAAATACATTTATTGACTATCTTAGAGTAAGTATATAGTACGTGCATTCACATGCCTGTACCCCAATGTGTGTCTGTCTGCTTGCTTGCCTGTGTGTATCTGTTTGTGTATGCTGTGTGTGTCTGTGTGTACTGTGTGTGAGTGTCTGTGTGTGTGTGTGTATATGCTATGTGTAAATGTGTGTGAGTGTCTGTGTGTATATGCTGTGTGCGTATATATGTGTGCCATGTAAGTGCTATGTGTGTATGTATGCTGTGTATGTGTGCTGCTGGTGTATGCTATGTGTGTGTATATGTACTGTTTGTGTGTGCTGTGCATGTGTGCTGTGTTTGGTTTCAGGTATTTGTTTGGAGAGAGAGAGATAGAAAAAGAACATGAAATTAGTAGGTTGTGGAGATCTGTGAGGAGTTGGGAGAGGGGACAGAATATAATCAAATATATATTGCATAGAATTCTCAAAAATAAATAAAATATATAAACTGATGTTTTAAAAGTGTTTTCCTCAGGGACTCTACAGAATGTGGTCTTGTGTTTCAGCAAGAGTGTTTACATCTGGTGTTAGAACAAAGTTTTAGGGAAGTAAATCAATATTATAGAAAGCTTATAGAAATATGACCCAAGCATACCTATGGCAACAATAGATGTAAATGGGGAGAGACGTGAACTTTACTGTAAAAAAAAAAAAGACTTCAAAGCCAAAGTATTATATTGTATCAGAGAATCAAAACAACAAATGTACGAAAAGACACACTTTTGCTTCTAAGCATCCCCAACAAATGAATTACATCTTGCAAAATTACTCTTATAAGAGAGTATATGCTCTGAGTTATATAATGAGACTCTAGACAACCTCAAATCAAATACATTTTTACAAATGACTAGATGTGTGACCTTGGGCAAAGGCTTAGCCTGTGTCTCCATTCCTTCATCCATACTATGTTAATAGTATGTTTGCAGAATTCTTTTGAAAATCAAAATGTTCATTGATATAAAACACATAGAACCCAGTTCTAGCCACTATCTGTATAAGCAGTGCCTACCTTCTCACAGACTATCCCAGATTCTCATCTGTGGTTTGAAAATCCATTCTTACCATGTGCTGAAATCTAGTGTTCTGCCTCTTCTTTAATCTCTCTGGTGTGATGTGCTTCATTGCTTTTGGTACACATACAATTGTCATGTTCTTCTCCAAATACACTATTTTTCCAGATGAGCATGAATGTATCTCATCACATTTCAAAAATAATTCAACTGAAAATTTAATTGCAATTAGGTTGAATTTTCCTGTTGACTTGGAGGTAATTAATATCTTTACAAGTAACTCGAATACTAAGCAGTTTACTACTTCTGGAGTACTTACTTTGTCTGATTTAAACTCAGGAACTTTTGTCTAACCTGGGCAAGTCTGTACTATCTCAATTTAACCAGATAAACAAGGCTCAGAAACATTCCATGACTCCCAGAGCTAATCGTGACAGAACCAAGCCTTAGATTTGACTCTGGTATGTGGCAAAATTCAAGCAGTTTTAATTATTTCATGTTAACCTAGTGTTTTTTAAAGGCACAACTAGGGGTGCTGGAGAGATGCCCAGACCCTAAGAGCACACACAGCACTTCCAGAGGATCCAAGTCAGCTTCCAGTACTTCCAATGTCAGGCAGTTCAAATCACCTGTCACTCCAGATTCCAAGCATCCAAATCTTTCTTCTGGCTTCCACAGGCACTTGTATCAATTCACACATACACGTCCACACCCAGATTTATAGAATTTAAAAAATTTAAAAACAGTTTTTTAAAAATGTATCAACAGATCATTGGGAGATTTAGATGTGAATTACAGTTCTCTGTGAATCTTTTGTATTTGGGGACTTTGTTCCCTCCTCAACCCCCTCACATACCCCACCCTGAGTTTGACCAGATCCTTTTCCAGGTTTCTTTCTGCTCTTAGGATCTAGTATGACCTCTTTTCTTAAATGCATGTACCATTTTAAACATGATGTTAAAATAATTCAATATGTTTCCAGAGGAGAACCTACATATTTTCTTTAATATATGCTTAATTAGCATCATTAAGTGAATATTAAAGGGAAATAATGAGATGATTGTACAAATCTTTATTTGTATTTTTATCCTCATGCATGCCTGCAAATAATTAAAAAAATAGTAAAGAATCTCCAAAGTGGTTAAAAATACTGTTTTCATAAAACTCTGAAATTACTTGTCAACATTAAATCATAAAATTGTGAATTTTTCCTATATAGTCAAGCCAGATGGGGTCCCAGGGCTAAGAGTGAACACAGATCCCATCCCTAACCCAGAAGTTCTCTCCAATTGAAAGCACTCAAGAAAAAATTAGTTTTCTTCAGAGAAGTCTCACTAGGCATACAAACCACTCTTAAGGCTAGACCCCATGCCCAGCCGTGGTTGGCCAACACAGAGTGAACTAACTCAATGATAATTTTGTAGATTTCATTCCTGAGCTCTCTATTGTGTTCCACTGGACAATGCAGTGGTTCTAACATCAGCATCATACTGTTTGCACTGCAAAAGTTTCTCGTATATTTTGAAATAGACTTACATGAATGAAAAGAAAAAGTTAAATTTCTACATTCAGATTACTGACTATTGTAATGCTTTTATTCATATTGAAGAAATAGAAGTGGAGGCTGCTAGTAAGCTCATACCCCAAATTACTTCCAAAACATCATAACACACACACACACACACACACACACACACACAAGTGATTTTGACCAGCATAGCCTAATAGTTTGGGGAGCCAAACATTTCCAGACATCAGAGCTGTAGTTTTTGTCCCATTACGTGTATCCAGGCTTCAGCAACATTATAGTCTTTTTATCAGACTTTCAAACCCATGCATACATACGCTATTCCACTCATGGTAAAGCCGGGTATGGGAACACTTCCAGATGAAAGAAAACGATCAGGATAATGTGTCGTGTTTTAGGATCTAGACTGAAAAATGGATGCAGATATACCAAGATAATGGTTCACAGAGAATATAAATCTAGACAGAAAGTAGAATCTCCCTCCTGTGCCCACAAGACACCATGTGGGGAACAGCTGGGCATTTTTTGGTGCTTTAGGACCCTAAGCATCCTCTCGCCAAAAGGAGAGCGCAAATTCTTTTTTTTTTTTAACATCACAGGAAACTATTTTAGGAGAATTGGGTTTGACTGGGATTCTGAGTTAAACATCTGACTAATTAATCTCCTAAAATGCAGTGAGGGCAGGATATCTGCACCTTCCCACCAGAGAATGAGGCAAGGACAAGCATTACGCAAGTGTGTCCTTATTCTCTTCAGTATGGCTCAGAATCTGAAAGATGAGAACGTGCTATTTGTGTTCTGCTTAAAAAATAGCTCCAAAAAATTTGCTTCATCTCAGCGCATGACTACCAATTAGGATAGCAACAAATGAGAAAGTACTGCGTGATGTGTGTCTCAGGCAACAGGTAGCATGAACAGATAAGACCTCCACTGTAGGAAGTTACATCATACTGCCAGTTTAGTCTGACATAAAAGATAAGAGCCATCTACAGGGTCATGGCACCATTAAATACTGTGGAAATTGTAATGGTGTTGTGAATGACAGTTTTGATAGACAGCTTTGTTATAAGTGTTGGTATCAGGCTCCAAACCCAGTGACACATCTAGGTAACCTCCATATGTTGCCAAGGAACTGCCATACATTATCAGAATCTCCTGGCTACTTCCCACCCTTACCTGCAAGAGGCTACATCACTGCCCATATAAAATAGGCAGAAACCCCTGACCTTGCTCTCTTCTTCCTCTTCTTCTCCCCCCCCCCCCCCACCTTTCATCCTATCTCCTGAATAAACCCCACTTGGAACCATTTGGTCTGGTGTGGTTGTTCTAAGCTGTGTGCGGACGTATATCAATAAGAGTTTAGGGTTTTGGTTGCTTGTTTACTTGCTTTGAATGCTTTCTGCAAGCAAACTTTGATGGTGTTTTGTAAGTAAAGGAAGCTATTAGGAACATTAAATTGACCATTCCCTTATGCCTAGCAGCTTTGAGCAAGGAACTATCCTGAGAGAACCATGTTCTATCTCCAAGAGACATCATTAGATAGTTGTTGCAACAACGATGTCTGCTTCAGGTAGTCTTGTTCAATCTCTGGCTGAATCACTGACAAAACCTGCAATCCAGGCAACACAAATGCCAGTGGCCTACAGGATGACCTGCTATGACTAACACTACTCCAGCATCCCACTTTTCTTATTGTCTCAGGACCTTGCAAAAACTGCCTTCAGTTCTTCAGTTGGCTTGAAAGAAGATAAACATTCCCCTAGAGCAGTGGTTCTCAACCTGTGTTTCACAACTCCCCACAAGGTGTGTATGTCAGATCTCCTGCATATCAAATATTTATATTACTATTTATAATGGTAGCCAAATTACAATTATGAAGTAGTAATGAAATAATTTTATTGTTGGGGGTCACCACAACACGAGACACTATACTAAAGTGCCACAGCATTAAGAAAGTTGAGAACCACTGCTCAAGAGACTCCATGGAAAGCTTGTGATTTGCAACTGCAATTGGTATTGAGAAAATAAAGATGTGCTGTGATTGGTACAAGTTAGAATTATTACATTTCTCTCTCTCTCTCTCTCTCTCTCTCTCTCTCTCTCTCTCTCTCTCTCTCACACACACACACACACACACACACCACACACACACACCACTGGACTGCATAACTTAGATGTTTGCATCACTTTTTAGGTTACCTAGGATATCCTCTGTATGACCTCCCTGGCATTGTAACATTAGGTCCCAATAAAAAATTTTCTCCCAAATGTTCTTTTGTCTGCTTGGGACACTCATCATGAGAAGAACAGACAGAACTCATAGCACAAAGGGGCAGCAGAAGCATTTGCATGGAAGCAGACCTAGCCCTGTGGAAATGAAATTGCCAACAGCATCAGCACTAACAGTCTCTACAGTGGCCAAAAGATAGATGATGAATTCAAGAGCCACCATGGGCAGAGGCAGCAGGAAGAAGAGGCAGCTGAGACCATGAAGGATAGAGGAGGTGAAGATCAGTGGGTAGAAGGCACAGGTTCTAAAGAACTAAAGATGAGAGACTCGCAGGCCTTGCATGCTAAAAGAGTTCCAGGAACCTGTAGGCAGAGGATCTAATATACTCAAGTCCTGGTGGCTGTTACTATAGGACTTGTTGGGAGTTGAAGGTCTCAACCCTCAGGACATGAGAGTCATAACACTGATCATTGCCTCCAATTTCCATTACTATCTGCTGCAACTGCCAGGAATCACTGGTCATTGAATGCAAGGCCACTGATTGTCAAGGCCCAGAGTAAAACCCTCTGCTCTCAGAACCTTAAGCTATAGGTCTCCAACCTATAGAGCTTTGAGCATATTATCTCTAGTTCCCTGGACCTAATACCATAAGCTTCTACATCAATTTCTCCACTCCACATGCCTTTGTCACTAAGGCTCTTAATAAGCCAACAACATAGGAGTCATGGTTTGCTTATACATGATTGCTTTTCCAACCACATAGTGAGAGAACTCAAATCTCTATTTGGCCATACATGAGAGAACCACACATTGAGAGAACTCAAATGTCTATTTGGCCATACATGATTGTTAAGCACTAAATAAGATGACTGCAACCAAATAACATTTTTTTTTAATCTTACTTGTTTAAGTTAGACCCATGTGACTATTGATCAGTAAAGGCTTATACTTAAATTTATTGGTAACATTAAATATTATATATAATAACATTAATATTATATACATTAAATATTATGGTAACTCAGGTATGACTGAGTGTCAGCAACTATGGGTTACCTGAATGCTTGTTTTAGGCATGTCATATCTAGTAGAATGTATAGTTTAGTTTGTCTTGTCTATGGTCATCAATTGAATAAAACAATCTAAAGGAACTGTTAGAGGTTAAGCACTTTTATCAGCACACTCACATTTCACTCCTTTTCTACCCCATGGTATGCATTCCAAAAGCAACAAGTAATCTTGGATATCAAAAAAATGCTGCAAGAATTGGCCATGCTCACTACAGCATAACTGTAAACAATGAAACCTCATTCAATGCCATCATTTCTATTCCGAACTTTATCCAACTCAGAGACAATCTGCAAACATGTAAATAACTATGAGTATGAGTTTCTTCATGCAAGGTGCACTAATTTATATGTGTGGGATCGAATGATTGTCATTTGTTTTTGTCATTGTTGTTTATCTGTTTTCTGCAAAAGCATTTAAGAGTCTATAGGAGATGAGTTTAGAAAATTGATAAGATACAATCTCTTCTTTAAAGAGCACTTTAGGGTGAGAGAGATAGCTCAGTTGGTGATAGTGCTTACCTGCCTAGTCTAATGGGCCTCAATTTGATCCCTGAGACCCACATGGTAGAGGAAAAAATCACCTGGAGGTTATCCTCTAACTTCCTTAGGTATGCTGTAGCATGTCCATACACATGTGAGCATACACACAGGATAGATGATACATAGATAATAGATAGATAAATGATAGATAGAGGATATAGATAGATAGATAGATAGATAGATAGATAGATAATATTTTATGTTTTGAATTTTTAAAATCCCTTGAGTTAAATGGAAGAGAAGGAATTGAATTTTATTTATAAACTACTATTTTTTTTAATTGGAAATTTTATTTACATTTCAGATGTTCTCTCCCTTACCCCATTTACCCCTCCCTCCCAGGAACTCCCTATCCCATCCCTCCTCCTCCTGCTTCTATGGGGTGTCCCCCCACCTACCCCCCCCCCACCTCACCTTCCCACCCTCTAATTCTTCCCCCCCCATGACATTCAGCCTTCATGGGACCAAGGATCTCTTCTCCCACCTATAACACCCTTGCATATTATAGCTGGAGCCATGGGTCCTTCCCTAAGTGCTCCCAGGCTGGTGGTTTAGACCCTGGGGCCTCTGGTTGGTTGGTATTGTTGTTCTCCTCATGGGGTCGACTATTATATCTCACTCTTCTAAAAGTATACAGGATATAGAGAGGGCTCAGTAGAGGAGCAAAGTACCCCATCTTATTAGGCCTCTCTGCGCAAAGTGATGCTTGCCTGAGATTTGATAAATTTGTAAGAAGTTATTACCTGACACCTGGAGGGAGAAAAGGAAATCTAGAGAGTGTGGAGAAGGCATCAGAAGAACTGGGTGGAAGAAAAGCATGCATTTGAGAAACTATGTGTAATCTCATATACTCACCTCCAATATAGCACTCATACCTAGAAAGAGGTCTTAGGACTTCCGCATGTACAAAGTCACTTAGAGTGCTCTCACTCGGCTAGCTATCTCTTTTACCAAAGACATACTCTTTCCACTCTTTTAACTCTTAGTTAGAGTCCTAGCCATCTTCCAGCTTTGTACTTCCTTCATTTTCTTCTTTAATGAAAAATATAGAAATATTCAAAGCCAAAAGTATAATGATACCTTCCAATGCTTCCTCTGCTAAGATGAAAATTTGGCTGAATCTGGCTCATTGTGTAGTCAGAGAAGCTCCTAGCATGGTTTGTTTGTGTTGTATGGCACTCACACTTCCTAATGAGAGACTTGGGATTGGCACCATCTCTCATAAGAGATGGAGAGTTACCAACCAAGCATCGGATAATGAAAATTCAGGCTCTTATCCCTGCTTGCTCATTGTTCCTCTGTATGATCTCGAGCAAGTCACTCTTTCCTGTGTCTCTGTGAGAGAAAAAGAAGAAAAGCAGGGGTAAGCTCTCAACTTTTGACAATAATACAAACCTGAGAAAATAAGTCCAAAGGTTGTTTTCAAACGTGATTATCATGAAAATCAACCAATTTTACCTGACTTGACACAACCACACTGTTATGTTAGTTCATGAAACACATCTACAGTAATTCTGCCTGGCAATAATTACATTTGATGGGAGGCTAGTGTTTGCAAATCATAGCATTATGACTTTATATTTAGAAACAACATATACAAGAAGCCTAACATTTTCTCAATAAAAACATGTTAGGTTATGTTGTGGTCTGAGACCTAAGGATGGGTACGTCAGGGTAAAATCACTGTACATAGGACTTGTCATGGTGCATTTGAACTCTTTTAAATATCTCATATCTGTCCCTTTTCTGTTTCCCTTTGTCTCTCTCAGTCCATCAGTGTGGCCAGAGATAGGGCTTCATTAATTGGCTCAATTTCTCAGGAAGTTCACAGTCACACTTCTGATTAGCATAGTGCTGATGATCTGAACCACAGTAACAAGACAACAAGATGAAATTCTCAACTTCAAATTCTAAAATTCTAAAAATTTTAAAATGGCAAAAACAATGAGTGAACCTAGCATTTATTCCCAGAACACATACTTAATACACAGCCAGCATTAAAGACTCTTCCCATCTTCTACCTCCCTGAACAAAGTACTAGCGTGAGAGATGAATTTATGAAGGTCACTGGCTATAAGTTTGATACAAAAAAAAAAAAATCAGTGATATCCCTGAATGCATCAACAAGCAGTTGGAAAAGGAAACTTTAAAAGAATACCATTTTCCAGAATTTCAGAACCGTAAAACCTTTACCAATTAATTTCACTTTAAAAGAGTACTTTCTTAAGAATGAATGGTGCTTCTGTTATAGTGATTGTGACATCAATAAAAATGCTTCAAGTTCTATATTTATTTTTAAAGTCTGTGTTTACTTGTATGCAAACCTTAGATTATTAAAATAGATTTCTAGATTTCTTTTTAAGGAAAGATGGTTAGAAGATTGAGCACAGAGAGCCAGACATGAAAGGTTATGCTATGTACGACTCTATTAAAAGAACTCTCTAGAATAAATAACACCACAGAAACGGAATACAGACTGACAGTTGGGAAGTTTGAAGGAAGGGAATGGAAAGAGGCTGATTCTTGGGTAAGTTTTACTTAGGAGTGATGAAAATGCTTCTTTTTTTTACAACCATTAGATGTGGTAAGTATACAACACAACAGACACACTAAAGTGACTGACAATTCACCTTATGTGTTCAATGCTGTGTTGTGTGAATTGCATCTCGACAATTTTTTGCCTTAGAGGATGTTCAGTTGAAAAGGAGACTTGGGTGTACTTGAAGCTGGAGTTGGAGATTGTCTACCTACAAGCCTCAGCTGTTTGGACTTCAGTTGGAACCTTCACTGTGCATGTTATCCTGCAGAAATTTCTTTATATACTTTTCCTCATTCTCAACAGTAGTTTAGTGATAAGGAGAAGCCACAGAGAAGCTGAAGAACACTGCCTGCCTAACAACAGAGCTGGATTCTTTTTCTCCCACCTTCTAAAGTATTTTTCAAGGGATTAGATCCACAGACACCTAACGCCCTTCAGACGTAGACAACGAATTATGTTTCTAATCCCTAACCAAGAATGTGAGATCCTAAGTTATAAATCGTTCAAATTTCCACCCTGAGAACAAGCATCCCCCCACCCCTGTCATTCTTGGCTATCAAGTGTAAATGATGAAATTCCAATCACCTATTCTTCCTGGACTAGAGCAGAGGAGGAACCTTCAAGTGGTTTTCCAGTAATTAAGTGAGAAAAGGCGGCCTCTACACTGAGTAACCAATATTACTTCTTTCAATATTTTATTGTGACTGTCTTCTATGTAAATAAAAGCATGAGTTGCTCTTCTAGAGATCTGGAGTTCTCCAGCTTTTAGCCTATAAACCCCTGCAATACTGCAGTCACTGGCTAAATCTAAGCTCCTGAGTGTGCCAAGAAGAGTGTTTTTTTTTATTTATTTATTTTTTTACAAATCATATCTAAATTACTTCATAAAATAATGTGGCTATCTGCCTCCAAGCTGCTGTCAAGACTAGAGCCAAAAGTTTTGCTAGGAGAAACAGAACAGGCTGAGCCCATGGTCTCTTAAGGAAAGAATGGAGAAGAATAAATCCCCTGGGAGGCCTGTGGTAGACACTCTATGTCATGTTTTCCTCTCAATGCTATAGCAGTTACCCTTAAGACAATGTGCATCCTAGGTGAACTCTGACACTGCAGAGGATCAAAACTCCTGAAACTATATACCATCTGCTCGTCTGGATAGCTATTATGGTGCAAACAAAATATGAGGGAGGCATCCCAGCATTCTTGAATGCCTCAACATGATCTAAATATAAAACTCTGTCATTCATTCATTTAGCAAATGTTCTCTTGAATGACTGTTGAGTTATAGGCAACTATATTGAAGTATATGCATGAAAGACTCAATCCCCACCCCACCCTTGAGATAATCATCTCTTGCAGTAGTGATAACCATAAAAATAGATTGCCACTCAATAATGACATAAGAAAGGCTATCATTCAAGGGGTATCAATCCTACTTGGGAAGGTCATTGGGGTAGAAGTGTTGTTGTTTTGAATCCCTTCATTCCTTTATTACTTAGAAAAACTGCTATTAACTACAATGTAAATTACATTTGCTATTCCTTGTTCTAGATCCACACATTTGAATTAGATAAGTTTGTATGTTTTGGGTACAACTTGCTGACAATGAGTGATCTGGTCTCTTCTATTGACACCAAGTGAATTATAAACTCTTTCCCAGAAAGGTTGCTTTTAGTGAACATGCAATTTGGTGAATTTTAATCTAAAATATCTTTTCTCTAAACACAATATACCATTTAAATTCCTTGATCAATATTCTTTAGAGTACAGTAAAATTGAGTAAAATTATTTCCTACTTTAATATTCTATTTATTTAAATAATATCTACGTGATCTTTTCTATCTGTATCACATGAAAGACATTTTATTTATCAATATTATTTCCATGTGTAAAATTCTATAAAATTATGACACTATGAATTTTATATATGCTGACATTATGACTGTTGTTGTTGAAGTTATTTATTTTACCAAGAATATTCTTTTAAAGTCCCAGTAAAACTTTGCTAATATCAATCTCCATAGGGAATTTGATCTGTCTGCTTTTAATGAATAGAAATAATACTTTGCATATATTTCATATTGTCAATGTAATTTTATGTCAATTGTCTCCATGTACATAGTTTGGTCATAATTCTATCAGCTGAAACAAAAATGCTTAAGAGCAATTGTTCAACTTCAGAGCCTTTAACGTTACTTCAGAAGAAATAAAATGGTAATTCAGAAATGATGAAGTCAAAAATAACTCATTTTGTGTAGCTTCCAGTATTTATATTCATATAAATACTTAGTAAACTACAGAAAATTGAGATTAATATCTGACTCACTGAGCAAAATTTTAATCCTTGGGAATAAAAAAAAAAAAGTATTATGTGCCTCTGGGAAGTGTACACTTTGCTCGGTCTGCCCAGATGACATTAATTAACTGTAGACTGAGTATAATACCATAAGTATTTTCATTGTGTTTGTGTAATTGTTGATCTGTGTGCCTTTCAATTATTTCATATAAGGGATGACCAGTATAGTCTTATTCCTTAGTGCACGGCAACCTGAAGTACAGCCGTCATATCCACTAACTCTGATGAGCCCCATTCTTTCTCTTTTCCGAGAAGTCTACCTAGGTCATAGCAGGTAGTCAGTCAGCATTTTTAATGAGTAGATACCTGATAAAGAAAATTTGTGTTTATTGAGAATATATAATTTGAGAGGTCCTATGTTAACTCCTTTGAGTAATGTTTCCATTTTAAGAATAATCCTTAAGTCATCCTTCTGAAAGAGAGCATATTACATGCCTAATAAAGTAGGAAACCAAGCCTCACTACTGCATAAAAGATAGTAGGAATTCTTCACATATCAGACATTGGGGAGTAAAAAGTTGTCAGACTGGATAAGTATTTAGAGACGATATAACCCCATGCCCATTTTACTGATGGAGAACGCCCTGCTTGCAAAACTCAGTTTCCAAAGTTTCACTGTAGACTTGTACAAAGTACCAAGTACAAAGTACAAAGCTGGATGTAAATTTCATTTTCCATCCTCATTGGAAGTTCTGGGACTCTGTTTTGATGTCTCTTCCCATTGCCCTGTTTGCTACAAGAAGGAAGAATTAGAAGTTACCCGCCACACAGTTGTCCACCCCAAAGACAAACTGTGTTTTTCAAATCACATGCTATAGACCATCCGCACAGTACTTTCTGACACACACCAACCCTAAAAATTTTGTCTACTTTCAATGACTCTAGCATGCAGTGCTTGTCTTTTAATATACTAGCCTTGGATATGGCTTTGAACACTGTGAAATTTCTGCACTTGGCAGGAAAATCTTTAGTAAAGAACAGAACATACATTTTTTTTCTTGTTTTAACTTGACTTCATTGTTCACCAAATACAGTTTTCTTTCTCTGAAGTATAACTGAGCACTTTATAACAGGGTTTAGCATTAAAATCTGTACTATAATGATCTCCCTTTGTCCCTGTACCCTGACAGTCTGTCAAATAGGCTAATGTGGATTGTTAAAAGCATAACTGTGTTATTAGATAATTCCTCAGGTTGGCTCTTGGCGTCTGTGCATGTTGCAGAGGGCAAAGTCAACAAGAAATGAGATCAGGGAGCAAAGGATAGGACATGCAAACATGCGCTTGTGCTTCTGCCTGGCACTGGTCGTGTTGCTGGTGCTGTCTAGACTCCTGTGGCAAGCACAATGCAGGCTCCTTCTTTTCCTAGGCACACTCCTGTTTTGTATCTCAATAATTCCTGATTATATTTACTTACCTGTTGTAGATAGCCCCAGCCTTGTATTTTGATCCTAGCTCCACCCCCCTGAGAGGGGCTCCAGAGGAGGATTGAATCAATGTTATGGATAGCCCCAGCCTTGTATTTTGATCCTAGTTCCCAGTGGATAGCCCTAGGCTTGTATTTTGATCCTAGTTCCACCCTTCTGGAAGGGGCTGCAGAGGATGGTTGAATCTGTACACAGACGACATCTTGTAAACTTTCTGTCCAATTAAAACCTGTAAAATAAAGACTAGAGCCAGAGATTGGGCAGTAGAAGGGGAGGCGGAGAAAAAGGCTTAGGGGAGGAGAGAGTGAGAGGAGTTCAATATAAAAGGAGGTAGAAGTAGAAGCCAAGGGCAGAAGAGAAGGGAGTCACCGGGAGAGCAGAGGCAGAAGAAGAGAGAGCAGGAGGAAGTAGAGCAGAAGGAAGTTGAAGCAGAAGGAAGCCAGTGGTAGAAGGAAGTCTACGACGGAGCTGGACAACCACGCGGCCTGGATAAAACCGCAAGTTATAAGGGATCTCATAGCCGGGGATTAGAGTAGTGTAGTGGTAAATCTGCCCAATCCAGGTGTGCAATTTATATCATAATTATTGAGCTGTGTCTTCATTTACTGGTCTCCCTTGGGTAGGAGACTTATAGTGAACATATTTGGCGGATTAAATAATTCCCTCTACTACAAATTGGCGCAATTACTACTACACTTACCTACTTCAGAACTTATCTGAAAGGGTGAGAATACATTTCCCGACATGCTTCCCTGCCTGCCTCCCAGCTCTAAAGTTTCATCTCAGGGTGACCTTTCTGTAGTCTAAATATCATCCTGTCTCGCCCTGCTAAAGCCCCTCCACACTGCTTGGCATGTACAGAATGAGGTGTCAACACATCCATGTGTCAGGTTGACAAGATCTTGAATACTGGCTCTGACCTGAAGTGGTAAACTGTTAATCTGCTCTGAACTCCCCACTGGTGGTACGCTTCTCTCTATTGCCTGCCAAAATGCTCTGGATTCATGAATGGAAGACACACACATCTAGCCTTACATTTAATATGTCCTAAGCAACTCAAAGGCTGGGACACTCTTGCTGCCTGAGACCCAATCGAGGAAGTGGCCACTGGAGCCACCTCCCTGACTTTTACATGGCTGAATGATTTCTCTCTTGCTCTCAAGTCTGATCTCTCTGCTTCCCTATCATGGCAATTTCTAGATTCTAAATACTCCTTCTGTCTCCTGCTTCCTTGCCCCAGAAATCTAAAGACCTCTGTCACCTTGCCCAGCCATTAGCCACAGGCAACTTTATTTTACCAATCCTTAAAGACAATTGGGGGCAGGGACCCTCAGCGTCTAACAGGCAGATATGCCGGTGTTCACATGTAATTTTGGGAGCCGAATTAATACAGACAGTTTGCAACACTGAGCAACCCATCTGTTCTCTCCTGCCTCACACCAGAAATCTTCTCATTCCACAGTTGCTTGACTTATTTCTCAGAAAGACAGCTGATCTCTTTGCAAGCATCATTTTCCTGCCTTTTGTCCCAAGAATACTTCTAGACACAGCATGGTGGCAACCTCCCCAGAGAGATTGCCTCCAACGCTTATGCTAGTAATATCTTTCACTGGGATACAGATCACAATGAAGCCTTGCTCCCAGATTCCATACCTTCCTGCCCTACAGGTTTGTATTCTGTTCCTACTATTTACCAAAGAGTTCTAAAAGGCAAGTGTAAGGTAGGCAAGAAGGAAAGACAGATAGAGGAAGGCATGACTATATTGTAGCATAGCCTTTATTCAGGAAAAGGCTAGTGGAGGGAGATCTCTAGAACAGGAAAATAGAGGGCCCATAGAAAGGGGCTCTAGGAGGAGCTAAGGTGGGAGGAGTTAGGAGAGGAAGAGGAGGAGAGGAGAAAAAGGAAGAGGAGGAGCTAGGAGACAGGAGAGGAGAACGAGAGAAGAGAGGGAGGCGGATGTTCACATGTCTGTAGAAGTCAAAGGTAGTTGGTACATATAAGTTGGGTATTGGGTTACATTTCTGATT
Source organism: Mastomys natalensis (assembly GCA_021653895.1). Lineage (NCBI taxonomy): Eukaryota > Metazoa > Chordata > Mammalia > Rodentia > Muridae > Mastomys > Mastomys natalensis. The sequence continues at coordinate 1,586,850 of JAJTUV010000391.1, forward strand.
GTATGGGTATCTTGTTATTGATCATTATCAAATATATAAGCCTTTGATTAATCTTTAAGCATTAGAGTCTCATCTTTCTACTGAGCCCGTGTAGATTGCAGGATGGCCTGGGCAATGCCCAGCCTTGCAGAGACAGCATGGGAGATTGAGCCATCTCCCATGCTGACGTCTCATGGGTGGCAGGGCTGGTGTTTCTAGCTGGCCATTTCTAGCTGCAGCACGCAAGTGGCCTCTGGCCGAGAAACATGGAAGCTGGGCTAGCCAGAGCCGCTGCAGCTTAGATAGTTGGCCTGAGTCTGAGGCTGTTTTAAATAATTACTTCAACAAGGGGTGAGTGAAGAAAGGGACTAGGTTTTTCCTGAGGTTGGCTTCTGTGAGCAGTACCCAGTGAGAGGTCAGGTAAAGAATGACAAGGAATTAAGAAACAACATTAGTGCTCAACCGTTACCACATTACCAAGAGTCACCAGGATGGAGCAGAAACTATCTACAAAAGTAAGCTATTTTACTTCCAGTAATCGAACTATGTTGGCTTTAGGAACAGTCATTATTAACCAAATGAGGAACTTTACAAAGTGATGTGGTCATGGACTAGAAGCAGGTGGCCAACAGGAAATAGAATTGATGCATTTACTACCTTTGTGTGTGTGTGGGTGGGTGGGTGTGTGTGTGTGTATAGGGGGTTAAACTACTGACTAGTGAATGAATACACACTGACAGAGTATTTTCTTGCTCCCTGTAGTCTTATATCAAAGCAAGAGAATATATCTTATTCTAATTTACCACCTTTGGATGACAAAATATACAGATCCAATCTGTTCATGCACATATATTCTACTCAAGACACAGGACTTAATTGTGTGAGAAAAACAAAGATGGATTGTCCTTCTTTGGGATTACTATTGCTCATACTTACATACCGACATTTTGCAGACACACATGCACACATTTTAGTGGCACATTTTAATGACATTATGATAACTACCATCAAATGGATAGATCTGATGATAAAATTAAATAACATCCCTAATAATTGAATTATTCAGTGAGAATTTCTATTAAACTGGTTGCCATTTTTAATACATATATGAGGCAAATCTAGTGGTATGTTCTAACTGGTGCACAACTGTATTGTATTGTTATTTGCGATTCTTCAAACTACTTTTCAGGACTAGAACATATTCTCTAGTCAAACACAATCAGAGTGATTGAAATTTGATGTACCAAAAGGCAAGGCAGGTTCATGGAGGTCCAAGGTAGAGACATCTCAAATAGGCAACTTCGTTCAATCGAAGTAGCTATCCCACCCACACAATCTTTAAGCCAAGAATGTTTCCAACAGACAATATGATGAGTTCATTTCTAAAAGGCCTCCTGAAAGAAAATAGAAAATATTAAATGGAAGAAGGAATGTCAGGGGAGTCTTCATGGAGAAGGAAATGTCTAATGTCAAATCTAGGTGTTGCGTTGGCAGTTCAATGGGAAATCCACTCTACATTTTTACCTTGAGGATTCCTCTACTATGTTTTAGTGTTTCTTGATGTTCTTATAATGGTCATATGTAAAAAGGACACTGGTCACTGGATTGTGGCTCAATTCAACAGCTTAAATTATATCTCAAAGGACATGATTTCCAAACAAGGTTATAGATAGCTATGAATTTGTGGAGACACTATTTGACTAAACAGAGAATTCTCAACAGAGGAATCTCAAATGCTAGAGAAGAAATTTAAAGAAATGGTTAACATTCTTAATCATCAGGGAAATGCAAATCAAAATGATCCTTAGATTCCACCTCACACCAATCAGAATGGCTAAGATCAAAAACTCAAGTGACAGCACATCCTGGCGAGGATGTGGAGAAAGAGGAATACCCCTCCATTGATGGTGGGATTACAAACTTGTACAACGACTTTGGAAAGTTCCTCAGAAAATTAAAAATAGTTCTACCTGAAGACCCAGCTATACCACTTCTGGGCATATATTTACAAGATGATCAATCATATAAAAAAGAACACATGCTTCACTATTATCATAACAGCCTTAATCATAATAGCCAGAAACTGGAAGCAACCCAGATGTCCTGCAAATGAAGAATAGGTACAGAAAATGTGGTTCATTTATACAATAGAATACTATTCAGCTATTAAAACAAAGACATCATGAATTTTGCAGGCAAATGGATGGAACTAGAAAATATCATTCCAAGTGAGGTAACCCAGATCCATAAGGCTATGCTTGTTATATGCTAGCTGGTAAGGGGATATGAGCCAAAAACTGTACAGAATACCTATGATATAACCCACAGACATGAAAAAGTTAAACAAGAAGGAAGTTCCAAATGAAGATGCTTAAATCCATTTAGAAGTGGGAACAAAATAATCATGGGAGGCAGAGGGAAGGAAGAATCTGGGTAGAAAAGGGGAGGGGTAAAGCGGGAGCAGGATCAGGTATAAAGGGAGACAGGAGAGAGGCCCAGAGGGAGAATGAATAGAAATATGCAGCTGCTGAAGGTAGGAAGTGGAAGGAATTTCTAGAAAGACCTGGAATTGGGAAGGCTCCCAGGACTCAAGTAGGTAACTTTAGGCAAAATACACAACAATGGGATATGAAACCTGAAGAAACCACGTCCAATCATCAGACAGGACCCCAGTGGAGGGATGGGGACACCAACACACCTACAAAACTTTCAAATTGCTCCTGTCTAAAAGAAATGCAGGGACAAAAATGGAGCAGAGACTGAAGAGATGGCTGGCCAAGTTCAGCATAACTTGAGATCTATACCACGAGCAGGCACCAGTTTCTGACACGTTACTGATGCTATGTTGTATTTGCAGACAGGGGCCTAGTATGGCTCTTCTCTGAGAGACTCTACCAGCAGCTGATTGAGACAGATGCAGATTCTCACAGCCAAGTATTGAACAGAGGTCAGGGACTCCTGAGGAAAAGTTAGGGGAAGGACTGAAGAAACTGAAGGGGATGGCAACCCCATAGGAAGACCAACAGTGTCAACTAATCTGGATCCCTGGGAGCTCCCAGAAACTGAGTTGCTAACCAAGGGCATACATGAGTTGGTCCAAGGCCTTCAGCACATATGTAAGCAGAGGGATGCCTTGTCTGACCTTAATGGGAGAGAATGTGCCTAATCCTACAGAGACTGGATACCCCAGGGTGGAGGGATACCCTGAAGGGGGTACCATCTCAGATGCAAAGGGATGGAGAGGGGGAAGAACTCTGAGAGGGGGAACAGGAGGAGGTAATTTGGGGGTATAAATAAAAAAATAATTAATTAAAATAATTTTATATCAAAATATGAAACTTGAAAACATTTTCTTATAAATGTAAGTAAATAAACTTAGACTCTGAGAAAGCAAACAACTTCCTAAGCAGGTCAGCATGTTGGCTCTTCTATCCAGTGTACCAGACTCACAAACTGAATAAAAGCCTGTACAATCATCTGAATTGTAAGTAAGCAACACAAGAAAACAAACCAATGTGGGTTTCTGACAATCTTCCAGAAAATGCATGCATGCAAGAGGATCCTCCTCAACCTGACAAAGGATCTGCAGCAACCCAGAGACAGCATTACATTAGAAAGCATTACTGCTTCTCCTCTGAGCTGGAGAAGAAAGCCAAGATGTCCTCCCCCATCACACTGGCACTCACAGTTGTCCTTAGCCTCTCCCCGTACACCTGACTCCCTTAAGGATAGTTGGTGGTCTTAGCCACACCATCACCTCTCCACCAGACTCAGGAATGCTTGATTCTTTCATCTGTCACTCTCCACTCTGAGACATACTCAGATCCTGCCTCTCAGGTAAGTGTTTCTCCACGTTGCAGTCCTTGGCTTAAAAGGCTTCAGTTCCCGACACCCACATGATGGTTCGCAACCATCCATAACTTCAGTTTCAGGGACCCTGATTCCCTCTTCTGACCTTCATGACCAGTAAGAACACATGCAGTACACATACACACTTGCAGACTAAACACTCATGCATGCAAACTAAAATGAATAAATCCTAAAATGTATAATACAATGAATGAAATGAAATGTTCAGGGTCTACTCATTTGTCTTTCTGTAACAAGGACAGTTTTGACACCTGTAATTCCTTTCACTGTCTATGTTGATTAATTTTTTTTTTTATTTTGGGGACAAAAAAAAGGCACATTCTTCTTCAAGTCCATTAAATTTAATGATGTATTGCTTTGAATCCTTGGGGCTTTAATGCTTCATGTTTTAAGATTATCTTGAGATGAGGAAAATAAACTCGGCCCTTGGCTTCCATCTGCAGTATGTAACTCCTACAACAGAGAGTCATCATGTTTAAAAAGTCCGTCTCTCTAACTCCTCCACTGGGAACCCCATGATCAGTTCAACGATTAGCCGTGAGCATCCGCCTCTGTATATGTCAGACTCTGGCAGACCTCTAAGGAGACAGATATATCAGACTCCTGTCAGCATGCACTTCCTGACATCCAGAGAAGATTGAAGGAGCTGAAAGGGTTTGCAGCCCCAGGAGGAAAGAAACAATACCAACCAACCAGAGCTCCCAGGGTCTAAACCACCAGCCTGGGAGCACATAGGAAGGGACCCATGGCTCCAGCTGTATATATAGGGGAGGATGGCCTTGTGGGCATAGGTAGGAGAGGAGATCCTTGGTCCTATGAAGGCTAGATGCCCAATGGGGAATTTCAGGGTAGGGACACATCCTCATAGAAACAGGAGGAAGGGGGGGATAAGATACGGGGTTCCTGGGCAGGGAGGAAATAGGGTAAGGAGATAGCATCTGAAATGTAAATAAAATATTCAATTAAAAAACCTGTTTCCCCCAACATAGTGGGATGCTAGAGGGGTGAAGTGGGAATGCATGGGTTGGTAAGGGAGCACCCTCTTAGAGGCAAAGGGGAGGAGGGATGGGATGGGGAGTTGTGGAGGGGCAACTGGGAAGAGGGTCAACATTTAAATGTAAACAAATAAAATAACAAATTAATAAAAAGAAATGTTAACCTTTAAAAAAGAAGTCGTCCCTGTTATTAACTCATGCCTATCACATAAAAACACAAAGTCCAAGAATATGATAATTTATTCTTTCTGAACTACCTCCTAACATGTTTGCTAATGCATATAGATGATCGTTGTGGCAGACTGACCAGTGTCTGGAGGGGAAGTACTACATGGAAGGAAAGCATGCATAACTAGCATCAATATACCTCCCTGAATTAGCAAGGGAAATGAACTCTGGTAAGGAATAACATGTTGTTATTAATGCTAAGATGTCCGTATAATAACTCAAGTGCAATTTATCTTCATAAGTTACAAATGCATGTACTTACTCATGCGTAGAATGTAATACAAATGGCATTTACATGATGAATAAATGCTACCATGAATTAGACAGTTAAAATACAAGGTTGAGGAATGATGAAAAATTTCTTCAACTTGATCTTTTGTGGCAAGATATCTACCTTCATGTGAAAGCTGACATGGATGAATTGGTAACATTGTCGCTGTTGAATCTCTACTTTAAGGTATCAGGAAACACAATTAGGTGCAATGGAATGAATTATCCCAGAATTGTAATATCTGGGGTAAAATAACACTGCTGAAAACATTCTCCAGAATGTAGAGCTTAACAGCATGCCACCTTTTGCATAGGTGTCATATTTAATGATTTGCTCTTATGATAGAAGATGTAGCAAGTACAAGAAGTAATTCACAGTGGGTGCATGTGGCACTGTCCTTCTCCAGTGCCAGCATCTCCATTGTCTATACCCTGATGTCAGCCACTGAGACTTCCACTGTACCTCTGAGGCATTCTCCTGAAGCCATAGAATCTTGGTCTGACCATGAGAAAAATACCTGAAAAATCTGAACATGAGCCATTCTGATCAGTATTACGCAAATTACCCTGTGTGAAACTGTCACTGACCAGAGAAAGAAAGGGTACATGGTAGATGTAATGTGGGACTGACAGCTAGGATAACATCAGGAAAAGCTTCTGAAACCTAAATAATGCACAGAACTCAGAGACCAGTAGCTCAGTCAATGCTGGTTGACAGGAACATACTAGTATTGGTTTGTGAGGTTTAATGTCTGTGTCATGGGTGGGTGGGGGTACACCAAAGTGGAGGCAGGAGGAGGGGGGAAGGGATAGTGAGTTCCTGGGAAGGAGCGGGGAAAATGGGGTAAGGAGAGAACATCTGAAATGTAAATAAAATTTCCAATAAAAAAAAAAAAGAGTTGGGAAAACTGATGTGTGATGTTAGCAACTGGGGAAACTGATCAGAAAACAGAAGTCTGGGTACCACATATCTAAACTTACAAGATTTTTAAATAAAATAAGGCTATTAAAATGTACATTTTTTTCAGACTAAGGGAATTGCTCAATAGGTAAAGTGCTCATTGGGCAAGGATGAGGGCCTGAATTTGAATATCTAAAACCACCTGAAGCCAGACACAGTAGTGTGTGTCTGAAATGTTAGTGTTCTTATATGTTGGTGTACACATACGTCGGCACACGCACATGAACACATACCTTGGTTTGCACACACACAATTTTAAAATCTCCCCTAATTCTTGCAGAAAGGAGCTCAGTGATACAATCAACTTCCAGAACATTGGTTTGAAAAGAAAATCAGCATTAATTGGCTCACGAAGCATCCCAGGTTCAACATATCCTGAGACCATTCCAGATAAATGAATGCAAATCTCTTTTCTCCTACTCCGTATATGATTATCAATATTTAAGAAGATGCAGTGCCTAACCTCTTTAACAGACAAGAAGAAAGAAATTCAGGCTGAGAACCAAGTCTGTGCCAGGCAGCCAACATTCCTGCATCTTCTTTCATCCTCCTACCCTTGTAAAGTGGCCATAGAAAGCCTATCGTTTGAGTGAAGAAGACTCCAAGAGGCTAAATCATTGTGTCTAACATCATGTTATGTTATTGTTATGAACCAGAAACAGATCTCTCAGAAACAGATCTCTCTCTCTCTCTCTCTCTCTCTCTCTCTCTCTCTCTCTCTCTCTCTTCTCTGCTAAGTTGTTGTTTCCCAGTGCTTTCTTTCCTCAGAGCTGCCTCCTATGGTATGTTAGGCACAAAAGCCTTGTAAATTGCCATATGAGTAGACTCTGCACTTGTATGTTTATGCTATGCCCAACACAGATGTCTGAAAGCCAGATGAGCCCCGAAACAAAGGCATGTACTGATTGAAATACCCAATTGGGCGAGGAGCATTTAAGCAGCCTTTCAAAGCGCCAGGAGCCCATACCTCCTGTGAGCTCTCAGGTTCCTTTTTCTCGGTCCCAGGGGCTGCCCTGGGGAATGTTCTGCCTGCTTTGGCAACTTGGCAAATTCTTCCTTTCTGCTGCTGGATGCTCTATGCCAGACTTATCCAGGGCAGAAGCCTTCAAGGCATATTGGTAATGCTAGGCAGTAATAATGTATCAAATTCATATAGTCACTTTTGCCAAATGAAACTTAATTAAGCACAAAAGTGGGTTACTGCAATGAAATGCACGTGTGTTCTCTAAAGTCATGCATGCCTTGGGGTATTTGGAAAATACCGTAAATGCGTGTTATTACAGGAATCTTGTTATCAGCCAAAAAGAAGTCTTTAGATCCTGAGAGTATGTTTTGCAATATGTGAGCATCTTGGAATCTCAATGGGAATGTGTCAGTTTATCTGCATGAGCTAAACTACATCTTGTGCCCAGGCCAAGGCATGATCTTCCCCCTCACTAATCACAAAACAATGGGCTTGACTGCTTTCAAGTTTCATCGGCTCTTTCAAATGCACATCAAGTTTTCCAAAGATCTAGGTAACCAAGAGACTCACTGTGATTATTTTGATTCTAGCTAAGAGCACTAGTTGCCTTTGAACACAAGCAGTTGTTTTAGATTTACTTTTAGAAAATTCATTCATGGTTTAATCTGGAGGGCAACGAACAATCATTCTATTCAACTCCTTCCTCTCATTAAATAAGAAACATAGGCCCAGATGGATGACGCTTGACAGGAGCAGTGGGGTACAGAGCATTTCATAGGATGTAGCACATATGCTCATTGTCCAAGTACTAAGATGGCAATACAGTTCACTCTCAAGGCCACACTTGGAATAGGAAAACCCATTATATTTTTTTCACCCCAAAGTATTTATGGTAGAGTCTTGTACAAGTCATGGATCCAAAGAAGAAAGACATACTCAAATATAATCACCCAGAATGAGGTTATGTATATATCACAAAGTGGTTAGAATGTAATAGATCTCCTTGTCCAAACTGCAATATCTGAGAGTCATACACTCATAGCTTGAGATCTGAGCTACAGGTTTACTTCTCCCACTCACCCCCACATTGATGTCCTGTACCACCTGAGGTCAGTTACCTACCTGGACCTCCATCCATGTCTTCATTTATAAGAACAGAGGATTGGATTGCATAGTGTTTAATGGCACTTTACGTCAAACCATTCATGATTTGTTACAAAAAGTCCTTTAAATTCAAAATGTAAAATGACAGCAAGATTCAAAAATTCTATATTTGAAACCAGAGAAATGACTCGGGGGTTAATGGCACTTGCTACTTTTGCAGAGGACCTGGATTTCTAGCATTGACATGGTGGCTCATAACCATCTGTAGCTCCAATTCCAGGGGAACCAATGGATTCTCTAGCTTCTGCATGTACCAAGCACACAAGTATTGCACATACACATATTCAGGCAAAATTCCCTTACACACACACACACACACACACACACACACACACCATATATATCCATAGCAGAAGTTAAAATGAATGACTGTGAGGTTATTCCTGATAACATGGAAACTTTTCTAAACTGAATATTTATGTTCCACCACGATTTACACATAAAATTCTAATTTCAATGTAGTGGCATTGAAACATAGGGCTTTGGGCTGACAAAGTCAGAGCTCTCCTGAATGAGATCAGTGCCTTTATAAAAGAGACCCATGTAATTCCTTTCCTCATTCACCAAGTAAGCATGTTTAGGGAAGGCATCATCCACCATCCGTGGATGCAAGAAAAGTATCACCAACTAATAACAAATCTGACTCTCAGCAGACACTGAACCTGCAGCACAGTAATCAGAGACTTACCACCAGGCCTCAGAAATGTGAGAAAGAAATTTCTATTCTTCTATTAGGAAGCCAGAGTGTGGCATTGTCAGAGCAACTCAAACAAACTGTTGTAGAGACCAAGAGGTATATAAGCTCAGTCCAAATGCACATAGGACTCTACTGCAGGGTGAGGTATTCTTCAGACACTATTGGGCCAATGGACTATCAGAACATAGAGTAGAATGGAGATAAGAAATGCAGTCATTGTTAAACTTACTGAGATTGGGAACTTTACCCAAGAATGAAGAGCAAAATGTTTAGAGGAAGAGGAACAGGATATACAACTTATTTTTAATTTTGTAAATAAAAAATCCTTTGCCAGTTAGATGGACAGATATATAAAGTCAATGTGGCAAAACACTAGCAATGGAGTAGCCTGCACACAGGCTCAAAGGCATGCTTTGCTCTATTTCTGTAACCATATTTCTTTAAGTTTGCAGTTGCTCCAAACAGAGGGCTTTTTAAATCTAAGCCATTCAACTGATTACCTCCAGAATCAGAGTTACAATCATATTCCATTCGAGGGCAAAGTTGGGCATTTTAAGAACCTCAAAAATATACACTGGAAGCTTTTAAGGCCATGATATCTTTCACACATAGTACAAAACTAATAGTTCAATCAATACCAGCTATGAGTAGGGTCACCTCAGAAGACCTTCCTACTTGATTGTGGGTGACTCCCCTACTTGAGGAGCTTGATATCATCCAGCCATATTATTATGACCTTTCTATGATTCTAAAACCCATAATGAGGACTGGAGTGAGAACTCAGTGATTATAATATTTGCTCTGCAAACACAAGTACCTGAGTCAAATCCCAATAACACATGTAAAGCCAGACACAATGCTCCTGTCTAAGATGAGGAGCCAGTACAGGGAAATACTCCCCAGAAGCTTGAAGACAAACTAGCCTAGTGCATAGAAGGGCAAAAAATAGACTTATCTCAAATTAAATCAAAGGTAAAGGCTGACACCCAAAGTTGTCATCTGACTTTCACACTTGTACAAGTTTGAATATGTACACACATAATATATATGCCCACAAAATTACAATAAGCAACACAGCTGTTGAATGCAGAAGAAAACATTAGTCCATATTTTTTCTGTCTAAAGCAAACAATAGGTTGAGTCTCCAAATATTAATAGGAGAAGGGTCACATTGGGACACTCAAGAGTTCTGACTAATAATTGAATAGTGAGTTTCATGAAAGGTTACCCCTTACAGACATTATTTACACCGGTACAGAATAGTGGGCATAAATGCCCATTTATCTCTTCCTCCAAAACATGTCATTACAGTCCTTTGGCCCCAGACTCTCCATGACTCTATACTGAGTCTCACTGTGCAAAGAGGGCAATTGATACACACATCATAACGCTTTAATGCTCATCATGGATGAGAACATTCTTAGCCATATCCTTGGTCACTTAGAGAATGTATGAATGAGTGAAAATAGACTTTTACTAAGTCATTCATAAATCTAAGCACTAGACAATGCCCAGGAAGTTTAGAAATGTTGACATGTGTTTTGTGCTACAGAAAGAGCTAAGCCCTAAATCAAGGTTCTTCTCACAGGAAGCTTGTAATTAAGTTGCCATCTCAAGGAGCACACAAGGATTCTATAGGAAGCCACACAAGTGATCTCCACAGATCCCAGAGAGTTCTTCTGTTCTATATATATTGACTCAGAAGGCACTCCAAGGGTAGTTGCCATATTTTTGGTTATCTAACTATGATGAGCAACCCTAAAGTGCCATGTTCTCTCTTGCCTCCTGGCCTATGGTGCTGATAGCTCTTCTGCCAAGAATGTTTTCATCATCAACCTTACCACAAAATGGGCCCACTTCCCATCACCCAAACAACTTCATTGATTTAATAACTACTTTTTAGTTGATGTCATTATTTACAACTGAAACAGTTTTCCTAAGTCCTTCCCTCTTGGCCTACACAGTAGACACCCATACTGTGCTCTTCCTCTGGACCATGATCCATTAGCATATTTGTACTTAGCTTGTGGGATGAATGTTTTTCAAGCTGCTGCTGAGAGTTCTGGGTCACACAGCTTGGATCAAACCCTGGGGATGTCAAAGCCTTGCTGCCTGAAACAAGTTGGTCAACTCTATAACTTCTGCATCTCCTAAGGGGTTTTATCTCATGAGTCAATTCTTGGGAGGTCTTGAATTAACTTCAAGTGAGGAAACTGCATGTTTGAGAGATTCATTAACTAACTCAAAAAAAAAAAAAAAAAAAAAAAAAAAAAAACAGACCAATGAGCTGAGGGTCAAAGTCAAACCTGAGGATATAGAAGACATTCTTTTAAAACACCATGCTGAGGTTTTTAAATCTTGTCAAGTGATTGAAAGGGGACTTTATTTTTTGAAAGATCTTTGGGCTGTTCAGAACAGTGGCTGCACAAGCAAAGGAAAATTGAACCAAGTCTCACTGTGCATAGAGGACAATTTCCACACACATCATGACTGAGTGATTGCAGATCTTCCACCATTAGAGTGGAGTTTGGGCAGAGTGAGTTGAATCTACCTTTTTGGAAGTGGGCAAGGAAAAATGCCAAAAGATTGCAAACTAAGACCACTCCTACTTCTGTTAGAGGGGCTTCCAGGAAGTGAACTTCAAACAGACAATTCTAAGAAACTGTTGGAGATCATTAATACTATTTTCACGTTACATTTAGTGGTGAGATTCAAAGTGGTTTCATGTCTATTTTCATTTCCATTTGGAGTAGGAAAGAGTAAGAAATGAAATGTAAGACAAGAGTGCCATGGTCACTCCATCCAGTGGCTTTGAATGTATCCTCCATTTCCTAGAGTACAGAAAGGTTGGGGGTGACAAAAACCCATGGGAAGGTTAATTCTGGTTGAGCTAGAAGGCAGGATTACAGGGAACTTGACATCATGAAGTAAAATTTCCTAGCATTGAGACCTTGAAAACGGAATCAAGAATTTTCTAAATTCAAGGTAAAATCAGGTGCTCTGTGTCAAAGGGACAAGTTAGAAAGGAGGGAGCAGCATCAGGTTACAGGACAAGTATGTCCCAAGACAGCATGTACCTTCCACATGGCCACACTCCTAAAGAAGGAAATGATGCCATCACTTGTATTGTTATGATGGCATCTATGTCTGTCTCAATAGTTGACCCAAGTCCTTCTTTGGTAAACATTACTGTAATGTCAGCTTAGCTGTTTGTCCAGAATTGCAAAGGCTACACTTGGAGTTCACTTTTCCTTTACTTACCCAGCCACAGTTGTGAAAAGTTTAAAGATTATTATTCAAAAGTAACTTTCCCATATTAAACATTCAACAATAGAGATCTATATTTTAACAATATTGATTTTTTTTTCAGCATCTGTAAAAGCGTTGTTACTCAGGTGACTAGTTGGCTTTGCCAGGTGACCTCACTTCATGAAATGTGGGTAGCAGGGCTTGTAAGTCTTTCGAGCTCCCCAGGGCTTCATCACTAATGATGATCAGGAAGTCTGCACAGGAAGGAACTGAAAGTGAGCATTCTATGAATTGAGTCACACTGGGGGGAGGGGGCTTGTCCCAGTGGTAGAACATTTCTACAAAGAAGCCTGTGAAGATCCACTTTACATTTACTGGCAGGTCAAAATCAGACCTTCTTAAATCCTAGCTTGATTGCTCTGGTATTGGCTCAGCTCCTGGGTGTAACAAAAGCCTCAAGGTACCTGGCACTGGCCACTGTATAAGACTGCCTTTAGTAAAGGTGCCACTTGATACTCCTGGGAAGGTAGGGGAGGAAAGGCAATTTTAAAAGTACTGATTTGACCCACCTCTTACATCATCAGTTAAAGAAATGAAATCAGCTACACAAGTAAAATACCACACAAACACACACACACATACACACACACACATGTCATTTCTTTATAATTGCCTATAGTTTAATACCCACAGTGTCAAACTGTGTACAAGGAAATTAAGTATGGAAACATATTCTCCAAAGATTTTATTGTGATGCAGAAACATTTTTGATATATAAGATAATTTAAATTATGAGGGGGTTAACCAGACTCCTGGAAGTCATTTGTTACCTAAGTCCTTGGTCAGTTTTAGGCCAGTTTTTCAGTAGACTTGATCCTGAAGGACATCCCATCGTGAAGAATGCACATAGCTTGGTGCAGTCAATGAATGGCACTGACTTGGACTCATACCTGAAATGATCAGACTTCAGTGACCACATCACCTTAGACAAGACTATTACTCAGCTGAGGACTGGGGATGATGACAATTTGACACCGAGCTGCCACCAGGATGTCTGTAGAGAAAGGTCAGAAGCATGTGGCTGTGACTCAGACCCACCTTAGCATAGGTTTGAATTTTGAGGCTTCCCCAACCATTTTCACAGCATAACCTTCAGAATGAAAGGACACAGAGAAAATGGCTTTATATCACACAGGTGTCTTTAGAAAAACAGTTTTAATAGCATGTGTCCCTTTGATCTTGTGAAGTTAGGAGAATTGAACTCAGTCATAGACTTTGTTGCTCTATCTCCAGGCAGTATGCAGAACTCCTTATTTTACTGACTGAAGTAAGGGTTAAAAAAATTCGATTAAATGTTTTCAAGCAAATATGTAGACACAACGGTAATAAAGATGGGGGAAATGACGTGTTTTCAGTTTCCAACTTAGTGATTTTTTATGTTCACAGAAGAAACACATACATGTTACTTGCATTTGAGTTAAGATTGAATATGACTAACTTATCAGGTGTCGAAAGGCCCAATGCCCCTGCATCATCACCACCCCTTGGCTCTCAAGACACTTCCCACTCCTAACAGCTGAAATGAGACAGGCTTGTTATGATGCTGCATGGGATAGACCCAAATGATGTGAAGTTTTCATGCAAACTCCTTTGCTTAGTATTTGGCTTGTGCAAATTATTTCTCTTGTTTTGTCTTACTGCAGATCATTCATTTCCACTAAGTGAATATATAATAATGTATTAGCTTACTAACTGATGATCAGGTGGGTGACGTCCCACTTTAGTTTTTATTAATAATTCTGCCATAAGGGCCCTGGAACACATTTTTTGGTAAATCTATATGCATTTCCTGGTGTGGGTACACATGAGAGTGAAACTGTTGATCATAGAGTACTGGGAAACATTTTCTTTGGCCTCAGAACCAGTTGTGTATCATTTTCTTATCTCTTTTCTTTATTGGCATCATCTGAGCTTTCAAAATCTAATGCTCCTAGTTAGACAAGATAGAAGAGAGCTTGTCTTCATTCCTTTCTTACCTTTGGTTCTCCATCCTGCTGATGGGTAGGAGATGCTGGTTGGTCCAGTCTCTGACCCGGGATGGCGGGGTTGCTTCCTTGATGACAGAGTGTTCTAATCAGTCAAGGACAAGACCTCAGATGGAGCAATGGGCAGTCTCAGTGATAAAAGTGGGGCCATAGTTCAACATTGACTTCCCAGAAAAGTCTTTCAAAGAACTGAAAAATGTTCTTCAAATGAATCCGTACAGGGTCTGAAGAGGTGGCTCAGCAGTTAAGAACACTGGCTTCTTTTCCAAAGAATGAGGGTTCAATTCCCAACACCCTCATGATAGTTCACAAATAAAATCACAGCAAAGAATCCGCCCAGAGGTTTCTTGTTGCTGTGTTCTCTACAGACATAAGATCTAGTAACTTGTGGAAAGTTAGACTAGTTATGAAGTGGAAGGGTCAGGAACCACAGCAGTAAAGGATACAGTACTTCTTACCATCTACCCATCCTGTCCAAGGAACTGGAGTCAACAACATCTCTGCTTTACTTTCATAACTCATCAGCCTCTGTTTCATCTGGTCTTCTGTTATCTTTCAAGTCTATTCTTTCTCTATTCTTCCTGCTATCTTTCTCCTGTGTAAAGATAGCCTGTGTCTTCCTCCTTTATTTCCCCCTATCCATCATATAAAGTCCAATCCTGTATTTACATATACTGAATGAAATAAAAAATTTAGAATGAATGCTATTTGACAGTTTGCTCTCTCTGTGTGTCTCTGTCTCTGCCTCTCTCTCTCTCTCTCTCTCTCTGTATGTGTGTGTCTGCCTCTCCCTTTATATCTCTGCCTTGTGTCTGTCTATATGTCTGTCTGTCTCTGCCTCCCTCTCCCTCTCTCCTCTCCTCTCCCTCTCCCTCTCCCTCTCCCTCTCCCTCTCCCTCTCCCTCTCCCTCTCCCTCTCCCTCTCTCCCTCTCCCTCTCCCTCTCTCCCTCTCCCTCTCCCTCTCTCCTCTCTCCCTCTCCCTCTCCCTCTCTCCCTCTCCTCTCCCTCTCTCCTCCTCTCCCTCTCCTTCTCCTTCTCCTCTCCTCTCTGTCTTCTCTCTCTCTCTCTCTCTCTCTCTCTCTCTCTCTCTGTGTGTGTGTGTGTGTGTGTGTGTGTGTGTGTGTGTGTGTGTGTTCTCTGTTTCTGACTACTTACTTCATTTCTATGAACCATTCACATTCACTCCAGGTAATAGAGCTTGTAGTTATGGGGCATGCTGTGCTCTTAGGCACATGCTACACCTAACTCTCCATCATTACCACACCCTCTTTTCTTGCTACCTTTCCCCATCAAGCAAAACAGGAAATGCCAAGTAGCTCTAGCCAGCCTCTGTCTCCTTGGGTCCTTCCTCTGATCTAAGAAAACTTTTGTTCATTCAGCAAGAAACCATGGCAATTCTTTGCTATTCCTGTCTCTTTTCTAGTGAATCTCAGTGTTGCTTCACCCTGGGTATCATAACTTAGCTAGCAGTGGGGATCTTTAGTCCTTTTTTAAGGCTGAGGTAGTTCTATTGTTCATCTTAGTTGAGAAACTGCCCCAGATTCTAAGAATCTTGGGCCCTTAACTCCCTGTAACTTTCATATGCTTCCTAGGGGCTCTGGTTCTGTGAGGACTTTTTAGGTCCTCATCCAGTATTTGTTAAGTATTGCTCTTGAAACAGAAAGTTGGTTGGGGCACTTTGGAGGCTCAGGAAGGGGAGAGATTATCTGAGTATCTGACTGAGAGGAAGCATCTTTCCTTGAATGCTCATCCTTGCAGAGCTTGGCCAATTTTAAGATTCTGGAACAATGCCAACCTATACCCAAAAGATGTTTAATCTTGGTCTGTTTCATCTCCATTTGCACATATCAATCTCGCTGGTCCATCAATCACAAATGCTCCATGCATGAGTGAGTCTGTGGAAAGAGTAGGAGTTTCTAAGCTCTGTAGCTTATGGTGTAATACAATAATTAATAGAAGAGAGAGTTTATTTAAGTGGGAGAGCAGGGAATTATGGCTCTTAAAATTCTTTTTTATGTCTCTTCTCTAATCTTTCAGTTGCATTTAGTAGGAGACATTCCTGTTATTCAAAGAAAAGCCCTGAAAGCAACTTCTACCCAGTTCTTATGTACACTACAAATAAAAAAAACTAAATCCAGAATATTAGCTGTACTCCCAGTGAAGGCTTTAGCTCTGAGCTCATATTTGTCTCCACTATAGCTTTAAAACAAACACCAGTCAGTTCAGTTTGAGCAGATAGAAATAGGAATGACTGCATGTCTTTCTGAATTCAAGGCAAGTAGAATAAACCCATATTTTTTTTAAAGATACTATATTCTAGTCTCTTGGTTTTGATTCACTGTCCACCATGATGATGAGAACATCCTGATTTTGCCATTTAAGATTGTGTTGTTTCAATGCCCTAATGACTAGAGAGAGTAAAGGCCTGAATCAGGTCTATGAAAAGGAGCATAACATCCAATGCAGAGTTCCTGTAGAGACGTTCCTTCTGTGGTTCCTACCTTTCTGTTGCTTTTGTAGCTTTCAGGGTAAATCCTGAGTTCCAAGGCAAAGATTATATTCTATAAACTCAGGAAGTTCTATGGATTCAAGATGGCATTTCAAGAGAAGGTAAACGGATAATAAATTTTATAATCTTTTTGACACTAATGTTTTCTTTTCTCTGAAATGCTGCTAACAGAAATGGGCTATGAGTACTGAGTGGTCCATAGGCCATTTCAGCTTTGAGTGAGGTTATAATTTCTTTCCCATCACCAGAAGCCAAGAATGGGTCCATGTATCTCATTTGTGAGCTAGTCTAGTTTGTGTCTGAATCCCTCTACTTTCTGTCCATACTACAAAGAGAATCTCTGTCAAAGTATTCTGCATGTCCCCATTTCCCTAATTTAAAAGCTGTTAGGCCTCAATGACAGTCAACAAGATAACTTCTTAGCTTCTTCCTCTGGCATTCACAGCCCCCTCCATATCTGATCCCCGTGTTCCTCTCCAGTCTTTCTGGGAAATCTGCCTGTTAGACCGACCTCATAGATGAGGAATGTGAAGCCTGTAAAGTGAGGTGACCTCCCTAGAGAACATCCACAGCAACAGAGTTGAGGCTCAGCTCTCTGCTTGTGGACCGAATTCTTCCTATCACAGACTGTTCTCTTCACATGTAAGCTCTGCCATTGCATTTGAACTATGGGGTTCATGATAGGAACATCTCTTCTACAGTCATAGGAGGTTGATAAGCCTTTCCCATATTCCCAATAGCCTCATCTCCTGGTGCCTTAGACAGTCCCATTTTTCACAGAGGAGGGCTGACCTGTGTACGCCAATAGAACAGTCTAAACAAAATGATGTGTTACTATGAAGCCTAGAAACACTTGATGTGGTTAGGTTAGCCTCCGTGTCTTCAGGCCACATGGTAATAAGCTGAAGCAACCAATTGACATAGGGGTGACTGAACCATCTTGGTCAACGACTTGCTATCTCCTCAAGTTTCTGATGGCTATAGTATGGATGCCATCTAGACTGGATGGAATAAATGAGTATTTTTTGTTATAAGATACCATATTTGAGGGAAATTGATTAGGTAATAATAGATAACTAATATTAGAAAAAACTTTGAGATTGTATTTTATTTTATTGTATTAGGTTACTTTAGGGCATTTTCTTGCAAGTAAATAATGTATGTTGTGCATATTCTTCCCTCACTCACTAACCTCTCTTCTTTTCCGTTAGTGTGTTTAGATCCCCTAGTTCACTTCGACTTTCCTGTAACCTGTACATACAAGATTTGGCATATCTAGGTAAATTCCTGGCACCACAGATAAGAGAAAGCATGTGACATGCCTTGCTGAAGCTTTCTTTGCTTAAGGAAAACTATTAACAGTCACATCCATTTTCTTGAAGAAGTGACACATCTTCAGTCACTTTTGGATGGAGAGAATTTCCAGTGTACACAAACCACAATTTCTTTGCCCATTCCTCTGCAGATCAGCCTAAGTTTCCAGCCTCACAGATATCTGAGTTATGGCAGCTCCCAGCCGTTAGAGCCCCTTAGCTGGAATACCCTAACTTACTACCGGAGGTTGACAGTACCTCTCTCCTCTGCGCATGCTCTTTCTTCTATCTGTGTGGCTCCCCTTCTCTAGCCCCCACAGTGTTCTCCTTTCTCACCTATCTAGTGAACCTCTTGTTATTTTCCTGATCCAGTCTTACAGTTTTACAGTTGCTTACTTTTTCATGTGGGAACCCGGTTCTTCTTGTCTCCTTCGGTCACTCAGGGCACCAAGGAGGAACGGTGTCTACCTACCCACAGAGGCAGGAAGGTCACAAAGGATTATCATTGCATTTCTTTATGTACTTGCATGGCTCGGCTCTGAATCCACACAGACTTGATGGTCAGTAAATATTTAAACGCAAGGATTGATGAGAGTCTAAAAGGGGTTTTGTTTCCATTGGACTCTCTCACACCTTCAAGTGCCACTGTGCATTTAGGCTATTGAATCTTCTTTTTTAAATTGCTCTACATCTTTTTCTTTTAATTTATCCTGAAGTCTTTTGAACATTTGATATTTGAACTTTAAGTTTAAAAAGCTGCAGACCTCCCACGTCTGCACTACCAAAGGCAAAGCTGGGCAGCTTCAGTAACTGCTTTGGTCCTGCTATGGTCCTGGTATGGTGGTATGGTGGTATGGTGGGAGATGAGGGGAGCTTGGCAGTGTGGCTCGCTGTGTGTAGAAGCTGTAGAGCTTCCTTAGAACACCATCTACATCGCTGCACCTTCTCTCACTCCTCAAGCCTAATAGCACTTCCTTTGATGTAGTTGTAATGAACAATATTTTAAACCTGAACTCTGATCTTGAGCAATCTCTGTGATAGTTTTCACTCCTTGAGCATATATTGTGTGTTGGCCACAGTGCAGTTAGGGAAAAACCCCAAAGTTGAGAACAGTTCATCCTAAACTTCACTGCACATGTGAAACACATTTGGGATCAAGTTCAAAGGAAGATTCTGACTGATAAGGTCTGAGACGGTATCTGAGGTTCTGTGTGGCTAAGGTTTATTTAGCTTCCATATTATGCTCTTCTGCTGACCTGGGGCTCACACCAGACTCTAATGTGTATTGCGTACTGGGTATTAAATGAAATAGATGGGAAGAATTAAATTCTGGTCTTCAATTTCATGAAATAGTTATTGTAACTAATGTATGATATTATATAATTCAAAGTAACTAGAAGAGAGGTTTTTGAATACCTTTATCACAAAAAATGATGGATGTTTGAGGTAAAGTAATGCATAATCTAGGTATACCAAATTAACCACCAACGTGTAGATGTACCAAAAACACTACCTGTAATTGAAAAAAATAAATTTGAACTCTAAAAAAAAAAGTTGTAACAAGATCCTTGAAATGTGTTATTTACACATTAAAGTCTGAAAGGCATGTTCCATCCTACTGATCTACTTCAAGTGATTGTAGAACTTTCTCATTTTCTTTTCCTCTGTAATATGGCTATCAAACCTAGAGCCTCATGTGTGGTAGACGAGGGCTGAGTAGACCACTCAGCTCTGCTCTGGGAGCTCTAATTTCTTCTCTAAATCAGGGTCACAATTAACAATTGTTTGCAACAAATATCTACCTAGGAAAATTTGCCAAAGTAAGGAATTTTTAAAATGGTGTGCACTGGGAAACTCCCGTCTCTGAGAACAGAATCCATGCTGCCTTCTCCATAACAGGTTCACATCTCCGTGGATGCCAGCTGAGGGTTCAACCAGTTAATTTAGTTCTAATGCTGTCTACCTTATTGACAGATATCACAATCCAAAGGACTCAGACCTATGAGACTGCCCTACTTCAAATCCCAGACAAAAACCTAGGTACTCGGGTGGACTTCAACATCTAGGAGTACAAAGTCTCATGAGTTCGGGTGTGAACACTTGCTCTGTCCACTTGTAAAAACCTAAGAAAGTAGACAATAGTTTATATTATACAGGAGATAACTCAGGAACAGACAAATGACTTGGGAAACCAGAGCTCCTGTGTTCTTTCCAGGTAGAATACCATTGGGCACTTGAAACTCTGTTATTGAGTTACTAGAGAAGCTTCATTATTTGAGTAAGCACAACTGATTAGTTCACTGGACCTTGGTGACTGAAGTCAATCTCAAGGCCTAGGCCCTTCCTACGAGATCAAGGGCTGAGGCTGACATTCAAACCCTTAATGGTGAATCTCTATCTTGAATGTCTGTGGCCCCTCAAAGTCACCTCTTCAGCACAAGCATTTGTCCAGGATGAAGGGCCTTGCTGGAAATAACAAAAGGCACGACAATTAATCTTATCACATGAAGTTCCTAGTGTTTTAGGAGTTCAATGCCAGGAAACTAGAATCAACGCCAAATATGTTTTTGCTATTGTATCACTTCTGGAAAGACGGTTATCTAGAGATATACCTAGAGAGATATCATTTTAGTTTTATTCTCTGCATGTTCCTTTGTTATTTAAAAGTTACTTTCCCATATTTTTTCTCTTTGTTCATCCTTACACCCTGTTGGACAAGAACAGAGAAGCATTAGCCCTTGAATGTATTGGTTGACCCATAGCTCAGATAACGCACTAGGTTACCATAGTTATAAATCTTTAAAAGTGCACTCAAACAAGCAAGGCTTTTACACAGCCCATTCATAATAAAAAATGACATTTCTGTAGGAAGAAAAAAAGACAAAGATAAAAGTAATGAAGTGTTGAGAAGGCTGGGATTTGTTGAGCAAATCTTAAACTCTAGGTCAGTCCTTCCTTTGCCTTGGATGGGTCTGTGGTGAAGAGCTACTGAGAGCCAAGACTGTAGGAGGCCAGGGAAGTGATACTATATGCTAAGGAGGGTGAATTTGTCTGCTCTCTCTAAGGACACACGCAGAGCTGAGAATACAAGGTTTGGGTAAAAACCCAAACCAACACCACCATAAGCTGGCAATGTTATTTCCCTCAGCTGTTTTGAAATAACGCAAAGTTGAAAACCAATCAAGTTCTTAATTACTAGAGGATTGACTAATGAGTTATAGTAATTATTGAACTATGCTGCCAGAAAAGTGATAGATTTTGTACCAAAAATGATATTAAGCAATCAAAATTATGTATCAAAATGAAAAATGTAGCTAAGAACTGAGAAAAACAGTAGATTGCAAAATGTTATGTGTCTTGAAGCTGGGAGGGGGATGGAGGAAGAGCACTAGGCAGGGCTGGGAGGAGGTAGTGGTGAATGGATAGAATTTATACATTGTATCAACATATATAGCTTCCAAAGAATATGAGCCAGAAGCTGGATGGCTCAGAAACCTTGGGTAGAAACAAACATAACTAACAACAACAACAACAAAAGTCAGTGAAATGATTCCTAGTGATGCTTTGCTATATTCATAGGTCAATGCCTAGCCCAATTGTCATCAGAGAGGCTACCTCCAGCACCTGATAGGAAAGGAAGCCAAGACCCACAGCCAAACACTGGGCAGAGCTTGGGGAACCCACAGAAGAGGGAGAGGAAGGATTGTAAGAGTCAGAGAGGTCAAGGACACCATAAGAACATGGCCTACTGGATCAATTAAACAGGACTCACAGAGACTGAAGTGGCCAAATCACAGAGACTACAGGGATCTGCACTAGATTCTCTGTATACATGTTGTGTTTGTTTTTTATGAGATACCTTACAGCGGGAATGGGGGGGATGGGATATTTCTGACTCTTTTGCCTTTTTATGGACTCCTTTCCCCTTCCTGGGTTGCCTTCTCCTGCCTAATATGAGAGTTTATGCCTGCAATTTGTTTATGCCGTGTTTGATTGATATCACTGGGAGACTTGCTGTTTTCTAAAGGGAAACACAGGAGTAGTAGATTTGGAGGACAGGTTTGGGAGACTGAAAAGAGAGAGGAGGGCAGGGAGGATGCAGGGCCAGGGTGTAAGGGTGTATTGCATGAGAGAAGAATAAAGAAGAAAAGAACACACACACACACAGAAGAGAGAGAGAGACAGAGAGAGAGAGAGCAAGAGAGAGAAAGTTGTGTATGTGAATTAAAAATAAGAACAGGGCCTCATTAAACTGCTTGTATGGGCTATTAGGATTAGAGATGGATTTTTCTCTGAAGCCTGCCTCATAGTCATTCTTTTCCAATAGAAATGTAGTTTAAAAGGCCAACTTTGCACTTCAATCTTGACGTCTGAATTTGAAGTGACCATGAAATGTTGATAACATGTTCAACAGACATTTGATAAATGAGTCAGTTATTTAGAGAACAATTCACACAGGATAATAATTCAAGCAGAAGCTTCATGGAGAACAAAGAGAGAATATATTTTCAATATCATTCTAAAAGAATGCATGCCTAAAATCAGCATGTAAATTAATTATCCATTTAATATTTGCAGTTTTTTGAACAATCTTTTCTTCTTATGTTCTACATGACTATGCATGCTGTGGTTTTCTATGGTGGCCTACTTAACAGGAGACTAGATATTCTAAACATGTTACCTACATGCTTTCCTAGTTCATGAAAGAATGTGCAAAATTTCCCATGTGTGGAACAGAGACCAGAGATAGTATATACCGACCCATCTCCTCTTCATTCTGGGTACAAAGAAGGCCCATTCCTCCCTCCTCTGTGTTTAGTTATGGCTGTGAGATTGAGTTCCAGACAATGCAAGTGTAAGAGATGGTGGCCTCTCCCTGACCTAACCCATCGTAATCTATCTCACATAATCTTGGGTGCTCTCCTCACTCCTACCAACCATGACACTGACAGCAGAAAATGGATGTCACAGATGGATAGAGAAATGGAAATGAACTCACTAAATGGTGTGAAGAAGAGGATTGTTGGCCCATTTCAGTAACTGGAATAGATCCGAGTTCGGCTTTCAGAATGACTACAATAAACTATTCCTGTTAAAGCTCATGCATGTTTAACTCCCTTGGATTTTGGATGCCCAAAATTCATGTAAAAACAAGAAAAGCAAGAAGAATTACTATGAAATTTGTAGTCAGTATAACCAAGGATCTTTTTCTTTTACATTCCTTTTGACTCCACTTCACAAATCATCCATGACTCAAAGGATAGTTTGATCGTGGTTTTAATAAGCATCCAAGAGATCACTCAAAAGAGTCTGCCAACTTACTCCTGTGAATTTTGCTTGTGACTAGGAAGCAGAGAATCTATCAGGACAAATGATTATGGATGTTACTCATGGGAACATAAGCTAGAAATATTTAGAAAACTGTTATTCGGTTTCTCATCTTTTCTCTTCTTTATTTTTCTTTGAATAAAGAGTATCCATGGCTACAAAAGTTTTCCCTTGTAGCTACTTATCAGAAAATACAAGATACAAATATATTTTATCCATTTGAAAAAGGAGGTCTTTTTTCATTTATTAAATATAAGGTATAGCCAAAGAGATCATTTTTCCCTAAATTTTTGTCACAACTTTTATGCTTTCCTTTTTAGAAGAAAAACTCATTGACAACATATTTAATTTTAATTACTTGTTAATATCCAAACTGACTAGTGGGAAAGCCTCTTCTTATATACATATTTCTCATGATGAAATGCCATTGACACATGACAAGAGACTGTATAATTTTAAAAGGATATAAGAAGAAAATTAAAACATTTAACTCTCTACTCCTATTAATTATATATGCAAATGCATCTAACAAATTATATGTAAGATCTGAGTGTTATAAATAATAAACCTCAGATAAAAAATAAAAAAAAATAGAACTGGCAATGGAATTATTCATTATCTCTTAGAAGGCTGTATCAATAAGGTGACAACTCTACTCTAAGCTATCTAAGGACTCAATACATCAAAGTTGACTTACTAATTCTAAAACCTATATGAATAGATAAAGGACAGATGCATGAACAGCCATGGAGAGTGCAGTATTGGCACACTCATATTATCTGCCTAGAAGAATTGCTATAAAGTCACACTAACGAAGGTAGCGTAAAAGCCAAAAGCAGATCAAATAGAGTCAGAAAATACATTTTCAACAAGCATGAAAGGTATATTGTCAGTAAGTTGTACATCAAATCATAGTATAAAAAGTTGGGTGCCTTATAAAAAAGTAAGTCAAAATTCCTATTATACAGAGCATAAAGAATCAACTCCAAATAAATCACAGATTTAAGTGGTAACAAAAAACTATGGAACACTAAAAGAAAGCAGACAAAAAGCTGTCTGTTTTTGTTAGGGAAAAATGTGTTTCATATATTTATAAAATAATGAACAAAAGAAGAGAAAGTAGCAAAGCAAAAAAAAAATTAAAATATCAAAGTTTTCTTCTCTAGAACACAAAACTTGGGGGAAAAAGAGAGACAACCCATATCTCACAAGAAAATATTTGCAAAATATATCAGATAAGACATCTCACTCCAAAATACATGAAGATCTTTCAAACCTCACCAAAAGAAAAAAGTGACTCCGGATTTTAAAAATTTTACAAATGTAAAGACCTACACCCAAGCAGAAATACAAATGACAAGACTTCAACTTTCATGAACAAAGTGAAAGTTAAACTCACAATGCAATAGTAGCACAGAGAGCTGACAGAGCACCACACAGAATATAGTGGACAGCAAAAGCACTTGGCAATACCCACTACAGACACAGATTTGAAACAATGGGAAGAAACCCTTATATATTCCCTGTGGGCATTGAAAGTTGGTACAGCCACCACCCTGGATAGCAATTGTCTCTTGTAAAACCAAACATGCAATTGTCATGCACTTTATTAATTCCATCTCTTAGTGTTACTAGAAGAATACCATATTCACACACAAAAAAAGCATAAATGCTTAGAGAATTTTCTTATAATAAATCAAAATATACTCAATCCAATGACTAGATATGTCATTGAGTAGATAATACTCAAAATAATACTTTTAAAACTGTATATGATTTTCAAGTACACCATGCAAGTAAAATAAATGGAATTCAAGAGTAATGATCCACTTATAGAACATTATAGAAAAAAATTACAAGAGAAAAATGAGTCAGTGGTAACCAGGCACTTGAGAAAAAGTTGAAAATCAATGAAGTTTCAAAAACAAATTTCTTAGGTAGTGATTGCATAACTGTAAATTCTTGTCAAAACTAACACAAATATGCAGGAATAAAGATGAAATTTGTGGTACAAAATTTACATTTCAGTAAATATGAGCATTATTTTTTAAATCCTCTAGATTTTAAAGGCACACTAGGTAAAATTTAACTGTTTATGTCAGATAAATGTAAAATAAAACCCAACATTGGTTTGTCCAGTTTGAACACTGGAAAATAAAATAATAGTATGCTTTTTCTTTTCCTTTTTATGAACACATGGTGTTTGCATGTTTGTGTGCATGTGTGTTCACATGTGGGTTGACCAGTTGTACCTGTGTGTGCTCAGGATGTGGAGTCTCAAAGTTGACATCAGTTCTTTTCCTCAGTTATTCTCCATGTTTTCTACTGAGGTAGGCTTGCTCGCTTGATCCCTCCCTCTGCCTCTGCCTCTGCCTCTGCCTCTGCCTCTGCCTCTGCCTCTGCCTCTGCCTCTGCCTCTGCCTCTGCCTCTGCCTCTGCCTCTGCCTCTGCCTCTGCCTCTGCCTCTGCCTCTGCCTCTGCCCTCTCCTCTCCCTCTCCCTCTGCCTCTGCCTCTGCCTCTGCCTCTGCCTCTGCCTCTGCCTCTGCCTCTGCCTCTCCCTCTCCCTCTGTCTGTCTGTCTATCTCTCTCTCTTCTCTCTCTCTGAGTCCAGATCTCAAAGACTCTGCCTAGTTGATTTGCTCTGGGAACCCCCAATTACCATCTCCTATCTGCTGGAATTGCAAACAGACTACCATGCCCAACCAGCAATTAGTTGGGTTCTGAGGATCCAAACTCTTGTCTTCAAGCTTCTGTAGCAAGTGCTTTTCCGACTGACTCATCTTCTTTGTCCCTAGACATGTATTTTTCTGATTCTAAGGATAATGTCTTTCTGAAGGAAATATTGGACTATAGAATCAAATAAAGACTAAGGTAGAACCTCCACAATTTTGCTGACCAAAGGTGATCACTGTTTCTATTGTATATACTTACATATAGTATTTGCACCAACCTTCCTCAAACAATTGTGTAATCTTCACCTGGCAATTTGAAGAATAAGTTTTGAGTCAGGCTGGTTGGAATTCCTTCTGAAAACTAAGTCTTAGTTTTATCAGCTATGAATGAATATAAAAATACATCTAAACTAGCATGTCTACTTTAAACTCTAACTTAAGAATTAATTGTAATTTATAAATAGTAGAGAATTGATTGATATAAAGTATTTAGCACTTTATGGCACATAATTTTCAGTAGCAATATGGAATATATTCTATCACAGAAAAATTATTTATAAACAAAATTGTATATGTGTTTGTGTGAGCATAGTGAATGTGTATGTGGCATATGCCAACCAGTTTATATAGGTACATTTACTTCTGCGTGTCCAAGCAGAGACCAGAGAAAGATGCTGAATGCCCTACTCTGGTCACTCTCCATCCTATTCCTGTGAAAACTTGAAAAAAATCCAGAGAGCTAAGGTATGAGAACTTTATATTTGTAAGTAAGACAGAAAAAACATCTTCCTTTGCTCAGAACCTCAAATGACTTCCCTTAATATACAGAGATAATATACAAAGATAATTAAAATATTCATAAATAATAATTATCAGGTATGTCAACAGAATTTGCTATATGTAGTTTTCTTTTTAACTTAAAAATTTTTTTAAATGTGTTTGAAACAGAGGATCCTGTCTACAGAGGCCAGATTAAACAAAAGACTAGCCAGCTGAGGAATATTTTGCAATTTTAAGCAAAGTAATTTCTGAGCCTCATTTTTCTTATTTGAAAGTAATAATGACTATGCTATAAAGTTAAGACATAAAAACAAGTATAACGCAAGAAACACATGCATAATAGTCTCTGGGCTATGGTAAGTTCATAGAGAACATAGCAATGGGGAAATGTCCAGCTGTGTCTTGGGTAGTATCTAAATGCCCTTGTGTGAAAGTGCTTCCTCCAGCCATCCTAACACTCTCTTGGAGACTCACAGTAGACATTAAACATAACAAAGACTCTGACATTATATTGCAGATAGATCTCTGGAGCCTTGAATGGATCCCTCAAGAAAGCAAAATTGTAGCTCATGGGGTCCCTTGGCCAGCATCACAAATCTGATAAATGGAAGAAGTAATTTGTGAACAAAGGTGATCTAGCTCCATGGCCTCTGGTCTCCACGACTACAGAATAATGTTAAATTAAGAAAAGCTTATAGTAATATTCTTCTTATAAAATATATTATCCCTGGAAGGCAGAAACAAGGAGACAAGTTGCTCCAGGGGCTCTTGATGCCAGAGATGAAGATGCTCATTTCAATAGTCTCTGAATGCTAGCCCATGATCATCCTCTGGGCACCTCTAGATCCCCATACTACTGTAGGGTTGGTGAGCCCCACACTCCTACCAGGGTTCTGTCTCTGGGAGGTGCCACTGGCCATGGTTCTATGCCACCATAGACTTTCTTCCATATGCTGTACCAATGTAATGCCATGGTGCATGGCCACATGGCTCCCATCAAATGTATGCCTGAGTTCCCTTCATAAGAGTTAAAACCCAGGAATAAGGCACAAACCCACTAATATTTTTCTCCATAACCAAATAAATATTTTAATTAGCCACATGGTTATCATTCCATTAAGAGCAGGGTTCATTGTCTTTTCTTGTCTACAAACTCATGCCCTCTGTTTGAATTAGACCAAAGTGGAATTTTCTACACTTGGTTTAATCCAAAACAGAGACTTGAATTTCCCAAGGTCTGATAGGAATTGAGCAATGCTATTGACTGATTTCCTTGAAAATGTAAGCCTACCTCAGTTGTGAGTCAAGTCAGAATGTATGCACTAGATCACTTTGTTTGACTAGAGCTGGACTTTGAGCAGCGCTACATTAAACCTTTGCAACCATACTCAGAAGTCTCAGAGTGATGCTAGTTGTGTCTGTGGCTCATTGGTATTAGATTGAAGTTACAAAAACTGATTGTCAAAGATTCTGGCAACATAGAGTCTTTTTCTCACAATTCATTAATGTCTATAATAAACAGCTGTGTTCTTCATTAGCATCTCATTCCTTTCGATTCAACAAAAGCTTCATGGAAGACTACAATTCACAACATATTTCAATCTGCAACACGAATTACTCAAGTGCTGTTTTAAGTGCCAGCCTCCAAACTTGGCTTTGGAAAGTCAAACACAAATAAATAAGACAGATCTGGCCTTCAAGCAATAAGTGTAATGTGGGTGAAGGGAAAAAAAAAAAACAGAAGGAATCATGCAACTGCCAAACCAGTGTAGGCATAGCAACATAAAGGCATTTTAAAGACTTTTAATTTGGGGGCTAATTAAAAGAGAATGGGGCATGTAAAACAATGGTATTTATATAAATTAAAAATGCACCCATAGAAAAATGCAATGCACAAGAACAAGTACAAATACAGGGCTGCTCAAAACACATCGGAATGTTTGTCTGTGGGAGAGAAGGATGAAGAAAGGGGAAGGAGAAGGGGAAGGGACGTGAAGAGCACATAGAAGGAAGGCTAGTTAGGACTTTAAAGCAGCTTCAGTCATGGATGCCTCATGGATGACCTTGTGCTATGGCAACCCTTCATTCTGTCCTTGCTACATTTTCAGTCACTTGCCAGGGGATTTTCTTAATCAAATAAAGTGTTAATACCAAGATTAAATGAATAAATTGTGAAATCACATAGGTGTCTCTGCTCTCAACATTAAACAGATAAGAGATCTTATGGCTGGGCAGAGGATATATATATATATATATATATATATATATATATATATATATATATATATATATAAAAAAACAAGTTCTGCTACTTGGTTCACAAGTTATGAGATGCCCAGTTGCATTTGCATTTCAGATGAAGGATAAATCATTTTCAGTATTTCTCAAAGTATTTCTATAAGTATTTCTCAAAGACTTTGGAGCATATACCAATGCTAGAAATTATTAGCTGCTTATCTAACTTTAAAAGAACTAGATCTTTTATAGTTTTATCTGACACACAAACACTCCTACTCCAAAGAGAAAGCCGTGACCATGCAGCTTAGGGAGTGGGAAACATTTTGTAGCTATTGACTCTGAGGGCTGCTGCAAGAGGCAATTGGTGGGACAAAAGCTAAGTTTGAGAGCCAAATAGTTCACATTGTTCTGCCTCACATTGTTTAAATTTTGTTTGGATTTTGGAAACAATTAAGCACAGAATAAAAGCTGCTGAGGGGCTCAATTGGTAAGGTGCCTGTGTTCTAGGACCTGAGTTCCATCTCCAAAAAGCTGGGCATACAAACATTGATAGGCCTTTCTAATCCCAACACTAGAGAGGCAGAGACAGATGGGTCTCTGGAGCACTCTGGCCAACCAGCCTAACCAAAGTGGTGAAGTTTAGGCTAAGTTCTTCTCTCAAAAATGGATAGATGATAGATAGATAGATAGATAGATAGATAGATAGATAGATAGATAGATACTGGAGAAACAGTAGCTCAGACTTACCTCTGACCTGCACATGTATGTGCACATGCACACGAACACTCACACACAAAGTAGAAAGCAACAAAAATAAGGTAGCACCGTAACTAAATATAAACATAAACTAAGCTAAATTAAACTAACATTTTCATATTAGATAAATCTGTTCAGAAAGGCAAGCAAACATAGGAAGAAATCACTGCAAGTAGAAGCCACAATGAATGTTTTCTGACTTGGTCTATGGGTTTAGGTGTCTTCTCCCTCCCCCATGTGGCCTTGTGTCTCCTTGACTACAGGATGGGAGCAGAGGCACTAACTGATTTCTAAGGATTTCCTCCACATACAGCTCTTGAGGCTCCATGGTATTCGTCATCTTTCTTTAATCCACTGAAGACTCTTGTTCCCTTAGCCAAGGCACGCACAATACAGCCTAACACAAAGGAAGATTGCTTCCATTTTTCCATGTTGCAGTAAAAACTTCTCAGAGGGGTATTGTGGTTGTTTTCAAACCTAAAACCAGAAGTTCAGGCTCAGTGAAGAGACCAAAGATCATAAACGGCTTGGAACTGACATAGAAACAAAGAGCCTGGCTTCGGAGAGCACCCCCTCGACTTATAGGTAAGGGGTCACTGGGTCAGAGGTGTTAACAGGGCTCAGATGGACCGCTGTGTGCAAGGTGAGGCCTGTGCTCCACAGAAGCCACTCGTCTGTCTGTCACATGGGACTAAGAATCCCGCCTGTTTCCCTTTGGGAGGGTCCTGAGGTGACACTAACACAAATGTGGGTGGATGTGTGCTATCGTGTAGCCATTTGGGTTCTGACTGCAGTTACTGATGTAGACTTGTGGAGATCACTGACAACTCCCCATCTATGCCCCCAGCCTGGGGAAGCTGGTTTCATTTTGGAGAGTTAGCCCCACCTCTATTCTCCCACAATGTATTTTAGAGAAAATTGAATCAACATCCATCCCTACAGCCCCTGTGTATAGCACTCCCTCTACATAGGCAAGGAGGGAGTGTTTTTATTTTTAAACAGAAATAAAGATGAATCAAATCTGGCTACTCATTGCTTTTTTTTTTTCTGAGAGCATGAAAAATGAATAAGTTTAACAAAATTTTGACTTATTCAATTCTCAAAGTATTTTATTATAGCATAAAATATTTTATTCTATAATGTATTTTACCATGGCTTGAGGATTCCAACTTTACTGATTTTTCCCTTATGTCTCAAATTTAATTTTGTTCTTGATAGAACACCAATAGGGTCCAAAGGAATAGATAGGTCATCAGAGACATAAAAGATGCATTTATTAATCATCTGCTGAATGCCCAGCTTTTGAACATGCTCACATGGAAAAAGCAGTCATGCAAACCATGCCCTTCCTGACAGCAAGAAGTGACTATAAATGGGCTCTTCCTTCTCACACATTCTTCTAGCTAAAATCCTTGCAGCTCAGAGCACATTGTTGGGAAAGACATTCATTGTGTTCTGTTGTCCCCGCCCCCCTACACACACACACACACTCTGATTTCTTATGATCTTACTTTGTCTCAAGTCACAGCGAGCATCAAGCTCAATGAGAAAGCAATCCAGAATGACTTCTGCTTCCAGGCTGCTTGTAGCATTAAGTAACATCTAGTGCTTAGGCTACATGTCAGCCATCCTTGAAATGTCTCTATTGGAGGTAAAGGCAACTATGCAGAAGCCTCCCGTCTCTGCAGCTTCTGAGGACATCAACACAATGGTTCTCATTACCCCTGGATTATGTATGACTATCTTGCTTTCATTTTTTATTGACATGATTGAATAGCCTTGGTCAGACAGCTCTGCTCCCCAATCTATGTCATTAGTTACTATTCCCAGCATAATCTACATTCATCTCAACACCACTTAAGAGAAAATGAAATGCAATACCGTCTATAAAGCAGTGTGGAACACAAACATCTCTCGTACCTGGTGTAATGGAGAGGTGACTGCTTGCTTGACTCTCAGCACTGTCTTTTTTTAAAGTCAGAATCTCTTATATTCTCAAGTTCCAACTTCCTCAATGAAAAATACACTTGAGAATATCCATTAGGAAATAAAAATCCCTGCCCTTGGTGTCCTTCGACTATAAAGAAACCATATTAAAGCTAATCAATTAAGCATGGTTTTGACATTACTCTGAAAGTTTACCTTGTGTAAATATAGCATTTGGGGTATTTTCACATTAGAATGAAATAGAAAAGCTTCTTTGCACAAAGAAAAAAATTTAAAAAAATAAATACATCAATCAATAAATAAGTAAAGTAAATTAGAAAACCAGCACTGAGCAACTACTGCATAGTAATTATTAATGATGAGGACTATGAAGTTTGACACTGGAGAAAGCCAGGAGAACCCACCTTAGCCCAGAGATCAAATATAACATCTCCAGTAACAAAAGGAGACTGTGTCATGTGCTTCCTCATACAAAGTGCTCAAAAGAGCATAAATAAATCTCCACTGTTACTGTTAGAACTTGTATCTAACAATAAAAAGTCAATAGGGAAAGTCAAACTAATAATCCTTCTACAAAATAGCTGACTAATACTATTTAAAGATGTGGAGGACCTGTTTAAAGGAAGAAATATTATGGAACTATTTGAAGTTAAAGGAGGTTAAAGAGACATGGTGACTAAATCCAGTTTGGGTCAGAGGACAGAAAAGGTATCGTTATAATCTACTTGCTATTAGTAAGAGTTAGAGAATGTATATAGTCTGTAGATGAGAGAAAGACACTATATTAATGATAATTTTATTGTCATTAAAATTACACCATGTTTATATGAAAATGTCCTTGCATCATTTAGGGAACAGGCATTGAGGTCTGTAAGGATAAATTTTGTAATTTCTTACAAGTAGCTAGAAAATAATTAAAAATTGTATGTGTAAATAATAAGTAGAAATTAGTATGCTAAGGCAAACCTTTCAAATATTGACACAGTATTTGGGTAATATAGGCAAAGTATATTTAAATTGTATTCTCAGCTTTACTGTTAAATTTTAACAGTGAACAGCCTAATGAGTGCATGAAAACTAGTATCATTAGTAGTCAGATTGACTCCTGCTCTGTACCCATCAGTGTGACACTATATGAAGACAGAATCACTTATCATGTATTCTCGCCAAAAAAAAAAAAGTTTGTGGTGATTTTAATTAAGACTGTAAATATAATTTTCATTTTATAAAAGTAAAAGGGAACTGCGGCGGGCGCGTGGCTGGTCTGCTCCTGTGGACACACAGGATCCGGAGGCATCCTAGGGGGACCCACTGCACACAGAGCACAGGTCCCTCAGCTGGTCTGCTCTGGTGGAAACACCTGATTCTGAGACAACCTAGAGGACATACTGCATCCAGTGCAGAGGACACCTAGCTGGTCTGCGCCTGTGGAAACATCGAATCCTGAGACATCCTAGAAGACCTATTGCATCCAGAGCAGAAGGAGCTTAGGATCACAGGAACACAGAGACATCTGGAATCCGAGGAGATCTGACACAAGCAAGATAACTGGAAAGACAGACTACAGTCAGACACAGTGAGCACAGATAACACTAGAGTCAACCAGATGGCGAAAGGCAAGCGAAAGAACACAAGCAACAGAAACCAAAGTTACCTGACATCATCAGAACCCAGTTCTCCCACCATAGCAAGTCCTGGATACTCCATCACACAGGAAAAACAGGACCCAGAATTAAAATCACTTCTCATGATGATGATGGAGGATTTTAAGAAGGACATAAGTAACTCCCTTAAAGTAATACAGGAGAACACAGGTAAACAGGTAGAAGCCCTCAAAGAGGAAAACACAAAAATCCTTTAAAGAATTGAAAGAGAACACGGGTAAACAGGTAGAAGCCCTTAAAGAGGAAACACAAAAATCCATTAAAGAATTTCAAGAAAACACAACAAAACAGGTGAAGGAATTGAACAAAACCATCCAGGATCTAAAACTGGAAATAGAAACAATAAAGAAATCTCAAAGGGAGACTACTGTGGAGATAGAAAACATAGGAAAGAGATCAGGAGTCATAGATGCAAGCATCACCAACAGAATACAAGAGATAGAAGAGAGAATTTCATGCACGGAAGATACCATGGAAAACCTCGACACAACAGTCAAAGAAAATGCAAAATGCAAAAAGCTCCTAACACAGAACATTCAGGAAATCCAAGATGCAATGAGAAGACCAAACCTAAGGATAATAGGTATAGATGAGAGTGAAGATTCCCAATCTAAAGGGCCAGTAAATATCTTCAACAAAATTATAGAAGAAAATTTCCCCAATCTAAAGTACAAGACACCCATAAACATACAAGAAGCCTACAGAACACCAAACAGACTAGACCAGAAAAGAAATACCTCCCGTCACATAATAATCAAAACACCAAATGCACAAAACAAAGAAAAAATACTAAAAGCAGTAAGGGAAAAAGGTCAAGTAACATATAAAGGCAGACCTATAAGAATTACAGCAGACTTTTCACCAGAGACTATAAAAGCCAGAAGATCCTGGTCTGATATCATACAGACCCTAAGGGAACACAACTGCCAGCCCAGACTGCTATACCCAGCAAAACTCTCAATCACTATAGATGGAGAAACCAAGATATTCCATGACAAAACCAAATTTGCACAATATCTTCCCACAAACCCAGCACTTCAAAGGATAATTGATGGAAAACGCCAACACAAGGAAGGAAACTACAACCTAGAAGAAACATGGAAGTAATCGTCCAACAACCTCCCAAAAAAAAAAAAAAAAAAAAAAAAGGTAGCTACACAAACATAATTCCACCTCTAATACAAAGACAGACATTACCTCAGAGTAAAAGGCTGGAAAACAATTTTCCAAGCAAATGGTCCCAAGAAACAAGCTGGAGTAGCCATCCTAATATCAAACAAAATCGACTTTCAACCAAAAGTAATCAAAAAAGATAAGGAAGGACACTTCATACTCATCAAAGGAAAAATCTACCAAGATGAACTCTCAATTCTGAACATTTACGCTCCAAATGCAAGGGCATCTACATACATAAAAGAAACTTTACTAAAGCTCAAAGCACACATTGCACCTCACACAATAATAGTGGGGGATTTTAACACCCCGCTCTCTCCAATGGACAGATCGTGGAAACAGAAACTAAACAAAGACACACTGAAATTAACAGAAGTTATGGACCAAATGGATTTAACAGATATCTATAGAACATTTCATCCTAAAGTTAAAGAATACACCTTTTTCTCAGCACCTCATGGTACCTTCTCCAAAATAGACCATATAATTGGTCACAAAACAGTCCTCAACAGATACAAAAAGATTGAAATAATCCCCTGCATCCTATCAGATCACCACGGACTAAGGCTGGTCTTT
The DNA here is from genome assembly GCA_021653895.1 of Mastomys natalensis. Classification (NCBI taxonomy): domain Eukaryota; kingdom Metazoa; phylum Chordata; class Mammalia; order Rodentia; family Muridae; genus Mastomys; species Mastomys natalensis. The sequence goes on from JAJTUV010000391.1 coordinate 1,622,230, forward strand.
AATAATGACAGAACCAAGGGAAAACCCACATCCATGTGGAAACTGAACAATGTTCTACTCAATGATGACTTTGTCAAGGAAGAAATAAAGAAAGAAATTAAAGACTTTCTAGAATTTAATGAAAATGAGGAAACATCATACCAGAACTTGTGGGACTCCATGAAAGCAGTGCTAAGAGGAAAACTCATAGCTCTAAATGCCCACAAAAAGAAATTGGAGAGAGCGCACATTAACAACTTGACAGCACACCTGAAAGCTCTAGAACAAAAAGAAGCAAATATACCCAAGAGGAGTAGGCGTCAGGAAATAATCAAACTCAGGGCTGAAATCAACCAAGTAGAAACAGAAAGAACTATACAAAATATCAACAAAACCAAGAGTTGGTTTTTTGAGAAAATCAACAAGATCGATAAACCCTTAGCCAGATTAACCAGAGGGCACAGAGACAGTACCCAAATTAATAAAATCAGATCTGAAAAGGGAGACATAACAACAGAAACTGAGGAAATCCAAAAAATTATCAGATCCTACTACAAAGGCCTATACTCAACAAAACTGGAAAATCTGGATGAAATGGACAATTTTCTAGACAGATACCAGGTACCAAAGTTAAATGAGGAGCAAATAAACCATCTAAACAGTCCCATAACCCCTAAAGAAATAGCAGCAGTCATTAAAAGTCTCCCCACCAAAAAAAGCCCAGGACCAGATGGTTTTAGTGGAGAATTCTATCAGACCTTCAAGGAAGACCTAATACCAATTCTCTTCAAACTATTCCCCAAAATAGAAACGGAAGGAACGCTACCCAATTCGTTCTATGAAGCTACAATCACACTCATACCTAAACCTCACAAAGACCCAACAAAGAAAGAGAACTTCAGACCAATCTCTCTTATGAATATTGATGCAAAAATACTCAACAAAATTCTAGCAAACCGAATCCAAGAACACATCAAAACAACCATTCATCATGATCAAGTGGGCTTTATCCCAGGAATGCAGGGATGGTTCAATATTCGGAAATCCATCAATGTAATCCACTATATAAACAAACTCAAAGAAAAAAACCACATGATCATCTCATTAGATGCTGAGAAAGCATTTGATAAAATCCAACATCCCTTCATGGTAAAAGTCTTGGAAAGATCAGGAATTCAAGGCCCATACCTAAACATAGTAAAAGCAATATACAGCAAGCCAGTAGCCAACATCAAACTAAATGGAGAGAAACTTGAAGCATTCCCACTAAGATCAGGAACTAGACAAGGCTGCCCACTCTCTCCCTACCTATTCAATATAGTACTGGAAGTCCTAACCAGAGCAATTAGACAACAAAAAGAAGTCAAAGGAATACAAATAGGAAAGGAAGAAGTCAAAATATCACTATTTGCAGATGATATGATAGTATACTTAAGTGACCCCAAAAACTCCACCAGAGAACTCCTAAACCTGATAAACGACTTCAGCAAGGTGGCAGGTTATAAAATCAACTCGAACAAATCAGTAGCCTTCCTCTACATGAAAGATAAACAGGCTGAAAAAGAAATTAGGGAAATGACACCCTTCACAATAGTCACAAATAATATAAAATACCTTGGGTGAATCTAACCAAGCAAGTGAAAGATCTGTATGACAAGAACTTCAAGTCCCTGAAGAAAGAAATTGAAGAAGATCTCAGGAAATGGAAAGATCTCCCATGCTCATGGATTGGCAGGATTAATATAGTAAAAATGGCCATCTTGCCAAAAGCAATCTACAGATTCAATGCAATCCCCATTAAAATACCAACTCAATTCTTTACAGAACTTGAAAGAGAAATTCTGAAATTTATTTGGAACAACAAAAAACCCAGGATAGCGAAAACCATCCTCAACAATAAAAGAACTTCTGGAGGAATCGCCATCCCTGACATCAAGCTGTACTACAAAGCAATAGTGATAAAAACGGCCTGGTATTGGTACAGAGACAGGCAGGAAGATCAGTGGAATAGAGTTGAAGACCCAGAAATGAACCCACAGAACTACGGTCATTTAATCTTTGACAAAGGAGCTAAAACTATCCAGTGGAACAAGGACAGCATTTTCAACAAATGGTGCTGGTTCAACTGGAGGACAACATGCAGAAGAATGCAAATCGATCCTTTCCTATCTCCTCGTACAAAGCTCAAGTCCAAGTGGATAAAGGACCTTCACATAAAACCAGACACACTGAAACTAATAGAAGAGAAAGTGGGGAAGACCCTCGAATACCTAGGCACAGGGGAAAAGTTCCTGAATAGAACACCAATGGCCTCTGCTCTAAGATCAAGAATTGACAAATGGGACTTCATAAAATTGCAAAGCTTCTGTAAGGCAAAGGACACCGTCAATAGGACAAAACGGCAACCAACAGATTGGGAAAAGATCTTTACCAATCCCACATCCGATAGAGGACTAATATCCAATATATACAAAGAACTCAAGAAATTAGACTCTAGACAACCAAATAACCCTATTAAAAAATGGAGTAAGGAGCTAAACAAAGAATTCTCAATTGAGGAAATCCGAATGGCCGAGAAGCACTTAAAGAAATGTTCAGCATCCTTGGTCATCAGGGAAATGCAAATCAAAACAACCCTGAGATTCCACTTCACACCAGTCAGAATGGCTAAAATCAAAAACTCAGGTGATAGCAGATGCTGGCGAGGATGTGGAGAAAGAGGAACACTCCTCCATTGTTGGTGGGATTGCAAGATGGTGCAACCACTATGGAAAACAGTCTGGCGGTTCCTCAGAAAATTGGACATATCACTACCTGAGGACCCAGCTATACCACTCCTGGGTATATATCCAGAAGATGCTCTAACACATAACAAGGAAATATGCTCCACTATGTTTATAGCAGCTTTATTTATAATAGCCAGAAACTGGAAAGAACCCAGATGCCCTTCAACAGAGGAATGGATACAAAAAATGTGGTACATTTATACAATGGAATATTACTCAGCTATTAAAAACAATGAATTTGATAAATTCATATATAAATGGATGGAACTAGAAAATATCATCCTGAGTGAAGTAACCCAATCACAAAAGAACATACATGGTATTCACTCACTGATTATTGGATTTTAGCCCAGAAGCCTGAAATACCCAAGATTCAACTCACAGACCACATAAAGCTCATAAAGAATGATGACCAAATAGGGGAGCCTTCAGTCCTTCTTAGAAGGAGTAACAAAATACTCAAGGGTGCAAATAAGGAGACACAGTGCAGGACAGAAACTGAAGGAGGGACAGTCTACAGACTATTCCACCTAGATATCCATCCTATGTGCAGTCACCAAAGGTAGAGGTTGATGTGGATGGCAGGATGTACACGCTGACAGGAGCCTGATATAGCTGTCTCCTTAGAGGTCTGCAAGAGTCTGACATACTCAGAGGCAGATGCTCACAGCTAACCATTAAACTGAGCATGGAGTTCCCAATGGAGAAGATAGAGTGAAGGCAGAAGGAGTTGAGAGGATTCGCGACACCATGAGGAAAGCAACAATCCCAACCAACCAGAGCCCCCAGGGTCTAAGCCACCAGCCTGGGAGCGCTTAGGGAGGGACCCATGGCTCCAGCTATATATGCAAGGGAGCTATATATATAAGTAGGAGAAGAGATCCTTGGTCCCATGAAGGCTGGACATGGGGGGTAGGATATTCGAGGGTGGGGAGGTGAGGTACAGGGGAGGGTGGGTGGGGGTACACCAACGTGGAGGCGGGAAGAGGGGGGAAGGGATAGTGAGTTCCTGGGAGGGAGGGGGGGAAATGGGGTAAGGAGAGAACATCTGAAATGTAAAAAATAAAAAATTTTTCAATAAAAAAAAAAGAACTCAGAGAAACTGGCAAAATTAATAAATGAATAAAGTCTCTTTATGCACCATCAAAAAAAAAAAAAAAGTAAAAGGGAAGATGAATGAGATAAATGACACAAAGTAATAACTTTTAAAAATTCAGAATTGTGAACCATCCTACAAAACAATAAACTTGGACTTGCCCACATGTAAAATATCAGGTGTAGGAATGTCAGGGGAAGGAAAGACATATTCCACATTAAAAGGCCTGAGAGAAATAACCACCAGGAAACTGTATGATTTAAGTGAGATCTTGTTGCAAATTTTTAACTCCAGAAAATACTTTGAAACAAATGAGATACTTAAATCTAGAGTGCATGTTCCAGATCCCTGGGAAATATTGGTTAATTTTTTTGTAACATATAATAGCACACGATTATATGAGATCATCCTACTCTTTTGCATATGTCCACTGAAGTATTTACTGATGAAGTGTGATCATGTTAGTAAGGATACTACCAGGTGGTACAGAAAGTATTAGGAAGTAAGAGATGGACACACAAAGAGTACATGGAATGCTATATTAGCAAGTATTGAATTCTAGATTAAAGAAATATATGAGCCTTTATTATTGTCTTAAATTTTCACATAGCATTTTATTTTTAAAAAGCACTGAGCAAAAAAGAAACAAACAAAGAAGGAAAGAAAAGGAAAAACACCTCTACTTCACCTCTACTTCAAAATACAATTATTGAAAATAAAAATGAGTTTTATTTTAAAGTTTTAAGTGAGCAAAAGATGAAAAAGATGCAAGTCCGTTATTTAAGTTTCCCCCTAAACTCCTAGTTTGAAAAAACTCTCCTCTTGTGGTTGAGTTGAAGCATATTGGAGAAGAGGGTTTCCAACTCCAAGGAGCCCTCAGATACCAGGGGCCAGCAGAACCGGGGATATGCAGTCTTGCTGCCCCCCGAATCAAATCCTTCCAGACCAAGTAGACTGTGAGATTCCTCAGTCTGAGATTCTCTCCTGTGTCTGAGGTTCATCCCTGAAGCGGATGTACAGCTTCCTCTCACATTCCTTTCTGGCAGAGATACGAATAGGTTCCGATCCTCTTTCTAAGTCATCCATCTACAGCACTGGTTCTCAACCTTCCTAATGCTGCAACCCTTCAACACAGTTCCTCATGTTGTAGTGGTAACTTCCAACCATAAAAATCACTTTGCTACAACTTCACAACTATAAGTTTGCTACTGTTATGAATCATAATGTGAATGTCTTCTATGCAGAATATCTGATATGTGTCCTCAAAGAGGTCTTAACCTACAGGTTGAGAACAGCTCATCTGCATTAACGTTTTCCTATCCTGAATTTCCAGTGCCCTTGAATATCTTGAATATTTACATGTTTTCCTATTTTTCACATGAGTATTTTATGCAGTACATAGGTGTGGTTTTCCTACTTGGAGACAAGAAGACAACAGAACCATAGTCAGCACAGTTTGTGTTGAAACTACGTGGTAGACTCACAGTGAAGAATCACAGTGATACCCACTGGCAGAAGTGGCCTGACTGGTTGCTGGCATGACATATAGCATGTCGTAACTGGCATACTGATTTTAACCTGAAATTTCAATGAGCAAAGCCCTTACCTTGTAAGATTGCTTACAGCTGATGTCTTAGTAACTGCAATTGGAACCAGTGCTTCAGAGTGACACAGTCAGGACTCACTTGACCCTCTGTAAGGAATGAATCATTTAAGACACACGCAATACAATTCTTTGAATGAATGTCACTGGTCAATAGGAGAACTCAATCAAGGAAAAGCTAAGAGCTGGAACAGTACACTGGAAAATCACACCACTCCCAGGAAAGTTTGCATCTGACTAACCCATGATTTTTTTTTTTTTTTCTGAAAAATAGTGTGACCTTTTATACCAAAGCATCGTCCTAGAGAGCTCATGGGGGAAAGCTAGGTAATCACCTGATAGTACATTCTAATTAATATGCCAGCTAGCTATGAATGCTCCTCTTAAGTACATTGTATGTTTTCATAGTCACCTAAGGTCAAACTAAGTGTAATCGCTTTGGGCAAGGAAGCTGTAAGCATTCTAGTAAATATGGGAAAACCATTCCAGCTAATTTATCTGTGCTAGAAACAACAGATGTTGAGTAGGTAATGATAACTATATGTTCAATACATTTCCTCAGCATTAACTTAATTATCAATAAGTTAATCTAGAAATTTATATAACAGACATCATTTAAAAATACGATAGTCCTTTTGGTCACAGTATAGTGCATACATATGTTTATTACTATTGTATGTCATTCTGCATTCCTCAGTAAAACCAACATGGTTGAATTTGTCCATAACTGCTAATATTTATATTTAGTGGGGATTGATACTTGGTGCTTTTCCAAGCACATCAAAAGAATCGTTTGGTGAGATTATTCATGGCCTCTCAAATAAGTAAAATATCTCTAATATCCCATTGATACTTGCACAATTACATTCACCAGTCCCAGAACACAAACAGTTTAGGGGTTTCCTACCCTTGCTTCATACGCGTTCCACTAGGCTTGCCAGTACGCTTGCCTCTGCTTCCTCCAGGGCAAATCAAAACAAAACTAGGCATGTTCTTGCTACATGCTCAAAAGGGAAAAATCCCTTAACTTGACCAACTCTATTATTCATAAGAGAGTGGTTCAATAATATCTCTTTCCAGACAGGTCAATCTGCTAACTTCAAAGTACTGAAAAAAATCCAAAACTACCCTTCAATACGTATTTCCAATGGTACACGTAAGTCTCAGTAAGTAGGACGGTCAAGCTAAACTAGAATGTCCTGGATGAGCATCTCCTCCACTATATTATAATGCTAACTTAAAAGCTGTGAGTGTGGAACCCAGATCTAGTGTTTGCACTTCAACCTAGTCCTTAATGGTTACGTGATCTTAGCAAATCATTTAACTATGAGTCTCAACTTCTAGGACACATCACTCATCTGCCTTAGAGCACTCTCATGAGTAATAAACCGATCATAGTAACATGTGAGCAGTGAGATTCAGTACAAACATAACCAAAAAAATCAGCAGCTCACCTCATTAGCCACTTTGAGGGATTACTGCAAATGTGAGCCTTGCTTCTGAGGATTTATTATATAATGAAAAAGAATAGAAATTAATATACTCACTAATGAGTATAATACAAACTAACACATTCCCAGAGATAGAATCTATTTCCCAATCTTTGAAAATGTTTTCTTAGGGACACACACACACAAACACACACACACACAGAGAGAGAGAGAGAGAGAGAGAAAGAGAGAGAGACAGAGACAGAGAGACAGAGAGAGAGACAGAGACAGAAAAAGAGAGAAACAGAAAAATAGAGAAATAAAATAAACCCCAGCAAGTCCAAGCCTTGAGGAAAACATGGCATGGGCATTAAAATGAAAATAAAATTCTTAATTCCATCCTGAAGACACACGATTGCTTCATATGATGTATGACTGTATAACCCACTGCCCATGTCTGTTCTCACTGTAAGCTGGCCACTTCAGTGATTTGGAAGGTCACAAAGACACATTTTAACTGTCTTGCCCACTTGGCATTGGCTGTTCCCCTTACTTGCCATGCACGCTTCTCCTTTCAAGAACCTCCTTTCCACAAGGCTATCTCTGTGGTTACACAGTACACATTACAGATGTTCAGGCAGAAGGAGCAAGCTGGCTTTAGTTTTCATATCTGAAAAAGATCCAAACACATTTCATGGATCATTCATTTAAGAGCAGTTGTGTATTGCCAACTGTCAGAGTCCTAGTGAAGATGTGAGAGACGAATTATTCAGTTCTGAACCTTTCCTGTGAGTGCAGCCCACTGGTAAGGGACAGAATTGAGTAGTTAGTACTCATTGTACAAGAGCCTAAGATTAGACTCACAACTCCTGGATACACAGTGCCCTTCCCATACATGGATACATCTATGCCCTTCCCATACAGGAGTGAAGCAGGGAGGGAGTCGCCTTTGGCTGAGTTCCCCAAGAAAGTCAGGGATATGTCTGCCATCCCTGTGTGCTGGAGTGTCTGCATCTGAGGGAGACCTGGGCTATTCAATCAGGAAAATACCTCTCTTGAACACTGAATATCAAGGTATATTAGCCACTTTTACTTGTTGCTGAGACTCAAGAATGCTTGACAAAAGCAACTTGTGGAAGAAAGGGTTGATTTTGACTCATGGTTTGATGGTATATACATCGTGGTAAAGAAGTCATAGGCCAGAAACGTGAGAAAACTGGTCACATCACATCCTTGATCAGGAAACAGGAAGACAGAGGGGAGCCGAGAGAGACCTGGCACTCAGCTGCCCACATTACCCACAGAACAGGTCACTAGCCCTCATCTTAGAAATAATTACACAACAAATAATGTAATCATGTGAAGTCCAAAGTATCTTTATGTTAGGTCCTTACTCAAGTACAGTTGAGGAGGAGTGTCTAATATAATGGAAAACACACCAGGCTGCTACCTGCCCAGCAGAGATATAAGCTAGGAGAATGAGATGTAAAGATTCTTAAATATCTATCCATTCATGTACCCAAAGGAAAATCATGACCTGTCAAATGTTCTCCTCTGCTATCATGAGATGCAGAAGGCTGGGCTCGTCTCACCATCAGTGAAGAGACAAAATGAGAAGACATAAAAAGGAAAGAACCGGTCAATGACAGGGTGGGAAAATCCCCAAGTTTCAAGGAGCTGAGCAGTTGTCACGGATGAGTGAAGAGCTTCTTGATCTAAGGCAAGATGGTTGCAAATAAGAACCTGGGAAAAATGCCTGACTAGTCTAGGGCACAAGTAAGGGATGAAAATGGGTAGGCTCCACAGGGCCTGTGAGACAGAATGGGTAGATCAGCAACAGGTTATTACCATTGTGCTCCTCAGTCTGTCAGCTGACATGACCTGTGGGAGAAGCATGGAAGAAACTGAACCTCAAAGACCATAATATTTCACTTAAGAATCTACCAAGCCAATGAAGGACCAGGGACAAAAAGAGAAAACAATGCAAGGTCTAGGGGAAACTGGCCTGTGGCTGATGTTCAAGCCCAGGAAAAACACAAAGCAGATGCGAGATCAACAGTTTCCTGTTTGACAAGGGAGGGCCTTGAAAAACAGGCTAAAAAATATGAATTTCATGCAGAAGTCAACAGAAGTCATGGAACTGGAAGGGAGTATGTTGTTCCAGATTCCAGTGAAGCCCACTCAGAGACAGCAATTTGCATTCAGAAGCACCGCTAGGGTATCACTGGGCGAAGGGGACAACTTACCTGATACGTTCTTCTTATATATTTGTATTTTTATTTTGTATTTATTTATTTATTTATTCACTTTACATCTGGGTAGCAGTCTCTTCCTCCTCTACTCTCAGTCCCACCCTCAAAAGTCCCTCCACTCATTACACCTCCCCTTTGCCTCAGAGAAAGGAAGCTACTCCTTAGGTACCTACCCACCCTGGAATATCAAGTCTCAGCAGTACTAAGCACATTCTCTTCCACTGAGGAGTTACCAGACAGTTAAGATAGTGGAAGGGGATCCAGTGGCAGGCAACAGAGTCAGAGACAGTTCCAGATCTATTTAACCAAACTACACATCTGCTACAAATGTGTAGGGATCCTAGGTCCAGCCCACACACATGCTTTTTGGTTAGTGATCTCTGTTAGTCCCCATGGGCCCAGATTAATTGACTCTGTAGTTCTTCTTGTTGTGTCCTTGACCCCTATTGAGCTTGCCCAATTCTACTGCCAATCTTCTGCACAACTCCCCAAACTCCCCCTGATGTTTGGCTGTGGGTCTCTGCCTTTTTTAAATCCCTTGCTGAATGAAGCCTCTTGGGAGACAGTTGTGCTAGCCTCCTGTCTGAAAACATAGCAGAGCATCATTAGTAGTGTCAAGGGCCATCTTCTCTCATGAGTCTCCAGTTGGATCAGTCATTTGTTGGCCATTCGTTCAATCTCTACTCTATCTTTATCCCTGCGCATCTTCTAGGAAGGACATCCAACTCTCACCAATAGACAGGTCATCGAGACAGAAACTGAAGAGAGAAATACTGAAACTAACAGAGGTCATTAATCAAATGGACCTAACAGATATCTGTAGAACATTTCACCCAAACACAAAGAGTAACTCTTCTTCTCTGTAACTCATGGAACATTCTCCAAAATTGATCATATAGCCAGTCACAAAGGAGACTTCAACAGATACAAAAAAAAAAATTGAAATAACCCCTTGTATCTTATCAAACTACCATGAATTAAAGCTAGAATTCAATAACAAAAAAAAAAAAAAAAAAAAACAGAAAACCTACAAAATCATGGAAACAGAACAACTCTCTATTGAATGGCCATTGGGTCAGGGAAGAAACAAAGAAATTTAAAACTTTCTAGGATTCAATGAAAATGAATGCACAAGATGCCCAAATTTATGGGACACAATGAAAGCAGTGCTAAGAGGAAAGTTCATAGCACTAAGTGCCTCCAGTAAAGAAATCAGGAAGTTCTCATACCACCAATTTAAAAGTATACCTGAAAGCTTTAGGGGAAAAAAGAAACATACTAAAGAGTAGAAGACATGAAATAATCAAAATCAGGACTGAAATCAATCAATTGTTAGAAACAAAACAATATAAAGAATCAATAAAAACAAGAGCTGGTTCTTTTAGAAAATTAACAAGATAAACAAACCCTTAGCCAAACTAACTAAAATGCAGAAAGACAGTATCCAAGTCAACAAAATCAGACTTGAAGAGGGAAACATAACAACAGATACTGAGGAAATCCAAGGAACCAATAGGTTTTACTTCAAAACCCTGTATTCTACAAAATGGAAATTCTAAATGAAATGGATGATTTTCTAGATGATACCAATTACCAAAGTTAAATCAAGATCAGGTAAACAATTTAAATAGTACTATAACCTCTATGGAAATAGAAGAGTCACTGAAAGTCTCCCAACCAAAACAGTGCCCACAGCCAGATGCTTTTAATGCCGAAGTCTACCAGACTTTCAAAGAAGAGCTAATGCCAATACTGCTCAAACTATTTCACAAAATACAAACAGAGGGAACACTGCCAAACTCATTCTATAAGGCCACAGTCACCCTGATACCTAAAACATACAAAGACTCAACAAAGAAAGGGAATTTCAGACCATTTTCCCTTATGAACATTGATGCAAAAATACTCAATAAAATACTTGGAAACAGAATCCAAGAACACATCAAAGACATTATCCACCATGGTCAAATAGGCTTCATCCCAGTGATGCAACGGTGGTTCAATATATGAAAATACATAAAAATAACCTATCATATAAGCAAACTGAAAGATAAATCCACATGATCATCTCATTAGATGCTTTTAAACCCTTTCCCAAAACCCAAAACCCCTTCATTTTAAAAGTCTTGGAGAGATCAGAGATGTATAGTGCATACCTATATAATATATAATAAAGGCAATATACAGCAAGCCAATAGTCAACATCAAATTAAATGGAGAGAAACTAAAGCAATTTCACTAAAATCAGGGACAAAGCTGCCCACCTTCTCCATATTTTTCCATGTTTATTATAGTATTTATTTATTTTGCTGGGATGATGTTTACCACAGTGTGAGATTGGAGGATAGAAGCCCAGTTGAGGACAGCTCTTGGAGTTGCTTCTTTTTTTGTCTACCATGGCAGTCCCAGAGCTTGAGCTGGGATGCTCAGACTGGTCAGCAGGAATTTCATCTCCTGAACCAACTCAGTCTTCACACAGGACGTCCAAAAGCTCCAGAGGACTTGGGTATCTCCACTCAGTCATAGGAACCACAGCACACTAGCTACACTCTGCATACGCCTGGGTCAGTAAGGCACACTTAATATCAGCATTTTGTTTTGTTTTGAAGCATTAATAACATTATTGTGAGACTTTTTTCTACAGAGATAATTGTAACCTTAGGACAGGGTAAAATGGATGAGAAGGTTCAGGTTTTCTGCATGGATTTTATTTTGTTACCATTTTTCTCTTTGTGAGAACAACACGAGAAGGGAAAAATACCATCTTTTTAATTCCTTTGTCAATTAAATTGCTGCAAACTCTCATCTGGCTTTTTGTTGGAAAAAAGAAACAAAACAACAGAAAAAAAAAATCATACACAGAAACCAAGGTTCCAGAAGAGCCCAGGAACCAGACTAAAAGAGCATAAAACTTAGATCTAAGACCATAAATTTATGATTTTTAATTAAATATTGTGCGTGTGTGTCATGGGGGAAGGGTATGCAGATAAGTTCAAGTGGAAAGAGAGGGTGCTGGATCCCCTGCAGTTAGTGTTACAGGGGGCTATGAGCTGCCCAGTGGGGACCTCTGGTTCTCTGAGAGAACAACAGCCTCTAACCTGAATCTATAAAGTTTCCATACATCATGTAATTTTGTTTTTTTTTTCCCCCACAAATACTTACACATGTGAATGCTTGTATGGTGCCTTGCCGTGAAATTTGGTGACTGTAATGACATTGACTGACACTTACTGAAGCACTAATTTTGTTCCATGCACCTTGCTGAGAACTTATTCATTTCCTTATTATATCAGTTTTATTACATTTTTAAACTGAGGCCTGGGGTGCCCCTGCATGCTTGTAAAAGTCAGAGGACAACTTGCAGGAACGGGTTCTTTCCTTCCACCACCTGTGTTCCTGGGACTGAACTAATGTTATCGACCTTTAACTCCTGAGCCAACTTGCCAGCCCATTTAGATGCTTTCAATTTGGATTCTATACTAAACAACACCAAGTTTTAGGGAACTTAGCAATCTTGTTCAAAGCCCTGAGCAGCCCTGTAGCATATAAATGAGGGAGTATTGTCCTGACTGGAGACTCCATCTACCCAGGCAATGGTCAACACTGCCATGGAATTCATACCTACAGAGCACCTCCCTGCTCCTCAGTTCAAGCACTTCCCACCACTGTGTGGGTAAAAATGGCAGTCATCACTGTGGAAGAGAAATAGAGAATTTTGGAAACTATGTCTCCATCAAAATGGAAGAACCAAGGCTTAACCCCTGGTAACAGAAAATGAGAGTCTGTTACATAAACCATATCGGTTCTCCATTTTAAAAAAAAACAAAGTAAACTACAAGTTTATCAAGTGCTCTAAAGATATCAAATGATCAGCTTGAGCAGATGGTAATAAAAGCACTGTCCAAAAGCTGCCAGTACAAATTCAAAGGCTGTTCTGCAGAAGAAGCCATGTCTGGCTCACAGAGGTGGCCATTGCAGCTAAGTTTCTGGAGTGTTATTTAGTAGTACATATCTGGGGATTTTAGGATGTACTCTTTATTTCTGCTTCATAGTGACATCTGGTTGGCAGTCCTAGCCAGAGAAACTACCATTAAAATGTGCATGAATCAGAGGAAACCTCCCACAGAACTGAAAATCAACCCTGGAGGAAATAACCCAAAAGCTTAAGAGCCCCACTTGCATGATGGGACATAACTAAAATGCCTGGTTTTTATCAATCCCAGGACTAAAAATGGGAGCAATCTCATACCACTGGGGAGAGAAGAGGGTGGTGGCATGATGTGTTTGGTAGAGCCATATACAGGCTGGAAGAGGAGGCATGCACCTGAAGGCAGGAAGTGGAAAACCCAGAGAGCAGTGCATTCTGGGTTATAATAGATTCTGCCTTCCATTAATTAGTTCCAGATGCCAAAAGGCAGGGTGGAAAAAAATAACTCACCACCTCTGTCCTATAGAAGCATGCTAGTCAAAGGCCAAATACTGCGGTTTCCTTATGAGGAAATAAAGGGGAAAGCTGGCAAATATATGTATGCGTATGTGTATCTGTATCTATTTGTATGTGATGTATATGTATGTGATGTATATGTATATTGATGTGTATGTATATGATGTATATATGTTGCAGTAATTATTTAAATCGGTGGCATTGAATCTGGCTTTTCTTAATCAGCCGCCATGTTCCCAACTAGCCTAGGCCTGCAGCCATGAGTGGTTGTGGTGTATTTTTGCTGCCCTAGGCTCAGACCGCTGGCTCAGGTGGCTGGAAGCACCAGCCCTGCCACTCATGAGACTCCAGGGTGGGAGATGGCTCTGCCATCTTCCACACTCTCCACAAGGTCGGGCATTGCTCAGACCATCCCGCCATCCACGCAGACCCGGTAGAAAAATGAGATTCTAATGCTTAAATATTAATCAAAGGCTTTGTATATTTAGTAATGCACAATAACAATATGCCCATACAATCAGAGTTGTTTCCCAATTGGCTAACCTAAATATAAGCTGTTACCCATGACTGCTCTCCATACCTGTGTGGTTCTCCATCCTCCTACATCTCTGCCCTCTCTAGCTTCTCCTCTTCCTTTTCCTCTTCCTCTCCTCCTCCCACCTTAGCTCCTCCTACATATATGTATATGATTATCTGTATATGATGTATATTTATGTGTATATGTATATGATGTATATGTATACGTATACATACACATATCTCAACCCTCCCCCCAAAAAACATACTCCCAATACCTCAGAGAATAGGTTACTTCCTTAAAATGGCTCATTATGGGATCTGGGAAAGCATTTCAGCAAACAACAATGAGATGTATTTAGAAGAGTGGAGAAAAAAAAGACATAGCTGCGTTGAAATAGACAGAAGGATAACTATGAGCAGAGAACAGGATGAAATGAAAAAAGAAAAGTAAAATGAAAGAAAAGGAAAGGCTGAGTAATATGATGTATATTTGAAAATGTACAAATAACTAATAAGCCATAACTTACACAGAAGAACATATACACATATACAGACAGAAAAGTAGTCATGTAGAGAGAAACTTTAGAGACAGAGAATATGGTGATGGCTCAGTAAATGTTTGCCCTGAAACTGTGAGGACCAGAGTTTAGATCCTGACACTCTATGAAAAGCCAAGTATGATAGCACATGCCTACAGTCCTAGCACTGGGGAAGAAGGAAGTTTCTTTTAACAAATTCACCATGGCTTATGCATACATGAAGAAACATACCACACTCATGCACACAAATGCATGTGCACACACACAAGCACACACCACAGTATATACCACACATACACACACATACACACATGTGTGCACACAGGCACACACACACCACAGCAGACACCACACACACACACACACACACACTCAGTGCAGAAAACAACCAAGAATTTTACTCATAGGAAAAACAAAACAAAATTAAGGCATTTTTTTTTAGAGTTACTCTTACAAGTTTTTAATTTTTTTAAATTATAATAAGGTAATCAATCAAATATTCAAATAGAGTAACAGCAAAAATAAATAGAAAAATAGTCTTGTCCCTGAGTTCTAGGTATCATTTACATTACAAAAAATGTTAATGTCTACAGAGCTGTCAAAGAGTAAAAACCTAAAAACAGAATTTGACACCAACTCAAATAGCTTTTAGCTGTGAATACTGAGGAAAGCTCTTCTTTGGTTTATAAATTCTCAGAACACAGTTTTAAAATCAGTTTCGAAGATCACAGTCTCCAAGGGACAAGTAAGTCATAGAGAGCACAGACGTCAGAGCAAAACATGTTGCCCTGTGAATGCAGAGCGAGCTGAAAGCTCTCGGGAATCCAGGGTGGGCTAATGACAAGTGTTAAATCCTTAGTGTGAGACATGTGATCTCCTGGAGGAGGGGAGTGACCTTGGAGATCCATTGCTCATGGGCTATCCTTTCACAGAGCAGTCTAGGTTTTGGTAGGTGTGGAGGCCTAAGTCAGCCCAGGGTCCTGAACTTTTCCAGGTGCTGAAAATACAGCTCTCCTTCTACTTCCTCCCTTGAGACAAGCCCTGGATTTTATTAATAGAATTTCTGAAAATGAAGAGTAAGAGGCTTGTTTGCACTGATCTCCATGAAATCACTTAAAGAGTGGTCATCAGATGAGAGGCAATGACGTCAAAGCTAACAAATGCCACAGGATATGATCTTCGTGATTTAATTTAGAAGCTGACCCTCAAAAACAAGTGCTTCTGGTCATGGCCAGACTTCTAAGATGCAGGAAGTACAATCTGTCCTTCTCACCATCCCACCAACATTAGAGGCAGCCTCTCACTTTCTTCTTCGGAAGACATTTTACTTGAGACTGTGCAGTGAGGAGCAGGGACAGTTGCTCCATAAAGCAAAGCAAAACAACATCTTGCATCTCAATTTGTTGAAACAGATTCTGATGTTAATTGATATTGTTGCTTGCATATCTGATGGCCAATATGCCCAAAATTCTTCCCTAATCGATTCATATGCAGTTTGGTGTATACTTTGAGACCTATTAAACGGCCCAAAAGGATTGAAGATTTTCACACATCGGGTTTTTTTCTCCAGTTTCTCACTGGTTCTTCATTTTTAACCTTATTGGGACTTTAAAAGGCATCAAGTACTGTAGCATGTTTCTAATTTATTTCTACTCAAATCATCAAAATGCTCTTTTGTAAGAGTCCTTTGGTGTCCAAGTATCCTTACGGGGCCTTTTCTTCAGTCTTGTCCCTGCCCCGGAAAGAAAACAGGAAATCACAATTTGCCACAATTAAAAAGACCGAGCCGGACAACAAGGTTTGAATTGAGTTCCACATTGGTTTCAGAACACTCTCGCCTCTCTCTAAGGGCCTTCTTGTTTACAACGATGTTTCAAACACAGCAGACTCCTTTAGATTCAAGCATCACGAACGGAAGGCAAAGTTCAATGTTAACTACGCTTAAGTTTCCGTTCACCTTTGTGTTACATGGGAGAAGAATAGGAGCCCTTAAAACAGACAAATATAGAAAGATATGAGTCTTAGATGCATGATATCAATGTGAACTCTATCAATACAATTCAGTGCCCAAAGGAAATTCTAGAAAATATGAAGTTAAGACTGAAAAAATAGCAAAAGGAACTATCTTTTTTTTTCCCTCCATGAATATAAATTAAACCTTTTGACTTCCTAGCAGCTGAATAAGGGAAAATAATCAAAGCTGATAAAAGGAAAATAATGACTTCTGTCAGTGTGGATGGAATACATGAGTCTTTCATAAGATTTTATTCTGAATTTCTTCAGCTCTGCCTCTTGAACAAGCCTGAGATTTTCTAAGTTATCAGTCTGGATCCAGAAAGAAGACAGATTCCATGCCAGTTGTTTGAAGGAGATAATTTAACTTAAGGGCTTGTCAAATAAATTTAGTTGCTAACTAGAACATTCAAAGACCAGGACAATAGAGTGACAGGAGCCAAAGGAACAAAAGTATGTTTAGAAATGTCAACATTTGAATCCTGAAGGAGGATGCAGTGGAGATGACTCTAGGACTTCTTAGCTGGGGTCATTGTGGCAGGGACTGGTGTCTCTGAGTTTGTAAAATGAGGCTGAGACAGGCCAGAACCAGAGACCATGGAGAAGTTGTCATGTGGCTAGACTGCAGAGGGCACAGTGATGCTACACAAAGATAGCCCAGGCTGGAAAGCTGAAAGCTGTTCCACGGTGAAAAGCCAGGCTGCTTGAATGACAGGCGCAGGGAAGCAGTCAGGAAGGTGAGGTCTCCTCCCTCCCCTTCTGTGTTCCCTATCACCTCAACCTGTCAGGAGCCACTGGCTTGGCGCCCAGCAACTTGATGAAGCAGCAGGAAGATTGGCAGGCTCCAATGTCCTACAACAGGGTAGAAAAGGGTTTGGAGATGAGGAATAGTCCTCAACCCATTTTTAAGATGCATAACAGTTCAGAAGTGACTATATCCTGCCTGATTACTACAACACACACACACACACACACACACACAATTCAAAAACAGTGCCCACACTGGCCAAATAGCTAATAATGAGAAACCTGCCAAATGCCTAAGTGCTTGAGTATCTCATATGTGTTAGTTCCTTACAACACTTTCAATCATTTTAATAACTCTATTAGGTGGACACTGTGATTAGTGCATCACTTTATATGAAGAAACAGAGGTATGGAATTGCTCAGCAACCAATAGATAAGTAGGAATTTAAGCCCAGACAGTTCGGCTCAAATCTACAGTCTCAATGCAATACTATATTTCTGGTGACTGTCTTTCGTGACCACCCAAGGCTGTCCAGCATTCTAAGGGCATGCATGGATTAACCAACTAAATTCTCATGAAATAAGCACTGTTGCTTGCATTGTTTTACAAAGGTGTTGACTGAGGCACAAAAAAAACACTAAATAAATAGTGTATGAACTCTGACCAGCTCAACCTTGGCACAGAGATGGCTCTGGCAGGCTTTACCATACTCTCCCATTCCCTCTGCTTTGCTAAATACCATTAGATTACATTCCTAAAGCTAGCCACCAAGGTCTAGTCCCTTATTTGATCACTTTCTTCTCCTGAGGCTGACTACCAAGCTCCAGGTATCAAAGTATTGAAGTCCAGCAATTAAAAGCTCCCTTTAACTCACCTAATTAACATGCTCAATTAAGATTAAACACCTCATCCTAACACAATGTTTCCCATTTTACCTTTGTGATTGCCATTTGCCTATGAGACACATCTGTTACCTCTCTATCCAGAGATATTCCATTGTCACACTCAAGTACAAATATCTCATACTCCTCTCCATCGCCTCCTTTCTCCCCTCTCCTTTGATCTCTTCCCCTTCTCCTTCTTCCTCTACCTCTATCTTTGTCCGTTATCCCAGTCTTTTGTCCCTCGGGGGCAGTCGTGTGTGTGTTTGTGTGTGTGTGTGTGTGTGTGTGTGTGTGTGTGTGTGCCTGTGTGCTGAGATCTTGGTCTGAGAACTTGGTTTTAGGGTTCCTGAGCTGATACTTTTAAGACTCAAGCTGAGTAAGAGCCTAAGCAGTGACTAAATCTAACCATGAATGAATCATGTGCTCAACTGTGGTACTGGAATGTTCAAAAAACTCATCCTCGTCACTGTACTATCTCTCCTGGAAAACCTTTGCCTCCCTTACAATGCATATGTCTAACGATAATTAAATCTCTATCATTTTAGACAAACTCATAATGTCGACTTTTTCTCAATCAAGACCTCTCCTGCTTTGTAGATTCCCAGTGGTAATTAGAGAAGCTCTTCTATATGCATGGTCCATGCCAAAGAAACTCACTGAAGAGAAAGTCTGGAAGAAAAGAGATTTGGAAGTCAGAATTTCCTTTTGGTTTCAGGTATCCTGGCAAGGCTCTTCTTCCATAGCATGGAGTGATATTTCCGTGGCCAGGCATGTCATGACCTTTCTTTAACATTGCCAATTGTGAAGTACTCCAACTTCAATAGGGACAGCTGGGTATCTAGTTCTGTGTGCCATTCTGATCAGCCTAAGGGAAGCAAACAGTCCTGGCAAACATACTTTGGGGACTCCATCATTCTGCGAGTTAAATGAAATGGCTGAAGCCATTTCCATTTATGGATTCTAATTGACCTCAGCAAAAGGCTCTGGGACTTTCGTTCCTGGCCTCTAGCATAATGGCTGGCTCACAGTAGCCTCTAAAAGAGGATTTGTGTGATGAGTGGGAGAATGAATTAATAATCTTTCCAGAACACATAAATACACACACACACATATATCAAAATAATTGAGTGAAAGCATTATCTCTTGGATTCTCACAATGAGGATAAACTCTTTGAAACTGCAAAAGTATGCCCAGATAAAAGAGCATTTTTCTTCTTAAAGGGATCTCTCACCAGAAACTCCAAGGACTATGATTTACAGAAGGTCCAAGACAGGAGTACTATCATGATTTACAGGACAGTTAAGTTTCTATCTCTCCTTAAAGACTACTCGCTCTGTTCTTAGTATAGAACGTGTGATAAGACAGCCAAACCTTTGCCAGGATAGACAGTTAGCATTGCAATAATGTCCACTTCTACTCATGATCCTTTACCACATGTTGTTTCTCAGGGTTATTTATCTAATATGTGATTCACAACCTCTTCTGTGTATCTGCATATATTCACATGCTTCTGAATTATGAATGATTGCTATATACTTAGTTTCTTTCCCCATTATTTTTTTATTCCTGGGACCCACATTTTTGTCTACTTCATAGCTAAAACTGTAAAACTGTCAAGGAGAACTTGCTATAAGATTATTTCCTTTTTCAATGAGTCACTTGCATTTCCTTTACAAGAGCATGTATCTCTGAAGTAATAAGCTTATGACTTGGTAAGCCCTTATTTATATACAGTATGATGGAAATCTGTCAACTGTCTAAAATAATGCATGGATGACGTTCTCACACATACATGCCACTGATAAAATTAAAATACTGTTTTCAGTTAAGGGCAAACATCCTTGCATAATCAAAATATAATCAACAATGATGGGAATGTTAATACCAACAGAGCAATGGCAACAGATAGTAAAAGGATGCAGGGAAGAATATTTTTCTACAAGGTGGTTATAACATTGTGGCAAATGTCAGCCTTTTATATGTGGCGTTCATTGCAGTGTAAGTGCCCGTTCCCCTGCAGAGAGCAGTTTCAGAAAGAGAAACATGAGAAACGTAGCCATGTCCCAGACAAAAACTGTAAATATGCACATGCTCCCTCCTAATGACTGACTTGTGCACACACATACATGCACAGACAAAATGCATGGTTTCCCTTTCCAAACTCGAGCTCACATTGAACACACTGTTTCATAACCTGCCAGCCCTTTTAAAAACCCTGACATTCATAAGTCAAGCCCCCGAGGCTCACTCTGGGAGGAAGAGGTCAATAGGCTTGAACAGCAGAATTAGAAGAAAGTAGAAAGGAAGTAAAGAACAAGGCAAAGTGGATCAAAGGGGACGGAGGCCATGGAGCTGAAAGGCCACCACAGAGGACAAGAGATAAAAACGGACTCTGGCCGCTTAAACTTCATTTTCTAATTTTCTTAATTGCACCAGCACTGCGCTATTGTGTGTTTTTGGAAACTCAGCTCCCCATTTCAGTTTCCTCTTGCTCCTCTTGCTCCTTTTGCTCCTCTTCCTCCTGCCCACCCCCCATCCCCTGTGGCTGGGGCAGTTCACAGGGCAGGGTAGAGATGCCAACCACTGGAGCCAAATTCAATTCTGAATCCAAACATAAGCTGTGTTTGAGAATCAAGACTCTTTGAGGCTCACCCAACTCCAATTTTACCAATTCCCTCCAGGGAAATAGTTCCCTTTGAAGCATTTTGGGATGCAGGTTTGGGTTTCTGGTGTGGTGCAATTTACGTATAGAATGAGCAGCCTGCACCTAACCCTCCTCTTGCCTGTGTGTGCTCTCTACAGCAGCCTATAGCCAAGTCAGCAGTGGAAGGCATGGCTGGAAAACATTTCTGCTCATGTGCATCAAAATTAAAATTTAAAAGGCAAATAAAGAATATTGAATTAGCCCAGATGTTGTAAAGTTAATATGCATGTTGATTTCCTCAGAAACAATTCTTGAACGTTGCAACAAAAAGAGGGGCGGAGGAGGGGAAAGAGAGCTTGAAATGAAACTCATTGTAAAATGGTAGTTTTTAAGCTGCTAATTATGTCAAGCAATATCTTTCAGGTCATTATCAAGGGCCCAAACTGGAAATGTTCACCCAAAGAAAAATAAACAAAAACATGAGATATTTTCTCTTAAAAGATAATAACTTCCTAGGGTCTGGGATTGGAAAGCATCTATAGGAAAATGGGAAAGGGATTGCCCCCTCAAGCAATTTGAAGAGAATCTATTAGGTCTGAATGGCCTCAAGATCCATTGGAAAAAGAAATAATCTTGAAAGGAAAGCTAACTTGGGAGAGCTGAGAACTGTGCTCACGCTGAGAATAACAGCTGAGAAGCCCACTTACTGGGTGTCACTGATCACTCATGGCTACATTGTCACTTAAGGCAAGGTAAATTAGAAGAGGTATCTGTAGCCTGGCTGGGAACTGAAGTCCTTTCTAATCCTGGTCCTCTGGGGTCATCTTCCCTTCACCATCAGGTCAAAGTGACTTGAGATAAAAGTTGCCAGCATTGTCAGCCTAGCAATGGGTCTGCTCCATCTTTATCACATACACTGTAAATTTCTGATTTTATGTCAGGGTTCTCTGGATACCTGGGCTTGTCTTCTTGTTCAACCCTTGGACACATTTGCATGGGGCTTCATTGTGATGTCACGAAGCCAGTATGTATTGAAGAAATATCTGAGAGGCTGGCCAGCCTTGTCATTTCCTTCTTCAATTTCTGAAAATAGGTTTGGTAGTGGGCCCACTGAGCCACAGCTCCTGGGTCTCTACAGTACTTTGTTTTCCACTCAACTATTTTTGCATTCTCCTGGGTAACTTCATTTGAGTGTCTGATCTCAAATAAATGCAACTTGGTTGATCCACCATCATATTTCTGCCTTACCAAAATGCATAGACTTAAGAAGCAAGAGTCTGTTCTCTCCATCACTCTAACTTCTCTCCATTTGCAAATGTTAGCATCTGCTCATCAATGTGGAGTCTCAATTAATGCAACAGCAGCAAATATCGTAGCTCCCTTCCTCACAGTTCCCCCACAGCAAGTGGAAAAGCCAAAGTTCAGGAACTCACACTGAACATCTTAGCTGACTTCCTTAGGCAAGATGAAGCTGACAGGACCCCTTTAGCTCTGTCCCATCACCCAGAATCCAAACAATTGGTCCCCCACAGCAAGTGGAAAAGCCAAAGTTGGTATCTACAGATAGTAAAGACTGAAATGATACCTAACTTCTCAGGAAATGCATTAACAAGAAAGGTAAAATAAAATATTTAAGTATTTATTTTTTCTGATAAACCTAGAAAAAAATAAACCTAGAATTCTGGACCCTGAGAGTTCTTCAAATGTAAAGAAAACAACAAACAAAATTGAGAAAAAGTTATTGATAGTATATCTAAATTCTCTCTCTCTCTCTCTCTCTCTCTCTCTCTCTCTCTCTCTTTCTCCTCTCTCTCTCTTTCTCTCTCATTCTCTCTCTCTCTCTCTCTCAGTGTGTGTGTGTGTGTGTGTGTGTGTGTGTGTGTGTGTGTAGGTAGAGAGAGAGAAAAATATATTTCCAGAAGCTGTACTTGTGTGTGTGTGTGTGTGTGTGTGTGTGTGTGTGTGTTTATATATATATATATATGATATATAATAATATATAGTATGTAGTATATAGTATATATATATATAAACCCTTATAAAATTGATATGCTAAGAAATAAAAGAAATAAAATAAAAATGTTTCATTAAAAAACCAAAAGGAAAAAAAGACATATACAGGCCTAATGAATAAGGACACAAATACAAAACAATATAAGTTATGGTTAATAGTCAACTCAACTGGATACATAATTACTTAGAAACCATTAGGCTAAATACATTCACTAAGACTGAGATTAATAAAGTGAGTGAAAAGCTATAGCCTAACTATACACTGTCTACAAGAAACAAACTTTGAATAAAAAGATAAACAGAGATTAAATGTAAAGGGATAAAGCTGCGTTGTACTGATACTAATCAGGAGTATCTACATCAGAAACATAACGAGTAAACTTGTCGGAGGAAGAAAATAAGATGTTTCAGTACAAAACCAAAACAAGGAATGAAAGAAACAAGGAAGGAAGGAAGAGAAAGAAAGAAAGAAAGAAAAAGAAAAGAAAAAAGAAAGAAAGAAAGAAAAGAAAGAAAAGAAGAAAGAAAGAAAAGAAAGAAGACACTGAACAAGAGGAATTATCAGGGATACAGATGATTAATCATTCCAATAGATGAGGGGTCAATCCTCAAGAAAATTTAATAATCATTAAGATGTAGGCAACTAAATATCTTTTGAAGTATAAGACAGGAAAAATGTGAAATAGAAATAGATGAAGCCACTATTGTCACTGGAGACTATCTTTCAGAAGTGGACAGATCCAGGAAGAAGAAAATCAGTGAAGATGTAGTTGAACTGAACAGCTCCATCGTTGCCTTGGATGTAATTGACATCTCTAGACTACTTCAACCTAAGAAATCAGGTCTGGGGAGATGGCTCAGCAGGTAAAGGCACTCACCACACAAGCCTGACAACTAGAGTTTGATCCTCAGAATCCCCAGAAGCTGTAAGTGATGACTGCATCTGTAATCCCTGCCCTCTTACAGCAAGATGGGAAGTGAAGACAGGAAAATTGCTCCGAAGCTCCTGAGCCCAGATTAGGCACGAACAGTAGTATAAACACAAGAAAGATCCCACCTCCAATGGTGAAAGGCTAGATTCCCCTCCTTGAAGTTTTCCTCTAACTTCTGCATGCATGCTGTGGTATATACATCTGCACACTACAGATTATATACTATTCTCAGACCAACATGGAATGTTCAAAAAGACTACATTTGGGGGGATTAAATTTAAATTTATGAAATATATAATATCTGCCATGAGACCACACTAGAATTAAACTGGAAATCAATAACAAAAGCACAGCAGGAAAATTCCATAATACTTCTAAGTTAAACAAAACAATTCTAAATAGCATTTGGATCAAAGAAGAAACCTCAAGACATTTAAAAATATTTTAACGAAAATATAACACAGAATTTTGTGGGACAGAGCAGAAGCAATGTAAACAGGGGAAGTTACAGCATTGAGTACATATAGTAAAAAAGAAGAAAGATCTACAACCAGCCCTCTAATGAAGCTTTAGAGGATGAGAAAATTAAATCTGAAGTAAGTAGATGAAAAATATGATAAAAGAAAAAAATGGAGAAGAAAGCAATGTAACTTAAAACGGAAAATCAATAGAGAACAACCAAACCAAAAGCTAGGTTAATGAAATTAAGAACCCTCTACTTAGTCTGACTAAGGATAGAATTGAGAAGACAAAAATTGCTAATGTTCTAAATGAAAGAGAAGATAAGCCACAGGTCCCACTGATTGCTAAAATGGTTACAAACACGAATCAGGAACAGCTCCATATCCACAAACTTCATTGTCTAGGGTCTATGGTCCACCTATGTGAAAGAAGCAATTTGCAAAAAAATCTTTCAAGGAGAAAATATAGTCACATGTCTATTAAAGAGACCAACATGATAAATAAGAGTCTTTCAGGGAAGAAAACACCGGGCCCAAGTGAATAGTTAGTAGTAGTCTACTGCAAATAAGAGAATCCCATAAGCTGAGTAAGCCATAAAAAAATGAGTCTGTTTTAGCTCCTGGGTCAGACCCAAGATGGAAGTTCTATCTGATGATGGTCTTCTTACTAATGCAGTCTGAAAGCTGTCCCAGGGCATCACATGGCAAGAAACGGAGTACATGAGAGACCCAGCTCAGCTGGTTTTTACTGTAGATCCACTCTTGAGATAATCCATTAACTCATTAATCCTTTAATGTGCTGATCATAAGAGTGGATTAAATCCATTCATGAGGCCAGAACACTCCTCACCTCCTAAAAATCACAGTTGGTCTCATCTTCTAATATCTCCTTATGAGCATTAGATTTCAACATTAGTTTCAGAAGGGAAAACTTGGTCTACCCTGAAGGCTATGTCCTTCTCATAGACATAATAAGACAGGACAGAAAGATAGAAAAGTTAGGATGATATGAAAAGGGAAAGGAATCTCTCATCCAAGTCCGACTGAAGGCTTTATAAGTAAGGAATAGCACATTTAACATTTGCTGAAGGCTGCTGACAGAGACTATCCCTTTTTATGTGTGGATATTTTATGTAATAGCATTGCTGAATTAGGCGTAAGACCTGAGCATATATCCCTCCGGGAAGGGCCTTATCCCTTTCCCTGGGCAGGACCTGAGAATTTCTGCTAAAACTGTTGACTTTGTTTCTAATAAACCCCACCACCTTACATCCTTGTTAACAAGACTTTAGCAAGACCTACCTTAGCTCCAATAATCTTACCAAGAGCCCCTCAGAAATCACTCAATCATCTCATTTGGGTTTCTTAGAAACTTTTTGAACATTGTAATTTCAAATTCCATCAAAAATGCTATAAATGACATTAGAACAAAAATATTAGTGACACTTCTCCCTTGAGAGCTCTGTATCCTCCTTTCTATGTAACTTAACTCTCTAAGGCTCTATTCTGAGAAGCTCACACCCATGCCCTCTGGTGTCTCTCTTTCCTTTTCTTCTGAGTTTCTCTTTTTATTCTTCAATCTTCCTGCTTAAGGCCATATGAAAATATCTGTATTAAACCTCAATTCTATTTCTATGCTGGCTTGAATTTCATTTCTACACTGACGTTGGGTGGCACAGTAACCAGCTGCTGGCAGCAGAGACAGGAGACAACTCTAGGTTGCCAACTCACAGAGACCACTCTGAATGCTTTCTGTCCTTAGATTTTCTACAACTGTGACAAGAGTCAACCTTACAGATATCTAAGTTTCTCTCTAGATCCATTTCTCTTTGTACCACATGATAATTTCTTTAGCAAAACCCAGTGGGCTACATGCTTGATTTTTTTCCTCCTTAAAGCACACATTATTTCTTTTCATTTCTTTTTAATTATTTTATTTTGTAAGATCATCAATAACTTGATCATTTGGTATTGTACAGCCAATTGGTGTGCTATTTCCTTGGGAAGATTATGGTTTCTCTAGTTCTCAGAATCTTTAGATGCCTGTAGTTCTTTGACTAGGGTTGAGACCTCCTGAGTTTCCCCCTTGTCCATGTTAGCATGTCTATTGATGCTATCCTTGTTCTGTTCATGTTTAGGCACACATGGTGGTAAAACTTTATGCATGTAGCATGTAGCATTCCTAGGAGACACAGCCTCACAGCAAACCTCCTGTTCTTCTGGCTCACACAGTCTTCTTCCCCTTCTTCTGCAATGATTTCTGAGCCTTACATGTAGGATCTGTGTTATAAACATATCAGTTGGTTCTGAAATCTACAATTTTTACCAGATATAGATCTCTATAATAGTTTCCATGGTTTTCTCTAAGAGTCTCTGTCTATTACAAAGAGAATTTTCCTTGACAAGGTTCAAGAACTACTTTGATCTGTGGCTACAAGGGCCAATGTTTAGAGCACAGTTAGAGATCATGCTGCTTTTGTAGAGTATTTGTTGCAGGTTCTCCTCCAAGAACCTTGATTTCACTAGCCCTGGGTTGGCTGGGTTTCCAGCACTAGAATGGTTTCCATCTTCTTGAGTAGGGCTTCAGTGCAATTAGAGAACTGTTGCTTACCACCAAGTTACATGTGCCACTACTTCACCCTTAGGGTTAACATGCAATGCTGGTCATTGTTGTTAATCACATATGTTGTATATTTATCCAGGTGTATGTTAGGCAATGTGTTTTTGTACATACATATATGCATGTAGAGAGTAGATGTAATCCTTGAGTGTCAGTTTTCTGATGCCATCTCACCTTATCTTTTGAAATAGTATCTCACATCAGGACTTAGGTCTCACCAACTAGGCTAGATTAAATGGCCAATTAGCCTTAGATATCTGCCTGTCTCTGCCTCCCCAGTTCTAGGATTACAAGAACATGCTACCATATTTGGCTTTATCATATGGGTTCTGTGCGGTCAAACTCAAGTCCTCATGCTTGTGCAACATGCACTTAACCCAATGACCAATCACCTCACCCTCAGATTTTTCAAGTCTTTCTGCTGTTTCCATTTGCCTCTGTGGTATAGCAAAAAATGGCCCAAAGTAGCCATGCATCAGCCTGAATGATTCAGTGCTTACAGATGTCTTCTATGACTCTTTATCCTTAAATTTCATGCTCTGTAAAGCCCTCAGGCATAGACACAATGGAGCCAAATTGTTGCTAAGAAACAAGGATGATGTTTTCTTCCATCTCCAGTAAGATGTTCCTCATTTCTATTTTATTGTCCATTTTTCCATCAACATTCTGGTCTCAATGAACAAGGCGATCTTTAAGAGGATTTTTCTTTAAATTATTTCTTAAATTTTTTTCTCATACAATATATTCTGATCATGGTTTCCCTCCCCAACCCACCACTTGCTCCTCCCAGATCATCTACACATTTCTTACCTAGCCAACTCCATGTCCTGTCTTCCTGTCTCTGATTATAGGGAAAAAAAAAACAGAATGAAAAAGAAATAAGAAAGAAAGAAACACACACAGCCACACACACAATCACAAAAACAAAACCCACAAAGAGACAAACTTGAAAAGCATAAAATAGAGGCGGGGAAAATTAAAAAAAAAAAGAAAAGCATAAAATAAAAACAAATGAAAGACCAGTAAGACAAAAATATGCCCAAACACAACAGTATGAGACAAAAAGTCTACAACATACCATTGAGTTCATTTTGTGTTGGCCCTCTGCTGCTAGGAATGGAGCTTATCTTAATTGTGGTTAATATACTCAGTAAGAGACTCCATTGAAGAAAACCAACTTTTCCTTTGCAATTGGATGTCAACTGGAGACAGTCTTTTGGTTAGGAGTGGGATCTCTAAGAAATTTTAAGCCTCTGCTTAAATTTCAAGTCCTCACTAGAATCACTGCAATTTACTTTAAATCTGACACAGCCCATCCCCATAATCCTGCTCTAAGTCACTTCCATATTTCCAGGTATGCTGTATTAACTACAGTCCTCTCTCATATTCATGCTCTGTATTTCTGTCCTTTGTCTGATGCTTACCACACAATACCACACACTTTGTAGATTATTTGTTTTTAAAAACGGGTGAATTTTAACTGATAATTCCACTGCAAGAGAACAGAAGCTGAATCTGGTGACTCTTTTGCTGGCAAGATTCCAAGGGCTGTATGGCTTCATGAGTTTAAAACAGGAGCTATGAGAGAGATCAAGTCAAATGGGCTTTCATGGCTGACTTACTCTTGAGATAACCCATTTGTGCACCTTGGCAATCACTCCCTGGCCATTTAGATATGATAACTACCATGACTAAATGTGGTTTATGGAACAATGGTTCAAGACTTTACAATCGACTCATGTAATTTATTATTTTGCTAGAATAAAAGAGAAAGCCCACATGGTATCTAGTTGCATAAAAATCCTTTGACAAAAATTGAGCAAACATTAATAAGAAAAAATAAGAAAAATAAGGAAAAGAAACCGAGAGATCAGTTGGACTTGACGGAAACTTCCTTAACTTGGTAAATACAGCTATAAAACCGGTTACATGATATGCATTATAATTAACCCCAAGATGTTAAAATCTTCTCACTAACATCAGGAATAAATTATAAGTGTCTGCAGTCACCTTTGCCCTTCGGCATTGCACTGAATTCCTTGTCCATTATATTAGTAAAATAAAAGTGGATAAGATGTATATAGATTAGGTAAAAGAAAATACAACTGAATATGTTCAAAAGTGACACAATCATTCATTCAAAAAATCTCAAATAAATGAATGATTGAAATTAAAAAAAACTTTAGAAAACAAATCTTAGAAGGAATAGATGATAAAAGCAAATTGTAATGTATAAAACTTAGTCACACCATCAAAAAGAGGATGAATTTGAAATTCAAAACAATATTCATATTATTATCCTTTAAAATGAAATATTTATAAATCTAATGAGATATGTACTACATCCACTCTAGGAAAACTATAAAACTCTGATAAAGGAAAGCAAGAAAATAGCAAAATGTAGAGGTATCTTATGTTCATGTATAGACCATTCAATATCAGCATTATTTCCTTCTTCAACTTGACCAATAAACTAATCGCAGTTAAAATAAAAATTTTATAAGTTTATGTCATGAAAATTGTAAAACAAGTCTGAAATTTTATAATGAAAGGAGGGGAAGAGAATATCATTTCAATATTGAAGAAAAATAACAAAAGGAGAGGCTGTAACTCCTTGACCTTAAGATTTACTGTAAAGCTACAATAACCAAGATGGTGTACAGCTCAGGAACAGACTGGTGTATCCATGGGTCAGAAATGGTTTATCCATATATAGTCCAGTGATCTTTGACAATGAAGCCAAAGCTATAATACCATGGAAAAGGGTGTTCTTGACAGATGAGAGAAAAGAACAGAGCCCTGTAGGATTATAAGAAGAAAAGTTTAGATAGACTTTGTGTTCTTTATAAAAATTAAGTAAAAATGGAGCCTAAATCTACATGAAAACAAACAAGAATTAAACAATCCCTAAAAGATACAATATGATGCCTCCTATAAAGCTTTCTAGAGACCACAAACCCATGATGGTTAATATATGTAATTGGACTTAAACTTGAAAGCAAATTAGGTGATTTGTATGATGAAGATAAAGTAGGTTCAGATGCCCCAAATACCCAACTTCCATGCAGGATGTTGCATGTGTGGGTGACAAGACAGGATGGAAAGTCTGTATTTTCAACTTAATTTTGCTGTGAAACTAAAACCACTGTTAGAAATACAATGTATTAGCCTTGATAATTTTAAGGTAGTGTGTGTGTGTGTACGTGTGTGTGGTGTGTGTGTGTGTGTGTGTGTGTGTCTGTGTGTGTGGTGTCCACATGCATGTGAGTGTTCCACAGGTGATACATGCCACTGCCTGTATATGGAAGTCAGAGGACAACTTTCGGACCTGGTTCTCTCCTTCCAGAAGGTTCTGGAAGGCAGACACAGGTTGGCAGACCTGTATAGCAAGCACTTTTACCTGATGACCCATCTCACTGGCTTCAGTCTATTAATTTTTAGACATTTCTTGGGCTTGAGTTATGGCTTCAATAACGCTAGTTAAGTTGCTCTGGGTTAGTTAATGTATTGAGGCCTTGTACACTGCTGGCATAGTGGTATTTACTTCCTTGGCTTGCCAAGAGACTGGAGAGAAGCATGGGGTGTGAGAACGCTTCCTAAAGTGCTCCACACTCATTCCTCAGGCTTCTGACGGAGGCAGCTGAGCAATTTCTCATTACTTTCCACTGAGCAAGCATTGGTGGCTGCACATGTGGACACACCTCATCCTTTTACGATCTCAAAGAAATTAGCATGGGCCCTTAGAAAGTCCCCAACAAAAACTGGTGAAACTTTTATTAGATGCCAAGAAAGCAGCTGGCACTATAAACTGTGCAAGAGCTTTGCTGGCACGCCTACTTCCACATGCTGCCAAATGGTTACTGAAAGAGACCTGACATTGCATTGGGGAAACAAAGGAAAGCCATCTCCTAACCTCCCTTTGCCTCTAGTCAAGGGGAGAGCTTTGGCAATCTACTCATTCAGTACCCTACCACTTTACAGAAAAGGATCCATGGCACACATATTGTAGGGAGTGTGAGAGGTGACCCAGATCCTTCAGGATGAAACATCGAGGTAACACAAACATTGTTTTGGTTTGACACATACTGCTAATTATTACTACCCTCTATTTCTTTAAGTATCTGGACAGAAATAAATCCTTCAATGCTCTCCTCCTGTGTTGTGTTGTGTTGTGTTGTGTTGTGTTGTGTTGTGTTGTGTTGTGTTGTTCATGTGTTTATTCTACATTTGCCTGGCTGCCTTGTAGGTTGTTTACTGAGCAACTTTAATGAAAGTATTTCCATTTTGAAAATATGAACACATGTTCCAAAAATAATGTGGGTTTTGCCAGATAAAACAAATAAAAATGACTTCCTTTTCCCATGGTTTGGATACGGCTTGTCCCCTAAACGTTATCTTTTGCTGGTAGCTTGTTCTCCCATGTGGATGGAAGGATTGAGTTCTGAGATCATTAAAAGGTAAAATCTCATGGAAGGTAATTGAATCGTGGGAGTTCTCATGAACGGATGGATTCTGTCTTCCAAGAGTGCTGTTGGTATCACAGCCCTGGAATATAAACTGTTTATAAAAAGAGCAAGCACGGAACACAGTCATTGAAAGTCACACATGCATGAAGACCTGAGTTCAGATCCTCAGCTCCCACATAAATGCTAGCCACAATGCTGTATCCCTGTAATCTCAGCCCTGAGGAGTCAGAGACAGGAAGATGGATGTGGTTGAATGCCTAGTCAGTTTTGCCAACTGGTGAACTCAGATTTGGTGAGAGGCTCTGTCATTATCAAGGCAAGTGGCATTGCTTCCACATGTGCATGTGAGTGGCATACCATGTAAGGACAGGAAGGGCGATCCCCACTTTTGTTGTTTCTTTCACATTCTCTTGTTGGGATCTAGAAAAACATTGCCCACGGGGCCCAGGCAAAGGGGTTCTCACTATACTTCTTGTTCAATATCCCAGTCTATGGCCTAGCAGTGGCTACTCAATCCCAGATTCACTGTATCCCCACGCAGCAACCTTGTTCCACTGTGCTGTAATTTAAAGAAGAAACTTAGACAAGAAGGAATCTTAGCCTTTTCCTTGAATTTCTCTCAATTAAATTTCCCAGTAAAGACTGAGAGACGTCTATGCTTGTGTTCAGGCCAGGTCATATAAGAGGAAGTTACTGAGAAAGTCTTTCTTATAATGTCCACCAGAGAGGCTTCTGCAGATCACCACAGTCATAAAATCATGCATCATTTGCTTTTCTTCATGAGCCCAGAATTCGGGATTTGAAAAACACACAAACTGATGCTCAACTTCCAAGATCAATTAACCTTCGAATGGAAAAGATTCAATTTCAAATTAAAAGCCGTGTGCATTTTTAAAATATTTATGTGTTAGTAACAGGAAACTCCATTGAGAATGTTGAATCTGAGCACAAGGCAGTATAAGCTCCACTGAGAGACAGAACTAACACTTTCCCTATTTCAAGATCATGGTCGAGAACAAGGAGCATGATAGCAGGTCTCCTTCACCCTACAGTAGCCTACTGGACAGCATCTTGACACTGAGAGAGGAAGAGCTCGTGATTCTCACATATTTATAGGTCTCATAAAAATATTCCTGGCTCCAAACTTAAAGTTCTCCTGACTCACCAACAGCTAACAAAACACTGAGATATCAGTTAGATGTTAGACTGCCTACACCAGGAAAAAAAGAGTCAAAGAAAGGGAAAGGAAGGGCAAAAGGGAAGGGAGGGATGGAAGGAAGGAGGGAGAGGAGAGAGGGAGGGATGGAGAGGGGCAGGAGGAAGACAGGGAGGTAGGGAAGACAAGAAAGGGTGTTTTAAAGCATGCTAGTTTAGGAAAGTTTTCTGACTAGATTCATTTTCTTCAAATTAAATAAGTATTTATGGAGTGTATGCTATCCAGCATCTATTGTCCTAAATATGGAAAATATATGAATGCCCAAGTTCTTTATATTTCATGATGCAGTGTTTGCACACAACCTACTACACACACCCCCACACAGACATGCACATGCATACACACATGCACTCATGTGCATGTGCACACACACATATACACTGCTTCGAATTGGACACTGAGTAGTACCTGTTACAAAGCAAGTGCTAATCTAGCATTTGGGAACTCTTTTTATCCTGATATTTTGGAAACATGAGTATTTAAATCTGAGAATATATTTGAATCTGAGATTGTGGCACCCGTAGTTAGGAAACACAAGCTATCCAAAGGAGAAGTCAGTTAGTTCTTTTCAGTAAAACAAAGCTTGAAATAAACCACATTATGTACAGATACAGATGTTTATACCACTTGTGTGTAACACAACTACCACATGGTGATATGTAAGACCTAGGGGAACAACCAAGGGAGTATGCATATGGCCGTTCTCCCATCCCAGTTTAAAACTCATCTCAAAATTTAAGATGATAGATATGTGTAGATCATGAAGCACACACTCACCATGCTGCCTACCTGCCTACCTGGATTTTTTTTCTTTATCTGTATGTAATATCTACCTAACATCAACTTGTCACTTTGACTTCAGAAAACAGCATCATCTAGCCATGTTATTACTAACACAGAGATATTCTCTGTAACTAGGTACTGTGAATAGTTCCTCTTTCTACCGTTACTTCTCCTCTATACAAGCCACCACCTCCTCTCAGCTATAACCATAGTAGCCTCAATGGTGTCACCTCATTCCATTAAATGAATTCAGACCTAAGAACCAGATCAATATTTCCAATCCATAAGTCAGACTATGTTCCTTTGTTAACTAAATAATTCCCTACTCTTTCACTGGAGGAAACCTGAGGTCCTCATCAGGACTTGGGTCAAAGGTTCTATAGAATCGGCCCCTACTATTTTCCCAAGTCATCAGTGTCTTCTCTCCACCCCAACTGTGTACAGATTTTGCATTTCTTGCACTCATAAGCCAAGTTCTCCAAGTGCAATAGCCCTTGTCCCTGTATGCTGTCTATCCCAGGCCTCTCCTAGAAGTCACAGTCTAATTTCTAGGCTTAGTTTAGCTTCTGAAAATCCTTTTCTGGACACACTGCCTCAGGTAAGCACTGCTTCCTCCACTCATTAACTCTCTGCCATTTTTAACTCAACCATGTCTCTACCACTTAGGTACTTTCCAACTGTGCCTCCCACCCACCCAGAGACTAGAATATAAGTCTCCCAAGATCACATATAACCTTCATATCAGAGATAAGAGAAAGCTTGGTGTGACAGCATAATGCCTGCCATACCATCTGCCTGAAGGGTTGAAAAATCACTTTAAGCACACAAATTTAAGACCAGCCTGGACAACGAATAAGAAATGTCTCAAAATAAAAGGGAAAAGCATACAATAAGAATTTGAAAAATCAGTGAAAAAAGCCACTTGCCCCATTACACACAGACACACATATACAGACATACACAAACAGACATACACACACAAAGACGTAGACACACACACACACAGACGTAGACACACACACCACACTTTCCGCCAAGGCCATGTTTCATGTACTACAAGTACAGTTCTTAAAGGGCTTGCTGTGTGTGTACTGAGGTAGAGGTGAAAGCCAATGAGGCCATGAAACTTGTTGTTTTGCAAGAATACACAGTCTGTGATGCGCAAAGGCACCACAGAGCAGAGAAACTGAGCTGAAGCTTGGGAATAAGGGGAGAGAAAGAAAGCTGGTGAGGGTATGTCAGGCAACAGGGCTAATAACTACAAAGACTGAGAGGTGGCAAGTCACACGGGAGGTCCATAGAGCGTGGAATGCATCCATGTTGCTGACCTAAAATGCTAATTATCACTTAAAAAGTGGTAGAAAACATGTCTATGTTCCTGACCCCGGGTCTCTAGTTATGAAGTGACCCCTGCAAATTAGACACTTATTAGCGAACATCACAGATCTTTTCATTTTGTGTCATAAATAAAACTCTGACATGGACAGGAAGCAGAGCTCAAACGACATCTTATTCCATCCTATAAAGAAAGGGAAGTTTCCTGTTAACAGGAAGATGTTTTGGCCATTTTATGCCTTTTCTTTTCTAGAAGCAAATCCAGTGTTCTTAGTTTGGTTGAGACCAGGGAAATGGAGGAAGGATGGTATTTCCAGGATTCTAAGCTAGCCTTTTAGCCATATGCCCTTGTTGCCATTTCCTTGAAAACTATTTAGAAATGTAGGCTTATGTCCAGACAAAATCATACTTTGGCAAAATGGTTCTGTCCAATTGTTTCTTCATCTGCCTCAAGAATAAAAGCTAGTGTCCTTTTATTCCTTCTTAAAACATTCAAGTCTCCAAGATTACCTAAAATATTCTTAATTAGAAACTCAAGCTGTGGCGACTCTGTGGACTTGAGACATATTTTAATCTACTTTAACTAGTAGATCACATTTGAAGCTAGGAAAAAATAGTAAAATGTCTGTCGATGCATATCTTACCCCCTCTTATCAAACAGACACCACTATTAACATCTTTATTGTGTGATGTCTTTGTTACACTTGGAACATTATTATTAAGCAGATTTCACTGTTTCTATTTAGGACTACTCTTCTGCGGGTTAGACAAATACATAGCAACATGCATTCACAATCAGAGTGTGATATAAAGTAGTCACACTTCCAAAAGTCTGTCTCTTCTGTCTATTCACCCGCCTTCTGAACTCCTTGCATACACCAGTCTTTTGCACGATCTCCATAACTCTGCCTTTTCTAGATTATTCCTTGATTATACAATCAAGGAATTATGGGATTATACAATCTTTTCAAACTAACTTCTTTCACTTAGCAAGGTGTATTTGTTTCTTCCATATTTCCTCATGAAATAATAGTACATTTCTTCCTCTCATGGATAACTCTTCATTACTTACCTGTTGAACTATGAGAGGATACTCTGATAGCTTCCAAGTTAGGGCAAATAGTGACTAAAACTACTATAAAATTTTATATGCAAGCTTTTCTTTAAGTATAAGTTCTTAATTTATTTAAGCTAATACCTAGGAATGAGACTGTAGAATGATACAGTTAGAGAGAGTTTTGTAGGGCATCATGAAAATATCTTCCAAGTAGTTGCAGCAACCTGCATTTGCATGAGTACTGTGTGAGCATTCCAGGTACCCACACACTGAGCAGCATTTGATGTCAGGGTTTTGGATTCTGGCCATTCTGATACATAGCTGGATTTCATTTTTCTTAATTCTCAATTCCTGGATGACATTCAATAGTAAACCTGTTTTCTCATGCTAACTTGTTACCTGTTTGCTGTCTTTGATGAGGTGCTTTTTCAGACAAATCCTTATTTAAAAATATGCTTTCAACTTTGAAATCATTTTTGACTTGCAGGGGGAAGCATGCAAAAAGAGTGGGAAGATTTCTTGCATACTTTCTGCTCAGCTTCCCTAAAGGTACCATCTCCTCCAGTCAGGTTACATTTTGAGACTAAGCATTAGCACCTTATTGTCCCAACTGCATTCAGTGTTCAGACTTCCTCAGCTTCTCCACAAATGAGTTGTGGTTGTGGTTGTTGCTTTGGTTTCTTGGTGTTTTATTTTTTTTCAAAAACAAAAAAGCAACAAGGTTTCTGAAGGGACCAGTATCTGCTCAGGTCCTCCAAGACCACGTTCTCAGCATGCACAAAAGAGATTTATTTGCCTCAGGTGGACAAAGGGCAGGGAACAAGAGACAAAGACAGGAGACAGAGGACAAAGGAGGCGGGGAGAGAAACAAAGGAGAGGAGGAGGGGGTATTTATCCTAGAGGGGACAAGGTAATGCTTCTAGATAGAGAGGAGACAAATATGGCCCACAGGCAAAAGGTGGTTTATAAAGATACAAGGGGAAAACCAGAGTTACGATGAGGTGTTTATTTTGGTTGGACATGTTAATTAGATGAGCCAAAGGGGCTTTTGATTGCTAGACTTAAATACTTTCATAGCTGAACCTTGGTAGTCAGCTTCAGGAGGAAGAAGTGACCAAATAAGGGAATAGACCTTGGGGACTAGCTTCAGGAAAGTGATCTAATGGTTTTTAGCAAGGCAGAGGGAATGGGGGAGAAGGGCAAGGCCTGCCAGTGCCATGTTGGCCATGCTAGGGCTGGCTAGAATCCCTTTACTTTCCTTGTTGATGATGATTCTATTTTTTCAATATCCTGTACAGGAAAGAATGATTCACATACCATGTCTTCCCAGTCTCTTCTGGTCTGGATCACTTAACTCTTGTTCCCTTTGCTTCACCAGGTATGTATTGAGATTTTGGTAAGAATCAATGTGCCTGAAATTGGGTGACATCAATCAAAATGGGATAATTGGGACCTCAAAGTTTCCTACTCCATAAGAACAAGAAAACTGACAACAATCAACTCTCCAATCAATAAAACTCAAAGCTACAGCCATTTAGGCACACTGACAGCCTCACAAATGAGCTCTGTGCACTCTGAACTTGCCTTCATCCCATTCCTCTTTCTTTGGCTCCATGGTTTCCTGAGATCCTGCAGGCTGGTACCACTAGCAAGGAAAAAAAAAAAGAAGAACAGACTGAGCTCCCGTGAGCCTCAACCCCAGATCCTGCTCTTACTTGGCCCCTCTTTTGCTGGGTCTTTGGAAGACCTACCTCACTTACAAAGTTTCTTTATTTCTTCTAATACAGAGTTTAACCACTGCTAAAAATTCTAGCAGCAATAGGAAAAATTAATTATAATCGATTATTTAACTCTGCCACTGCCTGAAGTATGGATAGCAATGGCAGACAATGAAATGCTCAGATTTTAAGAGGAAGACAGATGTCCATATGGTCTTTGAATGATATGTGGAAATGTAGAACCACCATGCTCTGCAACTATAAAGTATTCAAACAAAACCAGCGACAAAGCTAATGTCATGTCTACAGCACCTCATGTGGCTCTACGGGAGAAGGGAGGGAAGAGTGAGGCTGCATTGTGAACTGTAGGAAACAGGCTCTGAGAAAAGAATGGGAGAATAAGCTCGGAGAAGTAAAGGGACCTCTGAGCTGTCACTAGCTGTTTCACAGCTAACTCAGCAGCCATCTCAGTGGCTGCAGATAAGGCAGAATGCTGACTTCCTCAGAGTCTAGTAGTTTGGGGAACTCATTCAACAATGGATAGAATTGGTTTAGGAAAGTTATTCAATGAGTAACAACTACTATAGCACTCACAATCATGACTAACTCTGGGAACAGGAAGAATTTGCTGTCACAGTAGTCACTTCAAGTTATTTTGGGTACTCAGGTTTATTCAACTAACAAGGTGATATATATGAAGAAACAAAAGAGTGTCTAATGCACAGAAGAAAGAAAAAAAATCAGAAATCAATAGAACCTGCCCTGAAAAAAATCTAGGCATTTAGCTTAGATAAGTTAACAGATTAAAACAAGCAAACAAACAAACAAACTAGTCATTGCTAAATAATTAAAGGAGAAAAGGAGAACAAATTGTCACTAAATATCAATATCATATATCAATAAAGAGATGGATTCTGGAATATGAAAGTAAAATAATGGAAATGAAACAGATCTTGGAGGACGTGGTGACAGATCTAAGCAAAGAAAACAAATGGAAAACTTGTGACAGGCCATACAAATCTAGTCTGAGTAACAGAAACACAAAGGGATGGAAAACATGAAGAGACCCATCATGCACTAAGAAGCATATGTATGTGGGAGTCTTTAATGCAAAGGAGGGAGACACGATGGGCAAAAAGCTGAAAATTTTGATAGAAAACACAAACCTATGTTCTCAAGAAAGTCAACAAGTCCAGATAAAATCAAGGATGCCCTGAATTAGCCATATCATTGTCAAGCTACAGAAGCCCAGTGACAGACAGAGAATTCTGAAAACATAGAAATTATCAGTGATGAGGGGAAAACTGGAGAACCAGCAAGACGCCTGAGTTTTATTCCCAGTACCATGTATAGGTGGAGGGAGAGAACCAACTCCACAAAGTTATCCTCTAGATTCCATGCTACATGTGCCCCTCATAACATATCACACACATGCTGCACACGCACACACACAGAGAGAGAGAGAGCATATCACATACACACACACAGAAGAA
Organism: Mastomys natalensis; assembly: GCA_021653895.1. NCBI lineage: Eukaryota > Metazoa > Chordata > Mammalia > Rodentia > Muridae > Mastomys > Mastomys natalensis. The sequence goes on from JAJTUV010000391.1 coordinate 1,661,262, forward strand.
GAGAGAACATGATCATACACACAATCTCAACAACACACACACCAATCAGAGTCATTCAACAAGATATCATCAGAGAGAGAGAGAACATGTTAATCACACATAGCATATCACACACACAAAGCATGTAACAAAAGTTAGTTAATAATTATTTCCTCATCAAAAATCATAGGCAGTAGGATAATGTAAGTGTTAAAAGAAAAAGAAGCTGTCAGCCAAAAATTTCTATATTTATCAAAATGATCCTTCAAAGATAAAAGGAAAATATAAGATCCTCAGGTAAACCAAAACTAAGATTCCTTTTTTGATAGTATACATGCTGTACAAAAATATTCTAAAGACAGTCCCTCAAGCCAAAACCTCAAAACATTAAACAGTCAAATCATGTGAAGAAATAAGACTCACAGACACAGGAAAGTACCCAAATAAATATGATAAGCAGCTTAAACTTAGTCCTTTGTCTTTTGCATCCTTTTATCTTATCTTATTCAAGAGACAACTACTAAAGCAGTAATTATAAATTTGTGTTAGTTATACTTGTCGTTGTTCTCATACCTCTGACCAAATAAGAAGCAACGTAAAGGAGGAAAGGTTTATTCTGGACTCACACTTTGAAAAGTCAGCTGTGATGGAGAAAGCATGGAGCAAGGCGAAGAATCACAACAGCTGCTTACACATACCTCAGCAGACCAGTGGCATCCTCTGTCAAAGGACTTTCCCAAACTACCAGACAGGGTAGGAAGCAAGGCCTGGCTACGGACCTCAAGGCCAGCTCTCAAGTATTGCTGGCCCTCACATATTCATCTTATCACTAATACTTTGTATGTTTTCAGAAACTTCCTCCCAGGAGTTCCAAAAACCTCCCAAAACAACATTAACAGCTCAGAAACAAGCACTCAAATTAATGAGACTGTGAGAGACATTTCACACTCAAAGCCTGACTCAGCATTGGATGTATAAAAACACGGGTTGTGTCACTTTTAATAGCAGCATGGAGAAGTGGGGATGAGAATAGAAATGTGAAAGAATTGACGTTTTACATAGCATTAAAATTAAGTATTGATCTGTTAATAAATGATGATGCTGTTGATTGTAATCCCAAAGCCCCATCCTAAAACAGAGCTTTAAAATCCTACACATGTATGTACACATGTATATATACATTTATACCACAGGAGACTTTGAGTGGTACACGCAGAAATGTTTATTCATTACCAAAAATGCAATAACAATGTAACACAAAAACGATGAAGAAAATAGGTGATCAGAAAACAAATAGACTGCAAAGGTAGGTCCTAACTTACCAAGTATATCGCACAGAAATGGACTAACTACACCAACTAAAGGTTGGAAACTGTGAGGACAAGTTTTTAATGATCCAACCACATATTGTCTACAAGAAACACAGCCTATAGTTCAAATTATTTTTAAATAATTTGAAAAAAACCAGACATATTATGTAAATATTAGCAAAAGATCTAGGCTGGCTTTCCTAATAACAAAGTAGACAGTCAAACTTATTACTAGAAACAAAAAGATGTTATATAATAAGTATCAGTCCATTAGTTCCATTAATCTGGTTCAATAACTATAAACATATATACCATAACAATAAAGCTGAAAATAAATAAAATGAAAGCTGACAGAGCTAAAGGGGGAAGTGGGCAACTCAGTGGTAACTGGTCGTCCCGCCTAGTTTCCAGTAATGCAGAGACTGGGACTGAAGGACGTGGAAATGAGGACTTCATAGAAACCACCTATATCTAATGGGCATGAGCAACGATCCTCCCCAAGGCATCAGAATCACGTTGTTCAGGCTGGAAACATGGTTCAGGAGGGAACAGCACTTGCTACTCTTGCAGACGGCTCCTGTTTGTTTCCTAGCACCTACATGGTGGCTCCCAACCATCTGGACCATCAATTCATTCCAATGCATTCTGCTTAATGCATGCATGCGCATATACATGCACACATAATAAAAAAAATAAATTTTTTAAAAATAAACATTTTCCCCAAGACTTACAAAATTCTCAGAAAGGAGTATATCTCTAACTATAAAACGAGTATGTAAATAAATTTTAAAGGCTGAAATCATCCAAAGTATGTTTTCTGAATTCATCAGAATAATTTCAGAAATGGGTAAGAGGAAAAATCAGAAATGTGAGGAAATTAAACAAAATACAGAGGATTGAAAAGAAATGAAAGGATACACCTAGAAAATACTTTAAGATGAGAACTATTCACCATATCAAAGCTTATCTAACATAACTCAAGCCTTGCTTAGAGGGAAAGTCACAGATGAGATCACCTATATGGAATTTCCTTCTGAGGAATAGAGAAAAACGTGAGCAAACGCCACCCAAAGCAAGGACTAGTAGCAGAAACAAATGAAAAAGAGAATAAAAATTAGAAAACAAATTAATGGAGTGAAAGTTGGTTTACTGGAAAGCTAACAAAATTGGCAAACCTTTAACTGAACAGACCATTAGAAAGAGAGTCACCTTGTCTAGTTGGTTTCTGTTACTGATCCAAGCCAGGAAGAAAATTGACTTTCTTATAATGTCCATCAGACCTGAAGACACATCTAATGCAATTTCTCCTTCTGTAGGGCCCTATGGAAATGCATATGCTTTCTTCTAATATTATTAAAGAATAATTGTGTAGCATACAAGTGTGCATAGCCTTGTCACCAAAGTAGTGGGTGTCTCGTGATCATCTGGTGCCTTTACAAAGGGTAAATTTGTAAGGAAAACACAGCTGTGCCATGGAGGTGGCTATGTTGTGTGGAAGAAACTTTTAGTGATGATTAATATCTTTTCCCTCACGCTGTGATTAATATGAAATCATTGGTTAAAATGGAAAGCCAAGTCAGTTGATAGGCCGAGGTAAATTAGCAATACAAGTGACTGAGGAGTGTTTTATAGTGAGGAAGCACAGATTGATAAGGTCTTAATCTTCTCTTTTGAGAAGGTCCTTATCTTTATGTGACTCTAGAGTGTGCAGCATAGAGGGAAGAGAAGCACTGCAAACGCTGGGTAAATATATCCGGCTTGGATACCTAGGAACTGATTAGATCCCGATACCATGTAAGGACTAAATCCGGCTTTTAGAATTCGTATCTTCATAAGAGCATTCAGGAATCAATTCGCATATTCAGGGCTCATAAATCAAAGTATAAGACAAAGAATACTGGCATGGTAAAGGGCAAGAAATACAGAGTGACCTCAACAGAGGACGATCACTCCTCTTACCAAAGTGAGACCTGTGGCAGAGCACACAGCTGAGAGGGTCTTCGCTTAATGCACTGTCCTCCATCGCAGTGAAGCTTCAAGTTCAGAGTGCTCTCTGTCCTGGTGAGTGGACAAATACCACAGACAAAGGCTAGGGAAAGAGCAAACTCAACTGCAATATCCCAATTTGAACCTGATGACAACTTCTGGACCCTAAGAAGAAATGTTGTCCTCCAAGGAGCCTCGGAGTTTCCGAGCTGGTACTGAGTTATGTCTAGCGCCACCTAGTGAAATGACAGAATACTTACTTTTTACAAGCCAAAACTAAAAGGTTAAAAGCATAAATCAATAAACATAAAAGGAGGTGAGAATATAACGGAGTGAGGGAATGCCTCACCCATTATTTCACTAATGAGATATATGGCTAAGCTAGTATTTATATAAGGGAGCTTTGTATTTAATCAGTGCTTGATAAAAATTACTATCCTAAGGTCTGTTGGTTGGCTTTTAGGAGAGACATCTGAGTTGGAAGAACTAAAAATGTTAGTTTTGAGGTGAAAGTTGGAGTCCACTAATTGAGAAGAGGGGAACATATAATTGTGTATTCTTTTTTGGTCCCATTCAAGAGTACTGAACAAATCACTTTTGTTTCCTGTCAACTTCTTACTCGGTCCTTTCGCATTGAATGCTTCTAATTGGCGACAGTAGAATATGTTGACACTTGATATCAACAACACACTCAGTGTCAATTTCTGGATCTCATATTCATATGCATGCACTTCACACATACGAACACCTACACGTACAAATACACATGTAGATTACACACACACATACACAAACATGCTCGCCAGTATATACACAAAGATATCAAATCCACTTTAAAAGCAGGTCAAGGTACTCTGTCTTTGAAAAAGCAATTGAAAATACCTGCAGAACCTTGGAAAGATGTATTCTAGGGGCCAAGTTTGAGGTAGATCTGCTACTGATCAGGTTGACTGAGGAAAAATGGCTTGAGGACAGCAGAGTGAAGCTGGCTTGACCCTCGCAGTGGGGAGGGGGTTGAGCAGAGGAGACTCTGGGCTGTCTCCAGCTCAGAGCTAAAATGATGCTGGTAGCATATTCTTTAGCTGCTGGAATAATTTTCTCATTGTTTCTCACATTCCTTGCTATTGCTCCCTTACATATGAAGCCTGTAACCTTATTTCAAAGCTCTCTCGCTCTCTCTGCGACAACTGTAAGACCTCAGAAAGAGTTGTAACTGACACTGAATGGGATTATTCCCAAGAGTCCATATTGATGTTTCAAAGAATAAACTGGCTGACCACCTGCTTTATTTCCTCTTTCTCATCCCAAAGGAGTGAGCCTCCTCTCTAGCTACCCAAACTTCTAGGTTGGGTGAAGGGAGACAAAAAGCTATTTCTCTATACTGATGCCCCAGTTGCTATCTCCAGCTGGATTCTTAACCTGCAAATGGTTGACGATGCCTATGCACTCAAGCCAGAAGGATCTGATGCAGATGAATGTCATGCCCAAACAAAAGCTCGCCATCTCATTCTGAAAACTGGTAAGCTGGGTGTGTAAACCGAGAGATGAGTTAGCTATCCCATTTTTGAAATACTCTTGGCAATTATGGCTAGAAAAGTACAATTGTTATCAAGAGATAAGAATAGAGGTGGATTATTTATTAATTCTAAAGAGGTACTCAGAGTTGAGCTTGTATTCTAAGTAGGAGGACCTCAGCTCAATCTCTTGGATCCATATTAAAAATAAATTCATGTATGGTGATTCCCACTTGTAATCTCAGCTCTCAATAGGTAAAAATATGAGAATCCCTGAAGCTTACTGGTCTCCTTGGTAAGTTCCAGGACAGTGATTGACACTCTCGAGAGAGAAGAGCCCAAGAAATGACAGCTCAGGCTGTTCTCTAGGCTACCACACACACACACACACACACACACACATGCATGTATGTGGACATGTAAAAGTGCACAGAAATGTGGAAAGTGTTGTACTTGAAAGATGACTGATTCCAAGTGTCCCAAGTTCATAGATAAAGGAGTCACTGGGAATCCACTGCAAGGCAGAGGGTACACACAGATGAGATGATGACAACTCTAAACACACAGAGCTAAGGTGAAGTTTGCATTCATGGTCTACAGACAACACTGGAAAGTATCATCTGAAATTAAAATTTGTGATATCTGGGGAGCCAAACAAACAGGACAAAGAACAAACTGCATCAGCATCCCTGCATAGCAACCATCAGATGAGCCAAGAGTGGCTATTCTCCAGCTGGACACATACACTCTGGTTTATAATCACCCTCACACTCTGTACTATATCTCTGTGCCCATTTGATCCCCTTACTGGAACTGCTTAAATTTGGACTTCTATGTGAAAGTGACACTGGCCTGAAGAAAGTCCCTAGACACAACAGACTGAAAGTCACCAGGCCCCAGAGTGCCCTTGGCCCTGGCTCTGCCCTAAGAGATGGAGATGTCTCCTGCAGACAAGAGCACACTCAACTGACTTATACACTGAAAACCTGAGCTGCCTTGGAGGTGAGACAGGAGTCTGTGGTCGAGGACATTTATTTCTGAACTTAACGACGTGGGCAGCCACAAGTCTGCCCACAGTATCAATTTTTCATAAAGAAAGGAGAAAATCTATTGAGTCAAATGTTCCAAGAGTGCCTGGTCTAGCGCATGTATTTATAGCTTGAATATATTGGCATGAATGCCCTGTTCAGTGGAGAGAAAGAATAAGAGATACTATTCTTGAACACATGTTGTGTGTTCTCTTTCTGTTCTTGTCATCAACCAGAATGGTTTTATACTGACAAATGAGGAATTTGAGACTCAGAGAGGTAAATCAACAGAGTGCAAGTCACACAGCTTGTTGCTTAACAGAACTAGTATTTGGGGACTGGGAAGATGACTCCATTGGTAAAGGGCTTATGGCACAAGCCTGGGGACTTGGGAAGACACCTAGTATCAACTTGTAACCTATACACACACACACACACACACATACACACACACATGCACACACGTATGCACATACATACACATACATGCTCACAGACATGCCCAAGCACACACGTGAAAACTCACACACATATGCTCACATACACACATGCACACACACTCACACACACATACTCACACACACATGCTCACACACACTGCACATACACACTGCGCACACACACACACACTACAAACTCATGATTCCTAGAGAATGCTATGTAGGTATTTCATATTGAATCCCTTAGTACAAGTTTTTTAAGGATTATTTCCCTTGAGTCACATCACAAGCTTATGAGCTAGAGGGCTCATTGACATACCTTACAGATGAAAATTCACAGCATGAAAAATGTAAGTCATAGTTTAATAATCAGCACCTAAGCACTAGCGTTCTGTTTCCCACACTTCTAATTCAATCTTTGTTCCTCTCCATCAGACAAAAAAGCCTACTTGGAGCAGAGACTGTTTCTTTCACTTTGGTTGCTTAATGTTAAGGAATTCCAGTGTCTTCATATTACAGAGAAGATGTGCATTTCATTTAAAGAGAGGTTTCTTTATTTGAAAATAGGACTGCTACAAGAATCAGAAAAAAATGTTTTAGATACTCATTAAAATACCCATGCTCCTTTTAAGGCTCCCAGTAAAAGTGCTCTATAACTGAACTCTCGTTGTAATTACAGAGACAAACTTAGTCTTTTGTGGCAAAGGCAGTTGACAAGGAAAAATAGATCTGGGTAAAATACTTTTTTTGTTTTTCAAAATAGCACAACCTAGTTTAGGATCAATGGTGGCTGCCAAAGTAGAGCCGCAAACTGGAATTTTAAAAATTATTTTAATGGTAGGGGAGAGATCTGTGGTTTAAACGGATTGAATTTTGGTGTCCGAGAATGTATCTTATTTATCTGCATATGGTTTAACAGGTCAAAAATGTCCACAAGTAGGGTTTTTTAAGGCAAACACAAACTGTACCGAAATGGAATACATCGTTAGAATACTATGAGGAAACACAGTCATTCTGAAGTCAGTCAGAAGATGAGAGCATTTTAGGGTTTTTCTTACAGTGTTTCCACTGAATTCATAAATTTCCCCCCAGATGGAATGAGTTGATTCCACTGTTAGCAGCACACACTGCTTTCCTCTTTCATGATAAGAACTCACATCAGATACCTGCTAGTCCATATCAACCATATCAAATTTATTCTATTAAGGAACGGATTTTGATATGAAGTTAGGACTCTGAAATGACTTCCAGAGGGAGCACATGATGGGAGTGGAATGCAAATGTTTTAGAGGATGTGAGGATCGGTCCCAATCCTAAAGGAACATCTACAAGGACCAGAGGGGCAGACAGATGAAAGATGGCAGTGCCAGAGCCAAGGCAGGAACCAGCAGCCTCCCCAGGTACCCTGTGTTAGAAAGATAGTGAGAACAGAATGAAATTCTAATTTAAAAATATTCTTACAAGGTTGTTCACAGAAAGAAAAAAAAAGATGGTACAGTTTGTTCATTGAGCAATGGTAGGTAGGTTCTAGCTGTTGGGCAAGTACCTCTTTTCTATTCCATTGATTGATTGTTTGATTTATTGCTAGGGTGTTTTAAGAGATTGAATCTAGGGCATCATTTCTGCTAGCTAAGCACTGTAGAGCTGGGCTATATCCCCAGTCATTGTTTTTATACACAGCATCTCACTAAGCTGTACAGAGTGGCCTTGAACTTACTCTGCAGTGCAGGCAGGCTTTGAAATGACTGTCTTTGTGCCTCAGAATCCTCTAGAGCTGAAATCGCAGGTCTGAGCCACCAAACACCACTATTACCTCATAACACCTGTCTACCCTCTTCTTTTTGTTCTGGAAGCTGACATGAGGCTGCAACTCCCAAAAACTCTCAGGAAGTTCCCAACTATGGCCAGGGAGTACATAGGAAAGCGGGCTAGTCACCATATTACAACAAATTTATGGGAGCCAAAGAGCACCTGTCCACTTTAAGGTGACCTCACAAGGCTATTCACTGTGGTTAGCAGCCAGGGTTCCAACAGTGAGAGAATAATCTCACCAGAAGCTGTCAGTACAGCAGGTAATTGACCCAACATTGAACATGGGTTGTAGGTTGGTTTCAATTCCACTTCTAAAATAAACCTTCTCTTTATTTGGAAAGCCCTGCTATTCTCTTCAGCCTTCAGACAGGAACCCACGGCACAGAGAGCCTAAGTTGCATCACAGAAAATTATATGATCACATAGGGACAGAGTGAGGAGAGGAACCAATCCTCACTCTGAGGTTCCCAAAGATACCTTTTGCCTAACCTCCAGAACCTCTGAACATGCCCAAAGGAACCTTGCAAGTGAGATTAAAGTAAGGATATAGAAAGGGAAAGAGTGTCCTGGGGTAGGTGGAAGGAGCCAATCACAAGGTCTCTTATAAGGAAGTCAAAGTCAGCAATAGGAATTGCAGAGTCAGAAACAAATTGAAAGTATGTAGGAGAGATGTCAAAAATAAAGGTAGGTACCCTCTACAAGCCAAAAGACAAGAAATGGCGCTTCCTTGGAAGCTTCCAGAAGAATCATTGCTTTGTTGCCATCTTTCAGACTTAGCACCCACAAAACTATAAGAGAACAAATCTATAGTGCCATGAGTTACTGAGATTGTGGTTTTGTTTTTTGTTTTGTTTTTTTTTTTTTTTACAGTAACGACATGAACTCACAGGACCAGTTGTTCTGACTCTGGAACTTGCATTTTTATTAAGTTATATTATCCTTCAAATACTAGATTTCAATATTCCTTTAAAATAAAAACAAGATTCCAAACTTCAAGCCATTCCTTATTTAACCTTCTATACTCCTTGTCCATAGAATATGAATGACTGGAAGTTTATAGATGTTAATTCTTAAATATCAGTCATTTCTGACAGATGCTAAATAATCCCAAAGATCCTCCTTACTACCTTTGACACCTTGGTGATTTCATTGATCCTCTTCAGACCCTTCTATGATCCAGCTCCTAGTAGGGTCCCATAGCCCCAACGCCAACTCTGAACCCAGAGTCCATTCTAGTAGGCAGTGGTCATAACAAAGCAGGTGTATCATGTTTTGACATGACCTCAGAACATGCACATGCTGACTCATGCCTCAGAATACCCGAAAACTTTCCTTTGTGCTTGTTTCAAAAAGAACACATTCACACAGAAGCCAGAACACAAATAACGAACACAAAACCAGAAGCCAATGTAAGTCTCTCTAGAGCTGATTTTCTATAGAGTGTAACAGTTAAACTCTCAAAACCCACAGCTTTAGACCTCAAAATTCCATATAGCTATGTGATGTCCTCCACTGAAAAGAATCCACTCCCTAAAATGATGCAAAATACCTCATAGGTTTGACCCTTGTGTGTGTCCTTTTTAAAAGTGAAACTATGGGAATGTCACACCCCTTATCCTGTCTTTTTAACTAAGTAAGAGTAAGTACGCTGTATGTGAACATGAAATGTTATTAAGTGCCTTTCTCTGACATCTCTAGCTTCAATAGAAAGAAATTGTTGCTATCCATCAAAGCTTTCTATTCTCTATCACCTCTGCACAATATAACTGAAGAATCAATGCTTTCCTTAGATATTGGCCTCAGCTTCTGCTCTACTTGTAATCTTACCCTGGGAAGAGAATCCTTCAAGGAAGCCCATTGGGAGTACATCACTATCCCTTATTTTCTTAAAGCTGTGTTGTGGAAGGCTGTTGTAGATGGTCCTGGTGCTGTTTGTATTTTGATGTTAATTCGGCTTCCTGGAAAGGGGCTGCCTGGGACAGTGGTGAATCACATATTCAGGACTTCATGTGACCCTTCTAATGAATAAAGAAACCAATCACTGGGTGAGTAGATGGGATTTCCGGGTTGGAGGGAGGAAGAGGAGAGGGAGGAGAGAGATATAGATTTTTGGACTGGGCCAGCGGGAGGCAAAGATGTAGGTAGTGGAGACTTCGTTTCAGGTGGCAGATTTGTTTGGATCCACTACTGGAGGACTTAACTTAGTATGGCTTATAATTTGGATATTAGTTGTTGCACCCATCGATTGAGTTACCATTGATTCTAAACTAAGTTTGTGTGCTGTTTCCACTCACACAGCAGCTCAACTGAGTTCCGGAGAGAGAGGTACAGTGGCAAAGCGTCGGTTTGCCAGAAGTACACCCTAAAAGGCCTTGAGAATTTTGAAGCATGGAGCTGGCGTGGTAGCAACCTCCAGTGGGAAATTAGAGAGCTGGATGGAGAGATTTTGGAGCTCTGAGTCAGTCTCCACGAGCTGAGAACAGGCTGGCCACGCCCACCAGGGCCTGCCTGTGTAGAGTGAATTGCCTTTTTTTTTTTTAATATTTCCCACAACAGATGTCAATGGTGTGCTAAGCACACAAGGAGTGTGGACCACAGGGCTTCAGAATCATGTTAACATTAGACCATTCTGCCATCACCAACTATGTGGCCGTTGAAGGTTGACTGCTCTTTGAAATGTATCACAGAAAATAGAGATAAGCACTTTCTCCTTTCACACTGGTATATGAGATCACGCAGGTGGTGCATTAGCATGTCCCTGTGATGCTAGTGATTGACAGAACCTAGTGAATTCCTTTTCCCATCTTATCTAAGAATAAACAAGTAAGAAGCCAGGACTCCTGTCCAGAACTTTCCAAGTTGGTCAATGATGTCCCAAAATAATGAGAATCTAAACTTGACTCTTTTTGATGATTAAATGGGTTCTGGTCCACTATACATGAACCACATGTCTAACCAAATGCAAATGGTTGCATCACAGTGTGATGCTAGAGTAGACAAGGTCACTCAGAAAATAATAGAGAAAGGCTTGGGTGCATACATCAGGTAAGGAGAGCACTGGAACTATTCTAGAAGCAGTTTCTTCCTCAAACCCAGAGTGTGAGGATCTTATTTAGGGAGCCAGTATTCATCTACATGAGAAGTCATTTTCAGAGGCAGGCACATTCTGTTTAAAGATCTGTATTTATTGAGCATGATCAGTTTACAGCAATAGTTTAAGGAGGAAAGATGGTGAGCGAATTCCTGGGAATAATCATCCCACAGTTATAGATTACACATTAGAGGGGTTAAAATAGAGGGGGAAAAGGAAAACTTCTGGTTATTCTTCCTTTTCCCTCAGAAAGGTTTGGAAGGTATGTTAATACAGGCCTGTCTCTGTGAGCACCTGCCTCAATTCGATGCTAACAAAATAGAGTAATAGTAGCTTCACATGTGCCATAGGAAATGTTCTTTTCTTCCTTCCTTTCTTTCTTCCTTTCTTTCTTTCTTTTTTTTCTATTTGGGGGGGGAGGGGTTGAGGAGGATTAGAGGGAGAAACATATTCCAGAATTTCACAAATGAAATACAGTGTTAACAACAAGTAAAACCTCCCCAAAGTCCTACCCACTATGAGTTCTCAAAGTTCAAACCACCAGTCCTCGGTTGTCCAGCATCACAGACATTGGTCGTCTGGCATCACGGATGCTCGCTCCCTCTCCATTGGTGACAGCATTGGTGGACACCCATCATCTCTCTGAAAAAATGTGGAGTTAGTGTTTCAGTACTGCCAGGTTTTTGGCCGCTTTTGAGACAGTCTTTTAGAAAAGTGGTCTCAGCTCTGGGGTTCTGTTTCTTCCTTCCTTTTTCCAGACATACTGTGGAGATGAGCAGATGAAAGAAGAGCTGCCTTGCAAGAAGATGGTGAACTGGAACCCAGCCGTGACCCCTAAAATAGACACAAAGATACAGAGAGTGTATTTTTCTACCAATAGCCCAAGGGAGAACCTTTTCAATTGAAAAGACTTTTGATACAAGGCCAGATTGCCCAAGATGACAGCCTAAAAATACATGAAAATCCAGGAAAAACAAGCTCTCTATCCTGTAGAGATTGTCAATGCAAAATAGTTACTAGGCTTTTCCAGTGACCAGTAATAAAAAGAAAAATAGGCTCCCCATTATGAGGCCAGTGCTGGAGGGACCATCTGCTGGTTCTGAGCCAGCTTGGGGATTTTCTGAGTGTGTTACAAATTGCAAGAACAAAATGTGGACTTTTAGCTCTAGCCGTGTTTTCTGAGGCCAGACAATTTATTATTAGGTCCACTTCCTAGCTCTGTAGCAGACAGCAGTCTCCATGTATGGACATTCATATGTTATTTTGAATGTCAGTTATACAGCGCATACAAACCTCAAGTGAAAGAACTGAGAGAAACACAAGCAAAAAGTAAAAAAGAGAGTAATTCTTTTATTATCAAACATTGGGACATCCACAAATGTTTGTAATTTATTGCCTGTAATTGTTTTCTAAATAAAATTCTAAGTAGAAAGGATGAATCCCCAAATACAACCTACACTCATAGTCTATGTTTATTAAGTTTCCTGATATAGACAGACTTTTTGTGTGAACACTAATTTAATGCAAGGCAGCCTCATTATTGTGTGAATTACCATAAGACAAGTAAAGGAATGGGAAGACTGGGGTAAAGGACTTACTGTGCAAACATGAGGACCCCCGAGAACCATGTTGCAAATTGTGTGTGTGTGTGTGTGTGTTTGTGTGTGTGTGTGTGTGTGTGTTTGTGTGTGTGTGTGTGTGGTATGTATGTATGTGTGTATGCATCCAATAGGGAGTATATAAAATGTAATAATGTATAATCTCAATGCTGGCTGTAAAAGCTAGAGTCAAGAAGGTCACTGGAACTTGATGGCTAAATAATCTGGCCAACTGACCAACTCCAGGATTAGCAAGAGACTCTGTCTCAAAATAGAAAAAGACAGCCATAAGGAAGACACTTAACATTGACTGCTGGCCTCTATATGTACACATGCACACACACAGTCATAAAGAAACACTAGTTAGGAACCCTTCATCTCTAAGGTAACATTAGTGCTTACTTTCATTTTCTTCTGACACTCCGTGTATATTATATACTTATTGTTCAAAAACAAAACATCTATACTTCCATATGTGGTAACCTTTCTCATTTCATTTTGTCCCAGTCATCATCATAGTGTCTGACACATGAGGGGTATTTCATAAGCATTCCATGACTGAATTTCTCTGTTATGAGCATCATTACACTTTTTATGGGTTCAAATCATTATGTGTGCAATGAATTCTTCTTAGAGCTTAATACTAAAAGCAAAAATCCACCCAAGGAATTCTGTTTGCATACTAGTAAGAGCATGCCATGCTCCCCTGCCTGCTTAAACCCTAGCATTCTCTAGGCCAAGTTGAAAGATCAACTGTCATCATTATTCTTGGTCAAGAATTTCTCATACAGTGGTTTCTCTCTTTCATCCTATTTTCTGTGTGTTGTTTTGTCTCTTATCCTTGTTTTACATAAAGTTTAACATGAGCTACCACACATATTTGTTGGAAGAAAATAGGAAGTAAAGAACAAATTAAAAACTGAAAAATAAGAGCTGGCAAGATGGCTCAGTGAGCAAAGGCACTTGCCACTAAGCCTGGTGACCTGAGTCCAAGTCCAAGAACCTGAATGATGGAAGAAGAGAACCAACTCTCACAAATTACCCTTGGTCTTCCATACACAGTGTGACTTGTGCACATGAGTACCCTTGCCCAGAAAAGAAAATATATAAGACAGATAGATAGATATAGAGATAGATAGATAGATAGATAGATAGATAGATAGATAGATAGATAGATACATAGATACATAGATAGATACATAGATAGATAATAGATAGATAGATATAGAGATAGATAGATAGATAGATAGATAGATAGATAGATAGATAGATAGATACATAGATACATAGATAGATACATAGATAGATACATAGATATAGAGATAGATAGATAGATAGATAGATAGATAGATAGATAGATAGATAGATAGATAAAGTGAAAAAAGAACTAAGGAAGCTGTTAGCATATTTCCAACACCTTCTTGGATAAACCACAGAAATATCCACAGGACACTGTCATATTCTACCCATAATCTCATGTATCTTGACAGAAATGAGCTAAGTAGACATTGTGTTAAACTATACAAAGACTGTTGGACTAGCAAACCAGCAACAGCTCAACCCTTACCTTCACTACATTGTCGAATTTGTAAACATCTGTTTGACTCCTCTCAAATGGGGAGCCCTCTTTCTTTCAACAGACACTTAGAGCCCTCACTATTTGACAGGAACAATAGAGGATGCTACAGATGTTAAACAAGATGAAGCCATGTAATCAAGCTAGAGCAGAGAACAGCAACACACAGGAAAACAGAGATGGGTTCTACGCAAGGCACTCCTGCCCTGTAGCACACGCCAGAGGGGAAACAGAAGGGAAACATCTATGCCAGACTGGAAGCTTCCAGGCTATTTGAAAAGAAGCATCAGCCATGTTGACTTTTCAGAATTGATTGGGAATTATCTACATGAGAAATGGGGCAGGGGAGGGAGAAGAGGGCGCTCCAGGGCTCAGGAAGAGCGTGTGAGAAATGACAGGACACGAGGCAGCATGACATGCTGGGGAGCTACAAATTGTTGGACAATAATATAATGTACATCCCACCCACCTCCCAGGGTGGTTTGAGCGATCAGCTGAGCGGATGTATACATGGAAAGTGCTTTTTAAGCTCCAAAGCACCAAACTGTATTCAGATGTAAGAGGTTATTATTAGACGCTCCATTTTTCCCTTCCTCCAAATTGGAAACATTTGCCGAAGTAAACATTGCTGATGCATTAGCTGTCAGGATGGTGTATTATATTTGGGAAACATTTGCCAATGTCTGTTCAGTTTTCAAATTCCCAGTCACATGTGGTTTCTGTTTGAGCAAATGCATCAAGTAATAATGAGTTTATTGTTAATTGTGCAATATCAGGCTTCAAGGTTTAAATCATCTCTAGTCCACACTGCTCTTGTCCCATGTTGATGGTAGATGCTTGTAGTTGTTTATTAATGAAAACTAATACAGGACTACTATTGATCTTTTATATTTATCGAAGTTTATCAGAGGAAAGTCAAGATTTCTGGGAGAGGAAGCTGTATGCAATGTACACCAATGAATATATAGATGTGCTTGTGACTTTGTGCACACATGTGGAAGCCAGAAAACACCGAATGCCTTCCTCTGTCACTCACAGCCTATGTGTCTCTCAGTGAACTGGAAGTCTGTCTTTTTAGCTAGGCTGACTGACCAGCAAGTTCCTGGAATCCACTTGCCTTTGCTCCCCAGTACTCAGATTAATAGCCACGCCTGGCTCTTTCCAGGGTTACTAAAGATTCAACTTCAGGCCCTCATGCTTGCATGGAAGTGCTCTTTCCCATCGAGCTATCTCCCCAGCATCTCAGGATTCTTAGCACGTACAAGTGTGCTGATATAAATAGATTCCCTTCAAGCAAAGGATGAAAAGAAGTTTGATTGTCTCCACCCAAAAAAGCTCCATGGAACTCAGATTCAAATATTAATTTGCCTCTGTGATGCTTTAAGAAACAAACATTTCTCTCCAGAGGATACTTCCTCTGTGGTTATAGAGATCAACAGAAAGTGTTTAGGGTAGAAAATGAGGGTGACTAACTCATGTTTGAATTCTTGACATTCACAGACCCAGTCGCTGGAGAGTTTGAATCACTGCTGGGGTGAAGCATCCTCCTTTTCGCTCCTTCCTGTGTGAGGAGGCTTGAGGCAGAAAAGGACAACAGAGGCGTTTTTTAAAAAGTTGCCAGCACGGACATGACTTTTTTATATCAATCCCCAGAAAATACCTGCCATCTCCCCGTTTTGTTCCTTCCTGCAGGAAAGGATAGCTTCTAGTTTGGGAAGGTTTGTGTTACTTGTGAAATTCTCTCTTTAGTCATGATTAATGAAACCACTCATTAGCAGTATTGACCATCGGTGGGGTGTGTGTGTGTGGGGGGGGTGCGTGGTATTGATGAACTTAGAATACATTTTATTCTTCCTGTGTAGTTGGAGCAAAATCAAACCATAGCCCATTAATGCTGGACAGGACCTGAAAGGTGATTCTGTATGACTCTTCATTCCATGGATGAGAAATTTTAAGAGGAAAGTCTGCTTATTTGCTAAAGATCAGGCAGTGACTAAGTGGTACAGTCACTCAGAGCCTCCAGGGCTTTCTCCTACACTCACTGTGAGCATAAGGCCACTAAGTTGAGGGCTGGAAAGGGGAACAATTCTGGAACTGGCATCAGCTTGAGGTGGGGGTGGGGTGGCTTCCTTCCAGAGACCCTACTGCTAGCACTCAGTCCTACCACTTGAGGGAGCTGCGGAGACCCTTCTCCCACATCCTATTGCTCTGCCATGTGTGCTGAGCAGCCAGCCCCTTACTTGACAACTAAGTGGTATGGGTCCGCGGCAAGGCAAGTAGCCAAAAAAGCCAACTCTGCTGTGCCTTAGCAAGAGCAGTGGCAGAACCTCCAGACAATATGGGGGAAAATGATTTGTTGTAGAATTCTTGTTAGTCTGGTCAGTTCCTATTTGCCTGTGAAAACGGATTTGTAGACACACGTACTAGCCAATGACTCAGCCTTAAAAAAAAAAAAATCATTCATAATTTATGTATAAACAAGAATAGCTTTTGTTTCAGAGAACTCAAGAGAGTTTCACAGCCCTGTCCTGCCGTCCCACTCCAGAGGAGCGGTTCTTGTCTAAAGGCGATTCCTATAGGCCTATAAATACTTTGATGTTCAGACATCTGGAACTTATATTTGGTGTTGACTAATGAGTATTATTATTTTATTATGTATTTATATGTGATCTAAAAGAAATTTGAGGTTAGATGCCACATAACTCTGTATATACACCGAACAATGACAAATTCTTTTTACCCATTATACTGATGATTTATTACAGGGCATAACAAGTTCTGAGTTGTTCACTTGACATATAATTGTGCTTGGGAAGATAGCAATGGTACAGAGAGATGTAAAATTGCCCTTAACATATATTGTTAAAATACTTTGTAAGAGGACAAAATGGACTCCAGAGGTACTATTTCACTCGTCTTAAAAAAGAAAGAAAAAATATCAAAGGATAGCCAATATGGCAACAAACTGGAGTTCTTTTGAATAAGTAAAGACGAGCCCCGGTCTTAGAAATACATGTGGGCATGCTTGAAAGGGCAATAAACAATACATAATGGATCTGACTTCAAAGGATGCCTATTGGAGAGCCAGACCTATTTTAAAGCCCAATGTTCCATACCTAGTTTGTCTTGGTACCAGTAAGCCACAGGTAAACACGCTAAGATCAAAGGGAAAGGTGGGTGTGGTGGAGGGAGGGGTGTGCACTGACTGATGTTACTTTCTCCTCAAAGCATTTCCCCGAGGGACCCTGGAGACAGCACCTTGTAAGCGCCTCTGTTGTATATTCAGGAATTTATCTTAGGAGTGTCAGAAATACTTCAGTCTGGTAAGTATTGCTTCTCAAAAGCCGCAGTATGGGAGGCACGCTGAAGGTGGCATGTACTAGGGAGGGCTGTATGGGTACAAAGCTGCAGAGAGATAAATGGCTCCATTATGGGCCACACCAATGGCTTGCTTGCCTTTCTCTCTCGAGAGCAACATCACTGTAAACTGGTTTGGCCCATCAGCTGTCTGCCTGGCCTTTCATGGAAGAATGAGTCCTCTGTGCACACAGACAGAGCACTTGCCAACAAAGGCCTCCATTGCAGCATTTGAAAGGCTGGACTTGCTGCTGAATGAAAGCACTTCCAGGGGCTGAAGCTGTGAACAGGATGTGCTGTCGACAGCTCGAAGAGCTCTGTGTGGCTCCCCTAGAGAAGCCTCCAGATTGACTTATCTGCTTTGCTGAAAGTCCCCAATTTCAATGGCACAGTATAGGCAGGATTCACGTAAGTCCTTACTGGAGTTCTGCTAATCATACTGAACTGCATTGAAGGGCTTTTGTAGAGGAGCTAGCTGACTCCATAACAGAAAAAGAAGAAATAAAACATAAGAAAGACCTAGCAGATCCTGCAACAGAAGGGGGAGATCTAAAACCAAAATTTGAGAAAGAGGCAGTCATAAAAAAATAAATCAATCATGCTGACACACATATCTATGTAATCACCTGGCTTCAGAGCTCATGACACATGGTTGAAAGATATGCTACCATCAACCTGAGCAACTTCAAAACTCTGAAATGAAGGGGGAGAGTTTTAGACACTCTTTGGTTTGTATAAAATGCTTTTCTCTTAAGCATTCTTTGTGACCCCCAGCAGATCTCCTTGTCTTCCAGTGGTTATAGCTCAGAACCAAATTAAGACACGAGTGTTAATTAGAAGCAAACAGTGACTAGCTGTCCTCAAGTATACAGCAAGAGATTAGTGAATAGCTTCAACCAACTTACTAGAAATGATGGAAACGGCTGAGGTTAGCTGTTGTCCTGGACTGCACTAATGCCTCCCAAAGATGTCTTCCGGTTTAGGAAGAGTGAGGTTATAATTGACCAGCAATAAGAGTCAAGTCAATGAACCAACTAACTTACCCATCCCCTTCCCACATTGTTTAGTGTTCCAGGGTTTTGAATTGAATGATGTCATGCTTCTAACATGTGTTGATAAACTGGGAAATAAAATGAATTTATAGCTGAGATCTAATTCCACCTTTCCAAGACTCTCACCTAGTGTCTCATACATATTATCTCAGTCAGTATACGTCAGTCTAGCTCAGCCTGCTTATAGAATTGTGAGTTGGTTTTTTTTTTTTTCCTGCACTCTTTCATTGATCAAGTAACTTGACCTGGTAGAGTTGTCTGATTCTAGGTGTGGGTCCTTCTGGTGTAATGCTGGAACCCTATGTGACTTTCCTTGGTCTGTTGCTGTGAGACCATAATCCAGTTCATTTCCCACAAATGTAGACTTGTCCTTTACACAGGGGCCACTGCTTAGCTCCCCAGGCCTGGGTGATCAGATATGCTTCCAGACATAGCCCTTCTCCCTCCAAATGCTCCCCAGGACTATCTATTGGCCCCCATAAAGCCAATCATGCATTCAGATCTTCCTTCAGTCCAACCCTGGGTCTTTTTCCCTCTCCATTATACAGGGTTACTGTACTTGATCCATAATGCATTGGGTCAGAAACATCCTGAGCCTTACTAGAGAATTGTCAACAATGAAGAAAGCAAGGACCCCTTACAGTGATTTCCATTGCTTTCATATCTCATTTCCTTTGTAGAAACAACTATGATTTATAACCCAGTTCATCATAAATCTCACAAAATATGAGCTGTTGACTCTTAGTGAGAAAAGAAAAGCTTTGTACATTGCACCTTCTCAGAGGACCTAGTTCATACAGACCTGTCTCTATAGGAGAATGTGAGAGAAGAGATCTGAAATAGATGACATTAGATTATCTACTTAATAATTTCTTGAGCACCAAATCTGTCCCAGGCCTTCCTAATAATGCATTGTAAGTGCTTGCTTTCATGGAACCTACATTTCGAAAGCCACTAGCTGTGTGATCCTAAGTCCTTTTACCTTTCTGGATCCTGTTTTTTCTTATGTAGAAAATAAAATATTGATCTAAAGGGAAAGAAGTTTTAATTTTAGTCTCAATACTCTATGATTATTAAAATACTCAGTACATGTGGATAGGGTATGAATCCTGACAACACAAAAGTCACTTGTCTAAATGTATGTCAAAGAAATATGGTGGAAAAAAATTCAGTCTGACCCACAAATATTCATCAAATATTTTAGCTCCTTGTAGGAATTTAAAATGTAAAGATAAATTACATACTATCCCTTAGTATTTAAATACCTAGCAGTATTCTTTTTAAATGAATTCTTTTTAAAATGTTTTAATTGAAATAAAATTATACCACTTTCCTCACTCCCTTTCTCCTTCTATCCCCTCCCATGTACCCATTCAAATTAGCCTCTTTTTGCTTATTGTTGTAACATTTATTGTATATTATATATATTATAAATTAAATATAATTATATTTTATATAATATATAAATATTATATTGTTTATACATATTATAACATGTAAATATTATATTGTTTATATATTATGATATATAAAGTTATACTATATATACTATATAATATATAATATACTATAACTAGTATATAGTATATATGATGAATAATATATATAGTGTCCTTTTTGTTGCGTGTATATAACGTCATGGCTGACCACTCTTAGTTTGACAATCAATAAGGGGACTCATCTCAGGAAGGAATTAATTATCCTTTTCCCACAGTCATTAGTTGCCTCTACTTCTTTGTCTAGGGGTAGAACCCGTGAAATTTCCCCCGTTGCCCATGAACCTGTTCACTGATATTTTCATTGTTCAGACAGTCATTTCTAGAAAAGACTGTTTCACAGATGACTTCAGTTACTCTGGCTTTCAAAATCTTCACATGCTTTTTTCTGCAATGTTCTCTGAGACAAAGATGCAGGAGCCGTAATGTAGATGTATCTGTTGGAGCTGGACTCCCCAGGATCTGTAGATCTCTGCACTGTGTCAGGTTATAGTTTTCTCTGGTGGTTTACATCTTCTGTACACCTTTCTTGAGGAGGGGTGGCAGCTACACTTACCTGTCAATATAAAAATTAGATTTAGAATATAGCAAGGAAAATGCTGGTCTGGAAAAACGGTGATAGTACATTTCTTTCTGAGGTCCATGACATCACTAGCCCTAAGACAGATATTCCATTCCATCACTTAGTGATATGTTGATATCTTAGTTAAGGTTTTATTGCTGTGAAGAGACACCATGATCATGGCAACTCTTATAAAGGAAAGCATTTGAATGGAGCTGGCTTACAGTTTCAGAGATTTAGCCCATTATCATCACATCAGGAAGCATGGCAGTATGCAGTCAGGTGCTGGAGGAGTTGAGAGTTCTACATCTTGATGGGTATCTTGAGCATAGGGATATCAAAGTTCATCCTCACAGTGACATCTTTCATCCAACAATGTCACATCTACTTCAACAAGGCTGCACCTCTTAATAATGCCACTTGCTATGGGCCAACCATTCAAACACATCAGTCTACAGGGGCCATTTTTATTCAAACTACCGCCGTCATTTTTCCATCTGGTATTGTTTCAATGACTATGTGTTGTAGCATTTGTGTATCTTGGAAGGTTTATGTTTGTAATCAAAGAATTTATTAATCTGTTTGCTCTTAGCCAGTTCACTTGTAACTGCACATTGTCATTAGGTGAGTAGTAAGAGACTATTTTGAAATCTCTCAGGCCTTCTATACACATGGTTAGTGAACAAACAGATCAGTGGTCTCTCTCGGTCAAGTTTATCAATATTCTACCACGAGCCAAAGGAAAGTGTTACTCATTCAACATAAGTGGAAATACGACACTTTCGAAGGAGGGAATAAACAGACATAAAGGAACAGCCCAAATGTCATCAATTTAGTGCACACTTGACTGAAACTATACCCTTCAGAATGTTCTTAGACACCTTACTCACATTTTCAGAAACACAGTGCCTCTCAATCTCACAACAGCTTAAAGTTGATAAAGATCAGAGGCAAGTGGGAAAGGGATGACAGGTGCTAAATCCAAAGAGACAGCAAATGTCATCAAAGGAAGCACACATGAGGATTCTAAGGACTGAAGAGTCTGAGGACAGAGTCCCACTCACAGTTTTTGAATGCTTTACGACATTATAGCATTGTACAATATCGATAATGATAACCCTGGACATGAGTGAAAGGCTATTGCATTTATTATTGACTCTTTATAAAAGTGTAGAATTCATTCATTTTAAAAAATCCTTTCCATTAAATTATGCCACTAAACTTATTCTCTACTTTACAGTTGAGCACTTTTATAAAACATTAAGCAGCTTGTTTCTTCATTTAGTCAAATAAAGTAACTTTGATATAAATCAGTAGTGCTGAAGCTTATAGTCAAGTGGAACAGACTGAAGTGATGCATACTCCTTGAGCTGCATTACCCATCTACTTAGAAAGAGCTCAGAAGAATTTCTAATCCAACACTGATTCTTCCCCTGTCATTTAAGTCAGGCTCATTTGTTCTTGGGACCTTGTGGGGATGGTTACGCCTCACTGTCACCTTGACTGTATTTAGAATCACCTAGGAGACACACCTCTGGGTGTGTCCACTGAAGGCATTTCCAAAGAAATTTAACAGAGAAAGGAAGACCCATCATGAATCTGGGTGGTACCATCTCATGGCATGTCTGAAAACACTGAATTTTAAAAAGAAGGTGTAGGGAGGAAAGGGGACAAGAAAGTATGAGCAATAACATTCATCTCTTCCTGACTTCCTGACTGTAGACACAATGTGACCAGCCATGTTGTCTCCCCAGCTATGACAAACTGTTTCCCTTCTTAAATGCTGAGCCAGAATCAACCCTTCCTTAAGTTGGAATTTGTCAGGTATTTAGTCAGAGCAGCAGGAAAAGTAACTGATACACCCTCAATCAAGGAGCATCTCCAAAATCAAATCTCTACTGAATGCACAGGTGACAATGCTGTCTTCGTGCTCTGTAAGCTTCACAATACCACACAAGAACTTAATAACCATCACAAATTCAGGTTGCAATTATGTTCTGTGCAGCTTGAAATCACAAAGGCAAGATGAGAAGCTGATTCAACTCTGTAAGCCTAAGACATGTTTTGAAAAGAGAAGAATGAGAACTCTTTCAATGGGATCTTCCTGGTTTTGCTTATACGAAACCAAAACTTCCAATCAAGCAGACAATAGATGACTCAATTAAAACTGCAGAGCTTTTGACCACTATCAAAGAGGCAGAAACATAATTACATCTTATAAATTACACACAACATTTTTCTGAAATGGATGATTATCAATTTATCTTAAAGAACATGATCAAAGGTCTGATTTTTTCAGGTGCTATTTTCTCTTTAGCCATAATTTACATCCCTAAGGACTCCACTTTCATTTTTTTTGGAGTAATGATCAATTTATCTTAAAGAACATGCTTAAAGGTCTGATTTTCAGGTACTATTTTCTCTGTGGCCATAACCTAAATCCCTAAGGACTCCACTTTCATGTTTTTGGAGTTATGATCTCAGCTCACAGAACAACTCTATAGGCTTCTGTTTACGTAATCAAGTGCACGTAAGCACAATAACCAGTCAAGTTCATAAGGTTCTGTATCCATGGATGTACTTTCTTGTTAAGGTCTTAGCTTAAATAGTCACTAGGATTTTTCAGAGACATTGCGTTCTTCTACTCATTCAACAGAGATATTGAAGAGCTAGTTATGAACCAGAAACTGCAGATTAGTAATCCGCCAACCACATGGCAAACTCAGAGTTCTTCTAGAATAATCCCAACATCCTTGAGGCTACTGATTATGCAATACCCAGTATATCAAAGCACTCATTACTGTCATATCTATGTTCAGGGGTCAGTAGACTTGTATGGGAATTGTTCATTGTGAAACACATACATGCTATGAGAACTTTACAGAATTTCAAAGCCAGTTATGCTCCATAACTTCCACTTAGAAGCCTTTACGTTTAAATGTGGATTTATATTCATAAACATATCTGCTGTCCTCTTTGAAGTCTGCTATTTACAGCATTACTTAAAGCATCACATTCTATGGGCTGAGATACATTAAAGAATTATTAGCTTCAGTGTTTGCTTTTCCAAAAAAATTATAAAAGAAAGCTCAGCATGAGTTGTGTGTGCATGCTAACTTCCACTAAGCCACTGCCTTTTCATAAAGCAAAAACCATTAAGAGTGGAGAGATGTCATTTATTCTAGGAGCATTCAACCAACAACCACAGGTGAAGGGAGGGGATATATGCAGATAAAGCTTTGAACCGCAAAGCCACCCAGACT
Source organism: Mastomys natalensis (assembly GCA_021653895.1). Lineage (NCBI taxonomy): Eukaryota > Metazoa > Chordata > Mammalia > Rodentia > Muridae > Mastomys > Mastomys natalensis. The sequence goes on from JAJTUV010000391.1 coordinate 1,685,326, forward strand.
TCAAACAGAGCAAATCTGCTTCAATAGTTTATTTCTTTATAATGTCAATACAATTTACTTAAATAAAGGAATGCGTAAGTATGAAAATGTATTTGAAATCACTGAAATAGTCTAGGTCTCTTGTGTTATAGTTGACAGTTCTTATACTCAGAGAGAGAAACTTACCAAAGATCACAGAAGGGGTGACTAAATCATACCCTAATTTGTTTTCTATTGCTGTGATTAACTCTATGACCTTGGGAAGGAAAGAGTTCATTTCACTTTGCATTTTACAGTCCATCATGGAGGGAAGTCAGGGCAGAAACTCAAGGCAGGAACATGGAAGCAGTAACTGAAGCAGGGACCATGAAGGAGTGTTGTTTCTTGGCTTGCTCCCCTACACTTTCTCAGTCTCCTTTTTCATACAACCCAGTATCACCTGTCCTGGGGTGGCCCATCCACAATGTCCAAGACCATTCTTCATTAATCATTAATTGTTAATATCAATCAAGAAAATGTCCCACTAACTTGCCTACAAACAGCCTGATGAAGGCATATTTTTAAATTTACATTCCTTCTTCCCAGATGTCTCTAGCTTGTGACAGATTGACAAAAAAAAAAAAATTAGCCTCCACAAACAGTATCTGGATTCATTATTCAGTGTTTCTTATTCTTTGTTCAGACTTTGTCCACGCTGGCTCTTCTGCCCTCTAGCAAGGTATTTAAATGCTGTCAATCCTAAATTGTGACCATATTTCTAGACTATGACATGTGAAATTTTCTGTTCTTTCCGAGATGTTTGTTCTCTTTCACAGTGTATTTTCTAAAGATTCAGAGGTGTCAAGACCCCTTGATTTGTAATCATGCTTCCTGGTTTTGTTCAGAAAGTGTCAGTATTACCAGGTATCAATTCATTCAAGATTGGCTTGCCAAAGGCTCTAGATTTTGACTGGAGAGATGATCTAGCACATAAAAGCACTTGTTGCTAAGCCCAATGAAGTGAGTTTAATTCTAGAGTTTAATTCTATACAGTAGGAAGAGAAAACTAACTGCCTCCCATAAGGTGTCCTCTAACCTCATTTTTTCCCTGGATGTGGTGTCAAATAAAAATGGGAGGATTGAGTTCTCGCTGGAGCTTGGGGAAGGAAGTCTCTCTATGGAGGTCTGAGGGAAGCGCTCGCGCCAGGTATCGCACTGTCATCATGGGTAAGGGTGACCCCAACAAGCCGCGGGGCAAAATGTCCTCCTACGCCTTCTTCGTGCAGACCCGCCGAGAGGAGCACAAGAAGAAGCATCCCAACTTCGTTGGTCAACTTCGCCGAGTTCTCGAAGAAATGCTCCGAGAAATGGAAGACCATGTCTGCAAAGGAAAAGTCGAAGTTTGAGGATTTGGCCAAAAGCGACAAAGCTCGTTATGACAGGGAGATGAAGAACTATGTCCCTCCCAAAGGTGATAAAGGAAAGCAAAAAGATCCAAATGCTCGAAGAGACACGACTGCCTTCTTCCTGCTTTGCTAACACCGTGACCTGTCTATCGGAGATACTGCAAAGAAACTGGGTGAGATATGGTCTGAGCAATCTGCCAAAGATAAACAACCATAGGAGCAGAAAGCAGCTAAATTAAAAGAGAAGTATGAAAAGGATATTGCTGCATACCGTGCCAAGGGCAAAAGTGAAGTAGGAATGAAGGGTCCTGGTAGGCCACCAGGCTTAAAGAAAAAGAATGAACCAGAAGATGAGGAGGAGGAGGAGGAAGATGATGAAGATGAAGAGGAGGAAGATGAGGATGAAGAGTAAGTGGCTGTCCTAAAGTGTGGAGTGTATGTGCTCAGGCAATTATTTTGCTAGGAATGTGAAATTCAAGTGCAGCTCAACATTAGCTTCAGTATAAAAACTGTACAGATTTTTGTATAGCTGATGAGATTCTTTATAGAGAAAATACTTTTTAAAAAGTTTGTAGCTTTTTAAAGGGTTACAACATACAGTTAGATTTAAAGCTTTGATGTTGAATATTTCTAAATATTTAATGGTTTCTTTAATTTCTTATGGTAGCAAAAAAAAAAAAAAAAAAAAAAACGTCATAGGAATTTGTATTACCAGTAAAAAAAATTTTAGGATGTTGCATTTTTTTTGTTTTTTTTTTTAATTTGTAATAAAATAATGTATATTACTTGCAAAAAATGGGAGGATTGAGGGAGACCCCTATAAGAGAGGGGTAGGACCAAGGGAGAAATACCAAGATTGAAAGGACTTCTGCGTTTCCATCTAACCCAGAATACGTTCAAATGTAAAGACACACTGAAGATACAGTCAACACCATGTTTAGTCTCGTTGGCCTCTAAATATGTTTAACACAAGTTCAAGATTATCCTGCTCACACTTGCCTGAAAATGTCACTGAATTTTATAAACATGTGGTTGTCAGGTGTCTGCAACCACTTCCCCTAGCTTTCCAGTGCTTAGAAAACTATTATATAATAACAGAGTTATGTTTATAACTAATAAATAACAATAAAGTTTTGTTATAAATGTAATAATGGAAAAAGAAATAAAATGTTTATCCAGAAGCTGGATAAGATTTGTTAGCTAAGTCTATATAAAAAAAGAGCGGTGTGTATTATAGCAAATACCCTCAACAAAATAAATTCTGGTTTCTGTATTCTAGGCCACTGAGAGTTGTCACTGCCTTGACTTCACTATAGTTTGGGAAAACAATAATTCTATCTAAGAATGAGTTATCATCCTTTGGATCTTTGGATCCTCAGTCTTCCCCGTACTCAGGTAGAACCTCTATATCTGACCCTTGACCATTAGTATCCTGGTTTGACATACCTATCCATAACCTTCAAACAGCCTCTTATTCTATCTTTCATTTATGGGATTTTCAATCTGAAAATTTGGGAATATTATTAATATAATTTTATAATTTATTTTAATTTATCAATGAAACAATAAAGATTATAGACAAACACAAAAAGTGAAGGAGGAATGGAGGGAAGAAGAGTGACAGAGACACAGAAACAGACATCAAATAGAATCAGGAATGCAAACAGAGAATTACAAATGACATCCTATGGTCGAAAAGATCATAAGAAATTGCTATGAATAATTACATTCTAACCAATTAGGCAATCTAGGTGAAGTAGAAAAAAATTAAGCACACAAACCCACTAAGAATGCATTGACATGTTTAGAAAGCCTGGGCAGCTCTTTAACCATCAAAGAAATAAAAGGGCTTATTTAAGAAAAAAAAAAAAAAACTCACAAGAGTAAGCTTAGAACCAAATGGCTTCACAGTGAATGCTAACTCTCCCAAACACTTAAGGAATTAACATTTGTTCTATTAAAACTTTCCCAAGTTATAGAAGAATATAATATACTTCTGCATTGATTTTTTTAGAAGCTCACTTGACACTCCAAAATAAAAGACACTACAAATAAAGAAAATGTTTGTTCAATAAAGTTGTAGAAGAATATAAAATACTTCTGCATTGATTTTTAGAGGCCCATTTGACACTCCAATATAAAGGATATTACAAACACAGAAAATGTTAGTCCAATATTCTTGGTGAGCACAAGTATAGAAATGATTGATAAAACGCTATTGAACTGTGATCATTAACACTTTAACAGAAAATCATACACTGTGATCAAGTAGGATTTGCACTCATAATAAAGAAAATTTGCAACACAGGCAAATTGAGGGAAATGATATACTAAGCCTTCAGAATGAAAGATAAAAAATGACCTCAACAAGTTCAGAAAGATATATAAATTAGCATCATTTCATTATAAAATTATCAATCCATAAAAGAAAAGGAGGTCCTGCCATCATTCACTACAACATGGAGAACTTGAAAGACATGCTGGTTGGGGTAAGTCAGCCCCAGAACAATTACTACATGATCTCATCTCTAGTAGGAACCTACAGGGAGCAGATTTATAGGAACAGAAAGCAGGATGACAGTTTCCTGTAGCTGTGAAGAGAGGAGATGAAAAAGTGTTTGTCAATTGCATGGGGCAGAGTTTCAGCTGTGAGCAGCACCTAAGCCTAGTACGTGTATAGCTCATTAGACTGTGCACTATACTTGAAAATTTCCCATGAGGTTTATTTTGTACTAAGTGATCTTATTTCACAAAAAGAAGGCTGCAAGAGGTAATGGCTATCTGTATGATATTATTATTCATGGAGCAGTTTTATAAATGTATGTTTATCTTCAAACCCATTCATTAAGTATGTACTGGTTTATTGTCTGCCAGTCATATCTCAGTTACACAAAAGAAGTCAGCTGCACAAAGGTGAGATTCATCAGGGCCCTGACTCTAGTCTTACCAGCTTTGGTTTCCTTTCTGCCAAAGCTGCTTACCGTGGAATCCCATTGATGGTGACAGTTTCACCAACACTCCATCAAGGTCACATTAGAACAAAAGGCCAAGATGCTGTGATAGTGAGGACCAGGTGACACCTCTTCAAGTATCCAAAGGACACTGACATGGCAACGTGCCTCCTTCAGAGGGTTCCTTGCCTCTTGCTCAATGTGGGCCATTCTGGGGACTTGGGATGGACTCTGAGCCAAATTCCTAAGAAGTGAGCCAGCGCTGTGGCTGAGACCAAGCCCTGCCAGAGGAATCCAAAGGCTAAGAGTTGAGAAATGCTTTCTTGGTCCATTCAAATGGATGGTGAAAGCTTTGCGATAGTGCTATCACCCGTGAGCTTACTGTTAGATTATTCAAGACAGACACTGTATTCAACTATATGCCTCAGTTTTATCCGTGAGCTAAATGGTGTTTCCTCTATATCACTGATAGGGAGGCTGAGCTTCTTGGGGGTTAAATAAATCATCTGGATCACATGGTTTTTAAGTGGCAGTCCCACCTTCACTCTGGAACCAAGACGAAGAATTGTATACACATGTTTACAACTTTCTTTAGCAAGAGGCCATTAGCTGAAAGAGACTAGCCAATTTCATGACACCTCTTTGCTTCTGTTATGCTGACAACTACGACATCACGTGTCTGTAAGAAGTGCTCAATGGTAAAACACCCATTAACTACTTACCTACCTTAAAATACATTCTCTACGCTTTCCATGCTGCCCAGTGATGGGTCCATATGGTATTGCTCTTGATTCCCATGGCAATTTAAAAGGAACCTTACACAATGTCCAGAGCCTTTGATGTCCTGCAGATGAAGGAGAAGGATGTCCTCAAGTTCCTTGCTGCAGGAACCCACTTAGACGACACCAACCTTGACTTTCAGATGGCGCAGTACATTTACCATCTACAAAGGAAAAGGGATGGTATCTACATCATGAAGCTGAAGAGGATCAGAAGCTGCTGTTAAAAGCTTACACTGATGTCAGAGGCATCTTCTCCAGGAACACTGGCCAGCAAGCTGTGCTGAAGTTTGCTGCTGCCACTGGAGCCACGTTCATTGCTAGCCACTTTATACCTGGAACCATCAGTAACCAGATCCAAGATGCCTTCAGGGAGCCACGGCTTCTAGTGGTGACTGATCCAGGGCTGACCACCAGCCCCACAGAGATCTCTTATGACAACTGCCCACCATTGCTCTATGTAACACAGATTCTCCCCTGCACTGTGTGGATATTGCCATCCCATGCAACAGCAAGGGAGCTTACTCAGTGGGTCTGATGTTGTGGATGCTGACCCAGGAAGGACTCTGCATTCGAGATACTATCTCCGTGAGCACCCATGGGAGGTTATGCCTGATTTTCACGTTTACAGAGATTGACAAAGAGGAACAGGCTGTTGCTGAGAAGGCTGTGACCAAGGAGGAATTTCAGGGTGAATGGACTGTACCAGCTCCTGAGTTTACCTGCTGCTTAGCCTAAGGTGGCCGACTGGTCTGAGGGGGTACAGGTGCCCTCTGTGCCCATCCAACAGTTCTCCACTGAAGAGCAGAGTGCCCAGTCAGCTACATAGGACTGGTCAACAGCTCCCACAAAGTTGTCCTCAGAAAGATTGTAGCCACCACTGAGTGGTCCTGAGCTCCTCTGCGGGAGAAAATGGGGGAAAGGGTGGAAGGAAAAGAAAGTCCCTAAAAGCTGGAGGAAAAAATGCGTTCTCTACTATAGAAACCAAGATTATTTTCTCTTTTTCCCCTCTTCTACTTGGAAAACAATTTTAGTCAGAACTAGTTCAACTAGTGCTTCGTGGTTCCTAAAATCAAGCCTGGTGTGTCACCGTGAAAATCAGAGGTAATACAGTCCAATCTAGACACATCGTCATCAGCTCTCTTCCGTGAAGTAAAGCTATTTGATCTTGGTGAGATTTGTCCTAAGATCTGAATGTATCACACTGTGTTGCATTAATCATTCCATAGCAAAGGCAAATGAAAATAACAAGTTGTCCCAGCTAAAGAGTCCCAGTGAAACAAAAGATAATTCAGTTCATCACTTTTCACTTGTCTTGTCAAATGGTGACAATAACAATACCTTGTATTTACACAGTTCCTTTATTCTAGACAATTCTAAGTTCTCATGCATTAGGAGAACCTCTGGTAGTAGGCTGGTTAGGAAAAACAAATATTATTTGTTCCATATTGAAGCACAAAAAAATTAGACCATAATTGTTTTCATGTGTGTGGTTTTGTTTTTTAACAGATAAGTACAGTCTGGTACAAGAAAGAAAATAGAATTTATATTCATTCGTGTGTGAGTCTTGTCCCTACCACAAACTATCTAGTACTTTATCTCATAGACTATTATTGAGATAAGACAAGAGTTATGACCTGAAGAGATGAGTTACATAGAAATGTTACCAGCCAGGCAGTTTTCTACATGAATGGTAAATAGTTTTCAGTCAGTGATATTATTCAGTTTGAAGCAAGCTACCTTGTGGAGCTCATGACTTCCTCCACAGTCCATGCTCAGCTTTTTCTTCTCTACTCATCAGCTATCACCTGAAACCTACCAGGATTACTTTGGGTATTTATCAGATTGAATGACAATGAATTAAATTTTTATTTTATTTCATTGCATTGCTGGGAGTTAAATGCAGGGTCTTACATGTGCTGAGAGAGAGGTCTACATTAAAGTACACACTCAATTCCCAGATTTTGACTCTGTTATGTAGACTCAAAAAAAAAAAAAAAAAAAAAAAAAAAAAAGGACAACAGATACACAAATGCAGCATTTGCATACAATACACCATCAAATTTTAGGAGATTAGCTTCAAAACCAATGTGAACAGAAGGAACCATTATAAGTAGGCTCAGCAATAGTAACTTGAGACACTAAAAAGTCTTTAAAATTCTTTAGCATTCACTAAACCTCTTATTTTAAAAAGCAGGTAAGTGAAGATATTTTTAATGTCCCTCAGAGGATAATCTTTAACCATTGAAGAAAAAATTAGGATGTCTCAAAAGAAATGAACATTGATTCCTATATTTTTTTCCCAATACTCAAAACACTTGGGTGGGTTGGTCTAGTGAGTCCACTCTCCTTGGGCAACAACTACTTGTGTGGTAGGATTTCCACAACAGATCATATTGTTTCTGAAATGGCTTCCCACCTGTATTCTCTAATGTGATGCACATATTAATTTTAAATGAGAAATGGAAATTCTGTCTAACATGATTTGATCACAAACAAGTACAGGAAGTGACAGTCCCTCCTGTACTAAAGAGAAAACAAGAACTGTGAAGGACTTTCATCCACAAGCATTGAGTGGGAATGTGGGTGGGGTAAACAAATGAAGGATTGGGTTAACTCCTGTCATAAACAAAGGAAAAGCACCTTTACACTTGTTGCCAATCAAAACTGGGATGCACAGTCAACCCTTTCATGCTGGTCTTGCTGGTACCTGAGCTAAAACTTGGATGCAGGAATTAGAGCTGGTGGTTGTGGTTGTTGGCTCTAGGTGGGAGTTTGGTTCATTCATTTTCATTTCTTCTGCTATTTATTTATTGATTGGTTTGGATTCTTTTTGTTTTGTTTTGTTTTTTTTCTACCTGCTCTACCTAGAGATGAAATAGCAGCTATTTGATTATCTGGCCAAGTTAGCTATCTGGCCTCATAAAGTACAACCTGAAACTAAAGAAGGAGAGGACAAAAGGACTAAGGAATGTTGGGATTTATATGAAAATGGAAATTTAAAAGAGATGACAAAAGCTAACAGAAATTAGGAAATGAAGCAATGGCTGTACATGGGACAACCATACACTTTTAAAAAGTAGAGAAAAGGATAACTTAAAAATATGTGTTCCTTTTGCATTTTATCTGTTTCTAAATCTTTGAATCAATTCCCACACACATATACATGAAAGAATCATTCATATATATATGTGTGTGTGTGTGTGTATGTGTGTGTGTATGTGTGTGTGTGTGTTATATATATGTATATGTATATATGATTAGAATGATTACTCTTTCATATGTGTGTGGTATATATGATATGATATGCATGACATATATCATATATATCAGAGAGTACACAGTATTGAAATTAGGATGTAACCACCAACTCAGCCAAGCCCTTTATCACGCTTTCAGCCAAATGAGGTCATCAGGCCTAATCTAAGTCGAATCAGAAGGCATTTAGGGATTGGCATCAGGGGCTAAAGCAACATTCCGCAGAATTTAGATGGGTACGGTTGCGACTGTCCAGCGGAGACCTTGTGATTTAAGAATGGACTTGCCACATGATGCCACTTGTTTGCCTACTCTGTAACACTTCTAAATAACTGAATGCCAATATCCAAAGCCTTTACTTTGTAGCTTTATCTGAGCAACCAAGAATGACCTCCAGAAGCACTTGCTGCCCTGAATGAAAATGACCCAATAGCTTAGCACTACCCAGAGAGCAAAAGCCAACTCTGTTAGCATGAACATCATAGGAGAGCACACAAGCATGCAGTTGGGTCAATACCAGTTCAGCAAACTACAATAAGATCACAATGTCCTTGGTTTGATGCCTTCACACATTAAATCATTATTTAGAAGTATCTAGATTTCTGGTGCTATTTGGCTCACAATGTGTAAACTGTTTTAAGAATTTTTTAATTTTTGGACCAAAAGATATTATACCCTGGAACTTGAGTTACAGATTGTGTAGTTATCGGTATCATGGAAACAAAAGACTAAGTTCCAGAAGAATAAGTTCTAGATGCTGTGAGCTCTAGCCTACTACATGTCTTAATAACTAGTCTTCTTGAAAACAATAACTCTTAATTAAAAGATTGAACTAGACCCAACAGCACATTTCTTGATTATCTTGGATCTTCTTGATATCTGACTTCTATAAAGATTACTGAAGCTCATGCCATCTTGAATTTCCATATTCATGCAGATCTTATATGTGTACTCTATCAAACTTCTTACTCTAAATGCCGTAAGATTCTTTAATTAAGAATTTATGTAAATGTCTTAATTTATCTATCATTCTTCAGTTATCGGTTAAAGATTGTAAAGACACTAAAGAATATTGTATAGCAAACTAGGACATAGACATTGCCGAAGGATGTAAGAATTAGAGCTCGAACATTAAAGAATTAATGATAAGTCAAATCCTAGAGGGCAGGAGTTGCCAGGACCTGAAAGAGGTGTCCACATAGACTGATGCTCTCGTAACTGCCTTCCTCCTGCTTCTCTGACAGAGGAATTAAACTTGAAGTTGATGAAAATGACAGAAGTTACTAAGGTATGCTCCCCATCTCTTTGGAAGGCTCCATATGCTGTATCTTCCTGTCACCCAGGTCTTCCCACATGCAGACCCAATGTGTCAACCATTTCCTGTACTTCACAATTTCTCATCTTTCCAATCTCTGTTGGTTCTACTCCTTTACCTGCAAAACTCTTCCACTGCCTCTTGTCAGTCTTCTAGATCCTTCTATGAGGACCTCAAATGGTGTGTTATTAAGGTTCTTCTGGACTTAACATGGTTAACTGCATTGACTCAGAACAGCATGGTAAATATAACACGCCCAGAAAAAAAAAGTATATTTTATTCTGCTTCGTATCCACAGCAACTGGCCCAGAACCTAAATACATGTATAGTTGATGCAATAAAATGTGGTTTGATAAGAACCCCTGTCCTTAACCTCTGTATCACACCATAAATCATGTGTATATTTTCCCCAAAGGACTGCCTTTGTCATCTGAAAACTGCCCAACTCTAGCTTTAAGTATTTACAAACTCACTATGGCTGTGGTTTGCCCTCCATGGCAATGGAAACTGTGCTGAGTTGGAATGATTTACTAGTGAAGATAGATTGCTGGTGAATCATCCCCTTACTCATCGTGGGGTGAAAGTTTAGGACAAACCAAAGGGGAACTCTGCCCTTAACCACATCTGAAATGGAGAATGTCCACTGGGCAGCCACGCCTGCTAGCCCTTCCCATGATGCTTGGACTGGGTTTCATTGGAAGAGTTGTAGAGTTCCTTTCCATCAATTCAAACAGAAAAAAAGTAGATACCCTGAGCCACTAAATGGCAAGCACAGGTTCCTCTGCCAGCTCTCCTGGTGTTTCTGGCACTTGCCCATGGAATTATCAAGTGTTTGGAAGACAAAGTTCTAGCCACCAACATTACTGTGTGTACTATCTGTCCTCTTCCTCTATTTCTGTAACAAAGAACAAAGGCATCCTAATCAAGATGAATTAGTCGACTTCCATGACTCAATATGTATGTACTGATCCCTGTTATATGGCAGGAGCTTGGTGTGGAAGACAGTACGGTAGCAAACAGAGCTCCAGTCCCTGTGTCAGATAGAGATAAAGAGCTTGTATCTACTTACCAGCTGTGTTCTGAATAAGCCATGTGACCTTGAATAAAGACATTAATTGCTCTGTCACAATTTCCACATCTGTAAAATGGGAAAGACAATATCAATATCTCCTTCTAAGGCTACTATTAAAAACTTCTATAAAATACTTAGATTATCTGAGTTCCTTGGTAAATTTTGGTCACCTGTATACTAATTTAGTGAGGGACACAAATTATAGCAACAACAAAAAAAAAAGACAGTAATTATAAAATATTGAATGACCTAACATGATTTTAAGTGAGCCACAGTGTATGAAAGTGAGAGTAAATTGGAAAAATAAGAAACTAGACCAAGGAGCCAAGGAGTTTCTAGCAGACTAACCTGCTGTGTGAAACCAGGGGCAGTGTTGTATTTCAAGAGTTTGTTTCAGTTTGTGTTTGGTTGTTCCTTTGTTTCCCACCCTCCATCAAGCCACATGTGGGCAGGGGATCAAATCTAGGGCTTTGACACTGTAAGGAAATGCTGAGTGACTGAACGAAGTGCCCAGCCCCCAAAATTGTGATTTGAAGATAACACAAAGAAGCCTACTCATGACAATCTGACCATCTGAGTGTTCTTACCTCGTATCTCAGCTCCACCACTTCACCCAGGAAAGCTTCAGACAAGAGAATTGAAGTGAGGAAACGTCTAAGGTAACAAAGGCAACTGGAGGACTTCATATTTCGGAGTGAAGAGCTGGTATGGGGACATGAGAATTTGAGGGTGTATTTGGGAAAGGAGGACTTTAATCAGAGAGTGCACAGGAAGGATGGAGACAGAGTAGCTTCAGCAAGGAGAGAGCATACTCAAAGGAAGTCCACACAATGTATAATTGCCCTGCATGAGTGTCTTTCATGCTCTGCTACAATTGTGCTCCGTGCTCTGCCCTGGACTCTGGCTCTGGGTACTTTGCATTTATTTCTGGAAATTCTGTATAAAACTGTTAGATTCTCTCTGTTCTCTCGTCTCTCTCTTCTCTCTCTCTCTCTCTCTCCTCTCTCTCTCTCTGTGTGTGTGTGTGTGTGTGTGTGTGTGTGTGTGTGTGTGTGTGTATAAAAATAACTTTTATTCTCCTGATGTAATTGTCTCCAAGGCTTACTGCCTCAGCCAGCTAACCTAGGCCTTGTCCTGGAATCTGCAAAGGTCTGTACAATCTTATCTAGGCCTAGAATGTTTTCAGCCTCTGCAACTTACTGCTGAATGAGCTCATCCTTTCTTGTGTTTTCTGAATCTTGCTGGTTGGTCAATTCAGATGTTGTAGTGAAAGGACCTCACAAGGGGGAGTCCCTCACGCTGATCTGGGAATAAGCACTCACAACCCAAGGACACACGAGAGACTGGTCTTGATGCAATTAGCAAAAAGGCAGTTTAATAGCGAGGGGCCCCTCGGTTCGAAACCTGTCCCACGCAGGAGACAGAGGATTCGACCAAGACCCCAGAAAGTTTGGAACTTTTATAGGTAGGGGTGGGAAGAGCGGGGAGATTTGGTGCGGTTACACATGATTGGATATTTTAAACATCAGCAATTTGCATAGACTAGTTATTTTTGACCATGAATCCTCGGACTCAAGAGTACCAGATGACGCTTATGTATGCCTTTGCGTCCTTGCTTCTTTTTTGTTTGTTGTTGTTTTGGTCACTCTGCCCCTGAAGAAGCTCAAAATTATTATTATTATGGCTAATTTTAACAAGTTGTTGGTGGTCTTTGCTGACCATGAATTTTTTGTTCTATGTCTCAAGATGTTTTTTAATTTTTTAGTCTCACAGTAGCTCAAAACTTCTCCCCATGCTGACTGACTCAATCTGGCTTCTCTCTTCTTCTCTTAAATTGCTCTCCTTGGCCTCAAACTAACTCTAGTGATCTGTTCTAATCTTTTGGCTCTTTCTCATTCTCTGGCTTGTTCTGTCTTCACCTGTGATTGGCTTGTTCTCTTTTCACCCTATCTCTGTAAAACTTCCCTGGTAAAACTTCCTTTCTCTCCTTCGTGCTCTCTTAAATAGCCTCTCTTTCCTATCTGTTCTTGTGAGAGTTGGACATGTCTTATTCTGTCAAATATTTCTCTGACTTGTCACTTTGTCTGCCACTCATTTAAACATCACTTTCGGGAAATGGAATCTTCCTTCTACAAACTAACTTTATCTTCATTGTTTGGGATTAAAGATGTGTACGAAGAGTGTGTCTATATTCCAGACAGAGGGATTAAAAGTATATGCTAAAGTTGAGCCACACCACAACTAGAAACAGACTTGTTCAGTAAATAATACAATCTCAGGTTTTATAACGTGATCAAATATCCTGCAGCATGTGTGTTTACGTGTCTGAAAAAGAAATGCAGGTTCATAGTAATTACTGAGAAAATACTGTGATTGTACATTCTTTGGCTGTCACTTGCCACCTTCTTGCCAATCAATGGACTTTTGTATGGGTTTATGGAGGTGAACAAACACACACACACACACACACAGCACATACCCTAATATCTCTAAAAATTATTTTAACTTTTTATTGGTTCTTTGTGAATTTCACATCATGAACACCAATCCCATTCAACTCCCCATTCCTCCATATCCACCCACTGCCCTTGCAACTTCTCCACAAAGAAAACCATATTAATATTTATGAAAAGAAGAGAGAGAGACAAGAGAGATAGAGAGAGAAGAGAGAGAGAGAGAGAGAGAGAGAGAGAGAGAGAAGGAATGCCTGGAAGCTTCCTGTGTTATGGTGTGTCACACAATATACCATTTTCTCCAAACAGCTTTACTTACAAATGCTCATTGTGTTGCGTCACTGGTCTGGTTCAAGGCCTAATAGGCGCCTAGTGAGAATGAATCCAATGAACTTCCCCAGCAGAAAACCACCATGATTAGAAATAAATTCAGAGAAATTAAAGAAAATAAGCTCCTGATTGAAAGCACAAACAACTAAATCAAATGATAAGGTAATACAAGATATGAAAGAGGAATTAAACAAAGGGATACAAATAATTGATTGAAAGTGCTTGAAATGAAAAATATATAAGTCCATCAAAAACCTCCATAAACAGTCTTAGCAATAGAATAAAACAAAGAAATGGTAGACTTAATGAGTTTGAAAACAATGTGGAAGTAATGGAACAATCCAACAAGGATGAAGATAAAATAGTAATGTATTGATAGGAGCTGTAATATACACAGGACACCCCAAAAAGATAAGAGTTATGGATAATAGGCAAAGAAAGAGAATAGCCTAATTCTAAAGGCATAGAAAACATTATTTAAAAGAATAATAAGGAAATTTTCCCAGAGGTACAAAAAGAGACACCAACCCAGACTATAGGGACACCTAGAACACCAATCAGACAGGACCAGAAAAGAACAACCCATTGCCATATTATTATTAAAATATAAAATACATAAGACAAGGAAAGAATATTGACAGCAGCAAGAAAAAAACTCACAAAGTCACACAAATAAACAGGTCTATCAGAATAATATCAGCTTATTCTACTAAAACTTTAAAAGTCAGGAATGCCTGATGCATTTCAAGTTCTGATGCCACTCCCAAACAGGGCATACTCAGTTTCATAAACAAATATTGTAAGATAATAAAGTCATTGATTAATTCTAGCACAATAGGTGTGTATGATTTCGATATCACACTCTCATCAAATGTCTTAGGATTTTTATTGCTATGAAAAGACACCATGACCATGGCAACTCATATAAATAAAACATGTAATTGGGTCTGGTTATAGTTTAGAGGTTTACTCCATTGTCATCATGGTAGGAAGCATGGTGGCAAACAAGGCAGACATGGTACTGGGGAGGTAGGCAAGAGTTCTATATCTGGAGATCCCCTGGGCAACAGGAAAAGAGAGTAAGCCACTTTGCCTGGTTTGAGTATCTAAAACCTAAATCCCACCCTTCAGTGACACACTTCCTCCAACAAGACCACACCTACTACTAGTGCTACTCCATATGGACCCATGGGGCCAATTTTATTCTAACTACCACTCTCTGGTCTCAATAGGCTTGGAGTCATATCATTTATTCCAACTTCAAAAGTCCCCATAGCTACTATAGTCTAAAATTTGTTTAAATGTCGAAAGTTCAGAGATTCATGCAATCTCTTAAGTGTAATCACCTCTACAATCAAAATGAAAAAGCAATCACAACACTTTTAACATACAGTGGCACAGGATACTTACTACCATTCCAAAATGAGGAAGAAGAGAACAAGAGAAACATATAAGGGAATATACTGATCAAAGCAAGACTGACAAGATCCAGCTGGGTGGGCAAAGTCCAAACACTGTATCTCCTGTGTGATATCAAAGAATTCTCCAGATCTCCAACTCCTTTCAGCTTTGATAACTGAAGCACACTTCTTTCTCAAGGGCTGGTCCTACAACTGTTACAGCTTACTTTGGCAGGTATCCCCCAAGTCCTGCATCACGAACATCTTTGGGTTCCAAGGCAAGCCAGGTTCACCTTCATAGCTTCATACAATGGCCTCCCTGGGCCTCCATGCAGGGACACTGCTGCCACATGCCTCCTCTCAGCACCTTTTCTTAGTCACAGAGGGATGGTTTCATAAGCCCTTTCTTGCATCCTTGACTTTAAACCCATAACCACATGGATAAAGTTGCCAAGTTCTGCTGTTTTCTGGGGCTTGTTTGAATACAAACGTATTTCATCAGCTTTCTATTTTTGATTTGTTTCTCCACTGCCTAAGCTTGGCTTGACCTGTAATTCTCCATAGATAGGCTAGCCTCAAACTCAGAGATCAGCCTGCCTCTCCCTCCAGAGTTCTGGGTTAAAGGTGTCACACTGGGCCCTAAATTTTCTTTAATTCCTTTTCACAAGTTGGGGACTTAGTTCTGTGCAGTCTTGCCCTGAGGTCACCATTCCTTACATTCCATCTAACATCAGGCTCCTCTTTAATCAACTCCCCTGAACATTGGACTCAGCTCCATTCCACATCCTGGTACTCCTTTTCCCCTCAAACTGCACATTTTGTATTTTTCCTTGCTCAGTTTGCTCCTTTTTATTATAGATCTCCATAAGAGTGAACACTAATAACCACAGGCAGAGTCAGTACTGTGCTTTGAGATTTCCTCTGCCATGCCATACATTAATCTGTATGGATTAATTGTATTTAGCCTCAGGCAGACTTTTTGGACAAGGGCAAAAAGCAGAAGTCACATTCTTTGCCCAAATATCACAAGAACAGTTTCTAGACCACATACTAAGATTCTTCTCCTCTGAAACCCTTTGAGTCAGGCCCCCACAGGCCAAATTACCCTCAGCACCACTGTCTTCCATATTTCTACTAAGATTATGCGTTAAGCCCCACTTAAAACATTCATTGGTTTTCTAATCCAAATCTCAAAGTCCACATTCCTCCAAACAACAGTATGGCCCAAACTATCAGAGCAATAACCCAGTCCCTGATACCAGCTTCTGTCTTAGCTAAGGTTTTACTTCTGGAAAGTGACACTATAACCATGGCAAATGTTTGATGTTTGTTTGTTTGTTTTTCAAGACAGGGTTTCACTGTATAACCTTGGCTGTCCTGGTAGCCCTGGCTGACCTGGAACTTGCTCTGTAGACCAGGCTGACTGCAAACTCAGAGATAGGCCTGCCTCTGCCTCCAGAGTACTAGGATTAAAGGAGTGTGCCACCACTACCTGGCTGACCATACAACTCTTATAAAGGAAAACTTTTAATTGGGACTGACCTCCAGTTCTGACCTTTAGTCCATTTTAGTCATGATGGGAAGAATGGTGGCATGCAAGCAAATATGGTGCTGGAGAGATAGCCAAGAGTTCTACATCTGGATCACCAGATAGCAGGAAAAGGCAATGAGTCACTAGGTCTGGCTTGAGCATGTGAAACCTCAAAGCTTCCCCCACCTCCCAGTGACGCACTTACTCCAACAAGGCCGCCCCTCCTAATAGTTCTAGTCTCTATGAACCTGTGAGGACCATTTTTACTCAAACTACCACACCAACTGACATGCCTTCTCAACAAAAATAAATAACTAGAGAAATGTTCAAATCAACCAACATCACAGATTAAATGGATTTAACGAACAGAACACTCTATTGAAACACTACAGATTATAATCCTTTTTAGCAGCCAATAGAATTTTCTTCAAAATAGATCATAAATTAGGATACGAAACAAGTTTCAACAAATACAGGAAAACTGAAGTAATTCTTTGCATCCCATCTGATCATGATGGAATAAGAGTACAAATCAACATCGAGAGAAATCATGAAAATACACAAGAGCATGAAAATTAAACAACATATAATTGAATGACTGTGTTCATGAAGAAGTCAATAAGGAAATTTAAAAATTCCTGGGATCAAATGAAAATGAAAATACAACATACCAAAACCTATGGAATATGATGAAAGTAATCCTAAGAGAGAGATTTATATTCCTAAAGCCATCGTTAAGACATCTTAAGCAACTAAATGATACATTTTAGTTGATAAGCCTTAGCTAGAGCAATAAGACAAGAGAAGCAAATAAGAGATGCAAATAGGGAACAGAAGTCAAATGTCTCTCAATTCTATATGAGAAATCTTAAAGACTCTACCAGTAAACTCTTAAAATTGATAAACACTTTAAGAGTAATGGCAAGACACAATACTAACACACAAAAGTATTAGCCTTCCTCTATATCAATAATAAATCAACTGGAAAAAATGGGGGAAACAAACCCATTCTTAGCTTCAAATCATAACATATATTAGGATAAAGGTAACCAGGCCTCTACAGTGAAAGCTATAAAACACTAAATAAAAAATTGTAGTAGATTCTAGAAGGCTGGGAAGACATCCCATGTTCATGGATTGGAAAAAATCAATGCTGTGAAAATGACTAACTTACCAAAAGGATTTTACACATTCAATGTAATCACAGTCCAGATTTTAGTGTCACTCTTCACAGAAATATAAAAACAAGCACTCTTAAATTTCATAAAAATTCACAAGATATCACAGATAGATAAAGTAATTCTGAGGGGAAAAAAAAGAAACCAAAAATCAAACAGACACCAACAACAAAAACCACTACTGCTGAACTGCTGGAGATATCACATCTTATTTCAAGTTGTACTAGATAGTTATAGTAATAAAAACAACATGGCACTGGTCCAAAAACAGACCTATAATCAATGGGATGGTATAGAGAAAAAATTGGAAAACTTAAAGCAGAGAACATTTTGTCTATTGGTACCATTAACACTGGCAGAACAGAATTGACCTTAATGCTCAGCCTTCATGTTCATGTCAATCTAGCCAGTTCTATTTTTAGCATTTTGGGCAGTCATGTTGGATATTCACCTCATAACAGGCACCATTTCAATTGATGGTACAAGACCATGAAACTACAATCATTTGACTTTTGACAAAGATATCAAACATAAACTTTAGGAGAAATAGAGCATCTTCAACAAACAAGGCTCATAAAACCAGGCATTTATATTAAGAAAAAATAAACTTAATCCTTGTCTCTCATCCTACACAAAACTCAACTCCAATAGGATCAATATAAGATCCAAAACTTAATATAAGACCCAAAACACTGAAAACTGCCCCAGCAAAGAGTAGGGAGCACATTCCATGATGTAGGTATTTAGAAGTGTGCTCGGACATGAGGCCAACAATCAACAAATGGGATCTCATGAACTTAAAAAGCTTTTATACAGCAAAGAAATTGTCAGTCAAATGAAGAAAAACCCCACAGAATGGGATAAATATTTGAAGGAGAATGGTATCTAGAATATAAAAGGAATTCAATAAATTAAGCATGGAGCAAAAAAAAAAAAAAAAAAAAAAAACAATTAAAATGAGAGTCTTGGAACTAAACAGCAAGTTCACCTCTGAGTGAGCCATGATGTAGCTATACCCAATAGGCCTGGTGTATGAGCAAGGCCAGGCCATGGACCATCAATTGAAATGGTGCCTGTTATGAGGTGAATATCCAACATGACTGCCCAAAATGCTAAAAATAGAACTGGCTAGATTGACATGAACATGAAGGCTGGGCATTAAGGTCAATTCTGTTCTGCCAGTGTTAATGGTACCAATAGACAAAATGTTCTCTGCTTTAAGTTTTTCATTAGAAAAGGAAAAGATAAGAAAAGAAGGAATATGAAAGATCTGAAAATGACACTATTAAAGGAACAGAGAAGGGCAGATTGAAGAGAATCAAAGGCGTTTTGGGAAGGTTATCAAAATCAAACCAAATTTATATCTGTTGAAGCTCCAGAAATCAAAAGCTTGGGAGAGAAATGTCCACAGAAGCAGGATGCACCCCTGTTACTAGGAGTAGGGGCACTGGGCACCAGTCTATGTTTTGCCAATGGAATTGTATTAGGCAAGGCCTGACTTCTCTTCCAAGTCTATAAACTCCTGGAATTCAAACAGATGAAAAAAAAAAAAAAATAGTGTCTTGGGTCTAGAGGTGAAATTTCACAATCTAAGTCAACATGTTTCAAATACTATAACACATCAAGGATAATAAAGAATAAGAAACATGGCATCACAGAGTTAACTGGACAAGTCCAGGTTGGACTCTGTAAATGCCTTCCTCAGAGCAAAGGTGCCTAAACACTACTGCAGGCTCATTATAGGTACTCACTAGAATGAGGGCCAGGACAGATTTCTGACTTAATACTTACTAAATCATCTAATGTGATCTAAGACTGGCCTAGAAATGGGGAAGGGTGGCTGATCTCCAAAATCCTTTCCTTGACTAGTGTAAGTGTAGATGAACATCAGAAACATCTTTTGGCTATGTGTAATAAGAAAGAAACATTTTAGCTTGGGTCTCATCTCGTTGCCTTGTGCAATTAGACAGGTTTTTTTGTCAAGCCAGTCTGATTCTTCATGCATTTCCTTTGGATTATCCCCACCCTGCTGTGGGAAAACTAGCTCTTTGGCATGTCCACACATATACACCCATGTAGACATCCACCCCCAGCAATGCATCCCCAGGTGCCCCACTGAGACAACCAGGTGGAAGGAAGAGTTTAGACTCCAATTAGACTCTAATGAGCTGTGCTAATTGAGACAATTTTTTACAAATTACTTTAAATTCTAATGAGTTGGCCCTAAATGGAACCTCCAATTGATGTTTACTCTGGCTCTGCCCCAGTGAATTTGTAAAACAAATGCAATATCCTTGTCCCTGCCAGCCTAGATGGGGAAACAGGGGATAGTGTTACTGAATGCCAGACAGCCACAAGCATTCATCATCCATTTAGGCTGCTGAAATGCTGTCAGCTACTGATACAAACACTGATATGGAATAGAATGGGTGTTTTCTAGGAAAGACATAGCCAGCATGGGACAGACACAGAACTAGTGTCCTAGAACTCAGAGTATGCTCAAAGGATATGCTTGTTACACACACACACACACACACACACACACACACACATACATGCGTGTGCGCGCACAAACACAAGTATATATACATAAATTTAAAAAGAGGCATGAATTTTATAAAAGAGTAAGTAGGGTATATAGTAGGATTTAGAGGAGGAATGGAAGTAGTTAGACTACAATTTCAAAATTTACAAGAAATAATTAGAAAGAAAGTTATGGCTGACTTGAGCAGAATGTCCAGGGCCTATGAGAACCCAGGGAAGAGCAGTGGAACCAGAAAGATTCACAATGAGGGGATAAAAAGAGTTTTAATTTTTTTTCCTCCTGTTCTAGAAACGCCTCCCAAAAAAGAAATTCACAGTAAAATTTATGAATCCTCTTACTCAAGGTCACTACCAACATAATACCTACAGAGTATTATTCTCTCAAGGAGATCTTCTTAAAGATGATGAAAAGATAAGTCAGGGCCAATAGAATAACCACTATGTGAACTTACCAGTTATATATGTCTTGTTATGAGTATCAACAGACACATGTCTATCCACTGGTAGTCCAGTGGAGGATGTAAGAGTGTTTTGTAAACAAGGAACAAGTTGAGCATTTGCTGTCCTACCACTGATATCAACAGTAGACATAAGACATCCAATGTCACCTATGATGATGAAGATGAAATCACCAGGGCTGAGGATGACTTTTTCTAAAGGAAAAGAAGTTCAGCCTCCCCCTCAGATGCAGTTTGGAAATGGTTATTTCTCTAATGCTAGGAGAAAGAGGTCATATTCTCTAAATAGTTCTACCAAAAGTGGCCCAGTGGTTTGTTAAACTATGTCAACTAGGAGTTTTGCCCACTCTGGGATTTTTGGCTGAAATTCCAAGAAAACTGAAGAATCATATTTAACATCCTTTTTTTTTTTTTTTATAAATTGTCTCACCCTTTACTCAGAAGTTCTACTAAAAATCTAATGAAAATTCAATTTAAACAGAAAATATGGAGTTAATTGAAACTGTATATGGAATCACTGAATAGGGCCAGAGATCCAATTTGGGGTCTGTACTGCTAGGAGCAATACTCCAACCACATTGCTGAAGCATTCAAATAAATAATGATATCTTTGTTCCTCTTAGTAACTTAACAAGAAGTCTTATACCACATACAATGAGGCTAGACATACAGGCTTTCCCATAGTAGACCTTGGAACTGCCTGTCTGGCACCCTCACTAAAGATGAATTTCTCTCAGGAACTGTTTCCTGGGGCGCCTCCACCTGACAGAAAGTGCCACATGAGCAGCTCTGATTGATGATCTGTGGTTATGGCTGACACTCCAAACGGCCTGGTGCCAATGTCGAGGAAGTAGAATATATAATGTAAAATATTCTCTGCTATACAAAGCATATCAAAACCTGGGTGAAGGGTTCTTTAATTTGTCTTAACAAATAAGACAATTAGAGGTTAGAAAGTTAAGGAATGGGGGCAGAATTTATTCTATTGTTATACTCTGCCACCTACAAAATACAGTATGATTCTCCACAGTCTAATCTTTGATCTATGTTCTGTATTTCTAGATTATAGAAAGCTTGTATCTGATAAAGGCTCAAATATTATTCTTGAGGCAGACTTTCTACAAAGGAGACTCCCTTTTTTATCATTGCCAAGACACATTTTATTATTATTTTATTTATTTACTTTACATCTTGATCACAACCCCACATCCCTCCTCCCCTCCCAGTCCGCCCTCTCTCACAAATCTCTTCCCCCATTATCCCCTCCCCTTCTCTAGCCCCCTTGGTTACCACCCCACACTGGGGCATCAAGTCACATCCTGACTAAGTGCATACTCTCCCATTGAGGACGGTCCTACCAGGCAGTCCAGCTAGGGAAAGGGGATCCAATGGCAGGGAACAGAGTAAGAGACAGCCTCCATTCCAATTGTTAGGGAACCCACACAAATGCACATCTGCTACAAATGTGTAGAGGACCTAGGTCCAGACCCTGCATGTTCTTTGGTTGGTGGTTCAGCCTCTGGGACCCCCATGGGCCCAGGTTAGTTGATTCTGTAGGTCTTCCTGTGGTGTCCTTGACCTCTTCAGCTTGCTCACTCCTTTTCCCATTCCTATACAAGATGCCCCAAGCTCAGCCTGATGTTGGTTATGGGTCTGTGCATCTGTTTCTATCAGCTACTAGATGAAACCTCTCAGGAGACAGTTATTCTAGGCTCCTATCTACAAGCAAAGCAGAGTAAAATTAATAGTGTCAGGAGTTGGCTCTTTCCTATGGGATGGACCTCAAGTTGGGCCACTCATTGGTTGGTCATTCTCTTAGTCTTTGTTCCATCACTATCTCTGTGCATCTTGTAGAGAGACAATTTTTAGATTGAAGATTTTGTGAGGAGGTTGATGTCCCCTTCTTCTAAGGGAAGTCTCTTCTGGCTACAGGAGGTGGCTACTTCAGTCTCCATATTCCCCACTGGAGTCTTAGATAGGGTTGTTCCCCTAGATTCCCAGGAGCTTCCTACATCCCAGGTCTCAGGCTAGTCCTAGAGATGACCCCCACACACACTGATTTCTGTTCTTTTTCCCAGCCTCTTCTGCCCCCCACCTGATCCCCATCCCCATTCCCTTCCTCATCCCCTCCCTTCTCCAGTCCCTCCTTCCATCCACCTCCAATATATATTTTATTTCTACTTCTGAGTGAGCTTCAAGTCTCATCCCTTGGGCCCTCCTTATTACTTAGTTTCTTTAGATCTATGGATTGTAGCATGATCAGCTGGTAGTTTATGGACAATGTCCATTTATAAGTGAGTACATACCATGCATGTCTTTGTTTGTCTGAGTTAACTTGCTCAGGATGATATTTTCTAATTCCATCCATCTGTCTGCAAATTTTATGATGTCTTTGTTTTTAACATCTGAGTAGTACTCCACTGTGTAGATATATCACATTTTCTTTATCTATACTTCAAGGGGGGGTTAACAGCAAACTCTTCTATAAATGAACTTTTGTTTAGGTTATTTCTTGTAATTATTTCATCTTTTTAAAAGTCTTGGATCATAACAGCACATACCTGCACAAACTTCTGTTGAGTTTTTCACTTGTCAAGATGAAGTTCTGTTATGTGAACATGAGAAATGTATCTATACATACACAATTATCAGAAGAACTAAACTGGAATAAGTGCAAGAAGAAAGAGACACCGATTGCATGTAGCAGGAAATCAGAGGTGAGAGACAGTCTAGAAAAGAAATAGAAGGTTTCAAATGAGAATGGACATTTACACTAGCCTTTTTAAACCAGATGAATTTCATCAGGAGAAAGGATAGAGGGGTATTCCATGGAGAAGCAGAAGTGGGAACCAAATAAGGAGTCTGTGATAGCAAGAGACACAATGTGACATGGGACCAGAAGAAGGAGACATGCTGAAACACTTGACACTTCTCAGGAATCACTGGGGTCCTGTTTTTTCCATCCCTACAATAAACAACTCCACCTAGATTTTAAAAGACAGAGCTAACCTGTGGTCTACGTGCACAGTGGAATTGCTTTTGACCATAAAGAATGAAGTTTTGTGGTTTGCAGAACAACTGAAGTAAGTGGAAATAATCACATTAAAGAAATTAAGTCAGTCTTCAACAGACATCACCATTTTGTCACACATGGTTCCTATATTTTATATAGATACTTAAAACCATGTGAGTATTTATGATATGAAAGAAGATGTAAAACAGACTGGGGGACAAAGGTAGTGAGGACAGAGGAGAGGAGAGTGTGGAAGCATAAGGAGCAACATACCTATATGAAAATGGCCTTAGGTAACAGCATTATATACAATGTGTACATGTACACACAATGTATATACAATGAACAGTGAATATATACAATGAAAATGAATAACAATACTAACAAAAGATAGACAAATTAAAAGCAGAAAAGACTAGGCTAGCCTAGTTGTAAGTGTCCTGAATTCTGAAAAAGACTAAAAGAATACTATAGACCAGATATGAATCACATTGGACCAGATCACTAGAATTCATTTTCTTTAAAATATTCCTATGATATATGTGGTAGTTTGAATGCCCCCCAAGGATTCATGTGTTTGAATGCTTGGCCCATAGGGAGTGGCATTACTAGGGGATATGACCTTATTGGAGATGATGTGGTAGTATTGGAAGTGTGTCACTGTGGGTGTAGGCTTTGAAGTCTCCTGTGGCCCACAGGCTCCTGCTGCCTGTGGATCAAGATGTAGAACTCTGGGCTTCCTCTAACACTGTGTCTGCCTGCATGCTGCCATGCTTCCTACCATGATAATAGACTAAATCTCTGAAACTGTAAGCCAGTTATCCTTTATAAGTGTTGCCTTGGTCCTGGTGTCTCTTCATGGCAATAAAACTCTAAGTCAATATAGAAACAATTGATTATGGAGCTAGAGAGATTGGCTTTCTGGTTAAGAGCACTTGAGTCTTAGAGAAGACCCAGGTTCAGTTCTCAGTACCCACATAGCAACTAACAACCTATATAACTCTGGTTTCAGGAAATCTAAATACTTCTTCTGACCTCTGCATGTATTGTATGCACATGAGACGTAGACATACGTGCAGGCAAAACAAGAAAACACATTTTGAAAAATATTTTTAAACATTACAAGATATTCTTCCTAAGAGAACTTCTGTCATCTAACTTTGAAAAGTCGAAATCACAGATAAGTTAGTATATACTATGACCAAGAAAATAGGTCAGACTTTTTAAAGTTCTCTTTATATAAATTACTGCTAGAGAGTTAGAAACTACATCATTCTATCCCTTCATGAGACATGAGGGGAGGAGGGACAAAAATCGAGAAAGACACCTTGCTCTTGTGCGGAGGGATGAAACTCTGTGCATGGCAGTAATGGTACCTACTAATGAAAGAACAATGTCAACAATCTCTTGTTTACATTAGTCCAAAGACAGACGGACAGTTTTACATGGGACAAAATGGTAGGGTAGAATTCTGTGTTCAGGTTCAACTCCTAGAGGAAGTTACCAACTCTCTATGCCTCTGTCTCCTCTCTAAACAAGTGGACAACGGCTACACCCACCTGTTAACATTGTTATAATAATTACATAAAGTCTTTTAGAATAGCATCTGACACAGAGAAACTGTTCCATCCATACCAGCCAGTCTTCACTGAAATATGACAGATGGAGAGATGGCGCTCCATCAATATCCATATATCTGTAGATTAGCCAGGGTATTGGAGAGTTCAGAAAATGTTTCATGCTAAGAATAATAGGGAGAATCAATGTGGTGGGAGAACATATGATAGAGAACAGGACAGTTACCTGACAAGACAGAAACCTAAGATTGTACCATAGCTGAAGAAGGTGAACATATTCTGGAGTCACTGAAATGGGAAGAGACAAAAACAAATGGCAAGCAGAAAGGCAAATTCCTCCTTATAGAAAGAGGCAGGAGTAGGGCTCTTCCAGAAAAGGAGGAGTTGCTTCGACCAGCAGGGAGTGTTCTGTGAATGGACATGTCCAAACCCCAAGAGCCCAGCAAGATGGTGGCCACTTGCCCTATACAGTGTCAGTTTAGAAACAACTTCAAATAGTCAGTGTGTTACAGTTTTGTAGGGAAAAGGAAGAATTCACTAACAAGAATGGTATTTTAGTTTACAGACATGTCCACCTTCAGAGTTCCATTTTAACATTTTTCTCACTTTCTCTGTAGAGATTTTGGAGGTATAGAGCCATAAAAAGATGTACCAAAAGCCACATGGTGAAGAAGACCTTTTTCCTGCTCATCCAGTGTCATCATAAAATAGTGGCAAGTGAACTCGACTTTCTCAGGACACAGGAAAGAAAAGGGACTTAACATGATTACAAAGAAGAAAATATCTTAAGAACTCTAGCTGGTCTTTGGTTGAAGAGGCCTCAGGCAAGACTTTGGAACTGTCATGGCAAAAGTATTTTCTTTGTAAAACTGTATCTTTAAACCTCATTTGGAAATGTCATCTGGGTGCACAGTATTTAGCACAAAAACAAGTTATGGTATTCTTAATATTAATTATATTTTCAATTGTAAGGTTGGAAGGCACGATAACTTGTCAGCTCTTTAAGAATTGGAGTATGGGCTAGAGGAATGGATCTGCAGCCTGGCCTCAGTGAGAGAGGATGTACCTAATCCTGTAGAGACTTGATGCCCCAGGGAAGGGGGATGCTGCAGGGTGAGATGTGGGTGGGTGGGGGAGCATCCTCTCACCCAAAGAGGAGGGGGAATAGGGTGAAGAACTCTGGGAGGGGGAACTTGGAAAGGGGACAACATTTAGAATGTAAATAAATACAATAATTTAATTAAAAAGTGGGAAAAAAGCCCTACCGTTCTTATAGAAAACTCCCTATACTGGGCAGCTCACAGCTATCTGTAATTCCAACTCTGAGGAAACCAATACCCTCTCTGGCCTCCACATGACCTTCATGCAGGAGCACATACCCACAACCACACATACCTAAATACATATTTAAAATGAATCTCTAAAAACGGATATATCTCTACACTAGCCAGTTAGATTAAATTTCCACTTTTTAGAACAAAATAACTCTAATCTTTTCACACTTCAGAAATATCACAGCACACATAGACACACATTTGAATTATGATTCATGAGGAGTAATAACATGTTGTATGGTACAATTTTTTAGTGATTAAATTCATAGCCATACTGTGTGGTAAGTATTGTTAGCCTTAATTTTATTGTCAATGAGGTCCAAAAGCTGACTCATGCAAGGTCACCTAGATAATTAGCCCAAAAGCTTTAAAACAAAATCTGCTGACTCAAATTCTCATGATTTGCCAGCTACAACAAGCCCTGATGAACAGTAGACATAAAAGATCACCAGCACTCTGGAGACCTAGGGCTTAGCCCTAGGGGGTCAGTACACAGGCTCCTCACATGCCAGTATTTTGACCATGATGCTGAAAAGATCACTCCTTTTGGAGGCTCAGCTGCATTATCAAGGGACTAGCCAGGCCTTCTCAATATGATGTGAATGGACAGGGTGGATACCATAAAGCAAATGAGTATGCCACACATTCTAGAGAAAATGATACTTGTAGAAGAAAGAAAAGATCCAACAAGGCCTGTAGGGAGTCATTTTCTGGAGCAATTAGCAGGGGCTACAGTCTGTCCCTTCCATTCTTAGGCTCATAAAATCTTTCTCATCAGAGTTATAGATTTGCTTGGACCCAGACCATTGACTCACTTACTAATGCATGCGGACATTCATCAGAGTTGTCAGATCTGCTCACTCCCAGTGAGGAAACCCATTGTCAAGACAATGAATGCTGTGTCAGCCTGACCAGCCTTGGACAAGCAGTATGCAAAGCCAAGTCACTGGAGCCTCTGTTGTGGGTTCTGACTAGAGCTGGGGAAATCAACAGGTGAGCTCATGTTTAATGATACCAGACAGGTTAACATGCTGATGCTTCTTGCCCCATTATGAGACATACCCACTAGAGCAAAAGGAACATTGAGGCTACCCTGATAGAATGCCAGACATGCAGCTGCTGAGACCACACTGAGGTGGGTAACCTTGTCACTCTCTTCTCACCAAATCCACTCTATGCCAACTCCTTCCTGATGGACAGATTCTAAATGGTGTTTGTGAATGCCAAGTTTACTTGTGGTCAGGACTAGTGTAAGCGTGTGAGTCATTCAGATCCCTTGCAGAGACTTCACCTTACTCAAAGCTAACAGTTTATATGTGGACATCTGAGCCTGATTCTCAGAGCTCCATCTGTCACTGACAAGCCTGTGTCAGGGCAATCTGACTGACGATTTTACAAATAAAAATTAAACTAAAGAATGTATTGTCAAACAAACACAAGGTCAATAGAGGGGAAAAAACTGGCATACGCATACATATTCAAGGTTTTATATATATTTATATACTTCCATGTTGACACATATATAAGTGAGCCCAAAATATTATAAATTTTTAATCTTCCCTTTTTCATTTTCAGATAAGGAAGCATTAGCTAACTTCTTTGTCTCTAGTTGTAAGCCAGGATGTGGCAGATTTGCACAATTTTAAAAATCTCAATTCATCCTATTATCTCAGAACACTCTACTTTTTTTCTATGAGCACCAATTTTAATAATATAATATTTTGTACATTTCTAGTTTACTTAAGCTATTGTAAATATCTTATTAAATAAAGTTCAAACACTGACTTGCTCTCTCATCCGAGGCATCGAAATCACTTCAGAAACGATTTAGCCGCCAGTTGCTTTCAATTCTTTCTTTTGCAAATAGGACGGCAGAGAGAATCCTCCCAGATAAGCATTTTAGCAGACGCTTGTTTCCGAATTATTTTTAGGTCACAGAAAAGAGTGCCTTGCTCAGCGTCTCCTGGGGCTAGCATCTCATCTTACCATAGTACAGCCCTGACAATGGAAAATGGAACTTTGATACTTTGTTCTGATTTCCTTAGGTTTTCTACCAATGGCCTGTGTTCCAGGATCCAAACCAGCAATGACAATAGCAAATTGTATACATGCATGTGCCATTTCTACCTATTCTGCACTGAGTGTAACAATTTGTACAGGTGCGTGTGCCATTTCTGTCTATTCTGGATGTGGAAAAATGAACCACTGGAAGTATGATCCCAGGAGAAGACGGGTTTTTTAAAATTATTTGATACATATTTAATTACCCACTAGAAGTGTGGTGGCAACACACCTTCCCCACAGATACACTAGATGCCCGTTTATGCTGCTGACATCTCTGCCCTGTGTTGTGATAGTATATAATGATAGTTAAGTTGTAAAAAGAGAGATGGTAGTTGAGGGCCATATCTCTCTGCTCATCTCCATCTGGCTCCAGAAAAATGTGAAGCCCCCTTAGCAAACCTTGCCTGGGGAAGAGAGAGGAGGAAGGGATGGTTTAGTGTAACAACTTAATCGAGGGTGTACAAAAATACAAAAATAAAGGCATAAACATGGAAGAGATTATGTCCCCATAGGCCAAGGTCAAGATGGGGGTGGGGGTGTCCTGTGTTCAGAAGTTAAAAAAGAAAAACTGTTTAAAAATAATAATAAAAAAAAAAAACCCCTGTGGAACTGAGCAGAAGGCACAGTCAGTAAAGTCGGAATCATAAGAATCTAAATTCAAATCCCGAGCACCCGTGTAAAAAGCCAGATGTTGTGATGATGCACACCATGAATCCCTGCATGAGGGTGAGGGCAGAGATGAAGGACCATTGGACAACTAGTCTAATTCAATTGCTGAGATTCAGGCTCAGTGAGAGAACCTGTCTCAAAAAACAGAGGTAGAGAGTGATCAAAGAAGGTACCAGATGCCAGATGTTAACCTCTGTCCTCTGCATAAACCTACACACACACACACACACACACACACACAAGGCACATGGGTGGGGAATAAACAAAGACTGAGAGAGGAATGTGATCTGAAAGGATATGGAAGTAGGAGTCAGGAATTGGGAGACTGAGTTAAAGCAAAGAGAATGCTCTGCTGGTGTCATCAGACTACAACACCAAGACCCCAGGTCTCTACATATCGATGCAGAGTCAGATGATGCTTCAAGGACCTAGAGGATGCAAGAGGAAACTGAAAGGCTTCAGGCCATTGCAGGAAGGGTGGGAATGGGGGCTGACAGCCAAAGCTGTTCTCTTTGTCGTGTCGGAAGTCAGGTGGCCACAGGAGGTGACCCTGACCTCAGTCATGAGTCAACTCAGTCTGACAGGTCACCACACACTTGTGAACGTGCCTTCCTGTCTGGGCTGTGGTTTACCTTTGCTGAACAGAAACAGGAGCGAAATGAAGAAGAGGACAAAGGCAGATTCTTGGGTTTCAGAATTTTCTCTGTTGTCTACCGGATAACTGCTCAAGTGTGCCAAAGGAGAAAGCCGTCAGCACAATCCACAGTCTGGGGAGGTTCCTGGAATGTAAAATGTGCTGAGCCAACTGCACAGGACCTATCTGTCCACAGGTAGGAATAAAGAAAGAGAGAGAGAGCGTGCGCAATGTAAAGGCTCATAGTTTTTTGGCTTTATGTGTGTGATCATTAATCATCTTCCCAGGAACAGAGGATGGTTTCCTTACTGTAAGAGGAAAAGAGAAACAGATCCCTTTGGCCAATATGCTACCCAGATGTTCACCAGAGCCCAGTATCTTTTTTTTCCACATTTGATTTGAAGAAGTGAGAACTAAAGTGAGAATGAAGGGGTAGAAGCTCCTGAAGACAACATCACCTGTCCCACCTCAGCTGTGACAATAGCTCCCCTTCACAATCACAGGGCTTGCAAGCTTTCAAATGGAGCATCCAGCCATAGTCCTGCAAAAGCCATGGAAGCATTTGGTGGGCAGACTCTGGTCAGTACCAGCCAGAAAGACCTCTTATCTAGAAAGATAGAGAGAGGCTTGTGTGCAACCTGCCAGCTGCCAGCATGCCTGGATGTATCCCAGCCTTAAGTTGCTTTCCCATTTTGTCTGTCATTCCCTGGTAGTTAATCACCAAAAGGAAGGTCTAAGTCATGCACAGGTTTGGTGGAAATTATTCCAGGAAGGCGCAGTTAAGAGGGGAAAGGTGCTACACAAAGACGTTAAAGTTCAACAGGACTGACCTAAGTTTAAAGAGACAAGCTCATTAGGACAGGCATGGGATCCACTTCCCAAAGGTTTTGAAGTGCTTATAATGGTAAATATGTAATGGTAAAAACGGTAAAAATGATAATAAAAAAAAAAAAAGACTGTCACAACCAAAACGGAAAAGTACCCAGGTCCTCACTGACTTCATCCACCTGTACCTTCAAGGAACAGAGACCAGGTTGCTTTTCATCCTGGGATCTCCACAAAGTCTGTAAGTCTCAGTACTGGCTATGATTTTTTTCTTATTATCTTATAGTTTTATTTATATAAATATTTTACAAGAGCAAATCTTTTATCGCCTTAACCAGAAGTGAATATCCATTCCCACGTGTAAACATTTAACCATGGGGAAGGGTTAATTCAGCTGTTAGAAGAATTATCTGACAACAGAAGAATTATCAAGCGCACCTCACAGGGTGCTTTGAAGAAAGTTTTCGCCCCGGTGTTTGCTTCTGTTTCATGTATCTACAAATGGACAAATGAAGATGATGGGTAATAGACACGAAAAAGAAAAAAATATCCTGTGACCTTTCTCAAACCCAAACCAAAGCAGGGAATTAAAATCTGAAATTTCCTCCCTAAAGGAATAGACATTTGATGTTGTATCCAGATACTGTACCAAAATGGCCACAAGCACCATCAGGGCCTAGTCCCTCATCTTGGGAAATGTGACATCCAAAGGTCTCTAAAAGTGTCCGGCCTCTGGCACTCAGTGGTTTCATGGTAAAATATCTTAAGTGATAACAGTAAAACGTTCTGTGTGAGGTACACATGGCTGCTTAAAGTGGATTGGAAAAGGGATGCCCTTGATTTCCCTGCTTGACACGACTCAACAAAGAGTTCAGTTCCCAGCACCTGCATCTGCTGAGTCTTCTTCATTACAGCTCTCCTTATACGTGAACCCATCCCACTGCACTGACCATGTAATCACTGAGTGGTCATCCGTAGAGGGAGGTAGTATTGAAGACAGTATAGGTTAGGATGCTTAGAATGCAGAAATGAGATGGAGAGAGCTACAGTACTCAGAGTAGGCCATATGCAGAGAGGTGTCGCAATCACCATGGGAGGAAGTCAATATGTATGGGACTGACAGCTCCTCCAGATCCCCCGCTCCCCCAACCCATCCTGGATGCCACTAAAGAGAGGCTGCACTTATAGAAATAGGAATCTTTTTAAAAGACTTTTCAAATCCTGCCTATATGTATGTACTTTGTGTGGGTTTGTACCTAAGTGCTGTTGCTTACAGAGCTAACGAGAGTTGGAGTCCCTACAGTTAAAGTTAGAGACAATGAGTTCTAAGTCGGCAGATGCTGGTGCTGGGAACTGAGCTCTGCAAGCCCAGTATGTGTTCTTACCTGCCCCAGCCCCGGCCCCAGAGATGGGATCCTGAAGCAGCATCCTGAAGGATGGGGATGCTGGGATGGACGGGACAAGGTGGACTGTGAGGGGGAATTTTCAAGCAGTGGAAGCAGCTTAAACCTAAGAGGTAATTATTTGCAGCTTCTCAGATGCCTTCTAACCACAGAAACCAAAACCTACAAAATATGTCAGCACATCCCAGGGTTGCCGGCTGAAACTTGAAAACATATAAGCCACGCACACAGAACTGAGCAAACTCTCTGATTTTATCAGGGTGATCTCACACGGAGAGGAAAAGGCCTTATGATTTGAGAAGTTTGTCACAGATTCCTCACTTTGGAAAAAAAATTATACTAAAATGCCTTGACATTGTTATAAATACCATATTACAGTAAGGTGATTCCTTCTGGTGAGGTGGCAAAGGGGTTCTTGAATTGAAAATTAAGAAATTCTGGAGCCGGGCGTTGGTGGCGCACGTCTTTAATCCCAGCACTTGGGAGACAGAGCAGGCGGATTTCTGAGTTCGAGGCCAGCCTGGTCTACAGAGTGAGTTCCAGGATAGCCAGGACTACACAGAGAAACCTCTGATTCAAATACAAATTCAAATGTTACATCATCAAATTCATGTGCCATAGAGAGCTTTTAATGCCCAGATGTTGCTTGCAGTTTAGCACATGACTTCTGAGAGGATGCAGTGTCTGTGGCACCAAATAGGGAAGAAGGTGGAAGGAGGAGCCCCTGGTCCCCAGCAGTCTCTCCCTTTAGCAATGTTCCTGGTCTATACTCCCTTACCACTGCCCCACCTGGGTCTGCAAACCACTTCACATGGCCCTCTTCCCCTTTGCCTCCTCCAGAAGGCATAGCCAGCTGTAGATGGCCATCTTCTTCCCCTAGTCTTCCTCTCAGAAAACCATAATAGAATTGCATACTTGCAGGTCTGGTCAAGTCTTGATTTCTTCTTCCCTCCTCTGTTGGCTTCCTGTGGCTGCCATAAGCAACCTAACACAAACCTGGCTTTAAAACAACTTAATATGATTCTCTCATAGTTCTGGGGCTAAGACTGAATACCACCAAAGATGTGTCCCTTCTGGAATCGCTGAGGAAGACCCAGGTCTACCTCTATCTAGGCAATTGGGGCCTATGGGCAATGCTGGAACTCTGTTAACTTTCACATAGCACTCTCTTCTCTGCCTGCCTTTACCTGGTCTTCTCTCTGTAGCTGTCTCTCTCAAGGATACTGACCACTGGATGTGTAGCTTATCCTAATCCAGGATGAGCACATATGTCTTCAGTTTCTAGTTAACTTACAAATAATAGGTTTTATTATGACTTTTTCACACACACACATGCTGATATATACATATATACATATATGCATATATCTAGATAGATAGATAGATAGATAGATAGATAGATAGATAGATAGAGAAATACAGAGACAGAGACAGATATAGATATATAGATATATATCATTGTCTTTGACTTTTATTTGTCCCCTTGATCCACTGACCTCTCTGATCTTTTCTTCCCTTCTTGCCAGTCCCCAGGTAGTTCTCTAGATTTTTTTGGTAGATAAAGAGATAGAGAGATAGACAGACCAGATAGATGATACATAGACAGGTATGATGATATAGAATCTGCTCATGAGAGAAAATACATATTTACTTTCTTGGTTTGGATTTTTTTTAGCATTATGATCCCCAGTTATACCCTTTTCCAGAAAATGATATGATTCCATTCTTCTTTATGATTGAATAAATTCCATTGGGTTGGCAGACCACAGTTCATTTTTGTATTCATCTATTGATAAATAGCTAGAGTGGTTTCTTTTCCTGGCTGTTGGGAATAGTGCAACAATAAATATGAATGAGCAAGTACCTCTGTAGTGTGTTGACTTGGAGTCCTTGGGTTATTGGTTATACACAGAAGATGTTATTGCTGGATCCTTCTTGATTTCCACAGTGGCTTTACGAGGTTCCCACATCAGCATCAAATAAAGGTCTCTCTTTTGCACTACATCCTCATCGGCATTTGTTTTCTTAATAACCAGCAAGGAAGAAAACTCATATTAATTATATTTTCTCAAACTCTTATTGCAAAGCAGGTTACAGTCTGAGTTCTGTAATGATAGATGTTTGGGAACCTCAGTTCTACTCACTTGCCTTGTTCTTGTGTCAATTTGGTCCCAAATGGCTTTACACTTCCTCCTTAAATTGTATTTTCTTTTACCTTCCCATCTTCATTGCCACATGCAAACAGAGGCTACCAGTACCCCTTTCTAGACCATTCACATGACAGATAATGAATTCCCTGCTCCTCCCCCTTTCCGTCTGTCTTAGTTTAAATGGTCAACTTGACAGTCTAGAATCATTTAATAAAGAAGTCCAAATTAAAGAACTGCCATGATTGTATTGGTCTATGGGCATATAGTGGGTGGTTATCTTAATTGCTAATTGATATAGGAGGGTCCAGCCTCCTGTGGGTAGAGCTGTTCCCTGGGCAGGTGATCTGGGCTGTATATGAAAGCTTGCTGAGCTTAAGTATGTGTGAGAGCCAGTACGCACCTTCTCTCATGGCTTCTGCTCTGAGTCTCTGCTTGAGTTCCTGCACTGGTAAAAACCTATCTTCTTCTAAGTTGTTTTTGGTCAAGGTGTTTGTCATGGCAACAGATGGAACCAGAGTACCATCCATTTCCCCTCCGATGGGCAAAAGAATGCTTTTTGACAGTCACCTCTCTGCAAAATCTTTAGGAGTTTATAATGGACAGACTTAGACTAAGCTCCAAAGCCCCAATTTCAGCCTCCTGGGTGTTCAGGAGTGCATCCTATATTTGATTCCAACCCTTTAGCCCACCTTTCCCCCACTCTACATTGCTTGGTTTCATTTATTTGCTTTATTTAGAGTTTACACCTAGCTCCATCTGACAGCTACATCATGACGCTTGTATCCCATGGCCCATCTCTGCTTGGTCAACTGCTCTGTCTATCACTCTGACTTGAAATTAAGTGTCACTTCCTTGGAAAGGCCCTTCTTAACCTTCAAGAGTAAATCAAATCACCCAGGTACTTTTCTTCCAAGCAGTCAGCTTTCCTGCTCAGAAACAATACTGTCTGATCATTTATTCAGTGACTGGCTGATGTTATTGTTTGCTATCCATTATGTTACAATCTGACTCACCTCCCTCAGCATATATTCTTGTTCTCACACCAGGATCATTGTCTGCTTGCCACTTTTAACTGTAACCCCCATTAAAGAGCTCTCTGACCAGAACATTTTCTTCTTTTTTAAAGGGTGTGTGTGTGGTGTGTGTGTGTGTGTGTGTGTGTGTGTGTGTGTGTGTGTGTGTATTTTGCAGGTACCCCTGGATAATCCCCTGGAGCTGAAGTTACAGGCAGTTATGAGCTCCCTGACTTGGGTACTGAGAATCAGACTCAGTTCTCCAGCAAGACCTGCTGAGCCATCTCTCCAGCCCTAGAGCAGCTTCTTAATAATATTTGCTAGGGGCTGGAGAGATGGCTCATTACCGTCTGCTCCTCCAAAGGACTCAGATTTGGTTCTCAGCAACCGTATGGCAGCTCACAACCATTTACAACTCCAGTTCCAGAAGATCTAATGCCCTCTTCCAGCCTCTGTAGGCACCAGGTATTCATGTGCTTCACAGATATACGTGCAGGTAAAACATTCATACACATAAGATACAAAATAATAAAATTAAACAAATAAATAAATGTTTGCTAACTGAGCAAATGACTGAGTGAAGACATAGCAGTCTCTTGTGGTGGTGGTGTCATGATCTTGTCCCCAACTTCCCTGGTACCTCCCTGGATTTATGCACTGAGTCCCCAGCTTCTAGTCCCCAATATGTCCCACCCAGCATTGCAATAACCTCTCTAGCCTAGTAACTTCATAGACTACTTTGCCTGGGAGCTGCCAACCAGTATGGCCCTTGCTACTCCTTCTATGGACCCCCTCCTGGAAGCAGTCATACTGATGTCACCTAAGCTTTTGTCAGCCCCCTCCCAGACCTACAGTGTTATTGATGCTCCCTTCATCTCATGTGTGCACTTTTCTCATGCTCTTTTCTAAGAATTATTTTGGTTTCATCTAGGCCCATCCTCTTTCTGCCTTTCAGTTCTGCTCATAATTCCTGGTTCCCTGTGTCCTGCTTTCTACCACATCTTACTTTGATTTTTTATTGCTTCCTGGGGGTTGGTGACATGTGAGTAGTCCCAGTGTATGCTCCAGCCATCATTTTAGCATTACGGCAGACAGCCTGTATGATTTTACCCAGTTTAGTGACACCTGCAATGTGAGAGATAAGAAGGGATACGAAATGCACACAAAGCAAATCTATGACATAAGCATGACCTGCGAGGGTGTGGAGAGCAGGGTCAGCTGCCAGTGCTAAAGGGAAGTCCCCTGGCTCTGCTCCTCCCACCCCACCCTTTGCTGTGTTTCTCATTGATTTCAAACTCGAACATCACTTTTTTCTGACACTTTTTGACACAGTCAGGTCATAGATTATTTTTTTAACCAGCCAACTGATGATCCTGGGAAAGTTTTCTGGGGCTTTCATTTGGGGCCCAGAATGATGCTGATGCTGCCAGAGGTTATTACCAAGTCTGATCCTACCTGCTGATTTGGTTGCCTCTGGTTTGAACCACAGTCTGTTTCTATATTAAGTGAGAATCTGTGTCTAGAGGATTTGAGCAACTTTTCTGTTGGAATTTGTCAGGGAAATGGAACCGAATTTAACGTTTTAGCACATTTAGACTTTGCCTGCATTCTGTCATTTAATCTTCCCATTCCTATAGTAAGTACATCGGTATTAATGTCTCATTTCATAGATGAGGAAACTGAGGCTAGAATAAACTAAATAACTGATAATTAATCATATAGTCAATATAAAGCAGCTAGAACTCAAACACCACCTGTCTCTCTTTGAGCTTCACCTGGAAGAGCCTAGTTTTTTATAAAGTCTTTATCTCCTTCTTGGTTCTTATGCATATCTACAGTCCTAGCCATCTAATTGTTTAAAAAGATGCATGTATATCATTATCCAGGAAAAAAATAGAACTAAAAGAAATTTTTAGTATGAAAAAGTGAACTATTAGGATATTTTTGGTGATGTGCACTCTCTCTCTCTTCTCTCTCTCTCTCTCTCTCTTCTCTCTCTCTCTCTCCTCTCTCTCTCTCTCTCTCTCTGTGTGTGTGTGTGTGTGTGTGTGTATCTTGGTTAGGAATAATAAATGTAAGTTGGAGAATACTCTTCCTTGTGTGATGAACTGAACCAAAAGAACTTCTGTTCCTATAGGGAAGTTGAGGAACTACAGTGGGTACAACAGAGATTCTAAAAGGAAAATTAACTAATTGACTGGCAAATGGTTTCTATGTGTCTTGTGTGTGTGTGTGGCACTATTGGAAGTGCTAAGGACAAAGCAGTAAAAAAAATACAGGCTAATATTTCTCCTCATGAAGCTCATATGTTTATTAAGAGTCTGATAAACCATGAACTAAATAAACTGCACAGCAAGAGGGAAAACACTGCAGGAAAATGAAGCAGAGTTATAGAAAGTGACCTGATGCTTTAATTTCTCCAAGACTCAGTGTAAACAGATGCTGTGGGTGACTCGTGGGTGGCATGACCACCATCCCCACAGGCAGCCTAAGCTCGGCATGAAAAAGGACCCCTGGGATCTCGAACAAGGGCCATAATCAATTCTGCATTGTTTGGGACTAGAAAGTTAGAAAAGAAACACATATTTTTGGTTAACAATCAGACTGAAAAATTCCACAGGAAGTTCAGAATCTAACAAGGCAACATCAGATTGAATGACGATACATGTGCGTGCCTTCTAAACCCAACTCAGAACAAAAAGAGAGTCTTTATTAACACTAGAAAAAAGACACAGCACTTTTATAGACTGTGTTAGTTATTGACATAGAGAATAACCAGCCAGAAAAGTTATTGCAAGCTGGGAGTACTTTACCCAAAAGATAGTCTAGAGGGGGGTGACATTTCTGCTCAGGAACATGCCTTTGGGTTCTCCACAGTTCAAGAGAATTGAGACAAAAGTAAACCAAGAAGTGTGTGGTCCAGAGGTGAAACTCAAGCCAGACCACAGAGAGCCATTGAAAAACAAGGAACATTGCAGTTTAAAAAAAAAAAAAAAGGCTCCAAAACTTCCCATTTGATGTCTTTGAATCTCCGAAGCGCTGTTGCCCTATAAAAATGGACTGGGCTTTTTCTGTGCACCCCATGGAGTAGCACACAGGCTGGAAAGAACACCACTAAGTATGCAAAATCTGACCTTCTGAGGCCTAAGTTATTGTATGTTCTGTGCTTTTCTTTTGGGAATGCACACGCAAGATATCTTGACTATATGATATATTGCTGAATCTCAAGCTGCTTGCTGTATTTATAGGAAGCCTAAAAACCTGATCATTATGATAATGCCATGATGAAAAATCCTATGCCTGAGTTCTTGCAATCTTCCCTGTGCCCAACAATGGATATCATTGGGATACATGAAACCCAGTCTCCAAACAAACCTAATGTCATTCTTGAGTGACGCAAATACCAAAACCTATTTTTATTAGCAAAAATAAACTATGCTTTTTCATTTATTTTACAGCATGTTTCTACAATTAGTTAAATGCAACTAGGAACCAAATTTTTCAAAGACGAATTTTAAAATCATGTTTACACATGTATGTCTGTGTATGGGTTTGTGTGTATAAGTGCAGTTGCCTGCTGACCCCAAAAAAGGTAGTTGAATCCTTTGGAGCTGAAGTTACAGATAATGTGAACTCCAAATGTGGTGCTAGGAACCAATACATGTTTTTAACCACTTAGCAATTTCTCCAGCTTGGTAACCAATTTTGACCAAAGAGTTTAAGTATAATACCATCCACACTAGTAAATAGAAAATTAAATTAAAAAAAACTCATACACACTAAGAGGACTTTGACAGGCTATCTAACCTTATTGAAATTATAGTGATTTAACACAAAGATAGTTTTAAACTCCTTTTCTAGTCCCAGAAAACACATTTCTTAATGCATGATGTGAGAACAGCTAACTTAATAATACTATGGAAAGTAGGCAAAAGCTTTAAGTGAGTCTTCCCAGTTCCCATTCTGTAAAAGAAAGTTCAGTCATTAGGAGTGGTTTTAATACCACTGCCATTCAGCAGAATAGCAGTGTTCGATTCTCCTCTAGGGCCTATGACATTTCTAGCCATGGGCTCTTGGCCCTATTCATGGTGCCAGCTATAGGTTTCATTTCATGGAGCAGGCCTTAGATCTAAACATAAAGTGGTTTGTTACTCCATAACACTCATATCCTTATTGCATTACTGGGCCTATCTCTTCAGGCCAGGCATTATTGTGCTTGCAGAGTTCACAGCTGTGTGAAGTTAATGATGCTTTCTCCTCAGAAAGCACGCACAGCATCTTCTAGCACCATAAAGGCTAGCAAGTACTGATGAGACAACCAGTGAGTACCAGCTTGATCTCTTGGTACTATATGACTCAAGTATGTGGCATCTTTAGCAATAGAGCCTTACCATTAAGTTATAGAGATCAACCAAGAGTATTGGAAACTGCCTGTAATGCTTGGAGGTTTATGAAACTCTACTGGTCAACAGCTCAAAAGTAGGTAACCCACTCATGAAACTGGCTGTCTTAGTCAGGCTTTGTATTCCTGCACAAAACATCATGACCAAGAAGCAAGTAGGAGATGAAAGGGTTTTATTCAGCTTACACTTCCACATTGCTGTTCATCACCAAAGGAAGTCAGGACAAGAACTCACACAGGGCAGGGACTTGGGGGCAGGAATGATGCAGAGGGCATGGAGGGTGCTGCTTACTGGTTTGCTTCCCCTGGCTGCTCAGCTTGCTTTTTTATGGAACCCAGGACCACCAGCCCAGGAATGGTACCACCCACAATTAGCCCTCCCACCTTGATCACTAATTGAGAAAATGCCTTACAGCTGGATCTCATGGAGCCATTTCCTCAAGGGAGGCTCCTTTCTCTGTGATAACTCCAGCTTGTGTCAAGTTGACACACAAAACCAGCCAGTACACTGGGTATATTTATTTGTTAGCATTCTATGCCTGGTCAGGATATTATCCCCTATTTGTAAGGTAACTCCATTAAAATTCTTTTTATAAATGTATATATTTTAGAAAATTTCTATAGTAGTGGATTTCCATATGTCTTTTTCAAAAGCCTTTAGTGTTATAGATTTGTACATCTGTCAACCCTCATCAGACAAGCTTCACCTTCCAGTAGAGGGCAATTTATACAGAGACCTTCTACTGATCATTGTGCAGAGAATAAGAGATGTGGAGTACTCAACTCAAAATGGGATACGCATAGCACACCCACCCTTGGAATCCTTAGAGATCTATTTATAAGAGGAGGCAAAAAGATAAGAGCCAGAGGTGGTGGATGACTTCAAGGAACAGTGTTTTCTGGACACAGCTGGGTAGTTACACGTTAGAATTTGCAGCTATTGTGACAGCATGCAAAAGATACACAAACTCAAGCCAGAAAAATATACCAACGTGAAATTGGAGGAATGGACTGAATCCCACCACTAGCTTATATGGGTGTTCAATAACTGCCAAAAGAAGGAGACTCAGTTTTCCTTAATGACATGTCCCTTGGGAGATCAATGACCCTCTAGAGTGCTCCTCACTCCCAAGTAGTAGTTGATCACTGCAAATTAGACAAATGAAGATTAAAAAACAAAATCTCACAGTTTGGTGAATAGGGATGTGAGGATAGAGAGGAGAATATGGGAGAATCTGGGGAGAGAGGGTGAATATGATCAAACTATATCTTAGAGAGTTCTTAAAGAATTAAAAAAATATCTAAAAAGAAAAAGAGAGTTCATCTGTGGCTGGGAGATAGCTCAATAGGTAAAGTTCTTCTCTTACAATCATGAGGTCCTGCATTTGATCTCTGTTCCAAGAACCTACATAAAAAAAAAAACAAAAAACAAAAAAAACAGGCCAGATGGCATGCACTTGTAATTGCAATACTAGCAAAGCAGTGGCTAATTGGCCTAACCTAGACAGTGAGCCCAAGGTCTCAGTGAGAGACCCTATCTCAAAATACAACCTGAATATAGCCTGAAGAACACCTGTGGTCATACTCTTGCCTCCATATGCACACACACACACACACACACACACACACAAAGAAGGGGGAACTTAATTTCAACAAATCTATCAATAAGTTTAATTATTTTGAATATATTTATATAGTTAACATCTTTTCATTTAAACCCACAAACAAAAATCTATTAGTGAAAAGAAGTACACAAATTGCCAACCTCATCCGTTCCCACATGGTGATATTTCCCTGATGCTCGACTTCCTAGACAAGATGAGAGGAATATCATTGTGGATGTATGGTGACATTAAGGTGACATGGACTCATAAGGCATAAAAGAGTTTGTGGTTTAAATTCAGCTCTGCTGGGGAAGTGGCATGAATGGAGAAGTGGGGGAGAGAGGGAGGGAAAGGGAAGAAGGAAGGCAGGGAGAGAGTAAAGGGAGGGGGAGGGAGAGGGGGAAGGGAGAGTAAAGTATCTTCCTCAATAATTTACATCTTTTGTTGTTTGGAAAAGGATCTCTAACTGACTGGAACTACTACATCAACCAGGCTGAACTTGAAACTCACAGAGATCTGCCTGCCTCTGTTTCCAAAAGTTCTGATGTAAAAGACATGGGCCATCATATCTGGCCCATCTTACTTTTTAACCCATGGTCTCTCATGGACTTGGTTACACTGATATACCAGACTAGTTGGCCAGCAAACTCCAGGAATCCTCCTTTTTCTGCCTCCCTAGCACCGAGATTACAGGGATACTTACTGCTATAGCTGTCTAGTTGTTATTTATATGGGTGCTGGAGATTTAACTCAGGTCCTCTTGCTTAAGCAATAAGCATTTTATGGGCTGCAGCTATCTCCCCAGGCCTATCTTATTAATCCTTGCAATCCCAATGGGTGGGATTACAGTGTTACTATCCCTGTATTACAAGAGAAGATACTGACATAATAAGGCCATTTACAAGCCTGTACTGTTGAACCTCAGAATGCATCCTGCTGACCACTGACCCAGGTTGCTTGACCAGATAATGTTGTCAACAAGATGGCCAAAACCAACTGTCATGCATGAAGTAACATCAAAATCAAGAGTCATAAGAAGTAACACTTGAGCTCCCAAGGATCCCTGGTGATGCCTAACTTTACACACCTATGCAGCTGAGTATCATCTATCTTTGGGGCTCTAATAATTTCCCTTCTTTCTTACAATAGACTTCACAATCAGTCACTCTTGCTGTACCCTCATGATACCCTAACCTTTTAACATTCTTCCCACAGCCCATTTTATACACTTGGCTAAGAATAAAACCATGTATCAGCCAGCCATTCTTTCAAGAGTCTTGAGATCTCTCAATACTCCTACAATATGCAAGCTCCCCTTGCTTCTATTGAGTCTTGACTGCCAAGGGTGTGTCCAGTGCTAGCAGAATGGCTGATGCCACAGCTTCCTGGAGCTCCTGTCATTCCTTCCACTTTTCGCATTTACATTGTGCATAACACAAAGGCAATCTCTGTACAACAGAGTTCTGATTTTGTCCCTCCAAAGGCGTCACTAACTCCCAGTAATCTAAGAACACATTCTGAACCCTTTATCTCCCATTGGCCCAGATCTGAGCCCTTGCCTTTGCTTGTGCTGTGCCTGTTCCCTCCATGTTCCTTGCCTCGGGCTCAACGCTAACCATCACTGTCATCACCTTCCCTAGACTCTTTCCAAAGCACACCTTTTAGGATGCATTCTTCATGGCATTCCTCAAACACATGACCTTCGCTTATCTGTGCTGTGTTGAAATTCTTTCTGTGAATGGGAATCCTAGAGGCATTTACAAATACACACTTGATGACAAGTACAGAAGGAATTAATCACACAACCCAAAAGTAACCACTGCTCTGATAATTTTTTTTTCAACAATACCAGTTTGTTTCTAGTGAATGGAATGACATAGTCTGTGGGTTTGGGTACAAGTATGTGTTTTTCCAGTTAGCATGAAGACCGAGATACATCTATATTGTTGAGTTTGTTCCCAGTACACATTGCTTCTGTTTTACCTCTTCATAGCAGTCCATGGTATCAACATGCCAGTTTGGACACCTGGGCTGTTCTCATTTTTTCCTATTAATAATAAAGCTACTATGAATGTTCACATGCTAGTATTTTTATGAACTGCTGTTTTAATTTCTATTGGGTCAATACCAAAATGCAAAATGGTCAGGTCTGTCTGCATCTGTGTGTGATGGTCACACTCACCTCCTCTGGTTTTGGGGAATTTATAAGATGATTCTTAGAACACAGTTAGCATGGTGGATGTGTGGGGAAATTATCCTGCTGGTACTCTCTCAGCAACAGGTTGTCGAATGTTTCTCCTGCTAGCATCATAATACTATGATGACAAAAGGTTGGTTTGATGCAATCTCATCTTCCCTGATGTTTTTCAGGTTACTCTTTCCTAATCATTCAACCCTCTGCATTCTTTTTCATAGTAGAAAATAGACAGAGACACAGATTAACATGTCTACTTATAGACTATATCAATACCAAAAATACCAAGGCTTCTTACTTTATAAGTTGACATAGTATGCTTTCTTCTAATGAGGGGACTCATTGCACAGAAGCATTTGCCATCACTAACAGGTAAACATTTTCTACAAACACTAATTATAGAAGTAAGAAAGACAAGATAGAAGGCGTGTTCTACACTTCACTACAGAAGTAAGGGGTACTAGTAGAAGGAGCCTTCTCTTCTCAGACTGCCTTGAATTGCTCCCTGGTCTATTGTTCCCCTTGATAGTCTATTACCTTGGGCAAGTTAGAGCAACCTCCTAAGTCTCCATTGTTCCACCAACCAAATGGATGTGCCAACATGTAACTTGTAGAATTCTTTGTAGGACTGCAAGTGATGAATACAGAGCTGGGTACATGGTTGGGACTCCATCAATGGCTGCTTCCAGTGTGTAGAAAGAGAGCTGACGCAGCAGAGTCACAGTATTTATATTTGCTTCAAACTGTCCATCACACCAAAGAACTATGAGTGACATCAGCTAAGTGGGGAAAGTGAACACAAAAGAACCAGCCACTCTCTGGAAGGATTTTCCTTTTACAACTCATTTGATGATCCTCTTATTTCATTTTACCATTGCATCTTTCCTTAGATGAAAACCAGAATACAGAGAACAGGCATTTACTCAGAAACTGTTGACTGAAACCCTCCTTCTTGCTAAGGTTTGTTCTGGGCACAATGACATCTAGGTGATGCCAGAGAAGCAGTGGATGATACCAAGCAATGCTTGAGTTTGACCTTGACTGCCAAGTGCCTTAAGGGAGAAATACATTTCCAGATACAGCAAACAAGTAGATAAAGCTGTGTGTTCAGGTGGGGGCATGTTTGGGGCAGTGGGCTTGTGATGTGTGATTTTTAAAGGATGCATGGCAGGATGAGAAAT
The DNA here is from genome assembly GCA_021653895.1 of Mastomys natalensis. Taxonomy (NCBI): domain Eukaryota; kingdom Metazoa; phylum Chordata; class Mammalia; order Rodentia; family Muridae; genus Mastomys; species Mastomys natalensis. The sequence continues at coordinate 1,730,022 of JAJTUV010000391.1, forward strand.
AGATTTTTGAAGGACTGAAAACCAGTACAAAATATAGGAATAGATACTGCTCTTGGTCCTTTTCCTATAGGCAACAGAAAGTCACAGAAGATACTTTAATGAAAAATGACTCATGTAATGCTATGATTGCAGCATGCAGATGCAATGGATCTTGCTGCTTGCCATCCAGATCCCATTCAAGAACAAAGTCCTTGTGAGATGGAGACATGGCTCGGCAGTAGAGTGCTTGGTAGCATGGATGCAGCCCTAGGTTTAATCCCTACTACCACAAAAGAGGGCTTGGTGTAAGTTGATACGAATACCATTGACCCTGTGAGTTATTCTGCTACATTGACCCCTGTGAGGTTTATTCTGCTGAAAAGATTTTCCGTTAATGATGGTCATGCCACACCCTGAGTTAGCCAGCATCTATGCTTGATGAATGCAGGTGAGTATGAAGTCCAAGTCTGACCCATTATCTTAAGTCTGAGCAACTATGCACTTCACTTCTTTGTCAGGGTCAGCTGAGGCTTCCACCAAAAGGATATCTCATCCTAGCTTCTCTCCTCCCTCCTATCACCTCTGTCTCTTCCCTTTCCTTCAATAGATACTACCCCAAAAGCACTGACCTGAGTCTTAGTCAGCTTCCCACCAAACCAGACCAGGGGCAATAGACTAGACTGAAAAGAAAGGAAGGGGGTGCACTGTAAGAGACGTTGATACAGTCCTGGTGCTCTTCCTATAGGAAGGCCCTACTTCTGTGGAGAGACCCTGCTCACAGGGGTTCCTATGCACAGGACATCCTCTGTCCTGATGTAAGCCGAGCCCTGCCACCTGTGTCTACCAGTAATTTTCCTAACTATTGGTAGTCTCCTGGACTCATTGATGCTCTCTAGGGACTGGATTAAGTTTTCATCCTTTTCAGAAAACAGAAAGAAGAGTCTTCTCCAGCAGTTAAAACACACAAAAAGGGAAAGCAGGATCACCACCAGCTACAGAGGAGGCCAGAGAGGATAGTTCCACTGTTAGGGTAGGGGGATTGGGAAATGAAATAATCAAAGAGGCCAGCTGCTTATTACATCTGCACTCTTTGTGAAATCAAGCGATTTCTGAAGGTCTTTTAAATATCTTCATGGAGCTCCTCTCCCTCCCTTCTTCTCTCCTTCCCTTCCCCTCCCTCCTTCTCTATCTCTCCTCCTCTTCTTTTCCTCCTCATTTCTTATCCTCCCACTCCCTCTCCCTCTTCCCCACTGTACAGATTAATGGGGTTGACTATGATTCCCCATGTATCCTTATATCTAAGCATTTAAAAGTCTATGTATATGAAGTGACTTTTAAATACTGAATGAATTAATGAAGCTGCACACATGGCTGTGCTGCACCCTGCTTGTCTTTTCTCCCTAGGATGCAATCATCCCCTCAGTATTTGCAAGGGTTTGGTGCTAGAACTTCCTGGGAGGGATGCAAATCAGCCAATGTTCAAGTCCCATATCCAACTAACTTATACACATCCTTCCATATACCAGAAATCATGTCTAGGTACTTAGAATGCTTAATATGACATAAATTTTATCTAAATTGTTGTCATCATGAGTTGTCTAGGGACCCTTGTCAAGGAAATATTCTGTACATGCGCAGTACAGTTGCAGTCACTGTAGGCTTGATTACACAGAACCTAGTCTGTGATGGTCTAAGTCCCAGGATACAGAACCTAAAGAAATAGAGAACTGACTGTATCTTCCTTGTTTCCTATCACAGGAAGAAAAATAACTTTTTAATTCAATGGGGGATTCAGGATCAGTTTATAAAGTTAATTTTGGATATTTTTATTCCAAATATAAATCAGTTAGTGATATAAGGAAATCCAGTTCATATTGACTCATAAGAAGCTGCCAACTGACCAAAGGTCCAGACAATCTTCTTTCAAATATATGAAATATCTGGCATCACACCTTCTTATCCTGAGCACACCAATATAACCCTGTCAATCAGAAAGGTTTGCTTTAATTGCCTTTGCTACCTATGGTTGACATAAATGTTATCCACAAAATATATGTAACACAAGAAGAATAGAGTCACCATGCAATGAATAACTCTGTTCTTATTCCATTCAGTGGGAGCTACTACATGGTTAAAGTGGGTTCCCACCCCATTCCAAACCTTTCTCCCTTAAAATCTGCAGTTACACTTTCAACTTTTGTGTTTATGTTTTCTGATGCCTAGTGGTCTTGTTTTATCTGGAAATGCCTAGGAGACAAGCCTCCAAACACATATGTATAAGGAAAGGAAAATTCTAGCTGAACACCAGCATCCATCACCCCTGTTTCCTGACTGTGCATGCAAAGTGACTGGCTGCTTCAACCTACTGCCGTGATGAACTGCACCTCAAACTATGAACCAGCATACACCTTTGCCTCTGTAAGCTGATTTCTCATACCAACAGGGAAAGCAACACAATGTACTGCCCAATTTATAGTTTCACAAGTCTGCATCCATAAACCACATACATGTATATTTACACATGTATATATACTACATCCATACATCTATGAATGCAATCATGTGTGAGAGTTTCTCCATGGCTTTTTTTGTTTTTCATTTAACAGTATGATCCTGAGATGAACTCACACGCATGTAGTTAAGGTAGATTGATTTGGACACTCCTAATCCTAAATATCCTGGTATCTGATATTAATAAAAGTCCCAACCAGTCAGGAGTCAATAAGTTCTCAAACTCTTTCCAAGAGAAAAGAGACCTTTGCACACGCATGTCAGGTTTTCCATCCTGTAATGGGCCTGCTGGAAAACATTGTTCTTTTCCATTCTCCTCACCACTTGCTTCCCACAGGGATTTTGAACTAACGTCACTGTGGAAAATGTGTCCAGCGAAACACCCTCTCAGAGAGCCAGACATTTAGCACCCTCTGGACAGGGTGGGAAACAGGCTCACCACCCCAGCTTCATCCTTCTCCCTTTTGCTTCATTTCTCTGTCGTCAAATAATCCTACTCCATGATCAGCTGCTGGGTGCCAAGCATCTACATATCATATGCCCAGACCACCCCCTGCATGTAGCCATGGCTGGACTCCTGGCTATAGCATAGACTTCATCTCATATGGGGGAGAAATATCTTGGGAAAAATTACCTTCTGGTTTCTTGGTTTATCCTTATACTTAGCTCTGAGCCAAAATATTTAAGCCTAAAAGACAATTCCACATGGAAGAAAGGTCGTATCAAGAGCCACTCCCCTCATTCCAGCCAGCTAAACTGACAATCTGTTCTGTTGGCATTCTGCATTTAGTACCCCCTACAACAGCTCCTGGAAAATACCCCTCTGAGTTTAGAATTAGACCCTAGGTTAGGCCTGGTGAGCCATGAGCTATGACATCCAAATATCAAAGATTTTCATCTAAAAGCCACCAAAATGTTTCCTAACTTGCTTGGTCTGCAATTACTTATCTAAGAAACCATGGGCTTCTCCTAACCACCCCCATGGTGCTAACACTGCTGGACTGTCATCTTTATGTCCTTCATTTGCTCTGCATGAGCTTTTCTCACAGTACTAGTGATACTATGTAACTATCTCTTCGAAACTAAGTTAAGAGCAGGCATAGGCTAAGAAACTGTCTCCTCCATCTCTATACCTCTAACTGACTAGCGGTATAGAGGCATGCATAGAGGAAGCATGCCAGGAGTCTGTGAAGATTGTCCTACAATAGATTCTCTATTCCTGTCTCACCCCTTAAGGTGACCTGAATAGCTGAGTGACAGGTAAGAAACTCAAGTTCAAAAAGGCTAGTAAGAGTGAATTTCTTTATAAAAAACATGCAGAAAATCCTAGGCCAAGTCCTTGACTTGAAGGTAAGGGTTCATATGTAGGATAGCAAATAGTGAACAGTGAGTGTGAAATATTAGGGTAGATAATTCTGGCAGATGACTAAGAATACATCAGGCACTAAAAGAATAGCAGATCAACAAGCAGGACTTACAACCATTTGACAGTCATGCTACAGCAGTTCTAAGTCAAGTAGGTTGCACCTAAGTGTGTGTGTGTGTGTGTGTGTGTGTGTGTGTGTGTGAGAGGAGAGAGAGAGAGAGAGAGAGAGAGAGAGAGAGACTTAGGATGATATAGAGGTATAAAATGGACAGGACTCTCTCCCACCCTACACAAACTCATAACTTAGAGGACAATTCTTCCTGAGGAACTATCTATTTTATTTCTTGAGACAGGATCTTTGGCCCAAAACTTTCCAAATAAACCAGGCTGTCTCTCCAGAGGATCCCAGTGTTCTGCCTGTCTCCACATCCCTCAGTGTGGCATTACAAGGAAATGCCATGATACCTGACATCTGTCAAATGAAAACTGAGAATTGAACACAGGTCTTGAACTTACAAGGCAAGAACTTTATCTGAGCTGTCAACCCAGAGTGCAACTCCATTGGCTAGTTTTATGTCAACTTGATACAGCATAGAGTTTCTGAGAGAAGGAACCCTCAACTGAGAAATTACCTCCATAAGATCAGGCCATAGGCAAACTGTAGAACATTTTCTTAATTAGTAATTGGTATAGGAAGGCCCAGGATGTTGTGGTGCTGTTTACTCCTGGGCTAGTAGTCCTGGATCCTCTGAGAAAGCAAGGCAAGCAAGCCAGTAAGCAGTACTCTTCCATAACTACTCCGTCATCTCTTACCCCAGGTTCCTGCCGTTTGAGTTCCTGCCCTGACTGCCTTTGATGATAAACTGTGAAAGGGAACTCTAAGTGAAATAAACCTTTTCCTCCAAGCTGCTTCTGGTCATGGTGTTTCACACAGCAATAGTGACCCTAAGAGAGCAACTAAGTTTTGAAAGACCTCAAATGCAATGCTATGAAATTTGGATCATATTCGTTGAGATGATGCCAAAAAACAACTCTGTGGTTCTTGAGGTCAACTGGCATCCTCCAAATGGAGCCTGAGGTGAGGCAAGACTGTTTGAGAAGGCCAGTGTTTGTTCTCACATCAATAGGAACTGTATTGGCACAAGGCTGAATTACTTCCTCGCCTAACCTAGTGAGGTTCAGAGGAAGAGACACGGCACTGACCCAGTAAATATCCCTTCCCCTTCGTGGTCCTCTTGCTTACTCTCTGAACCTGGCCATCTTCCTCTGCAATGAAGATGGGGCTTTCCTCTATGGACTTTATCAACTACAAAGCTAGAAAGCATGCATAGCTCTTTAGAAACAAGCGGATAACATGTGTGCAATTTTACCTGCTGACAGTTTGCTGAAGGTTTTGTGATGTCCTGAAAAGCATCCATCTTTCCCGCATGTCGAACATGACATTGAGCAGAGCAGGCACTCGCTACATTTGACACACGTCTGCGGAGATCTGGAGCCAAGAGGGCTTTGCCTGGACAATTTCTGAGAAACCTGGACATCATATAAAGATTACCCTAAACTGAGATCATCTTGGCTGGAATCTGCCTGCTTCCCATTTCCTTATATCTCAAAGACTATGACATTCTGCTGAAAAAAAAAAATCCTAAGCCAAAAATTCTGACATTGACCTTATTTTATGAAGTTGGTTTTGAAAACAGAAGAAAAATCAAGTGGAGAATTTCATTAAAATTTGATCCTACCAATATCACTAAAAACCTGAGTATCAAGGCTCCTCAGGGTCCTCTCCCTCATCAGTGTCAGTCAGAAACAGAAGAATGGTAAGCAAGAGCATGTCTACAAACCTAAGATTTCACAACACTAAAATGGATTCAAACATGATGGAATAGAAAAGTATTATGAACTGAGGAAGAAATTTACTCCAAGAAATTACTAAGGAGTAATATATAAATAACAAAGATAATAAACTGCTTGAATGTTTGGTAACTAAAGAATACTACGGCCCTGGTTTATTCCATATATTTAATGAAAATGTGAAATGACTGATCAAGCTCTCTTCTCCCCTGGACTACACATGTCCCGAGAGCAGGAAGTTGAGGTGACTCTGCCCAATGGAGGAGGGAGAGAGGAAACCGGAAGCAGTGGGGTGAGTGGACTCTGTGGACCCACCAGCAGGGATCTAAAACTTGACAGAGAAACTTCACAAAGGCTCAGCATATATTTCTCCTGGCTGAGCCTCAGTTTCCACCATGCTGAATTGGGGATCTGAGGTCCCACAATTCAAAATCCTCTGACAGAGAAAGGCCTATGGAGAAGAGTATGCTTACTCAGTAGGTTAGAGGTCCAGGGACATTTGAGAGCCTTCCTTGAGTTTATGGACCTGCTTTGTATAATAGTAACAAAAGCATTCCACAGTGGAATAGCAGAACATTCTATTCAGGGGAGGGGTGGGGTGAAAAGAAATATTTAATAACCCATCTAAACATCTATATGTCTTTCTACCTGTGAGACCAATAACCAGACCATAAATTTAAATGTCTACAACAGAAAAAAAATTCTGAGTGCTTTTAAAAAAAAAAAAAAGAATAACAGAATTTTAGTGTGCTATGTATCTGTGCAATCATCTAAGCAATGTCTCATTTAAGATGATTTTGGGTGAACTCCAATCAGAAATGTGATCTCAAGATCGCATTTTTCTGAGATTCTACAAAACTGATAACCCCAAATTATAAATGTCCACTGCCCTACGGCACCCCACCCATCACCCACAACTAACGTAGGGGCTCGTTTGTATCCTCTGCATATCAGCTGCCAATGATGCACAGAAACTAGGTTCTTAGACAAAGCATCCCAATGGTAAGGTTCATGGTAAGGACAGGGATTTGGGTGGGCAGCACAGGCTGAAAGCACAGTAGGGCTGCAATAATGTGAGCAAGGTAAACAGGAGGAAGCTGGGCTCAGGTAAACTCCGAAGGCTGTTTAACTTGGGTTGTATTTTGCATATACTTATGAGAGGACTTTCCTTTGGGTCTCACAAGCCCAATGGTTCTATTATTTTGAGAGTTGTTTGGTGGCATTGCTGAGGATGAAAGAATACTTGTCAGTCTTCCTTCTGGCCACCCGGATATTAGGAGTTGGCAGATGAGATTTAGACATATGTGCATGGAGGTCATGGTGAAAATTCATAAGGGGACATGGAGAATTGTAATGAAGATGAGAAGAGTGTTTTTAAGTGAATCTGTAGAAGAATAGGTATCTTTAGTTACAGGCTGATGGTCTCAAATATCAGGTCTATATCAGGTCATACAAGATCAACTCCAAGCACTGATCTTCGAGAATCTAGAGGACTTGGGTCTAATAAGCTAATGGAAGTCCGTGTGTGTGTGTGTGTGTGTGTGTGTGTGTGTGTGTGTGTGTGTTATTGTTGATGTAGGAGAAGTAAGGAACAGAGTGTTCAATTCTTTTCTGACTTGCTAAGAACTCTCTTTCACACAAGGCTGCTGTCCTCTGCTGTTTCAAGGTACACAAAACCAGTTAGAGATGGCATTGTTTTGTTTTTGTAACTGGAAAAACAAATAATTCACTTTCTAGGATCTCAGAGAGACACAAGAAAATGAGGGAAAGTATCTTCACCAAACCAGCAATGCCGGTCCTTGTGTTAACATATTAGAGCATTGCATCTAAAGAGAAACTGTGACTCAGAATTACCAACCAACTCTGAGATTTCTTCACCCAACTTCAAAAATACCAGTTGAAACCTCTAAAATATGCTTTATACAAGGTCAGAGTTGTGTAGCCTGTAAGGGGTGCTTCTGTGGTTTCTACTGTGGGCCTGTGAAAGGAATATCAGGAATAGGTTTTGTTGATGAATTTCCAAAAGCACGACAAAATTATTTCTCATGGCCCTACCTTTCAAAGCCAGTCTTCTCATCATGTCTTTTTATTCAAACACTCTGACCCTTTCTTCTCTCTATGAGATGCCTGTGTTGACAAACAAAGGACAAGTTTATCACTTGACAACCTGAAGTTTCGGCAGAGTAGCATGTACAAAAGTCTTTGGCTGGGAAGCTCACCATGGACATGGCTGTGGGCTCCTGCTTGACTAACGTGTAATTACAATGAGTTCAGAGCTATCATAATTGTCTATCATCTCATGACCGGGCCACACAGGAAAGGTGTTTCCTTCCAAACCTAGAGCATTTGGACAACTGTTTACAATGGAAATAACACTGGGAATTAGTCTGGTATGGAATAGCAGGTCATTTAAAGTCATGTTCTACTAACAGGAAGGTGTGCAGGCTCCTGATGCCTGGGAGCTGATGTACTATCATTGTTAGTAAGGCCCCACTTGAGCTGAAAATAAAAATAATTCCACCACCACCACCCCCAACCTATACTTTGAACCAAGGAGAAAATGTTCTCCCTAAATTAATTGGTCAAAACTTGATAAATGTTTGGGGGTGATAAAAGTAGCCCCTGTTCTAATCCATAATTTGTTGCCCCGCCTCTTGAATTCAGGTTATATCCTAAGAATGTCTATTTCCTGTTAGCATTGTGTGTATTTTGTATACATAGATATGCATAAAGTATTTTGTATCATAAAGTATAGAGAAAATCTTAATACAGAGCAGAAAGCCTGACTGGCAACAGGTGTATGTCTAGTATCAGTAACAATAGAGGATACATATAACATTTCTAGACAAAGAACATTTTGATAGATGCTCATTTAAAGAATTGTACATTTATTAGATAGAGCCATATGAGGTTCTGAGAACACAAATTTTCACAGAGATTCTGTTTGGGTTCATTAAAAAAACTAAAAGCTTCCTAAACTCATCAAATGAGTCACAATGGTGGCCCTGTCCTCAGGAGAATTTAGAATTCAGGGGATGAACAGACACAGGAACAATGCTGTAAACAAACTTTCAGAGTGTCAGAGCCAGGGAGAATACTTACAAGTTTCTAGTTGGGTCTCCAACGTTATTTGATGTGTCTGGTGGTATGATGTCCTCCTTGGCCACTAAATTCACATATAATTTCTCCTAATATGGCATACTTCCTGCTCAAAATAATCACCAGCTCCATTAAAGTACACACAACATTAGACACACCTCACTATGACTATCCTCACTCACTCACTCACTGAAGAACTGAGACCCAGTGAGTCTTCTCTTATTCCTCTTGTCTCCATGACATCATCATCCATCTTGGTGTCCATTCATGGTTCTGACCCATCACTACCATCCTTAGCTACACCTTGGGCCTTATTGATCAATGCTGTCCTACTCAAAGGCCTCTCTTATGACCTTCCTACCCTTGGGTGTCCTCCTCCCCACTACCAACCCACATCTTCTGCTATTTCTGTATCTACAATCCTTTAGGCTAGTGTGGGACCTCCAGTTTACTAGCCCCACAGTTTGTTGCTTTTCAACACCTCCATCTTGCACCCAATTTCCTCTTACCCACTTTCCATAATGTCCTTTAAAATCACTCTCTCGCCCTTCAACCTCTAGCGTCCCTCCATCAGTTTGCTCTGGAAAACTGAAAAACTCTAACCCTATTCTGTAGTTCTGGGTAGGAGCCATACCATTAATTCTCAGAATCAGAAAGAGTCTATGGCTCTAAGAAATTAGAAACCTGGACAGATTCTGGGAATGCAGCAATTCCCTCCACCCAATAAGTTGTCAGGCTTATACATGTACTTCGTGATATTCAGGGCAAAGAAATTAAAGCCTCATTAATATTAGATTGAAACTGAAAGGAGGTGGGAAGCAAGAAGAATTTAACTCCTTTCTAGAAATGAACTGCCTGGCTGTAAAATGAATAAAGTAATTGGAAGTGCCTGCAGTCAGAGGCATTGCAGTCAGAGCCTAGACTTAGACAACAATGCAAAGCTTTCCTCTGCATTCAGCTTTCTTTGCCCAGTGGCTTGTAAATGAGGGTGCCTGCCAAGTTCCTCAACAGTACCAGGGTCTCTGGTCAGTGTCACTTCCCATTACCCTGTTCATTTTAAAGATTTGGTTAGGACATTTCTTTGCAGAACAGGGGAATAAAAAGGTAAAGTTCATGGCACCTCTCTAATCAAAACATCAATAATTGCCCATCATATATAATTGGAAAAATAGAGACAAGAAATATCTGGCACCAAGCAAGCAACCGATGATTGTTTTACTACATCATAAAATAGTGTAGATATCATAATGGTGCATGCTATTGACACTAATTGGCTTAAATTGACCTAGTCTCCTAGTATTGGCCATTTAAATTGCTTCTTTTGAAAAAAATCTATTATAAAACACATTTCCAAGAATAATTATTTTTAATAAAATCAATGTGTGTGTGATTCTGATTCTTTGTTTTTGTTAAATGGGAAAGAAGGGAGTGAAAGATCAGTGGCTAACTTGCCTTTTGGACATTTTGTACTTATTAGTTAGTTTTTTAAATACATTTTTAATTAAAATAGAATTACATCACTTTCCCTCTTCCCTTTCCTCCTTCTAGTCCCTCCTATGTACTATCCCTCTAATAAGGAACAATAACACTGGGGTTGTTTGATAAAGACTCAAGAAATCATATTAATTTCTATTTACCAAAAAATACACACCACACATATATATTAGCCTCATGGCTTTAAAATGAATAAAGAATTTGGAAGTGCTAAACTGCTCTCTCATATCCTAGACCTAGATAACAATACAAAGTATTTAGTACATTGCCCAGTGGCATGTAAATGAGGTGCTATATATAAAGGAAGTTAGGCCTCTTGTGACAACAGTGCTCCTCACAAGAACCATAGGCTAACAACATCCCAATGCCAAGCATGAGAAAACTTCTTTAGAATGATTGGTCAGGGTAGTCCAAGAGATTCTCAAAACAATGCAGACTACTGTTGTAGTCCTTATTCGCCTCTGAGAGGATAGAGGTAAGTATGCAGAAGATCCTGCACACTCAGAAAAACAGAACTCTGATGCTCTGAGTTGAGTCTAAACTGAAAGCCTCCCTCTGTGGTAAAGCTTCCATCATACCCAAAGTACTATTGGTGGATTTTGTTCCTTGAAGTGGAAGAGATCCTTGAAGGAAAAACACATAGTCCTTGAAGAAAAGGAGAGGGTTTAAGCTTGCACATGGCTGGCATTGGCCTCTGGGATCATGGTGCGGCTCATTGTTCCTCAACAGTAGTTGTAAGGATGATATGGTTCTGAAAGTCAGAACACTGGCTGCCATCAGCAAAGAATTTCTACAATAAAATTAGCCAAAGTTCTGGCTAAGTGTAGATCTCTGATCCCTCAGCCCATATAGTGACCTACTGCTGCTGATTGCCAAACGTAAAGTACATTCAAATCCAGTACTAATCTCTTGTATCTCAAAACATACACATGCCCTTGCTTGGTCCTTTTGGCTGGGGCAGACACCTACCTGGTCTGCTCCTGTGAAGACACCATATCCTGAGCCATTCCAGAGGAACCACTGCACTCAGAGCAGTAGGATTTCAGGATCCCAGAGGCAGCCTGAGTCCCAGCACTTCTTCCACTCAGGGGCTCAGGATCACAGGATCACAGAGACATCTGGACTCTGAGGAGTTCTGACACAAGCAAGATAACTGGAAAGACAGGCTCCAGTCAGACACAGTGAGTCCAGGTAGCACTAGAGTTAACCAGATGGCAAAAGGCAAGCACAAGAACATAAGCAACAGAAACCAAAGTTACTTGACATCATCAGAACTCAGTTCTCCCACCATAGCAAGCCCTGGACACCCCACCACACCAGAATAGCAGGATTCAGAATTAAAATCACTTCTCATGATGATGATAGAGGACTTTAAGAAGGACATAAATAATTCCCTTAAAGAAGTACAAGAGAACACAGGTAAACAGGTAGAAGCCCTTAAAGAGGAAACACAAAAATCCCTTAAAGAACTGCAAGAAAACACAATGAAGGAATTAAACAAAACCATCCAGGATCTAAAAATAGAAGTAGAAACAATAAAGAAATCTCAAAGGGAGACTGCCCGGGAGATAGAAAACCTAGGAAGGAAATCAGGAGTTGTAGACACAAGCATCACCAACAGAATACAAGAGATAGAAGAGAGAATCTCATGTGCAGAAGATACCATAGAAAACATTAACACAACTGTCAAAGAAAATGCAAAATGCAAAAAGCTCCTAACCCAAAACATCCAGGAACTCCAGGACACAATGAGAAGATCAAACCTAAGGATAATAGGTATAGAAGAGAGAGAAGATTCCCAACTTAAAGGGCCAGTAAATGTCTTCAACAAAATTATAGAGGAAAACTTCCCTAACCTAAAGAAAGACATATCCATGAACATACAAGAAGCCTACAGAACTCCAAATAGACTAGACCAAAGAAGAAATTCCTCCAGTCACATAATAATCAAAACACCAAATGCACAAAACAAAGAAAAAATACTAAAAGCAGTAAGGGAAAAAGGTCAAGTAACATATAAAGGCAGACCTATAAGAATTACACCAGACTTTTCACCAGAGACTATAAAAGCCAGAAGATCCTGGTCTGATATCATACAGACCCTAAGGGAACACAACTGCCAGCCCAGACTGCTATACCCAGCAAAACTCTCAATTACCATAGATGGAGAAACCAAGATATTCCATGACAAAACTAAATTTACACAATATCTTCCCACAAACCCAGCACCTCAAAGGATAATGGATGGAAAACTCCAACACAAGGAGGGAAACTACAACCTAGAAAAGGCAAGAAAGTAATCTTCCAACAACCCCAAAAGAAGATAGATTCACAAAATAATTCCACCTCTAATAACAAAAATAATAGGAATAAACAGTTTTCCTTAATATCTCTTACCATCAATGGACTCAATTCCCCAATAAAAAGATGTAGACTATCAGACTGGATACACAAACAGGACCCAGAATTTTACTTCATACAGGAAATGCACCTCAGTGACAAAGACACTACTCAGAGTAAAAGGCTGGAAAACAATTCTCCAAACAAATGGTCCCAAGAAACAAGATGGTGTAGCCATTCTAATATCAAATAAAATTGACTTTCAACCAAAAGTAATCAAAAAAAGATAAGGAAGGACACTTCATACTTATCAAAGGAAAAATCTACCAAGATGAACTCTCAATTCTGAACATCTATGCTCCAAATGCAAGGGCACCCACATACATAAAAGAAACTTTACTAAAGCTCAAAGCACACATTGCACCTCACACATAATAGTGGGGGATTTCAAAACCCCACTCTCAGTAATGGACAGATCATGGAAACAGAAACTAAACAGAGACACAATGAAATTAACAGAAGTTATGAACCAAATGGATTTAACAGATATCTATAGAACATTTCATCCTAAAGCAGAAGAACATATTTTTTTCTCAGCACCTCATGGTACCTTCTCCAAAATAGACCATATAATTGGTCACAAAACAGGCCTTAACAGATACAAAAAGATTGAAATAATCCCTTGCATCCTATCAGATCACCACGGACTAAGGCTGGTCTTCAATAATGACAAAAACAATTGAAAGCCCACATACACATGGAAACTGAACAATGCTCTACTCAATGATGACTTGGTCAAGGAAAAAATAAAGAAAGAAATTAAAGACTTTTTAGAATTTAATGAAAAAGAGGACACATAATACCAAAACTTGTGGGACTATATGAAAGCAATGCTAAGAGGAAAGCTCATAGTTTTAAGTGCCTACGAAAAGAAACTGGAGAGAGCATACACTAACAACTTGACAGCACACATGAAAGTTCTAGAACAAAAAGAGGCAAATACATCCAAAAGGAGTAGACGGCAGGAAATAATCAAACTCAGGGCTGAAATCAACCAAGTAGAAACAAAAAGAACTATACAAAATATCAACAAAACCAGGAGCTGGTTCTTTGAGAAAATCAACAAGATAGATAAACCCTTAGCCAGACTAACCCTAGCACACAGAGACAGTATCCAAATTAATAAAATCAGAACTGAAAAGGGAGACATAACAACAGAAACTGAGGAAATTCAAAAAAATTATCAGATCCTACTACAAAAGCCTATACTCAACAAAACTGGAAAATCTGGATGAAATAGACAACTTTCTAAACAGATATCAGGTACCAAAGTTAAATCAGTAGCAGATAAACCATCTAAACAGTCCCATAACCCCTAAAGAAATAGCAGCAGTCACTAACAGTCTCCCCAGAAAAAAGCCCAGGACCAGATGGTTTTAGTGCAGAATTCTATCAGACTTTCCAGGAAGACCTAATACCAATTCTCTTCAAACTATTCCACAAAATAGAAACAGAAGGAACACTACCCAATTTGTTCTATGAAGCCACAATTACACTCATACCTAAACCAGACAAAGACAGAAGAAAGAAAGAAAACTTCAGACCAATAAAGAAAGAAAACTTCAGACCAATCTCCCTTATGAACATCGATGCAAAAATACTCAATAAAATTCTGGCAAACCGAATCCAAAAACACATCAAAACAATCATCCATCATGATCAAGTAGGCTTTATTCCAGGAATGCAAGGATGGTTCAATATTCAGAAAACCATCAACGTAATCCACTATATAAACAAAACCAAAGGAAAAAAACACATGATCATCTCACTAGATGCTGAGAAAGCATTTGACAAAATTCAATATCCCTTCGTGTTAAAAGTCTTGGAAAGATCAAGAATTCAAGGCCCATACCTAAACATAATAAAAGCAATATATAGCAAGCCAGTAGCCAACATCAAACTAAATGGAGAGAAAATTGAAGCAATCCCACTAAAATCAGGCACTAGACAAGGCTGCCCACTCTCTCTCTACCTATTCAATATAGTACTGGAAGTCCTAGCCAGAGCAATTAGACAACAAAAAGAAGTCAAAGGGATATAAATAGGAAAGGAAGAACTCAAAATTTCACTATTTGCAGATGATATGATAGTATACTTAAGTGACCCCAAAACTTCCACCAGAGAACTGCTAAACCTGATAAACAACTTCAGCAAAGTGACTGGATATAAAATCAACTCAAACAAATCAGTAGCCTTCCTCTACTTGAAGGATAAACAGGCTGAGAAAGAAATTAGGGAAATGACACCCTTCACAATAGTCACAAATAATATAAAATACCTCAGGGTGAATCTAACAAAGCAAGTGAAAGATCTGTATGACAAGAACTTCAAGTCTCTGAAGAAAGAATTCGAAGAAGATCTCAAAAGATGGAAAGATTTCCCATGCTCTGGACTGGCAGGATTAATATAGTAAAAATAGCCATCTTGCCAAAAGTAATCTACAGATTCAATGCAATTCCCATCAAAATTCCAGATCAATTCTTCTTAGAGATAGAAAAAGCAATTTGCAAATTCATTTGGAATAGCAAAAAACTCAGGATAGGAAAACTATTCTAACAATAAAAGAACTTCTGGGGGAATCACCATCCTGACCTCAAGCTGTACTACAGAGCAATAGTGATAAAAACTGCATGGTATTGGTACAGAGACAGGCAGGAAGATCAATGGAATAGAATAGAAGATCCAGAAATGAACCCACACACCTATGGTCACTTGATCTTTGACAAAGAAGCTAAAACCATCCAGTGAGTGAGGACTGTGTTTTAAAGCCTAATTGGAGAGATTCATTTAAAAACTGTGTAACAGGAGAATGGACTGAATAAATGTTTTGGTTATTTTGGCTTCAAACATAGTCTAATATTAATTTCTTCCCAAGGATCCCCCTTGTGCTTTCATAGACTGGCTGTTATAACCCTGTACTTCAATAATCAAAATTAGCTGTTGTTTGGCCTTTTGGCAGAAATATATATTGATATACAGTTTATACTTTAAAGCCTAAAGCTTATTTAGGCTTCCTTATCTATGTTCTCATGACACTTCCTTCCTACCTCTATCCTCTGGCCCAAGATAGTAACAGATGGCATAAATCTTGCAGAAGCATCAGACATGCGCATTTCACATGGAGCTGGTCTATCTTCCCACTATCTTTATATCACAGTAACAACAGGAAACATTTGTTGAGTATACAGAGTGTCAGATACATACGGAGACCTTTATAGAGATAACCTATCAAGACCATTGAATAAAATTGAATTTATTAATTCCACCAGTATTATTAAACAAAAAATGTAGTGTCTCTTGATAAATGAACAAAGTATCACAGTGGTTGGGTCTAAGTCTAAGACTTTGTTCAGCATAAAATGAATGTGTTTGTGAGACAACAAATAAGATACTGACTGATCTGAAATTAGCCTTTAGGGAAAAGGAAGTTGTCCCACACATAAAGGGCTTGCTCTGCAAGCTTGAGGACCATAGTTAAGACTCTCAGTATCTATGTAAGAAGCTGAGTGTGGTGGTACCTGCCCATAGCCACAGAGCTGAAGAGTGAGAGATGGGATTATCCTGAGGGTTTGAGGGTCAGCTGGACTACCTGAATTAGGGAGTTCCAGGTTCAGGGAGAGACCTCACCAGATGAGGGGGGGTGGGGACAGACAGACAGACAGACAGACAGAAAAAAGTGGTAGAAGGCAACTAACATAGTTCTCTGGACATCATATGCTTGAACACAGGTACACACACTTGCATGCATGCATGTATGATATATCTAAATTTGTATGTATGTATGTATGTTTATATGTATGTACACACACAAATAAAAGTAAACTAAAAATCATTTTAGAAGCTCTATAGAAACAAGTTAGGTTAACAGATTTCTGTGTTAGATACAAAGATTGGCCACTGTCTAACTATGTCCTATCTTAAGTGTGGCCCTATCTTCCCACTTTACTAAAAGGATTGATTTCTGTACCAGCAGAACTCTACAGTTATTCTCTGTCCATATAAAGTGGTAGTTTAATTCAGCCAATAGAAAACCACTGCATGAACATAATATGCAATAGTTATTTCCATGGTTTTCAAAAGAAACTGAACATAGCAAAACTAGTGCAGCTGAGAGAGCGGTGCCATCATTGAGCAGGTGGGCTTACACATGTAGCACAGCTTAATGGGACTAAACTAGTGAAACACAAAGGAGAGAGAGGAAAAGAAGAGAGAAAGAAGGAAGAAGAGACAGAGGAGAAAATGGAGGATAGGAACGAAGGGAGGGAAGAAGAGACAGAGCTGAGTTTGAAGTTGTATCCCTCACACTTCGTGCTTATAATCTGAATTCCCTCAAAATGTTACTTGGTTAGAGATTTTTCTTATTCAACAGTGTTTATGGTTCTGTCAAATCAAGGGAATTAGAACTACATACTAACAATATCTGAAGAAATGCTGGAAGGCTAAAGTTACTGATGGCTTGCTCATGTAATAGTGCTGATTTACTCCAATGGTAAATTCTCTGTGGTTAGAGCAAATAGTCCACACTGCTCATTGTTACACTGCTTGTTTAAATGATCTCATTTGGATTTTGATCTATATATTATTGTTTGGATTTTTTCCCCTTTTGTGAGACAGTTTTTAGGAATAAACACTTCTGCATTTCATATGCTAATTTCCAAACCCTCTGGTCTGAAAGTGATATAATAAGCCTGAAGCTGAGGAGAAAAAGAAATAACCTTATTATCTCCTTGCTAATTAAAACAAAAATAAATATAAACTCAAATGTTTACAGAATTCAATTTTTTTCCTCTTGGAATCTTAAGCTTTTAATTTATTTTGACAGAAGAAAACTCTGCTGACCAAATTCATAATGGATTTGGAACAACTGGAGTGAACTGGATGAATCATAATAAAGTTCTGCCTTACAATCTCAGGGTGGGGAATGTCTGGGAGATGCACACTGTTTGTGCCTGTCTAAGAAGAAATACGTTCAAAGAGTCTCAACAGTCATCCCATGAGATCCCTGATTTTGGTTTTTAGCAGAAATTAGAAATCTCAATGACAATAAGAAATGGAAACAAATGATCATATTTTCAGTTTTTCTCAGCATCAACCACTATCTAAATAATATAGCATGTAAGAACTCATTCTTGAACAAAATAAAGCCTCTTCTACAGAGACAAAACATTTCCCCCTGTCCATGTTCACCTGGCTGGTGATGATGTGAACACAGATGGGCTTCGTGGGTCCTTTCCTAAACAGCTGTGTGTGTACTGCATGAGTTGCCAGAAAGGAAAGATGATTAAAGTATTACCTTCCCCCATCAAACTGGAAAAATACTGCAAATAAATTGACCACTGGTGAGCTTCACCAGGGCTAGACATTTTGCCAAAACTATTGGTTTAGTCTTGTAGTTCCTTGTAGGATAAATGGCATGTTCTTCCTTTCGGTAGAGATGACCATCAAAAATAGTATCTGCAAATTGTCCAGAGTGGCATAGGACTACCCACTAAGAACTTTGGAATTTTACTCTAGGCCAAGAGGTAGTGGACAAATCCAAACTAGTTCCTGAGAAAGCACAAATCAGAAAAGACATTTGAATTTAGGAGCCAGGAGATGGACCACAGAGCATCTCGGTACAATGTATGCTTCAGCATATCTGCTCCTCAGTTTACCCTGGAGTTCACATGGGGAGATGTGGTCCTTGAACATACTCACGTTCTGGGCATGCCCACAGAGGGATGTGTAGCTCTTCCAGCATCTGTAGCACCCCTCTGACATCACACATCAGCATCTAAATTTGAAATGTTATGACCCGTTATGAAAAAGGGTCAGGACAAGTGTCCACTGTTTTCCTAGGGCTGCTCCATTCTGAATGTGATTGTAATGGTATATAATCAAGAACTTCACAAAACAATTCCCTGTATGCCGAAAATTCATATTTTTAATTTTTTCAATGAATCATTTGATGGATAATATTACCATGAGAACCTCCAAATCATAAATAATGCCCATCAAAGTCCACAGCTATGACAAAAAAGAAAACCAATAATGTATTCAGCTATCCAAAAGCAACAAAAAGATACAACTAACTTGAAGAAACTGACTAGCTAGATTTTCCTCAAATTTATTTTGACTGAGTGGTCTTGAGTTGTGGTTAGTTTATTGATCTGTTCTTGCCAGCAACAAGAACTTTGTATGAATTAGTCTGATGAGCACTTGGTGTGTTTGCTGGGTTTTCATCAGGACTCCAATCTTAAAACATTTAACCAACAGATTATAAGGGTTCAGCTACCCTGGAATACAGTTTTCAGAGAAATCAATTGGTAGCTTTCACAAGGTCCATTCTCTCCATACCAGACATCGTAGTTGAAATATCATGCTGTATTGATAGGATCATTCCTGACTTTGAATTTTCCCCCAGACTCAGTCATGTGTAAATCATTTTTCTTCATACATATCTGTCTACTCTAATATCCCAAGAATTGAGTTGAGAATACAGAAATACCCAGAGCACCCCACGAGGCACAAAGCCTACTGAGGAAGATAACAAAGTAAACCATTAATGATAGTATAGTCTGATGACAGGAGTCCAGAGGCTCAAGACTTGCTTCAGCAAGAGTCAAGGTAATTTCTTAAGAAACTTTGAAGCCAGAACAAAGTCCTAAATAGCAGATAAAAGACTACTGGATAGAGACAAAGCAATGAAGTTACAAAGCAAGGGATCCTGGGGTAGTTGATATGGAGGAATGAAACAATACTGAAACTTTGAGCATCAGATTCTCTTAAAATGAGAAGCTGACAGGGTCTTGGTTGTGATGAAGGTGATGTCTCAAGCAGGCTAGCAGATTTCAGGAGGCAGACTGAGAGATCCAGAACACTTGCTAAGTTAAGAGGAGCCTGATGTAAGGGAGCAAGGCATGAGGGCAAAAGATTGAAGAGCCAAGAGGTTGTAGGTGCTAACATGATGAACCAGCCATGGAAAGGTTGTTGTGAAGAGTCTTCTGCCTATTTTCTATAGAAAGATTTACTTCCACTCTAATCTAAGATACCAGCTCAGGAATAAGCAGAGGAATTGTAGTTTAATTTGTGTCTATATAAATACAGTTTCCCACTGAGAATATTATTTGAATCCAGTCAGAAAACACAAATCATTCTAGGTATTCACTACAAAGAACTTTAGTACAGGGAGCTATTCATATGTGTAGTTGAGACAATGTGCAGGAGACAGTGAGTTACTCAAAGAATAAAAATGGTCAGGAACTTCTTTCACACCTAAGGTTTGAGAAATCCTGGGACTATTTATCATCAGGAAGATATTGGAAGCACAGTAGCCATGTCCAGTAGGATCTAAAGTCTTAGAGGGAACGGGGTTGACATGGGGGATGCTATCAAAAACAGGAGTTAAATGGAAAATGTCCTGGGTTATCTGTTGCTGCCTTGTATTTATCTGCCGGCTCCATGTTTTCCCAAACCAGCTGACCGGGGTGGGGGGTAGGGGGGAATAGGGTCTCTGAGACCACATAGACAAATGACTGACAAAGAGAAAAGTAAAACGGAGGATGTGGACAGATCAAGATTGTGGAACATCAAGTGTATAATTTCTTCTTTGGGAAAGAGTGCAGCTGAGCAGTTCAAAGGATGTTCATCTTGATGCTTTTCTTTTTCCTTAGTATAATTCTTTATCAATTCTCTGGACTGTCAACACTATACAACCCAATCCCAGTCATTTCCCAGTCCCTCCATATCTGCCCTCCATCCCTGTAATTTTCCCACTGAAAGAAAAGAAAAATTAAAATAAAATGTAAACAAAAAGAAATAAAACCCTCTTGCTGACCCTCTGGGCAATGGCCTGCTTCTCTATCAATTGCAGACTGGTAGTAGCTGTTGCATCTCCAGCTCTGCCATACTTGTACCTCTCTGCTCCTCCATCTTTCCTACCTCTCCATCACATATTCACTTGTCTAGTGGCATTGGGAGCTGCAGTGTTTCATGCAGTATTCACTTTTACCCAAACAGCTTTACTTGCAAATGTCCTTTGTAATAAGTCATTGGTATGGTTCAAGGCCTCTGGCATCTGCTACACAATTAATATGCTACACTATCAATACTGCTGCCCTGAGTCTTGGGGATCCTGTGGGTTTGTTTTTGCAGGACTAGCCCCATCATGTGTTCCAGCAGCTAATACATGAGGCAGATGTTGGGGAGGGCTGAGTCAAGGTCCTGGAACTGAGCCTGGGTGATAGTTGCGTTAGTCAGCCCCAGTCTCTGATGCCCCCTTTCCCCCATCCCCAGGTGAGGGGTAGGGCCAGCTTTCACTTGCCCATGCCACAAGGAGCAGAAACAGCTCTCCTGAGTGCAGCTGCCTGTGAGGGGTGGGGCCAGCTCAGCAGAGCACTTGGACATCAGCATACATATGGCCCGTGGTGACATACATATGGCTTTGGACATCAACACAGACCCCACCTACTGTAGGACCACAGATCCATACATGCCCCTCCATGGCAGGTGGGCCAGGACATCACCATGACCTCAGGTGGCAGTGCAGTCCACTCAGATCAGTATGGCACCCTGTGGCAGCATAGGCCCCTGACATCAAGATGTTTCAGTAGTTCTAGTTTGATGCTGGGTGTCAGGAGGATCCCTGGAGACTCACAGATCTTTACTCCATGTTGGAAGCTCCAGAAAGTAAGTTCTGATGTCAGTGAAAGGTGAGCAGAGGAAACAACAGGACGGATGTATATGCCATCAAGAAACAAAGGCAAGAAGAACTTCATTGCCTGTGGGCTGCCACCAGAAGGTACCAACCACACTTGGAGGTTGGGGAACCTTCTCTCCTCACCCAATCTTTCCTGGAAATCACATTGCAGCCCTGCCCAGAATCATGTCCCTTAGTTGATTGTAGAACCAACCAATTCAACAGTCAAACAGCAGCCTGTGTGGAAGATAGATAGCCATCCTGATTTTGAATGAGCTTTTCATTTCATGTGTAGCTGAGTGAAGTGACACAAGGGACTTTTTACGTTGAAGCTCACTTGGTAGTTTTATACTTTCTGGACTTTTTAATGCTGGATGACTAGTTATGAGAAGTGGTATATGTCACTTCCAGGCAAGTGCAGTTAGATGCTAGTTTGAGACTATCTAGAGTCCCTGTTCTCACGGTCATCATAATAAGGAACATGTGACATGGAAGCCTGAGTCTCTGTCCTAGTTTCCTCCTCTGTTCCTATGATAGGAGACCATTACACAGTTCCGTATTACACAGTCCATCATTGTGGGACTGGAGAAATTTGAAACAGCTAGGCACATCACAGTCAGTCAAGATCAGAGAGAAATGAATGCATGCATACCTAATTCTCAGACACCTTTTCTACACTTAAGCAATCCAGAATCCTTGCCCAGAGAATGAAGCTTCCCACAGTGGGCTTATTCTTTCTACAGTATTTAATACAAACAAGACAATTTCCTACAGGCGTGCCTACAGGGCAACTTAATGTAAACAGTCCTTCATTAAAACTCTCTTCCCAAGTGATTCTACACTGCATCAAGTTGACAATTAAAACATCACAATCACCCAGTAACCAGGCCTTGTGCAGTATCCTCTAGCAAACCCTTAACAATAGGAGCAAGACAAAGGAAACCTCCAATTCACAAAAGTGCTGGTATTGCCATTTCAACAGCACAACCTAGTCAATCCGGACAAATACAATAGCCATCTGTCCTTGAGCAAACTGTTACAAGCCTCAATTTTCTCAGCTATCAAAAATAGGACTGATACAAATCTCAGTCAAGTATTATAATAAAATTAGCTAGTATATATGAACATAATTTATCACCGTGCCTTTTCTTATTAATAAGTCAATGTATGGTACTACCAGTCCCTTTTTAAGATGTCATATACTGAGAGGAAATCAGTATTTCATATTTCTTCCATTTATAAAAATATCTTTTTGTTTCAACTGCTGTTCTCCAGATACTACAAGGTCCTGTGTAAAACTTTATATACTGGACTGACATCTCAGGAAGATCAGGCATATTCCATGCTGCCAATATAAATAGATCCTAATCATTTCTGGAATGCCTTCTTCAAGCCTTTATATAATGTGTGCATTTATACAACTTAACATGTAACTGTCAGCATTGGATGGACCAAAATACCTATTGTTGTTGTTATTAATATTATTTATTGCTATTATTATTATTACTACTACTTTTATTATTGGTGTGTGTGTATACACATGATACAGTACAGGTGTGGAGATCATGGAACAACTTTACAAAGTCAGTTCTCTTTTTCTCCACCTTTATATGGGTTCCGGGGGTCAAACTTAGGCCAGCACTCTTCTATGGTAAGTGCCTTTATCTGATGTGCCATCTTTCTGGGTCTCTACCAAACTCTGGATTCATTTTATTCAATTTAGGAATCCCAGATGTAAAGTACTAACATTCTATGTGCACAGTATTTTGGTCTTGTCATGGTAGCTAGAGTGGCTGAAGCTCGATTTACAATAGATTTCTTGAGAACCAAAAATGTACCAATGAAAGGAGAATGTCCAGAATTATTCTATTCATTACAGCTATCCACATGTTTGACCACATGTACACATAGCAGATATATATAGTATGACAAATGGGAATATTGAGCCATTCCCTCAATAAACATTCAATAAACCACTTCTCTATGCTTGGACTTCAGATAGCAAACAAAAGTTGACCCTGTCTCTGATCTCAGTTGCTTACCATCTGAAGAAGAGGTATATATCACCAAAACTATCTCAGACTCATACACTGGGAACTGGGACATGTGATGCAATAGCTTTCATGCCATGAGAGTGTTGAGCCTTCAAACTAGAAATTCCAAGGGTGAACTCTCTTGGATGTTAAAGCAAGCAGGTGTTTTAGTGGAGAGGAAAGACCATTCCATGCAGAAGGAAACCACATGTAAAGGTACCAAGTCAGGTGAGGAGAAGAGAATAAAACTGGAGAGATGCTGTGAAGTTAGGAGCTTATATGTTCAGTTCCAAGTATCCATAGAAGGCAACTCATAACCTCTATAACTCCAGTTCCAGGGAATTTTGTGCCCTGTTCTGTCCTCCATGGACATCTGCATTCATGTGCACGTACTCATACACAGCTATACAGACATACCTATGACTAAAGACAAATTAAATATCTTCTTTAAAGTCTGCCCTTCAAGTACTGGGGACTAAGTCTGGGACTTCAACATTCTAGCCAAGCTCTAAACTCACTTATTATTGTGAGAAAAGGTCTCATTAAGGTGTCCAGGTAAGTCTTGAACTTGTGATCCTCCTGCCTCAGCCTCCCAAGTAGCTGAGATGACAAGCCTATGCCACCAGGCCTGGCTGTCAATCTGATCTTGAGTGGAAAATGTCTTCTAGGAGAACAAGACCCATCCATCCAAATGTAGCAGGGAATTAAATGAGATATCAGGATGTAAACTCTTTAGTCAAAGACTTTTTGTCACCCGTTGATGTATCTAGAGTAGTGTTGGGATTGTGGGATGACTCAGTAAATGCTTGTTGAATGAATAATAGGAAAAGATATGCAGAGCCAGGAGAGGAAGTATCACTTCCAGGGATGGAAGAATGTGTCACGGGCAGCATATGAGACCATGTAGGGTCCTGCTGAGGAGAAACAGAGAATCAAAGTGTCCCGGGGAGGTACTCCAGGGAAAAAGACCTGCTCAGGCAGAAGGCAGAAAGGCCAGAATGACCTAGACAGGATGAGTTCACTGTGGCTGGAACGCAGGATGCATGTAGGGAGTCTTCACAGGTGTGATCACAGGGTAAGGTAAGGTGAACTACAAGGGGGCCACCTTGAACGTCAAAGTTTATTTCCCAAGCTGTTCTGTGTCTCTTTCTTTACTTGACATTTGGGCTTCTCACTCACAGGAACGTTGCTCTCAAGAAGCAAGAACTCCACACCAATGTGATGATAGATCTCTTTGTTCTCTATTTGGGAATTCCAGAACACAAGCCAGTCCCTCCTCAGGGGAGCCACCCGGAGCAAGTCTTCCTTGTATCTAACATGTAGATCTCCCAGCCTCGGCTTATGTTTTCTGTACCCTTCAGGAAGCAGAGATATGTAGCTATACAGATGCCAGCTGGAATTCCAGTTTGATCCGTCGGGAAGCATTGCTGCAGTTCTGCCATGCGGAAGTTCTAAAGGAGTGCTGATCCCACCAAGACTCCAGGCTCTTTCTACTTGCCACTACTAATATATGTCCAACTGCCTTGGACAAATCAGAGCTGTTGGAATAAACTACTAATCACAAGACTTCTAAGTGTTAGTTGGAGAGAGAAATATAATTCAAGAAATGCAGAATTTTGAGATACAAGGAAGCAGTTGAGTGAGGGGAGATGGAGCCGCAGAGAGTGCATGGAAGGTGGAGTGGGTCCTAGCATATCATCCAAGTTTCATTAAGTGCTTACTCCATGCCTCAGTGGATAGCCACAATCATCTCCATAAGCAGAGTAACCCTACACACCTATATCTTCTCTAGCCCACCTATGCTACGCACTGCAGACCTAGACAACTTCCAAGTTTTCTGCTCCTCTGAGTCCTAAGTGTAACATTCTTCTCCCTCCTATCTGGAACTCTGTTAACACTGGAAGCAGGGCTCATGGCTTCAGAGACAAGTTGTCTTTGTTGTCACAGACTTAACATCCCATGACTCTGCTTGGGTCAGGTGCTTCTTTTTGTATATATATTTGAAATTTGCACCCAGAATGGAGAACATACAGATGACTGAGAATGGACAAACTACTGCTGTATCTCACAATGCAACCCAGCAACAAAACAGACACAGCTAAGAGTGCGGATCATAATAAAGATGACAAATTAAAAGAAATACATATCAGCAAGAATTTCCATTGTCACCTTCGAGCCTGACACCTCCTCACATCCAAACTCTATAGCTAACTCATACCTCAGTGGCTCATCTTCAGGGTCTTTGTGTGTGTGTGTGTTGTGTGTGTGTGTGTGTGTGTGTGTGTGTACAAGAGCCTTACTGGGAGCCTCTGCCCCAGGCTAGGATAAAGGTGCTATAAATGTCCTTGCTTGAGACCAAATCCCCCTATCCAGAGTATCACCCTGTGCTGCACCCTGTGCTCTCTCCATGACAAGGGCTCTCTCCTATACAAATGGGACATAGGGGTTGAGGGAGACATCAGAGGTTCAAGGGGGAGACTTTATCTCTGTACCCATGCAGAGCAGAAGCTCCATACCTGGGGATGCTTGCCCTTTCTGCAGAGGGTTCACTAAACAGTCATTAGAACAATGATTCTGTCCTGTGATCAGTAGAGGGCTTCTTAGCTCATAGTATATCTTGGGTCTTCTTGACACTTTTGTATCATCCAGCCTTCCACCTCAGCAGGGATGGAGCAATGAAACATTCATTGTATGCCTGCTGTGTGCCAAGAACTCTCCTTACATTTTTTTCAGAATCCTTCATGCCTTGTGAAGTAGGTACCAGGATCTCCCACTCAACAAATTAGAAAATGCAAGTTCTGATTACAAAGTCACTTACCCAAGGACATAGAATAGGCCAATGGCCCAGTGAGACTTGAAGTCCCTCAGTCACCTGGTTTTGAACATGTGGTCATCTTGATGCAGCATCAAGTTGCCCTTTGGCAGAATTGTTGTGAGAACAAGTCAGGGCCCACACTTGCCCCTAAGGAGAGTTTAGAGTCACAGGGCTCAGGACTGATGGGGAACAAACAGAGCCCCCTACATCTGGAAGTCTCAAGCCACATGATGGCTGGACTGGACAAGTCATAAAGATTTCTTCCCACCCTGGGGTACTTTATTCTGTGTTCCCAGAGATAAAGAACCCCTCCCAGGTTGCTTTCAGCATCAGAAATACTCTCTTCCTTTATACGAGCCAGCCCAAGAAACCCTAGAAGCACACAGGACTAGAATCAAAGCTGCTGGGAGGCCTCCCAGAGCATTCTGCATGGAGATGCTGACAGATTGCTAGAAGCTGCTGGGAGGTCTGCTATGCTCTGTGGTAGGGCTGAGGACATCACCCATCCATCCACATGAGGCTGCCTGGGGGAAAGAACCTCATGGCTCCCAGCCCAAGATGGCTTCCCTTCCTCCAGTCAGGCTTGAGAGCGAAAATGACCTCAACTTCCACTGGCCTTTGAGTTCTTACATAGCAGCTGCCAAGAATCCAGGGTCTCCAGAAGCAAATGGGAAGGCTCAAAGCAGCTTCAATCATCCTAGACATGCTCATTCTGGTCTCAGCCAGGAAGTAGCATCTCATGGCACCTCTAAAGCATCACTTTGCACCTCTAAAGCAGGCGCCTAGGATAAAGGCAGCATGCTTCCCTAAGGGAATGAAGATAGAAACCAGTCTCTTAGCTCTTCCTTCCAGACTCATCACTTTAAAGTTCACAGAGAACTTGCCCCACATCTGGACAAAAGGCTCACTTCATCTCTTGAGTTCCAGGTAAAAATCCCACACTGTCTGGTCAGGTCTATTTATGGTGGAATCAGAATATTGAATGTTCAGTAGCAGGTGTTAGCATGAAATAAATGAAGGAGTAATTCCCAGACTTACGTGCTACAGCAGTCTCTGCCATATTTACTCAAATACTTGATCTTTCTCCCCTCCCAACTGTCTGAAGTCCAAGAAGGAAATACTTGGGAACATTGTTTTTATATAGGCTCTCCTGTGCTGAGATCCCAAGGCTGTCAGCAGCCTCTGCTAAGGCAGGAGGCTTCAGCAAGCATTCCAGCTGAGGCAAAGGGAGGGAGGCTGACCGCATCCTTACCATTAGTGTAATAATCACTTCCTCTTTAGTTTAAAGGGTGGCAATAATTTCTTTTCATGCATTTCTGTAAAGCACTCTGTGTGCCTATTAAGCCATTGAGAATGGAAATTAAAAATTAGTCACCTTTATTATTGAATGAAAAAAAGGCACAGTAACCACTCTTGACTTGGGCAAGGAAGCAACAGGGAGCAGACATCCCACTGAAGCAACTGTAGGAGCAGTATTAGCTGACGCTGGAGCAGGTTGGGTTCTGACAACCCCTGTCACCTGTCAGCAGTGTGACCTAGAGATTTTTGTGAGCACCAATTTGGATATCAGTGCATAAAACAAGCCAGTAGACTGAGTCACATCATACTAAGAAAAACTGATCATTTATGCTTAACAGAATTTAAATGATTGAGCAAGTAATGATTCACGAAGAAAGGAGTCAGCCATCAGAACCAGAACAGTGCTATAGGACAGGCCCTGTATCACGGGAAGACAGCACTTATAGACAGAAAACAGAAGACAGGTATAGACAGCTAAGTTGATTAAAGCCTAGCACTGGCATCCGATAGAGTATCTGATAGGATGGATGTCTTCCATAGAAGGCAGAAGTGAGACTACTATGTTTCCTTGAGACTCTACTATTGTGTTTATGACAAATATATACTATGGTAGACCTTTCAGTTAGTGTGTGAATAAAGATAAACTGTACTTCAGCAACTCTCTCACTTGCTGTGTGAATGAAGGCAAATTACATTTTGCTATCTAAGCACTCAAAGTTCAGAGGCAGCCAAATTCAACTACTTTCTCCAATGTGGAGTATGACAGATAGAAAACTGCTTAGTAGCCCTTCGGCTCAGTTGTCTCTAAGTGGATCTTTATGATTTGACCGAGTCCAGATTGTAAATAATAAAATTGCTGTTAGTTTTGAATAGAATGGGATGTGAAGAACAGCCATGATGAAGTGTACAGGCAGCAGGGCCTGAAAACTGCAGTGATGTTATAAATACATTTGTTCATCAGGAATCGCTTCTAGAGAGGGTTAGGGAAAGGCCTTTAATGGAAGTCGTGCCCACAGGGTAGCAAAGGAGCCAGAGGACATTGAGAGTGTTGGCAACAGTAGGAACTGTTGAGGCCAAAGGATGGCAACTAAGCCAAAACTGTGCAGTCAGAGACAAACTCCCCCCTAATGACTTCAACAAGAAGAGCCCCAGGAACAGAAGGTGTCCCATCTAGTGAGCCTCAGAGTGTTCCAGGTTTACCTTCATTCCTTCCCAGGTTTCCACAGACCTCAAAAGTCATGCGGAGTGGCCTTGTCCCCGTACTTGTCTCTCAGATACACTTATTGTGTCTACCTGTGTTGATGTTTTTCTGCGCAGATGTCAGCCGCTGCACAGCGGAAGTGGTGGCTGAGGTTGTCAGCATTTGAGCTAAAGATACACCCATCTTCCAGGGTCGGTGCATGGGTGTGTCCAGGAGAAAGAGTCAAGCTCGAGGAACGCCTTGACCATTGTTGGGGTGCTGCTCCTCCCTGCTGTTCCCTGTGTCATTTAGGCAAGAAGGATTAGGGTGTGCCTTGAGGTCAGTCAGGGGAATGCCCCATTTCCCCAAATGCAGCATGCAATTACAGAGGTCACAGGACCTGATCTTGTGAACACATCATGCTTATACTAGAGCCTAGGAAGCTAATGATTTACCTCGTGTCCTTCTGTCCCCTTAGTTTTACAAAGCTAGGACACCTTTCACACACAAGCTATTAAATAATGTATTGTGCACTTTCTACACAAGGTTCCCAACCTTTATGTCTGTGACCTATGAAAGCTCTCCTTCATCCAATATAGCCCTGCTTGGCAATGACCACCATCTGTAGTCTACACAGGTAAAAATGATTTTGCAATAGCTTTAAGCCCTTTACTTCCTCAGACTATCGGCAAAGGGAGTGGGCACAGTTAACACCACAGAGAAGTGGACATTCTACCAAAGAAGAAAATGGCAAGAGGTATTGGATAGTCAGTAAGTAGAAAATGCCCCAGACATATTGCATTTCGGAATACTCACACCTATCACTCTCTCCTTTTCTGACCTTACTATATGAGAACTTATTAAAGACTTCAGAGCCATGTTTGGTTGAACCCAAATTTTCCCACACATGTATGGCCACAAAGTGAACTCTCTTTGATCTTGTAAAACACCAACTTAAAACCTTTAGAAAGTACAGTGAGAGGCCCCAGCCTTGTGTGTTAGAGGCACATAAAGTCTCGGTGAAATAAAACATGATCCCTATTGTATATGGCAAGACATCCATCAACGAACTGAGTTGCGTGTTCAGCTTAAGTTAGAAAAAACAGAAGCTGAGATTAGAAAACAAAGATATTAGTCATATATCTCAGCCTTTTC
The DNA here is from genome assembly GCA_021653895.1 of Mastomys natalensis. NCBI lineage: Eukaryota > Metazoa > Chordata > Mammalia > Rodentia > Muridae > Mastomys > Mastomys natalensis. The sequence goes on from JAJTUV010000391.1 coordinate 1,759,881, forward strand.
CATCAAAATCAGACAGATAATCAAAATATCCAAGCCGAAAAATAAAAACAAAACAGATTGTGATCAACTGTGAAGCAGAAAGGACTGTGAACACAGAGAATGGAAGGCAAATGGTCTCTTCTGCTACAGATGGACCTAAGTAAGTAAATGAAAAGCAAAGAGGTGGCCCAGGAGCTTCATGTCACTGGGATCTAACGTGGGAGTGATTGGTGGCAGGGGTTCATGGGACAGATTCAGTCGTTCTGGTATTACTATTTTTCTACCTTTGCTCACTATCCTAGTATCCATTCATAGCTGACTGGCAGTCTGTTCTATTTCAGCCCTTGCTGTCTTCACAGGAGATAGCAGAGCCTTTAGTATCCAGGAGCTGCCAGCCTCCTTAAACCCTGACTCTCAGCCACATGAGTCTGCCAGCATACCTGTAACACCTGCTTCTTCCACAGACTGTCAGACTTTACATGTCTTCTCCTTGAGTAAAAGTCTTTCCCAGCTTCCCAGAACCAACCATCTGTGTAGCCTACTTCAGGTCCTCCAAAGGGTAAGTGTAGAGGCCTTTGAGTACCTTCTCGCATTGCTCTGGCCTCTGCCATGGCTCTGTATTCTTTGGTTTGTGAGGCTGGGAGAGTTCTCATTCAGAGATTATTTTCCCAAGGTGGTAGACCAGTGATGATTCCACAATAAGAAGAGAACACCATCCTTCCAAGTCACTTATCTTCCAACCAATGGAGAAAAGCAGAACATAGCATCATTATTGGAACAATGTTAACAGATTAACAGTAATTACTGTGAACAATGAAGGAAGGGATCTGCATGCATTTATGAATCAGAAGCACATCTCATATAATATTCAACTGCTTCAATTCTGTTGAAAAAGTATCATTGTCACAGCCTGATATGTCAGAGTGATTTTGATCTCTCACCAAGGGCTAAGACCTAAAGGACATGTGTTAGTCAAGAAGAAAAGATCTGATCTCAGTAAGAGTGCTTGTTTGCAAACATGAGGTTCGAGTTCAAATTCATAACTCTAATGTTAAAAGTCAGAAATAGCCAGGGACATACCTGTATCCACAGTACTGTGAAAGGCAGAGAGAGACGAGAGGATTGCTTGTACTTGCTGGCTGCCAGCCCTGTTTGATATTTAATAAAAAAAAATCTATCTAACAGGAATAAAATGGAGACTAATAAAGTAAGATGACAGATATTTTTTTCTGGCCTGCCTACACACACACACACACACACACACACACATACACACACACACAACACACACACACACACACACACACACACACTATATATACATAGATTTATAAATTTAGTTTAATTGGTACAGTGTGCCAAGTAATACAGTGTGTATTTCCTATGTGTGATGTCATCTAATCACATTACCAACAATTTTTCCTCTATGTCACAGTTTCAGGAATGAAGAAATTAATTTTCCATGAGATTATGCTAGTTTGTCTAAGAAAATAATAATGTTGGATTTTGACGCTTGCCAATTTTGGTACCATGGGCTGTGCTCTTACTTACCATGTTGTAAGCATGAAGAATTAGCAAAGGTAGGAAGTTACTCCTAGGTAGTATACTGATGAGCATGAAAGCAAAGGAGATGACGTTGGATGCTCTCGGGAAGCAGGGATTCCTTCCACCTTATGGAGTCTTCTCCCCAGAAGCTACTGACTGGTTGCACTGTCCACTAAAGACAGAGGATTCGTGTCAGCTTCTTGGGCAGGGCTATCTGAGTTCAAATAATTTCTTCTTTTAGGGCTTATTCTTGTTTTTAATTTAAAGGTTATAATGAGTGGTGTGTTTCTCCTATTGTATCCTCCATACATTGTCTAAGAGGTGTTTTTCTATCTTACAGACGCAGGCGTTGACATTCAGTGTTGATCACTGGAGGAAGCAATACAAACCTGCTCCACCCGATAGTGAACCGCCTAAGATCTAGGGAACAGAGAGGATGACTTCTTTTCAGCCTCAGACACTTGGATCAATCCAAATGGCCTAATTATTATTACTGTCTTTACACAAGGTCCACAACACTCAGTGGCACCTTAAGCCCTGTCACTGGCCAGGCACTCTCACATCTGAATATTATCTAACATTGCCTACTTCAGCCAAAGACTTTCAGAACCTTATATGCACTTTTATGTGAAGATCCAGATTCCTCATCTCTGGAAATGAAACATAAAGATGAGTACCAACCTGGTCCCTACCAGGATATTAGTAACTAGAGGCCAAATCACATGCCCACTCCATGTCTATAGCTCCAAATACAGCACAGAACAGGTCTTACTGTGCATAAAATAGACAACAGACTTTAGCACAGAGATATAAAGGAATATATGATAGTATTCCCAATTATATCTATGAATGGCAATGTTCAAAGGAGTCAGAATAGATTTTATTGTTTTCCTGACTTTCATTATGTAAAACATCTGTTGTCCCCACTGTGTCCCTTTCTCTTCTCTTCTTCACATGGCTCTCTTGACTATAACTTGACTCTCTTATGCACTGTCTTCTATGCTCAAAGGCAAAACTAGGAATATCAGCATGGCAGCTGGATGTAATACAAGCTACTGGCAAAACCCAGGATCCTTGAAAGCATCCCCTAAGAGTTTAGTAAGAACCTAGACTACCCATCAAGCACTTCTGCTTCATAAATAAAGAACAGAGGTTTAACTCATGAAAAGAATGCAAAATCCAGGTAGAAAAAGAAGAGGATACCAGATGCATTAGTCAGAATGCCAAAGAGATCACCCAGATCTCTAGGGTTTATCGCTTCAAAGACTTTCTGACTGGTTGTGGCATATGTCTTATGCAGGTGAGGAGAAAGCAGAGTTATATTCTGTCATTCATGGACCAATTTTCATGGGGGGCTAACTGTATATTAATTTACAGCTTGTTTCTGGGTTCACTACTGAAGGAAGAGATGAGGGTATAAGTTACTTTATATAACTTAGCCAAAACTAACATCTACACCCATTTAGAACCCACTTGCCAAACCAGTAAACAGACCAATTAAATCCAAGAATATTGTAAGCAAAAGCATTCTAAGTGTTCCAAAGGAAGAAAAGGTTTGAAAACATACATGACTACCCTTAAGAAAACCAGAATGCAGTTGCAGGCATTGTAGATAGTGACATGATTGAACTTGGTCCCACTCTCCCCAAAACAGATAGCATCCTCAAATAGAGGAGTCATGGCTACAACTCCCTGGAATCCACCTGACTCTATTGGCTGACTCCATGGAGACTGCTAAGGACAAGAACCAACCCTAAAGCCAGTCAACTGATTGTTCCTCAGAGGCAGAGGAGAGTCTAAAGCCAAATCAAAGCTGGGGCCATGCCATCTTCTGGCAGTAGATGACTTTGTGTAATACTTAAAACATAGTCCTAAAAATAGGTTCAATGAAAAGTTGTCTGGTTCAGAAAACTAAGAGAAAGAAGACGAGATTTATACTCCTTCTGAATGAGGCTGTACAACTATGTTCTTAGAAGTTACATTCTGAACATCTGTGGTTGATAATACCTAATTATGAGCAGTGAGAAAAAACATGGCCTACATTGTCACAAATGCTACAATGTTACAAATACATGAAAATGTTTCATTAGGTAAACACATACCACACATTCCTCACTTTAAATACACACACTGGAGCCAGGCAGTGGTGGCACACGCCTTTAATCCCGGCACTTGGGAGGCAGAGGCAGGCGGATTTCTGAGTTCGAGGCCAGCCTGGTCTACAGAGTGAGTTCCAAGACAGCCAGGGCTATACAGAGAAACCCTGTCTCGAAAAACCAGAAAAAGAAAGAAAAAAAGAAAAAAGAAAAAACAAAAAACAAAAATACAAACACTGAATGAAAAGGATTCATTTTAATAGAAAAATCAGTCTCTCTCAACTAAAACAAAAGTTAAGACAAATACTGCTATGAAGACTTGTCAAATTATCTACCTGAGTACAAGACATCTCAACCAAGACCCAGCCCAAGGGGACTGCAGCAGAATCAGAGCAGGCTTTGTTTTCTGTGAGTAAGGGGAACATCAACATAGATAAAGACATCGCACTTGCGTGCAGCACTATGCAAGTACTGGCATGTAAGTTATCAACCAATGGAGACAACCTATTCAACTTAGCAAATGGTAACGATAATGTTTATAACAGAAGATTCAAAGTTGAGACAAATCTGGTGGCACATTCCCATAATCACAGCTATTTTGGAGGCCGAGGGAGAAGGAAAGCAAGGTAAAGGTGCTCTTGGGCCACCAGGCAAGTTCAAGACAAGTTTAGATAGCTTAGCAACAGCCTGTCTCAAAATCAAAAGCAAAGGGGCTGGGAGATAGTTCAGTCCATAAAGTACTTGTCTGCAAAAATCACAAAGACCTAAGGCTGACACTGAGAACATGTGTAAAATGTGCCAGGCATGATGGTATGCACTTGTAATCTTAGTACTGAAGAGACAGGGACTCTGGGGTTTTCTGGCCAACATGATTTACTTGGGAACTTCTGGACTTATAAGAGACTCTGTCTCAAGGGAAAATTGCAACACCTAAGGAGCAACACTCAAGACTGTCCTCTGACTTCCACACACATGTGCACCTGAACATATACAAAACTGTACATACACATAGGTGTGCGTGCGTGCGTCCATGCATGCGTACATGCGTGCGTGTGTGCCCTCGTGTGCGCGCACGTGCGCACACACACACATACACACACACACCCCTTCCTAAAAATAAGAGTTTTTAAAAGGCTGGGGCAGGAGCTCAGAGGTACAGCACCTGCCTAGCATGCACAAGACCCTAGATTCAATCTCTAGTATGGGGAAAAGGGAAGTTTTACCTGATAAATATAAGTGAATGGTACCCAGCATGATCTCCCTGGTAGATAATTATTCCTGAGAGCAAATGGCTGTCAGAACCACATTCAAAAGGCTTGAATTTCAATCAAGTAATAACAATATGAAGAGAGCCAAATCAACAAAATGTGAGGCAGGTCTTCCTTCTCCAAAACAGGAAAGACAAGGTCTCCTCAGCCTTCTCAACAGAGCTCTATAGATGCCCGAATAAAGGGCAAGGAGACATATCAACTCCTCTAGAAGAGACACCAGATAGATGCAAGCTACTGAAACAGGTCTTTGCTGAATAAGGACAGGGGTCTTTCCCCAGCAGAGAAAAGTGTCCCCTCTTGAGTACAACACTATGTCAAGCAAACGCTCCTCCTACACTCCTGTCTGCCTCTGTCAAATGAATTCTGGCTACAATTATTCTAGTTAACCAGGTTCATTCTGCTCAAGGGCACAGCACCAGGTGATCAGGAAAACAGGGAGCTGCCCTCCTGCTCTCCCAGTGCAGGACTGACAGAGCAGGTTCAGGGTGCTGAGCTGGCAGCCGCAGAGGATTAAACAGAACCTCTCTGCTTCATCTTCACCTTATTGTGGTGTTCTTGGGATTTCCCACTTTCTTCTCTTTTCCAATGGTAGAGTCCTTCTCATGTAACAACCATAGACTCAAGATAGGACCCCTTTGTTGGTGACTTCTATTTAGCATCTGCCCAAAAAGCATTCCAATAACCCAATAGCTACTTTTGATTCAACATATGAGAATTTTTTTAACAAATGAGAATTTTTGACAGTTTGATATATGTATATACTGATATATATATATATATATATATATATATATCAGTCAGAAATTCATATGTGTGTGTATGACTATATTTCCCTCCCCATTAGCATCTGTTATGCACTTCCTATTCCTCTGAAGCCCCCCTTTCCTGTTGACTCCTTAAATAGATGTGCTGTCAAATGTCCTTCTAAATATTTATGTTTATAGCAAGAGTCTTCTGCTTCTCTCAGCCACAGGCAGAGAAGCTCTGTTTTGCAGAGAGCAGTGGTTAATACAGAGACTCATATTTGGTCAAAGTGCAGAATAATTGATTGTTGACTGTACATCACTCAACCAGACACAAACACATATACATACACACACACACACACACACACACACACACACACACACACGCACCAAGACCCAAAGAACAAATGAGATTTTGCTCAAACAAAAAAATCCATCTTTTTTCTCTTCTGCATTAAAAAAGAAATGTCAGAAATCCTTGCCTTTGGCTGATTAAGAGCCCAGTTTAGTGAAGGGAGAACTGTACTTTCACGGTTGTTTCAACTGGCAGGGAATTTTCACACAGACCCAGAGCTTGAAAGTGGAAACTCAGAAAAAAATCTACTTGAAAATTCTTGACAATTGGAGTAAGACAAACTCCATTTCTCCAAGCCCAGGCCCTACTGTGAACACAGTCAGAGCCTGGGTAGAATTCTGAACAATGCACACAGCACCGAGAAGAACAGGACCCTGCCTTCAAAGGCGCTGCAGTCCTTGCTCACACACCATCGTTTTAGTCCTCATGTGAGAGCAGAAAGGAAGTCAGAACAGTCATTATGTTTTCCAATTTTTCAGATTTTATAGACTCCAACACTCAATCCCACTGAGACCTTAGGACCAAACCAGATGTGAAGGGGACTGAGTTCCAGTCCCAGCACAGCCTGCCACCTGTGCTTGCCCATGCGTTTCTCTTATCTCCTTATAGCATCCTACATACTTTCTCCATCTTTTGTTTATATGCACATTAGAATATGAAGTTTATGAGGACAGTTATTTTTGAGTGCTCAGTGATATATTTCTGAGCCTAAGCAATGCGTTACACATAACTGGTGTTGAATAAACTTTACTGGGTGGATGAATTCATTACATGGCCCTAGGGATTTTGGTTACCCTCTTTGAACCTCTGTTTTCTCTCTTATAATCTAAAGGAAGCCTGCATGGTCAGATTAGAGAACATAAATATGCCCAACTCAGCCTAGACCATAATAATATGGGTCTGTTTTTATTATTCAATGTTGATGATTTGGGGCTGAAGGTTAAGTCTCAATGTAGGGATGTCAGGGAAACCTGTCCTGCTCAACCTAAAGAATGAATGATAGAATGTGCTAGAAGAAAAGAGGAATGAACACAGACACGGTGGATGGCTAGGCAAAACTTCATGCTGCTTTGAGCCTACAGCAACACACTCTATTTTTTCCTATTGTTTATGCTCTAAACTTCTGGATCAGCTTCCAGGCCCTGATTCTAACTAACCAGAGGCAGGTAAATCTCCAAAGCCAAGGTAACATGAGCTTTCTCTTGTGGGCACTGTTATAGGCTGGGCTTTGTGTGCTGTGAACAAATCCGCAGAGATGGAGGGATCTGTGCAATGACTACACCAAGTAAAACAAGAAGCCTTTCCACTCCATGACACACCTATGACTCAGTCTGCCCGGACAAAGCTGGAGATTAAGTTTCCTTGCCAAAATTGCAAGGAGAAACATGACACCCTTTGCTGGCTAGGAGTAGAACACGCTTTATTAACCCAGCCTTAATTATATTCCATTTTGAGATTCAATAGTTTCGATTGCAACACTGCATGAAACCAGGGTGAGTTGCACCTCATGGGACTCCCATTGACAAAGTGCCTGGAACCAGTGACCCGCTTATGCCAGCCAGTTAGGAAGACAGTGTGAAACCCATGCCCAGCTCTGGGGGAGCCCCTCAGACACAGCATAGCTGAGTTGGCAGCCAGCTGGGTCAGGGAAACTCACTAGAAAGGTCAGAAGTGAATGTAGCAGGACCTATACAGTGCCATAAGTGACCATAAATGTCACTGTCCCCCAACCCCCAGATGAAGTTCTTTTCAATTAATCATCCACTTCTCTCCATCCTCACTTCTACAAGAAGACAGAAAACATTCATTAACTTTGAGGTAGGCATATCACAGAGTCAACACTATCTGAAGTAAATAAATGAATCATTTACTTTTTATTTTGAAATCAATTTCTCCACACATTTTGCCCTACTTCCTATGTTTCCAGATCAAGTCACTGAGACCCCTGTTTGCCCCAACAGCTGGTATCTACAGGATAATCTTAACATCTTCCTAGTATTAACCATGTTCTTTAGGTAACATGCTGTGAGGTTTATATAAATCCTTCCCTGAAACATTACAATATCTTCATGAGGTGAGCATGTACTTTCATTTGTCAAGTTCCCTCATTTAGAAAAAACAGAGTAGGATTCAACTCAAATCCACACAAAGTCCACAAAGGTACCCTAACTGTATTGCTCTACCTCCCCAACTACAGCATGGCGAATCATACTGAGTCTGCATGGCCCAGAAGTCTCAAAAGAGGGTGGCCTCAGTAATGTTTGTTGATTAACTAATTAAATAGATAGTTTTTAAAGGCCATAGACTGGGAATAAAGGGGTTAGTTGGATGTCAGCCCTGAGAGCAGTACTCCAAGTGGATTAGAGCCAAGACATCTTCCTGGGTGTTGGCTTTCCCATCTGAAGAGAAAATTGAATGGACTAGATGACCTCTGATCTGATCTGGGGTCTTCCCCCAAGTTCACCTGCCCAACCAGCATCCAAAGATGGCATTAGGGATCCTCCTGTTTCCTTGGCTTCTTCCCTACACCTGAGACCACAGACACACAGACAGACACTTATTCTGACAACACCTTGGCCCAAGCTCCCATGAGTCATATGTCAAACTAGGCAGGGAGGTAGACATGCATATGAGTTACTGATGAAAACACAGGCTGGTAACTGTCTGCCGGAGGGAAGCAGAGTCAGCGCAAGCAGAACTCAGTTCTCCTGCAGATCTCAGACATAAAGAATGGGCTTTTGTGAGTGCAAGGCAACCCTCTCTTCAATCAGAGAAGCATTCAAATGCCCCAAAGAGCCTCCCTGCACAAAGCATCATTCATCCATGGTCATCATTTAAGTCAGTGTTGTTCAGTCAACCAGCACAATCACTAGAGAGACAGAGATAATGTAAAGTGGAAAAAGTCAATAATTCTCACCTGAAGAGTCCACAGTCGTGTGAGAGACCACCATGACTCAAACTGGGTATGTGCAGAAGTGAACAAAGAAGATGCTGGTTCTAGAATAGGCATGGGAAAAGCTGGAGATGGGGACTGGCTTCTCAACAGACTTAGTATTGGTGCTTGTTTGGTTTTACCGTTTTGATTTATAAGTTTTCATACAATATATTTTTATCATATTTTACCTCCCATAACTCCCCCCAGATCCTACCTGCCTCCTTGCTCACTTGACTTCCTGATCTTTCTTTTTCTCTCTCTCCAAAAACAAACACCCTTAAGTGTTCCTCCTCATGCAGTGTACCTACCTTTTATTTGTTGGGTCTCTTGCTGGCCTAGAACTCATCAAGTAGACAGGCTAGGCTAGTACGTCCCAGGGATACACCCAGCTCCACCTCATAAGCATTGGGATTACAAGCAAGCACTACTGTGCCCATGATTTTTTATGGGTTCTGGGAATCCAACACAGTACTAATGTTTACAAGGTAAGCACTTAACCAACTGAGCCATCACCTCATCTAAGTTTTATGATTTTACGTAGCTGAGAAAAATAAGACTAATAATCTGTGACATTTACATTTTTAGTGTTAACAAATGAAGTTGTACTCAAACATAATCATGCATATTCATTTCCTTACTGCCTATGTATGACAATAGCAGATTGCCTAGACAGAGATCAAATGGCCTGCAAAGCCTAAAATATTTACTGTCTAATGCTTTATAGAAAATGTGCACAACAGTTCTAGTGTAATGGAAATATCTTGACAAACTAAATACAATGATGTTTGTATGTTTGTTTGTTTGTTTGTTTGTTTTAGAACTTCAAATCAAGGAGACAAAACCATGTGAATGTTCGTGGTTTTCTTCTTCTAGGAACTAAAGGACTAACTTAACCTTTGAGCCATATTACCCTTTGACTTTTGCTCTTCAAATACCAGTGCAATGGACTTTAAATGACCCAGATGTAAAGCAATATGCCCTGCCTGTATATATGAGGAAAATAGAAGTCATTGTTAATCAGAATGTAAACATTTAAACTACAAAATAAAGAATTCTCTGGGTGTAAGAGATATTTGGTGTAGAAGTGTGTGCAAAGGAAGAATTCTTTTCTAAATATGATTGTCTCTTCTCTGAGGCAATGTGTAATTGTTTTCTGAGGATCAGGGATGGGGAGAAAGAGGTTCCTAGAATTTTTTTTCATAAGAGACTGGGATTAGAGACCCAAAAGACTATAGGAAAAATAGAAAATATCCTGTCTGTGCTTCAAGCTCTGGTTAAGAATAGATGGAACATGTTTAAGCTATCTTGGACTAAACTATGGTGTCATCCAAGAACAACTTAACATTTATGAAATGATGGTAAACTAATTCATTCCATACAGGGCACAGGCTCAGGGGCAGAGATTTGTCCAAAAACAATGGCTGTCCCTGATGTAGTGTCCTCAAGATAGAGGCTAGGACAACATAAAGGGATAAGGAAGCAAGGTTGGTGGGATGAGAGGGAGACAGAGAAAGAAAATCCTATTCTCATATTGTATCTTTATAAATTGGGGTCTAGACTGGCTAAAGACAAGATGTGTCAAGGAGGCTCCTATAGAAAGGAGCTAGAGAACCTAAGCAGTGACATTACAAAGGTCTCTGGAGGGTAGTACACCTGGTATCCTAGGAGCTGACATTCATTAAACACCATGTTGTAAATGTTCTTTGCATGTTCTTACCTCTTACAATTCCCCAAATTCAGTAAGGTTGCATTCAAAATTTGCAATCTATGTGCAAGTGCAGTGTGATAAATTAAAGAACATCCTGCTCCAATTTGGGTAGAAATAGTAAGGGAAGAGGGTCTACCATCATCAGCTAAGAACAACCAGATTCCATGGAAGCGTGGCCTGTGATGGAAGCACCACAGTGGTCAAGAAAGCTGCAAGAACAAAATAATGAGAGAGTATTGTGTATCCTATAGGCATATCTTACATCATCTTAACTACCCAAGAAGTGCTAAGATTCACAAATAACAAACTTCATAAATATGGTCTACCAGTTTACAGACGCTAACTGATGACTTGGAGGTTTTGTTTTGTTTCCAGACTTCAAAGTTACACCCAAATCATAATAAAAATAACTAATTCTAACTAGACAGATATGGCATGTCTATACTGAGCATAGACTCTCAGAGAGCTCAAGAGTTAAGGTAAAAGTTGTAAACAGACCACCCAGCCCAATCAAAATTCACCTGCTGTTGCTTACCCCTTCACATTCACGTAGCAGATGCTGTAAGTCTTCTCTTACTGAATGTGGCTAGGCTTCATAGTTCCTTAATCATCCAATCTCAGCCAGGCAGAATGGTACCCAAGTGGCTAAAACTTGCCTCTTAGAGGATGAAAAATTAATTTAGCAATTATAGTGACCTGTCATCTTCCAAAGCATCAGAGCATATAAATAGAGATACAATGCAATATGGTGTTAAAGTTACCTGAGAAAGGGGTGTTTTAAAAATATATATATATTTTTTTTTAAAGACTCATTTTTGGGGGCAGGGGAGTCAATGCTCTTGGACAGTCATAGCCAACCTCCTGACATTGACTCACTAAAGGAAACTTATCTGACATTCTGTATAGTCCAAATATCCAAATTAACTTATAAATAAAATGTTAGATATTTATATGAAGATGAAGCCTCAGACAATATACATAGGAACTGGTCAAGCAAAGTTTTAATTTTTATATTCAATTATTTCATTTATTTAATATGCTCTTAGTTGAAATAAAATTAGATCATTTCCCTCCTCCCTTTCCTTCCTCCAGTCCCATCCCAGCTAACTTCCCTCAATCCCTTCCTATTCCCCTATTCTCAAATAAACAGCCTCTTTTTCTTGATTGTTGTTACCCACACATATGTGTGTGCAAATATACTTAAATACAAACTGCTGGTTCTAGTTTTGTTCTGTGTGTACGAGTGTGGGTGTGCATGTACACGCATGTGCATTGTACAACCAATAATGGGATTCATCCCTGAGAGACTAATTCTTCTACTCACAGCAGTCAGTAGCTACCTGTAAATGTTTGCCAAGTGTAGGACCCTGAGAAATCTCCCCCTTCCATATTAGCCTTCCACTGATATTGCCATTGTTCCAGTCTTGTTTATCCAGGCGTTTCTAGGGTAGACTCTTTCACAGAAGACTCCCTGATATTCTGGCTTTGTTGCCTCCTCTTCTACAATGTTTCCTGAACCATAGATACAGGATCTATAATGTAGATTTGTCTCCTGGCAATGGGCTCCCCACAATCTGTTGATCTCTGCATTGCATCCAGCTGTGATATTTTGTGATGGTTTCCATTTGCTGTAAAAAAGAGGCTTCTTTGATATTGGGGTGGTAGCTACCCTAATCTGTGGGTATAAGGATAAGAGTTAAAATGTTTAAGGAATTATGCTGGTCTAGCAAAGTGGTGGGAGTAGATTCTTTTCTAAGAATCTTTTCTATGGTCCATCATCTTACTAGCCCTGGAAGGCTGACTAGGTTTCCAGTACCAGGAATGATTTACTTACTATTGAGTGGTCCTTACATCCCATTAGACAGCTGTTGGTTGCCACCAACATGTGAGTGCCACTTAAGTGCCTAGTTTGCTTTGCAATGAATTTTATTATTAAAAAAAGAAAACTCACCTATCCATGATCTATCAAATAAAAATTATAATTCTTTATAAAGTAGACAGAAAGCAATTATACAAAATAATAAAAAATAATTATATTTTTAATGTATAGTATGAAAGGTAGAGAGAAGAATGAATTGGTGCAGAACACCTGTGTGTGCAGAACATAGGGTATTGTCCCTTTGTCGGGTGTCAACTCTAAGAGAGACATGCCATATTTCAAGAGCTTCTTGAATAACCTTCTGGACTCTTATGCTGGTGGATCATCATCTTATGCATATATCAATGAGGTGAAGGGATTATAAAACAATCAGTCACTAACAACTCAAAGTGGTTCAAAGTCAAGGAAGATTTGAAACAATCAACACAGACTAGACCATCTTTAAGTATAATAAGAATTTAAGGGCATCTCTGTTTAGGCTACAGCAACAAACATCCTGATCAGTATACTTCTCAGGGTGAGAGCTGCAAAAATCCTTTCCATAGGCAAATGAAACTTATGAATAGAACTTGCATGGGCTAGCTAAAGCACTTTGAACACCCCCAGCTCCTCTCTCTCTCTCTCTCTCTCTCTCTCTCTCTCTCTTTCTTCCTCTTTTCATACCATTTCTTGCTATTACAAAAATGACCTCTCTAAAATGCACATCTGATTATGTCATCTCCTACTTACACATTCTGGGTAATTCCCTACTGTCTTTGAGATCAATGTAAACTTCCTGGTAGGGAACACAAAGCTCTACTCAAGCTAGCTGGGATCTACCGCTCTAGACTCCTTTTTCTGACACGCCCCTACACCTGAACAACTGGTTCACTTTTGACTATATTCTGTAACTAGATAAAAAATAAGTTGCTCTTCTAGATGACCATGGATTTTCTATACTTCTTTCTTTGTAGAACCAATATACCTTCTGGAAAACTGATAGCCTTTTAATACCCAGATCAGATACCTTTGAGGCACTCACAGGTCTGAGATGTGGGTACAGGTCTACAACACTAGCTAAACAGGAGCTAGGACAGGAGGATCACAAAATCCTCCAAGTTGGGGTTAGAGACCTTAGGAATTTGTGCCATTGCTAATGCTAGTGACACCAAAAGCGTGCTTCATGAACAGAATTGTATCTTCATCTCTGAATGGTCAGCCTATGGTAGGTGCTGAATCACTACTGATCTTTCTATATATGCAACTGAGCAGGCACAGCTGCTGATAGCCATAGACTCTACCAGAGTTACACATCTCACATTCAAAGTTCACTCATCCATTACATCACTGTGATTTTATCCAGTGTTTCTTAAAGAAGCAACTTGAGAATTCTTAAATCATATATGAGAGGATTCTACACAGACATGACATTAAACATCACATTTGTATTTCATCTCTTTTGGTGATCTAGAAGAGAATTTATGCTAAAGCTTCCCTTTTTTAACAAAGAGAAAATAAAATTTAGGCTTAGAAACATCACAGGACTCAATCTGTAGTCACATGTAAGAACACTGCTCTACCCTCCATGTTTCTGTTTTTGTGATTACGTTCCATACATGACAACTGACGTTAATTTTATTTACTAATAAACTGTAAATACATTTAAGTTATAAAGTACAGAATTACAAAGTACAGCTTACAGAAAAAATCAGTAGACATTATCACAGGTAATGAGGCTATTACAAAATATGAGACTAGCACCCAAATACCTATCTGGAGTAGAGAAAAATCTGAGTCATAAAAGGTTAAAGGCCTGAGGGGTTCAACTATTCACTGGTACTTTGTAAGTTTATAAGCAATAATAAAGTACTATGGATTATCAGAATATAGATAATAACTATAAGTTTTAGAACTGTTATAAAAATAAGGTAAAATAATGTTCCCAGAAATGTACATGAAGCAACTTCATTATGACTGTCAAAACAATGAACTTTAAATGAGATGTGGGCACAAGTCTACAACACTAACTAAGCAGGGAGCTAGGACAGGAGGATCACAAGATCAAGGTGAACATGAGCACACAGTGAGCTTAAGTCCAGCCAGAGCAACTTGAATGGATTCTGTCCCAAAACAAAGAGTAACAAGAGGCAGGGGTACAGTCCACACTAGAGCACTCATTAGCATGGGAAATGCCCTGGGTTGAGTCACCAGCATAACAAAGGAAGAACTAGACCAATTTAACTACAGTAACCATTCCTTCCTGTTAGGCCTCACCCCCCATGCAGTCTATGTTAATTTTAATGAGTGTATTCATTATGTCCATCTGTGTTCAAGAATTTAATCCTGCTCATTCCTAAATTCCTCTTTAAAATAACACAATATCTCAACAATGATGTCAATAATCAATACACATAGTAGGGATTGCTGCTAGATGGAAGGCAGACTGAGGCAACTGAAGAAATCACTGGCAAGCCAACCCCACAGCCCTTCACATCACCCCTAAATCAGCCCCCATACCGTGAGCAATGAGGCAGGAGACCCCACTTGAAGGAGCAGGAAGAAACATCAATTACATTGTTTTAGGGAACTCCCAGGCTTTTCTGTATCCTCACTCTGTACTAAGCACAAAGCATTGAGTAAAAAGCAATCTTTTACTTACATTTAATAAAAGCACTAGTTTAATCAAAATAGAACTAAAACAAAATACCATCTTTTCTTCTGCTTCTCTTATGCCTTTGATCAAAAATTTTAAGCAAGAATCTATATGATCTACAACTCACCAGGATCTATAGATCAGATGGAGTCTACCTCCACTCCAAACCCTGTATTAATCATAAATACCCTAAATATATTCTAGAAGGCTTCTGAACTCTTGGGGGAGTTTAACATAAGATGCCCACAGAACTGAACACTCCCCCAGAGCCAGTGCTATCTGAAGGTCAATGATTAGAAATGGAGTTATAAAGGAGTAGATAGGTGTGCTCTGCTTTGTGTCAGTCAGTTGGTACTGGTGGCCATTCACCTTAGCCAATACCCACCACAACAAAGATTGTATCAGTTCTTCCAACTCTGTCATCCCTCCCTCATTCCCACTAGTAAGGCTAATACTCTACTGAGCTGGGGCATTTTTCTCAGACTTTTGTTGAAGAAAAGTAAGAGACTAAAGTTTGGGCAAAATGAGAGAAATGAAAAACTAGAGATTTCATAGTGTTTTGCTGCACATTGGGAAGTAAGCCCTTTGAGGTCTTCCAATAACTTGATTACTAAATTTCTTCTCAGCCACTCTCAGCTATTGCCAAGAGCTTTTTATTTTACAAGACTCATGTGAGTCCTCAAGAAGAGTGGTCTAGGTGGCAGAAATCTCAAAGTAGAAGTCTATGAAACCATAAGGAAATGAACACGTTAATGTAAGAGTTCAAGATGGTAGAAAGAACTAAAAGAACACATCCTACAACAAGGAGAACTGAAATGTTTGGTAGAAACCAAGGAGAGGATATAAATCTGCTCTTTGTTAGAGGAGAGTTTTCCTTAATGGTGTGAGCTGTGTGAGAATCACAACAGTTGTCTCTAGAAGGAGAAGGGAGCAAGGATGACTGAAGGCTCACCATCAAAGGAAGAGCCCAAACAGAATTTGAAGAACCTTTTCAACAGAACCGTTTAATCATGGAAAAGCTGAGGAACAGGTCTTGGTTTAACAGTCTTCCTAACTGATTAGGATGAGGAAGAAGTTAAGTAATTTATTAAAGGCAAACCCTATACTATATATGCGTAAGACTTTTTGAGTAGAACTCCATTTGATCCAGAATTAAGGCCAATGACTGACATGAAACTCATAAACACAAAAACCTTTTGTACACCAAGGAAACAATTCAACCAACTGAATAAGAAGCCACAGAGTGGGAGAGAGTCTTTTCCAGTTATATACCAACTAGAGGGCTAGTATCCAGATTGTATAATTAAATCCTGAGAGCCAAAGAGCTATAGACTTGGACATTGGCTTTCAGATGTTAAGGACATTTTTCTAGAGAGATTCATTACAATTTATTTCCCTTCATGATCTAGAGAGGCTCCTTTTTGCTCTCTTGAAAAACCTGGGCAATAGCTAAAATGCTAACTAACCCTCCAATGTGTCTGCTCAACTCCTCTGTTTTATAATATAGCTCCAGACATACTTTGGTCTCCTCTACAATGACAAGTTGTATTCACTAAACCTCTGCCTGGGGAAGGCCTACAGCTTTCCTAGTAAGCTGAGAGTGTAGTTGAGAATTCACAGTCTCAACTTGCATTAAATACGGTATTCCCAACAGACCTATTCTCTCCTCCAAAGGAAGTTTGTCTATGTAAACTTATCTCAAATAAAAAAAAAAAAAAAACCTGAATCAAACTTGTAGAACATTCCTAAGAAGGCTCAAGCCACAAGCTGAAACCCTCAGCAGAAACCTTTAGAAAAGATTGTAGGAAAGAACTGGGTCTTTTTCTTCATCAAACTGAGGCTCAAGCAATAACTAGCTAAGTGTGACTCAGTTGTATCTGTGCGTGTGAACAAGGCCCCAGGACTCTGGAGTGTATGATCATCACAGTTCTTGCCATGAGCAAGCAGAGATGCTGTGACTCGTACCTCAGATTCATTTCTGGCAAGGATTTCTGCAGAGTCCACTCCTTATAGGTAAGACAAGAATCTGAATAAGGCAAGATCAGCAACCCAGTTAATCAACAGGAGGAGGGAGTACACATGATCACCCATAGTAACCTTGCCTCTGGATAGGCTGAAGTATCATGGGTGAATGAGGAAGAGATGTCTCTACCAAGGAAGATCTTACAGAACACTGGGACAACCAGTCACATAACCTAACAATGCTCACATACATGGGTGATGTTCTCATGGCTATCGGTTCCACAAAGGAAGCATAGATGAGAGGGTATTCTATTGTTCCTGGAGATCTCTTGTGGAAAATATCATGATGTCCCAGGGTGACCAAGAAGGAAAAGCAGGCTAGGAAGGGAAATAGTTTAAAGGCAAGACCTTTGCTTCAGCTATTTGGGGTGATGAAGGTCTTCAAGTTCACTGATGGTATCTTTTTAAATGAATCTCCTGTAGATATAGTTCTGAAAACTCTCCTCACAAACAGACCTGCTATGCCCCACTGGAGGAATAACAGAGAAAACTGATTGGCAAAAAGGGGGTATGGATGTGGCTGGAGAAAACACTGGATCCCTTTTCCTGTGTTTTTCCAACTATGCAAAGAATAGTGATAAGGATGAAGAAGGAAGAGTTCTTTGATTAGAGAATCTTTGCTTTAAAAGCTCATTGACTGAGCAGAAACTTCTACTCTAGATATAGACTGGTGAAAATGCTGGAGCTAAAGGGACATTCTTGGGCACACGCTGCAAGGGTAAACAAGTGAAACAGTTACATAGAAGCATGGCTTCCTCAGCTTTCTTCAGAGCACTGAGAGAGAGAGATTGAGAGAGAGAGAAAGAGAAAGAGAGAGGCTTGTATATATAATACTATATTCACAATGACTATATATAACATATTGTATGTATATACTATAGTATATACACACAAGATATATATCTATGTGTATATAGGATATATATCATATGTATATGTGTGTGTATATATACATATAGTGTGTGTTTGTGCGCGCGCGCTCACGCGCATGCACGTACACTTTCACAAGTGATCCATTCACACCAAAATCCAGTTTCATTGGTTCTCCCTTGGTCATGATTTAATGGAGATATTTGACAAGGTGCTTTTAGCCATAGGCTGACTGGCTTCTGTCCAAGATAAACATCAGGAAGCCAAGTATCCCCTCCCAGCCTCCAAGGAGACTGTAGGTTGTCTGATGAATGGAGCGACCAGCACTATCTCATTGTTCCTCCATATGAATTTTAGGAAGAAAATCATACAGTGAGTCACCAGATGAGCTGCCACTGTTCCAGCAAAGGAGCACCAATGAATGGAATCATGGCAGGTCCATCAGTGGGAACGATATTGCTCTCTTGATAAATTCTCTCTCTCTCTTCAAAGGAAGGATTTGAGAGTAATTAAAAAAAATGCAGTAGGTAAATCAGAAGGAAAGTTCAAGTGGGCACTGCCTTAGAGCCACCGTGTTTGTGCATGATCTTACACCAGTCGCTCTGTCCAGCTGCATCTCTTTCCCAGTAAGATTTTCCACTTATTCCTGTTTGTTTTAAAAGAATATGACTCTGAGGATGATCAATATTTTTTTAAAAAGTTAAAGTTCAAATTTAAAATTCAGATAAAATGTCATTAATTTGTTCACTATTAATTAACTATTTTGACCTTCTGCTCTATACCAGGATATGTCCCAGATATTGCCTCAAATTTAATGAGTTAGTTGTTCCTTGTTCTAAAAGAATTTGAGGCAGCTTTAATAATTCAGTACTATGAATATCAGCCTTGAGAAAAAAACAAGGTGACACCAGGCAGCCACACAGGCACACACACACACACACACACACACACACACCACACACAAAGAGAGAGACACAGAGAGGGGAGGAAGGACAGAGGGAGGGAAGGAGAAAGAAAGAGGGATGGAGGGAAGAGAGAGAGAGAAAGAGAGAGAGAGAGAGAGAGAGAGAGAGAGAGAGAGAGAGAGAGGAAATCAGGTCTATATTTTAGTTATTTACTAGAGATAGTCCACTAATTTACCTTTGAGTTTCCTAGCAGGCAATGCAAAGAGAGAAATATGATCCATTTAAAAATTTTCTGTCTGTAAGACACAAATAGCATCAAAGCTATTTCTGATGCTGAAATCTGAATATTTAATGTCAGCTTGACATACTGAATTCTTTTAAACTACAGAAACTTAATTCAACAAACATTTGCTCACACCTACTCCGAACCAGGCCCTAAGCCAGGTATTAAAATGAGCAAGATGAGTAAGAGCCGGTGTGTGTGCCTTAAATCTTCCCTCAGCACACACCGCATATGAGGGATGACAGGCTGTCAGTGAGGAGCCCTCCCACTCCTGAGTATGCCCTGTGGCCCTCCAGAAACAGAGGGTGGAACAACCTTCTAGAGGTGCTCTTAGCATAGGAGAAAATTCTAGTGGTGGATTGAAGCTAGTGATTGAGAGATGGGAGGATGGAAACAGAACATGGGGCTTTTTCTGAAGCTCACAGATACCCTCCAGCTGTCCCTCAGCATCTGGAACAAAGTCCACAGCCTTGTAACTAGTTTTATAGGATTTGTTATCAATAAAAACTAGTTCATTGGCTTTTGATAATACTATTGACTAGTGAAAACCATCCAACTCCCAGCAGGAGCAGGCCCCTCTGTCCAACCCAAAATGATAGTTTCCAGGCAGATTGGAAAACAGAACGTAACTGAGAAAAGATGCTGTCCCCAGAAGTGTGCAGATCCTTGGAGGTACTGTTTCCATGGTCCTCACTTTCCAAGTGAGAAATCTCATCAAAGCCCATTAATGAATGAGTCATGGAGTAATCAAGTGACTGGCTCGAGGCTATGCAGGGCAGAGCAGGGACTGGGCTGCAGCAGCACTTCTGACATCCCTGATCCTTATTTAGGATTTCAAATACTGCCTCACCTTGGATCTGGGGCTTCCTAATCATGGTTTGTTCATGTCTACATTCTCAGCAACTGCTTCATGTCATCAAACGAATCATGGTGTACTACTTCACACCAGGGTCATGCAACCCAGGGCAAACAGCCTCACTGGACAAAGACTATAAGGAATCTCAGGACACTGGAGCACATAGGGCTTGTTGATAAAGGGAAGGTATGTTTGAGCCCTACTCTGAACTTGTGAGTCTGCATGGCAGGTGGTTCTCATAGTAAGTGGAACTATGGTCTCATTTATTACATAACCAGAACCTGGTTCTGCTTCATGCTGGAGCCTCAAGTCACAACAGAGCCCTGAATTCATTGTTCTTAGCACCTAAGCTCCAAGGGGATGCCCTTGTCAAGCCTTTTGCTATGGCTGTCCTCGGCTATTTTTCAAAATAGCAGCAAAAGCCTTTTGCCTGTTGATGTTAAAACACTGCCATCTAGTGTGACTCTTAGAGAACTATCCAAGACAGCTCCCCTGGCCTACTGAGAGAGACACATGATTGGGTGCAAGACTTTCAAACCTTTGTACTTCTTGGAAGGCCATAACTTGCAAAGCATCCCATGATTTCTTCTCCTGGTATATTTACAATTGCATGAGTGTATCTGCACAGTGCCCAAGTTAGGAACGAACCCAGAGACATAGGACTAGAAAGGTAGCTTTGCAGGCTACAGAATCCACATGTGATCCCTGGCTCAGGCACGGATCAGGCACCTGACTTTGGATGTGTCATTTCATATCCCAAGTAGCAGTTATACATCTGAAGATAAAGGGAATTCTTTGACATCACCAAGAAATATTTATGTTAGTGAAACCACTAATTTGTCAATTTGCTATAAACAAAGTTGTAGAAATAAATATACACATGTAATTACCTGGGGTGTGTGTGTGTGTGTGTGTGTGTGTGTGTGTGTGTGTTGTGTGTGTGTGTGAAGATATCAAAATGCCCTTGGAAATGGGTAGCTCTTTGATGCAATAAAATTCATATCTCACTGAGAAGAGAACACTGGACTGACTGAAAAGCAGAAGCCTAAGAGGAGATTATTTGAGTCTCTTCAGGCAAATTTAGCCAATATCATTTGGAGAAGTCTGTGGGAAGGTATGTTCTAACCACCAGGATCCAAAATGTAGCCTCTATCCCAGACGCCCAGGGAGAAAGCAAGCCAGGGAGCTGCATAGGAAGAAGTCTCATGGGAGTGTCTAGTGAGGAAGTGCCCTGTGCAGGCTCCACTTGGACTGGACTGTTTGCTACTGGACACTCATGCAACTAGCAACCCACACAGATATCTACCCGTTCATTATGCAATTTATTTTAAAACCTAAGTTAATGTTACGAGGGAAGCCAGGCAAGCTAGTGGCAAGCATATTTTTCTAACTTTCATTGATTATACTGCTTTTAAACAGCTAGGAATCTAGTGAAGGAGACTCAAATGGAGTCTCGGAAGCCTGTTGAGCTTCTTTCAGAACATCAGTGGGTCTTTTTCAACTGTAGCATGTGGAGATTCACTTTAAAAGCTACCTCTAAAATGAGCCCCAGAGCAATGATCCTGAATCCTGATCACAGCATGGATGCCAGGAATTCCTGCTTTTATCTTTTGCTTCCAGATGATTCTACCTCAGGGGATCCAGACAGCACTTTGAGAATCTTGGTCAAGAAATCAGTGTCCTGGGCTTTGGTGGTTCAGCCACCTATTCTTATCTAAATGGGTAAGATAAGAGGGAGGGAAGCTGATGTTTTGCAGAGAGAAGCAAACTACCCTAAATGTGTGAACTGGAAAGAAATCCCACTCAACAAAATAGCCAGAAGTCTTGGCATCAGAGTGGGTGGAAGTCAGAATCCAATGATTTTACCCAGCAGGTAAAAGGACATAGTCAAGATGTACACGCTGTGTGCTTATAGTTAATTTTCTCTGATTCTCCCTAAGGGAGAAGAGGCATTCATTGTCTCCTTTTCATCCTAAGATAGGAAGAGTTTAATTTTCATTCCTCATTACTTCTGCCACACTATCACTCAGGGAAGGTTCCAGAAGTTTCCAGGTTCTCTCAACATCAGTTATTACTCATGCCGTATCCTTAACCAGACTTCCTCCAAATCCCCGTTCCACCTTCCGTTCCTTTGGGACCTCATAAGTAATACTCAAATCAAATATGTCTTTTCTTGTAAGACCTCAAATCATGACTCTTGTTGGTATTTGTAAGCATTGTTAAATGATACCTCATCACCAGTCATAAGCTAAGCATGTTGCAAAAATAACTCATGAAATACAACTAGGAATAGTAAACTTTAACAGAGGTCCATTCACTGGGTGAACCAGACCTGGTCATCTGTTCTTGCCAATAAAATCTTACTGCCATATAGGCAAGTACATGCATTTATATATTGTCTGTTATAGTAGCAACATTGAGAAATACATGGCTTGATATGCTGAATTTACTAGCTGACTCTTTAAAGTTTTTTACAAATTTATTTATTAAATTACTTTATTATTTACATTCCAAATGTTGCTCCCCCTTCCCAGTCCCTCTTCCTCGAATTCTTCACCCCATCCCCATTCCTTTTGCTTCTGAGGGGGTGCCTAGCTGACTCTTAACAGGGTAAGTCTGCTAACTCTGGTCTAGAAAGATGAGTAACATGCCTAAGGTGGTATTTTATCATAATTTTATCTTAATTTGAAACCAATCTCTCTAGATGCTGTATTAGTGAACAATCATGATTCAATTCCTTCCTCCCTTCGCATCTTGCCAGCATCTCATTTAAGGCTTTATCACTATACTTATGTAGAAGCGTATAACTTATTTAACCAACTTTTATGGAGCTTATACCAGTAAGATAGAGTTCATACCTTCATATGTGTAACAGCTAGAGCAAAGATCTTGATACTCTTCAGATTAATAACCATCAGTAAAACAATTTTGGAGCCCAAAACCACAGCATGGATATGTGTTAACTATTCATGAAGTATATATCATTGTCCCAATGTACAAAGCACACTAGAGAGTGTAGAAAAATACAGATGGGTGGTCTATTCATCTAGCCTCCAACTTTGAAAATCACAGAGCTAGAAGATGTATGGGATGTATAAAGTACTTAGAAGAAAGGTAAATAAGGCACTGGAGCTTAGAGAGCCAGTTGATCATGTAAGAAGAAAATAGAGTCAAATTTAAAAAGGCGATCTCAAAGGCAGAGTATCAAAGGATGGATGTAAGATGAGGATAAGATCATCAGGCAATGAAGAAAAGTGCTTATTATTCAGAGGGAAGAATCTGTAAAGAGGTGAGAGTGCTGGGTCCAGATAGCAAATGTTTAGTGCCTGTAAAAAGGTGACAGAGGAAGAAGAGGCAGGCCGATACGTTAAAGCTGGACCAAGAAGGCAAAGAAGAGATACTAAGAGGATTAGCATTTTAGGTTTATGTAATAGAATGATCATTCATTGATTGGAATCTTTTCTATTTCAGTAATCTGACCATATCTATCCCTTATCTGAGAATTCCACGGAAGCAATGGCAGCCATGTTCATCTTCCTTGGCTTCCCTTCTGCCTTCATTATTGAACTGGCAGCCAGAAGCCAATGCCTATTTGTTGGGGCACTCTGAGTTAACATGTTCTTCCCTTCATAAAGATCATATTTCCTGGGATTATATCTTTGTAGTTTCTGGAAAATCAGCATGACCTCAGATCTATGGGTAGATAAAGGGATGTGAGGAGGCATGATTCCTCTCCAGAGGAGCACAGGTGCATGAGAGACCAGCACCTGGGCTGACGTGGCACTTGGAGAAAACTGCTGAGGACACATGTCAGACCAGTCTGGCTGAGTCTATGTCTTTAGGCTGTGCCCTGCTGAATCAGTGGGTGCCAGGCATGCCCTGAGCAGTGTTGAGAGGCTGATGACTGCTCTGGGGTAAGCAAGTGACCTGGAACAGGTCCCAAAACTTGACATCGAATACTTCCTACCAAGATATCAGAAGGAAGTCCCTAGCATCAGTGGGTTCTCAAAAGTACAAGTTTAGCAAGTTGCCCTTCCCCCTCAGCATCATTCTGGCTAAATATTGAAGGGTAAAGAGCTAAAGAAAGTGGCTTTTTTCAAAGAGAGGAAATTATTGCCCATGTGGCTTATGCTTCATTAAGCAGGACTTAATAAAGACAATGGATAAGATACAGGAATCATAGATCTTGGGACAGGGAAAGAGGTAGTAAGCTTATGAAAACTTGCAAGGGAAGATAGAGGGAGGGGATGTCAAAATCAACATTACAGATAGATACTCAGCTGGTTGAATTCATACCTAGGGCCTCAAAGAAACATAAGTGGTAGTGTAAGAAGACAAATTTTATAGAAAGAAATTTCTCATATAAAAGAGATCAACATGATGACTTCAAATTATATATATATAACATTATTATTGATGATACTAATAGATCAAAAGAATCATGTGTTCATCCATATGAATGCTGGGGAGGAGCTTAAAGAGTCATTCTTGAGTTTCAAAGCCTACTTCAAAACAAGAGTAAATGGCTACTTACTTGCCACTGAAAACCTATATCCCAACTAACAGTGCAGCTTGTGCTTCATAGGAAAACATTAAAGGGACATTTTCACTGATAGCAGAAAGGGGCTGAGAAAGAAGTTGGCTCCCATGAGTATTTACACTCTGAATCTAATAACTAAGGCAGTTGTTCAGATATAAAGACAATAGATCTAAAACCTGGAGCAGAGAAGCAAATGTTATGGGTACTGGACAATGAAATTATTAATTTAGACAATCCAAGATACACAGTGGGTATTACCTCAGGATTTACATCTCTTGGGTGTTTGAAGATGGTGCCAAAGGAATGAAAATATTCCAGAATATTCTAGAAAACATCACTCACTTTCTCTGTCGACTTCAAATAGGAGATGCTCTAAATAGTTGGGAAGCAGAAACCTCAGTCTAAACCTCAGACTGCCTGATGTTTCATGTAAAACATCAGAGGAACATTGAAAAATAAATACAAAGAGAGATTTCAAGAAGAGCAATGGACAGATGTTTAAAAGACAATAAAAGATTCAATTAGGGTTGCTAGGAACCAAGTTACTGTAGAAAAACTAAAGTTTCCCCATATTCAAACAACAGTCAATTAGAAGACATAATGAAAGGGAAAATATATCTAAACAGGAAAATATGACCAACCAGGTTGCTTAGCACACTCCTGTAATCACAGCACAAGGAGTAGGCAGAAGGATCACAAGTTCTATGCTAGCCTGGGTTTACATGGTAAGAGCATGTCTCAAATTTTTATCTTTAAAAGTAATTTTTTAAAGGAGTTGGGAGATGTCTGAGTCAGAAAAGTGCTTGCCTTGGAAAATCTGAATGTGAGGCCCAGAACCACATTTGATTTTATTTATATTTTTCTCTGTATAGGTATTTACCACATGTGTATATGGTACTACATGCATGCCTGATGTTCACAGAAGCCAGAAGATGATCCTAGATCCCCTGGAACTAGAATTTCTGACAACTGTGAGTCACCAGTAAAAGCCAGAAATCAAGCCTAGGTCCTCTGGAAGAAACAATCAGTGTTCTTCATTATCCTTACTGAAACCATCAGCCCAAGAAGAAACCAGAATTTAAGAAGCCAGGCATGGCAGAGAATGCTCGGAATCTCTGATCCGGTGAAGGGCAAGACAGGAAGATCGTGAAGTTACATGACAGCTAGGTTCTCAAGACTAAAATGGGGGGAGGATAAGGAGGAAGGAGGAGAAGGAGGAAGAGGAGGAAGAAGAGGGGAAGGGAGACGGAGAAGGAAGAAGAGGGACAGGGGAGGCAGGAGGGAGGAGGAGGAGAAGGAGGAGGGGAGGAGGAGGAGGAGGAGGAGGAGGAGGAAGAAAAGAAGAAGAAGAAGAAGAAAGAAGAAGAAGAAGAAGAAGAAGAAGAAGAAGAAGAGAAGAAGAAGAAGGTACTTGTAGATTAGCACCTAAGGTTGTTCTATGGCCTCCAATGCAACTTCAAATGTGCACTTACCCACTCACACACTACACTCACACACACACACACACAAACACGCATAAACACAAATACACACACTCACACTGGCAGACTCAAAGGAAAAAACTCAAAAGATCTGAGAATAACCAAGATCAAGATGAAGAAGACAAGATCTATACAACTACATATAGAAAACTTTAAGATGCTATTCAGAGCCAAAAGAAAAAACAAGCCAGTAGAAAGTACACAGTGTTCTTTCTAAGAACACTCTGTATCACAAAAACATCAGTTGCCTTAAATCTATCTAAAATTTAAAGCCCCACCAATAAAAATGGCAGTCAGATGTTTTTTAACCACACAAGCATAGACGTGCACCATCTGATGTTTAAACAGGTAAGAGTAATCCCCCACAAAGAGAAAAGACAAAGAGTGGGGAGATAGGAGTAATGAATAGGGACCAGCTCACTCAATGTTTTGAAAGCTATTAAAAGTTAAGATAGTGCAAGAAGGCTCACAAGCAGGTAAATCAATGGAACAGATTAGAGAGTTAAAACAGAAACATGGGACGTGTGTGTTCACAGAGAACAGTGTTTCAACTGTAAGAGAAAGATTGTTTACTATGTGATCTTTTGTGACCTTCTGAAAAAAAAAAAAAGGTCCACACCTTGCCTGTTGTGGTAAGTTCTCGTTACATCAGAGATTTAAATATGAGAGAGTAAAATGGAAAAACCCAGGTGTAAGCTAAGGAGAGTCATTTTGTGCTTTCTAACTGGGAGAGCCATGGATGGTATGGCAAACACACATACACAAATACACACAACTAAAAAAAATCTGACCCATGAGACTATGCAAAGGTTATGACACCTGACTAAGCCCAAATAAAGCTATCCGCAGGAAATGTTTGCAACTCACATGACGGGCAAATGATGGATTTCCTTATTTGTAAAGAATGCCTGCCAATCACCCAAAAAAGGTTAGCAGCCGGAACCTCCTGGAAATGAAATGGGAATGTCTGTGGGACAATTGGTTAACTGTCTCAATGTCACTCCTACGATGGGAAATGCAAATTAAAACCACAATGAGACATCAGCACCTACCACCCTGGCAGACATCAAAGCATTTACAAATCTGGTATGGGCCAGGGTGTGGGGAAAGAATGCCCCATGCGTGCCTAGTGGAACTGCAGACTGCCAAAGCAGCCATGTAGAGCAAGGTGGTACCACCCATCAAAGTGTTAGACACCCATATCCTTTGATCCAGCAATTCTGCTCCTGGGAATAGATTCTATTTGTCTGAAATGAGATGTGTCCAAATGTCTTCTTGGAGACATTGTGCAGCCAAACGTTCAAGGAGCATCGATATGTTAATATGAAGCTATCTTAATTGTTGCAACAACTCTGTATGAACTAATATACGATAGTTCTATGATACATCTCAGAGGGAAAAAGTAAGAGACAAGAGCTAGAGAAAATTATATCTCTGCACCTTTGCTGATTGCCTCTGGGAAAAAATAAACCCCTAAGTCTAGTAATTGTAAGTAAGCACTTGATTAGCTGCGAGGTAAGCATGCAAAGGAATATAAATAAAAGTTTTTAAAAAAATCTATTGGGTTCCCTGAGGGACAAGTCTGATTGCATAGGGGTTGTGTCAAATAAACCCCTCTCCAGGAAAAGACATCAGGATGGGAGGCCCTCATGCCTCACTGGAAAAAACAGGGGACCAGAGCCATTACAAGGTCCCCTTCAATTTTTGGAGGTCCGCCTCCGTCCCCACCTTTGCAAAGAAAGAATCACCAAGCCCTTCTATACTTAGAGAAGGGAGGGGATGTCCGGAGCAGCCCTACATATACACTAAAGGCCCTAAAATCCCTAGGCCTAATCAGCAATAGGACTAATACTGCATGCTACCCCAAAATCTTGGGTCTCTGTGGAAAAACACTGAAACAGCAGGCTATAAGCTATTGTAAACAGGCAGCTTCTGTGGAAATTACCAGCCTGATTTGTCATAGGTCTTATAAATAGGCAGCCTGGGTGGAAGTACCAACATAGATAAGGACAATGAACCCCTAGGCAGAGTTAATTTTTAAACCCGTCCCTTGAAACTACACCCAGCTGATAACCCCCTGTTTTCCTTTTGGGAAAGGTTATCTGGGTACTTCCCTGGGGCACCTTGCTCCCCGGGGGGCTTTTTCCCCCTTATCCCTGCCCTTTTTTTTGTTTTGGGGGGGTTTTGGGGGTTTGGGTTTGGGGGTTTTTTGGTTTTTGGCTTTTTGTAAAAAATTTTTCCCCTCCCGGGGGGGAAAAAGGAGGGGGTTTTTTTCCCCCTTTTTAACCCCCCCCCCCCAAATTTGTTTTTTTTGTTTTAAATTTTGTAAAAAATAAAATTATTTTAAGAAAAAATAACCCCCCAAAATTTTTTTAAAAAAAAAAAAGGGGCCCCCAAAAAAAGGGGGGGAAGGAAAAGGGGGGGGGTTGCTTTTTAAATTTTTTTTTCCATGCCCCTTTTAAAATTTTTTTTTCCCAGTTCCTTCCCTAATTTCAAAATTTTCCCCACCTGTCAGCCCTTGTGTGAATTTAATTTTTTGGGGCCCAAAATTTAACCCCTGGGGGGTTTTTAAAAAACCATTGTCTCCCAGAATTTCCCCGGGGAACCCCCCCTTTAAAAAAAAAGTGGTTCAAAAATTAAAAAAAAGGGAAAAGAAAAATAGAAAGGGGGGAAAAAAAGGGTTCTGAGAGGAAAGGGGGAAAGAAAAGAAAAAAAAGGAAAGGGGAAAAAAAAAAAGAAAGAAAGGGAAAAAAAAAAAAAAAAAAAAAAAAGAAGAAAAAAGAAAAAAAGAAGAAAGAAAAAAAGGGGAAAGGGGAAAAAAAAAATTTTTAAATTGGGCCGAGTTTTTTTGGGCCTCATTCCTGATCCTTTTTAATCAAAAATTTGCCAACCCAAAAAAACCCCCCCGTGAAAAAGCAGGTTTTTAAAAAGGGGGTTTTCTAAGCTGTTTTTCCCCTTTTGTTCCTTCAAA
Source organism: Mastomys natalensis (assembly GCA_021653895.1). NCBI lineage: Eukaryota > Metazoa > Chordata > Mammalia > Rodentia > Muridae > Mastomys > Mastomys natalensis. Next base: position 1,788,955 of record JAJTUV010000391.1, read on the forward strand.
GAGAAGGGGCCCCCGGGAGATCCCAAAATTTTCCCCCCGGATTCATCATCCCCCCTTTTAAAAAATTTTTTTTTACATTAAAACACCTGGAAAATCCAGGGGAAAGGTTTTAAAAAAGGGGGTTAATCTTTACTAACCCCTCTGGGGACACAACGCTTTTTCCTTTTTCTTTAGATAAAAGGGAATTTTGGGGAAAAACAGTGACTTAGGGGGGGAAAAAAATTTTAAAAATTTAAAAAAATTTTTTTTTTTTAAAAAAAGGGACTAGGTTTTTTTTTTGTTAAAAAATTTTTCCCCAAACTTTTTTAAAATTCATGGGGAATTCACGTTCTGGTGCTGATTGTCCTTCTGGACCTTTTTTTTTATTGATAATCACCAAGCCTCACTATTTGGCCTTTTAAAGTTTGGGCTCTCGTACTGGATTGGTTACTACAGTGCATCAGAGTTCTCCTTCTATAGCTTCTGCTAGCTAGTTATAATATTGCTTGTTGAGTTGGCATACAGAAAAGAACTAAGATTTAAAATTTGGCCAATGAGATGTCGAGTTGGTCTCCACTGGTAAGCAAATGGGAAGGGCTGGTGAAGAAATAAGTGGGATGGTCGGGAAGGAGGGATAGCCAACTCCAAATCAAAGCCATGTTTATTTTACAGCAAGCAGCCTTCCAATTTTGCAGAGGGAAAAGTTACAAATGGTACTGTGTAACTGGCTCACCCCCTAGAGAAAGGCACACAAGCAAACACTGGCAGGAGATAGAAGCATGAATAAAACATGTTCTAATGTGTACATGATCTTAGAGAGGTGAGACCACTGCTGTGTATAGCACCCAAATCCCACCCATGAATGCTGTGCTGTGTGGCTGGAGTGGACCAAGCTGCTGGGGGAGGCTGAGGCAGCACAACTGCTTCTGCCAGGAGTTTCCAGCCTGGGACATGTAAAAAGTTAAAAAGAAAAGAGGGAAGGAAAAGGAGAGAAAAAGAGGGAGGGAGTGAGGAAGGGAAGAGGGAAGGAAGGGGGGAGGGAGGGAGAGAAGGAAGGAGAGTGGGGAAGGGAAGACATATAGCCATGATAATCATGTGCTTTAATATACATAAATCTCTTCAAATAATACCCCCACCCCCAAAAAAGAACATTTACACAATGGCTAATTACAGAGCTTGGACTGTGGGTCACAAGAAGAGCCAGGGAGGCTCATTACTTCACGTGTTTCTGTGGTCCCCTTTACTTTTTCCCACTAGTAAATTATAGATATGTGTATATGCAGGCTCAGTTGTTCATAGGGGAAAACTGAAATGTAAGAATAAAAAGAATAAACACGGCATGACTCTCACTGGCTATATGGGGTGGGAAGGGGTAATTTTTGATCTGTTTGTTTTCATTTGGTCATAGTCTTTCTATAGCTTATATATCTAACTTAGATCAATTAATGTAATCATTTCAAAAGTAATGGAAGATATGAAGAAAATATGCTATGGTCCATTTTAAAGAAAGAATATAGGTATTTGTATTTGAGGTATACTTACATATGTATTTAAAATGACCTGGAGGAATATAAATAATGGAATTATAGATCCAATTGGCCATTCTTATTTTTCTTCTTCACACTTTCCAGTTTATCACTATTTTTCTCTATTTTCACTGATTAACAGTACGTAAAAATGCTACATCCCCTACCCTCCCTCTGTATGGCATGTCTATGCCTAGGACATGGCACATGGTAGGAATTTTCTTTGGGAAAGTCTTCTACAACCTACGACTCATTTGTCTTCTACAGAGAACCACAGCACTCATGAGAAAGAAATCACATTTGCAACATCCCAGCTGTGGATTATCTAAAAGGCTAGAGCCTTTCCCATGACTTCCAGCTCAGTTGAGACTGGAGAGAAACACTTGCCTGCAGCCAATTGCACACATTACTCACCTCCTGCCCAAGTGGGTGGCAGGGAGGCTGCCACCATGGTGTTCTCATAGTTTTGGTATAGGAGGATATTCCAGTAAACTCACAAAGCAAAGCACTCCTTTGAGACATGAGGCAACTAATTTTAAGGGAATCTACTTGTGGGTGGGCATGATGTAGATAAATTGTAGAATCCCTAAAGGGTACCTAGTAGATAACTGTCATGCCCTATAGTCTAGCAAGACTTTTACAAGTGGGAGACAGGAAGCCACCATCAAGGCAAGAGCCCTGAGTCAGGAAAGAAACACCCCATGTAGCACTCAAGACTAGCAGTCTTTATGCCCGAGCAAAGTCACAAGTGTTCATAATATCCCTCCACTGAGCAATTCAAAGAAACTGAAAAGGAAGAGTGTGTACACAAGGATGGGTAAAGGGACTGTGGCCCACCTTCTAGATAAAAGCATATATCAGTATGTGTAATGGCAATTAGAAATTGTTCATAAGGATTCTCCGTGCTTAGTATACACCTGAATCACCTGGAACATGTCTAAGAATATAAGATAATTCAAACCTCAGACAGTCTCCATCACTGTGAGAGTTTGCTTGGTCATTTGGTATTTTAAAAATATCCCCAACTGATTCTTGCAGCCACTGAGCTAGAGAAATAGATGTCTAATAAAGGTTGCCTACATCTATTGATGAGTCTTTGGAGAGGGGTTGAGACCTAAGTTTAGCCCTTCTAATTTATCCTCCACTCAGTTGCCAGCAAAAATCTTCTTAAAATAGATCCCTCATCACCTCTCCCTACTGCTATGATCACTGACAAGTTTTCAGGGCCTGAAGTTTTCAGTAACTGAGACACTTGCTACTCAAACCCTGATTATTAATCTTGTTCTGCACCTGACCTTTAAGGCTTCGCATGCTCCAGCCCCTCCCTTCCTCCCCCTGTTCTTGGTTTCTGCTCCCATAGACCAGCCTATTTCCAAGACTGTCATGTTTTCAGGTCTGAATTTCTTCTGACCTTTCTTCCTACCCTCCCATACCAGATTGTCATGCTTTTCTAACCTGCTTCCCATTGCTCCTTAGAATGGACATCTCTCCTTTATGCCCAAGTACAGACCATTCTTTTCATAGACTGCTGCAATTTCCAGCATACTGGCATTACTCTGAGCACCTATTGCTTCAATGATCAACTCCTATGTCCCCAATAAATAGAATCCCTTGAGGCTAATGATCTTACCCATAAGAACCTAAAAGAGTACATTGCCTGAAGAAACCATAGTCAATCATAAGGTCAGGCTGTTCCAGTACAAGATTATAAGCAGAGATCAAAATAGCAAATGTTCCAACTGCTGGAAAGGCATATGAGCCAAGTAAGCCTCCTATTAAATGAAACCTCTTTTCTAAAATAAAGAAAAAGTGTGTGTGTGTGTGTGTGTGTGTGTGTGTGTGTGTGTGTGTGTGATGTGAGAGAGAGAGAGAGAGAGAGAGAGAGAGAGAGAGAGAGAGAGAGAGAGAGAGAGAGAGATTTTCAACAATTTGGTAGGCTATCCTCAAGTTTAAAATCTAGGAATAAAGCTCAAGGCTGAAGGCTTATTCAAACCCAAAATAGTTCTGTATAAGAAACATCTCCACAAAGTTTTTCTAATCACCCAAGCTTGGAGCTGTTCCTCTGTCCTCCAAAGGCAACCTGTAGATAGTTCAAAGTCTGCACTTAGCACAGTGTACTGCAGTAGTCCACTCCAAGATCTGTCTCTTAATGACAGTTTCTTGAGAACATAGACTGAGTCTTATGCATTCTCTGGTTCACTAGGCACTTACACAGAGCCAAGCATAGGGCAGGCCCTTGTCCACAGCCAAGAATGAATTCATGAAGCAGATAATCATGGAATAAGATACTAGCCAGACTAGACATTGACCCCCTTTCCCTCTCCAGGTGAAGAGGTTCATCAGAGACCTATAGAAGACAGGGTAACAATTAATAGTGATAATTGAGATAAGCTCTAGTCACACTTATATATTGAGTGATTCATTACAAATACATGGGGAAATGAAAGTGCTTGTTTTATCCTGGAATTCCAGTTTTCTTAAGAGCCTTCTGTTGTCTTAACAAAGTCACTCTATCCTCTAAATAGATGACCTTCCAAGGTACCATTGAGAAGAAGCCAGCCTTGAGCATGTAAGATGATCTCATCATAGCAGTGGATTGAGCTACTTCTCAATAAGTATAGGAGACTCTCCTATCATCTTCCCTGTTCCATAAGACAGTAAAGATCCTGTGGGTGGAAATTCCTGGGGCAAAGGCTTCCTTTGGAGAGTGAATGCCTACAGGAGGTCTCTGCATGATGACAGAAGCATTTTGTGGATGAGATTAAAAGTTCTAGTAGGTTCTCTCCTGCTTCCTGCAGCAGTGGCCCATTCGTATTCTGGTTTGCTTGTTTGTCTGTTTGTGTTTCTTCAATTTACCCAGAGATGTTCTGAAATTGTGCAATTGGCAGATTGTAATACCCTGCACACAGGGAGGGGCAGAGGAGAGAACCAAGTGAGTCACAGACCACAACAAAGCCCTTCCTGGCATGTGGGGCTCTCTTGACAAACCCAGAGGGCGTAAATTGACAGCAAGACAAGGATCATCTTTGTTATTTGTCAACAAAGTGCAATGACCATTACGGAGTCTTGGCAACTTGACATGGAGAAACCTCAGGCCATTAATGGGAGAGCCCATTAACACAGCAATGGAAAAGCCCATCCCTCACATGGCCAAGTACCATGCAGGTGGGTCCACATAAGTGTATTTTCTGACCCCATTGAACTATTTCTCATGTTTAGGAAATAGAAGGGTGCTCCTGGAGTGACCATGGGACCCTGATAGAAATATCAATATTGATCTACCTTGAAATAAGATGACTTAAAATCAAATTCTATTAGCTCCCAGCTGAGTGACTTTAGTCAAGTCATGTGATGTCTAAGCATTGGTTCTGTGTGTCTATAAAATACAAGTGGCTAAGGGATTTGTAAATATAAACCAAGACCATGAAAAAAAAATTGGTTACATGCACAGTCAAGTATAAGTAGCAATGTTTTTCATCATTGTTACTTGTAGAATAATAATATTTGTCAAAGGTCAAATTGGAGATCATATAGAAGCTGATTTGAATGCATTGGGTTCATAGACAAGAAGAATGTGAATTGATAAGCTTATGTTAACATTTCCTAATGCTTGTTGGTTGGCTATCTGTTCTATTCCCAAAATGAATCAATTGTAGAAAACTATCATCTCCAGCCTTCCACAAAGAGGCTCCATCCTAACCCACTTGCACAGCCCATAATTAAGCCTTAAGTTCAAACTTTCTCTCAGTTGGTATTCTAGAGACACTTATGACAGGATAAAGCCTATAATGGTCATTGGGAAAACAAATATGGGCCAAGACAGCTGTGTTTCCCACGACTAGTGGAATGAGACAATGAGACAAGGAAAGCATTCAGAACATGCACTATAACAGGTGCGTGTGCATAAAAGATACAGAAGAGGAACAAACGACAGGATCAGTCATTTCCTCTTATGAAATCAAGGATGCCTCCTGGAGTAGGTGATTCTTAAACCAAGTCATAAAAGATAAGTTTCCATGTAGATGACAACCAGGACAAGTTCTCATGAGAGAAAGTGCAAATGCATGATATGGTCCTTATATTCAGGGAGCTCAGAACTGACCTCACAACAGAACAAACAAAGAGAGAGTAGATCCCAGCAGTGCTGGTATTGAAGGACTCGAGAGATGTAAAACTTGCACTATGAATGATAACTGTCAGATGTTAAAACTTCACTATGACATGATTAAGCTTTTTCCCTTGAGTTTGCTTAGACTGGGGACTGAGAGGTATAAGGCGAGAAGCAGTGGAGTGATTTTTCTAAACTTCCTTTTGTCCATCAGAACTCTCTTTCAGGGCAAACCATAAGTGAGATCTCACAGTATGAATCAATAAAAAGCAGAGTTGTTTGAGTTGAAGAAGAGTCTGGGACCAGAAATAAGGCCTCAAATGCCTGAGGTCTTTTCAAAATTTCAGGGCCTTAAGGGAAACGGCATGTGCCACTGTGCTAAGGAAACAGAAGAAGAGCACGGATGAGAGATAAAGATGAGCAAAACAAGAACAAAACCAAACCCACAGCTCATAGTGATGGACAGAGACAAGGAGAAGGAAGGAATGTAGCACTACTGCAGGGTTCAGCCAGGCTGGCAGATGGCTGGTAGAGGGCAAGCCGCTAACAGAGCTCCAGTAGAACGTGCTGACTCTTTTGGCATGCCAAATGGAAGACAACTAGTAGGTGACACATCTGCAGAGAAAATATGTGACCATCAGGAACAGGTCTGAGAAAATCGATGTGATCCCTATGGAGGGGTAAGGATATAGAAGAGGAGGAAAAGGGACTACCCAAGCTCTTCAAGAGGCCATATCTGAGAAATGGGAGTCTGAGAGAAGAAAGTCAAAAGTAGGAGTACTCTGTCCAGAAAACAGAGGAAGAGAAAATCTGAAGAAATGTGAGGTTGATATGTGAAACTCAGTAGCATATCAGAACCCATTAAGCTGTGAGGCCAGCCAATGCCACCATGGCCGGACCTGAAGTCTTCAATTGAAACAAAGATGCATTTGCTTTGGTTCTTTTTTTTTTTTTTTTTTTTTTTTTTTTTTTATTTTGGTCTTTTTTTTTTTTTTCCTTCACAAAGCAAATAATATTGAAATAGTGAAGTCAAGTGTAAACCCAACAAAAATATATAAGTTATAGTCCAGTATCCCTCATGAATATACATACAAAAATTCTCAATGAAGTAGTTGCAAACTGAATACAAGAGATATAAAAAAATAATATTCCATGAATAACTGAACAACTGTTTTTTTTTTTTAGAAGACCATACTCCATATACAGGCTGCATTTGATAGCCCCCACTCAGATGTTTGAGGACCTACATGGAAAGCAAGTGCACTTTAACAACATATGTGCAGGGAGGCCTAGGTCCAGCCCATGGAGCGAGATCTGTGTAGAACTAGGTATGCTCCACGGTTGGTGATTCAGTCTGCTAGAGGAGCTCCAAGGGTTCAGGTTCGTTTACTCTGTTGTCTGCCAATGCAGTTCCTATCTCCTTGAGGCCACAATCCTTCAACCTTATTCTTCTTTAAAAAGAAGTCCCAAGCTCCATCCACTTTGGCTCTGGGATGTCTGTATCGTCTGAAGTCAGTGCTGGTTCAGAGCTCCAAGAAGGACAGCTTACCCTGTCTGTTCTCAGGTGAGGTTAGATCCTGGGAGCTCTGGTTGAATCTTTTGATACTCGTTCAAAAGGGACAAAATGCACCCTCGCTTTGGTTCTTGGCAAGTTTTTCTCATAGCTAGAGCCAAGGGAGCATTGCTCAGTGTCCCATGTGTCATATCCTTGAGGAAGCTACAATCATCCAGCTAGGGTTTGAGTAGCCCCTCCAAAATGCAGGTTGAACTAAATTCCCATCATAACATGAGGTTATGCCACCATCAAGGAATCAATACCTTTATTGGGGGAGTGGGTTAGTTACCTCAAGAATGGGTTTGTTACGGGTACATTCCTCTCATACTCATTCTCTAGTCCCAAGTGCTCATGTGATGTTCTGAAAAAAGGACCTCGCCAGCTATGTACCCCGTGATATTGGGTGGCCTCCAGAGATGTGAACCAAATAAATACTCACTATTATGGCTCACTCAGCATGTGATTCTCTGAGAACAGCAATAAATTCACTGAAACAATCTCCAAGAACAGAGTCATGAGCGACAAACTCTGAAGATACAGAGTGTCTCATAAGTCACCTGGTTCGATTACACTTATGTTCAGTGGTCATTGCATTCATTGTTAAGTACTTTATCACAATGTTTCATCTGTCCAGCCTCAGAAAGCCACCCATATTCAAAACATTTTTTAGTAGTTCTTTCTTGTTGAGTGGACTCATCCTTCCTATGTTTTCCACATTATTTCTGCTTCCTAATACCAGACAGAGCTGTTTATTTGAAGATAAAGATTATTATCTTCTTGTTCTCTCCCCCCCCCCTTTCTCTCATCCCATCACCTGCTTCCTTTAGCCATTTTATTCTTGGGACATGATTTTGGATGGTTTTCTCATCCCCAATAGCACTCTGCTAAACAATGTTTAACATACTAGGTCAGCCTTCAGAAGTAAATGGGGTAGGTTTAGGGTAAACACATATTAACCATGGAGTGCTAATCTAGAGATGCCCAGCAAGCTGCCATCTGCTCACCCTGCTTATCACTGCCATTCTTCCTAACAACCAGTCCACTGTGCCCAACTGTCCCTGGAGGAGGCAATCACAGCCACCCAGGGTTTCCTGCTGCAAGTGTTTTTACCTTTCTCCCAACCTACTCTCCATCTTCATCTTGAAAAGTTCTCATGAGGCCTCATATATATAGATTACTTACTATGGGTAATGCTGAGAGGGGTGAACCTTTTGGTGACTCACCCGAAGATTCATGTCAACACTGCTAAACAGTGGACTGCTTCAAAACAACAGGAAAAATAAGGCATGTGAAGCTAGGTAAGGAGGTGAATGCCTGAAAACCCAACACAGAGGATGCCAAGGCAAGAGCATGATGAGACAAGAGCCAACCTGGGCAGCAGAGGGAGACCCTGGCTCAGATGATGATGATGATGATGATGATGATGATGATGATGATGATGATGATAAATAATAATGTTGACTTCGTGTTATTCATAAGTTAATATAATAGCACCTGGGTATGATGGAGTAAATAGATTCTTCACATTAGTTTCACTGCTTCTTAATCTCTTTGATGTGACTCCTAGAAAAGGTAAGATTACTTATCTGGCTTGCATTTTCTCTGTAGCTCTTATCTACAAAGAGTGAAAGCGTCACCTCTTTGGTTAAGAGCACAACACTCCTCAGCGAGTAACCTTTGACTTAGCATGGAATTAGATAAGCATTGGATTGGGATTTGACAGGCAGCAGAATCTAAGCTTTATCTTTCCATAGTCTATTGTTGTCTTATGTTTGTTTTTGACACTCCTCAGCACCTTGTGTATGTGGTGTATTTTTATAAATACGTGAGATAGGCACATATCTCTAAATCTGTAAGTACATGCATCTTTTCATCTAATGTATTATAATGTGTCATAATATTTCACATAATATATCACACCTGAATAAAACCATGTGTGCTTACATAGTAAATCTTCCTTAGCAGAGACAGCTGGTGATTTCAGAGGTAAGAATCCTACAATGACATTTTTCTGTTTTGCTGGGACAACTACTTTTCTGTATATCACAAACAAAAAAAGCAAAGAATTATTTTAAATACAGAATCTCTAAACAGAAATAAAAGTATATCGATTGAAATCAAAATCAGCTTAAAAGGTCATTGAGTTTACTATTTCCTAATATTAATAAAATAATGATAAGATATCACAGTGTATTTAACATATGTGAGTTGTGTCAGAAAAATTCACTATCATTATGTCTCTATGAGAATCATTTGAGAGAAACAACTTAAGGGAAGAAGGGTTTATTTTGGCTCATGGTGTCAGAGAACATTAGTCCATCAGCGTAGAAATGGCACAGCAGCAGGAGAGTGTAACACAGACTCTTCACTTCTCAGGAACAAAGAGCAGCACACAGGGCTAGGCTATAACCCTCAAAGCCTGTCTCTAGTATCAGTAGTCCATCAGCTATACCTCACACTCTAAAGATTCCACATCTCCCCAGTCAGAGCCCCTGATAGTGCTGAAACACATGTGCCTGTGGGGTACATTTCAAATTCGAGCATAGATCACATTTGTTTAATCCTAATTCCATACTCATCTATTAAGATGGCAACACCTGAGTTACTATGCTCTCTCCCAGAGGAAAAAATTGAGCCTCTGAAAAATTAATAGAACCGAAGTCTTCTGAGTGAAGTCCTGATGATCTTCTACCTTGTTGCACGTTGGATTTTGGAAGGTATTTCAGACATGCTGGTTTAAATAAGCAAATACATAAATAAGTAAACAAGTAACATTTTCTGAACAGTTCTTTCTATTTTCCCTTTTTAATATTAAGTGTAATTGGGAAAGATCCTTGATGTATACATAGCAAATCAGCTACCAGGAGTCTTAGAAAAGCATCTGCTACAGTGTTGGGCATATGCTACTTCTTCTGTATGCAATTTTCCATTTCTTCATCCTCACATACCAACAAAATCTTTTCATTAGAGAAGGTCACAAAGTGGTCATTCATCCCTCTTCTTGGCCACTGGATTAAAGATATTCACTGTACTTTGGCTGAACTATTTTGATGCGTTTGTGTCCTTGTCAATACTATACTTACACTGCTTTAGTGCTCACAACCTCAAAATTCAGAAAAAGTAAAAGAACCAGCATGGAAAAATGTCCCAAGTATGCAATAGTGGTTTTTATGTTTTGGTAGTAACCAATAGTCATCTAATTAGTCTTAATGCCCACTCAATAGAAGAGAATTCATGCCTGAAACTGTACAGCTTATCAGTTGCCTATTGTTGGTGAGGTAGTGGCCCCTAGAGAGAACCTATTGTTGCCATTTTCCTAAACCTGTATCATTTCTATTATTCTAAATACTCATCTCTATGCCCACAGATGAGTGTAGATTTCACTACTCATCAAAGAAACTTCTTGTGTCAGAGACAGTCCACTGTAAAAAAAACAGAGACCAGCTGGCCTTGTAGTCCCCAGCCTTAACTGATACAACATAGCCCTTACAGCAAAGACTTAGGGGACACTGAGGAAGAGCTGGCAGGAGATCTAAGAGACAGAGCAGTAACATGTCTGCTGAGAGACAGTGTTTTGTATTTATGACAGGAAAGCTGTATATGTAAAATATCACAGGTAGACTAGTCGTTACACAGACATTTCTGATTAAAATCAGTGGGTCACAAAACAAGACATGAATGTGGGAAAGAGGCTGTAGTGAGGAGGGGGACAACATAGATAAGAAGGAGATAAAAGGGCAAAGGGTAAGAGGGAGCCACATATTATAAACATGTATGAAATTGCTCAAACAACCAATCCAATCAATAAAAATTTAAAAAAATAATGAAGAGTGACTGAGAAATATTCAGAATCAATATGGCCTCTGCTCCCATGTACATATGTCCACATGTACACATGAATACAAATATTCAACACAGAGAGAATGAGGAGGAAGAAAAGAAACCTATTCACAGTACTTGATAAACCATCAAATAGCTTCTCTATAGGTCCTGATCACCTACCCAAGCATGCGAGAATAAGAAACAGCAAATCCCAGTCAAGGAAATTGACTGTGACTTGAGCTTTAACACTTCGTACAAATACAAGGCATTGGTATTAAAGAAACACAGAATCATCCATTATGATTCCCATATATTCTGCCAATTATCGTACTAATACTGTTATATAATAATAATATCATTATAATTACCTTATAGGCTTCAAGGTGTTTAACCTCCATAATCTTACTTAATCTCTGATTTACAAACCTGCATACCAGGACTCAGAACAATCAGTATGCCAAAGACTAAAAACTATAAATCTGTCCAGCACCACAGACACCTATCTCTACTTATATCCATCAGGGTTTCCCATTGCCAATCTTTAATATAAGAAATACATTTTTTCTTCCACAGTAGAAGAATCAAGAGACAGTGTTACTAGAGGAAACTTGCTGCATGACCAAGAACCAGGTGTGCTGGACTCTGCTCTGCCTCCACCACAGGTCTCAGAAGTAAAGTGAGTATGGTTTTGCTCCAACATTTCTGAAAAAAATCATGTGCCTAAAATACAGGCAGTTTCTGTGAAACTGTGTAAAATCCAAGGAAGAAATCAGGAGTCCTTGAGAAAGAAGGCGCAGATAAAAGATGTTAGAGAGGTGAGCATGTGAATATCTTCTTTGCCAATCTAAAGCTTTTCCCATTAGGACATAATGGCAAGGAAGATCTGAATTTAAAATGTACAACTCGGTGTGTGTGTGTGTGTGTGTGTGTGTGTGTGTGTGTGTGTGTGTGTTATGTATATCACATGTGTGGAGTGGGCATAACCTTGCCATTACATGCATGGACAGAGACCAGGGTTGAATGATTGTTCTATTGCTCGTCACCTTATTTTTTTGAGACAAGCTATTTCACTGAACATAGAGATTGCTATGTGAGCTAGACTAGCTAGCTTGACAGCTCCAACAATGCTTCCATCTTCATCCCTATCCAGGCCCACCCCTACGAGTGTTGGCTTACAGGCATAGACAGCCACACCTGAGTTTTACATGAGCACTGAGCATCTGAAGTCAGATCTTAATGCTTTGTAGAGGAAGTCATTTACCCTCTTATCCATTTCCCTAGATCTCAATATATTTTTAAAAGAGAATTTAAGGAATGATAAGTACAGATATCCTGACATATTTTGGAAAGGGACTGGGCAATCTACATAAATGCAGGGATTTTTCTCCAAGGAGGTGTGATAAGCTGAGCAGGTTAAAGGTACTTAAAAGATTTGTTTCCTAAAGCACTGAATTATCCTGAGTCCCTAAAGTTAAGGGAAAGGAGACATGTGTCAGCATTAAAATCCATGCAACAATTGTGCAAGAGTCAAGGCTTTCTCCTGATCCCTGTGTACAGCCAGACCTGGGTCATGGTAGTGGTAATTTAACCACAGACCACACAGCTAATGCACTATTACCTAGTACAAGGACCAAACATCTATGTTCATTTCACGAGACACCCTGTGAAGTCGGAATAGATTGCTTCCCCAATTTCACACCGAGGAACTGTGGATGAAGGAAATCAAATGATTTACTCAGGCTCCCTCAGGATAGCAATTCCAAGTTAGTTCGGAGTCTGTGCTCTTAAGTTATGGTTTAGTGGGAAATGTCTATTTTCACTTCTGCCTGGCTGTCTCAGAGACATGTACTATACAGGCAGGTTCTCAAGATAGAAAACTTTCTTTGTCACAATGCACCTCCTCCAGGAAACCCAAAGAGCCCATTGAGTTGGTCTTCAGAATCTTAGACGATTCGATTCACAAGAAACAGAGGACAAGGCTCCCACACTGATCACGTACTGCCTCTGCTAGGTACTGCTGTATGACCTTCAAAAAACCAGTGTACCCTATGATTCCTGCCTTCATTGTCTGTAAAATGTCAATATAGTTTGTCCCCAGGATCATCTGAAATGTAAATAAGACTGTGGTGGTTTAGTGAGAAATGTCCCCCATACGTGTATTGGGTCCCAGTTGACGTGCTGTTTAGTGGAACCTTTAGGAGGTGTGGTTTTATGAAGGAAGCACACCACTGACTGAGGGTAGCCTTTGAGAATTTAGAGCCTCATAGTAACTTCAATTCCACTTCCAATTCAATCTCTCAGCTTCCTGCCTGTAATGTCAGTGTAATATTTCTCTAAAGAGACACCACAACCACAACAACCCTTACAAAGGAAGTGTTAGTGGGTGCTAGCTTACAGTTTCAGAGGTTTGCCATCACAGTGGGAAGTGTGTCAGAACACAGGTAAACAACACGGTACTGGAGAAGAAGCTGAGAGGGCTATGTCTGGATCTGCAAGCAGCAGAAAGAGAGACACTGGGCCAGGCTTGAGTTTTTGAAACTCAGCCCACCTCATAGTGTAAACATCCCCACAAGGCCACTCTATCTACACAGGCACACTCTTTTTTTATTATATATGAATTTTACTTTACATTCAGATGTTATCCTCTTCCATTTCCCGACATAAACCCTATCCTTTCCTCTCCTCCTGCTTCTTGAGGATGTGCCACCCAGCCACCCCCTCTCCTCCCTTGACGAATTCCCACAGTAGAGCATCCACTTCACAGGCCAGGCTTCTTCCCACCAGCCAACAGCATCTCCCTGACTATACAGCTGAGCATGTCCCAAGGTGGTGTTTAGACCCTGGATCTCCAGTTGGTGATATTGTTGCTTTCCCTGGCCAACCTTATTCCCAGTCTTCTCTCTAACTTTCCATTTGAACCCATGATCATTTATGGTTACTTGAGCATCGCTCTGCATATGCAGGCTTGCAGCCCTAAGGAACAGTATAAATTTTTTAGTTCATCCATTTGCAGAATTTATGAATTCATTGTTTTATGCTGAGTGCCATCCTGTATAGCATTAGTCTAGAGCTATTAGGACATTCTCAGTCAAACACCACATGTCAGCTTCTGCTACATGCTACACATGGCTATTGCTTTCTTCCTTCGATTTTACCTTTGTTCTTGAATGGTTTACAGATATATTGTAGGTGTCTGTGAACATGCAGACAGGATCTTCTTTCCTAGTATGGAATGCCTTCTAAGGAGTCTATGAGACACTCAACATTAACTAGGAATATTTTGCTTCAAATTTTTTACTCATTTTTTAAAATTCTTTAATCTTTTTACAGTCCAGTCTTTATCCTCCTCCTGTTCTGCCCTCTGACTGTTCCTCATCTCATTCCTCCTCCCCTCCAACATGATGTCCCCACACCTCCAACCCACCAGACCTCCCCACTCCTTGGGATCTCAAGTCTCGGAGGGTTATGCGCATCTTCTCCCACTGAGGTCAGACCAGGCAGTCCTCTGTTATATATGTGTTGGGGGCCTCATGTCAGCTGGTGTATGCTGCCTGGTTGATGGCTCAGTATCTGAAAGATCTCCGGGGTTCAGGTTAGTTGAGACTGTGCCTGGGATGATGGAGAGAGAAATACAATCTATTTTTATTGAATACTTAGTCTTGTTTTGAAAACTATCTCCAAATGCTCCATTGTGAAAATGTGATATAACCCTTTGAAGGAGACACTATAGAATGAGAGCCCAGGCCAGCAGCCAATTGAGACTTTACTGAGTTAGTCTGAGTATGTAAACTAATTAGAAAGCCCTAGTTTCCAGAGCAAGGAGCTGAGATAAGGAGTTAGGTGGGGGAAAAAGCCACTGGAAAATGAGCATCGTTTGGAAATCATGCTATTCATGAACCTCAATCCTCTCTCCTCTCTCTCTCTCTCTCTCTCTCTCTCTCTCTCTCTCTCTCTCTCTCTCCCCCCATATATGTGCCATATATGTGTGTATGTGTGTGTGTTCATATAGATAGATAGATAGATAGATAGATAGATAGATAGATAGATATGATAGTGGCTAGGGTGGCCCATGGAAACTGAAACAACAGAGATAACAGTCCCAGCAGAGAGAAGCTGGGTGAATGTTGTTGCTCTTAAATTCAAATCCACAGTCCACTTAGTAGCACCTTCCTCTTTGCAAGGAGAATAGCAACTAAGAAGGGACCATACAGAATGACACCTCCCAGAACCCACGTGACATCATGACAAGCTGCATGAAGGGGAGGTGAAGAGTCACATAAGAGTCATTTGACTTGTGAGTTCACACATTCATGTTCTAAGTGCTAAGTGATTTATAGGGACAAAGTCCAGCCTTGTGATCCATAGGTGCCAATGAACCATATCTCTACCAGATGCTACTGCATGCCTTCTTTTTCTGACACTCAGCATTCCACCACAGCATGAGAGAGAGCTTCCGCTGTGAATCTGTTTACCACTGAATTTCCTTCTAAGCATTCATTACCACCTTATATGTGAGACTTGTTTGTTACCTAATCCTACCAACAAACTAAAAAATATGGTTAAAGAAAACAATGATATGGCCAGCGTTTCTTTGCAGCTTTCTGTACTGCCTAGAACAGTGTCTCATGTGTCAGATTCAGTACACAAACAGTTGAATGAATAACTGAGGTCTACCACCTTCTGAAGTACACTAGCGTGGGGAAGAATCCCTGAAAGGAAGAGAAGGTAGACATGGGGGAAGGAAGAACAAAGACAAGGTCACTCAAGAGGAGGCTATTTCTTTTGTGAGGATGCTGAGGCCATTCACTACTGTTGTCTGGGGCCTTTATTATTTAGCTTTTATAAATGTATGCCTCAGTTGATCTGAGGTGAAATGCCATTTTGTAAAAATGTAAGCTATCATCTGCATAGAACAGGTCACATTCAACTGCATGTTTGTCACATCTTCATAGATGTAAATATGGAATCTCAGCATAAAGGGCTATAGGAAATCAAGTAAAAGTTGGGAAAGTAGATGATTCAGCTGCAAATTTCCTTACAAATGTGTTTTACTTCCGAAGTCGTCTCTGTCACTGCTATAATTCACCTTATCCTTTGGTTATAAAAGTCTAAGAACCAAGAATAAAGAGATGAAGCTACATATGACCTGTGAATCAGAAGGCAGCAATTTAAAAGAACAGACAGACATTGAGAAAACATTGAGATTATGTCTCAAATGTCCCTGCTCCAGTGACTGCTGGAATCATCTGGATAAATACTGGCTCTTTAGATGGACCATTTTCCACAAGAAAATATGTTAAGAGTATCTTTGGCTTAATAAAACTAGACACAGGTTTTGCCACTGAGATGACAGGATTCATTGCTGTAATCATATCTCCCATAAATAGAAATGGTAACAGAACCTTCCAGTAGGGCATAAGACGTGCACATGGGGCCATGGTTTAGCATTAGAAAAGACTACAATATGATGGAGAGCCTTTGCCATAAATAACACCTCCAATCACACCTTCCAACCAGTACCAGGATGTACCTGTGTGGCTGCCAAATGGAGTGGCTTCCTGGGCACTCTTTGTTCTCCGGGGTCTGGAATATAAAATGGGTTATTTATGGAGAACAAGCTGGTCACAGCCCCAGAAGGAAGGAGGGACTATCTCTAAAGAGCACAGCACACTGCGTACTTTAAGCTACCATGTGAATAATTTGGCGGATCTTCATGTGACACAGCCAGTCATTAGAGGTTATTATCACAGAGCTGCCTTGTTGTGTGAAGCAGCATCAAGAGATGCTGTATGTAATAGGAGATATATTTTTTTGAAATAATTACCTAACAAAATTTTCTTCAGTCTTCAGTTGACCTCATATTTACTAATAGTAATGTGTGTGTGTGTGTGTGTGTGTGTGTGTGTGCATGTATGTACATGGATGCACACATGCATGGAAGCCAGAAGTCAATTATGGATGTCCTTCTTAAAAATCACCATCAATAATATCTCTCTCTCTCTCTCTCTCTCTCTCTCTCTCTCTCTCTCTCTCTCTCTCTCTCTTCCCAGAACTTGCCAAGTACACTAGGCTGGGTAACTAGAGAGCCCCACAGATCTGCCTGTCTCTGCCTCCTCAGCACTGAAATTAAAAACATGCACCACCATACCCAGCTTTTTATTTATTTATTTTTCGTAACATGTTCAGTGACTCAAACGTAGGTCCTCATCATTGCAAGGCAAGCATTTAACCAAATAAGCTGTCTCTTCTGTCCTTAAGTCATTAACACAGGCAATCATCAGTACTGATTAATGTAAGAGTACATTGATAATATGGCTGTCTCCTTTCTATTCCAGGCTGCAGATGATCAACCTATTGTGATCTATGTCCTGGAGGATAAAATACAAATGAGTTATCTGTTTCTACATTAGTAGATAGGAAGAAGACCTCAAAATACCATTGTGGAAGGGTTGCAATGCCACAGCTGGCTCATATTCTAAAAGAGCTATAAGGATTGATTAGCAATGCCTGCTAAAATTACGAAGAAGGGCCCATGGTAGGAGTGGCCTATCTGTGTGCAACTGTAGGTCCTCCTGTGTAGTGAGAAAATCATACTGGAGAATTCCCTACTTCTCAAAGACAAAGTTCTGCAATGAACCACACTCCCTGAACCACAATTCAAAACTACTCATCTCTGACAAAGTTTATTCCCATGGGGTTGTACCCCTTAAGAGGCTTCTCTCACAAGTGGAGAGAATCTTGCATCTTTAAGTCCCCCACCCCATGCCACATGGTTAAGCAGAAGAAATCTCTTAGCTACAAAGCTTTCAAAAAAAGCCAAGTTTATGCCAAAATGTTATGGTCCTGTGTTCACATACTTTAAAGAAGACCATGTTGACCCACCCCCCTCCCATGGTACCATGAGCTCCGTGAGGATGGAACAGCAGTAGATGCAGTGCGCCCTTTAAATGAATGGTAACGATGCAAGCAAAAGGAGATGCCAAGCAGATGATTTCACTTCACTGCACACCAATAAGTACTTAATTGACAACAGAGAAGACAGATCTAGCAACCATAAAAAAGAGAAACTTGAAGCTTACAAGTAATTGTCCTGTGTGCTTTAGGGATACTTGTTTCCTAAAAGCCACATCTGGGTGAGGGATGAGAGGTCCTGTGGTCCACAGCATGGCATTAGCTTCTCCACACTTACAGGTGAGAAAACTTCACTCAGAGACTTCAAAAGCCCTGGCTCTGACTTCCCGTAGATGACAAAGCTGGGTGGACTTGCTACAGCAGAGGTCAGCTGACTTTTTCTTTAAAGGCCCACATAGCAAATATTTTAGGTCTTAGGAGCCATACAGTCTCTATCACAGCTATTCGACTCTGCCATTGTAACACAAAAACAGGCATCAACAATATATAAACAAAGAGATGTGCCTGTGTTCTGATAATTTCTTATTTACAGAAACAGATGGACTTTGTCCTCGGGCCCTGGTGTGTTGACTCTTTGCTAAGCTCCGTTTATTGCAGATCAGCTTTGTTCCATAACTGTGGGTGGAAGTGTTGGGGAAACCCTCTAAGCCCCTCTTAAGTCTTTCAGCTTTCATTTATTGAACACCTACTAAATGCACTGTGGTGAGACTTGTGACTCTACAGCTGAAAGATCATTTCAATCTGGACGTGTAGACCAGTGGTTTTCAACCTTCCTAATGCTGTGACCCTTTAATACAGTTCTTCATGTTATGGCTACCCCAAACCATAAAATTATTTCTGTTACTACTTCATAACTTCAGTTTTGCTACTGTACTGTGTTATGTATGATTCATAATGTCTGTTTTCTGATGGTCTTAAGTGACCCCTATGAAAGGGTCATTCAATGACCCCCAACACCCAAAAGAGGTTGCAATCCACAGGTTGAGAACCACTGGTGTAGAAGGTGAGTAATGGGCAGAAACAGAAGGATGCTGTGTCCTAATTCTGTCTCTGCTGCTCAGCCCCAGTTACTATTTCATCAGTGCCACCAGCAGCACACGTATTTAACTCCATTGGTTCATTCAACTCTCTGCTGACTCCTATACTAGATTATAAGAGCCACAGAAGTCAGTGACAATGCTTTGCTCCAGGTCCCAACCTCCGACAAGATGCTATGTAAAGGTTACGAGACACCTGATCCATTCAGACCTGGCAGGTAAAGAGTGTTTAGTATATGGCTACAGAAGATGGAGCCTCATCTCTGGAAAGGTGACAAGCCCTGCAACTGAGCTTTCATAGTCACCTAGTCATCTGCAGGAGCAGATGATGTGCATTGACTCAGGAGTCCTTAGCAAATTAGCAGACTTGCATTGCAGTGCTTGACTGTTCCTGCAGGGGACCTTTGCTAATAGAAGAATGTCACCCCATCTGCTCTGCAGGCAGAATCCAAGCTCTGCTTGTAGATGCAAAGAGAAATACTGCAACTCTGAACCACTCCACAGCCTGTCCATATTAAAATGACTCAGGAATACGTTGTACAGAGCTAAGGGGAAAGAATACCCACAATGCTAGCTAGACACGTGGGTTTGAATTCCCAGCAAGACCCGTCAGCAGAACCCACAGACCTCTCCCTGGCTTACTCATTCACTTTTTAGAAGACACTGATAAATGAGAAGAGAGTAGAATCAGTGGACCCAGTACCCAGATATAAGGCTGCTACTTAGCCCGTGCACTTTGCCACAATACTCAGCAACTGTTTTGCAAAAGAAACAAAGAGGTTAGCAAATGTCTTGCTCGTGGAAAATGTACCACCTCCAGTGGAGACTTGGGGAAGGAATTTGGGCCATCCTATGAACTCCTGATTGCAGAGTCCACCCTGAGCCAGGACGGAATGATTGTCTTGGCCTAACCAGTGACTCTCCCGTCACCCTACATAGGAAGACGCATCTTTGCTAAGGCACACAATGAAGATGTGCAGAAACAGGAAGTATTCCTTATGATGCCAGTTCTGCATGCTGACTTTTTCTCTGGATGAATATTTTACCACAAAGTGAAATTCTTGCCTTAGTTTTTGTTTTGTTTGTTGTTGTTGTCATTTTAGTTGTTGTTTTGTTTATATAGACAACGTGACTTACAAGGTCAGTTCACAGGATTTGTGTAACGACCATATGACCTGAGTTCTAGACCTTGCCTTCCATATTGTTGGTCTTGGGATCACTCTATAACCTCTCATCACTCAGCTTCCTCACAAATGAGATCAGGAAAGCCATGCCTTTTTCAAAGGCTTGTGAAGGATGATACAGGCTCTAGAATATGACATAATAGAAAGCATTTACTGAGCATGTTTTACCATATCTATAGCCCTGATCTCATCTAATACCCCATCCTAGGCAAAGGATCACACCAACTCTTAGCTGGGAATTATCGCTTCCTTTATACAAACCCACATAGCTAATAAGCCCAAGAAAAATTGTATTTAATCTCAGGCTGGAGTCCAAGCTGTTAGCTCCATAGTTACAGAGCTGAAGCTATGCTGTGCCTCCTTGGATGCTCAGATCAATATCTGGTATATATTAGATTCCCAAAAATAATTACTGTTGTTTTTTTATTACCACTGTAGATATTGGATCTCACCATCTTCCTCTTATTACCACCACCACCACTATCATCATCATCACCACCATTGTCATCATCATCACCATCATCATCATCATGATGTCGTGTTTATACTCAAGATCTTAGGGATCCAAGGTACTTCAACCCTATTTTGTTAATAACAAAAAATTTCTAGAGTTTTGCAAATGACAAGACTAAAGCTAATAGTGTATGCCCACCTGCCCAGTAAGAAACCCAGGAAGAACTCCTCCTCACCACTAATTACAAATAAACAGAAGAGGAGAGAGGGCAAAGAAGCAGTTTTTGCAGTAACCTGTTGGAATATGCTCCTACTAGCTCCGCACAGCTGACTGTCTTCAACTCTCTCCAACTCTGTTTTCAAAAACACCTATTTATAATTCCAGTTCCAGTATTATCAATCCCTTCTCCTGGCCTGTGTAAACACCAGGCATGGATATACACACATGCAAACAAACATACACATAAAGTAAAAATATATAAACAAACAAACAAATAAATAAATAACATTACATGGATAGCCAGGAGATGACCACAACAGGAATGCTTCCACCGCTGAAGGCAGCAAATACTACAGATCAAAGCTCTATTCCCCATAGAAATGCCTGTTAAACATTTACCTCTTAAATATTAGTTTGAAATCAGACAGACAGACAGACAGAGTCTGAATCCACATGCAAGTTACTTGGGTTTCAAGGCTTCATTTTTCCTTGGGTCTATGACATGGATAATTAATCTATAATTGGTTGTTGCATAAATTAATATTTTAGGAGAAGTTGTGATGCTTATCAGATACTTAAAAAGTGATTCTATTAGTATCATTTACTGATGGTAGGGGTTGGTGGTAGTAGAGGCTGAACCAAGGTCTTGTGTATGCAAGATCTTATTATATATTTGCACTGTATTAATAAAAGCATATGGTGGAGATGATGTCGGGGGGTAAGAGTATGGTGAAGTGTAATCGCCTATCAGAAACTGTCATATCTCAGGTTTTAAGTGTCAGGAGGAAGTCAAGTGCTTCCTCCTCTCAGCTTGAGCCATGCATTTCCATCTGGAGTCAAATGCACACTGCAAGCCTCTGCCTGCACCACTCAGTCAGGGTCAGGGAGAACTTTCCCTAATTAACAGTGATCTAATCAAACCAATACTGATTCAGTTACCTACACCACCCCCCAGCATGATTAATTTCCATAAGCATTCAAGGTTGGGCCTGTTCTTGGTGAGAAACCAGAATGCTTTGCAAGTCGCTCCCTAACCACTCAAGCTGGAAAACCATTCTAGGGTCCCTTAGTCACTCTGCAGATGAGGAGCTTGGGTAGTCAAGTGACTTGTTGTCTACAAAAACATGACTCTACACCATGATCTTATTTTGTAATTTCTAAGAACTGGATGGTAGGAAGTGGAAAGCCAGAGACTTAATGAGCCCCTCCATTCTGTCACCAAGTGCTACTATGTCTCCCTTCCCATTGCCACCACCAGTTTCATTGTCCTGAATTACATACTAAAGAAATGTAATCATATAGCATACACAAACAAAGCCCTGGATTTGGCTGGTGGCATGACAAGGAAGAAGACATTAAAAGATTTAGTAATGTCCCTTATTGTCTATACTGCATTTGTATTATGTTCATTATTTATAGCTAGACGAGGACCAAGTCTTGAATAAAGGACTATAGAAACGGAACCACAGCAACCTTTAGAATGACCGTTCATTATTAAGCCATCGGAGCTTTACTTTCATTAAGTGGTTGGAGGGACAGAAGGGTGAAGGGGTGTATGTATGGATGACAAAGAAACAGCAAAGAAATAAAAATGTAAAAGAACCAAGAGCCTAAAAGAAAGGGACAAAAATGTCATGTGCATCAATAAGATAGCATAGAATTATTCTGCAATTGACATGATTCAAGTAGCAATGGTTCCTGGCAAGTGCCACCATGCTGTGTGGTCACTCAGATGGAAGGTATAACAATGTGTCTTTTTCCACTATTCCATCTTCAGATGAGGTATTGGGAAGCTTGAATTTTCCCTGGTTAACATTAGTTGTCAATTTGATATACAGCTTCCATTCAAAGAAGGTGTCTCAGTTGAGGAATTGCCTAGATCAGGCTGGTCTGTGTGCATGTCTATGGAAGACTGTCTTGACTATTAATTCTGTAGGAGAGGCCAGCAGAGTATGTAGCATCAATCCATGGGAAGATGGTCCTGATGAGAAAGCTAGATAATCAAGTCAGAGTATGAGGTAGCAAGGAGTTCCTCCATAGTGCCTGCCTTGAGTTCCTGCCCTGGCTCTTTTGATGGACTGTCATCTGGAAGTATAAGCCAGATAAATAAAGTCTTTGTCCTCAAGTTACTTTTGGTCATGGTGTTTTTACTCAGTCGCAGGAAAGTAACTAATACGAACTTTATGCTGAGGACAGTGGCAAGACAATGAGGAGTGTAAGCAAGACAATATGGTTTTATTGATATTTGAGAATTACAGTTTATGAGAGGGGAGGTTAGTGGGATCCCCTTGTGTGACTTCTCTAATGGAGTTGTAAGTAAACAGTTTCTTAGCTTCTCTCTCCCTATTTTCCCAAAAAAGATATTAGGAGACCTTTTAAGAAATGGTAACAATATAAGAATTCTTTTAGCATTATGAAGTTTAGTTTTGCTTCTCCTTTGGAGTCAAGGTGAAATATCCCAAAGTCATCGATTTAAGTAACAAAGATGGGATTTATTATTATTGTTCGTGTTCTTGTTATTCTTATTTTCTGAGATGTGTATGGAGACAGACAGACAAAGAGAATGGGAGTGCAGGTGTTATAACATGTTTAGAGATCAGAGAATAATTTTCAGGAGTCAATTGTCCCCTCCTGCCATAGGTCCCAGGGAGTCAGCAGGTTGTTGGGACTGCCCAGAAATCCCTTGTACCCAGTGAGCCATCTCACTAGCCCAAAGATAAGGCTTAAGTCCAGGTCTCCTAACTATAAACTCGGTGTTCAGCTGCATGAATCAACCTGCTTAGATATATAATATCTGATATCGTGACCTCAAAGGAAAGTCATTGATGCCATCAGGTGTCACTTCACCACAGGGACATAAACGCTGTCATCCTGATCCAGTCTATTATTTCAATATATTTGGGAATTTGGTGCCTTGAATAATCTTCTATCTTAGTGGATTATATTAACTATTGTCTCTATAAGACACTAAAGTAAAAGAACTGAACATGAGTCAGAGCCTAGGACTGTCATCAACAGCAGAGAAAGTAGGAGGACTCCCTTCTGTGTTTTCCTGATAGTAACTAGAAAACAGGGAATAGAAAAGAGGAGCTGTGGTAACCAGAATCTAGATCTCAATTCCACTTCTGTCCCTAAGGGAAATTCACATCGAAATGGTCCGCAGTTTTCCCACATGCAAAACTCAATTTCCCCACATGCAAAATGAATCATCACAAACCTCATGAAAATTCTAAGAAATGAGATATATAAAATGTGATATGGGTAAAAAGTCAGAGCATTCCTTATACCACCCCATCCCTGTTTCCCTCCTCTGTGGCCAATCTCAAGACTTGCCAATTAACTAGAAATCATTCAAGCCCTTGGTTTGATGACACCAACACTTTTATAGCCAGTAAAAGCCTGAGCAGAGCATCCCTCAACTCACACAGTGCACACCAGGCCTGGGATTTCTGTTCTTAACAGTTGGTGGAGTTCTCAGAATTCCAGCCTTCAGTCAGATGTGAATTCCGTGGGCTGAGGCCTGCCTCACCAGAGAGCTTGGCGTGCTTGCTTTCTACTCAGAGTCTGAAGCAAGAAGTACAGAAATGCACAAAACGGGAAAATAATGAAAAACAAAACTCAATCAAATCTGACCCTTTTGCCCTTTTCTCTTCTCTTAGTGGAATCAAAAAATACATATCTGTTTGACGTTAAATCGGAGCTTGGGATCTGGCTTTACCTCTGTAAACGTCTTTCCCGTGCTCTGATTCAACAGTTCTTCCTCCCCCATTCCGGCTCTAATTGTGAAACCCAAGACATCCTTTTCCAGGTAAAATATTATTAAAACCACTGACTTGTGTAACTAATGATCAGGTTGAATTAGTTGGAAAGACATATTATAGACACACAAGTCTGGCTGTAGTTTATAGCAAACAAAGCTTTTTGATTGTTTGTTGGTCAATTCATACTCGCTGTTACTAGTACCAGCTAAGCAGCCAACCAAACTCACGTGGCAATGGGCACTGAAAGCGTGCATCTTCTGTCAAAGGGAAAACTACAGTTCAAGCCCCTGCCTCTTTATTAGAGCAGGTAAAACCCCTCCCAACATACTCTCAGCTCTGTTCCCTATGGAAGATCACATGTTCTCGTCAATAAAATAAAAGGCATAACAGTGATGTCTCTGAGAAAACTCAGAACACACAGGAGTTCTAGCCTGTGTATTCTAGGGAGTGAACTGACATCCTGAGTAAGCTGGCTTGCTTACTCGGTGCAATTTCGTCAAGAGTAGACACTAACAACCATATGAATTGGTTCAGGAGGTGACCCATAATGGTCCTGCTTCTACTACTCCATGAATTTTGTATGCATCTCCCCTACTAGGGCCTCACCAAACTATCTCTGAAAATAAAGGCACATTGAACCAGATAGGTTCATGGGATCTTCACAAGTCTAATGTTCCAAATAGGTGAGGTAAGGTATCCACTGCAGGAATCTGGACAGCATGCAAAACTCATCAAGGAGTAAAGACCATCAGAGACAATGGGGTAGCCTTGAAGTAACAGTACACCTACCCAATTTGAAGAATTACTAGAAAGAACAAGAGCCATAATGAAGAACCCAATGACATTCATGCCCCTTTGGAAGGTTTCACTCATGATAATAATGTGCTTTGTTCTCTTTTTGTTTTTATGCTTGTGTGTGTACATGTATGTACATCTGTGTATGTGTGTATACATATGAGTGCAAGTACTCATGCAAATGTGTGCATGTGTCTGCGGAGGACACAAAATCTTTAAGTACACCAGACACCTCCTTTGAGACAGGGTCTCTCATTGGCCTGGAACTCACCAATTAATCTAGACCAGTTTGTCAGAGCCCAAGGGATTTATCTGTCTCTGTTGGCCTGACGCTGAGATTGCACACACATGCCACCATGCCACATACAGAGGTTTTTACATTGGCTCTGGTCATCCGCCTGAGGACTTCCTGTTTGTAAGGTCATCACTTGACTTGGAACTGAACCATCCCAAGAATCCTGTCCTGTTCTCTTCATGAACTCGAAGTCAGAATGACTGAATAAGGATTTTTTTTTTCCTAAGTTCTAAGCAGAGTTAAAATCCTACATTTTGAAAATTCTAACATAACAAATGAAAATATTAAAAATCCCACAAAGAGGGAAGGTGGAGCATCTGTGGGATAAATCATCTCAGTACTGGGCATGCGACAGTGGTAAGTGCTAACACTAATAAACAGAAGCAAAGAGGAATCGTCACATCCTCAATCCCGTAGCTCACGGCTGGGAAGAAAGCAAGCACACAGGTCGTATACAAGGCTGGGGGAGGGCGCAAAAAATGAGGACGAAGACTGCTTTCCCTTGGACATGGCAATAAGGACAATGTATGAGTGTGACATACATTAGGTCTTACTAGGTCTTACGATATTTGATGGACTCTGTCTACAATTAAAGTGTTGTCTGTGGAAAGCTGAAGGATGCTTTATTCTAAAAGAAGAAGGTAAAACTCAGGCATGGATGACTGTGCCTCTAATCCCTGCACTGGGGAGGCTCAAGCAGGAGGAGAACAAGTTTGAGGAAAAGCTAGGGCTAGATGATGAGACCTTGTTTAAATACATCATACATGTATACCTACATACATACACACACACACATATACACACACAAACACACACAGAAACAAATACATGTACACAAAAACATACACATAAACACACACACATGCATGCACACATAAGCACACACACAGGATGTGTTTGTCAAAAATGCAATTAAACCTAAGTCCCCTTATCCCTAAACTGAGCATGACAACCTTCTCCATCCCACAGAGATAGAGTTTTTCAATTTAATCCAAATTTAGGAAGTAGCTACTTGAAATACAGAGAGAGATTAGTAGATTGTGTGTACAAATGCCCTGGTACCTTGGTAGGGGAAGGAAGGAAATGGTGATGAGAACAGAAATCAATTCTAAAGTTAGATCTTTAAGCACCTGATCTCTTTCTTTGCAGGACCACAAAATGGTCCTGTGTGGGAATTTCTCACCAGCCCATCAGGCATCTTTGGAGGTAGAAAAACAGAAAAATTGTTATTTTTCTTTGTATGTAAGGTGAACCTGGTCCAGCTACAAATTGAGATGGACTCCACCCCTTCATCCAACTTCTCCAGCTAGTCTCACTCTGAACATTGTGATGAAAATAAGACCTTGGGTGGCCCCCACCAGCCTCCGAGATCAGGAAACTAACTCTATGGCATCTCTGGAAATGCAGAGTTTCACCAAAAGCCCACTGACTGGCATCCGCTGCACACTGGGTCCAGAGCTACCCTCCAGCACAGCAAGGTGTATAGACTTTGATGCTTTCTCATGAGCTCTATGAAAGTCAGAAAGATAACCAAGGAAAATTCCATGAGGAATGTTCCAGAACCAATTCCACCTGGGCAGCTTGGAAATAATGTTACAGAGAAGGTACTCTTTTGAGTTCACCAAATAAGGAAATGGATAA
Organism: Mastomys natalensis; assembly: GCA_021653895.1. Taxonomy (NCBI): domain Eukaryota; kingdom Metazoa; phylum Chordata; class Mammalia; order Rodentia; family Muridae; genus Mastomys; species Mastomys natalensis. The sequence continues at coordinate 1,816,243 of JAJTUV010000391.1, forward strand.
GGGAAAGCCAGGTCAAAGGAACGTCATGGGCAAAGTAGGGCCAAGGAATATAGGAAGCTGTTCAGTGTCATGCTCAGAAACATAAGTGGTCTGGAGGCAGGAATTGTGAAAGGTGATGCTCGGGAAATGAGCAGGAGCCAAGTCATGAAGGGATGCTCTGTGTGCCAAAGGAAGAGGTCTGGCCTCTGTCCAGCAGCTACGGGGAGCCACTGAGAGCTTTGAAATTCAGGAGTGATGTGGTCAGACTCACCCTCCAATCATTCCCTCTAGGGGATTGAGAAGCAGATGGTCTGAGCAGAGAGCGAAGGCTAGGAGGTGAGTTGTAAAGAGTTTTATTGCTATTTTTATGTGCAGCTTCTATTCTAAAGGAAACAATAGAGGGTTAAGTCATGGGGCCCCATAATGGGGATGTGGGCCAATGTGCAGGCTGTCTGGCACTGGATACATGGACACATGTTGGTGAGTTGGTCACAGTGATGAATAAGAGGCAACTAGTAGGAGGAAGACACAACAAAAACCCCAGGATTATATGACTCTGGACAGCTCAATGACCCCACACAACCACAGGGTCCTCATGCATGTGGTAGCAGTCACCTGGCCAGTCTGCTTGTGAGTCAGAGGCACACAAGGTCCCTAGCAGAGCATGACACCTCGATCAGGTCCTCCATAGAGGTAGCCACCACCATAGAAGTGGAAAAGCTTTCCTCTGCCAAGAATGCTCTCAGCAGTCAGAAAGGATCCATTCACCAAAACAGAGGCTTCCTCCACTGAGTACCAGTAACCAAAGCAAACAAGAGAAATAGGGACGGAGCCGGAGTTACTACCTACAGGGGAGGTTCAGGTGTCCCTTTGATGGAAAGCAAAAACCAGCTCAAGTCAAACAAGCCCGTACACACCGATCAGAGCTATGTGTTCTCAGCAGCCCTGGGCACATTCCCACAGAACCTGGTTTGACAAGCTGCATTGGCCTGATGCCCAGGTCCAGATCAGAACCTAGGAAGCCTGAAGCTTCTTTGATAATCAATCTCTCTCTCTCTCTCTCTCTCTCTCTCTCTCTCTATATATATATATATATATATTATATATATAATACACATACACATACACATACACATACACATACACATACACATACACATATACATCTATCTACACACACACCAGCATACATGTACACACCTCTTTTTATTTCCTCTCTCACTCAGAGAGTTAATCATTCCTAGGCAGCACCCATGTCATGTGGCTCTAAGCTCTGAGCACAGATTCCAGAATTGGAGCAACTAGGTTACCAGCCAGAAATGAGCCTGGCTCCTCAGTTATCACTCTCAGAGGTAGATTTACAGATGCTCACTGGTCAAACAAGGATGAAAAAGCCCACCTAAAGCACTTGCATAGAAATCAAAGGGCCCATGGATGAAGACATTGCTTCACCCAAGCTAGCTACTCTCCCTCACCCATCTCCTGACTCACATCCTCCCCACTGCAAACATTACAGAAATACACTCAACCCCTAAGAGATACTGTCTCCTTCTGATAACATTGTATATTTCTCAGAGTACCCTACAGCCATAGCTGCTTCTCAACTGTGAGTCACCTTTGAGTTCTGAAAAGACCTTATGTCTTCCCCATGAGGCTGATGGTCCCTAAAAGTCACTAGTGACCTTTACAAACACAGAGAATTCTCACCCAATCTGTCCACCCTCGGTATTATCTAACTCTATCCTCCACTCTTAGGAAGCTGCCTATTCTCCTGTCTCCCCATGCTACAACTTATACATACCTCTTCTTCCATCCACCTCTGGGTGTGGGCTTTCTGAACTTTCTTCCTAGGGCCTCTTCTCTTTCCATAATCCTCATCCTGAGAAATGCCACAGATAACCCCTTAATCCAGTGGTTGTCAACCTTCCTACTGCTCTGACCCTTTAATACAGTTCTTTGTGTTGTGGTGACCCCAACCAAAAAATTACTATATTGCTATTTCATAACTACAATTTTGCTACTGTTATGAATAGTAATGTAAATATCTGATATGTAGGATATCTGATACATGACCCCTGTGAGGGTTGACACCACAGGATGAAAACCACAGCCTTAACCCCTTAAGATTCTAATTTTCTTACTGTGGCCAGGTCTGTGTTGATGTCTGTGTCCCGTGTTGCCACCAAAGACGTGGCAGATGTCTGTGGTTTATGATGCATCTGGAAGCCATGCAGATGTCCATGACCCCAGCTGCACTGGAGGGCTTTATCCAGGTCCATAGCCCTACTGCATGTTCTGTTCATGGTCTTCTCTGATGCCAGAAACCATGCAGAAGCCCATAATCCATGCTCCCGTGGTCCATGAAAAGCAAATAGACTGTTTTCATGATGATATGGACAAGTGTAGATGCACAGTTTAGAGGGAGGGACATGGAGAGCTTCAGTAATGGTCCCCTACCTCCACCCCAATCCCCCACCTAATAATAAAAGCCTAGATGGGAACCCATCAGGAAAAATCTCATGAAGACTGTGATAGGATGCTGAGGTATAGCCCTCCACAGTGTATGACTCCAGCAGGGACGCTGGAGGGGAAGGACTCAGCTCTATCTAGGGGACAGGCCACTGGGAGTTTGACCATGTCCCAGTGAATGTGAGTGAATATATAGATAACATAAATTGACTTTTGTTTGTTTTTCTTTTGTTTTTCTATTTTTTTTTCTTTTTGTTGTTGTTGTGTGCTGAGGGGGTGGGAGAGAGACAGAGAAGGACTGGGAAGCAAATGTAGAAAAATATTATGTTGGGAACAAAAGAATCTAGTCTTCCGTGGTGACTAGACACTGCTCTCCTAATATTAGAAATCCAAGGTATTCTAGATTCTTCCTTCTATACCACTCCATTCTGACAGCCCTGGGCCTTTCCACCTCTTGGCTGGACTCTGGCCTTCACTCTGTAACCACTCTCCTTGCTCATTCCTACTTCTCACTATAGTCTCTTTAAAATGTGGAAGATCTGAGATTCCAAATCAAAACCCCACAGTGCCTTCCTGCCAAATCATACTGAACACAGCCTTCCATGTGTCTTCAACATCCCATGGGAGTGCCTCTCCTGCAAGACCATAGCGTTCCTAATAGCAACAACTATGTTGTAGTGGCTGAGTGCCCACCAATGTGACCAATAGTCAGTGCTCAGTACACACTCAAAGGAATGGATGAAATCTTCTATCAACACTCACCAGGCCTATCTAGCCTTGCTCTCTATTATCAAAACGCTCTTCTTAAGCATAAAAGCTTCTTCAGAGGGGTTATGTAAAATACACCCAAGCATGCTGAAATGTCTAGGAGAGGTATCCAAGACCTTAATTCTCTAGTCTGTTAAACTGTTGCTAACTGCTTGTTTCTCCACATCAAGCAAGAACTCTTCTTGCTATAAGTGACATGTAACAAAGATATTCATCCATATTTTTATACCAGTTGACTTTGTTATTATCTGCTATCCAGTCAGAAAAATAAGCCCACCTATTTAAGACAGAAATAAGTTGCTACAAACAATTGATTCCAGAGATAACAGTAGAACTGGAATCTTTCAGCAGATGGTGGCAAGAAGACAGAGAGCTGATAACACTTCCCAGAAGGGAGGAAAAAGGAGGGACAAGGCCGGGTCACCCTGTGGCAGCTAGAAGCCTAGTGGTGGCTGGTTTACCATAGAGTTTAAGATTTAGGGCTGCCCAGCCTCGGAGGTTCTTTCTCAGATCCTGTTTTTTAATTGTATGTTTATCATCTTATCTTCTTTCTCATGTTAAGCCAAGGTCTTAAGAAGTATGAACTTCAGGCCTAACGGAATCTGAACCTACCAAATATGCCACCATCAGGAATATTGTCCAAGACCAGAGGTGAGGAGCTTTTCCTTTCTGTCCACCTTCTAGTTTCCTTCTGCTATATCCCCAGGCTAAAGCTAAACAGAAGCCAGCTGGGGAGAGAAGCTGACTGCTATGATTTCCATGTAAGATGTCCCCCACAGGCTCATACGTTCAAACACTTGAATGTCGCAAGCTTCCTTGTCATCCCTGACAGAGCCCAGATGCTAACTCTTATCCCCCATGCAGAGAATGTGCTTACACCTTAAGCCCCCAGGCACCCCCCACCTTAAGTTCTTGTAATAGGTTCTCTCTTGCAACAACAAGAAAAGTAACGAATACACAGAGCAGCAGACGCCCCTGAAAGGTCAATCTTGCTGTGACATGGAGAAGAGCAAGGAAGGGCCAGAAGCAGGCATGAAAGCAAAAGAAAAGCCAAGGGCTGGCACCTCAACCTCCCTGAGTCTCCCTCTAGAGCCAGTGTGAAGGCTGAGTGCAAGGGCACAGAGTTACAGGAGCAGGCATCCTGACTCTCTCCACCTACCAAGGTGCTGCAGAGAGCAGCATCTCCCCATGTATATACAGCATGCATGGCACATATACATGTGTAAACACTGACTATTCCAAAACTCATCATTGTCCCAAAGGCAGTCAGACACTGGGAGGCCACAGGGAATAAATTTACAAAATCATCAAGCATAAGTCTAAAAGCCAATACAATAATTAATAAAAATTTAATAAGAACTAAAAATTTAACTAGTTTTTTTTAATGCAATGATAATAATAAATAAAGGTGATATTCCTATACCATGGAGTGGCATGCATGTGTTAATCCATTCAATTACTACAGCACACAATCATTAAATGTTTATTCCCTAATAGCTACTCCTAAACTGTGTTAACACACTGAAATAGTGCATAGCCTCTGCACACTTGGGGAGTGGAAGGTAATGAATTTACAGTTACACCATAGATAGTTCTAGAATAAAAAAGAACTGTGAACCATGCTTAGCACCGTAGTCAGAGACTTTCATGGAGATTTGAAGGTTTGACAACATCCTACTTTAGATCAAGGGCTGGGCTTCACCGTAAACACAGAACTGGCAAGAAGGCTGTACGTGCCTGTTTTCTGGCCAGGAAATAGTCTCTCTGACTCAGTTTTTTCATGCACCTCACTGACCATTGCCTCTCTGTGAATCAGTGAGTGTTTTAGGCTCCACTCCAACCCACTGGTACATAATGTTTACATGTACTGTGAGGAGCCCTCTGGGCTGTAGGCCTGTTCTTTCTCTGGAGCATTATGTCTCAACTCAGCTCTGTTGACATTTTGGGGCTGAATAATTCTTTGTTGTGGAAATCTATCCTCTGAATGGTAGAATTTTAGTCACCTTAATAGAACAGATGACAGTAGACTACCTCCAACTAACCTCTAGGGAGATAACAATCAAACCTCCTAAAGTTGACAAGTGGTCCCCTGCTGGGCAAACTGGGTTGGTAGAGAATCAATGCTCTAGAGAGGCAGTCATGTCCACTCTAATTCAGTGGCAGAGGGTGCAAGGTCTGGCCACGGAGGCTACCCCTGCCCAGTCCAGGCTGGGGATGCTCAGCTCAGAAAATGGCTTCGCTTCAAAAGGAAGAGTGGGTCAAGTTCTGCATTCTGCTTTTCCGTAGCGCAGAATGAGTGTGTGCACATGGATCTTGGTTGTGAGGGAACTGGACGCCACACACAGGGATTCTGGGTCACTTGGGAGAAGAAGTTTCATCACGAAGGGAATATTGGTATATGGTAAGGTGCATGCTGCTGTACCCACCAGCCAAGCTGGGGACCACTGGAAGACTTCTGTGATCAGAAACCTTGAGGGGAGCGCTGGGTATCCCCAGGTCAGTTGGAATTGTCATTGTCTCCTAAGGATGATAGCTATGGCAACTTATAAGGTCAACTGTGGTCCTTAAAAGATGACATAAATAAGTAAGTAGGAGCTAGAGATGGCTCAGCAGTTAAGCGCATGTGCTGCTCTTCTAGAAGGCCAAAATTTAGCTCTCAGCTGTTACCAATCAAGTCAGGCAGCATCTAACTACCACCATCAGGGGATCTAATGCTCCCTTCTGGCCTCAGCAGGCAATTTCCCCCACATGAACATACTCCCCAACACATACATAGACACACACATACACATAGATTAAAATTTTAAGTATAAATAACTTTAAATGCAAATAATAGATAGATAGATAGATAGATAGATAGATAGATAGATAGATAGATAGATAGATAGATAGCTGATATCATAATCTTTTTATTAAGATGGCCTTTTGTCATTATTTCCCTTCCAACCACTCCTATGTTCTCAGAATCTGCCATCAGATAGACATGGTACTTACCACAGAGCAGACCTTATAGTGAACTAAACAGGAAGGTATCATCACAGAGGTTAAAAAGCTGCTAAGAATCACACTGCCGGTCATTGATAAAGCTGGAATTAGAACCTCATTCACTAACACAGCCACAGCTCTTGTCCTGTCCTTGTCTAGCTCAGTTACAAACTTTATTCAAGACAGGAAAAAGTGGCCTCTATAACATGTTTAAAATTCAAGGGAAATAGCGAAGTTCTCTTATTCCAGTGAAGAACTGCCTGGAAGTGGAAATCTGACAGTACAGCTCCGGCTGAATGTGTTTTTCAAAATATGCAAACCTATTTAGAGCAGTATTTGGCCACCATCCTCAAACTTCTAGAGCCTTCCACGATACAGGCAGCTACATGCAGGGTTGAGGGTACGGCAGAAACCCAAGAATTCTCCTTGGAGGGCTATGCTCCCTGTGAGTGGCTGGCTCAGAGCTGGAAAACATCATTAGTCTCGTTATCGAATTGACCCAAGGGCCTCCTCATTCTGCCCACACTACTCCAGGGGAAGTCTAGGACAGGGCTAGAGAGAACAGATTGATGGGGCTGGTCCAAAACACAAATAGTGCATTTCCTCCCCAATATGAAAACAATGCTTGGAGCCAGGGTGTAATAACAGGTTCTACTGCCGTGGTTGCTTTCATAGAGAGCTCCAACTGTTCTGATTGCGCTTCTAAGAATACCAAGTCTGGTTTCTTTCCTCCCTTGCCTTCTTCTCTCGCCATGCTTCACTTCCTTCCTTCTTTCCTCCTCCAACAATCACATCCAGCCTCCTCCTCTGCACCAGACCCCGTGTCAGAAGCTGAGGACAGAGATGAGTGGGACTGGGAGATGCCCTGTCTTTAGTCCAGTGGGTAGCACTGTCAAATATAAATCATCCCAAGGGGGTAGGGCAAGCACTAAAATAGAATTGTTCTATGTAGTTCTCAAAAAACTACCACAGGGTCTGGGACGATCAGTAAAGTGCTGCAGACATGAGGATCTGAGTTTGGATTCCCAACGCCCAGGCATCCTAACAGCTACATATCCATGCATCTACATAAAAACTGTGCATAGTCATATGTCTGTAATGCAGCACTGAAGAGGTGGGGCTAAATGGATACACAGACGTCACTGGCCAGCCAGCATAATGAGCCCAGTGAGCTCCAAGTCAGTGAGAGACTCTTTTCAAAACATAAGGTGACAAGTGATAGAGGAGACCTCCTGCTTACACACACACACACACACACACACACACACACACTTGCATATACATAACTGCACACACTCACACATATACACACAGCCCTGTAATACATATACACATACACACACACACCTGCCTACATATACACATACCAGTATACACATGCACTTGCATACACACCTGAATCTGTGTATACACACACTTATATACATATGCCTGAATATACATATATTCCAGTCTACACACACACACACACATACACAGTGGAAACATTTAAAGTACTGTGAAGAAGCCATTCATTCATGATTAATAAATGTTGCTATTCTTTTTTAATTATTTTTTAAATTATATTTTAATAATATTCTTTTCTCTCCCTCAACTCCTCCCAGATATTATTTTCCTCCTTCTTACCCATGTCCCTTCATGGTTTTTTCTCTCTTTCTCTTAAAAAGAAACAAGAAAAGAATAACAAAAATAAGCTAAAAAATACCAAAACAGAGAGTGAACAATAATACCAGAAAGTGTCGTCCAACCTGCTCCTGAGTATTTGGGGCCTGCCCTGGGGTGCGGCTGATAAACCCAGTGACATTCCAGTGTAGAAAGCAGATTTTCTTTTTCCCAGAAGGAAACATTTGAGAACAGCTTGATTAGGGGCGGGAGCTCATGTCTCCTTACCCTTCTTCTGTCTATTGGGATTCTGTCTGCTTTGAACCTGTGCAGGTACTGTGTGTGCTGCCACAGTCTCTGTGAGCTCACATGTGCACCAGTCCTGTCGTGTCTGATCGTGCTGTTTCCTTGGCGTCTTAACAGCTTTCTGTCTCCTCTTCAGTGTAGGTCCCTGAGCCTGGATAGAAGAGGTGTGATATAGACATCCCATTAGCTGCCTCCCACTTTCTGTACGTTGTCCAGTTATTTCCCATCTACTGCAAGAAAAAGCTTCTCTGACGAGGGCTGAACAACGATGCTCAGATCTTCTATAAGTTGCTCTTCTCATTCATCTTTGAATAAACACAGGTATTGCTGTTTTATCTTTTTCCAATTATCTTTGTGTGCACTAACTAATACTACTTTCCAGCCACCCTCAGAGTTAGTCACTATTATCTCCATGTCTCTCATGAGAAAAATGGAAGCTCAGAGATGCACAAGGTTCTCTTGTGAACTCAAAGCAGAAAGCACAGTCCTCTAAGGTTCTTCTCTGTCTACCTGAAAATATGCGTGCCAAAAGTCCTGGGAAATAAGTAATGATATTCAACTGCAGTCTCCCAGGCTACAGATAGAAAGGACAAGGTGTGTTCAGGAGGCTTGAGGGTGTTGGGCAGAAAGCAAAATGGGTTTTAATGGAAAAGATTGTTCTACTTATAGCAGCTACAAAAAAAAAGTGATTCACTCTTCAGGCCTGACATGTTTTAAGAGACAGACATGCCTGTAAATTTGGCCAGACTCATGGGTGCCAGAGGATAATTGACAAAGACCCTAGGGCTTGGTGATCAAGCCAGGACTTCCTCATATTCCTCTCTGGGCTCTCCGGGGGCCAAGAGCAGTGCATAATTAAATCAGATGGTTACAGAGGGGAAGAGATGGGTCATCTTCCCTATAGAGAGGCTTTCTTCTTGGCAAGAAGCAAAATGACACACTTCAGGCAGCAAGAAGATCATTTCCATAAAAGTCGGCAGGGAGGGAGAGAAAATGTGAAGTTACTGAAAGACAAACAAAGCCCCAATATCATAAACAGAGTATGGAGTTCCCAACCAGAGGCACAATTATCTCTTACCTCAAACTTGGACAAGAGTCAAGTGAGCATTATAAGAGATTTTCTCATGCACATGAGTAATTGCCCCACTCATTAAAATGTTATAGTTGATCCTCACTTGGAAAGTAGAAATGTGTAGATCCCAATACAAGACCCTGAGGGGCTTTAGGGGCCCCAAGAAGTCCCAGAAGAGAGCTACAGGAAAGCACAATGGCCTTATGACAGGTAAATAATGGTCATTGTGGGAAGAATGACACAAAAAAGGAGCATGACACCCAATACTCACAGCAACATCATGCATGCCCTAGGTGTCTAGAAAGATCACATACAGAATGGGGGAGGGGCAAATTCATTTTCAATCTTATTACTTGGAATTTTTTCTGCTTGGATGGAAATCAGTACCTGTTGAAAAAAAAGAACCCCTGGGATTGATGCTAACAACTTAATAAAGGTGTGATTGGTGTAAGATCTAATGATGTGACAACAGCCACACCAATATCCTTACCCCATAGTTCTGGGGCACCCAGAAGAGCACAGGTATGGATTATAAGATTTAAAAGAACTAGCCTGTTGATTGTGTGAGAACTGGTCTTGGAATTTAGCACCATCAGGTCTGTGTTCTAACTCTATGTAGCATTTGGAGAGTGTTCTGGTTTGGTTGCTAGTAGTAACATGCATCAAGATGAGAATTCAGGAGGAAAAGGAGCATAGATAGAGAGAAAGAAAAATAATGACTCTTATAGGAAACCTTCTGAGCTTGTAGCCTCTGTAGAACATTTTCAAGCACAGAGTACCCAGCCTTTCAAAGAATGTGAGTAAAGAGAGAGCTGCTCAAATATTACACATTTGCTGCTTTGTTGGCTTTCATTTGTGTGTGAAATGTCTTACCTGGCTCTTGCCCCCTTATCACTATTAATGCTATTTGACATCAGATAAAATAAGCATACTCCTCTGTGATGGAGCCACAGTATTCTCTCTTGAAGAGTTTACGTATGTGACATGTCCTGAAAGAGCTTTGTCCCCAGTTCATCCTTAAGAGGCTGAAAAATGTAAATCTCCATGTCCTTATGGGATGTGATGGGAGAATGGACATCTGTGTAATGTCTTTCAGTGTAGGAGTGGTGATCCTGGTCAACTGTAGTCCCCTCTATACTGAGTACACCATAGAAATCCTTAAAATGGTCGTGCCACCTCAGTGACACGTGTTCTTCCAGATCACAGGTAGCTCACCTGATGGCTGTTTATAATGCTTAGGTTTCTTTTATTATAATAAACTTGGAAAATACAAATAGAGTTAATAAAAAAACAAAATTACATTTAATAATACCAGAGATAAACATGTACATCACATTGAATTTGTCTTGTCATCTTTGTCATGTATCAGGTGGCTATAAATGCAAGGACTTGTTTCTGAAAAGACACAAGCACTTTTAATAATTGACTCTCTTTTTCTCCTTCTCGTTTCTACTCAGATGGACGGGTGGGAGGATGCATGTGTTGTTAGAGAGATACATGGTAGCATATTTTCAGTTCTTTGTCACCATATGTATTGTATACATATCGTTTTATACTATCTCTTCCTTCTCATTTCATACTGAACATTATCCCAAGGTGTTAAATATTTTAATAATGTAATTTTTATGGCTAGTCATGACTCACTATATGCATAAGTCATAAGTTCAGCAGTAATCATCAGTGAGCATTTGGTTTGCTTTCAGTTTTATTTTAGTATAAATAATATTTATATATTTACTTATTTATTTATTTATTTATTTAAATCTAATTGTATGTCCATACTGGTCAGATCTAGGCAGGATGGTTCAGCTAAAAGAAATTACAAGGAAAGAGGCTCTAAGGGAAATCAATAAGGATTGTAAGACAGAAGGATATGGGTCTAGAAAGAGTAAGGAATCAATCATCCCATCAGTAGGCAAGCATGAAGGAAGTGGTAGCTACCACAAACCATAAACACTGGTGCAAAAGAGGAAGTCACTTACAAAGGTGTGTTCTTCTATGAGGAAAGCATCTGCTCCCCAATTGTGGCCTACCAAAGAAAGATCCCCAGAAGAAATTCACTAAGCTCTCTTTCCACTGCTTTCTAAGCATCATAGCTTCCCATGAGCAGGACTCTGCCAGCAGAAAAGGGCCAAGGTGGCCAGGGTGATGTGGTTCATTGAATTCATACTGGTGAGAGTCTCAGACATACCAAGAGATGACAAGAGAATATCTGGTTTGGCACCTTTGTTTCTCCCTGCCTAAGTTAGAGGCATGAATACTTCAAAGACCATATCTCTGCCGTTTCATAATCTGAGTTCCAGATGTGTCTGGAATAGTCCAAGTGTCTAAACCTGTGCCAGGTCTAAGTCTGGGTCATTCTCTCTTCACAGCCTTCTGCTGCTCAGCCTCTGAAGAGCTCCCTGTGCTCAACCACTGAGCCAGTGCCAACCAGGGCATTCAGTCTATTAGGCCACTCAAGGGGGTTCTAGAGTTTGGGTTGCTGTCTAGAACAGTTAAGCAATATATCTCCATGATGGTCCCTGTCACACGGTTACATATCCATTAAGCCTGGATGAGTTAGCTTCTTTTCTAGTCTCCCATTTTTACTTCATTTTCTTCATGGGTAGGAGTCTGTTGTGTAGCAGTCTCCTCCAAGAATAAAAACCTTCCATGTTGGAGGGAAGCTCTTTAAGGCACAGTATCTTTCCAAGGTGAAACAACATGTTGTCAGGAGAGGTGAAACATTCCATCCTGCCTGGATGCTGGCTAAGATGGCATGTAAAACTCAAAGTATTTTCAGGAAGTTCTTGAAAATGACTAAATTCGCAAGACCCTTCCCTGAGAGTATATAAGCAGTAAAGGCTACGGGAACCTCTCTCAGTCAAGCTGAAGAGGTTCAGATCAAGCAGCCTGGAAGAATCAGAGATCAGCCAAACTGCCTGGAAGGGACTCAGGCCACCTGAAACACAGAGAAAGCACACTCTTCAATCTGTTGAGCTGCCTACACAACTAGGTTTCTAGCTTTGGCAAATTGTCACCCATGCTGGAGTGGTATTTGATCATTTCTGTTCCTGCTCATCTGTTTCTTGCAAGTAATTCCAATAAAACTCACTGTTCCATAAAGTTTGACTTTGGTGTCATCCATACTTTGTTCTGTTGTCGGTTGCCCATCTGGTATGGGTAGACATTTGTTCATGTTCCCTTAGGAATGGTGTCACATAACAGAGCCCTCCACTCAGTATTAGCTAGTGATCTGAGGCATTGAGTTCGGCCTCATTTGAGACAACATCATCTTTGTAGTCCCTTCTTCTTTCAATGTCCTGTCTTCAAGTCTATGGATCACCTGTGACTATAGCTGTGCTAAGCAATAAGGTCAAATGTTCTTGGCTATCAAGTCTAGCCAGCTGTGAGTTGAAAACATTTTAGGTACTCATGTTTGGACCAGGGTTTCATGCAGTCTGGTGCTTTCAACCAGGGATCAACACAGCCTTGATCTTCCTCCCGCTGAGATTCCATTATATCTTATAACCAATTGTGCAATAAGTGGTTAAGCCCCGAGCTTTACTAGCTATGAGAAAAGACAATAAAAATTCAGGCGATCTAGACAATGCCTTTCACTAATGACATCATCTTCAGTCTGTGACCTCTGACCCAGGTCCAGAACACCAGTGTAAATATTCTCCTTAATTAAGCCCGGACCTTAGCAAAAGTGGAAAATAGTCTTCTCTAAAGTAGAGAACTATCTAATTGTTTTCATAGAGTCTATGGCATGAACTCCTTTGCTGGGTCCTTGGCCATGAAATGTGCCTCCTGTTGCACTGTGGGAAGACTTTTCTTATTGGGGGTCTATATCCTGAGTGTCTTTGAAGTCAGCAACATCAGATGTTAATTCCAAGCAGGTCCCCTAGGTCTCTTGCATTCTTTGCTGCTTTATAAATTGCATTCAAGGTTAATTTAAGCTCTTGCAGCCCAATAGACTTTGTCCCATGTGCCTCTATTTCTTTGTCTCTTTATTTCCAACAGTACAATTTCAAGTCCTGCCTTTGTTTTGTCAGGTGGGTCCCATTAAAATCTTGTATTAAATTTTGCCTCTTTTGAAGTACCAGACTTCATCCATCTGTTTTGTTTTTTTAATGACCTTATTTAGAAATTTTTTTCAAAGTTAATGGAAATGTTTGAGGGACATAGTCTGGTTAACTGATCTTTTCGTTAACTGAGGGTCACTGTCAACCAATATTTTTAGATTTTTTACATCTCATCTTATTTCAAATGCCCCTTCCATTTGTTTCATCCATTCATTCTCCATTTTTCAAAATTTTCTCTTATGAGAGAGAAACATTAATTCTCTTCTCCTGTGCCTGCACCTAGTATTGAATACCCAGATGTGAGACTTCAGAGAGATAGCAGAGTAAGACATACATACTATGCAAGAGTGGTAAAGACTGGCAAAGAGAGCCATCTACCCAAATCCATAAAGCAAATCTGATAACCATAGACTGTGTCTAAGAAACAATTCTGAATGCACAGAGAAGCATAAAAAAATCTAGAATTTAAGGCAAAAAACATTGAGTCATAAAACAGACTGGAAATGAGCAAAGATGATTCCAGAATACTGTTCCTAACATCATTATGTATTGACCCTACATATTTGGAGATTTTTTTAGAACTTGTACAAAACAAAAATCATTGTTTTGGTGAAGTCATGATTTTATAGGATGTTCATGGAAATACCTCTTTCCCCTCAAAATGTATACAATGCTATCTACCCCATGGGTGTTTTTAATTCCAAAAAAAGCAATATCACCATTGCTGTTTAAAATAGAAATGCTAAACTATCCATAAAAGCAGTATCTCTAGCTTGTGTGTCATCTGCAAGTACTTATGACCATATGGCAATTGAAGACCTCGGTCCTTTGATTTCTAGGATTTTCTTAAATAAATCCATTATTTGGGATTGTCAAGCCTCACGTGTTTAAAGAAGTGATGGTTACTAATGAGATAGTTTTCCCCTTGGCTTCTTTCTCATGTTTCAATATCACGTGCCACTGACCAAGACGAAGGCCTTGGCTTGAAAAGGAAAATCCTGATATGATGGTACTCATTTCTAATCACAGAGATGGAGAGGCAGAGACAGGTGGATTTTTGGGGCTCACTGGGCAGCCAGCCCAGCAGACTAAGTTCTCCTAAAAAGATTCTGTCTCAAACAAGCAAGTGAATAGCACCTGGGTAATGAAAAGAGAGGTTGCTCTCTGGCCTTGGAATCCATATGCACACATGTATACATACCCATGTACAAATGAGCATGCATACACTCATACATACATGTATGAACATACAAAAAAAATTTAAAAATAAAAAAGGAGAAGAAAGTCCAGCAGAGCTTGCTTCCTCCATGACGTCATTAGGGGACAAGTGGTATGAGCCATAAGACCCTAATCCAGAAAATCACTTGCTGACCATTATGAAACTTCCAGACCTGAGATAAATGTGAGTAAAAGTGCATTCCAGCTTACATTAAGGATGAAGTAATTTTAAAAATATAAACCTAAGATTATATTATCTAGGATAGGCTCTAAATATGATGGAAAATTCTCAAAAATGTAGGAATCTAAGCTGAGTTAAAATTTGAAAGAGGGAACAACTTCACAGTGAAAGAATTTTAAGCCCTCAGTTTGATTAGAACAAAGAAGGGTCCAAAGGAAGAAATCCCTGAGAGCCTGAGGGAATGAGCGAGGAAACATCATTTTACATAAATGGTCCAGAACAAAGGGCTTGTTAACCTGACCAGCTAAAGACATACAGAGAGGAATCAAATGAAACGGACTAGAAAGCCGAATTTATGTTGGAACCTGAGTTCTCTGAAATAGGCTGGCTTCTAAACTGTCCTCACTTCAGAATGGGATCTGCCAGTCATCCTCACAAGGCACACTCACTCACTCTCATGTGTGTGTACTTGAATGGGCAGTATGATTTCAAGAACCAGAAAAGAAGAAAAGTCGATAAAGAACACTCTATACTTCACCCATTTTAATTTAACCAAATAGATTGCATTTCAAGAAGGAAATCAAGTGGAGCTAAACAGCCCATCTTTCCCACACTATAATCCACTTGAAGATCATTTTCTTGACTCCGTTCTCTCTCGACTCTGGGCAATGCACTTCAGTGACCTCGATTTGGTCCATTATTTGTGACCTTTGGCACAAGTATAACCACATTTCTACACTTTCTGTGGGTTGTTTGAGCTCCATATACTCAAAGGAGTCCCAGCATCCAGCAGCAGAGTCCCCAACCAACATTTTCCCTTTACCACTGAGCTCAATCCCCAGGGATTGGGCAGCTTTTGCATTGAAACATCCAAACTCCCATCTCCCCAATAGGCCTTGTGGGTGCTGCTCTCCATCCTAAAAGGCCCTTCCCTACTCCTGCCAGCTCTTCAAGTCTTCATCTTTCCTGCCACCTCAGCAGTCATTGCTTTAGCATTGCCTTCTCTAAGCCCAGATTTAATAAGCCTCCGTCATATTCATTCATTTCCAGCTCTTCTTTTACTCCATAGCACTCATCCAATCTGTGGCCACATTAAATCAGTATCCATCTTCTTAGCAGGTTATAATCTCCATGACAACAAAGACTGGTTCACTTTTGTGCCTCTTTGTCCCCAGCCCAAGGCATGGGGCTGGCTAGGTAAGGAGCAAGTAACACAATAAGTGTTTGTTAAGTGAATGATAAAAAACAAGGCATGTAATTATCTTTATCTGGACAGTGAAGAGCTCAACCATGTGACCTATAAAGTCATTTCGGTTGTGACATCTGTCTCCTTAGAACACTAAGCCACATTTGGCTTATCTATCGAAGGGACTACCCAGACCAATAGGAAGGTAGATCTTTACTTTCAAAGAAGGAAGTGACTTCTCATCAAAGGGACAGTCCAGAAATAGGATCAGTTTCCATGCAGATCGATACAACTAATCCACAGATAGTGACTTGAGCCTTTGCATGCATTTCTAAAGGTAACAGAATATTGAGCAAAATTAGAGAAAAGGGAACAGGAAACTGCCAAAGCCCAGAGTAGCGACTGCTGTGAGGGTGAACCACAGCATACTGCCAAACAGAGCTAAAAGTCCTGTGCCCAAACTGGAGTCAAGAATTGGTCGGTCTACCAACTGAGATGAGCTATGTGACCTGTCTAAACATCCTATGTCTCATGAGATTGAAAGGGGAGTCCTGCTCTCGAATGGCCTAGTGTAGGATCCCTGAGAAGCTGATGCTCAGAGGGAATGCAGACGACAGCCTTCCCCATCTCACACCTGCACAAAGGCTTTCAAAGAGCTTGCCTCAGGAGTTCACAATGAACACATTGAATGTTTGCCTACTTCAGGGAATGGAGGCATATTTCCCTTCCCTCAAAAATGATGAGAATTTTGGCAAAGAGAGACTGAGCCACCTCAGTGGCCAACTGTCAAAACAACTCTTCGTGATTTCAAAAGTGTCTAAACTTCGTAGCGCACATGTGGGATCCTGAATGTAGGGTCTACCTACATTCCCTCCACTCACTCAGATTCTTCTCAGCATTCCATTGCACATGGAAAGTGCATGTCTTATAGTATTTGGTTTTTTTTTTTATTTTATGTGTATGTGTATGCTTGTTTCACCTGTCAGCACACACACTTGGTGCTGACATAGGCCAGAAATCTGGATTCCTAGAACTGGAGCTAGAGACAGATGTAAGTAACCATATGGGTGCTGGGAACCAAATCTTGGTCCTCTGCAAGAACAGCAAGTACTCTTAACCATTGAGCTACCTCTCCTGCCCCAGAAAATGCATTTTAAAAACAATGTAGTGTTAAAAAAAAAATCCAACCAAATCAATTTTTTTTCTGCTTTTAGCATGAAAACTTTTAGAGTTGACACATTTGGGAGTACTGAAATAGAATTAAAAGTTTGATTGGATATGTTTGGTTTGGTTTGGTTTGGTTTGGTTTGGTTTGGTTTGGTTTGGTTTGGTTTGGTTTGGTTTGGTTTGGTGAAAGGCCTAGACACTGGGTATTCTAGCTTTCTAAACAGAATGCACATTCTCAGTCAAAGTGTATTGTTCTCTCAAGGCTTCACTACCCTCCAGTCATTTGTTAGCTCTGCAAGTAGAAGAGGAAATTTGGCATGTTCCCTGCCTGCAATGGGCTTGCATCCCGGCATAGCTGCATTCACTAAGACTTTGTGTGAGAGAGTATGTCTTCTCTCTACTCTGTCTAATATGATGGTCACCAGTCACATGTGTGACTGAACACTTAAAGTATAGCTGGGGATGTGAGTTTTAATTTTAACAAATTTTAAAATTTAAAGTAAAATTACCAGGATAGCAGAGGAGGGGAGGGGAATGGAGAGAGGGAAGGAGCAGAGGGGAGATGAAGGGACGAGAGTTGGGGAGAGAAGGGGAGGAGAGAAGAAGCATATAATGAGTGTGGCTATGGGTAGGTATGAAATGAGTCCCCAGTTGTCAATAGGGGTAACTACTTCAAGTCTGAGAGTCTAGTGAAGCTGTCAACTTTAGGGTGAAGACTGTTGAAAATGAGGGGAGCTCAAGATTTGGAAAGTGGGGAGAGCTTGGTAGGTAGGAGCCACAGATTGAAGAATGTAGATTGAATTATATAAGAAACAATCCATGTCAAACACACCAGAGAACACCCGGAGCTACTTGTATGGAGCCTGTTCCTCCATCCAGTCTGGCTTTAGGTCCCTGAGTTCAGAAGTAGATTTCTATTTTATGTGTCTACTGTTCAGAAATACATTGGGCTTTCAGTATGGTGGCTTGTTCAGTTAAAGCAGAGGACACTTGGAAGACAGAAATGGCCAAAACCATAAAGGACTGATGCCTAGTTTCAGGTGGGTGGGGATTTTTTGTCCCCAAGCAAAACATTTCTCCTGAGGACACTAAGGCTTTGAAGTGGTGGCTGGTGTGCTTGCCCTTGTTTGCCTTCCTAGGGCTGGGCAGGAAAGCTGGTATTGCCATTGTTAACAAACGTCCTGCTTCATGTTTGTATTGCTTTGGGCAAAGCTCTTGGTTTCTGTTTCCACACTGCCCCAGAGAAACTCAGGTAGCAAAGTTAAGTCTGATCCAGTTGAAGTCTCCCTTTACTCAACCCAAACGACAACCTCAACTCATTCTCTGCACATCAGAAGTGAGCCTCAATTTTCTGGAAGTCTGTAGCAGGCTTGGCAAGCATACTGGGACCACAGAAAATACTCCACCTACTCAAGAATACAAAAGGATGCCATCCCTTCGTGCAGAACAGAGAGTCAAAAACAACACTGCTCAGGAATGCCCTGTAGAAGTCAATCAGGAGCACTCTGGAGGGGCTGCTCATGTAAAACCCTTATTTTTAAGATCACAACTGAAGCATCATAATAATTATAATGAGCATCATCTCTGTCCCATGTAGCATCCAACCCACTTGACATATGTCGACTCCATTTAGGCCTAGGAACTTTCTGCAAGGTAGAGATGTTTAAGACCGGTTCACACAGAGATAAAGTGAAACTCAGAGGTACTGTGTGTGCTACTTCTCACAGTCACACACTAAGTTACTGGCATCGCCAAATTCAAAACCAAATTGACATGTGCAAGACATGACTCAGTCAAGACACTGGTGTGAGAGTTTAAACGGAAGGCGTCCCACCTCTCCTTACCATGCATGGGTCCCATGACACTCCAATCTCTGTAACCTCACTTATAATCTAGGAGAATTATACCTACATCCCAGTCTCTGAAAGACACACAATAGGATTTGAAAGATATGCTTTTTTCCTGTGTGATTAAGATGTTCATGTGAATGCAGGTACATTCGTGTATGCAGGTACATCACACATGCAGTTTCACATGGCATGTACAAATGAAGTCTGTCTCTTTTTGTGACACAGGGTCTCTTGTGGTTGGGAAAAATTAAATAGGATAGGCTGGGCAGCAAGCCCCGGTAAGCTATGCAAGCACCATCACACTTGAATTTTTTTTAATGTGGGACTCAGGGATCAAATGCAAGTCCTTAAAATTGCAGTGCAAGTACTTTACCAACTGATCCACATCCACAATCCCATGAAAGTCAGCTTTTTTAAAAGGATCTACTTTTATTTGTATGAGTGTGTGTGTGTGTGTGTGTGTGTGTGTGTGTGTGTGTGTGTGTGTGTGTTGTGTGCGCACGCGTGCACGCTCACACACGTGCATGTACATGTGCATGTGTTCATGCATATATGTACATGACACATGTGTTCAGGTACCTGAGAAGTGCAGAAAGGCATTGGATCCCCTGGAGTTAGTTACAGGCAGTTGTGAGCTGCCCAATATGGGTACTGAGAGCTGACCTTGGTCCTCTGCAACAGCCACAAGCATTCTTAACTACTGGGTCACCTCTTTGGCCCCTGAAAAATCATCTTTTAAGAGCAAATATAAGTGTCTCCCTTCAGTGAGAATCTGTGTCGTCGAGGCAACATGCTGAGCACTTGGTCTGCATAATTCTTTATTCATCTAATCCTCACAACTTCCTGAAAGTAGAGGTCATATACTCATCAACCCAGAGCACACTGAGCACGCATGATGTTCTAGTGCCCTCTGTTAGATACTTGGGATATGGAAGGAATTAGGGGAGATTTTAAGAAACAGTCTACTTAGCAGCAAAAAAGTCAAAACCTTTGTAAGAATGCCACTCACTCAGACACAAATGGTCATCGTCCACAAAGAACTCTGTTAGTTGGGGAGAAATGCTAAACTGAGACACATACACCAAGCACAAGACTCTCAAAAGAGTTAATCAGGACAGACGAGGAGCCTGTAACTAACTTGGGCAGGGGTCATTGAGGTCTAGAAGAATTATAGCCCAAGTTACCTCATGAGTATTCTTAAATTCTCATTACATGTTAAAGAAATGAGACATGTTGAGACAGTCGATCATGGCCATAGGTCCTAAAGGAATGATTCCATTCAGTGAACTGTACCTAAAGCCAAGCCTTGCCCTCACATAGAAGGACTGGTAAAGGCTGGGACTTGTATGTGCTCTACATCGGAATCAGATGTTTATGGTATGTGTGTGTCATTTCATTCCACTTTAACCAACTTTGGAAACACTAATCTACTATGTGTCCTGACCACACATCCTAAAATGATGTATTTGCTGCAATAGATAAGCCAAGTTATTTTCCTTTTCTATTTTATTTTTCTTTTCCTTATGTGTAAAGATGTGGGGCACATGAGTGCAGGTGACCTCCAAAAGCCAGAGTCACAAGATCACCTGGAGATCAACATGGGTTCTGGGAAGCCAACTAGGGTCCTTTGCAAAAGCAGTACATACTCTTAACTGCTAAGCCATCCCTCTGGCCCCTGATTTTACAATTTTGTTTTCATTATATAAGGAAATCAAGCTATTAGTGAGCATGTTCATACCCGTGCTCTGAAGTGTGCATCATTTTATCATACACTCAAGTCAGGCCATCATAGACTCAGGAGCCTAGAATCAGCTTTATGCAGGAGCAGGTACATCCTGATGCTTTCTGCTGATTTGACCTACATATGTGCTTTCTATTGTTATAAACTTTAATTCAAGCCTCAGAGGTGAGTGGTGTGGCACGCAATCCCCTGGACAATCCCCTGGACACCATTGTCTATCCCTGGCTTGCTCTTAGGTCCAAAGGAGCCTTGCAGGACCCCAAGAGCACCCTGACTCCCAGTAGAAACCTTGAGGGGCTCCCAAACCAACCAGCTTGGAACCCTGTCTGACCAATCTTATCCTAGTCTTATCTGCCCACCATCCCAGTTGGTCTGCCTGGGACACAGCCTGCAGAGGTGAGTTGCTCATGGTCCCCTAAGGCCCATTGTCTAGATCTGGGCACCCTCTTCAGAGCAGAGGACCTTTGAGGGACCTTGAGAGTATCCTTCCCAGTGGAAACTAGCAGGGACCCCAAGACTAAGTAGCTTGGAATTTTGCTCCACTAATCCCAGTTGGATATGACTAGAACACAGCCTGCAGAGTGGGGTCTGCCTGAGGCACAGCCAGCAGAGTCAGGTTCCCTGACCTCCACTGTCTGGCCCAGGGCTTCCCATATCTTTTCTAGAAGTCCTGCTACCATCAGGATCATCCAGCCAACACCATGCAAAACTAGATGCCTAGAAGGTAGAGTGAAACACAATTAACAAGACCCAAGGCTATATAGACCACAAGAGCCCAGCTATCCTGCTACAACAAACCCTGGATATCCTAATGAAACCAAAGCACAAGAAAACATTCTTAAATTCAATTTTTAAGGATGATTGAGGACTGGAGAGATGGCTCAGTGGTTAAGAGACTGAATGCCCTTTCAGAGGTCCTGAGTTCAATTCCCAGCAATCACATGGTATCTCACAACCATCTGAAATGGGATCGTCCCCTTGTCTGGTGTGTCTGAAGACAGCTACAATGTACTCATATAAATAAAAATAAATCTTTAAAAACAAAAACAAAAAAAGAATGATTGAGAGACCCTAAAGAAGTACAGGAAAATACACTCAAACAAGTAGAGGCATTAAAAGAGGAAGCAAACAAATATAAAGAAATATAGGAAAATACAATCAAACAGGTTAAAGATATGAATAAAACAGTCCAAGACCTGAAAAGGGAAATAGAAGAAATAAAGAAAACACAAACTGAGGCAATCCTAGAGATGGGAAACCTAGGAAAGAGAAAAGGAATTGTAGACATAGGCATCACCAACAGAATACAGGAGGTGGAAGAGAGAATCTCAAGTGTAGACTATATGATAGAAAAAAAGTCAATATATCAATCAAAGAAAATGCAAAATCTAAAAAATTCATGACACAAAACATCCAGGAAATTTGAGACACTATAAGAATACCAAGCCTAAGAATAATAGGAATAGATGAAGAAGAAGATGCCCAGGTCAAAGGCCCAGGAAACATCTTTAACAAAATCATAGAAGAAATTTTCCCTAACTTAAGAAAGAAATGACTATAAAGGTACAAGTAGCTTACAAAACACCGAACAGATTGGACCAGAAAAGAAAATCCTCCTACCACATAATATTCAAAACGCTAAATATACAGAACAAAGAAAGAATTTTCAAAGCATCAAGGGAAAAATGTCAAGAAACATACAAAGGCAGACCTATCAGAATCAACCTGATTTCTCATCATAGACTCTAAAAGTTAGAAGGTCTCTATAAGAGACCACAAATGGTATCCCAGACTACTATACCCAGCAAAACTTTCATCATGATATTCCATGATAAAACCAAATTTAAACAATATCTTTCCACTAACCCAGCCCTACAAAGGATACTAGAAAGAAAACTCCATCCCAGTGAGGCTATTTATATTTAAGAAAACACAAGGCTGTCTACTCGCCCCATGTCTCTTCAATACAGTACCTGAAGTTCTAGCTAGAGCAAAAAAAAAGATAACTAAAGGAGATCAAGGTGATACAAATTGGAAAAGAATAAATCAAATTATGGCTATTCGCAGATGATTTGACAGTATACCTAAGTGACCCCCAAAATTCTACCAGGAACTCCTACAGCTGATAAATATCTTTAGCAAAGTGGATGGATACAAAATTAACTCAAAGAAATCAGTAACCCTCCCCTACACAAGCAATAAATGGACTAAGAAAGAAGTTAAGAAACAACACCCTCACAATAGTCACAAATAACATAAAATACCTTGGTTTAACTCTAACGAAGCAAGTGAAAGACTTTTATAACAAGAACTTCAAGTCGTTGAAGAAAGAAATTGAGGAAGATATAAGAAGATGGAAAGATCTCCCTTGCTTATGGATCAAGAAGATTAACATAGTAAAAATGGGCATCTTACCAAAAGCAATCTACAGATTTAATGTAATCCCCATCAAAATGCCAACATGATTTTTCATAGATCTTGAAGGGACAACTTCATGTAGAAAAACAAAACTCCAGGATAGCTAAAATGATCCTGAACAATTAACGAACTTCTAGAGGTATCACTATCCCTGACTTCAAACTGTGCTACAAAACAATAAGAAGAAAGCTACATGGTATTGGTAGATTGATAGAATGGAATTGAAGACCTAGAAATAAACCCACACACCTGTGCACACTTGATTTTTGACAAAGAAGCCAAAACCATACCATGGAAAAAAGAAAGCATCTTCAACAAATAGAGCTGGTTTAATGTGATGCCTGCATGTAGGTGAATGCAAATAGATCCATATTTATCACCCTACACAAAACTCAAGTCTAGATAAATCAAAGACCTCAATGTTAAACCAAATACACTAAATCTAATAGAATAGAAAGTGAAGAATAGCCTTGAACTCTTTCTTGAGACAACTTCCTGAACAGAACACCAATGGCTCAGGCACTAAGGTCAAAATTAATAAAGGGGACCTTACTGAAAAGCTTCTATAAGTCAAAGGATACTGTCAATAAGACAAAACAACAACCTATAGATTGGGAAAAGCTCTTCACTAACCCTACATCTGCCAGAGGAATAATACCCAAAATATATATAACGAACTCAAAAAATCAGACACCAACAATCCAATAACCCAACTTAAAAATGGAGTACAGAGATAAACAGAATTCTCAACAGAGGAATCTAAAATGGCCAAGAAGCGCCTAAATAAATGTTCAATGTCCTTTGTCATCAGGGAAATGCAAATAAAAACAACTTTGAGATTTCCTTACACCCATCAGAATGGCAAAGGATAGCATATGCAGTCAAGGCTGTGGAGCAAGGAGAACACTCCTCCATTGCTGGTAGGAGTGCAAACTTGTACAACCACTCTGAAAATTAATTTGGCAGTTTCCCAGAAGATTGGGAATAGTTCATCTCAACACCTAGCTATACCACTCCTGAGCATATACCCAAAAGATACTCCACTACCCTACAAGGACATTTGCTCAACTATGTTTATACTAGCTTTATTTGTAATAGCCAGAAACTGGAAACAACACAGATGTCCCTCAACCAAACAGTGGATACAGAAAATGTGTTATGTCTACACATTGGAATACTACTCACCCATTAAAACAAGGGCATTATGAATTTCACAGGCAAATAGATAGAACTAGAAAATGCCATCCTGAGTGAGGTAACCCAGACCCGAAAAGGACATGCATGGTATGTACTCACTTAAAATTAGATATTAGCCATAAAGTACAGGATAACCATGCAAGAATCAACAGACTCAAAGAAGCCAAATAACAAGGAGGGCCCAGGGGAGAATGGTTGAATCTTTCTCAGAAATGGAAACAAAATAGACATCAGAGGTCTATGGAAGGAGGGAACTGAGTAGAAGAGGAGATGGGTTCAAGAGAGGGGAGAGACCATATGTTGACTTTTTGATTTCTGACAAATCAAGTTATTGTGATGAAATTTTGCTAATAATTTTCAAAACTTTAAAATTTTTTTCTGCAGATCTGCTTTTATTCTTTTTTATTGAATATTATATTTTCATTTCAGATGTTATCCCCTTACCCAATCCCCCCCACCCAGAGCCCAGGAACGCCCTATCTCATCCCCCCTCCTCCTGCTTCTATGAGGGTGTGCCCCCACCTACCCTTCCACTCCCACCTCCCCACCCTCGAATTCACCCACATTCGGTGTCCAGCCTTTATGGGACCAAGGATCTCCTCTCCCACCTATGCTCAATAAGGCCATCCTCCCCTACATATACAGCTGGAGTCATGGGTCCCTCCCTATGTGCTCCTAGGCTGGTGGTTTAGACCCTGGGGAGCTCTGGTTGGTTGGTATTGTTGCTCTTCCCATGGGGCCACAAACCTTTCAGCTCCTTCAGTCTTCTAACTCCTCCATTGAGAACCCCTTGATCAGATCAATGGTTAGCTATGAGCACCCGCCTCTGAATATGTCAGACTCTGGCAGACCTCTAAGGAGACAGCTATATCAGGCTCTTGTCACCATGCATTTCCTGACATCCACATCTGCATCTACCTTTGGTAACTGCACATGGGATGGATATCCAGGTGGAATGGTCTCCAGACAGCCCCTCCTTCAGTTTCTGTCCCACACTTTCTCTCCATATTTGCTCCCTTGAGTAGTTTGTTACTTCTTTTAAGAAGGACCGAAGCACCCACACTTGGTCTTCCTTCTTCATGAGCTTCATGTGGTCTGTGAGTTGAATCTTGGCTATTTCAAGCTTTTGGGCTAATATACACTTATCAGTGAATACCATGTGTGTTCTTTTGTGATTGGGTTAACTCACTCAGGATGATATTTTCTAGTTCCATCCATTTACCTAAGAATTTCTCGAATTCATTGTTTTTAATAGCTGAGTAATATTCCATTGTGTAAATGTACCACATTTTTTGTATCCATTCCTCTGTTGAAGGACATCTGGGTTCTTTCTAGCTTCTGGCTATTATAAATAAGGCTGCTATGAACGTAGGGGAGCATATGTCCTTGTTATATGTTGGAGCATCTTCTGGGTATATGCCCAGGAGTGGTATAGCTGGGTCCTCAGGTAATGCTATGTACTCAAAACTTTTAAGAGCCATTCTTCTGCTTATTTATCAGAATTGCTGTTTGGAACCACAGCCCCCTGTCTCACTTGCCTGAGAAGTCTGTTTTTCATGCTCCCTTGCAGATGCCTACGTGGGATAAAATCCTCATTTACAGATCCATGACATTTCCTGGGTCACTAAACCATGCCCAACATGACATGATCTATGTGTATTTACGCAAATACTGTTCTGCCTTGCAAAACGTTAGACCTGGGATTCATTATGCTATTTTTTGTCTGAAGGCAGGTTTTCTTATGTAGGCAACATGCACACACACACACAGACACACACACACACACACACAGCTTCTGCCTTCCTCATCCCACACTATCTCTACTCAGTGATCACATTTGATTTTACCTGCTTGCTACAAATTAAAGATAAATAAATGATAGATGATTGATAAATAGATAGATGATAGATAGATCAGATAAGATATATACATATATCATAGATTAGATAGATAGATAGATAGATAGATAGATAGATAGATAGATAGATAGATAGATAGATAGATAGATAGATGATAAAGTGACCTGTCTTAAATGTCTAGTCAAGGTTTGGAATGATTTTAGTTCATAATATAAACCAAGTTAAATGTTCTCACTTTGTGAGAACACACACGCACATTTTTATATAATCTCCATGCTATTAAAATTAAACTATCCCTAACCTATCTTGAGCTATCCTTTCTCTTTTAAGGTGACCCATCAACCTGACAACAACTTCCCTTCCTTTGTGTGGGTTTATATCTTACCAGATCTTCAAAGTTAACTCTGAGCTAGAACCTGAGAGAAACTTTGCCAAATTAACCTCATCAGGAAGTAATCTCTACTCCCAGGAATCCAGATGGACACTCTGTTCTCTGACTTTCAGCCTTGCATCTTGGTCCCTGTATCTACCCGAAAGAAAGCAAGTCTGCTGGTGGCCAGATCTGTATGGTTTGCTTCTTCTGTCCTCTCTGTCCCTCAGTAGGCCTTATAAGGCTAGTGAATAGACTGCAAATAGCTAAATGAATCAGTACATTGAGTTTATGGATGGAACTAGCAGTCTATGTCATAACTGATGGTTCCCTCCTGTAGCTTCATCTCTGGGTCTTTAATATCAGGTGAACTTGTCTTAAAGGGATCTCTGGGGAGAACTCAGAAAGTTACTTGGAAGTCTTTCACTTGATTTTGAGGCATAAAAGTACAGTCTTATTGCTAAGACACTGTACACATACACACACACAGGCACACACACACCAAGAAAAGTCTTCTTCTCTCACCTATAACTGCAAAGGAAAGAAAGACAAGGTCTGACCTGACAGAGAAAAAAAAAAACAAAACAGGGTTTTATCCAGCCTCCTTGAGGAATCATCCTTGCAGAAAATGACCACAAAATCTGTATCTAAACTTTTGAAACAAAGCATTAAGCTTATGAATGATTACTCTAAGATAATCATTTTGGCCCAGGATTGGCCTAAGAAAAGAGGAACAAAGATGTCTGTAACCTTCATCATCTGTAACAAATAATAGTGCCAGCCTTGGTGGTT
This sequence comes from Mastomys natalensis, assembly GCA_021653895.1. Lineage (NCBI taxonomy): Eukaryota > Metazoa > Chordata > Mammalia > Rodentia > Muridae > Mastomys > Mastomys natalensis. The sequence continues at coordinate 1,843,470 of JAJTUV010000391.1, forward strand.
TTCTATAAACAGGAAATATAACTGTGAAAGTAAAGCAAATGGTACAGTGCATGGCAGTCAGTTAGAGGAGAGTAGATGGTAGTTCCTTTGTTAATAAAAGCAAGTACCTTGCTAACACATCATTTGTTATATAAATATTAATGGACTTGGTTAATCCTTCCTGTGAAGCTTTGTAACTAAAGAAGTTTCCATCTCCTTTTCAGATACAACATGAGGTGCCATCCAAAACCCAAGAAATCCATGCTTCTACTGGACTTAAATCAAGGCACCAGGTCTCTAAATAGAAACATTTTTAATGCAAATACCCAGGTTATAAGTTTCCACAGAGTACACTTTCCATTGGACTAGACATCTTGTGATATGTGACCAAACTCATGGGACAGCAGAGTAATACGGTCCAATACAGGAAATTAGGGGCAGAAGGTTGGAGGGTATACTTCTCAGAATTGGGCAAGATGGAGATTACAGCGTGGACTCTTTAGCTTCATCAGCCTCATCCATTCCAAGATGATGCTGTTTCCTGGCTCTGTCATAATCACTTTCATGCTCCATCTCCCAAGCCACTGCTCTTCAGCAGAGAGTGGGAAGGGAGCTGGAATTCACCACAGTGATCTACAGCAGTGCGAAGCCCAAGATGGATCGAGGAATGGAAACGATCTGGCAGGAGGCCGTTTTCTGGTAGGTTTAGCGAGCATGCATGAACATCGATTATGTGTACACATCCATCAGCGTCCTGGCTGAAGATCAACCACCAGCTTCTGCTCCCAAATGAGACAAAACAATTAGCACAGCAAGGCACTGCCCCTTATGTGCATGCTCCAATTCCAAAAGACAGGGGTAATTTGTCTAACCCATATACCGTCCCCTTACTTTCGAGTGGCAGCATTGGCTGATCTCTGCTCCCATATGAGCCATGCAAAGCTTGTTAAAGTCCAACCCAATTTATCACTGAGTGTTTCCTGTTTCACAGAGAGTATGATGAGGATCTTTCAACATGGGTTCCTCCCTCATAAACTTATATATGTCAGTGCTCACATCTTAATTTCCTCCCATGCTGAATGTCCGTTCGCAGCACTAAGCTAGCTTGCCCTCCTATGGACAGATTCCAGCCGCCCCCTACTCTTCTAATACTGTACTATATGGGCTATGCCCTTTCATGCTTTCTATCAGTTACTTCACACCAAGCTTATACTCTTCCTGGCCTGCAAGCAAGCTCAAGACACGGAGATCTTGTGAGTGAGTGTGTGTGTGTGTGTGTGTGTGTGTGTGTGTGTGTGTGTGTGTGTGTGATGCATATTCTTTTTCTCAACTGTTCTACATGTATCCTTGAAGCACAGTCTCTCATTAAACCGAGAGCTCACTAATTCAGCTAAACTGACTGGCCAGCATTCCCCAGGAGTCTTTGCTTACCCCCACACTGTTATGTCCAGCTTCTCTTTTTAACATGGGTGCCATGATCCAGCTCCAGTCTGCACACTTGCACAACAAGAGCTTTACCTACTAAGCTATTTCTCTCATCCTCCAAAATAATTCTTACTTTTTCCTTTCAGTTCCCACTTTACATCCTAACCAAACCATACAGGAGTTGTCATCTGCTCAGCTGCTCTCGGCCACCTTAGTCCTCCTATTCCTTAGCCTGTTACAATCAGAGTCAGCATTGGGGTCCGAAGTGGTTGACAAGAGAAGCTAGTGTCTCACTAGTGGCCATGAATAAGCACACTGAACAGCACCCAGCTTGCTTCTCCTGTTTTCCCAGCATCAGAAGCAGGAGTGTAGACATCAGTCATCCTTGAGACTTTCTCCTTCCATCTGGTTCTGTCGCCAGTAACTAAATCTTGTACAGGAGAGACCTGGATGAGGAACCTGGGCCCCTGGTTTTGTCTTGATACCAATTGGCTTCATGATTTGGATCGGTCTGTTGTGGCTAAAGCCAGTATCCTTACCTACATATCTCCGAACCAACTTAAGCCATTGAGTCTGACTCTCCCCTTGGATACAGTCTACCTACCTCACTTGCCTTCTGTGCTCTATTTATCTAACAAGTGTCTTAAGGTTTAGTTTGAAATTTAGAGTCTTTTGTTTCCTCTAAATATTGTCCATACCATCTTGCCTCTCAGTTTGTTTTCATCATAGGAGACAAAGCTAAATCCACCCATCTTATTCCTATAGGCCCACTTCTGAGTGGTCCTAACTGGCAGAGAACTGACTGTTTTCGTTAACAATTTAGTTTTTGCATTCTTGAGCCCTTGTTCTGCTAAGGATGAGTGAAATCATAACAAGAGCAATTTCCTAGACAAGGGCCAAAGAAATGCAAGGGAAATGCTATCCGCTGGTGTCCAGGAAGAAAAGAAACTAAACAGTGTTCAAGTCTGCTTTCAGTGAAGGACAGGCACCACGCTGTGGCTGACCCAGGCCTGATGCTACACACTCATTTCCCTGCCTCACTGGAAGGAGAGAGAGAGACAAAGGCCACATGTATCACTCTAAACATGAGACTTGGTGCTGGTCTCTGGGATCCAGGGACTATAAAGATGAGAAGCACCCCTCACTCCCAAAGCCTTTCCAGCCAATGAGCTGATGCCCCATCCTTTCTTCTAGGCAGTCATAGGAATTAGTGTGTTGGTGTCTGTTAAACTTAGACACTATTTCACAGCATGTTTCGGAGTTATAGATTTGATGTTTGAAAAATTAGCACACTGCTCAGCTCCCAACAAATGCTATAAAATGAAGATGACCAGCAGCATTAAAGAGGAAGCATGTTTTCCCCATGTGAGTGATGCGCTAGTAAACAGACCACTTGCCTTTCTGACATTTAAAAATCTTTCTCTTAAGCAAAAGCTAATAGTCCCTATGCTCAAAGGGTGCTGTCTAGGAAAGATATATATGTAACATACATAAAATTATTCAATAAATTATAAAATACTCAGACAACTTCTTGAAGTGACAAAATGTGGCAGTAAAAGATAGTCTTACAGAGCCATGAGTTATCTTTCTTCCTAATGAAACATCTTTGTCCTCATTAACTGCTATTTCCTGTGTGACATACTTTAGTATCTGAAGTCCTCTGTAGCAATAATCCCTTACTCCGTCTTTATGACAATCCTGTAAGGGTAAATACTCATTAATTTCCATACTTGTGTGTGCCTAATTAATTAATTAATGTGTGAAGTGGTGCACAGGCCTCCATGTGCCTCTGGAGATGAGACGACTATTTGCATGAGTTGGTTCTCTCTTTCTACCATGTGGTTTCTGGGATTTTGAAGACAAACACCTTCACTCATTCATTACTCATTAAATTATCTCCGAAATCTGAATTGTGCTACTGTGATGGCTGTAAACTGGGTCCCTGTGCAACCTTCCCTGAAAGGACCAGATAACTATTTGACCCTACTGCAGGTTTCAAGGTTTTTCTCATCTAAAAAAAATTATAGAAAAATGTTGGATGATCCTCCCTCTGGGATGGATGGATCCTTCAGAGATGTTCTCCCTGAAGTTAGTCATATAATCCAATAACATTTGTCACCACAGCTTTATGCTTCTAAGGAGACCCTTCTCTGTGCATGATCCTGCTATGACTGTTACTTCCCACACACTGGTGGGGATATAGAACACCTTGGAAAGGAGAATATCAACCAAGAGAAAGGTACTGCAGTCCCTAGCAGGTGCACAAACTCCTTTAATGTAGATAAACTACACGATTGGTATTCTGCCATACTATCCAATCTGGTCTGACAACGCACACGATTTCATAGCTGCATAAAGGAAGCTGAGTGATACGGGGTTGGGAGGGGTGGCTTTGTCATCTTCATGGAGGAAGAGCACATCCCAGACTCCACATCCCCAAAAGTCGCCTGCTCTTGACAATATTACTTGACTGAGGCAGACTTTAATATGTGCTCACCACCCTTCCTACACCAGCATCAGGACCTTTCTACTATGCTCAGGATTCTGGGTCGACAGCTTCCTTCTTACTCTCTATGTGTAAGGAATCAGTCGGTGTCTCTCTGCTTCAACAGTTTTCTGTAGAAAGTTTATTTTTTAAAAAAGACTTATTTATTTTATGTATATGAGTACAGTGAAGCTCTCTTCAGACACACAAGAAGAGAGTATCGGATCCCATTACAGATGGTTGTGAGCCATCATATGGTTGCTGGGAATTGAACTCAGGACCTCTGGAAGAGCAGTCAGTGCTCTTAACCACTGAGCCATCTTTCCAGGTTTTGGGGGTTTTTTGTTTGGTTGGTTGGGTTTTTTTTTTTTTTTAGTTTTTGAGACAGGATTTTTCTGTGTAGCCCTGGCTCTCCTGGACTCACTCTGTAGACCAGGCTGGCCTTGAACTTAGAAATCTGCCTGCCTCTGCCTCCCAAGTGCTGGGATTAAAGGCATGCACCACCACTGCCTGGCTTCTGTAGAAAGTTTTCATCTGATGAGTAATTCTGTTTGTTCAGATTAAAAACAAAAACACAAACAACTTGGCTAGTTCATTTAATAAGAGTAACTTATAACTTCTGTAAGTATAACAGGTATCCTTCCCAAGAAACATTTTCTCCTAAACGTTGTTCTAGTTCCAAAACATGGCTTTGTCTTAAAAGACTGAAGCCTGTAGAAACCTTCCTTTTTGTCCCAAAGTAGAACATCAGTCAGTGCTTGGTGAGTGAGTGAGTGAGTGAGTGAGTGAGTGAGTCTGAGTGAACAGTCACTAGCTTTTGTTCCTTCTAATACATGTTTTTGTCTATTTCATAATCATTGCAGGGTCCTTAGCAAAACTTACAGACTTCTCTTTCCTGAGTAACAAAGCCCCAGATTTCTGAATATATTCAGAGTAGCCATGAGCCCAGTTAAAAGACTTCCAATCCTCTCCCAAAGGTAAGTGCGGCCCATGTGTGGCCTATGGCAAGACAAGTCAATGAGATTTAAGCATGATATAGTATTCAAGAAATCTTCCTTAAAAGCAAGAGAAAGGCCTTTGGCTTGGGAAGACACTTAGCTGGTCTGCTCCTGTGGAAACACCTGATCCTGAGACATCCTAGAGGATCTACTGCATTCAGAGCAGAGGGTAAGACACCTTGCCTACTACCCCAAGCCCCAGAGTTACAACTGGGAGCCAGGAGGGGGTTAAGGAACCACCAGGTACCCAAACCCCGCCCCTCCAGAATACCACCTCCCTTTTGCCCGCCTGGAGTCTGGTCCTTTGGCTTGGGGCAGACACTTAGCTGGTCTGCTCCTGTGGAAACACCTGATCCTGAGACATCCTAGAGGACCTACTGCATCCAGAGCAGAGGGAGCTTAGGATCACAGGAACACAGAGACATCTGGAATCTGAGGAGTTCTGACACAAGCAAGATAACTGGAAAGACAGACTCCAGTCAGACACAGTGAACACAGGTAACACTAGAGTCAACCAGATGGCGAAAGGCAAGCGCAAGATCACAAGCAACAGAAACCAAAGTTACCTGACATCATCAGAACCCAGTTCTCCCACCATAGCAAGCCCTGGATACCCCATCACACAGGAAAAACAGGATTCAGAATTGAAATCACTTCTAATGATGATGATAGAGGATTTTAAGAAGGATATAAGTAACTCCCTTAAAGAAATACAGGAGAACACAGGTAAACAAGTAGAAGCCCTTAAAGAGGAAACATAAAAATCCTTTAAAGAATTGAAAGAGAACACAGGTAAACAGATAGAAGCCCTTAAAGAGGAAACACAAAAATTCCTTAAAGAATGGCAAGGAAACACAACCAAACAGGTGAAGGAATTGAACAAAACCATCCAGGATCTAAAACTGGAAATAGAAACAATAAAGAAATCTCAAAGGGAAACTACTCTGGAGATAGAAAACGTAGGAAAGAGATCAGGAGTCACAGACACAAGCATCACCAACAGAATACAAGAGATAGAAGAGAGAATCCCATGCACAGAAGATACCATGGAAAACATTAAGACAACTGTCAAAGAAAATGCAAAATGCAAAAAGCTCCTAACCCAGAACATCCAGGAAATCCAAGATACAATGAGAAGATCAAACCTAAGGATAATAGGTATAGATGAGAGTGAAGATTCCCAATTTAAAGGGCCAGTAAATATCTTCAACAAAATTATAGAGGAAAATTTCCCCAACCTAAAGAACGAGATGCCCATAAACATACAAGAAGCCTACAGAACACCAAACAGACTAGACCAGAAAAGAAATACCTCCCGTCACATAATAATGAAAACACCAAATGCACAAAACAAAGAAAAAATACTAAAAGCAGTAAGGGAAAAAGGTCAAGTAACATATAAAGGCAGACCTATAAGAATTACACCAGACTTTTCACCAGAAACTATAAAAGCCAGAAGATCCTGGTCTGATATCATAAAGACCCTAAGGGAACACAAATGCCAGCCCAGACTGCAATACCCAGCAAAACTCTCAATCACTATAGATGAAGAAACCAAGATATTCCATGACAAAACCAAATTCACACAATATCTTCCACAAACCCAGCACTTCAAAGGATAATGGATGGAAAACACCAACATAAGGAAGGAAACTACAACCTAGAAAAAGCACGGAAGTAATCTTCCAACAACCCCAAAAAAAGGTAGCTACACAAACATAATTCCACTTCTAATAACAAAAATAATAGGAAACAACAATCATTTTTCCTTAATATCTCTTAACATCAATGGACTCAATTCTCCAATAAAAAGACGTAGACTATCAGACTGGATACATAAACAGGACCCAGAATTTTGCTGCATACAAGAAACGCACCTCAGTGACAAAGACAGACATTACCTCAGAGTAAAAGGCTGGAAAACAATTTTCCAAGCAAATGGTCCCAAGAAACAAGCTGGAGTAGCCATTTTAATATCAAATAAAATCGACTTTCAACCAAAAGTAATCAAAAAAGATAAGGAAGGACACTTCATACTCAAGATGAACTCTCAATTCTGAACATCTACTCTTCAAATGCAAGGGCACCCACATACATAAAAGAAACTTTACTAAAGCTCAAAGCACACATTGCACCTCACACAATGATATGTGGATTTTAACACCCGCTTTCTCCAATGGACAAATGTAGAAACAGAAACTAAACAAAGACACATTAAAATTAACAAAAGTTTTTCTTCTATAGTTTCAGTGTAGCTGTTTTTGTGGAGGTCCTTGATCCACTTGGAATTGAGCTTGTACAAGGAGATAAATATGATCATTTGCATTCTTCTACAAGTTGACCTCCAGTTGGACCAGCACCATTTGTGAAATGCTGTCTTTTTTCCACTGATAGTTGAGCTCCTTGTCGAAGATCAAGTGACCATAGTATGGGGTTCATTTCTGGTCTCTATTCTATTCCTTGATCTCCTGACTGTCTCTGTTCCAATACCATGCGTTTTTATCACTATTGCTTGTAGTACAGCTTGAATCGGGATGGAGATTCCCCCAGATGTTCTTTTATTGTTGAGTGTAGTTTTCGCTATCCTGGGTTTTTTGTTATTCCAAATGAATTTTAAGATTGCTCTTTCTATCTCTGTAAAGAATTGAGTGGGAATTTTGATAGGGATTGCATTAAATCTGTAGATTGCTTTCGGCAAGATAGCCATTTTCACTATATTGATCCTTCCAATCCATGAGCATGGGAGATCTTTCCATCTTCTGAGATCTCCTTCGATTTCTTTCTTCAGGGTGTTGAAGTTCTTGTCATACAGGTCTTTCACTTGTTTGGTTAGATTCACACCAAGATATTTTATACTATTTGTGACTATTGTGAATGGTGTCGTTTCCATAATTTCTTTCTCAGCCAGTTTAACAGATATCTATAGAACATTTCATCCTAAAGCAAAAGAATATATCTTTTTCTCAGCACCTCATGGTACCTTCTCCAAAATAGACCATATAATTGGTCACAAAACAGTCCTCAACAGATACAAAAAGATTGAAATAATCCCTTGCATCCTATCAGATCACCACGGACTAAGGCTGGTCTTTAATAATGACAGAACCAAGGGAAAACCCACATGCATGTGGAAACTGAACAATGCTCTACTCAATGATGACTTTGTCAAGGAAGAAATAAAGAGAGAAATTAAAGACTTTCTAGAATTTAACAAAAATGAGGAAACCTCATACCAGAACTTGTGGGACTCCATGAAAGCAGTGCTAAGAGGAAAACTCATAGCTCTAAGTGCCTACAAAAAGAAATTGGAGACAGCACACACTAACAACTTGACAGCACACCTGAAAGCTCTAGAACAAAAAGAAGCAAATACACCCAAGAGGAGTAAGCGTCAGGAAATCATCAAACTCAGGGCTGAAATCAACCGAGTAGAAACAGAAGAACTGTACAAAATATCAACAAAACCAGGAGTTGGTTCTTTGAGAAAATCAACAAGATAGATAAACCCTTAGCCAGATTAACCAGAGGGCACAGAAACAGTATCCAAATTAATAAAATCAGATCTGAAAAGGGAGACATAACAACAGAAACTGAGGAAATTCAAAAAATCATCAGATCCTACTACAAAGGCCTATACTCAACAAAACTGGAAAATCTGGATGAAATGGACAATTTTCTAGACAGATACCAGGTACCAAAGTTAAATGAGGAGCAAATAAACCATCTAAACAGTCCCATAACCCCTAAAGAAATAGCAGCAGTCATTAAAAGTCTCCCACCAAAAAAAGCCCAGGCCCAGATGGTTTTAGTGCAGAATTCTATCAGACCTTCAAGGAAGACCTAATACCAATTCTCTTCAAACTATTCCACAATTTAGAAACAGAAGGAACACTACCCAATTCATTCTATGAAGCTACAATCACACTCATACCTAAACCTCACAAAGACCCAACAAAGAAAGAGAACTTCAGACCAATCTCTCTTATGAATATCGATGCAAAAATACTCAATAAAATTCTAGCAAACCAAATCCAAGAACACATCAAAACAATCATCCATCATGATCAAGTGGGCTTTATCCCAGGAATGCAGGGATGGTTCAATATTCGGAAATCCATCAATGTAATCCACTATATAAACAAACTCAAAGAAAAAAAACCACATGATCATCTCACTAGATGCTGAGAAGGCATTTGACAAAATTCAACATCCCTTCATGGGAAAAGTCTTGGAAAGATCAGGAATTCAAGGCCCATACCTAAACATAGTAAAAACAATATACAGCAAACCAGTAGCCAACATCAAACTAAATGGAGAGAAACTTGAGGCATTCCCACTAAGATCAGGCACTAGACAAGGCTGCCCACTCTCTCTCTACCTATTCAATATAGTACTAGAAGTCCTAGCCAGAGCAATTAGACAACAAAAAGAAGTCAAAGGAATACAAATAGGAAAGGAAGAGTCAAAATATCACTATTCGCAGATGATATGATAGTATACTTAAGTGACCCTAGAACTTCCACCAGAGAACTCCTAAACCTGATAAACAACTTCAGCAAGGTGGCAGGTTATAAAATCAACTCAAACAAATCAGTAGCCTTCCTCTATATGAAAGATAAACAGGCTGAAAAAGAAATTAGGGAAATGCCACCCTTCACAATAGTCACAAATAATATAAAATACCTCAGGGTGAATCTAACCAAGCAAGTGAAAGATCTGTATGACAAGAACTTCAAGTCTCTGAAGAATGAAATTGAAGAAGATCTCAGGAAATGGAAAGATCTCCCATGCTCATGGATCGCAGGATTAATATAGTAAAAATGGCCATCTTGCCAAAAGTAATCTACAGATTCAATGCAATCCCCATTAAAATACCAACTCAATTCTTTACAGAGCTAGAAAGAGAAATTCTCAAATTTATTTGGAATAACAAAAAACCCAGGATAGCGAAAACTATTCTCAACAATAAAAGAACTTCTGGAGGAATCGCCATCCCTGACCTCAAGCTGTACTACAGAGCAATAGTGATAAAAACTGCATGGTGTTGGTACAGAAACAGGCAGGAAGATCAGTGGAATAGAGTTGAAGACCCAGAAATGAATCCACACACCTATGGTCATTTGGTCTTTGACAAAGGAGCTAAAACCATCCAGTGGAACAAGGACAGTATTTTCAACAAATGGTGCTGGTTCAACTGGAGGACAACATGCAGAAGAATGCAAATCGATCCATTCTTATCTCCTTGTACAAAGCTCAAGTCCAAGTGGATAAAGGACGTCACATAAAACCAGACACACTGAAACTAATAAAGATAAGGTGGGGAAGACCCTCGAATACCTAGGCACAGGGGAAAAGTTTCTGGACAGAACACCAATGGCTTATGCTCTAAGATCAAGAATTGACAAATGGGACTTCTTAAAATTGCAAAGTTTCTGTAAGGCAAAGGACACTGTCAATAGGACAAAACAGCAAGAGGAGGGAGGAAGGAATAGGGAGTTCCTGGGAGGGAGGGGGGAAAAGGGGGTAAGGGGAAAACATCTGAAATGTAAATAAAATTTCCAATTTAAAAAAAGCAAGAGAAAGGGGTCCTTTCTGTCTCCCCTATGTTCTCCCTTCTAGAATGTAACAGATGGGGGTCTAGACACTATCTTACAGTATGAAAACAAGAACCACCCACAATAGATGGAAATGCTGTTTGAGACAAACTCCCATTGCGGTGGGGAACTGCTATCCCAGTAGACATTCCTGTGGGAAACATGAAGGTCCTTGGGCCCACAGATCTCCAGTGTATATTAAGCACCTGGAATTGTTCTTTCTTTCTTTCTTTCTTTCTTTCTTTCTTTCTTCTTTCTTTCTTTCTTTCTTTCTTTCTTTTTTTGATGGTTCAAGAATCTTTTGCACACTTCATAATCAGAGAATGTAACTAACATTCAGTAGAAACCATTCCAAACATTTCACATTTTAACTTAATCTGGAGTAGCAATGCCTGGTTGTTACTGTCTTGGTGTTGGAAGCAGGAGCTGTGAAGGACAAGGTGAAGCATGTAGTTCACTGCAGTGGTCCCTGAGGTTAAGAGCTGGTATTAGGCTCCATGTGTATGTGGGCTTTCTATTGTTTTGTTGCTATTGAAGACCAGCCTTAGTCCATGGTGATCTGATAGGATGCATATGATTATTTCAATCTTCTTGTATTTGTTGAGGCCTGTTTTGTGACCAATTATATGGTCAATTTTGGAGGAGGTACCATGAGGTGCTGAAAAGAAGGTGTATTCTTTTGTTTTAGGATGAAATGTTCTGTAGATAACTTAAATCCATTTGGTTCATAACTTCTGTAAGTTTCACTATGTCTCTGTTTAGTTTCTGTTTCTATGATCTCTCCACTGATGAGAGCGTGGTGTTAAAATCCCCCACTATTTATTGTGTGAGGTGCAATGTGTGCTTTGAGCTCTAGTAAAGTTTCTTTTATGAATTGAGTACCCTTACATTTGGAGCATAGATGTTCAGAATTGAGAGTTCTTGGTAGATTTTTCCTTTGATGAGTATAAAGTGTCCTTCCTTATCCTTTTTTCAACTTTCGGTTGAAAGTCGATTTTATTCTGATATTAGAATGTGATTGTTCTTTCAAAGGTAAGGATTTTCTGTTTTTCCAGAAACCTGAAAATTGGAAGTGATTGATAGCCTGTCAATCTGTTATCTGTGGGGCCAGGCCATATCAAGCTCCTACAACCCAGACTGGAGGTAGCTAGTAATCTAAATGACCCTTACATTATCTATATAGCCAGAGGCTTCCCCAAGTTCCCATAACCAGAACCAGAGTTACCTAGTAATCCAAATGACCCTTACATTATCTATATAGTCAGAGGCTTCCCAAGTTCCCAAACCAGGACCAAATGAACTTCTGCACTATCTGTATGACCTAACCAAGCCAGAGGCCTAAGCCGTATACCTTTAAGCTAGTACAGGTAGCCTAGCTCTAGAGCTCATTTTCTTGGAAGAAATTACTTGTGGAGAGTTGAGTTTTGATGTGATTATGTTTCCTTGTGCCGCAGGGAGTGTATTACACAGGAAACTTTTTCAAAATTATATGCATTTAAATGTGTTGGGAATAAACCGCCCAATATCAGACTCTTTCAAAGACTTGATCCAGGTCCATGAAGTCAATCTGAATGGAGTTTTCATTCTCTTCTCTTCCCAGCTTACTTCCCTGCCTGGATATCTGAAGGACTTCCCTCACATTCTCACACTTCATGTATGTAGGGAAGAAACTGATGTGGGTTCAAGCTATGTCAGAAGGAACTATGTTAATCCTAAAAGATTCTGCTCTTAAGACCCATTCTGGTTTTTCTAGTGTATCAACCAAACCCCCAGTGACTCACAGTTCTACCCATTTACCCTGTCAGTCAGGACAAACAAACAACCTTTTTTTGAATAATTAGTAGCTAGATTAGTAAGTCACAAACCTGGTACTTTTCTAAGGCTGCATTATGATTTTTATGGTTTTTCATAATAATTTCCCTAATAAGATCTTCTCATTAATCTATCTCTGGCCATGTTCCATGGCTACTCAGTGCTTTCAGAGCACCTGCCACAACACTCTTATCTTCCACACTGGGCAAGTCCCCGACCAAACCCCGACCCCCCTCCACCTTCCTCAATCATTGCGTCTTCTTAGATCTCACAAATACGAGTTCACACTTGCTTCTGATTCTAGGACCCAAAAATGCCACCATTGTTGAACGGCAATTCATCACAACGGTGACTCAACACCAACTTGAAAGTGAACTTCTAGTATGACAGGACCAAACTTGATGGGAATTCAGGGCGTTGGCCTGACATACCAACCTCAGGAAGTGACCTTTTACTCAGGTATGCCCTCTATACTCTCAAGAAGACAACAAGATAATTCTGCTATTTTCCCTAATTTTCTGACTATAGGGTCATCTCAAATCATGTACGTTCTGCATCTTGTAGCTTTACTTTGCTTCTGAATCAAAGTAGAAAGAAGTTTTCAGGTGTAGGATGATTATTCTTTTACCTAGCCCCAAATCCGTAGGTCATCTTTGCTTCCTCTGCCTCATTTCTGGAACCTCCAAGAAACAATTCTGGTACCAACGACCACGTTCTGTATGAAGTGTATGTCTTGTATTGCTGTCCCTCAGGCCTGCTTCTGCCTGCCATTCCAACCCATCCCACCATCTCAGACCATAAAAGCTCTCAGTAGATCAACTCATCTTTCCCATCTCCCTAGTATAAAGCCAGGAGGGATTAAGTTCACATTACTTAAAGTACTTTTTGAGTAACTCACGTTATTTACATTGAAAACAAATATAAAGGATGGGTGAGATGATTCAGTAGGTAAAGGTGCTTTCTGCCATGCCTGATGACCTGAGTTCAGTCCCCAAGACCTACATGATGAAAGGAGCGAACCAACTCCCATGAGTTGTTCTCTGACCTCTGCAAATGCATCATGGCACAGCAGTGGAGACAGAGAGGAAGAAAAGCAACTTTAAAAATAATGAAGATTAAAAAAATTAAACTCATTACAGATATGTCATATCACATATTATTCAAAATGAATATCAAGTTCAAGGAAATCTCTGATATGAATGTTTCCTGTATTCTGGCTTCATTTTAGGAAAGATTACACATATGTACACACACAAATATATCCATGGACTTTGTTTAATACTTTACTTCTCTTTTCACATTTTCCCTTTGATCTCACAATTTCTTAATTCTCAAGCTGAACAGGTAGTGAGTAGTCATAACTGTGCTCAACTTGAATGAGAGTGGTCCCTCCTTAGACACCTCTTTTGGAAAGGGTGTCTTACACTAAGGACAGCAAGTGCTGGAAGCTGCCAGGTCACACTCAGTTCAGACTCCTTCCTTGCAAATCAGTGAAGGAGGCTTTTATTCCTGAAGGACTTGCAACAAAGAGAAACTCAAGGGAAAGACCCTTCCTGTAAAGTGAATGCACTGAGTTTATTATGTCCTGGAGCATAAATACCACAAAACAAGCAGCAAACAATTCCCTGGCCATGCCACACTAGGGCTCTGGTACTAAAGACAATTCTCCCTTACTACAAAATGGACAAAGCCCTGGGATTGTCCCAGCTTTGGTCGTCCAAGGCCTGCATCCATTTGTCTGTTGTTCCTTCTCCCTGCCTACACTGGTACTCCTCTTCCCTAGAGCTCACCTCTCACAGAAACCATAGGAATCCTACATATAGCTCTCCTGTTCCTGTGTGCACTCTGGATTCTTTACAGTAATAATAATTCAGTAACAACCATGGCATCTTCTGGGCTCTAATACCCACTACTGTCTCCCTCCTAGAAACATCTCCAGGTACATACTGGGACATTCATAGGGCTTGATTCATTTGCTTCTCAGTTTTAAGCATCTTTCATAGTCTAATAATCACTTACTACATTCCCTGATTTATCTTGTGTTTTGGTTTCTGTATTATTTTAGCCAGGATGATAAATTCAGTCCATTTAATATGCCTTATTAAAAACAGAAAACATCATGTGCTTGCTTTCAATCCAAATCCCAAATAAATAAAAGAAAACTAGGTAGATAGATGGATGCATAGATAGATAGATAGATAGATAGATAGATAGATAGATAGATAGATAGATAGATAGATAGTAGGTAGGTAGGTAGGTAGGTAGATAGATAGATAGATAGATAGATAGATAGATAGATAGATAGATAGATAGATAGATAGTAGATAGATAAGCAGACAGATTATGTGAGTAGATGATACTTGTAAAATATATTTGATATTGAGGAAATATTAAGGAATTTTTAAACTTGATACCAGCTTTCTTTATACATATAGAAAATAATCAATAGCAGCATCAAGTAAATCAGCTTCGTCCCTTTTCTGGCAGCTAAAGGCCTGCATGCAAACATTTCTCCCACCTAAATCACACACATCAGATCCAACCTCCAGTGTACATGGTGGGCTGTCTGTTCATCATTCATATTTCACTTCTTGGCTGGGATTAACTACCTCTAAGGTCACACTGAGCTGGGAGTGTTGTGGGACTTTTGTGTTTTCTAGTTTTGTCTTTGTTTTTAGTTTTTAGTTGGCATATAAGTTATTTTCCTCACTGCTGCAACAAAATATGTGATCACAATAACTTAAGGAAGTAAGGGTGGGTTTGGTTTACACTTAAGAGCAATATAGTCCAGTGTGACAGGGAAGATATGGAGGCCAAAGTGAGAGGTAGCTGGTCTCACTGTGTCTGTAGTCAAGATAAGACTAGTGTCCTCACACTCGATCACTTTCTCCTTTGCATGCCATTCAGGACCCTAGCCCAGGGAATGTGTGGAACATATTTAAGTTCTGTTTAATGTACCTCAATTAACTGAATAGAGAGAATCTTTAACAGACATGCTCAGACCTGTCTTCAAGGTGATTCTAGGTCCTGTCAGGTTGATAATCACTATATACCACCACAGTTGGTAAATAGTTTTCATTGTCCTTTCTTCGTAGCCATTGTGAATTCTTAGAGCACTGTGTTCTGTTCATTTGATCAATATGAAATCTCTGATTCCATCAGCAATGGCAGATACTCATGTTTCACTTCCTTTGGCTACAACAGACCCATTTCATCTCCAGTCAACAGTCCTCAGCTACTTCTGCTTAATTGGTTAGCTTTTGGTTCATAGAGTTGCTTGGAAATCTTCAAATCCTCAGGGGTCAGATACACTCAAACAGATCAAAGAGTAGAGGGAAAGGCAGCCTGCTCAGGGATCTGAGCCTAAGCATCTTCTAGTTTTTATCAGAAGCTATCCATGGAACTAGTCTAAGAGTTCTCTCTCCTTGCACTTTGCTGCTGCACTCATATGGTACAAATGCAAAAGACACGGCATGTGGCCTCACACAAGTCCCCTTCTAGACCGACAGACAGCTCTTCACAGTGTCGTCCCCCCATCAGTCAGCCATGCTGTCTTGTTTCCCAGGTTTTAGAGTAAAGGGATTCTCTGTAGGGGCCTGATTTACCAGACACTGAAGTTGTTCCCTGGACTTACTGATGTCTACTTTTAAAATCATGCAATCTTGTGCCAACTGGGATAAATTGGTGCATTATAATTTGGCTAAATGCCACATAACCTTTGGTTCATAGCAGCTATAGGCAATGACACAGAAAGGAAAAATATAACATTTAAGAGCAATGATACCAAGGTTCCAAATACGAGTTCCTAAGTATAGATGATTTTACTCTATAATACATCACTTTCCAAATCTTTGTACATCTCCAAAGTATATCATAATTTAAAAAATATTTTGTCTCCATTGTTTGGGGTTTTTTTTATATTTTTGATTAGTATTCCTTTTCTTCAAAAATTTTAAGAGAAGGATTTTGATCAGTGTGATGGGAGACTTTCAAAAGTTGTCTTAGGAGCTTTGGACATTATTCAGGGATAAATTTCCTGCCAAGTAAGCAGGAGGTTCTCAACTCAGATCTTCTACTTCCATGTAAAATCCCGGCATATACCCCTAGCATCTTTAACCCTAGCAATAGACAAGGATCTGGGGGAGATAGGCAGATCCCTGGAACTCATTGTCCAGCCAGCCCAGCCAAATAATGAGGGTTCAGTGAGAAACCCTGCCTCAAAATAACATAGAGAGTAATTAAAGAAAAAAAATCTAATGTCATGTCAACCTCTAGCCTCCACACTCATGCAAGCATGTGTGTGGACATACACACTCATACACATATACATATGTATGCACACACTGTGTATGTATGTACCATGCACATATACCCATGAAAGAAAATTATCTGAATTACAAAAGCATTTTGTTTCATACCAAAAAATGGCACAAGTCCCTTTTATAGGAAAATACATTTGCTAGATAGAAATGTGTATCACACACACACATACACACACACACACAAATACACACACACTACAATCAAGTGTGAATGCCTTAATGACTATCTCCAAATTCAGACACTAGAAGGAAATGAACCCATTGCTATCAAAATTGCCTGTGAGAATATAGGAATGCATTTTCCAACTTGTTCAAGTTTCCAGTCTTCATGTAGTAAATATGAGGGAAAACAGAGAACTTAGACAAGAAACGGATCTAGAATGTGCTCATTTTACAAATTTGAAAATACAATTTTTCCTCTTAAAATTTTTTATATTTTTTTCATTCTAGTAAGCTTGCCTTTTTTGCTTGGCCACAATATTATTTTTATATATTCTTTATATATTTTATATTTTTAAAGAATATTTAATTATTTCAACTAATCCCCGATTTTCACCACTTCAGTGATTCTAGCTAATCCTCTGGTACTGATTATGTACGCTTCCCAGTGAGTTCCATGACTGGATATATAGGTCATTTCAGCTTCTCCTCATCACATATAGAATAACATGGGAGGTATCAAACAGCCTTATACATAGATATTACATTTATTTGAAAATCTGGTAATTACCAAATTAACATTTTTCACTCAAGCACCCTCATTGTATTGTTCAAGGCTACATCACCAAGTCACTTCAGCAAAAATGTCTTCAATCATATCAGTTGTGCAATTGTGTATGAGTCTCCAATTCATCTGAAGGAGGAGCACAAAGACGAGAATAGAAGAGTGAGATGCAGAAAAATGTATGGAGATGTGTCAAGCTCCCTGTCACTTTAAGGCTGTCTCAATTTTCTTGGGAGCATCTAGGAAGGGCACAGAGAAGTCTTCACAGCCTCATTCCCCCACCTCTCCCAGACAATACTGCAGATTAAGAATGAGTTTCATTATCTCCCTCAACACCCAGCCTCTCCTGAATGGGACATTGTTCTCTGCTTCCTTAATGCCTCTCTCTATACTGGACCCTCTACTCTAGGTCTGTATATGTTCCGAGCATCCTTCTTGGTGTTATGGTTCTGTTTGTATCCAATATGAAGCTTCCAGCTGCCCGTTACACTGACTGATATGATCCAAAGGCAAATTGGTTATTTCAGCTGAAATTGCAGATTCCTTCAGCACATCGTTTAAACAGTCTGAGCTTCTCCTCACCACTGTATAGTGAGTCATGCATAATTCCGACATAGTGTGGCCGATACATTGACTCCATAAGGGAGTCTATGATGTGGCTAGCATGTAGTGATGACTTAGTAAGCATGAATCTTGCATATTGATACGAGCAAGTTAATCGGACATTGAAAAATACTATTATCTCTAATAGTTCTGAAACCATGGTCCCAAAACAGCCAGCATCAACATCAAAGAAGAACTTACTAGAAACTTAACTACAACTGAATGGGGTCCAGAAATCTTGGTTTTAATGAGCTCTCTCAGTGACACAATTAAATGTGATAACCAAGGCTCTATAGCATCCCTATTTCTTGCCAAATCACCTAGTCATCATTCCAAGAAAGTGGCTTCGACTCATAAGCCAAGCAAGACACTTGCTCTTATTCTTTCTGGGGAAGAGAGAATGACCTGTTCCAGTAGATAAGCAGTTCTCAACCTGTGTAGGTCACAACCCCTTTGGGAGCCACATATCAGCTATCCTGAATATCAATTATTTACGTGATGATTCAAACAGTAGCAAAATTACAACAATGACGTAACAATGAAATACTTCTATGGTTGGGGGTCACCAGAGCATGAAGAACTGTATTAAATGGTGGCAACATCAGGAAAGTTGAGAACCACTGCTCTAGATCCTTCTCTTCCAGGCTCAATCCCAAGGCTATGCCTTCTATCTGGAATGTTCAGCCCCTAATTCTGCTCTGCAGTGCTAGGTCTCTCTCCACATGACCAAGGTCTCAAAGGATGCCCTTTGGGAAGACTTTCCCAGACTGTGATGTCTAAAATATGCCTACATCGTTCTTTGTCATTATCATGCTGTTAACAGGCATCCTTTTCCCTAGCATTGGTCACTATACACAGTTTTTATTTTGTTTATTCATTGTCTGCCGATGTCCACTAAAATATATGAACAACAAAAACAGGCCTTGTATATTCATCACTATACAGATCCTTAACACCTAGGGTAGTGTCTGGAAGACAGTTGGCACCCAATAAATATTTGCTGCATGAATGGATGAGAGGACCAAGGACTTTTGTAATGCCAACAGAAGGCTAGCTGAACTATATTGTGCCTCCAGCATGATTCAAGTGTTCATAGTATGATCCTAACAAGTAGACTCAGAGGTCTTTATTCTGCCATCACAGACTTAGTTCCAACAGAGCATGAAACATGAGGCTTCCTGATTCCTTATGTATGTAGCAAACTAGCCACACACATGCAATGTACTTATTATTTTTCCCCCCAGAGGCAACGTAACTTTTTCTTTGTCTGACCCAATCGCCTAGAGGCAGACTTAGGCAGAGCTTCCCCCATCTGCCCTCATTCTTGTCTTTTCTGACTCTAGAACTGTGGCTCAACCTCAGAGAGGAAGGTGTCGTGGGCAAAGGTGACAGGTAGAGATGAGGAAAATGATATAGGAGTGGGAGCCAAAGGACTCAGGACAATGTGGACAATGTGCTTGAAATGCCACCCAAATAAAGTATCCATCCGGACTGAGGGAAGTTGTTACCTGTTGCTGGCCCCTCTACCATGATGGAAGGAGCAAGGAAGAAAAAGCCTTCTCCAGAAGCTCCTGCCATGCCTTTGCACTATCGAACGTTTCTGGATGTTATTCTCAGTTTGCTGAATGCTCCTCTCCTAGTTGAACTCTCTCTGCTCTAGGTTTTCATTTGTCTGTTTCTCTAACCACAGGCTATCAATTCCTTCCTTAGACTGAAGAATTGCCATTTTCCTAGACCTTCATACATACAAATCTCATCTAACCAAGTCATAATCTCAGTAAGATGCACATACTTTTCCATTTAATGGAGCTGTTCAGTCTGTAAGTCTGAAAGCTTCACTTCCAGTTGAGTGTCAACAACCTTGTCTTGAAACTCTGGAAAGGCCTTCTTAACTCCAGATCTACAAAGGGCCACCATCTTGAAGTGCTCCACCTGGATTACTGACTCTAAGGTATTCTCTAGTCAGGCCTGGCCCATATCTGTGGGAAATTTCTGTCTACTCACATAGGCAATTCAGAAGGTTCTTTTGCTTCTACATTAAAACCCATCACTTAACAGATGTAGGAGGAATATTGGAGTTAATCTCAGCTTCATTTCTTCAAAGTTACACTCCAGCTTCCTGGATGTTCCTCACAAAGTGCATGCACACACACACACACACAGAGAGAGAGAGAGAGAGAGAGAGAGAGAGAGAGAGAGAGAGAGAGAGAAACATAGCCTCTCTCCCAGATTTCTTCCAATTTTTATAAAACTTGGACATTAAATTGCCACCATGAAGTTTTTAAAGTTTCAGAACAGTTTTCACAGTAAGTTAAAGTACTGAAGTGTGAAGAGCTGGAAACACAACCACATGGGCAGAAGTCCCCACATAGATACTTAAGAGCCAGCTGCTTTGGACAGTTGGGGAGCCAACTGTCTCCACTTTATTCCCTCTAAAATAAAGACCCTTTATTCCTAAAGATTTCTATGACAGTAGAAAATATCAGGATAGTTGGGCATGGTGGTTGTTTTAGTTAGAGTTTAATTGCTGTGAAAAGATTCCATGACCAAGGCAACTCTTATAAGGAACATTTAATTGGGTTGGCTTACAGGTTCAGAAGTCAGTACATTATCATCTAGGCAGGCATGGTACTAAAAAGGTGAGAGTTCTACCTCTTATTCAGAAGACAAACAGAAAAAGACTGGCTCACAGGCAACTGGGAAGAGGCTCTCTCCATGCCCATTCTCACAGTGACATACTTCCTCCATCAAGGCCACACCTCTTAATAGTGCCACTCCCTGGGCCAAGCATATTCAAACCACCACAATGGTGCATGCCTTTGATCCACAGAAATTGGGTGACAGAGGCAAATGAATCTCTCTGAGCTGAAGGCCAGCCTAGTCTACAAAGAAAGTTCAGTACAGCCAGGGTTAACATAGTGAGACCATGTCTCAAAAAGACCAAACACATGCATGCATCACAACACACACACACACCACACACACACACACACATCAGGGAATGCTGCAAAGTGACAAACAGGAGTAGCAACGGTATAGAGACATAGGAAGTAAGAAATACTATAAAAACATACTTTGTTCAAATATGTCATAATAGTATCTAGCACATTTTATGTTGATTTTAAAAATAAAAAGCAAAAGGATCTATGAACATCTGTAAATGAAAAGTGCTTTCCAAGCATAATTTTTTGTTTTAAAAGAAAGTAATTTGGAAGTGTGAGGGGCTCATGAGAACGCATCTGTAACATTAGCAGGTGATGGTTTCTAGGAGAGGGGAAAGTCAGTTTCTCTTTAGGATGTGGCAATGATAGGCCAACTATGCATCAGTAAATAGACTCACATCTACCAGTGTATGGCAGCATAAATAGGATTTGATATATTTTACTTCTCCAAAAAAGTACACAGAAAGTTTGGATGGGGTGTGGATGGTGGCGGTGAATCTAGGAGGTGATACGGAAAAGAGTTGGAGGGTAATAGGTACACAATTCATTGTATGAAATTTCAAAGAATCAATAAACTATTTTTAATACATAATAAATAAAAAGAAACTGCTTTCTGTTCTCTTTTAAGTTCCAGAAGATAAGCTAGGTGGTGGTGGTGGTGGTGGTGGTGGTGGTGGTGGTGGTGGTATACACCTTTAATCTTAGGAGGTAGAGGCCGATGGACCTTTATGAATTCAAGGCCAGCCTGGTCTATAAAATGAGTCCTAGGACAGCAGGGCGACATAGAGAAACCCTGTCTCAGAGGGAAAAAAAATCAAGCAAATGAGGTCAGAAGATATACACCAAATATGGAGTATGGTGTGAACACTTACAACCCTACATTCAAGAGGTTGAAGTAAGAGGCTCACAAATTTGAGGTCAGCCTAAGCTACATAAAGAGACCCTGTCCCAAAAATGCTGCAAGCATACAGCAAAAACAGAAAGGTAGTATATTCAAAGGGTGCATTGATTCTATTTTGTACAGAGAAAGAACAGTATTCAGCTGAGCGAGCATTCTTGTAGTCTCATGATTCTATTTCCAATAACTTCAGTGTTCAGGCCTATGTGACTTTGGCCAGGGCATTGTACACACTGTTTGAGATGCTGTCTACAAAATTAGCTGTATCTGGCTTCCTGGTGACAGTTCTCCCAAATAGTAAAAGGAATCAGAGTAAATGCTATTAGTGACAAATCAATATTGTCTTCAGTAAAGAGGTTCTTCCTGGGAGATGTGGCTGTGAGAGAAATATTCTCTACAGGCAATGCAACTGATCCAAGGATACCATCCAATACTTTGAAATATGTCAGCGCTTTGTAGAAAAGCCACACCTATCATAGTCCTGCAATGGCTCAGCTTGCCCAGGACAGCTTGGTATGTAGTTCCTGATAGATAAAAGAAAGACACTCCTCTATTGGCTGGCTTTAGCTCAAGATTGTCTACCCTTGCTAAACATACCTTGAATGATACCTTTATGAGCTCAAGGCCAGCCTGGTCTACAATGTGGGTTCTAGGACAGCAGGACTACATAGAGAAACCCTTTCTCCGAGAGAGAAAAGAAGCAAATGAGGTCAGAAGATATACACCAAGTATATCTTTGTATGCTACAAAGCATTTATGAGTCTTCCACGCGTCTTTCCTGCCTGTCTCTACTCAGGTAATACCTTCATCCTAATCTCACGGCTCTTCCAGCCTTTGTTAGCATTCACTCCATTGTCTCTCATAAGTATTCACCATAATAAAATCTTAGGCACATGGATTGTGCAGGATCCAAAGTAACATGATAAAACAATAAAAAAAGAACCTTTTTAATGAACATTCTTATCAGTAATCACACCTATCCCTTTACATAATAAGTTATACAAAAAAGAAATTGTTCCCCACTGTTTCAAAGAGGAAAGGGTTGAGTATGTTAGAGCCAATATTAATTACCTTGGTGTTCAGCATCTCTTCCTTCTATTCTATAGTGACTGTACATTCAAAAATATAATGACTTTTATTTCCATTATTATCATTTTTAACATTATCTACAACTTATAAAGCAGGCCCTGTTTAAATACATCACACAGATTTAATTATTCATCTGATCTTCACTATAACACAGAGAGAAATTGTTCTTTTACATGTGGAGAAAATAGTCTCAAAGGGCTGCCTACTATGCCACAGTCACTTGTGTTCTATGCTAAGGAAGCAGAGCAGCACTCTGGCTCTTACGTGGTGCTATTAGCATTAGGAATAATGATTCCATTGTATTCTATAATATTTTACCAAGAGCCCCTCAATTAGGAAGTAGACAGGTGTTCTCCTGCAAGTCCCCAATCAGGGCAATAGAGAAAGAAGTCCAGAGCTGAGGGACAAACCAGAGCTGACAGAGCCTTCTTAAGACACAGGCAAGGCTATCTGATTTTTGAAACACTCCATTTTATTATGAGTCTAATAAATCTAAACTCTTCTGTTTGAGCCCCTAAGCTATCCTTTCAAATTAAGACATGGAAACCGCTTTCATTTTTGAAACAGCTAAAAAAAAAAAAAAAAAAAGAAGAAGGGGACTTCTATTGAGAAAATACCCATACTAATGTCTTTTCTGACCTTATCAGTCAGTACTTAGCCAACAGCTATTAAGATGGGTGCTAGGGGATCTATTAAAGGTAAGTACGATATTTCAAATAATCGTGAAAGTATAACATTTTCAACATTTTTATATAGGCTTTCTTTTTAATTACATTTATTCTCTTTATAGCAAACACTGCCTCCTCCGAGTCCCCCCTCACAAAAGGGCTCCCCCAGCCCTCTCCTTCTAACTCGGTGGGAGACCTTGTCCAGTATGTCGTCGGCAGTGGATTTGATCCTCAGCATTCAGTGGGTAACAGTACTTGCCACCAAGCTTGTCACCCCAAGTTTGATCCTTGGAATTCAAAGAGTGGAGGGAGAAAACTAACTGTGCAGTTTGTCTGTTCATTGACCTCCACGTGCCCGCCTTGGTACACAGTCCTGCCTGAGTGCCTGGGGCCTGCATGTATGCACACGTATGCATGTACACACACACACACACACACACACACACACACTATAAATGAATGCAATTTTAAAATTAAAAAAAAGAAAAGAAGAAAGAAAGTCAATGATCTTTTAAGAGAAGCAGAATTCTAATCATCTAGTAGATATTTTTTGGATGTAAAAAGACACACATACGTATTAACTGTTGCTACTTTATACACCTATGTTTGGACATCCAAAATACATTTATATGTAAATATATGCATAAATATTATGAGGTATGATATATACCTCATATATGCATGTATTATTACCAATCCATAAAATATGTTTCCTTTGAAAGTCAGTTGTTTAGCCTTAAATTTTTATTCTTAGACAACAACTAGTATGGTATATAATCTTGCCTATTCCCATTCTTGAATGAAATTATTGCAATATTTATGATTATATTGCAATAAGTATAATAAATACTTAGCTTTTAAAAAAAGACACAGGCAAGAATGAAGATGGAGCCTCTTTCCCCAGCTGCATTATCCCAGATTATAGAATACTTGCTTGTGGTTATCTCCATACCAAGGACCCTTATGTTTAAAAAAATTTTTAAGGATTTTTTTTAAGAGCTTACCATCAAATACTTTCCCAAATTATTGTCCTTCAAGTATTAGGAGATGAAACCCAGCTCCCTGCAATCTAACTGCCACTGATGGAAAGAACATCACCAGCACCCAAAGTCCTCAGTGACCCAGTTCTGAGCCATGTTTCCTGCTTTGTGTTTCCTATTTTCTGTGCCATGTGATGCTTCTGCAGGACATCACATCTGCATGTTGCTATGACCCTCTCTGCCATCACCCAGGCCTCTATATGGCTCACCCTTCCTCTGCTTCCTCTGCCTACCTCTCCCTCATTCCTCGAAAGTTCATTTTAGATGCCATGTGCTTCCCGAAGTCTTGCCCAACACCCTAAGAACACTCAGGGGACCCTCCTGTGGGCCACTCTAATACACTGAGAACCTTACATCAACATTTCCCATTCTATATTGAGATTGCACCAAATGAGAGCTACAAAGAGAACCCACTCCTTCAAACATCAGCCATGCCATGTCACCCTATCCTATAGAATACTTCCAGAGGACAGTCTATGGTAGGTAAGAAAGAAGATCCCAGCTGCATGGTTGGGGCTTTAGACAATAAATGGACTTGTCCTAGCTTGTCTCTTTGTGGTGCATTGAATGAGAATGCCCCCTTAAGATCATGTATTTGTATTATTGGTCTCCAATTGGTGGAACTGTTTGGGAAGGATTGGGAGGTGTGACCTTTTGGAGGAAGTGTGTCACTAGGATAGGCTTTCCACTTTCAAAAGCCCATGTCATTCTCAGTTAGGTCTCTCTGCCTCTTGCTTATGGATTAAGATGTAAGCTCTCAGCTACTGCTCCAGACCAATGCCTGTCAGCATGCTCCCATACTCCCCACCATGATGGTCGTGGACTCTAGCCTTCTGGAACCATGAGCTCCACATTAAGCACTTTCCTTTAAAAATTGCTTTGGTCATTGTGTTTACTCACAGCGATATAAAAGTAACTAGGATACTCTTCAGACTCCCCTTGCCTCACTTGATCCTCAGACTTATTTCTCCTCCCCCCCCCCCCGCTATAAGCAGTATTGTCTCTCTTTATCCCTGCAGGTCTCTGATCAAATGAAAGTCACATCCTTGAAGTTACCTTCTATCTCCTCCACAACAACTGTGACCACTCTCTTCCACCACACCTTAGTCTCTTTTTTCATTGTGGTTTCAAATTTTTATAACGAAAGTATTTACTATTTATTTACTTTTTGGTTCAGTGTCTCCTGTGATAGAAAACACATCCTCAACCCTCCGTGCTACATATGAGCACACTTGGTACAGTGTATACGTGCAGGATGCCTCTCCCCCAATGTGCCCTCAAATTTGCCAAATACATGAATGAAGCAAAGATCATGAAGAATGGTGAAAGAGAAGGAGTCACAAAAGAGCAGAGGTTTAAAAAAATTAAATATCACTGTCAATTTCTGTAATGGATAGTGTTGGTTTAACTGTGAATGTGTTTGAGTATGAATTTTGAGTGCATTCACGGAAGAATGTATTACCTCTACCATGCAAGAAAAGTGAAGGCACACAAAGTGACTGTTCCAAAAGCAATACAATGAGTTAAATAGGGAGCCTGGCCTTGGCCCCAGATTGCTTTATTTTATATGCTGTCTGGTTCCCACAGAATTTGAGGTGGCTTTGAAAGACACAGACAGTTACACAACTTACAGTGTCCACAAAAACAAAACAAGCCAGTTGCTCAGGAGAAGCACGGCTATTCCTGGTATAAGGTCTGAAAGCAACTTCTCCCCTGGGTCCTCACAAAGGGGAACAAACCACATCCTCTGTCCCATCCTCCAGGATGTGCAACAGTGGGGATCCTGGGACTGTTTTTTGGCATTCTTCAATGTGGGCTGATGGCACAAAACCAAGCCTCAGATCGGTGGAGAAATTCTCCAAGGGACCAAATCACGACAGGCCAGGTGTACCATTTTCTGATGGTCTTTCTCAGCCCACAAAAGAGATCTGAAGATTCTGGCGACTTCACAGAGAGACCTTTATTCTTAGCCCCATTAAATCTCTCTCTTCCACTAGCATCTCTAGTAAATATTCAGTAATAGCAACCAAGAAGAGACAAGCATTGGGGAAACAGTCAATGTTCTGGGACTAAACTTCCATCCAATGATATTAATCAGATGTTTCAGGAAACATCATTTCAGCAGTAAGGATGGAACTAAAATGTATTTCTCTCACACAGTGCATGTGGAATGTCCTCAGAAAGTTGAAGGTATCAGGCAGTTCTTTCACAAGACATACCAGGATGAAGTTGGTAGTGTGTCCCCTGCATCCTGAACACACAGCATCCTCTAAGTCTTAGGCAGCTACTCTGATCATCAGTACATTCTAAAGCCAATGGAAAGAAGCAGAGAAAGGTCAACCACTTCCTCATAAAAATATGATCTGAAAATTGCACACAGTCATTCTGTTTGCACCTCAATGACAAAAGTGAGTGGCATTGACACATCTAGCTTCAAGAAATTCTGGGAAACAAAATATGTACTTGGGCAGCTTCATGTCTAAACCTCAAGTAGAATTTTTTTCTGCCAGGCAGAACAGGAAGGTGATGAGGAGGTATGGGAAGACTATAAGGATCTACTACAGGGTATGGACATCGGCTCATGAGTACCATCCTGCTGCAAGCCAGAAGGAAGTGAAAAGACACCAGCTATTGCAGGCTTGGGCTTTCTACATTAATGTTTCTGGAAGATCAATGGAAGATCAAGGTCCCAAAGTTGTATTAATATGCAAAGTTGTGCTCTGGTTAGCTAAAAAACAAAAATTTAAAAAATAAATAAAAGTTACTTCTTTCAGGTGCCAACAATGGCTAAAAGAATTCATGGAAAATTCAGCAATTAAGAAATTCAGATAAACTAATTGCAAGATGTTATTGAAGCTAAATGAATAAGGAGATGGCTCCATTGGACTCTTAGCTATTAAACGGATGAATTCTGGCAGACTTTTATCAAAATAAAGCACATTTTTTTTCCTGGGATAGTTGGTCTCTGGCCATTCTTTCTGGCAGCCATTAGATGACAGCATTGGTTTGTTTGCTAAGACATTCTCAGATGGATGCAAAATGATGATGTCAGCATAATGTTATTCTCTCTGCTGAGTGAGATGGAAAGCACACACCCATCATGTTCAAATGATATTACCACTCATATTTATGAAAAATGGAACATGGAGATAATACACACACATGTGCACATACACACACTAAAAAAAAAAGAGGATTTAAAAAGAGAAAGAAAGAAAAGAAAATTGTTAAAGAATACATTTTAATTCGTGGTTTTCTCCCTTCCTGCCCCCATGCACCCTCCTTCCTCTTCTCTCTCTCCTCTACAGGAGGTAAAGAATATAACAATGGCCAACCATGTTCAGAATATATAGTAGATTGGTCCAAAAAGGCCACATATGCACTCTGTCAAATGGGTATTTATTTAGACATCAAATTGGCAAGAAGGCAGTCTATGGTTCAAGAGAAATAGATGACTGTTCTGTTGAATATGGAGTAGATTCCAGTCTGTCAATCAATGGGCATGCTTCCAAGATCTAGAGTGAACAGCCACTGGCAACCCTAAGCAATTTGGATGTGATTTTTCAGGATGTGATTTTCCCAAACGTATGTGTTCCTATGTTCTTGTCTGCATGCGCGGATATGTAAAAGATAGCTCACCCAACAGAGCAGGGCTTTGTCCAGACACAATTGGGACAGAGGAGCAGGAAATAGAAACTCACATCCATCAAGTACCTTGTGTACCAGAGACAATAATGTACTGCTTATCTTTGATTTCACACCTGATTCCCACCAGGATCCTGTGAGTCAAGGATCATTATCACCCTTTTAGAGATGCAGAACCTGAATCATCAGATGAAAAACAACCTGCCCAAGGTCACTGAGAAGTGGAGATTCACACAAGCTCACTGTGCGGTGTCAGTTTTTTCAGACTGAGTGTGCTGCTGATCAGGCATTCTGCTTACTCAGCTCAGGGAGAGATACCAAAAGGACTCTTCCGCTAGAACACTATGGAAATCTGAGTTCCAAAGACTGTGTCTGCCATATTGCCTGCTATACACAGAGCTTAACACGGTGTCTTCAGCCCAATGCATTTATGAATAAAAGAGTGAATGAATAGAAATTGTTACATTTTCTACAAGAATGATGTACTGTTTTCTGAGAAGGTTCATGATCTCTACCTTGGATCTCGTCTCTTTTGTGTACAATGACTTCCTGCATCATGTTTCATAGTGTTCCACATTTGTCCATAGCATCATTGTTACTACTACTTAGCTGTCTCTTTAAGTGAGCACTATGTTTTATATAGAACATAGCTCAAAACATGTACAGAGCAGGGCGATGGTGGCACACACCTTTAATCCCAGCACTTGGGAGGCAGAGGCAGGTGGATTTCTGAGTTCGAAGCCAGCCTAGTCTACAGAGTGAGTTCCAGGACAGCCAGGGCTATACAGAGAAAACCTGTCTCGAAAAACCAAAAAAAAAAAAAAAAGATGAAAAACATGTACAGAAAAGCTCATGTACAGAGCATAAGCTGTTGTTCTATGTCTGTCCTGATTAGCTTTTCGTCAGCCTGACACAAATTAGAATTGTCTTGGAAGAGGAATTCTCAATAGGGGAAAACACCTCCATAAGACTAACTGATAGGCGTGTTTCTTGACTGACAGTTGATAAGAGAAGGCAGTGCCACCCCTGGGCAGATGGTCGTAAGTTGGATAAGTTATATAAACAAACCATCGGGAGAAAGTTGCTAAGAATGCTCCTTCATGGCCTCTGCTTTAGCTCTCGCATCCCAGGTCCCTGCCTTGAGTTTCTGCCTGAATTAGAAAATGAAATAAACCATTCCCTCCCTCCCCAAGCTGCTTTTTTCATGATGTTTGATCACAGCAATAGAAACCCTAAGACAAGGTCCTTGTGGGTGTTATCTCATCTAATCCTGCAATGACTCTACAAAGGATGTACTTTCTTCATTTGTGAGAAAACAAAGGTTTTGAATGACTTCATCACTTGATTCTATGATTCAAAGGATTGGACCCAAAATTGGTCCAATTCTAAAGGCCAGTGATGATTCTAAGCCAATTTGACATTTGAAACAGATTTATAAAATGAATACCTCTAAACTACATATTTTCAGGGATTACAATAAAAAATAATTTTCTTTATTCTTCCTTTAACTTAAAATAAATGATGGCAAGGAAGAATAAAGTTTTCAGATGCTTCAGCACTGGTAGAACACTTCACGCATGCACTAAAACTCATATACAACACCCTTCAGCATTCTACCTCACATTTCCCATTGTCTCACTGTTTTATGTTTCAGACCTGGGGGATAACAACACACCAAGCCCTCAGGAACATTGACAGAACTGGTATTACTCAGATCATGTTTTTCAGTCTCATACCATCATTGTACGCTCATGGTGTCCACCCAGGACCATACAAAAAGCTGTGGGTGTCAGTGACATAAAGCACATCTGACACAAGCGTGAGCAATAACCAGCCATTCAGAACTCCTAAAACAATGATATAGCAGCTGCTGTGGAGTGAGCAGCACCTGGAAATCCACTGGATTAAGCTCTATATGGAAAATGGTGTTCACTGCAGGATAAGGCATACAAATGCACTCATCTGAAGTTTATCTAGTATCAGCAATTGTCCACGTAATTTTTTAAAACTTAGAACAACAGGAGATCTTTCTCTAGAACTGTTTTATCATTTATCACTGAAAATTACCAAGACACCATGAAAATAAAAAGGCAGACGGACATTTGGAGAGTTGCAATTGTTTGCTTGTTTCATTGATTCTCTCCAGGGGATGCACCTCATACTCAGAGGCACCTGGGGCTGACTCCACCCACCCCAACTCCATCAGGGCTTCGACCATCACGCCTCCTATCCAAGGAAGCCACTGCTGAAACTGCTGCTGGCCTCTGCTTATACTCACTCTCTATTCATAAACTCAACCATGCTCTTCAGCCAGTGGTAGGAAGGGCCATTCTCCAGCACAGAGCCCTGTAAG
Organism: Mastomys natalensis; assembly: GCA_021653895.1. NCBI lineage: Eukaryota > Metazoa > Chordata > Mammalia > Rodentia > Muridae > Mastomys > Mastomys natalensis. Next base: position 1,874,047 of record JAJTUV010000391.1, read on the forward strand.
ATCAGCCCTGCTTTTAGAAGGGAAGAACGGGTCTTCATTTTACCTTACACAAAAACTTCTAGGAAACCCAGCTCCCGGGTAACAAGTGAAAACATCCAGTGCAATGAAAAATCCCTTCTGCCCTGTTGTTTCCTCGAGTAGTCCCTTATCTGTGTATAAGCTCATAATACTTTAAAATGCAGCAACACCCTTGCACTCACTGTTGACGTGGTGAGAGAAAAACCATCCTTACTGTCCTTTCCTAATGACAGCACAGCACCTCAGAATCCTCCTGGAAAGACAGCCTGAAGAAACACGAAACACTTTTCTCATTGCAGGTGAGATTTTTAAAAGGAACTAGTAAAAAGAGATTTAGAAAGTATTCAAACTAAATCAGGACGACTTCATGGGAAAAAATAATTTCACTTACATTATTTTGTATATTATGTGGCTTCCCTATAATATACATCTGCATGCCACAGATATGGGGGGAAATTTTTGTGTTAGTATGGTTTCAATAAGTATATCACAGATCAATGAATTCATAAAGTAAATATTGTTCCTAGTGACTCATGTTTTTATCATCTGCTACTCTTCCTCCTAAAGTGATTCCCCTAAATTACAGCCATATTAGAATATTTATCCTTAGGGAAACTTGATCTCTGGATAAGGCACTTTATTAACCATCATTAATCCTCATAGTAAACTACAATAGTTAACAGGTTATTAACTTCCCTATTCGGGGACACAGTGACATCCTGAATGCCTCAGGGAGAGAGTGACAAGAAAGGAAGTAAAGATGGATCTCTGAGACTTTCCACCAAGGAGCTAGAGCCCAAGCACCAGAATTCCAAGGGTGGGAGACACTGAAAAGCGTCAATGCTGGGTCACTTCAGCTCCCATTGGCAATGTCTCCATGAGTGACGAGTCCGAGCTATATGATTTAATCCTAAATCATATCGTTCTGTTTTGGGGACATCAACATTGTCTTAGTCTCTTTTCCCTTGTTGCTGTGACAACATACTTTGACAAAAGCAATTTAAGAGAGAAGACATTTATTTTAGCTCATCCGTCAAGGTAAAGTCCTTCATGTTACAGAAACCAAGGAGCTGGAGACTGAAGCAGCTGGTCACATTGCATCCACAGTCACAAGATAGCAGAGAATGATTGTCACTGCTCAATTCCACTCTCTACACTTACACTGTCCAGGGTGCCCTGCCCAAGGAATGGCTAAGCCCACAATTAACATGGGTCTTCCCAGCTCAACTAATGCAATCAAGATAGTCTCCCATGGCCATTCCCACAGACCCATCTCCCACTTGATTCTATATTCCATCATGTCAATGATATATATTAACCATTACATGTAACTATTAATGACTCTTCTCTTGTTGACCCCAACCTTAATATCTTTTCCTCCTTAACCAGAGATAGTACAAAACAACTCCACTTCCATGCACTCTTATCTTCAAGAGCATAAAGATACAATATCCCTCATCAATTAGTCTTTGACCAAGTTCTTCTAAGCCCCTTCACATGACCTCATTTCAAATCTCCTCCTCACTCTGATCACCTTGCCAGTTTAATAATAAATTGCCCATGCAGAGAACCTTGGTAGTTAAGGTCAGATCTGTCATAAAATTGAACTATGTTAGCTCGTTCTTACTTTCCTTTATTTCCTCACTCATCAGCAAAGAAAACTAACCAGAAAATCTCCACTCTCAATCTCCCCAGCTACCCTGCTTCCAGCCATTTCTTAGCAGCCAAAGTGACTTTGTGACAAAGGGTCCACTGCTCAGTGTCCTGCAGCATATAAAATGTAATGTGACTTGTCAGGTGACGCTCCAGCCAGAGGCCACCACTACACTAAAGAGAAAAGAAATCTCTCTCCTTAAAAAGAGGCACCTGTGTAGCTGTTTATTAGCTCAACAATTCTAGAGGGGTATTAGTGAAAATCAAAATACTAAGATATACCCTGCATTATGTATAGTATGTAAATACAGTTTTATATTCACCATGTTAAATCTTACATGTCATCAATTTAAGCAATCTTGTCATACAGCCCTTATTGTTACTTCTATAAAGGATATGTAGTGTCTTTCTAAATAGATAATAATTCCTTCACTGGTATAAAGTTGTTTAATTTACCTCCAATGTGTTCCTAATATAAACAACCATGCTATAAATGTCTTAAAGCATAAAGCTTTTTTATTCTCTTGAAAAAAGAATTTTTGTTCTCTAGACAAGTACCCGGTTTTTTTAATTATTAAGTCAAAAGGAATTACCAACTTATTACTCAATTTTGATAATGAACACTATTAATTTTGATAATCTGGCCGGCCATATAAGGTAAGAGTATCTGTTCTTAACCGGCGTCTACTACCTGCAGACTGAAGTATATATCAATAGATCTCAGTGTGACCTTCAGTAAGACTGAGATAAAGGCTCTACTTTATTTGTGTGTTGAGAAAACAGGAAGCTATAGAAGCCACATAATTTTCTGGCATGGTTTAGGCAGAAAGGCTGAGAAATAGTTTCATCCTTTTAGGGATAGAAGGCTTGAAGCCGAGTGTTTTTGACTTTGAAACCAGGTTTTTACTTTTGTGACTGAGCCTCCTCTTACCAGCAGTACCTTAGAATAATTGCATGGCCATCCTCCTAGAAGGAAGAGCAAGATATCATTCAACAAGCATTGGTTAAACTGAAGAGTGGGGAGGCCTGCCTCCTTGGACACTTTGGTCCCTTTCATCTGGAAGTTTCAGAAGTCCTTGGTGTGTGTGTGTGTGTGTGTGTGTGTGTGTGTGTGTGTGTGTGTGTGTGTGATTTGTAATCTAATAGTCTCTCCATGCCTATGACTCTACATGGAATAGTAAGGTCAAGTATGGTGTTTTGTAGCTGAGACTCAGGAGAGAAATGGAAGAGCCAGGAGAGAGATGGAAACTACAGCAAGCATTCCCATGCTCTCTGCTACCTTAGGGGGCACGTAGGCTGACAGCAAAGATGAGGACCGAGAGAAATTAAAATGTCTGTATATTTGCTTAACCCTATAATAAACAAACCAGGCATGCAACATCTTTGCATAACTCTCTTACTAATAAATGTATGAGTAACATGATTGCATATGGAAATTTTCAAAATAGAACAATAGAGACTGTCTCTGCCCTCAAGGGACCCTGATGTGAACATTACAAAAACAGGACAAAAATGGTCTAGGGAGGCAAGCCTAGCCAGGTTGGAAAGTGGTAACTACCCAATGCTAGCAGAGAAGTTAGTTCAGGTAGCTTGGAGTCTGCTGATGAAAGTTCAAGAACGTCCACATCAAAGGCCAACCTCAACCTTTAATTTCGGTCTGTGAAATAGGACTGATTATAACCACTAGATAAGACTGTGGTGAGTGGGTATTGGCTGAAATAAAGTATGGAGGAAGAGCTCTATAAACTATGAAGAAATATGCAAATATTGATTAAAATAAGTCCTGATTATTTGAAGCAAGATCTTTATTAAAATGTTCCATCATTTCCTTCACTTCCATCATTATCCCTCTATTAATATTCATTAAGCATCTGCCTACCACCAGCCACCCACTTGTAGATGCACTAACTTTAATCCTCCCCAAAGCCCACAGATGAGAACCATTATATCCAACACAGCAATAAAGGAGCGTGGAGCATGGTGCTGATGGCCATGATAATAATACAAAGTCCTCTTAGTCTACTCTTAGGATTTCTTCCAACATATCTCTACCAGAATGCTGAGTTTGGATGTCAGGATCCTAGTCTGATTCAATCATGTGTCTTCTTCCAATAGTCTACGCATCCCACCAACATTGACCAAGAGCTTACCAAACTCTAAGATAGTTCCAAGTGCTACACACACTGTATTAAACAGAGAAGATGGCTTTGCTCTTTCAGAGCCCAGTTCGATGTGCAGACAGTAAATGGATAAACAAATACATCAGTATGATGCTACCAAGAAATAATAGTTGCTATGGAGAAAAATTAAATGGCAACCAAGTAAATGAATGATGACTTAGTGAACAAATTAGCATTTACCTAATTAGAGAGATTTCCATTTGTCTCAATAGAACTTAGAGTGGAGTCTTTTCATTCATGTTGATTCTTCAACCAAAGACCCAAAGACCCTGGACAAATAACCTCCTGTACCAACATAGAGTTGCATGTTGTTGGTAAAGGAACTATATAGGCTGGAGACATATGGTCACCTTACAATTTCTTTTAGACATCTTTAACCATGGAAACCTACTCTTGTGTTGATGACTAGTCTGAGATGGTGTCACAAAATGAAGACCATTCTGGAAAAGTTGCTGTCTACAACTTCACAATTCTAATATGTCTGTAGCCCCAGAACTTTCCGGTACAGTAAGATCTAAGAGCTGCATGATTCCTAGCAGGAACACAGTGATGTGGGTACTTTAATGCCAAAATTAAGACTAGGGGCACTGGAAATCTGAATGAACAGGAGACAATTACCATGCAAGAATGTCTTCCTAGGCAAAATCTACATGGAGTCTTGGCCAAGACCCCTTAGTTTATTACCAATGAAAATTAATTTGTCTTAGTTGGTTATGTTGTGAAGTATAATATGTACTATAATCTTATGTGGTTTTCTAATGACCAGAATAAATCTCAAAACATGAAGTACAGCTCCTAGGCTATGGCATACACAAAATTCTCTGGTATGATGCCAACTGAGATCTAGAGATAATGTGATGAGTGCCTTTGATGGGATAACTCCAGCCTCCTCATTTAAAAAGAGGCTCTCTCAATAAATAACCCTTACTGACAGTTTACTTCTCCTTGGGTGGGGAAGGCAAATAGCAACAGTGTAGTCCTGGGAGCTAAAGCGTGAGACTTACGTTGAAATGTATCTCAGCTATTTCCTGGATGAGTCATCTTCCATAAGCCACTTATCCTTTTTAAGACTCTATTTCCTCATCTGTAGAATGGAGATAATACTTATGAAGCAGCATTCTTGAAAGGATTAAATAAAGGGACAGACATCCACATTCATCATAAAAACCAAAACATCTCCACCTAGTTGTGTTTACTATTAAGACATCCTTGCTTCCATCTGAATGAGATGTGTCAATTTAGGGGTTTCAGCAACTATCCCAAATGTATTTTTGAGACTGTAAAAGAGAGACACTTCAGCATTTAATGTTACAGTTTTTAGTAAAAAGGGAGGAGGGTACATTTTCTGAGCTCTTTTCCACTGTCATAACTCAAGGAGCTGCTACTCCAAGCTCAATGCCATTGCTTTTGGTGGATATTAGAGTCCAGAAGAGACCTGCTGGGATTCAGGTTCTTGTGACATGTGAATAGGAACACAAGACATGATTATTTATTAAGAGAGAAGGACACTTCTGAGCCAGAGCTGAAGAGAGTTAGAAAATATATTCAACCACCACAGGAGTTACATCCCCTATGGTTCCTGTACACAGCACCTGCCTTCTTCTGCATCTCTATATCATGGGCCTTTCTCATGCTCGTCTGTCCCTTACATGTAGCCCTGGGTGAGAGGTGCTAGTTTTTCTTTCTGTCATTAGTATATTTCCTATGCTAATCTTGCTGCCCCTCTGCTGCCACATCCCAAGTATCTTCATAAGCACTGAACAAAGGCTCCATTTATCCAGTCATTTTTTTAATTTAATTATTCATTCTCCATCTGTCATTAGATATTCATATGCTCATTTGATAAGTCCATTCTGAGCCCAGTACTACACAGGAGCAGTTAAAGGGTTGGGTTCACCATCCAGGAGGAGAGGCAGAGAAGTAAATCAGTGACTAACTGCAATGCATTAGGATCGGACAGCAACAATGAAAACAACAATGCTGAGGAGAAAAGTTAATGTGGCTGGCCAGTCTTTGGTCTGAAAGCAGCGAACGGTGTCTCCCATGGACTTAAACACAAATCTTACCACAGAAAAGGTCTGATGAGGACTTCCAGGCTGGCCTACTTTCATGGCTCTTAGGATGACAAGTTGTACTTGCCAATGCCAAATTCAACATAACAAATCCCCAGGTAGTATGGTGAGATGCAACTGATTCTAGTGATGGACATATCATCAGTGATACACATACCCTGACTCCCTCCCAACAGGGAAAACAAGACAGCATGTCTCGTCCCTGCTCTGACAGTGGACATACATGTGGCTTCCCCCCAAGATGCATCCTCAAAGAATCCTCTGGACATAAAAATGGATTTCAGATGCCAGATGCAAAACATAAATTATTTTTGTTGCTACTCTAAAACTGTAATTTTACTACTATTATGAATTACAATGTAAATTTATGATATTGCTAATGGTCTTTTTGCAACACCTTTAAAGGGATCATTTGTCCTCCCCCTCCCAGGGCGACCATGACCCACAAGTTGAGAACAACCGCTCTTCCGCTTCCTGAGCCAGGCAAAGGCCCCTCTTGCTGGCAGTGAAAGGGAGTCCATTCCAGGCTTTTGCCCAAAGCCATTTGGTGAGTCACTGGTGAAGACAAAGTACCCAGCCTGCAAGGTGTGGCTGCTCTAGATGACAGGCCATCTGTCAGTTTTCTCCTTGATTCATTCATTTTCAAGGGCCAAAACCATGACAACATCCATGGTTCTCATTGGCAAGACTCATTAATGACAACAAGCACTCTACAAGGCCTTCCATGCAAAAGGTGAGAGATATCAGTTCCCGTGAAAGGGAAACACACTGCACAAAGCTCAGCCATGCGCAGAGCCAATGTGTGCTGTGAGGTCAGAGGCCAGTAAGGTGTGCATTCTATAAAGAATGTCTGAACTTGCCAGATCTTAGGGAAGTTGGACTTCTCCCAAGAAGAGTCTTGCCCTGACTCTTGATAACTGTCAGCACATCTCACAAAGGCAGGAACTCTTGAGATAGAGGTGCCAAGCAGCCGGGAACCATTAAGGCTAAAATTCAAGTTGCTGAAGGAAACTGGAGCCTGGGTTCTTCTTTCTTTTCTGAGCTGAGCCCTGAGAATGCAGGAAAGATGCCATTAATGTGAATGTGCTCCAGGCCTGGAGAGCATCATTTCACGGAGGCAGTGAACTGCAGCACAAGGCTTCTCATTGACATTTTGGACTACATCGTTCCCTATAAGATACTGACCAAGGCCTCTGGCCTCTATACCTAGGTACCAACAGCATCTCCTGCTGGTGACTATGACAACACTGTCTCAACATTGACAAATGTGTCCCAGAAGACAAATTTATCCCCACTGGAGAACCAGTACTACAGTGGCTAAAAGCATGGACTCTGGAATCAGACAGGGAACTTACAAGATATATTAATTACTCTGATCCTTCATAGTCTTAATGGAGCTAAATATGCTAAAAACAGAGGTTAGGGGAACTAATGAAATGAGCTTCATAGAACCCATGACACTGAACCAGGTTGGTAGAAAGCCAGCATTTGGAAACATATCACACCTACTTGTCAGAAAAGGAAACTGAGGCTCAAGGATGTAAGAGAAATCCCTCAGCAGTGAACAGCCATGCTGGTGTGTGACCATTGTTCAGCGTGACCCTAAAAAGTCCCAGAAGCGCTGTTTCTGGCCCCATCCTGTACTCTGTAGTTAAAGAAGCAAAAAGAGAAAAATCTATGTACCACATCTCCAGATCCAGCAAAGTAAGCAGGCATACAGCCTGGCAGGTTAGTAATGCCTGCTGTCTGCTACGCCTGGAAGAAATGCAATGATTCTCAGAGGTGAGCACCTGACCCAGCCCAGTTCATACAGGGCACTCAAACAGTTTCCTCAAAGACGTCAACCCTCTCCAACCTCAACACGCTGTTTAATTCATCAAGCAAATCGTAGGCAGTATTAGCAACAGAGGCTACAATGATGCCCCCAATCCTGACCTTGCAGGCAATATGGACTGAGACTTCAGTCACAGCATGCTTGTAGAAAAGGAATAAGCGGACTAGCTTCACACAGCCTGAATCAAATCTCTTCACTCAGAAACACATGACAGACCAGGACAAAACATGCCGGCAATCACGTTATCCACTGCAGTGTGGTGAGAGGTTAGCACACTCAGGTCTCCAGCGTGGTGCTCCTTGCTCAATGTCAGAGACAATTAAAACTTACTCAGCATGAATAAGCAATATGGGTGAGTAAGTTTAAAAAAAAAAAAAAAAAAAACCCAAGTGCCACAAACAGCTCGTCCTTTTCCTTGAAGATGCCGGTTGCCTAAAAAGGGACAATGATCCTCACAACAGACAAAAGGGTTTCTTTCTCAAGCAGAGCGGGCTATTTTAACTTCCCTGAATTTCACGTAGGGAGTGAGCTCACTGCTGAAAGTCCATGTTCATACTCTGTCTGGTTGTATTAAGTCACCTGCATTATGGCTGTGTCACCGTGGACCTTCAGGAACCCCAGTAACTTGAGCCTGTTTCATGTGATAGGACCTGATCCCTGCTAAGACAGTGGGGAGGACCAAACCCCATAGTGGGGCTTTAGGAACAACTTCAAAGGTAGAGAAGATACCAGTGGTTGCTCAGAATGTGTGTCTCAACCCAGGAGGATCTTCCCTGGGACGATCTAGAAATACAGACCCTTTACTCCACCCCGGAACAGCATCTGTCTTTGAACATGGGAACCTATGTTCTAACAAGTTCATTACCTGATTCTGGGGTTCAAGTTTAGAAAACACTACCAAAGATGGTCTTCTCCTTAACCATCCATTCCATTAACTCACTCAACAAATATTTATCGAGTGTCTACTCCCCAGTAGCTTTGCCATCAGATGACAGGTATATAAGACTGAATAAAAGTGGCACTGGTTTTGTTCTTGCAGACTTTACATTCTCCTCCATGCAGACATGGGATTTGGTGACCACTTTTGAACGCAAACCCATGAAGGAGTTTTAAACATATCCTTATTCCTGGCAAATAGGTGAGTACAGAATCCCACAACCCTGCACAGCATTTAGTAAGCCTTGGGATTACTCTGGGTGACAAAATGACAGAGTCCCTTAGACCACCCTAGCACATTTTGCCCACTTGTTTATTTACGTTGCCATTTCCCCAATCAGAACGCTGAGCTCCTTGAGACCAGGTCTCATGAATCCTGGCTTCCCGAGGCTCAGCCTGGCACCTGGAACTCATTCAGTATTGGCTGGATGAATGCAAAAAGGGTTAAACTCCAATTAGCCTGGCAACTTACCCAGTGCTCTTAGAGTCCTTAGAATGCCTGAGACACCCTGGCCTGGGAAAGGGGCCCTTGTCTATCCACAGCTCATGTCAGCAGAACATCTAGAAACCTAAGTGTCTTCCAAGTTTCCCTCAAGGAAGTTGTCTTTTTCTGAAAGTCCCGCCCTATGGGTTAGAGAAGGGCAGGAGAAACTGGAATGGAAGGACAACAGATGGAGCTTCTGTCTGGTGTTTGGGGCTTACAGGGAATTGCTAGCCCCTGCCCATAAACATTACCTCAGTGATATTACCAATAAGCAGTCCAGAGTTTTCTCAACTGGAAATCCCAGGACAACCTGAAAGGGGCAGGTTTGGCCTAGTTTGGACACTTGCTGGACTTAAGCCAGACTATGTGCTTACTTAGGAAAGAGAAGCCTAAAGCATGAAAAGTATTCTGCATGCTGAAATCACGTTACCCAAGAGCAATGTAGAAATGAGGGTTTCAGGTCATATTTCAGCTCTCAAGGAATAAAATCCCCGCTGAGTCTGTCTATACTGTTTGTGCTTTGCTTGGTGACTTGCATTTAAAAACATAGTTTGTAGAAGAGAGAGTTTGAGGATACAATGAAATCAAAGACACTCGTGGGCTACAGGAGGGCTCTAAGAAAAGGTGGAGGAAGGGGAAAAAGAGAATAAGAGGAGAGAGGAGGAGGAAGAATGGGAGAATCAAGAATAACAATGAGGGGAAGAGGGAGAGGGATAGAGGAGCTGGAGCAGAAGGAGAATTAAGACAGGGGAGAAAAGGAGGGGAGAAGAAAGGAGGAGGAGGAAGAGGAGGAAGGTCTAGAAGAGCTCCACAGCTGGGACACCAGTGAGCATCTCTTGATGAACAAGATTTTCAGCTTGTGTCCCAGAAGAATACCCCAGAAGGTAATGACAGCTGATACCCCAGAAGCCAGAAGTTGATGTCAGCTTAACTGGCAGCTTCCCTATCACAGTACCCAAAGCAAGGCTGACTCTTGCCCTCGGTTTTCAAAAGCCTCTTAGACAAAGCACAAGTAAATAATTTAGGGGCTCCCAATCTGTGCATGAGGGAGGGGAAGAGGGGAGGAAGAACACCCCTGCTCGGCCACCTACATGTTGCTACCCAGTGTAGAAACCACACAGCAGAAGCAGCTCTGTGGGAAGCCATGAAGCCACATAAAGGCTCAGCCTTCTCCCCGCAAGGTGACCTGGAGCTCTGAAAATGGGTCTGGACTTGTGAGACTATAGGACACCTTCCAGAAATTCATTAGGTATTCAGAACAAGAGGAGGTACCAGGAAGTAAAACCAGCAAGAAACATGGAGGTCTGACAATGATCAGTCAACTGCTTGCCTAAGTCAGGTGCCCTTTAGCCTTTGAGGTCAAGAACCTTTTGTGAATCTGAACAAGGGCTCCCTCCTAGAAAACTCTGTCTCTGTCCTTCTCTATGTGTGCCTGCCTATCTCTCTATCTCTCTATCTCTCCATCTCTCTATCTATCTGTCTGTCTGTCTCTATCTCTCTCTATTTCTCTATCTCTCTATCTATGTCTATGTCTATCTCTCTCAGACATGCGCACACTGAATCAATACTTCCAGATCCCTGGATAGATATTCATACTGTAGACAGTAGGGAGACACAGATGATTTGCAGCAATCAGGTGGCATGTCTTAAGAAAAGATGGGAGAATGGATAAACCTAGAAGATATGAAAAGTAAAATATGCCAGATGCAGAAATAAAAATTCTGCATGGTCTTGCTTACATAGGGAACCTATGATGTCAGATACAGATATGCAGACACAGAGAGGATGATGATGATGACACAAGTGGAAAATGGAGTCACGTGTTAGTCAAAAGTCAGTGTTGCGTGAGTGCAAGATGGGTGAATGTAGGGCTCTAACACGGAGCGTTATGACTATTGTTAGTGATACAGTTTTCTACACAGGAAATTTTCATTTAAAAAAGTAGGATTTGGGTGATTGCACCTCAAAAATAAATGGTGGCAGATAGATATGTTACATAGCTTGAGTGTAGGAATCAACTCACAGTGTATATGGATGTCAAAACATCATGTCCCACACTACAATTTGCTTAAGAAAAGTGTCAGAGGAAAAGAAGGTGGAAGTCTTCATTTGAAGCCAAACAGACTTCGACATGAGGCTCTGCTTGGACTCTTATTAACTGTACAAGTCAAGCCAGTCAGATCATGGCTGAGTGGATTATAGTACTAGAGACTGGGCAATCCTGGTCTAAAATATCTGGGACTAGAAGTAGTCAGGAGTTTGGACTTTTTCATTTTTAGGAATATTTGCATATATAACTGAGATGTCTCGGGGACTGGACCAATTATTAAATAAAGCTCATTTTGCAGCACATGCACCTTGCATATATGGTCTGAATGTGATCTTATAACAGTGTTCATGGGGCATCCATGAACAGGAATACATGAGCAGGTATGGAATTTTAAACTTGGTTTATCATGTCCACTTCACCTTCAGGGTTTTCAGATTAAGAATTCATAGCCATTTTGTCCCCACTTCCCAAGACTGTAGAAAAGATTGAGTGCCTTGCAGGAATAAATGGCACAGATCCCCGAGCTTGTGGGAAGCACGTGGTGAAGACATGTGAAGAAACTCAGCTCTGGTGGGTACAGCTAAGAGGAGAGGAGTCTTGGCCATCAACACATGCAGCAAGGGATCCTGGTGACAGACAATGGCTGCGATATACACATGGGAGACATGAGACATGACTTCTTTCAACATCCATGGTACCTGAGCCTTGTGGAGCCAGAAATTCATGATGGGAGAGTAACCAAGATAGTAGCTCATCAATAGTGTTTTCAAACAGATCAGACAACCAGGTTATGCATAAGTTTTAAACTTGGCAGCCACCAGCCTATTCTTCAGGTTGTGAAAGCAATATTCAAATGGATAATGAGGTAGATTCCCAATCGGGTGATAAAAGCCTCCATTGAAGATGCCGACCATAGATACAGCATGGACACTTCATCCTAGCTTACTCAGAGGGAAAGACAAAGATCATTTGAGGTCACCTTGTTTACAGAACATGTTCCCAAATGCTGGGACACAGTAGGCACTTAGTAGCCTCATATTTGATTGGCAAATGAATGAAATAAGAGTCACCACTGTACTCTGCAAAGGGATAGAGAAAATATGTAAAATGTGACCTCAGGGCTTCTATAGTTACCCCATTGCTCTCATTCTGAGATGTTTAGAGGGAAACCAGGACTAGACATAGCCTCAAAGACCCAGTCCTTGATACAGATTGAATTGTGCTCCCTCCCCACCTCGGAATTCATATGTTGAAGTCCTAATCTGCAGTCTCTTAACTTGACCTGGTTTGAAGATAGGTTTGTAGATAACCAAGTTACCAAGAGGTCTCTAGGGGAAACTCTAATATGACCGATGTCTTCAGAATGGGGAAGATTTAAAAACAAATACACACCCAGGTAGAATGCTACAGAGAGATGAAGGCAAAGATGGGTGAATTTAATTCTTCTGCAAGACAAGGACCCTGAGAAGTTGCATCAAACACCAGGAGCTAGACTGAGGATGCAAAATCTCTTTCTCCTATGGCCCCTGGAAGAGAACAGCCTTGCTGCTGCCATGTTGTTCTCAGCTTCCACAAGTGTGAGACAGGAAATTTCCCTTCTGCAAGCCACCTTGCTTGAGCCACTTTGTTATGGTAGCTGAGGGTTACTAAGCTCTCTTGTCTACACACCCATTGGCTCTGGAGAACATGGGAAATTAATTAATACGACTTTTACTGGGGAATATATCTTTTTAAGATGGCTATAAAGGGGCTTTGGGAGAAGGAAGTGGGGCAGTGCTGGGGATCCAACTTGGGGTGACTTGGGAGCTAGGTAAGCACTCTACCACTGACGTACATCCTCGGCTCCAGGGCACAGAACTTGCTTACTCATTCTTTTTACTAACATTTCCTGAATGCCTGGGAAATGTCACCATCAGCTAGGTTCCCGTGCCATTAGTAGACACACATGAGCCCCATAAGAAGACTCAACACAGAGCATCCTGCATCTAACACTGCCATGATTCAGTGGAGGTAGCCATGCATGAGATCTCATTCTGCCCAGGAAAGAAAGCAGATAGTCACAGAAAATATGACATTCTTAAGCAAGAATTAGAAATTTCCCAAGTAGAAAGGTAGATAAGGACATTATGAGAAATTAAACTCTCTATAGTGAACTCTGGAGTCCCTGGAAAGGGCACAGGTACCATAGGCAACACAGAGGAGTCAAGGAAACCAAGCTTCAAAAGGCCTTTGTTACTATACCAGGAAGGCAAAGGCAAAGCAAGCTTCAGAGGGCCATGAGAGGATCCTCCGCATATTTCTGTGGCTGGTTGTGAGGCTGTGTCTGTCATCCAAGCCACCAGAGGAGAGAAGGCAACCCAAGAGGAAGACCTTCTGCCTTCTGAAATATCCTCCCAATGTCTTTTTCCTGTCATTTCAAGGAAGAGCACAAGGGCTAGGAGATGGCTGTCAGTGAAACTTGGGGGACCTACCTGAGTTTCGTCCTTAAAAATCACAAAGAAATGTCAGGTATCAGCCGGGCGGTGGTGGCGCACGCCTTTAATCCCAGCACTTGGGAGGCAGAGGCAGGCGGATTTCTGAGTTCGAGGCCAACCTGGTCTACCGAGTGAGTTCCAGGACAGCCAAGGCTATACAGAGAAACCCTGTCTCGAAAAACCAAAAAAAAGAAAAAAGAAAAAGAAAAAAAGAAATGTCAGGTATCCCCAGCCTATCTCCCTCTGTGAGCTCTAGAACATAAGAGATCTTGTCTGGGGGGACAAACTGTGGACAACACCTAAGAAATGACACCCAAGGTTATTCTTTAGTCTTCATGAACACACACACACACAATGTGCACCCTCACACAAGTATACACATAGAAAAAGAACAGAAGAAAGAAAGTCACCCCACCGAGTTCTCACACCCTCTCATTCCCCTTAAAAGATGTAGAGGCGACCACACGAAGATGGTCTGAATCTAGGAGTCATTGTGGACAAAAGGTGATGGATGTGGGTGACATTTCCCTTCAAAGCTGTTTATAAGCCAAGCTCAGCCTGCCTCAACTAGGGTGGGTGGCATCCAGCCTATGGGTCCCCTTCTAGACTAGACTGCTCCACACTAAGCTTCCCTGTTCTGCCTCCCTAAACAGAATGGCAGTAACTGAGCCAGCAAGAGCAAGCAGGGAAAAGGAGGCATGGAGCCGTGCAGAAGTCATAAAGTCACCAGGGCCAGAATGACCAACACTCTATTAGATCCAGTCCTGCATCTCAAGATCTTTAGATATGTAGGACTTCAGCAGCACTACCCTAGACCACCAGCATAGGGACCAGGGACCTCCACAACCTTTCTTCAGCTGCTGGCCTACTCACCCTTCAACACTATCAGAAATAAGAGAACACTCCTCTTCTGTATTTCAGCTGACCTCCAAACAGCTCTCGTGGCTAAAAACTTCCTTTATTGTGTCTTCCTATTAGGAACCAATAATTTACAGGCTCCCTGAGCCACCTACACTAAGTGACAATAGAATAAAGTTTCAACTCAGCTGCCACTGACACCCTTCAAGCATCTGAGGGTGGCACTCATGTCCCATGCCCTCTAAATGGCTTCAGCCCTTCAGGGTGAAAGCCCTCAGCTTGTCCAGCTTCTCCCCATTTAACTTTACTTCTGGTCAAGTTCCTCTGAACTACTGCCAAAGTCAGAACAGCTTCCTGTTTGTCATTTAAGACTGATGCTGGGAGGAACCTCACTCCGTGTTCTTTGCTCACCACTCTGGCAGAATGTGTGCCCAGAGCAGTTTGGGAGGATTTATTTTGGATCACAGTTTGAAGGGCTATCAGTCCATCATGGGGGGTAAAATCACGGCAGTGAGAGCTCCTGATGCTGCTGGGTCACATCTTAGGAATCAGGAAGCAGAGGTCAGAACTGGAAGCAATCCAGGATACAACCCTCAAAGGCTTGCCTCAAGTGGCCTATGTCACCAGCCAGATATGATGTCCCAAAGGTCCCTCAACCTCCCAAATCAGCACCACCAATGGTAAAGAATGGCTAAAAATTAGCCTGTGTTTTCACCTCCAACCCATATTACACTCCAGTCTCAGTCTCCTCTGTTCTCCAAGATCCAAACAGACAATTTCCTCTTTGGCATGTCGTGACAGCTCTGGGCATTCCAAGGACATCTCATGTCTAGGGATAAAATGGACAAAGGGAGAGACTGAAAGGGAGAGGCAATCATGGAGGGGAAGGCATGTGGTTATAAAGCAGGATACGGGTGTTGAATGAGGGTGGAAAGGCTCCCCCTCCTTCCCATCATTCTTCTAAACGTGCACCCAAGGCTGTCACTGGATTTATCTGCAAAGTATGAAAATTAGATCCTGTGGGGCAGTTAACTGGAGGATATGCAGATCTGATGTGTTTATCATGGAATGTTCTGAATCATAGGGGAGGCCCCTCCCCCATGATCTCTAACACAATTGAACCAGGTGAGGATACATTTTTTAGAATTTTTATTTTTGACATATTTGCAATCTCTAAATTTCCACCTTGTGCAAGTGCAATAAATATCCACTTTATAATTTATAAGCAAACGGAGATGCAATGCTAATCATAAATATTAATGGAAGAGCAGAGATTAAGATGCACGCTCAGTCACGGAGCCTGAAAGAGCACTTCTCTGGGCAGCATGATAGTGTGGCAGCCATGCTTACTTTCCACTGACACTGGATGCCACACAACAACGTTTTGGTGCTGCTGTAAAAGTCATCACTCTTTGTAGGGCCTCTTGACCCTCGGCAGTGTTATGAAGAAACTGGTGAAGCTGCATTAACAGAGGTAACAGATCTAACATGAGGGAGGGGACCATTGCACTGGCTCTTACCAGTTCAGATGACACTAAAGGATTGTGTTCTAGTTTGGAAGTTATACTCTGAAAAACAACCCTGAAATAACATTGGTTTCTTTTCCAAAGTCAGTGACAAACATATCTAGGACACTTGAAACCCCACCAGCAGAGGAGACTAGCTAGAACTGGGTGTGCTCAGCCTGCCTGGGATGTGGGATATATAGTAAATAGTGCCATTTTATGAAGAATTGTCTTGAGATGACAAATGGATGTACTTTATGTGGCCCAAGGGTTAGAGCCAATCGGTAGAGTTAAAGATAAAACTTAGACACATTCTGCAGAACTTCCCTAAAGTGCTATCTCCAGAGATGAAGTGAGCCTCCTGGCACTAAAGGTGGGCAAGCACACAAGTTGGCTTCTGTTGAAGGTGCTGCAGAGCACACACAGGTTGTTGACCTAGAACATGAGCCCCGTTGACCTAGAAGATGAGCCTCATGGAGTGGTTTTAGGTGGTAGATGAATGGTTGGTTTATTTAAGTAGTTGTATGGTAATCAATTCCATGTTCGTAATTCAAATGAGGTTGTGTTTACTTAAATTAATCAGAATTTAAAAGAAAACAATCATCCAGAGGCTGGAAAAATGGCTCAGCATCTAACAACATGCACTGCTCTTCCAGAGGACCCATGTCAGGCAGCTCACAACCACCTATAACTCCGGCTGCAGAAGATCCAGAATCTCCCACCGGACCCTGCTGGTACTTGCACTCATGTGTACACACTCAGACAAAGACATACATATACTTAAAATTAAAACAAATTAAACCCTTTCTAAAAAAAAAATCACTAAATAAGAGACATGCAAACTAAGCAAAAGTCATGTCTGACCACTGCCGAGGCAGTGTGGCCAGGAAGTCCTCCTCCCAGCTCCAACACCCTAAGAGCAGCAGAGAATCAATCTAACATACTCTCCAGCTCAAGGTCACTTTCACTTTCTGTTGACCTTCCCACAAAACACAGCCCCAATCCCTTGGCTGCTCTTCAAGTCACCTTTCACATGTCAGATCTAAGTAGCAAGAAGTTCGGATCTTCTCTGGAAGTAGGAGCTCTTTCAGAAAGTTCTGCAGCTTGTGCCTAAATCTTCTAACCTGTAACTCTAAAGAAGTATAACCCAAAGTCCCTAGTGCAATTGGATCTGCCTGACTGTGAAACAACCTACCTTGATCTCTTTTCCTCCTCTCCATCCAAATGCACCTATCTTGGATTCTTGACAACCTGTTTTTCTGTTAGAAGATAAACGTAGCAAGTAGATGCTCTTTTTCCTGAGCTACTCATCCTGCCTCCGTCTACAGGAGTGCGCACTTATTGAGTGCTGTCTTGTACAGAGCATTTGAACCACAAAAGGCAAATAACTACCAGAGGTAAGGACATCAAGTTTTAATGCTTTACAGAGTTTTTTAGAGAAATGTATTTTTTGTTCAGGAAGGACTTTTGGGATCCCCCAAATAATTCACAGTTCTATTAGAATCATATGTTTCACTCTTCACAGTTTGAAAAGCACTTTCAGTACCTATTTTTTCTTATCTGATTTTCACAGTAACCCAACAAGATGAATCTTGTATTAATTATCTTCATTTGGGGGCTAGGAAATATAAACCCAGAGGGGTTGTTTAACTTTATCAAGGCCACACAGCTTTCAAAGCCACATCTAAATAATTCCCTTCATGCCAAACCCATATAGCTCAATCCACTGTACCACACTGCCCTCCAGTGTCTCAAAGAAAGGATTCTTGCATGGCCATAAATGCAATATGCAAAGAACTACCTCAGGTTTTAGAGATCTCTGAATGTGGGTGCTGGAAGTTAGTTTTAGAATGATTCTCACTCAGCTCCCTGCTGCCCCTCAAAGAGCCAAGAGTTTCTCTCAACTGCCTAAGACACATAGGTGATATCTGACTGCATGATTCTAAATGGGATGATATAAGCAAAGAGCTTATACTGTATAGCATGTTCAGTGTGCACTCAACCTTCCAAGGAGAGTCTATTGATATACTTCACTTTTCCATCCATGATCCTGGAGAAATTTGAAACAGCTAGCTGAACTTAAACTAACTAAACATAAATCCCCACTCCACACATCTCTGTCGAAAACCCAACTGCACATTGCTGCTTGCGTGGTCTTCAGAAATTTTGTGAAATGAATAATTTCAGCAAAACGTGTCTTTGTCTAAGACAGGGGTCCTCAACCTTCCTAATGTTGTGACCCTTTAATATTGTTCTTCATGTTGTCGTTAACCCCCGTCAAAAATTATTTTCATTGCTTCATAACTGTAATTTTGCTACTGCTGTGAATCATTAATGTAAATATCTAATATTTGACCCCCAAGGGAGTTGTGACTCACAAGTTGAGAATTGCTGGTCTAAGGGAAAGCAAAAATGCAGAGATTTAAGGGGAAAGGCATAAAACCAATACTACTAACTGACCTCTAGTGCACAAAGTATCTCAGGCTTTGTGTCCTCCATGTGTCATCACAATGTGCCCTCAAATGTCCGAGCTTGTGCTCATTTGAGATGTTCTGTGCCTTGCTCGGACCACACAGATCACGTGGACAATGTGCTGGACCACATGACTCATTCCGGCTGGGTCAAGAAGACAAGTCAGTGTGAGCAAGTACCCTCCCCTGCTTGGGTGTGCAAGGCTCTAGTCAGCAAGGTCTCAGGTCAGCATCCTAGGAGAGTGTGTGATGGACGAGGATCTGAGAGGGCACATATTAGAGAGGTACCAACTGAAGGATGCACAATTTGGAGGACAGAAAACCATGGTTTTCCAATGAAGGCATGCAAGTCTGTTTGTTCTGTTTCTGTCTCTTTCTTTCTCTCTTTCTTTCTTTCTTTTCTTTATCATTTGCCCATTTTTCCAATCTCTACTTTGGTCTCTTTTCTATTAATTAATTAATTAATTTATCTTTTGATTGATTGATTTCTTCCATAATACTATGGTGTCTTCATGATGCTTGTGGGAGCATTTTTCCCTAGTTTATTGTCCTTTACCTGTGATGATTTAATATGTAAATTACTCCACTAATAAAGTGAAATCAGGTTTTAAAAATGTACTTCTCATACTGCCTGCGGTCCTTCACCCACCTGCCTCAAATCTTCTGCACCTTATCTAGACCTGGTGTTCGCCTTTCCCACCCATCCCCATGAGACAGCCCAACCTCCTTTCCTGCTTCTCTGATCCTCATCCAACCCATCCCTCCTCCCTCATTCCATATCTTCCTCTTGCCATGAATCATGGGGCCCACTCAGAGCCTCCGTCTCTCTGAAAGACTCAAAATGGTTTGTTTACCTAAGACTCTCCCTCCACCCCCAGACTTCTCTGTCCTCATAGGATGGCAAGGTGAAGAAAGTATGAGACCCGGCAGAGAACAAGAGAGGGCGCCTACTGTGCATGATTCATGGTTCAGCAAGGATGAGTGAGAGAGGCCGAGGTGGGTGTGGGAGCAGCAAACACACAAAGAAGAGAAGGATTAATTGAGCCAAGCCAAGCTCAACCTTGAAGATGCTACTTTGGGTGTTTCCCGAAATAGGGCTGAGCTTACGGCTGGTTCTTACTTGTTAGTAACCAGTTCACCCATCCCTTCTCTTAAGTCCTCCTTAATTAATCTTCTTAAAGAGAGCAACCTGACTCTGCCAGATTTGCTGGCCAAGTGTCAAAAACCTGTTCTGCCACTAAGATTTCAGCGAAGTGCGTCTTAGGGATCTTCGCAAGAGTTTGCACAGAGAATAAGGAAGCAGCTGTCCTCCTCCAACATTGGAAAACACGTGCCAGTGAACATTCAAACGCTGAAGCACCAAGGAGCTGCATTTACCCCCTTGTGCATAAGTGCATGTATGCATTTAGCATAAAATGTGTATCAACTTCAACTATGAGCAAGAACACGTGATCTCTTCCGTCCTAGAAAGCGGAGGAAGTTAGACGCACATTTAAATATCTGCAACATTTTGAAATCAACTGTAACACGATGGAAACCTTGAGAGTATCCTTGAGGAATTACAAAAGACACTGAAGACACCTTCCCAGGGAAATGGAGACCTAGCGTTCTCTTTGAGTTCAGGAACTGTGTCTTGCTCATCACATGAGTTGGCTCTTAAGAGGTAGTCATAGGCACATGTTGAACAGGGACCCAGGATTCCAGAGAATGGGTTGTCACCAGACAGAATGGAGAAAGGAGATTCCTGGCAGGAAGCAGGCACCAGAATGAAAAGCCCAGTAGATGGCTATATCTGGACAAAGGTGTATTACTGTCTGGGAGTGGCTTTACAAATGCAGACCATGAGGCTGGAGAAGGAAGCTGGATAAGTAAACCATGCTAAGATATTAGAACTTGACCCTGGGAAGAAAGTGTAAAGTTACTAGTGGGGACCAGTTATAGCAGTGGCCTTACAGACATACTCTCAATTTGAAAACACTACTTCCTAGATTCCAGCAACCTGAGGCTTTTCTAGTTTTCCATCTGAAAAGTCATGGCAGCTTGAGAGAATAATCCAGAAGGTGAAGTGAATCAGTAAAGATGTCAACATCCAGGCAGATGTCTCCCTGCTCACTGACCTTGAGCTCTCTTACTTGAAGTCCACTTTAAAAGAACTGATAAATCTGTCCTTCAATTGTTTTCCTTCAAGTACATACAAAATGGTCCTGTTACTTCTGAATCTTAGAATGAAGGCAGCAAAGGGAGGCTGTCACGGGGATGGGCAACACTCCCAGATGCATCACTGGCCCTACAGATAAGGCAGTATGGAGAAGTGAATGACAACCCAAGTTGTAGCCAGAAAACAAACAGCATCACGTTCTCCATTTTATCTTTGTTTCTTGCTTATCTTCTCCTTGTGATGTTCACTATATGAAGACATATGTCAACGTTATAGACCTGCATCTACCTGTAAACTCTCCAACTACCAGACATCTATCAAAATGCTTAAGATAGTCCAAATGGCAGCTCTAGAGAGTTTTGAGAAATCCTGCTCAAACAGAAAGAATATCACTCAGGAAGGCCTACTCAGACTATAATGCTTAAAGGAAGTCCAAGTTAGTTGTGTGGAGAGGAAAGACATGGCCAGACTCTAAATATTTGATCCATGAAGTCAAGGTACCAGAAATATTAGTGGAAAGTTCATCTCAGAAGCCAAGACACCTGAACATTCAAATGATGCTACCCACTCTCCATCCTCAGGCAGCAGCTCCTTTGTGACACTCCAAATGAGAACCAATTGTAAATGATAATACTGAATTTGGAGGAGGTGTTGTCATTACACACCTACAGATGTCCAAGGCACCTTGAGTCTGATGTTTATAGAGTTCTCACCTCCCCTACATCTATCACTCTTTGCATATTGTAATGCATCGCCCTGCAAAATGCTAGAATGCAAACTAGCCAGCTGGTTTCCTGGGGATTTAAATATATTGAAAATATATAGTTGGCTTAGTCCTAGCAGCCTGGGCAGCAGGAATCCTGATGCACTATGTAAACGAGAGGCTCAGGCCATTTCCTAATTTTTCTTTTGGGGAAGGAAACCAAGACAGGAAAATGTCCAACTTCTGCTACTGCTCACTAACCATGTGATGGGCCTCGGGAACTGATAGGGCCCCAGTGAAAAGTTTCTGCCAGAGAACAGGGTTGAACTTCCGTTGAAAGTTATTCAGTGTAAGAGGATCTATGGAGGACATCAGGCCACACCACATCATTCAACGTTTTCAAATTCATACTGATAGGGGCTACGGATGTAGCTCAGTGAAACAGTGTTTGCTTAGCAAGCAAAAGGTCCCAAGCACCACCAAAAAAAATTCATTCTGATTTATTACCTAACTCAATTCAGTTCAGCAAATCTTTCTTGAACACTTGTTGAAAATCTAACTTATCCCCACTGGAAGATTCAAGAGATGAAATGACCTAATTCTGCTCGAAGAGGTTCAGTATTTAACAAGAGAAACAAATATATCGACAACACTCTATAAAACTAGACCAAGTAAAACTGATGCAAAAGTGTAGTTCAAGCAAGTCAAGGACCGGAGAGTTTGCACCTGTATGCTAATGAAGGGATTTTTATTCAGCCCACACCATCTACTATGCACCTACTGTATTCTAGGCACTGTACAGAAAGCCAGCAATCAGAGGCTGACATCTCAACTCATAAGGCATCCAGACACTATAGAATCCTAAACAGTAGATCAATGACTGTTAAAAATGGAATACATGGGACTAGAGATGGCTCAGCGGTTAAAAGTACTTGTTGCTCTTGCAGAGACCCTGCGTTAGGTTCCTGAATCCCACATCAGGCATTTCACAGGCACCTGCAACTCCAGCTCCAAGGGATCGGACACTGTCTTCTGTCATAGTGTTCTGTAGCAATGGATAGTCAGTTATCGCACATCGTGCACGAGAGGGTATGTACATTCATGCATCCACACATACACAAAAAAAATAAACAAGTATATTAAAATGAAAATGATACACCCTCAAACTAAAAAAAGAACAAGTTTCTATTAACCTATATATTTGGACGGTCTTTCATTATTGAGAGATAGTATTCATATGTTAACTGCTGGTGACAGGCAGGTAGTTGCTTCAGAGATGGAATTGTTTGAGTATTCAAAGACTGACAATAGATATGCACACTGAGTGCTTATTACATGCCAACCACCATGCTAAGTCACTAAATTACAACACCTACAACAGTCCATTAAATTACCAAAGTTGCCCTATATGGCAGGCTCTATTATCCCATTTTGTTGATAAAGAAAGTGAGGAACAGAGATATTAGCACACCCAAAGTCACCTCACAAGTGAGGGAATCAAATCTGAACTCAAGTGGTCTGCCTTAAAACTGTGACTCAAGTGAAGCCTTCTTCCCCTGTTTAATCAAGTATGTCTCACTGGTGACCTTGTGTGCTCACTGAGCTAGGGCCAGGTGCTGGCACTTGCTCAACCTCACGTTCAGTTTACCAGGTACATGAAAGGCAGACAGACTTTGCTGTCCATTCCAGCCCAATTAAGGAGCCTCTCTTTTTCACTCACCCGAAGAGGCCTTGATTCTTCTATTTGCTTACTTACTCACTCATTCATTCATTTATTCATTCATTTACATTCCAAATGTTGCCTCCTCACAGTTCCCGCCCCCACTCGAGCTCCCCCACTCTGAATGGGCAACCCCCACTCCCTGGTATCCCCCACCCTGGTGCATCAAGTCTCTGCAGGATTTAGTTCATCCTCTCCCACTGAGACCAGACATGGCAGCCCTCTGCTACATATGTGCCAGGGGCCTCAGCTCTTTGGAACTTTTGACTCAAAATCAATGCTGTCAAAAAGAAACTCAGGGACAAAGATGGCACCAGAGACTGAAGAAACGCCCGACCAGTGACCAGCCTATTTTGAGACCCATCCCATGGGAAGTCACCAATCCCTTACACTATTAATGACATTATGTTATGCTTGCAGACCAGAGCCTAGGATAGCACCCCTCTGAGAAGCTCTACCTAACATCTGACGGAGACAGATGGAGATATCCACAGACAAACATTTGACAGAGATTGCGAACCCCTGTGGAAGAGTTAGGGAAAGAATGAAGGAACTGACAAGGGTGGCAGCTCACAGAAAGACCTAAAGTGTCAAGTAACCTGGACCTAGGTCAGTCTCTGGGAGTTCCCAGAGACTGAGCCACCAACCAAAGAGGTCTTGCCTCTTCTAAGGCCACTCTGGACCAAGTCCTCTGATCAGTAACTGAGGCAGTCAGGTCCAGCCTAGCATGGACACCCAAAGCCAGTACGATATTCAAAGGAAGTTTTACATTAGCCTTCTCAATCCCCAATGATTGATGGAAGTGCCACACATTCCATTTACTGGAAGAGATTACTTCAGCATGGAAAGATTTCAGGACATGTAATACTAGCTGCCCACTCTTTCCATAAGCGAACAACGAAAGTGAACTGAATAGGACCCTAGGAAAGCTCCCTCCATTACAAATTAAAGAAAATCTTTTTGGAAGCTTCTAGCTTCAAAATCTTTTTCTTTTACTTGTGTGACACTGGTGAAGCACCTAATACATGCCATACAATGTCCTCTCTGCTATAACCGCCATTACCACCATTATCCTTGCCCACAACAGCCAGGAATCATACCAGAATCTGTGCTTCCAAAGACATATGGGCTGTCCAACCCAGTACTGATGGTTAGTCATAGCACTGGAGAAACTAAAAAAGCCAATGGCAACCCTTAGGTCTACAGATGGGCAGTTAGACTGTGTGTGTGTGTGTGTGTGTGTGTGTGTGTGTGTGTGTGTGTGTGTGTGTTTGTGTTCATGAAGAAGCATGTGTGTACGGTATATGAGGATGTCTATGCCCACGCATCTAGGACCAGAGGTCACCTTGGGTATCATTCCTCAGACAGGGTGGATTATAAGTATGTGCTATGATTTTGGCTTTTCTATGAGTTCTGAGCATCAGATTCTCCTGCTCATGAAAGTGAGTACTTTAGCAACTGAGCCATCTCCCTAGTCCCACTGGTGAGGCTGAAGCAGAGATAGGTGACATCCACAAGTCTGCTAGGAGTACTGAGTGTGGAAACAGAAAATCTGTACTAATTACACACCCCATGGCACAGGGACACAGATAATAAAAACTGTGTGATTAGGACCATGAAAGCTGGTCTTTGAGAGTAGATGGACCACAGCGAGCCTGCCTGGTGACACTGCCAATCCTGATACTCCTGATCTTTTTTCTCCACAAATTACAAAATTCACCCAAACAAATGTGTGTTGGGCAGAACTGAATTATGAAGTTTCCATTGTCACACACACACACACTGCTGTTGGCTGGGGACAGGTCATGGAGCTTCTCTAATACCTGATTTCCTTGTCCTTCAAATAAGGGAAATAATTCTCTCTTACTCTCTGAGCTAAACGATGATGTCCTACTTAATGTTGAGCCATTGAGGGTAATGATCTTTCCACCACTGGCTTTTGACATCCTATATGATCAAGTGGGTTCTGGATGGGTATCCAGATGGATGGATGGATGGATGGATGGATGGATGGATGGATGGATGAATGGATGGATGGACAGACGAAGGATGGATGGATGAAATGGATGGATGAAATACATACTTACAGTGTGCCTAATGTTGCTCTAGGTGGTTTACAACTATCATATTAGAAAACAAAAAGGTTTAAATCCAACTCTATTGGACACAAGCCAAGTCTTTCAAGGTTATCCCTTGTCCCTTCCTTATCCACAACATATGGATAATTTAGGCAGAAGTTAGAAGGAGATGGGGTTGTGTCCATGGGTAACTTCCACTGGAGTCTCTAGGGGCCTTGTCTGTCCTTACATCAGTTTAACTGCTTGCCTTGCTGACTAACATGTACTTGCCTCTGTCCTCTGAGCCCCAATCTCCTGGGTCCTGGGTAATGTGAGGGGACAAAGCGCCAGTGCCCTCTGTCCTGTTCTAGCATCCCACCCTCCAGGTGCTGCCTTTATGGGCTCTAGACAAGAAAATCACAGCCCATGCCAAGACTCCCAGTTACAGCAGGGTTCTAAGAAGCAGCTGGGGGGTTATTTTCATTTCCTCAGTGTACCCGTCTCCCCATATTTAGTTGATACACTCTAAAGAAAAGGCTCCAACACCTGGGGGTAGATTTTTTGAAAAATGTGTGGACCATATGCATACCTAACATACAGCAGGCCAGAGAGAAATTGGTATAATGCAGCCTGGTACCAGCATTTTTTTTTTAATTCCTTAACATCTTGCCTACAAATTGCATCCTTGAACACTTCAGAGAGTTGAATAAGCCCCAAATGTTTGCAGCTTATTTCATTATTCCTTGCTTGGGCCTTTAAAGGAGAAGGAAGCTGAGGACGTCAGGAACAGTTTAGCAGCATCAGGGCTCATTATAGTGAAGACCAGTCAAATAAGTTGATTCCTGTATTTCTTTTTCTTTTTTTTTTTTTTTTTTACCAGAATCACATGCTTCTCTGCAAGTAGTCTTGTGACTGCCTTACCAGTATGCATTCTAACTTCTCCTGAGCCTGTTAGCCCATTGATTGGCTGCCTAGTTTTAATTTTTTTTAAGTAAAGAAGAAGGAAAACAGTTAAGGAGTAGCTCTAATGGCGACAAGCACAGTAGACGAGGCTGTGGCACTCAGTGTGCTAACGGTGTGCTAGAGGATGGCAGGAAGAGAGCCAAGCTTCCGTAGCTCTTCTGCTCCCTCCTCTGCTCTGTGGCTTTCTGCAAGCTGCTGCACTTCTCTGAGCTTCTGATACCTCCTTTGTTTAAATGCAACATAGGTGGCAGTTCAAGGAGCTGAATGTTTGCAACACTCTACTACACCATGTCTTCTTCAGCATAATGGACTGACATCTTTGAAAACAGGAGCTAATGTAAACCTTTCCTCCATTTAAGTGTATGTAGCCTCTCCCTTCTCTCTCTCTCTCTCTGTCTCTCTCTCTCTCTCTGTCTTCTTTCTCTCTCATCTGTGTATGTGTGTGTATGTGTGTGTGTTGTGTCAGTGTCTATATGTGTGTCTGTGTGTGTGCCTATATATCTCTGTGTCTCTCTGTGTGCACGAGTGTGTAGTCTATATATGTGTGTGCAAGTGTGGGTCAGCACACCTGTGTGCAATGTGTTGGAAACCAGAGGAGTCACAGGTGCCCTTTTTATTACTCTCTGCCACATTCCCTTGAAACAGGATCTGTTGCCAAACCAAGAGTTCACCTTTTTCCATCTGGCTGTCTGCCCCAGCAGTCTTCCCACCACTGCCTCCTACCTCCAAGTGCTGGAGTTACAGGCGTGTGTGGCTACACCCAGCCTTTACATTGGTGCCGGGGCCCAAACTGTGTGTGTCTTCATGTTGTGTAGTTCGAGACCTCACCCACTGAGTGATCTCCACAGTCTTATATCTTTCCTCCTGAACTTATGCCAGATAGTCTGTCACAGCAGCAAAAATACTAAATCTAGGTCCAAGATTCTACCTCAAGTGTCCGGATCAGGTAATTCTCTCCTCTGCCATTCTCGATTAGAATCAAGTCAGATAGAGAAAACTTACTCAAATACGTAGCCCTAGACAATTCTGTAGACATATGCAAATGCTGATAACTGTGTGTCTGTATCAGTTAATATGATGAAAGATTTCAATACAGGATTAGATATACTAGAAACATTTGGGAAGATGGCATGTGAATTCGGGAAAGCTGAGAGAGACATCAGATCATAATGCAGCTCTGACCTCAAATGAAGGAGAAAGGAAGGCAGGAAGAGATAACATTCAGACCTAAAAAGTTTGGGGGAATAAATGTTCAAGCTAAAGTAGCCAATGACCCAACAGAATTCCTTGTGACCAGAAACAGCTTTTGTTGATATTTTTGCCAGGCCCAGCCAGTGTCTGGGAGCAGTCCATGGGATGTAGGGTGGACTTTAGAGCACGTGGGGCTCTGGTCCATCATAACATCCAAGATCTAAGAAGCTCATTCTCATGGCTGCCATGGTGACTGTGTACTGTGTCATGGAAAACATTCAGAACACTGCTAAAATACTTGTGGGCTAATTTATAAACCTAGTTGAGCATTTTGTAACATTTTTCTGAACATAAAACTAGTCAAGATAATAAAGTAAGTTCCCCTAAAGAAGTACATGGGCTCGACATGAAAGACAATTCAATATCACAAGTATATGAAACTCAACTCAAACAGATGGACAAGATACAGATGACAACAGAGTTCTGTGGTAGGTGGGCGTGTCCTTTCTTATCTCAATAAGCCCAGATGGAATATTCATGTTTCTAGTGCATCGGAATGAATGTGTCAATGGACAATTCATTGTAAAGAGTTGTGAAAGACAGACCCCAAAGTCATCCCCCACTCTTAGTGACCACCTTCTCATCTAACCCCCCTCCTAAGTGTAGGGACAAAAATGAGTTAGTTCTCAGTAGCAGGACATGGCAAGGGTTTGCTCCCAGGATAGTCTGGCAGTACGGAAGACTGTCCCGCTAAAGTTCTGTCAGCCTTTCACAGGCCTTGGGAACTTCTGTGGAAAGTGATGCTGGCATGAAGAAACATCAGTCTTTCATCCTACAGCCACAAGAAAGGAAGTCTGCCAGCAGCTCAGTGAGCTCAGAATCAAATCCACTCCTAGGGAGAATGTTCCAAGTGGTATCTTGATTGAAGCTCTATTAACTCATGAGCAGAGAATCTGACAGATGACCTACATAAATTGTAAGATAATAAAGGTGTGGTTTTTAAGGCGTGTTTGTCCTCATTTGTTTCACAAGAATGTATGATCAGTACAGTCATGAATATGTTCTGTGCTGAGTACCGCTTTGGGCTCAGTGGGCACACAAGCATAGTTAACTAGTTAAAGAGAGACAATAGTTATACATAAGCTAGAATATAATTTAACAAAGTATTGGGAGTCATGTAGAAACAAATCCCTGGACATATATATACAGCCTCATAATCTAACCTATTTTCCACCCTAGGGCTTTGGGGAAATCATTGGGGACACAATATCTGAACCTGGATATCTTAATATAATCATTTCACATCTACAGAATGTTCTAGACTTTGAATCTAAACAACATCTTTACAGAGGTTATATTTTATCTTTTTTTTTTCCTCTTGTGGTGTTAAAATCAAACCCAGGACCTTGTACAACACAGGCAGGTATCTCCTAGTGATATTCTACTACTACTAATTTCCTTAGCCCTTGAGTTTGGCTCAGAGTCTCTCTACATAGCTCAGGCTGGCTTCAAACTCACTGTGTAGCCCAAGTTGGTCTCCACCTACAATCCTTCTGCCTCCATTTCCCTAGTTCTAGGATTACAGGCTGTGCCATGGAACTTGGCTTCACATTCAGTTCTTTTAATGTATGTTTAAAGTCTAACTAAAGAAACAGTTTCTTCATCATAGAAGAATGCTATGTTTAGGAATGTTTTTATATTACATCTTCTCTGCTTTGCCAACTTAGCAGAGACACACCTGTTCCTCTCTCCTACATAGTGTGTTAAATGATTGCCTGTGTGCAAGACACAGAGGAATAAAACAGCTGTTGGCAAGTCACTAAGGAGGGGTTCTCTCCCGACTGCCAGTCTCTATGGCAACTTCCAGCTAAGACCTGAAAACAGCTATGACGACTGTCTTACATATCTCTATAGAAAGGGAATCCTTGTTGATGAGCTCTTGGTCGCCATGGTTTCTGTTTCTCCCACGATCTTAGATGTTCTCTGGGTGTGTCCACATACATATGTGCAGAGACTGGTGTGTGCATTGAAGCTCACACATGCTCACTCTTGGTATGAGCCAAAACATGCTGAAGGGGTGACAAGTATAAACTTCATGATGAAAATGATACAATCCTCCTTAGCCCAGGGTAGGGGGCATAAAGCGGGGAGAGTCTGAGGTTGCTCAAAAGATCAGCTGGGAAATTCCTTCAGACTGACTGAAGGGAAGGATGGTGTGGTTGAATTTCCCCAGAGAAGGGTACGTGTGCAGGCACTAAAACTCATTTTACGTTTTGGACTCAAGAGAGGAATAGCTCACAGTGGAGGGATCCAGTGTGCCCTGTTTCCAAAGGCAGCCAGTCACCTCTGACCTAGAAAATGCCGGGCACATCCATGACCCTTGTTCTTGATGACTAACATTAGCAGGCTCGTTTGTAGCTCTTTCATCCAGAATATCAGAAGTGTGAACACGACAGTCGACAGGAGAATCGGTCCTAAATGCTACAGCTGTGATTTCTTGCCTAATGCTGATGAGTCTGCACCCACATGGTGTGGGATCCCCTCAGTGTGTCTCACACTGCATCATGACTGAGCTCTTGTGCAAGTGCAGATCCTGTGTCAGCAGGCAGGCGAGGCTGGAGAGTCTACACGTGGAACATGCCTTCAGGTGGTGCTGATGAAGCAGGTCCAGGGTCCAACTAGCTACAGGGCATGTGACGATTATAGCAAGGAGTCTAGGTAAGGACTCGACGTGTGTAGTTGGTAAATACCATCATTGCCTCTGCAGAGCATCTGCATCCCTATGAACTCACTGGACTGCCACATTCTATTCAGAGTATTGGGACAGAGAGTGAGTAGAGCTCCCATTTTTTAAAGTAAGGAAGTAGAATCTTAAGAAGATGAAATATCATGGTCAAATTTCTAAAATTGATGGGGTAGAGGCAGGAACTTAACTCTTCTAACTCCCAGCTCTCCGTCCTTTCTGACACACCATGCTGTGAACTCTCATGTCCACATTTGGAATGTCACTTAATTGATTCAAGATGAAAACCATCTCATTTTATTTTTGAAGGCCAAAAAAACTCTGAAATCAAAACCTGGCACAGATACTATAAAAAGAAAAAAATAATAACTCTATAGGACAATCTCAAAACATTGAAGGAAAAAAATTCTAAATAAAATATTATCAAATCAAATCCAGCCGTACATTTGAAGAATAATACAGAATGACGAAGTGGAGTATATCTCAGGAATGTAGAATAGTTTAATATAAGGAAATCTATTAACATAATTCATCACATCAACAGGTCAAAGGAGAAAAACCATATGCACATCTCAAAAGATGCCAAAAGACATTTGATAAAATTCAATAGTCATTCAGGATTAAAAGAAAAAACTCTCTGGAAACTAAAATCCACAACCCACTTCAACATAAGAGAGGTTAGCTTCCTGAAAGCAGCTGTCAGTCATATAATTAATTGAGAAACACTAGAAATACAAAGTTGGCCTGCCAATCCTCATCCCTATTTTTCAACCTTGTTTAAGAAGTCTTAATCAATGCAATAGAACAGGAAAAATAAATAAGAGGTAGAAATAGTTTATAGGAGGAAATAAGATTATAATCATCTGCAGATGCTGGTTTTTCTCCTGAAAAAAATTATTTTAGATCTAGTAAAAAGAGTTGGCCAGTTAGGGGGCTAGAGATATGGGTCTGTGAGTACAGTCCTTGACACGAAAGCCTGAGGCTCTGAGTTCAGTTCCCAAAGCTCAGACCAAGCCAAATGCAGTAGCCTGTGTCTGTAATCCCAGTGTCCCTACATTGAGGTGGGAGAAGAGACACAAGAGAATTCCCAGAAGTTCTCAGGTCAGCTAACTTGGCATAGGTACTAGTGAACAACAAAGAGATTCCACCTCAAACAAAGTGGAAGCCAAAGACCCATACCTGAGATTGTCCTCTGACCTCCACATGTGCATTGTGGCAGACACATACCATGCTCCCATACAGAGACACGTGTACATCAAACACACAAAGACAGAGAGAGTCATGCACACACACACACAACACACACACACACACACAACACGAGGGGGGGAGGAATTAACAAGTTAAAAAAATAAAATTTACAAAAGATCCAGTTCAAAGTGAAAAACCAAAAAATTAAGATACCTACTAATTAATGTAACAAGTAGTGATCATGAAACTTTACAATTTTATACTGGGGAATAAAGAAAGAGCTGAGTGAATGGAAAGAAACCCCTGCTCTCCGGTAGGAAGTCCACATTTTAATTTATAGGTTTCCTGCTTTTTCAGTCATAATTACAGAGGCATTTTTGGAACCTTAGCAAACAATTATAAAGTTCATCTAGGAGAAAAAGTGTGTGAGAATTATGAAGAAACTATCAAAAGAGAAGAATCATGTAGATACACTTGCTCTACTAGATTTTTTAAGTGCTATAAACTTGCAATAAATAAAATATTGCTATAAAAGTGCCAAAAGAGAAGGCTAGATCAAAGACACAGAATAAGAGCCTCAGAAAGGTTCCCAAGTGTAGCTACCTAAAAATATATTAAATGGCAAGGGGAGCAGCAAGGGCTCATGGGAAATTCTGTTGAACTAATGGATTACCTACGTGAAAACAAAGTAAGTCACAGTCTGGCCTTTCATCATCAACCAAAACAAGTTAAAGTCATACTGAAGAGTTAACGTTTCACAGAAACAATAAAAGAAATGTGTGTGTGTCTGTGTGTGCATGAATATATACACATACACACACAAACACATATATCCATGTTTTCATTCACATAAAACAAAGTCAGAAGACATAGAGAGAAAAACTGGTACTTGGAACTACCTGGAAATAAATATAACCTTTTATACTGAGAAGAAAAAAAAGACAAATGATATGCTAAGTAAAACATGTAAGATAAGTAAAGAATACCATTAATGTGTTAGAAAGATTTATAAGGCACTGAGAATATGAATAGTCTTATATTATAAAACAGAGAGGCTATAAATAGAGTTTGTTTCTAAGCCAAGAAATACAGTTAGCGAACACAGGAAGAGACGGCCAACTTTGTTATTAATCAAAGTGACAGCTCTGGGCTTTGACATTAACACCCTTACACACTGCTTAGAGCAGACATCAGTGCCTACTTTTGAAAAGGCAGCTAACGAGTCATCTAAGAGGTGTTAAAACTCGAGGACCAATTTCAGCTAAATTCCACCTCTACAAGTTTACTATTTCCACAAATACCATAAAATACAAATAAGTACAAGAGATATACATAGTAATATACCTTATAACATCATTTGAATGGAAAATAACAAATTGACCAATCTAGTCTACCAGACATCAATAAATTCACTGACTCAATATGATTCAATGAACCAATCTGTATATTTTTCTTGAAATGAAAAACAAAAAATCAGGCATGAAAGAGTGTGCAGTGTTTGGTAACGTTCTGATAAAATAGAACATACAGAAAAACTAGACATTCTGTAGATTGTGGTCTGGTAGGGGCTTTCTTCCATTCTTTGGTCTGTCCCATGCTATTTTGCCACATCAAGTGTGAATCACATTTGTAGCAGATATGATGAGGGAACATATGTGTGTAACTTTAACTAGGCAGCTGGGAGCCTGTGTTGAGTTCTGAGGAGCAGAATGATGCCAGCTAAACAAGGCTTAGGAAAACTGGTTTCTAAAGAGTGAAACCCCAGGAGGGAGGAGACAGGAGCTGTGCTCTCCTTGAGCATGAGAGCTTCAGGACTGCTTTAGTGGTCAGGGTGAAGCAGGTGAGATGAAGGGAACCCACTGGAAGTGAGTCACCAGGAAGAGGGGACAGAGATACAATGTGGTCATGTGGGGAGTGAGGGTGGGGCGAGTCTTGGGGACAGAGGGCTGGTAATACAATTGCTACCACATCAAAGCAAAAGAGCAGGGATTTTGAGGCTGATTGTCCCCAAGAGGGAGCAGCCACATAAGGTGGAGCCCAAGACAAGAACATTCTTGAAGCAGAAGCTTCTTCAAGATAGAAATTTCTGTGACATTGATCCCTCCCTCCATAAAGGTGACTCTCTGTATTTTACAAAACGACTGCTGTCTTCGTTGATTTCACCTGGCACTCACAAAGCTTTGAGTTGGAACTGACATGTGTCACCTCTGTACCAGCCATTAGGCAGAGCCAGTCCCCTCTGTTTACAGCCACAGGAAACCTGAACATTGACAAATCACAAAGCTGTAATGAGCAACTGTCACGCCCATCCAGTGCCAGACCTCTGTGCTTAGCAGTGGGGAGAGCCACCGCCCAGTGCAGGAAGCACAGTAGTTCTGTGCGGAAGCCGTTGGGAAGATCCAACAGACAGAGTGTGTCTGATGGCAATATAATATAAATTTCAAAGGAAGATTGTTTCTCTTAGGATGAGAACAGTATGAATGGTAGACCAGTTTTCAAAAGAAATCCTGGCTCCTAGTCTTCTAGCATAGAAGAAAACAAATCTGGAGAAGATTAAAGGTTGCAATGAAATCAGTAACTAAATTGTCAATAGCCAGTCAGTCAATATTCTTTTTTAAGATGTCTACTCAAGTCAATGCTAATTTATTAATTTTCAAGATATTTTTATTATTTTGTGTGTGCACACATGCGTGCGTTAGATTTTTTCCCCCACATAATTCCTTTTGTATATTGTCCCTACTTCAAAAGCCAAATTGCTAGTCATAAAGTCACCCTCTCTAGAGTCCTGCCTCATAGCCTGTGACAATGAGACAGCCCAAGAATCGAGTTCAAAGGTATGTTAGTGAGTGATGAGTTTAAGTGATCGATTAGGGGAGCTGGACCAGGAGGAAGAGTGAAGGCCTGCTGGAGATGCATAGCCCATCCTTGGACTCACATTAGGAACAAAAGCATCTGCAGTCAGGGCCTAATTTATCATTGGAAAAGATAGCAAATATGTTATTAATGAAGGAATAAATCACTCTTTGGGCAAGCAGTGACTTCATTTTCACTTGGGGGTGCTCAGTTTAATATTTTCCCTACAAACCATACCCTTGGGCAGTTCATGGGAGTCGAGGACAGAGGCCAGATGCATGCCTCTGCAAGCCTACAGCGGTGTTCTTAGGCAATGCCTCTAGTCTCCCTGTCCTTCAGAGGAGCCTGTCCACTGCCTTCTCCTGGACCTTTGGTATCTTCTAATTGTAACAGGAGCTGTGCGGATATAGATAGACTCACACACTCATCACGCATGGGCTTCCTAAAGCCAAGCAATGAATCCTAGAGGCAGGAAAGAGCCACGGTTGAGAAGCAAGGGACTGTGGGAAGAGAAGGAAGGATGCCGGGGGTAACTGGGACCAGAAACGGGTGCCACAGGAAGTTCCTCCACTAAAAGGAGCCATATAAGGAATGATGAGTCACAGTGAATGAGACTGGGAAGGACAAAAGAAAGCACATGATAGCCCTCTCATCCTGAGTCAGCTGTGCTTCTTTGGGAAAATCACATAGCTTCTCTGTGCCTCTACCCACCTGCATATAAGTCGGGGATACTGATCATCCACCACAGAGCTGAAATGAAGATTAAATGAGATAGTATAGGTGATTCCCAAATCCCCATATAAATGTCAGTCATGATCATCATGGTTTTATTCATTTCTTCATCTATGTTTTGTGATTTTTCACAGTGACACAAAGGTTGAATGGAATAAAAATAACAAGACAGGGACACAGCCTCCCTGTGCACAGGGGCACAGCCCAAAATCTATTCTAGTCAGCTTGAAGATCAGCAAGTTCATCTAGAAGTTTCCACATTCTTTACCATTTTCCCCAGGTCCTTGAATAAATCATGTCCTTCAGCTTTTCGAATTCACTTTACCTTTCAAAGAAAGCCTAACCCAGCCACCTAAAAGCTCTAAATCTAGAGGGGCAGACCCGAGGAGATTCAATGGGAACAATACAGTCTAGTCTGGGTCACAACTACTGTGTGGGGAGGGCCAGAGGGCAGCACGGATGGCATCGACATGACTGCTGAGGCTGTCTCCCAGCCAGAAAGGCGGGCAGGATTCGACTTGTGAGCTTTGGAAAGAGCTATGGTAAGAACACAACTTTCACTCTAAGAGGGACACAGCCTCCCTGTGCACAGGGGCACAGTCCAAAATCTATTCTTGCCCAGCTTGAAGATCAGTAAGTTCATCTAGAAGTTTCCACGTTCTTTTCCATTCTCCTCAGGTCCTTGAATAAATGATCATGGCCTTCAGCTTTTCAAATTCACTTTACCTTTCAAAGAAAGCCTCACCCAGCCCCTGGAGCCCAGTCGTCTGCAGTGGGAATGCTTACAGACACCGTAGCATAGAAATGCAAACTCCTGAGGGCAATTTCGCATCCATGACCTTGCCTCTCAGTTCCTTGCCTGGCCTCAAGTCACTTGTCTTCAAACAGGCAGGGATCTCCAGTACCAAACCACCTGTGGCTCCCCAAACACACCACGCCATTCCATAGCTCCTCGTATTTACATTTCTCTGGTATGCCTGGCATGTGCTTCACTTTTTTTTCCTCCCTGCTGAACTCTTTGATCTTAAGTCCAGCCAAGAATGAATGGCTTCCTTTGTGAAATACTAAACAGTAACTCACTCTGTTTGCCACAAGTTCTTTCTCGTATACAGATCCTAGTTTACAATGCACACACACACACAACACACACACACACACACACACACCTATTCTCTCCTCTATAGTACTATCTGTTTTGCATAATTCTGTCACTATCTATATCATATTGTGAAGGTCCTCTATTTAAACACCACTCCCTGTCTACTTAGTACTAGACACTGCACACATGCCACTCAAGTAGATAAACCCATTCATCCATTTGTCACTTTTATTTGTGAGAAAAGCATGCTATGGGCTCTGACTTTACTTAAGTCCAGGATAATCTCTCCCATTCTCCTATGGGAAGACAAAAGATGCTTAATTAGGGGAAACCCAAGGTAATGTAAGAAGGTATTCCTGGACTTTGATCCTATGGTGAAAGACACAGGCCCCATTGACTAATTTCAGGCATGGCGTATGCAGTTGCGACACATCAGGGCATTGAGCTCCTGTGATGTCAGGGAGATCCTTTAGCTAGGTGAAAGATCATCATAAAAAGGGTGTCAGGTGTGTCCCTGCCTTCCTGCCACGTGATGCCAAGGTCACAATGAATAAAGAATAGCAGGAAGTATGCCTCATGATGACCAAGGCCAGGAATTCGTAAACGTGAATCTACATTGGAGCTAACTGAGGGCTTGTTAAAACACAGGTGGCTGGGCCCCACCCTGGAGTGGCTGATTCAGAGGGTCTGAGGTGGGGCCTGAGAACCTGCTCTCCTATAGGTTCTCAGGGGCTACTGATGCCAATGGCCCCAGACCCTGAGAATCACTGATCTGTGGAGTCCTAACATCTTTCTATACTTGCAAACTAAAAATATAGCCACCCTGGCTACCTGGTCCTGCTGCCAGGCAAATGTGGTCAGATCTGACCTTGGAATCTGAACACAGATCTTACTGTTCTGCCTTTCCGTGGTATGACAACTGGCCAGTCACAGAACTTCAGAGCGCCTAAGCTGCTTCTACAAAAGACAGCATTTACTGACCTATCACTGCCTACCCTCAAAGGCTTCTTGTGTAGGTGTAGTGGGGAAAGGATAAACAAATGTCCTGCAGCTTGAAGGCACTGAAAGAACAAGAAATCTGATCATAAGAGAGATAGAAGATGTGTGCAACAGGGGCAGAGGAATTTTAAGGTATACAGGGAAGTAGACAGTAACTCAAACAAAGAGTTCAGATCCCCATTTCTCAACAAATCAGAAATTCTCACCATTAAGAGATAAGGAGAAAGGAGGGGAGAAGTAGGAGAAGGAGGGGGAGAGGAAGGGAATGAGGAGGGAGAAAAGAAGAAAAGAGAGACAAGATTAGGACCAGTTCCCTCCTTGCTAGGCAGCTGAGCATGCTGAACGAGTTAAGTCTTTAGTAGACTAACTGGTACATCACAAATCTTCATCATCATGGAAATGACAGTGTCAAAGGATTCCTCTCCTCTTCCCAATCCTATCCACCTTACATGTCATAAACATTGTTCTTTTTTTAATATTTTTTACTTATTCTTGAAGAATTCCATGTTTATGTACCATGTATTTTGATGATAACTACCACCAACTGCCCTTCCAACTTCCCCTAGATCCTCCCACCAAGTGCCCCTTCCAAGGGCATGGTCTCTTTTATTTTCTTTTTGTAATCCATCAAGTACACTTAGTGCTATCTTAGACACATGAGGGAGGTCCGTGCACAGAAGAATGGCTTTTCCCGTTCTCACAGCCTCTTACTGAAGACAGAACGCAGCCTCCTAAGTCATCATCCCAAGCTGTCCCTGCTTCAGTCTCTTCAGAGGAGCATGGCTAAGATCCTAAGGTGTTGGAAGTGAGAGGTGAACAAAGGTCTCACAGTAACCTAAAGTGTCATCAGCTCCTCAGTATGAAATCTTTAGAACAGCCCGACCCAGGAGTAACCCTGCTGGTTAGTAATTTCCATGTGTTGCAGATCCACGACTTGGAATACTCCACTCCTATTCCAAGATTATGGACCAGTAAGGATTGCAATCAAATTTGGTTTTCAAATGACAGCCACACCAACAACAAAAAAAATCTAGCAAGATAATTAGGGTAAGGCAATTCCTGTATCAGGTGATGTCATCACTGAACACAGGATTGATATCTGTTTGTAGTTCTGTGACTTGCTTATTTATGCCGTGGACCAGTTCGGCTGTGATATTTGTCTTTTTTCTTTTGATTTATGAAAATTCTTTCTGTATTAAGAATCTCAATTATTTTTTCAGTCTTGTATATTGGAAATATTTTCCCAGGACAATAACCTCCCCATCCCTCTTTTTTCCCTGGGTATGTAGATAAATTTTTGAGACAAGGGCTCAGGAGTGTAGCCCAGGATGGCCTTAGACTTGTGGGCTTCCTGCCTCTGCCTCCTGGGTACTTAGATTACAGAGGCAAGCTGCCATGCCTGGCTTTGATGTCCACTTTTCAATGATTGTGTGTGTACGTGTCTGTGTATGTGTCTATGTGTGTATGTATGTATATGTGTGTGTTTTGTGTATGTGCACATGTATATGTGTGTTCATGTATGTACATGTACACATCTAGAGTACACATGAAAGCCAGAGGACAACCTTGGATGTCATTCCTTGGACACTGTCTACCTTTTATCTGAAGCAGTTTCTCACTGGCCTGAAACTCACTAAGTAGACTAGGCTGACAAGTAGGCCCCAGGACTCTGACTGCCTACAATTCATCAACAGTGATATTACATGCTTTTATTACATAGGTTCTGGGTATTGAATTCAGATTCTCATGTTTGTGGGCCAAGCTCTTTACTGACTGTATCATCTTTATGGTTCCACTGATGTTTCGTTTTGTATGATGTTGTACTTTTGTTTATAAATTGTAACACATTTCAGTCTTCTTAAAGCCTGATAGTTTATTTGCATAGAAAGGTTTCATCCACCTATAATCAATTGACTATATTTTGTATGTCCTTCTAGAAAGAAAATTGTTTAATGCTTATATCAGTCATATTGCTTAATGGGTGATATAAAAATAAACTAACTTATCTGATATGCACTTGGATGGAAGTTGTAGTCAGTTTTTTCCCCTAAGTGGTAGTTGACTATGCCAAAATTGTTTCTAATACATCCTCTTTCCCTGGATTTGCATGCTGCCCGAGGTATAAAGCAAGGTACTGTGACAGTCACTGGCTTCTTGAGCTCCTCTTGGGCCTCATTCACTACCCAGTTACTCATACATATCCAGTTGCTGCCACACACTTTTAGTTATTGTTGTATGGCAGTTTCTTTGCCTTCCAGACATGGAAGCTCCTTACAGGCAGGGGATTTTGTCAATATTTGCAATTTTCCATCTATTTTCTCACCTTGTTCATCAACCAGAACTGCATTTCTAGAATCATATACTATAACAGCAAGAAACACCACCTTGGCCCTCATACTTGGAGGGAAGCTCCAAATGTAAGTTTGAATAATAGGAAACTACCACTTGGCCAGACCAAAGCAAGTCAAGCACAAAACTCACAGGCTCCAAGTGATTGGCTATTTAGTAAATGTTATAACTTAATTTCCTTAAGAATTAACCATCAATTAAAGAATATTTCTGAGTACCTAGGGTTTCACAAGCACAGATTTACACCATGAACAGAAAACATTTTAAAAATAAGATGAATATAGCCGGATGAGAGTACTCACTTGCAATCTCAGCCCTTGGGAATTAAGACAGGAGGATCATGAGTTTCAAGGCCATCCTGAACCACATAACCAACTACTATGGAAAAAAAATCACTATTTCAAAGGAGAATTCAAAATCGTTGCTAACAACAGCAATAATCATAATAACAATGATTGATCAGATAGCCTCTTAGGGGCTGAATCCCAGAAAAAAAATGAGTGTCCCTCCTTAGCAGCCACAAATGGCCAATAGCTCCTTAGCTAGGTGAAACTCTTCAAGTCTCTCCCCGTCCATACTGGGATTTGGTCTAGCTTGATCTTATGCAGATACTGTTCCTGCAGTCCCATCATGCGCCAGTAAGTTGCCCTAGACCCTTGCACACATCAGCAGCACCAACTAGGCCAACTGGTTTTTTTTTTTAAGAGCACAAGAAGTTGATATGCAAATGGGCAGGTGGAAGAGAGGAGGAGAGTTGGAGCGGAGGGACTGGAAATTGATTTGCTCAAAACACATAGGTGTGTATGAAATTCTCAAACAATAAACATTAAAATAATTTCAAGAGATTTCAAGTGCTAGAAACTGGGTCAAACAAAAACATCCTTCAAATAGGGTGGCCAGGCTCACTCCTTCTGAGGAGACATCAAGAATGAGACTGGAGGTAATGTGGAAACCAGCCATGTGATGAGCTAGATGCACTCGCCAGTGGGAAACTCTGTTGCTGAGTTCTCGGGCCTTCTTGGGAAGCGATGAAACAAGATCAGTGTGATCAGAATCCCTAAGCCATAGGCTGGGTCTGAGCTGCAAGCCAGGTAAAGCTACTGGATATGGAATTAGATTTGGGGTGGCCTGGGCTTTGAACACTTGAGAATAAGACAGGTTTCATGAGCAAAGGTGACTAGAAAATAATAAGGGGGTGTTACCTAGAGGGGTTCTCCCTTCTCAAAGGAGAAGAGGAGGGAGGAATGGGACAGGGTGGGAGAGGTTCTGTGGGAGAAGGGAGTGATACTGGGATATAAAGTGAATAAAGAAAGAAAAGAATGAGACCACCCCACTATTGTGGGACTGAGGGACACAGCGTTAATGAGCATCTGTGGAGGTCTTGGTGAAAGAACAAAACTCTCCTAAGGGTACCAGCTGCTCAGCTGTTCTGTCACGCAGTGCAGAGACTGGAGAGACAACTTAAGGACAGACCCGGAAGGCACCAAACTTCCCTTGGAAACACAGGGCCCTTACATAATGCTTCTGAGCACATAATAAAGTCACTTAATTCTCCAAAATCAGAGGCCAGCTCCTGGGAGCCTAAGACAGAGGGCAGGATTCCTGCCTGAGGGTCTTCACCCACAGAGGGTCTATATTGTCATGTGTCTTTCTTTAAACACTGTCAGAAATGCCCATGAAGTGCAAGTTTACACAGCTGTGCTCAGGTCATTTTCTCTCAAAAAGTGACCTGACATCTGTCTCCTTCAGCTGAGGGACAAAAAAAAAAAAAAAAAAAAAAAAAAAAAAAAAAAAAATCCAGTGCTGGTTTCCAACCAGGCCTGTGGGAAGCAGGGAATATTCTGGGCTGGGAAAAGAGGAATTGTAGATCATAGAGATGCTTAGGTGGGTTGAGCTAAATAAACAAAGCACAGCTACTGGAGACACACACTCAGCTCAAGGCAAGACCAAGGGGAACAAACATTCCCTTTGCCATAAAGGACAGAAGGATGGCATAAGAGAGATTTGGAAGGCAGGCCAGAACACCTGACACCATGTGGCACATGTAGGAATAAGAGACATTCCCAGGAGGCTACCAGATCCTAGGTAGAACTAAGGCTCAAACATTGGAAAAGGTCTAGGGGACCAAACGTTTAGTTGGAACATGAGTGCGGCACCAAATGAAGACCTCTGAGAGCCTATGGCTGCATTCTAAGTTAAGAGAGGTTAGACCCTGTGCAGAAGACAGAAGAAAAAAATGTCTGTGAGTTTGGCCCAAGAGAAGCTATAAGGGCAGGGACACGGTTTGTTTGGCCTCACAGGATAACCTAGCCAAGCAACAGCAGCATCCAACCTCTGGGAATGACGTTCTCTGCTCGCTCCTGCCCTTCCCTGAGTGTGTCCGGGCATGTTGAAACTGTGACGTGAGCTACTGCCAGAGTAACCTGCCACACGCAAAAAGTGAGGTAACGGGGAAGAAGAAACCATGCCCATCAGACAGGAATCCTCAGCACAGTTACTTTGCTGGTCATCAAACCAACAGGCCACTGGTCACCATGGTAACAATAATCAAAACACCAATTCTGCTTTCCTGAGCTGGTGTTGAATGACGATTGTGCTGCACAGAGGAGCAACTTAATCCCTCAGTGCACAATAAACAGAGTTGCCAGCTCCAACCCCGTAGATGATGGAGAAAAATAACTTGTGAGCAGACAAAGTACATTTCTCAGGGCGGATGCACAATTCAAGCCAAGAACTCAATGGGGGAATCTTTTTGCTCAGCTTGAAGTCATTGCTGTCTCCAAGCCTCTTCCCCACATCCAGCACAGTTTTTAGGGAGGGAGACTGTTGTGAATGCTTAAGAAACATAATGAATTTGCTTTAAACCCCAGATATGCACATCTCTAGCCCTTCTGGCAAAAATCACACAAAAAATTTAACGATGACTGTGAAATATTCACATTTGAAGTAGATCAGATAGTTTTCCTTTATGTCGCCAAGGCAACACAGAATCCATCTTCATCTCTTTGGAGGATAGTGTTTCTCTCCAAATGCCTGATGCAAGTGTGAAACACAAGCTTGCCCCTCCTTTCGTTCCACCCCTATGGCTGAGTAAGGCCAAACTCCCTGGATCCAGGCCCATGGCTGCCAAGTCACAGCTGTTCTGGCCTTCAGTTTCCTCACTCCAAGGTCACGGGGCAAAAATCATAGAGACCCTCGGATACATCGTAAATCCAATTATTCTTTTTGAAGCCTATTTCCTTCTCTTCTCCTGTAAGAGTCTCAGAGAGATAAGTCCTAATACAAGAAAGCGTACAAGGAAGCCTGCTTTAATTCCATCCTCCACTCTATTTCATCAACAGATCGAGGGCCCAAGACTGATAACCAGTTGGTACATCTCACTTCAGATTTGCATGAAGAATGGAGTAAGTGGCTGGGTAGACACCACCTGATTGCCCTGTGGTCAGCTGTGTACCCTTAGACTAGACAGCTCTGGTCAAGGGCAGAAGTCATTTGAAACCCACGTAGCTATCCAATCCCAAGTCCGTGGTTCACTGAGGCTCTCAAGAAACCACATTCTTCCTTAGACTCTGACACGGCTTAACCTTTGGTTGTCAGTCTCTTTCTAGAGTTTGTTTCCCTAACATTTGCACAGAGATAGTATCATGTGCAGAGGTGTAATCACTGTGTGCCTACTGCTGGCAGCCATTCCATTTCTCTTGCTGTAACAACTTAAATCAAAACCTAGCCTCTGTGGGGTGCCAATTTTTCTAGATATATAATGAGTCTACCTCATAGAATCATTGAGTGAATTTAAAAACAAGATGGGAGCCAGAGGGAGAGAGCATCAGCTAAAGGCAGGACTACTAAGCCTCATGCCCTGAGTTTGAATCCAAGGAGCCACACGGTAGAAATAGAGAACCAAGTCCCCACAAGTTGTCTTCTGACCTTCACACACATACTGTGGTGTAATGCACACAAATAGTAATACTAAACAGACTGAGCAAGTTGTGTTGGGTGTTGAGTGTGTGTGTGTGTGTGTGTGTGTGTGTGTGTGTGTGTGTGTGTGTGTGTTACGCATGGTAGGAATTGGAGAGAGGGAAGGGAAGAGAGGAATGATATAATTACATTTTAACTTCAAGTAATAATAATAAACTGTGGAAGCAAGGTCAGTACCCCAGA